>OU342491.1:18567500-20020000 GCA_910589525.2 Ennomos quercinarius | reverse complement strand
CGCCTCCCGTCTCGCGATCTGGTGCAGGTACTTTCCGAAACATCCGTGTCCGGAAAGCACCTGCACCAATCGGAAGGTCAGCGACCCGAATGGCCGCCGCACCCACTCCCGGAGGACCGGGCGGATGGCCTCCACCGTCCTCTGCCCAGGCACCGGTGGAGCCAGGTCCTCCGTCCACCGCCGCAACAGGGCGGCCCGCGCCTGCCTCCGCAGGCGCCTGACCTCCTCCCACGCTGGGGAACCTAACCTAACCTAACCTAACCTAACCTAACCTAACCTAACCTAACCTAACCTAACCTAACCTAACCTAACCTAACCTAACCTAACCTAACCTAACCTAACCTAACCTAACCTAACCTAACCTAACCTAACCTAACCTAACCTAACCTAACCTAACCTAACCTAACCTAACCTAACCTAACCTAACCTAACCTAACCTAACCTAACCTAACCTAACCTAACCTAACCTAACCTAACCTAACCTAACCTAACCTAACCTAACCTAACCTAACCTAACCTAACCTAACCTAACCTAACCTAACCTAACCTAACCTAACCTAACCTAACCTAACCCTTGCTTTCAAAACACGCGCCAACATTAGTAAAATAAAAGCAAAAAATTTTGTTTTGCAATTGTTTTGGATTAAGGCGCACGCAGGGTTGGAGGGAAATGAAAGAGCGGATGAATTGGCTAAGGATGCGGCTCTGCGAATAAAAACCAAGCCAAACTATGACCGGTGTCCGATTTCATTCATCAAGCGTCAAATCCGTATGGATACGCTTGATGAATGGAATCGGAGGTATAAGTCTGGCGATACTGGTAGGATAACCAAATTGTTCTTTCCTGACGCAGTGCAGGCCTTCAGTTTGGTCAGAAAACTAGAACCAACGGGAGTAATCACCCAGGTTATGACTGGACACGGTGGGTTTTCCGAATACTTGCACAGGTTCAAGTGCAAGGAAAGCCCATCGTGTATTTGCGACCCGGACCAGACTGAAGACGTCATGCATATATTGACCGAATGTCCCGCTTATGGAATACATAGGTTCGAAGCTGAACAAGAAATGGACATTGATATAAACATAGACAATATAAGTAAATTAATGACTGACAAATATAGAAGAAATAGATTTTTGACGTACTGTGTTGCAGTTGCAACTAAAGTAATTAAATTGAATAAATAGATGATTTTATTATGCTATATATATATATTGAAATAATAATATATGATGTTAGCGTAAAATTTTTAATTAGTTTAATAATGTATGATGTCAGCATATAATTGTTAATGAATGTAATACCTAATGATATAAATTGAATAATGATATGAATTTAATAATAATGTGAATTTAATAATGCAATAATAATATTTGTAATAATTAATTGAATATGTTGTAAATAAATTGTACTATTGTTTTGACGAATTAAGTATAATACTATAAACAGATACTATGATTAAAATTAGATAATGTGTAATGTGTATGACATATTTTGAATAAATAGATTTTATGTACACATGATTGTGTGTACATGATCAAAAAGATTAACAGACTGACGACAAACCAATTAAAAAAGTTTACAACACGAATGCAAAAAAGGTCTCTGACTTTTGTTAGAGGATTTGGAACAAAGGGAGGGGTGGTTTAGTCCGTAGGTCGCCAAGGCGGAGTCGGACATAACCGTGGGGCCCGTGCCCCGCGGTATCCATGAGGATTCCCCCCTACCCTCGGGAGTAAAAAAAAAAAAAAAAAAAAAACCTAACCTAACCTAACCTAACCTAACCTAACCTAACCTAACCTAACCTAACCTAACCTAACCTAACCTAACCTAACCTAACCTAACCTAACCTAACCTAACCTAACCTAACCTAACCTAACCTAACCTAACCTAACCTAACCTAACCTAACCTAACCTAACCTAACCTAACCTAACCTAACCTAACCTAACCTAACCTAACCTAACCTAACCTAACCTAACCTAACCTAACCTAACCTAACCTAACCTAACCTAACCTAACCTAACCTAACCTAACCTAACCTAACCTAACCTAACCTAACCTAACCTAACCTAACCTAACCTAACCTAACCTAACCTAACCTAACCTAACCTAACCTAACCTAACCTAACCTAACCTAACCTAACCTAACCTAACCTAACCTAACCTAACCTAACCTAACCTAACCTAACCTAACCTAACCTAACCTAACCTAACCTAACCTAACCTAACCTAACCTAACCTAACCTAACCTAACCTAACCTAACCTAACCTAACCTAACCTAACCTAACCTAACCTAACCTAACCTAACCTAACCTAACCTAACCTATCCTAACCTAACCTAACCTAACCTAACCTAACCTAACCTAACCTAACCTAACCTAACCTAACCTAACCTAACCTAACCTAACCTAACCTAACCTAACCTAACCTAACCTAACCTAACCTAACCTAACCTAACCTAACCTAACCTAACCTAACCTAACCTAACCTAACCTAACCTAACCTAACCTAACCTAACCTAACCTAACCTAACCTAACCTAACCTAACCTAACCTAACCTAACCTAAACTAACCTAACCTAACCTAACCTAACCTAACCTAACCTAACCTAACCTAACCTAACCTAACCTAACCTAACCTAACCTAACCTAACCTAACCTAACCTAACCTAACCTAACCTAACCTAACCTAACCTAACCTAACCTAACCTAACCTAACCTAACCTAACCTAACCTAACCTAACCTAACCTAACCTAACCTAACCTAACCTAACCTAACCTAACCTAACCGGTGTGCAGCGTCGGTCCGAAAGCAGAGAGTAATCGACGAGTACCTGGAATACAAAGCAAAGTATGAGTTAGAAGCGTCGAAGGCACAAGTTAACAGTTGGATGGAGTTTTGTGGAAAGCAGGATAAGGAGGGATTATGGGAAGGTATTTACCGAGTGATAGGAAGAACCACCAAGAGGGAAGAAGACCTGCCCCTTGTCAAGGAAGGTAGGGTGCTGGATTCGAGGGAATCTGCAAGATTACTTGCTGAAACCTTTTATCCGGAGGATAAGTGGGAAGAGGATAACTGTGAACACAAGCTCATCAGAGAAAAAGCTGAGCATGTAAATACGCCGAGTCATGATGAACAACATGACCCGGCCTTTACCAATGTAGAACTGATGGCAGCAGTGAGCAGCTTTAACCCGAAGAAGGCTCCGGGATTCGATGGCCTGACAGCTGACATCTGCAAACGTGCCATTAGCCAGCATCCCGAGATCTGCTTATCACTGGCAAACAAATGCCTAAAACTTGGTTACTTCCCGAAAACCTGGAAGGAGGCAACGGTAGTAGTTCTCAGAAAACCTGGCAAAGAAAACTACACAGAGCCGAAATCTTACAGGCCAATAGGACTGTTACCAGTGATGAGCAAAATTCTTGAGAAAATGCTGGTTACCCGACTAAAATGGCACATAATCCCAAAACTTAGTACTCGCCAGTATGGATTTGTACCGCAGAGAAGCACTGAAGATGCCCTCTATGTCCTGACCAATTATTTACGCGAGAAGCTGAAACAGAAAAAACTTATAACAATGATATCACTGGACATAGAGGGAGCATTTGACGGTGCATGGTGGCCTGCAATCCGAATAAGGCTGGCTGAGGAAGGGTGCCCGATAAACCTGAGGAGACTTGTGGACAGTTACTTGCAAGACAGGAAAGTGCGAGTCCGATACGCTGGAGAAGAAGTTACAAGAAGAACTACAAAAGGTTGTGTCCAAGGGTCCATCGGTGGTCCAATCCTGTGGAACCTCTTGCTCGACCCATTGCTCAAGGGCTTGGAGCGAAGAGGAGACTATTGCCAGGCTTTCGCCGATGACGTCGTTATGTTGTTCGACGGAGACACAGCGCTGGATATCCAACAACGAGCTAATGATGCTCTCGCCTATGTTCAGGAGTGGGGTGTCCGAAATAAGCTCAAATTCGCACCACATAAAACTAACGCTATGGTGATAACGCGAAAACTAAAGTACGACACCCCACTGCTGAGCATGGGAGGAATCAGCATTGGCATGACAAACGAGATCAAGATCCTGGGGCTCACCATCGACAACAAGCTGACGTTTAACAGCCATGCAACAAATGTTTGCAAGAAGGCGTTAAACATTTACAAGCAGCTATCCCGAGCCGCCAGGATTAGTTGGGGTCTCCAGCCAGAAGTGGTTCGAACAATATATACGGCTGTCATAGAGCCTATCATAATGTATGCGGCAAGTGTGTGGGCACCGGCGACGGAAAAGCTGTGTATCCAGAAGCAATTGAATGTGGTACAAAGAGGTTTTGCGCAGAAGATATGCAGATCCTATCGAACTGTTTCACTGAACGCGGCGCTGGTGTTGTCTGGGATACTACCCTTGGACCTCAGAATACAGGAGGCAGCTGCCCTGTATGAGGCCAGGAAGGGGGTGCCCCAGATTTCACTAGGGGGCCGCGAAGTGGAACAAATGATCGCATACGCAAATACACCCCATCCGGCTGAGCATATGGACTTGCAATTTATATGCCTTGAAAACCAGGAGCAAGTGGACACACACAGCAACGTAGAAATACGGATGTTCACGGATGGCAGCAAAATCGATGGTGGGGTTGGGGCAGCGCTATCCCTATGGGATGGTGCAGCCGAAACCAAAAGCCATAAGATGAAGCTGCCATCCTATTGCACTGTTTATCAGGCGGAATTGTTGGCCATATGCAAGGCCACACGGGAGATACTAAAGAGTCCATGTTCAACATTCGGGATATACAGTGATTCCCGATCGTCGCTGCAATCAGTTACCAATCAGGGCTCGGTTCACCCTTTGGCTGTCGAGACACGGGGGAACCTGAGGGCCTCGAAGCAACAAAATAAATTTGTTAATTTATTTTGGGTAAAGGCACATGCCGGGTTGGTAGGTAACGAGAGAGCAGACACACTCGCTAAAGACGCCGCCCAAAGGATGAAGACCAAACCGGACTACGACAAATGTCCGGTTTCATTCGTCAAGCGACTAATTCGCGGGGGGACGCTTGACGAATGGAGCCGGCGTTACAAACTTGGGGGAACCGCCGCAGTCACAAAGATATTCTTTCCGGATGCAGTGCAAGCACACAAGGTTATAAGGGAAATCAAGCCAACCGCGCTAATAACCCAAGTAATGACAGGGCACGGTGGGTTCTCCGAATACTTGAACCGGTTCAAGTGTAAGGACAACCCATCGTGCATATGCGAGCCAGGCGTACCCGAAACTGTAGTGCACGTCCTGATAGAGTGTCCCGTTTACGGTTCTGAAAGATACGAAATCGAGCAAAAATTAGGAATAGCGTTAACAACCGATGTTATAAATGAACTGATAACAAATAAAGATAGCAGAAACAGTTTCATAGAATACTGTGTAAGTGTAGCACAAAAAGTTGTAAATAGGAATAAGACAGATAGATAAGATATGTTGCGTATATATAGTGATTATATATAAGAACAGCATATATGTAAAATAAAAGTAGAGAATAATCAGTAATAATAGGAAGTGTTGTAATGCTGAAAAATAGACTAAGAAGTTTGTAACGAAACAACTTGATTTGTATTTGAATAGTATTAGTAATAAATAATATATAATAATAGCGTAGTTAAGATGAAAGAAACATGTAATTGATTAAGAAGTAAAGGAAAGAAAGAGGAGTAAGAGCTATAAGATAATAAAAATACCATGTAGATAGAAATATGGAATGGAAATGAGAGGATAGAACATTAAGATTAAGAAATTTATGTAATACCTACCCAATAAAGATGACAAAAGTCTCTGATTATGTTAGAGGAACCCTTAGCTCGCGGGCCGGACCTTGCGTCCGGACAGGGAAAAAAAAAAAAAAAAAAAAAAAAAAAAAAACCTAACCTAACCTAACCTAACCTAACCTAACCTAACCTAACCTAACCTAACCTTTTTTTTTTTTTTTTTTTTTTTTTGGGGGGGGGAAATGCCCTCGCACTTCCCTGCCACCACGGGGGTGATGGCAGGGGGTATGTGGGACTCGAACCCACTAAAACCCCCCCGTGATCCGTCCGCCGCCGGGACGGGACGAGATAGGGTCGCGCTGGCATTCACTATCTCGCCCCAGCGGTAGGCCCTTCCGGGCCTCTGCGCCAGTGGGTGGGTAACCTTTCACCTCAGTTACCCACCAGACGTGTGGGACCGTGTGAGCGCAGCGGAGAGTCCCCCGACCCTCCGCCGCCGGCCCCACTACGGAGGACGAAGAAGGCGCCCGAAGCGCCTCCTCCGTCCCCCTCTCCGTCTGCGCCGGAGGGGGTCAGAGTTGGCATCGTCCTCTCTGACCCGCTCCGCAGCCTCCTTTTGCGACATCACCACCTCGCAAAAGGAGACCGTAGCCTGCCACGCTCTCTCGCTGTCGAGCATGGCGTTCACCACGCTCGGCAACGAGAGATCCCGGCCAACGACCGCTGAAAGTGTGCGCCGCTCAGACTCCCAAGCAGCGCACACCTCCAGCGTGTGGGGCGCCGTATCTTCCGGCGCCCCACATTCGTGGCAGGCTGGGGTCGCCTCCCGTCTCGCGATCTGGTGCAGGTACTTTCCGAAACATCCGTGTCCGGAAAGCACCTGCACCAATCGGAAGGTCAGCGACCCGAATGGCCGCCGCACCCACTCCCGGAGGACCGGGCGGATGGCCTCCACCGTCCTCTGCCCAGGCACCGGTGGAGCCAGGTCCTCCGTCCACCGCCGCAACAGGGCGGCCCGCGCCTGCCTCCGCAGGCGCCTGACCTCCTCCCACGCTGGGGGCTCTCCACGGGACCTCCTCGCCGCCACAAAGTGGTAAACTTCGGCGAGGGTTTCCGCTTCGAGCTCCCAGGGGGGATCACCGGCCAGCACGCACGCCGCCGTCCAGGACACCGTCCGGTATCCGCGGATCGCCCTCGTCGCAATGACCCGCTGCGGACGTCGCAGCAGGGCCTTGTTATTGCGACCGAGGGCGTCCACCCAGACCGGTGCCCCGTACATGGCCATACTCCGGATAACTCCGGAGTATAGCCGACGGCACGTGGCGTTCGGGCCACCCACGTTGGGCAGCAGCCTCCCCAGTGCGGCAGCCGCACCCAGGACTCTTGGGGCCAGTTGGGTAAAATGGGCCCCAAAAGTCCACCTCCCGTCCAGGATGAGACCCAGATATTTCATCTGGGTCCCAACCGGGACCGGGATCCCATCCAGGAGTACCCGAGTCCCTGGAGGGGGTCCCCCCCGAGGCCCGTGGAACAACAGGGCCTCAGTCTTGGAGAGGGCAACCTCCAGTCCCAGGGAGCGAATGCGGCCGACCACGAGGGTTGTACCCACCGTGGCCAGCCGCACCGTCTCCCTGAGGTCCCTCCCCTTGACTACGACCAGGGTGTCGTCCGCGTAGCACGCAACCTGCATATTTGCAGGAAGCGTGCCACGCAGCACCCAGTCGTAGCCAATGTTCCACAGAAGCGGTCCCAAGACCGACCCCTGTGGAACCCCGCAGGAGACGCGACGGTGCCTCAAACCGTCACGCCCTTCCACCAGGACCTCGCGGTCCTGGAGGTAATCAGCCAACAGCCTCCGCAGATACAGGGGCACTCCGTGATAACGGAGCGCCTCCTGTATCGTTCCATGCGGAAGGCTGTTGAAGGCGTTGGCTATGTCAAGCGACACAGCCAACGCCTTTTCCCCTCCACCGACCGCATCCTGCGTCCACCTCTTGAGCCAGAGCAGGGCGTCTATAGTAGACCGCCCTGCTCTGAACCCATACTGGGCCTCCGACAGCCCAGGCCCAGTACCCTCCAGGTGCCGGATGACACGAGAAGCTACTACACGCTCTAGCAGCTTCCCCGTGTCATCCAGCAAGACGATGGGCCTGTATGCGGAAGAAGAGTCGATAGGACGACCCTCCTTCCGCAACAGGCACAATCGGCCATCCTTCCACAGCTTCGGGAACCGTCCAGACGTAAGGCATGCGTCGAACAGTTCCCGAAGCCGATCGCCCATCTCCCTCAGGGCGATTGTGAGGACCCGTCCCGGTATCCCGTCGGGACCCGGAGCGGTCCTCTTGCCCCGTAGGCGTGCGACCGCGATCTCCATCTCCGCCTCTGAAAGAGGTGGGATGGAGTCCGCTAAGTCCGCCTCGGGGAGGGATGGCGCCATCGTCGGAGGGTTGTGGAGGGGATTTCTGTCGGGGAAAAGCCCCCCCAACACCCTGTCTAGGAGCTCCGGCTCCAGGGACTCCGCGACTGGGGACGTCTGGCCCCGGAACTTATTCCGGGCAGCCTTGTATGGACGTCCCCATGGGTCCCTGTTGAGGCCCTCGAGGGTTTCACCCCAGGCCTCCGACTTCCGCCTTTCTATGGCCAGCTGTAGGTCCCACCGCGCATTGCGGTAGGCGCTGTACAGCTGGCCCTCAGCTGCCAGCTCCTCGGCTGACAGCTGCTCGTCCGTGCGGCCCCTGCGCCGCCTCCTGCAGCGGGTGTAGGGCCGCCGCGCCGCCGAGCAGGCGGCTCGGAGATCCGCGATCTCCGAGCTCCACCAGTACACCTGGCGGCGCTCAGGATGTCGCCGGGCCCTCGGCATGGCCGTGTCGCACACGGCCGTCACCGCCTCGCGGAAATGACCCGCCGCGACGTCCACGTCTGGGTGCGCGGGGCCAGCCTGCCACGCCTGCACTATAGCCGCCTCCTTTGCCAACTCGGCGTCGAGGCGACTAATGGCCCAGCGCGGGAAGGCCGCCCGCGCCACCCGCTGGGGCCCCCCTTGGCTGTCGGAGGTGAAGATCTCAAACCGTATATATTTGTGGTCCGAGAGAGTCTCCACCTCCGACAACACCCTCCAGGCCCGGACACGTGCTGCGACAGCTGGGGTGGCGAACGATACGTCCACCACGGACCCCCCACGCTGTCGCACGCAGGTGTGGACCGACCCTCTGTTGAGCAGGGTCAGTCCTGAGGCAACCGCCCACTCCCTGACGATCTCGCCACGGGAGTTAGTGGAGGGGTTGCCCCAATCCCGGGCCTTAGCGTTCAGGTCCCCCATAAGGAGGACCTGACGTGGCGCCTGACGTCTCACCGCCGCAGCCAGGAGGTCCACAAAGACCTCCAGCTCTGCAGCGGTTCTGTTGGGGGAGAAGTATGCGCCGACAATCGCATACTCTCCCCACCTGGCCACCACGTACCCCGAGCCCCTCTCCTCAACCGAGAGGGGGGAGGCACTTCCGGGCCGCCCCACAACAGCCACGGAGTCGTCCAAATCCCCAGCCCAGCAAGAATGTTGGGGGGGGACGTAGTACGGCTCCGCGGCTACCGCCACGTCTATCTGCCACTGCGCCAGGGACTGCATGAACAGATCTTGGGCCCGGGCGCAGTGGTTCAGATTCGTCTGAAGAAGGTTGTGATGTCCGACTTGATCCATCAATCAGACATCACAACCTCCTCACACGCCGCTTGGCGTGCTCCTTCCGGGGCGGCCCGGTTTGTGGCGGCCGGGGCAGCCTGGGTCCGAGTGGCCTTCCCCTTCGTCCTAGGGGGAACGCAGCTGCGTCCCCCCATTATGTGCCCGGAGGGCCTCCCCGATTCGGCGCATATTGCACAGCGCGGGGTGGTCTTCCCGCAGCTGGCCGCCCGGTGACCTGCGTCTCCACATCGGAAACACAGGTCACCCCTGTCCGCCGCAGCGGGACACTGGGGGCGAGTGTGCCCCAGCCCCAAGCACTTGTAGCAGCGCATGGGGCGTTCCCCCAGTGCCACCACCTTCACCGAGCTCCACCCTATCAGTAACTTACCCTTTTGCAGCAACACTTTGGCTGCTGCAACCGGGAGGGTTACGAGGGTGGAGCCAGTCCCAGCCACGCCAGTGCGGATCTCTCCGACCTTGACCACCTGCGGGTCACATGCCCCCGCCCGAGCGACCGCCGCCACCACCTTCTCTCTTGTGGTCGCGTCGTCCAGGTCCGTGATCCTCAGATCAGCGGTTTTGACGGGCCTGGTGACGGTGGCCACCTCCGTCACTATCCCGCGGAGCACTTCTGCGAGGCGATCCGCCTTTTCCGCGTTTTGGGAGCCAGGAATCTCCAGCTTCCTGGCTCCTGTCGCAGTCGAGCGGCAGCGGATCCGCTCGATCCCCAGCTCCAGCAGGTCAATCTTGTCCTGCGCCGTCTGGAGGACGGTGCCGTAGGTGACCCCCTTTTCCACGGCTTCGGGGCGCAACGATAGCACCACGACCGCGGACTTCGGGGGACTCTTCAGCACCGTCTTATCTTTACCGGCAGGGGAGGCTGCCGGTTTAGCTGCAGGCAAACGAGCTGCTGGAGCTCCGACTGCAGGGGCACGAGCCGCAGGAGCACGGGCCACTGGGGGCTGGGCCGCACGGGCTCGGGCCACGGGGGCACGAACCGTGGGGGCACGGGCCGTGGAGGCACGAGCCGCGGGGGCTTGGGCCACAGGGGTACCAGGGGCTGGGACAGAGGAGGGAACGGAGGACTTCCCTTTCCCTTTCCCCTTGCCCTTTCCCACCACTTGCGCCCAGGTTTCCTTTTGGGGAACCTGGGCACTTGGAGTCCCCTTTGAGGTGGAGGGACCCGCAGTCACGGCCTGCTGGCGAGCCGGCTCAGCCCTTTTTGCCTCAGCCGCTGCCCGCTTGGCATCCGCTCTAAGTGGCGGGCGTACCGTCTGGGCTGGCAAGAGGCGGTCCTCGATCACCGCGAGTCGGGCATTAATCATTTGCCCGAGCGTGGCAGTCAAGGACCCCTTCAGCTCCTCAATCACATCTGCCCCCAGCGTGGTGGTGGGGGCAGCCGGTCTCTCAGCCGCAGCAGAGGCGGTGGCAGAGGCAGCGGCGGCAGCAGCGATGGTGGCGGCGGTTTCCGTCTTGGCTTCGGTGAAGCCAATACGTAACGCTTTCACCTCCGCCTTCAGCGACGCTATTTCCAGGCGCTGGCGGTTACTCACCGCCCTGAGCCGTTGCGTCTCCTCGACTTCGGTCCTCCCAGTTAAGGTGTCGACCACCTCTCCTAGGACCGACGCGGCTTTCTTGAGGCGACCAACAAACTCGCCTTTGAGGTTGCCAGACTTCCTGGCGACCTCCAAAACACCGGCAAGTTCCTCCCCCGCACGCGCCCTCAGCTCCTGAGCATTCAGGTCGTTTAGGTCGTCGATCAACGGGCGAGCATCGGAATCGGTTCCTGTGCTCAACCCGACGTCGCAAACCAGAGCGGCTGGAGACTTCCTGTACTTCCTGCCTTGCAGGACTACCTCCAACTCTCCGTCAACCGGAGCAGGCTTGAGGAAGGTTTCCCTGGAGGAGCTCGCCTGGGTGGCCTTCCTCCTGCCTCTCCTCGCCGTGCTGACTTTGGCAGCCGCCGTCTCTTCAGTCTCCGTGTCTGAGTCTAAATACCCAGGCACGAAGAATGAAGAGTGCGGCCGCTTCCGGCCAACACTTTCGTCTGCGGTGTCTACACCGCCCGACATCTCCATCTCGGAGAAGGAGTCGTCTGACTCCCTCGACCCTTCCAAAGAGGAAGCTCGGGAATGGCCCTGAGAAGGGCCTTTTGGTTGGCCCTGAGAAGGGCCTTTTAGTTGGCCCTGAGAAGGGCCTTTTGGTTGGCCCTGAGAAGGGCCTTTTGGTTGGCCCTGAGAAGGGCCTTTTATAAACTTCCCGAAGGAGTCTCGAGCCTGTTTAGGCATCACAACTTGGTCAGATGACGGCGTAGACATCGACGGCACAGTGCACTTTAGCCGAGCCCAGTCTGCCACTCCGTTACGGTGGTCAGAACTGGGTCGTTTCCAGGGAACACGACGAGGACGTAAGCACTGTGGGGGGTTCCCCAACCTAACCTAACCTAACCTAACCTAACCTAACCTAACCTAACCTAACCTTTTTTTTTTTTTTTTTTTTTTTTTTTTTTTTTTTTTTTTTTTTTGGGGGGGGAAATGCCCTCGCACTTCCCTGCCACCACGGGGGTGATGGCAGGGGGTATGTGGGACTCGAACCCACTAAAACCCCCCCGTGATCCGTCCGCCGCCGGGACGGGACGAGATAGGGTCGCGCTGGCATTCACTATCTCGCCCCAGCGGTAGGCCCTTCCGGGCCTCTGCGCCAGTGGGTGGGTAACCTTTCACCTCAGTTACCCACCAGACGTGTGGGACCGTGTGAGCGCAGCGGAGAGTCCCCCGACCCTCCGCCGCCGGCCCCACTACGGAGGACGAAGAAGGCGCCCGAAGCGCCTCCTCCGTCCCCCTCTCCGTCTGCGCCGGAGGGGGTCAGAGTTGGCATCGTCCTCTCTGACCCGCTCCGCAGCCTCCTTTTGCGACATCACCACCTCGCAAAAGGAGACCGTAGCCTGCCACGCTCTCTCGCTGTCGAGCATGGCGTTCACCACGCTCGGCAACGAGAGATCCCGGCCAACGACCGCTGAAAGCGTGCGCCGCTCAGACTCCCAAGCAGCGCACACCCCCAGCGTGTGGGGCGCCGTATCTTCCGGCGCCCCACATTCGTGGCAGGCTGGGGTCGCCTCCCGTCTCGCGATCTGGTGCAGGTACTTTCCGAAACATCCGTGTCCGGAAAGCACCTGCACCAATCGGAAGGTCAGCGACCCGAATGGCCGCCGCACCCACTCCCGGAGGACCGGGCGGATGGCCTCCACCGTCCTCTGCCCAGGCACCGGTGGAGCCAGGTCCTCCGTCCACCGCCGCAACAAGGCGGTCCGCGCCTGCTTCCGCAGGCGCCTGACCTCCTCCCACGCCGGGGGCTCTCCACGGGTCCTCCTCGCCGCCACGAAGTGGTAAACTTCGGCAAGGGTCTCCGCTTCAAGCTCCCAGGGGGGATCACCGGCCAGCACGCACGCCGCCGTCCAGGACACCGTCCGGTATCCGCGGATCGCCCTCGTCGCAATGACCCGCTGCGGACGTCGCAGCAGGGCCTTGTTATTGCGACCGAGGGCGTCCACCCAGACCGGTGCCCCGTACATGGCCATACTCCGGATAACTCCGGAGTATAGCCGACGGCACGTGGCGTTCGGGCCACCCACGTTGGGCAGCAGCCTCCCCAGTGCGGCAGCCGCACCCAGGACTCTTGGGGCCAGTTGGGTAAAATGGGCCCCAAAAGTCCACCTCCCGTCCAGGATGAGACCCAGATATTTCATCTGGGTCCCAACCGGGACCGGGATCCCATCCAGGAGTACCCGAGTCCCTGGAGGGGGTCCCCCCCGAGGCCCGTGGAACAACAGGGCCTCAGTCTTGGAGAGGGCAACCTCCAGTCCCAGGGAGCGAATGCGGTCGACCACGAGGGTTGTACCCACCGTGGCCAGCCGCACCGTCTCCCTGAGGTCCCTCCCCTTGACTACGACCAGGGTGTCGTCCGCGTAGCACGCAACCTGCATATTTGCAGGAAGCGTGCCACGCAGCACCCAGTCGTAGCCAATGTTCCACAGAAGCGGTCCCAAGACCGACCCCTGTGGAACCCCGCAGGAGACGCGACGGTGCCTCAAACCGTCACGCCCTTCCACCAGGACCTCGCGGTCCTGGAGGTAATCAGCCAACAGCCTCCGCAGATACAGGGGCACTCCGTGATAACGGAGCGCCTCCTGTATCGTTCCATGCGGAAGGCTGTTGAAGGCGTTGGCTATGTCAAGCGACACAGCCAACGCCTTTTCCCCTCCACCGACCGCATCCTGCGTCCACCTCTTGAGCCAGAGCAGGGCGTCTATAGTAGACCGCCCTGCTCTGAACCCATACTGGGCCTCCGACAGCCCAGGCCCAGTACCCTCCAGGTGCCGGATGACACGAGAAGCTACTACACGCTCTAGCAGCTTCCCCGTGTCATCCAGCAAGACGATGGGCCTGTATGCGGAAGAAGAGTCGATAGGACGACCCTCCTTCCGCAACAGGCACAATCGGCCATCCTTCCACAGCTTCGGGAACCGTCCAGACGTAAGGCATGCGTCGAACAGTTCCCGAAGCCGATCGCCCATCTCCCTCAGGGCGATTGTGAGGACCCGTCCCGGTATCCCGTCGGGACCCGGAGCGGTCCTCTTGCCCCGTAGGCGTGCGACCGCGATCTCCATCTCCGCCTCTGAAAGAGGTGGGATGGAGTCCGCTAAGTCCGCCTCGGGGAGGGATGGCGCCATCGTCGGAGGGTTGTGGAGGGGATTTCTGTCGGGGAAAAGCCCCCCCAACACCCTGTCTAGGAGCTCCGGCTCCAGGGACTCCGCGACTGGGGACGTCTGGCCCCGGAACTTATTCCGGGCAGCCTTGTATGGACGTCCCCATGGGTCCCTGTTGAGGCCCTCGAGGGTTTCACCCCAGGCCTCCGACTTCCGCCTTTCTATGGCCAGCTGTAGGTCCCACCGCGCATTGCGGTAGGCGCTGTACAGCTGGCCCTCAGCTGCCAGCTCCTCGGCTGACAGCTGCTCGTCCGTGCGGCCCCTGCGCCGCCTCCTGCAGCGGGTGTAGGGCCGCCGCGCCGCCGAGCAGGCGGCTCGGAGATCCGCGATCTCCGAGCTCCACCAGTACACCTGGCGGCGCTCAGGATGTCGCCGGGCCCTCGGCATGGCCGTGTCGCACACGGCCGTCACCGCCTCGCGGAAATGACCCGCCGCGACGTCCACGTCTGGGTGCGCGGGGCCAGCCTGCCACGCCTGCACTATAGCCGCCTCCTTTGCCAACTCGGCGTCGAGGCGACTAATGGCCCAGCGCGGGAAGGCCGCCCGCGCCACCCGCTGGGGCCCCCCTTGGCTGTCGGAGGTGAAGATCTCAAACCGTATATATTTGTGGTCCGAGAGAGTCTCCACCTCCGACAACACCCTCCAGGCCCGGACACGTGCTGCGACAGCTGGGGTGGCGAACGATACGTCCACCACGGACCCCCCACGCTGTCGCACGCAGGTGTGGACCGACCCTCTGTTGAGCAGGGTCAGTCCTGAGGCAACCGCCCACTCCCTGACGATCTCGCCACGGGAGTTAGTGGAGGGGTTGCCCCAATCCCGGGCCTTAGCGTTCAGGTCCCCCATAAGGAGGACCTGACGTGGCGCCTGACGTCTCACCGCCGCAGCCAGGAGGTCCACAAAGACCTCCAGCTCTGCAGCGGTTCTGTTGGGGGAGAAGTATGCGCCGACAATCGCATACTCTCCCCACCTGGCCACCACGTACCCCGAGCCCCTCTCCTCAACCGAGAGGGGGGAGGCACTTCCGGGCCGCCCCACAACAGCCACGGAGTCGTCCAAATCCCCAGCCCAGCAAGAATGTTGGGGGGGGACGTAGTACGGCTCCGCGGCTACCGCCACGTCTATCTGCCACTGCGCCAGGGACTGCATGAACAGATCTTGGGCCCGGGCGCAGTGGTTCAGATTCGTCTGAAGAAGGTTGTGATGTCCGACTTGATCCATCAATCAGACATCACAACCTCCTCACACGCCGCTTGGCGTGCTCCTTCCGGGGCGGCCCGGTTTGTGGCGGCCGGGGCAGCCTGGGTCCGAGTGGCCTTCCCCTTCGTCCTAGGGGGAACGCAGCTGCGTCCCCCCATTATGTGCCCGGAGGGCCTCCCCGATTCGGCGCATATTGCACAGCGCGGGGTGGTCTTCCCGCAGCTGGCCGCCCGGTGACCTGCGTCTCCACATCGGAAACACAGGTCACCCCTGTCCGCCGCAGCGGGACACTGGGGGCGAGTGTGCCCCAGCCCCAAGCACTTGTAGCAGCGCATGGGGCGTTCCCCCAGTGCCACCACCTTCACCGAGCTCCACCCTATCAGTAACTTACCCTTTTGCAGCAACACTTTGGCTGCTGCAACCGGGAGGGTTACGAGGGTGGAGCCAGTCCCAGCCACGCCAGTGCGGATCTCTCCGACCTTGACCACCTGCGGGTCACATGCCCCCGCCCGAGCGACCGCCGCCACCACCTTCTCTCTTGTGGTCGCGTCGTCCAGGTCCGTGATCCTCAGATCAGCGGTTTTGACGGGCCTGGTGACGGTGGCCACCTCCGTCACTATCCCGCGGAGCACTTCTGCGAGGCGATCCGCCTTTTCCGCGTTTTGGGAGCCAGGAATCTCCAGCTTCCTGGCTCCTGTCGCAGTCGAGCGGCAGCGGATCCGCTCGATCCCCAGCTCCAGCAGGTCAATCTTGTCCTGCGCCGTCTGGAGGACGGTGCCGTAGGTGACCCCCTTCTCCACGGCTTCGGGGCGCAACGATAGCACCACGACCGCGGACTTCGGGGGACTCTTCAGCACCGTCTTAGCTTTACCGGCAGGGGAGGCTGCCGGTTTAGCTGCAGGCAAACGAGCTGCTGGAGCTCCGACTGCAGGGGCACGAGCCGCAGGAGCACGGGCCACTGGGGGCTGGGCCGCACGGGCTCGGGCCACGGGGGCACGAACCGTGGGGGCACGGGCCGTGGAGGCACGAGCCGCGGGGGCTTGGGCCACAGGGGTACCAGGGGCTGGGACAGAGGAGGGAACGGAGGACTTCCCTTTCCCTTTCCCCTTGCCCTTTCCCACCACTTGCGCCCAGGTTTCCTTTTGGGGAACCTGGGCACTTGGAGTCCCCTTTGAGGTGGAGGGACCCGCAGTCACGGCCTGCTGGCGAGCCGGCTCAGCCCTTTTTGCCTCAGCCGCTGCCCGCTTGGCATCCGCTCTAAGTGGCGGGCGTACCGTCTGGGCTGGCAAGAGGCGGTCCTCGATCACCGCGAGTCGGGCATTAATCATTTGCCCGAGCGTGGCAGTCAAGGACCCCTTCAGCTCCTCAATCACATCTGCCCCCAGCGTGGTGGTGGGGGCAGCCGGTCTCTCAGCCGCAGCAGAGGCGGTGGCAGAGGCAGCGGCGGCAGCAGCGATGGTGGCGGCGGTTTCCGTCTTGGCTTCGGTGAAGCCAATACGTAACGCTTTCACCTCCGCCTTCAGCGACGCTATTTCCAGGCGCTGGCGGTTACTCACCGCCCTGAGCCGTTGCGTCTCCTCGACTTCGGTCCTCCCAGTTAAGGTGTCGACCACCTCTCCTAGGACCGACGCGGCTTTCTTGAGGCGACCAACAAACTCGCCTTTGAGGTTGCCAGACTTCCTGGCGACCTCCAAAACACCGGCAAGTTCCTCCCCCGCACGCGCCCTCAGCTCCTGAGCATTCAGGTCGTTTAGGTCGTCGATCAACGGGCGAGCATCGGAATCGGTTCCTGTGCTCAACCCGACGTCGCAAACCAGAGCGGCTGGAGACTTCCTGTACTTCCTGCCTTGCAGGACTACCTCCAACTCTCCGTCAACCGGAGCAGGCTTGAGGAAGGTTTCCCTGGAGGAGCTCGCCTGGGTGGCCTTCCTCCTGCCTCTCCTCGCCGTGCTGACTTTGGCAGCCGCCGTCTCTTCAGTCTCCGTGTCTGAGTCTAAATACCCAGGCACGAAGAATGAAGAGTGCGGCCGCTTCCGGCCAACACTTTCGTCTGCGGTGTCTACACCGCCCGACATCTCCATCTCGGAGAAGGAGTCGTCTGACTCCCTCGACCCTTCCAAAGAGGAAGCTCGGGAATGGCCCTGAGAAGGGCCTTTTGGTTGGCCCTGAGAAGGGCCTTTTGGTTGGCCCTGAGAAGGGCCTTTTGGTTGGCCCTGAGAAGGGCCTTTTAGTTGGCCCTGAGAAGGGCCTTTTGGTTGGCCCTGAGAAGGGCCTTTTGGTTGGCCCTGAGAAGGGCCTTTTATAAACTTCCCGAAGGAGTCTCGAGCCTGTTTAGGCATCACAACTTGGTCAGATGACGGCGTAGACATCGACGGCACAGTGCACTTTAGCCGAGCCCAGTCTGCCACTCCGTTACGGTGGTCAGAACTGGGTCGTTTCCAGGGAACACGACGAGGACGTAAGCACTGTGGGGGGTTCCCCAACCTAACCTAACCTAACCTAACCTAACCTAACCTAACCTAACCTAACCAACAAAGAAACGCCTGGAAGTATTTGCGGGAGCCCTCAAGGCTTTGTTACCAAGTCCACCTTTGGCAAGACAGCTGGTAGCTGTGGCGGAGTTCTTCAGGAAGTCTCCTGAAAACCCAAAGCAATTGCCGGCCGTCCGAACGAGAGCCGACAAAGGGCAAGTTAGTCCACCATGTCTCAAACCAGCGTCTGGACCCAGAGACCACATGAGGAATGCATTCCTTGAGTTTCAAGCGGCTGTACGAGCGACCATCGAAGTCAATCTGATAACTTGCAAGAACATCGTGCAATCTTTTCGGCTGGACAACGAGAAGCTTCTCAGCGTGAGACTCGAGGAAGCAGATGCTGCTGTGTACAACAATGACACATCCCAGGTCATCAAGGGAACCATGTCTGGTCAGTACATGGCGGCATACAACGCAACGTGTGGATTTGTGGTTCTGGACGAGGGAGAGACACAACGGACTGGTCAACTGAAGTTCGCGACTCCAAAAGAAGACCCCATCGTAGTCACCGCCCGATGTACGAAGATTATGCTTGATAGCAGAATCCTAGAGATGGCAGAAACCATTTCAGGGAACTCTGAGTCTTCATGGCAAAATTGGGCGGTACCGCAATTCAGATGGGTTAATGGTGTTCCCGGATGCGGCAAAACAACACATATTGTGAGGAATTTCGACGAAAGCAGGGAGGTGGTAGTCACCACTACAATCGAGGCAGCCAAAGATCTAAGAAGCAAGCTCGCGCACCGGATAAGAGGAAAGGAAACATCCAAGGTGCGTACTATGGCTTCAGTGTTAGTAAATGGTTTCAGAGAGTCAGAATGTGACCGCTTGACGGTTGATGAGGCTCTCATGAACCATTTTGGAGCCATAGTGATGGCTGCTCGATTGTCAGCCGCTAGTGAAGTTATCCTCATTGGGGATTGGAACCAGCTGCCTTACTTCGACAGAGATAACCTCTTCGAATTAAGGTATGCTCGTCCAAACCTGGCATTCTCCATCAGCCAAGAGTTGTTTTGCACTCATAGGAATCCCATGGACGTCGCGTACGCCCTGAGTGAGGTCTACGCCAGCATGTACTCATCAAGATCCAAGGTACACTCCCTGAAGCTCGATAGGTATACAGGTGCGCAAATACCCAACACCCTCCCGAATACCCTGTACCTGGTTCATACCCAGGCGGAAAAGGAATCCCTAAGCAGTCAGGGATACGGGTCAGGCACAGGGTCGCGCATCCTAACTATACACGAAGCTCAGGGACAGACCTACGAGTCGGTGATCGTACTCCAGACGAAGTCAAAGAAGATCAAGCTTCACGACAGCGTCCCACATGCAGTAGTTGCGGTGTCGCGACATACCGGCAGCTGCGTGTATTACACGAACAACTGTGAGGACGCGATCGGCAGGTTTGTGATGCGAGCGATGGGAGCAGCAACAAACAAAATTGTTGAGCATAATCTCAAGATGGCCATGAAGAATCGAGATGAGGCCGTCATTGGGAGTATGCTCAAGATAAAAAGCGGCATGGTTTTCGGAGCTGATAAATTCAATTAATATTATAAATAATTGTAATCCAATTTGTGGATCGGGAGTGTGTGAAGCTAGAAAATAGCTCCTCGCAGTCTGGATTCGCAAATTGGAAAAATTAAAATTGTAGAAAATTAGAATAAGGGTAGGTAACATAGAATTTATTTTGTATCTAGGTACACCCGGAGCATTCACGCTCACTAAGAGGCTCCTTTTTGCGGCGGCGTCGTGTGTCGGGTCGTCCTCTTCCCTCTAAAATGGTTGAGGAGGGCGATGGCTGGCACATGCGTCAAGCTCGTGAACGGGCGCTGCTTGCGGGGGCTGGTGTGCTCATGGTGTACACACAATCAGAAGAAAAAAAAAAAAAAAAAAAAAAAAAAAAAAAAAAAAAAAAAAAGAACTTAATTATAAACAAAAAAGTCGGATGTCATTTGAGCACCGCAACATCTCGAAAATAGTAAAATAAAATGTAATTTAAAAATGGTACGGACGTTATGTCTGTAGAGAATAAAGAAAAGGGAGGGAGGTTTAGTCCGTAGGTCGCCATGGCGGAATTGGCGGAGTCGGACATACCCGCGAGCCCGTGCTCTGTGGGATCCATGAGGATTCCTTCACACCCTCGGTAGAAAAAAAAAAAAAAAAAAAAACCTAACCTAACCTAACCCAATTTTTAAAGGTACTTACCCAGGTCCTGTATATGAGTGTGATACACCGATAGACGCGTCTCCGCGAGTACTAGCTGTACCTGAAACAAAAACGCATCCGTTAGTTTAAAAAACCGAAATTTTTGGGAAAAAACCGTTTTTTTACGGTTATTTTTCGGGTGCCGAGCAAACTTGCACCTTATTGCGGCGTCACGGGTCTCAATAGATCCGCGTGCGCGTCCCGCACCCGAAACCGTGAAGATCCGGGAACAGTCCCATACAAAATTTTCAAATTAGAGTCAAAAAACCGTTAAAAAACCAATATCTCGCGTTTTTACAGGATTTTTTAGGGTTCCGTGCAAACTTACACCTGACCGCCTCCGTCACGGGTGTCAAAAGATCCGGGAGCACCCCGCGAACCCGATCCTGTGAAAATACGGGACCTCTCAGTACAAAAAGTTTACACCCGACAGCTAAAAACTGTTCGGATTTCATTTTTTCGCCCGTCACCCAATTTTGCCACTTTTCAGTGTATTTTTTCAGGTGTAGTCATCTTTTTTCAGCAATAAACGTTCAGGCGCACCTCTACGGAGCTGCGTCTGTAGCGTGGGCTGCAAGAAAGAACGAAAATAGAACATCGAAATTTTCTCAGTACTTGGTCTATAGTGAAAAATCCACCTAACCGGCGATACGGAAAACAAAAACGTAATTTTTAAAGGTACTTACCCAGGTCCTGTATATGAGTGTGATACACCGATAGACGCGTCTCCGCGAGTACTAGCTGTACCTGAAACAAAAACGCATCCGTTAGTTTAAAAAACCGAAATTTTTGGGAAAAAACCGTTTTTTTACGGTTATTTTTCGGGTGCCGAGCAAACTTGCACCTTATTGCGGCGTCACGGGTCTCAATAGATCCGCGTGCGCGTCCCGCACCCGAAACCGTGAAGATCCGGGAACAGTCCCATACAAAATTTTCAAATTAGAGTCAAAAAACCGTTAAAAAACCAATATCTCGCGTTTTTACAGGATTTTTTAGGGTTCCGTGCAAACTTACACCTGACCGCCTCCGTCACGGGTGTCAAAAGATCCGGGAGCACCCCGCGAACCCGATCCTGTGAAAATACGGGACCTCTCAGTACAAAAAGTTTACACCCGACAGCTAAAAACTGTTCGGATTTCATTTTTTCGCCCGTCACCCAATTTTGCCACTTTTCAGTGTATTTTTTCAGGTGTAGTCATCTTTTTTCAGCAATAAACGTTCAGGCGCACCTCTACGGAGCTGCGTCTGTAGCGTGGGCTGCAAGAAAGAACGAAAATAGAACATCGAAATTTTCTCAGTACTTGGTCTATAGTGAAAAATCCACCTAACCGGCGATACGGAAAACAAAAACGTAATTTTTAAAGGTACTTACCCAGGTCCTGTATATGAGTGTGATACACCGATAGACGCGTCTCCGCGAGTACTAGCTGTACCTGAAACAAAAACGCATCCGTTAGTTTAAAAAACCGAAATTTTTGGGAAAAAACCGTTTTTTTACGGTTATTTTTCGGGTGCCGAGCAAACTTGCACCTTATTGCGGCGTCACGGGTCTCAATAGATCCGCGTGCGCGTCCCGCACCCGAAACCGTGAAGATCCGGGAACAGTCCCATACAAAATTTTCAAATTAGAGTCAAAAAACCGTTAAAAAACCAATATCTCGCGTTTTTACAGGATTTTTTAGGGTTCCGTGCAAACTTACACCTGACCGCCTCCGTCACGGGTGTCAAAAGATCCGGGAGCACCCCGCGAACCCGATCCTGTGAAAATACGGGACCTCTCAGTACAAAAAGTTTACACCCGACAGCTAAAAACTGTTCGGATTTCATTTTTTCGCCCGTCACCCAATTTTGCCACTTTTCAGTGTATTTTTTCAGGTGTAGTCATCTTTTTTCAGCAATAAACGTTCAGGCGCACCTCTACGGAGCTGCGTCTGTAGCGTGGGCTGCAAGAAAGAACGAAAATAGAACATCGAAATTTTCTCAGTACTTGGTCTATAGTGAAAAATCCACCTAACCGGCGATACGGAAAACAAAAACGTAATTTTTAAAGGTACTTACCCAGGTCCTGTATATGAGTGTGATACACCGATAGACGCGTCTCCGCGAGTACTAGCTGTACCTGAAACAAAAACGCATCCGTTAGTTTAAAAAACCGAAATTTTTGGGAAAAAACCGTTTTTTTACGGTTATTTTTCGGGTGCCGAGCAAACTTGCACCTTATTGCGGCGTCACGGGTCTCAATAGATCCGCGTGCGCGTCCCGCACCCGAAACCGTAAAGATCCGGGAACAGTCCCATACAAAATTTTCAAATTAGAGTCAAAAAACCGTTAAAAAACCAATATCTCGCGTTTTTACAGGATTTTTTAGGGTTCCGTGCAAACTTACACCTGACCGCCTCCGTCACGGGTGTCAAAAGATCCGGGAGCACCCCGCGAACCCGATCCTGTGAAAATACGGGACCTCTCAGTACAAAAAGTTTACACCCGACAGCTAAAAACTGTTCGGATTTCATTTTTTCGCCCGTCACCCAATTTTGCCACTTTTCAGTGTATTTTTTCAGGTGTAGTCATCTTTTTTTCAGCAATAAACGTTCAGGCGCACCTCTACGGAGCTGCGTCTGTAGCGTGGGCTGCAAGAAAGAACGAAAATAGAACATCGAAATTTTCTCAGTACTTGGTCTATAGTGAAAAATCCACCTAACCGGCGATACGGAAAACAAAAACGTAATTTTTAAAGGTACTTACCCAGGTCCTGTATATGAGTGTGATACACCGATAGACGCGTCTCCGCGAGTACTAGCTGTACCTGAAACAAAAACGCATCCGTTAGTTTAAAAAACCGAAATTTTTGGGAAAAAAACCGTTTTTTTACGGTTATTTTTCGGGTGCCGAGCAAACTTGCACCTTATTGCGGCGTCACGGGTCTCAATAGATCCGCGTGCGCGTCCCGCACCCGAAACCGTGAAGATCCGGGAACAGTCCCATACAAAATTTTCAAATTAGAGTCAAAAAACCGTTAAAAAACCAATATCTCGCGTTTTTACAGGATTTTTTAGGGTTCCGTGCAAACTTACACCTGACCGCCTCCGTCACGGGTGTCAAAAGATCCGGGAGCACCCCGCGAACCCGATCCTGTGAAAATACGGGACCTCTCAGTACAAAAAGTTTACACCCGACAGCTAAAAACTGTTCGGATTTCATTTTTTCGCCCGTCACCCAATTTTGCCACTTTTCAGTGTATTTTTTCAGGTGTAGTCATCTTTTTTCAGCAATAAACGTTCAGGCGCACCTCTACGGAGCTGCGTCTGTAGCGTGGGCTGCAAGAAAGAACGAAAATAGAACATCGAAATTTTCTCAGTACTTGGTCTATAGTGAAAAATCCACCTAACCGGCGATACGGAAAACAAAAACGTAATTTTTAAAGGTACTTACCCAGGTCCTGTATATGAGTGTGATACACCGATAGACGCGTCTCCGCGAGTACTAGCTGTACCTGAAACAAAAACGCATCCGTTAGTTTAAAAAACCGAAATTTTTGGGAAAAAAACCGTTTTTTTACGGTTATTTTTCGGGTGCCGAGCAAACTTGCACCTTATTGCGGCGTCACGGGTCTCAATAGATCCGCGTGCGCGTCCCGCACCCGAAACCGTGAAGATCCGGGAACAGTCCCATACAAAATTTTCAAATTAGAGTCAAAAAACCGTTAAAAAACCAATATCTCGCGTTTTTACAGAATTTTTTAGGGTTCCGTGCAAACTTACACCTGACCGCCTCCGTCACGGGTGTCAAAAGATCCGGGAGCACCCCGCGAACCCGATCCTGTGAAAATACGGGACCTCTCAGTACAAAAAGTTTACACCCGACAGCTAAAAACTGTTCGGATTTCATTTTTTCGCCCGTCACCCAATTTTGCCACTTTTCAGTGTATTTTTTCAGGTGTAGTCATCTTTTTTCAGCAATAAACGTTCAGGCGCACCTCTACGGAGCTGCGTCTGTAGCGTGGGCTGCAAGAAAGAACGAAAATAGAACATCGAAATTTTCTCAGTACTTGGTCTATAGTGAAAAATCCACCTAACCGGCGATACGGAAAACAAAAACGTAATTTTTAAAGGTACTTACCCAGGTCCTGTATATGAGTGTGATACACCGATAGACGCGTCTCCGCGAGTACTAGCTGTACCTGAAACAAAAACGCATCCGTTAGTTTAAAAAACCGAAATTTTTGGGAAAAAACCGTTTTTTTTACGGTTATTTTTCGGGTGCCGAGCAAACTTGCACCTTATTGCGGCGTCACGGGTCTCAATAGATCCGCGTGCGCGTCCCGCACCCGAAACCGTGAAGATCCGGGAACAGTCCCATACAAAATTTTCAAATTAGAGTCAAAAAACCGTTATAAAACCAATATCTCGCGTTTTTACAGGATTTTTTAGGGTTCCGTGCAAACTTACACCTGACCGCCTCCGTCACGGGTGTCAAAAGATCCGGGAGCACCCCGCGAACCCGATCCTGTGAAAATACGGGACCTCTCAGTACAAAAAGTTTACACCCGACAGCTAAAAACTGTTCGGATTTCATTTTTTCGCCCGTCACCCAATTTTGCCACTTTTCAGTGTATTTTTTCAGGTGTAGTCATCTTTTTTCAGCAATAAACGTTCAGGCGCACCTCTACGGAGCTGCGTCTGTAGCGTGGGCTGCAAGAAAGAACGAAAATAGAACATCGAAATTTTCTCAGTACTTGGTCTATAGTGAAAAATCCACCTAACCGGCGATACGGAAAACAAAAACGTAATTTTTAAAGGTACTTACCCAGGTCCTGTATATGAGTGTGATACACCGATAGACGCGTCTCCGCGAGTACTAGCTGTACCTGAAACAAAAACGCATCCGTTAGTTTAAAAAACCGAAATTTTTGGGAAAAAACCGTTTTTTTACGGTTATTTTTCGGGTGCCGAGCAAACTTGCACCTTATTGCGGCGTCACGGGTCTCAATAGATCCGCGTGCGCGTCCCGCACCCGAATGTGAAGATCCGGGAACAGTCCCATACAAAATTTTCAAATTAGAGTCAAAAAACCGTTAAAAAACCAATATCTCGCGTTTTTACAGGATTTTTTAGGGTTCCGTGCAAACTTACACCTGACCGCCTCCGTCACGGGTGTCAAAAGATCCGGGAGCACCCCGCGAACCCGATCCTGTGAAAATACGGGACCTCTCAGTACAAAAAGTTTACACCCGACAGCTAAAAACTGTTCGGATTTCATTTTTTCGCCCGTCACCCAATTTTGCCACTTTTCAGTGTATTTTTTCAGGTGTAGTCATCTTTTTTCAGCAATAAACGTTCAGGCGCACCTCTACGGAGCTGCGTCTGTAGCGTGGGCTGCAAGAAAGAACGAAAATAGAACATCGAAATTTTCTCAGTACTTGGTCTATAGTGAAAAATCCACCTAACCGGCGATACGGAAAACAAAAACGTAATTTTTAAAGGTACTTACCCAGGTCCTGTATATGAGTGTGATACACCGATAGACGCGTCTCCGCGAGTACTAGCTGTACCTGAAACAAAAACGCATCCGTTAGTTTAAAAAACCGAAATTTTTGGGAAAAAAACCGTTTTTTTACGGTTATTTTTCGGGTGCCGAGCAAACTTGCACCTTATTGCGGCGTCACGGGTCTCAATAGATCCGCGTGCGCGTCCCGCACCCGAAACCGTGAAGATCCGGGAACAGTCCCATACAAAATTTTCAAATTAGAGTCAAAAAACCGTTAAAAAACCAATATCTCGCGTTTTTACAGGATTTTTTAGGGTTCCGTGCAAACTTACACCTGACCGCCTCCGTCACGGGTGTCAAAAGATCCGGGAGCACCCCGCGAACCCGATCCTGTGAAAATACGGGACCTCTCAGTACAAAAAGTTTACACCCGACAGCTAAAAACTGTTCGGATTTCATTTTTTCGCCCGTCACCCAATTTTGCCACTTTTCAGTGTATTTTTTCAGGTGTAGTCATCTTTTTTTCAGCAATAAACGTTCAGGCGTACCTCTACGGAGCTGCGTCTGTAGCGTGGGCTGCAAGAAAGAACGAAAATAGAACATCGAAATTTTCTCAGTACTTGGTCTATAGTGAAAAATCCACCTAACCGGCGATACGGAAAACAAAAACGTAATTTTTAAAGGTACTTACCCAGGTCCTGTATATGAGTGTGATACACCGATAGACGCGTCTCCGCGAGTACTAGCTGTACCTGAAACAAAAACGCATCCGTTAGTTTAAAAAACCGAAATTTTTGGGAAAAAACCGTTTTTTTTACGGTTATTTTTCGGGTGCCGAGCAAACTTGCACCTTATTGCGGCGTCACGGGTCTCAATAGATCCGCGTGCGCGTCCCGCACCCGAAACCGTAAAGATCCGGGAACAGTCCCATACAAAATTTTCAAATTAGAGTCAAAAAACCGTTATAAAACCAATATCTCGCGTTTTTACAGGATTTTTTAGGGTTCCGTGCAAACTTACACCTGACCGCCTCCGTCACGGGTGTCAAAAGATCCGGGAGCACCCCGCGAACCCGATCCTGTGAAAATACGGGACCTCTCAGTACAAAAAGTTTACACCCGACAGCTAAAAACTGTTCGGATTTCATTTTTTCGCCCGTCACCCAATTTTGCCACTTTTCAGTGTATTTTTTCAGGTGTAGTCATCTTTTTTCAGCAATAAACGTTCAGGCGCACCTCTACGGAGCTGCGTCTGTAGCGTGGGCTGCAAGAAAGAACGAAAATAGAACATCGAAATTTTCTCAGTACTTGGTCTATAGTGAAAAATCCACCTAACCGGCGATACGGAAAACAAAAACGTAATTTTTAAAGGTACTTACCCAGGTCCTGTATATGAGTGTGATACACCGATAGACGCGTCTCCGCGAGTACTAGCTGTACCTGAAACAAAAACGCATCCGTTAGTTTAAAAAACCGAAATTTTTGGGAAAAAAACCGTTTTTTTACGGTTATTTTTCGGGTGCCGAGCAAACTTGCACCTTATTGCGGCGTCACGGGTCTCAATAGATCCGCGTGCGCGTCCCGCACCCGAAACCGTGAAGATCCGGGAACAGTCCCATACAAAATTTTCAAATTAGAGTCAAAAAACCGTTATAAAACCAATATCTCGCGTTTTTACAGGATTTTTTAGGGTTCCGTGCAAACTTACACCTGACCGCCTCCGTCACGGGTGTCAAAAGATCCGGGAGCACCCCGCGAACCCGATCCTGTGAAAATACGGGACCTCTCAGTACAAAAAGTTTACACCCGACAGCTAAAAACTGTTCGGATTTCATTTTTTCGCCCGTCACCCAATTTTGCCACTTTTCAGTGTATTTTTTCAGGTGTAGTCATCTTTTTTCAGCAATAAACGTTCAGGCGCACCTCTACGGAGCTGCGTCTGTAGCGTGGGCTGCAAGAAAGAACGAAAATAGAACATCGAAATTTTCTCAGTACTTGGTCTATAGTGAAAAATCCACCTAACCGGCGATACGGAAAACAAAAACGTAATTTTTAAAGGTACTTACCCAGGTCCTGTATATGAGTGTGATACACCGATAGACGCGTCTCCGCGAGTACTAGCTGTACCTGAAACAAAAACGCATCCGTTAGTTTAAAAAACCGAAATTTTTGGGAAAAAAACCGTTTTTTTACGGTTATTTTTCGGGTGCCGAGCAAACTTGCACCTTATTGCGGCGTCACGGGTCTCAATAGATCCGCGTGCGCGTCCCGCACCCGAAACCGTGAAGATCCGGGAACAGTCCCATACAAAATTTTCAAATTAGAGTCAAAAAACCGTTAAAAAACCAATATCTCGCGTTTTTACAGGATTTTTTAGGGTTCCGTGCAAACTTACACCTGACCGCCTCCGTCACGGGTGTCAAAAGATCCGGGAGCACCCCGCGAACCCGATCCTGTGAAAATACGGGACCTCTCAGTACAAAAAGTTTACACCCGACAGCTAAAAACTGTTCGGATTTCATTTTTTCCGACCGCCCACCCACCCTATTGAAAAAGGAGAATATTATTGGATAATAATTTTGTACAAAATTTTACGAATCGGTTGATACATAAATCACTGGGTTTTGAAAAGCCTAAGCCAGGAGCAGACCAGGGTGAAATCTTGGAAAATACATTTTTTAGGAGTTATTTTGACAATTCACTTGATTGCGTCACAAGTGAGACATTGTCTATTGACAATTGTATTTTATTTTATTTTAGTATTTATCTCGGACCATCGACAACAATATGCTCGGGATTCATACTCCCATTAAGAAGTCCAAACCGACAAAGGAGGCCCCTCCAATGGACACAACATTCCCTCTGGTGGACTTCTCCGAGGATGGCCAAAAATCTCCCAACTTGGCGACGGCACCGCTGGAGAAGGCGGGTCCTTCTGCCTCGAGTGGCGCGGCCTCGAATGTGAGGCGTAGTATTGGAGAATGGGAGGCGGGAAAGTCCAAATCCCCCATCACCAAATATAAATCTCCTCTAAAAAAGGTGGCAGCCGATGTGGCGGGCCTTTCAAGGGCAATACCTAAAACTGTACCCACGCAGGAGGTACTCTGTAAAACATCGACGGAGGCCTCGGAAGGCTCGTCATCGCCAACCACCACTTACGCTACCCGGTCTGCGGAGGCAAAGTCCTGTCTAGTCAAGGCCAAACTTCAGTTAAAACACTCGAGGAACCTGAGGACGGACATAAAAGACAGTGTCACGCAGCAACTAGACCGCCTCTACCAACTTGTAAAGGAGGCAGAGGCGGAAAAACCACCGGGTGGCGTGGGTCGCGGAAAGATCCAGGCGACCGCGACAGTATCGGATGCTGTTGCCATCGGTGCGGTTTCCTTTGAAAAAGAAGGAAACGATGGGCTCACTCTCTCACAACTCTATGACTCCCTGGCTGAGCATAGCCGGCTGGTGAGGGAGAGTAATGTGAAGATGAGTGAGCTCAAAAAGGAAATGGACATGCAGAGGAAGGCCCTCCAGGATAAGCAACCTGGAGGCATTGACCAACTTGTAGAGGAGATAAAAGAACTGAGCCAAAAGACCGAAGAGACGGGTCGTAGAGTCTGCACCACGCAGGAGACGATCCCGTCATACGCTGACGTCCTCTCGAGACCGTCAAGCGCAGCCCCACCTACAAACCGCCCCAAGCACTCCATCATTGTGTCCTCTGACATCGAGAGAGACACAAGCGATGAAGTTTTGGGGAAAGTGAGAGCGGCGCTCGAGGCAAAGACCAACGGCCTACAAGTGACCCGAGTCCAAAAGGTCAGGAATCAAAAGGTTGTCCTGAGCTGCGCCACAAAGGAGGAGTTGAGGAAAGTGAGTGAGAAGATCACGGCCAAAAACAAAAATCTCAGTGTAGAAGAGGCGAAGAATAAAGACCCGCTGATAATTATTAAAAACCTCCTCACTTTCAACAAGGACGATGAGATTGTGGCGTCGCTCAGGACCCAAAACGCCGGCCTGCTGGGGGACCTGGGAGACGATGAGTTCAGGGCTATGGTGAGGTACAGGCGCAGGGCCAGGAACCCCCATGAGAACCACGTCGTCTTACAGGTCTCTCCTAAAGTGTGGCAGAAGCTGACCGTGGCCGGGCGCATACACATCGATCTCCAGTACGTGGCAGTCCAAGATCAGAGCCCGCTCGTACAGTGTACGCGATGCCTGGGGTATGGGCACGGGCGCAGGCTCTGTAAGGAGCCGGCTGACCTGTGTAGTTATTGCACCGGGCCGCACCTTCGGGTGGACTGTCCGTCGTACCTAGCGTGTGAGGCTCCAACCTGCCGCAACTGTTCCTTGGCAAAGTGTCACGAGACTGGGCATAACGCGTTCGATGGGGACTGCCCCATGCGTAAGAAGTGGGACGCTATAGCGAGGTCTAGTGTGGCGTATTGCTAAGGGCACCCCGGGGACCACAGCTTTAAGTACAGCCTCGGAACGTAGATATAAGGGAATACAGGCTAACCTTCAGCGAAAACGGCTCGCCACAGACGAACTCTTCTTGGAAGCCCGATCGAGGGGAGTCAGTTTTGCGTTGGTACAGGAGCCTTACGTAGGAGCTGGGGAGGAGCTCAAGCGGTATAAGGGTACTCGTGTCGTCCAATGCGAACGAAATAGGACGAAGCCAGTAAAGGCAGCCGTCATTATCTTCGACGACGACATCGAGGTATTGAATGACCAAACCACCATAACCGAAAACATTGTTCTCACAACGCTTAAATCAGACAAATGGATGGTCACAGTGGTTTCGGTCTATTTCGAGGATAGTATACCGCTTGAGCCTTATCTAGACCGGCTTAAGGAACTCCTGGACTCGGTGCGGACTGATAGAGTATTGATCGGAGGTGATGTCAATGCATGGAACACGTGGTGGGGGAGCGAAGTGGAAAATGAGAGAGGCATGCTCTGTAAGGAGTTCCTGGACGAGGCGGACATGAACATTCTAAACTGTGGTACTGAACCTACCTTCGACACAATTCGAGGAGGCCGCCGTTTTACAAGTAACGTTGATATAACGGTTTGTTCATCACGTTTACTGCGGCACATCATGAATTGGAGGGTAGATACGACAGTCACCAGCTCAGACCACAACGCCATCACTTTTACCCTCTGTCTGGAAAAGCCTTCGGACCCAAGAAAGCGGGTGTCCACGCGTGTATACAACACCCGGAAAGCGGACTGGAGTCGGTTCACTGAGGAAGTAAAAACTTTATTACAACAAAATTGCATAAATTTAGAGAACGTAGAAAGATTAGCGACCATAGAAGAGTTAGAGATAACAATTAGTAAATATGTAAACAGCATTCAGCAAGCATGTCAAAAATCTATACCATTAATTAAAAACATAATAAAAAAGGATTACTTACCTTGGTGGACCGATGAACTGGAACGCTTGAAGAGTGTTGTGATCACGATGAGACGCAGGATCCGCTGCGCAGCACCTCGGAGACGTGACCACGTTGTAAAAGATTACCTGGAAGCAGTTAAGACGTTTGAGTTAGCAGCGGACAAGGCACAAACGGAAAGCTGGAAGGAAAATTGCACAAAGCAGGACAAGGAGAGCATGTGGGATAGGGTGTACAGGGTGATAAGAAGGAAGACAGGGAGGCACGAGGACCAGCTATTAGAGGAAAACGGAACGGTATTGGGTCCAGAAAAGTCGGTTGAATTGCTTGCAAACACATTTTTCCCGAATGATAATCGTGGTGTGGATAGTGATATCCATAAAACAATTCGAAGCACGGCTGGTGCAATTTGCGACGCAATTTCCGACGACCAGAATGACCCACCGTTCACGATGGCCGAATTAAAAAGAACCCTCGATAGCTTCGATCCTAAGAAAGCCCCAGGACCGGACGGATTCACGGCGGATATCTGCTTGAGAGCAATATTCGCCGCGAAAGAAGTCTTTCTGGCAGTGCTCAATAAATGCCTGTCTCTGTCCTGCTTCCCATCACCCTGGAAAGAGGCAGCGGTCGTGGTGCTGCGTAAGCCCGGGAAAAGCGATTACAGCCAGGCAAAGTCGTACCGACCGATTGGGCTATTGTCAGTTCTGGGGAAAGTCCTCGAAAAAATGATGGTAAGGAGGATCAGATGGCACATATCACCAATGTCTAACCCCAGACAGTACGGCTTTGTCCCTCAGCGAAGTACCGAGGACGCACTATACGACCTCATGCAGAAAATCAGGGAGAACCTGCGACAGAAAGAGCTCATGGTCATCGTGTCACTTGATATCGAGGGGGCGTTTGACAGTGCATGGTGGCCAGCAATTAAGTGTCAGCTCATGAACATGAAATGTCCACTGAATCTCAGACGACTCGTTAGCCACTATTTGGAGGAGAGGAGAGTGGTGTTGAACTACGCGGGCAAATCCCTTAGCAAGACCACCGAAAAGGGCTGTGTACAGGGGTCAATAGGGGGACCCACGTTTTGGAACCTGCTGCTGAATCCTTTGCTGGATGACCTAGTTGCTCGAGGAGTGCATGTGCAGGCGTTCGCAGATGACGTGGTCCTGATGTTTTCCGGGAAATCAGCCGCCAATATACAAGGTAGAGTCAACGACACCCTCGCGTATGTGCATGAATGGGGAATCAAAAGCAAACTCAGATTTGCGGCTCATAAAACACACGCCATGATAGTCACCAACAAACTCAAGTTTGATACCCCAGTTATGCACATGGGCGGGTTAGACATACCCGTCGTGGACGAAATAAAGCTGCTCGGCCTTACGATAGACAAAAAACTCACCTTTAACAAGCACGTGGGAAATGTCTGTCGTAAGGCCGCCGATATCTACAAGCAGCTCGCGAAGACTGCGAAAATCGAATGGGGGCTGAACCCGGAGATCATCAGGGCAATATACGTGGCAGTGATAGAGCCCATCATCATGTACGCCTCGAGCGTGTGGGCACCAGCGGCCGACAAGATCATGGTGCAGAAGCAGCTGAACACCATCCAGCGTGGGTTCGTGCAGAAAATCTGCAAAGCCTACCGCACGGTGCCTCTCCACGGAGCACTCGTCTTGGCTGGGCTGCTTCCCTTGGACCTTCGGATCCAGGAGGCTGCTCAGTTGTACGAGGCGAAAAGAGGCAAACCGACGCCCCTGGATTACGGTAAAAGGGAAATGGAGAAACGCGTAAGCTTCCTCAAAGCTCAACATCCAGCTGAGGAAGAGTATGTGGAGTTTGTCTGCCTGGAAAATATGCTGCCCGAAACTTTGGAACAACACCAACTCCCGGAGATCCAAATATACACGGATGGGAGCAAGTTGGAGGGGAAAGTTGGCGCAGCATACACATACTGGAAAAATGGGACAGAGATAAAGACGAAGAAGATGAGACTCGAGTCGTTCTGCACAGTCTTCCAAGCCGAGCTATACGCACTTTATCAAGCCACGGAGCAGCTGCTGAAAGAAAAGCAAAGCGCGGTGGCTGTGCTGAGCGACTCGAGATCTGCTCTTCAAATCATCCAAAACCCAGACACCTTTCACCCCCTAGCCTTCAAAATCAGACGAAACATCGCCGCATTAAAGACCAAAGGGTGTGACATAAAAATGTATTGGGTGAAAGCACACGTCGGAGTTCCCGGGAATGAGCGGGCGGACGAATTAGCAAAGCAAGCCGCCCTAAATATAAAAACCTCCGCGCACTACGACAAGTGTCCTGTTTCATACGCGAAGAGTGAGATAAGGAGGGAAACTGTGAAAAAATGGGATTTGCGATACACCGAAGGAGATACAGCTCAGCTCACTAAACTCTTCCTACCGAACGTCGCGGACGCTTATAGAATAGTAAATAAGTTTAAACTCACCCCTATATTGACGCAGGTGATGACCGGCCATGGAGGATTCTCTGCGTACTTAACTCGGTTTAAATGCAAGGATAATCCCTCATGTGCATGTGACCCTGAAAAAGAAGAAACGGTAGAGCATTTGCTTCTTGAGTGCCCGAAATATGGTGCTGACAGGCACGACCTGGAATCCGCAACAGATACATCGTTGACCAGAACCTCATTGTGTGAAATGATGGCTGGAAAAGAATCCAGGCCGCGCCTGCTAGCATTCTGCACCAAAGTAGCACAGGACGTAGTAAATAGGAATAAGACACGGGAACAATGATTGTTTTCCGTGGCTCATTAAAAGGAGAGTAGGTTAATAAAATATTTATTATTATTACATCTAATGACAATATTTATACAGAATTGAATTATTTTACGACAATATATTACTGAATTTATTATGACGATAATAATATTATACAAAATGACAAAAATTTTATAAGATTGGATTTATGTTTTTATTTTATTTTATGTTTATGTTTTTTTTTTTTGATTAATATGACTTGATTGCATTGAATGTTTTACAATTATTATGAATATATTATTATACAATTACGGATGACACTTATATAGTTATATTATTGATGTATTTTAAAGGATTATGCTGAAGATAAGAAACCTAAAAAAGGTCTCCGAAATACATCGGAGGAGTATTTAGACAAAGGGAGGGGTGGTTTAGTCCGTAGGTCGCCAAGGCGGAGTCGGACATAACCGTGGGGCCCGAGCCCCGCGGTATCCATGAGGATTCCCCCCTACCCTCGGGAGTAAAAAATAAAAATAAAAAAAAACCTAACCTAACCTAACCTAACCTAACCTAACCTAACCTAACCTAACCTAACCTAACCTTTTTTTTTTTTTTTTTTTTTTTTTTTTTTTTTTTTTTTTTTTTTTTTACGTGGGGAAAATGCATTTACGCATCCCCGCCAGCCGGGGGAGCATGGCGGGGTATGTCGGGCTCGGCGCCACAGAGCGTGGCGCCCCTACCGACTAAAAAACCCACGATCTACGTCAGCAACGACTGGGAAAGGGGCCGCGGGACCGCTTGCGCATTCTCCGCAGCCCTCTTCTGCCGACGTCCACCCTTAGTTTACCAGGGCAGACCCACCTCGGGAGAGAGAATTCTCCCTACATGCGACTAGAAGGCCTTATGAAGTGCCGGACGCCCCCGCGTCCAATGCACCAGGCCTTCCTAGCGGAGACGGAGTGCGTGCTCGATTAGCACGCCTACGTGTCCGCACTCTCCGGAGTGGGACAGAGAGAGGGTTAATCTCTCTCTCCCGCTCGTCCGTCTCCCTCTGCAACATCACTTCCTCGCAGAAGGAGACGACTGCTTCCCATGACCTCTCGTCGTCGACCATCTTAGCTAGGATGATCGGCAAGGAGAGGTCCGCCCCCATGACCGCGACCAAGGCTAATCGCGGTTCCGCCGCCCCTAGGCATGCCTCAAGAACGTGCTGTGCGGTTTCTTCAATACAGCCACACTGATGGCATTCCGGAATTGCTTCCCTCCGAGCCACGTTATGCAGGTACCTCCCGAAGCATCCATGCGACGAGAGAACCTGCGTGAGTCGGAAGGTCAGCGACCCATGCCTCCGATGGACCCACTCTTTGAGTACGGGCCGGACCGCCTCAAGGAACCGGCAGGCTCCGGCCCCCCTCCGGGCATCCGCGGCCAGCCGCCTACTCCAGGACTCCAGAGCTTCCTCCCTCGCATCTGTGCGCCACTGCCTCACCTCCCGTGGGACAGGGCGAAGGTCCTCCTCACGGGCCCGCACTCTGCGCCGGAAGACCGAGGATAAAATCTCGGCTTCTAGGTCCCACGGGAGGGACCCTGCAAGTACGCAGGCAACCTCATGTGAAAGTGTGCGGTATCCCCTGCACACTCTCACTGCCATGACCCGCTGGGCCCTGTGAAGCAGGGCCACCTCTCGAGCGTTAAGGGACCCCGCCCATATGGGTGCCCCATATAGCGCCATGGAGCGCACGACTGCCATATAGAGGCGGCGGCAGCTCCCGTCTCCTCCTCCGAGGTTCGGGAGAAGACGGCTCAATGCGGTGGCAGTCCCCATGAGTTTAGGGGACAACTGCCGCAGATGCCCCCAGATACTTGAGAGTCGGGCGGACAGCAATGGAGGTTCCCCCCACCACGATGTTGGAGCCCGCAGGTGGCGCCCCCCGAGGACCATGAAAACATATGGCCTCGGATTTATGGAGCGCCACCAACCTTTTTTTTTTTTTTTTTTTTTTTTTTTTTTTGGGGGGGGGAAATGCCCTCGCACTTCCCTGCCACCACGGGGGTGATGGCAGGGGGTATGTGGGACTCGAACCCACTAAAACCCCCCCGTGATCCGTCCGCCGCCGGGACGGGACGAGATAGGGTCGCGCTGGCATTCACTATCTCGCCCCAGCGGTAGGCCCTTCCGGGCCTCTGCGCCAGTGGGTGGGTAACCTTTCACCTCAGTTACCCACCAGACGTGTGGGACCGTGTGAGCGCAGCGGAGAGTCCCCCGACCCTCCGCCGCCGGCCCCACTACGGAGGACGAAGAAGGCGCCCGAAGCGCCTCCTCCGTCCCCCTCTCCGTCTGCGCCGGAGGGGGTCAGAGTTGGCATCGTCCTCTCTGACCCGCTCCGCAGCCTCCTTTTGCGACATCACCACCTCGCAAAAGGAGACCGTAGCCTGCCACGCTCTCTCGCTGTCGAGCATGGCGTTCACCACGCTCGGCAACGAGAGATCCCGGCCAACGACCGCTGAAAGTGTGCGCCGCTCAGACTCCCAAGCAGCGCACACCTCCAGCGTGTGGGGCGCCGTATCTTCCGGCGCCCCACATTCGTGGCAGGCTGGGGTCGCCTCCCGTCTCGCGATCTGGTGCAGGTACTTTCCGAAACATCCGTGTCCGGAAAGCACCTGCACCAATCGGAAGGTCAGCGACCCGAATGGCCGCCGCACCCACTCCCGGAGGACCGGGCGGATGGCCTCCACCGTCCTCTGCCCAGGCACCGGTGGAGCCAGGTCCTCCGTCCACCGCCGCAACAGGGCGGCCCGCGCCTGCCTCCGCAGGCGCCTGACCTCCTCCCACGCTGGGGGCTCTCCACGGGACCTCCTCGCCGCCACAAAGTGGTAAACTTCGGCGAGGGTTTCCGCTTCGAGCTCCCAGGGGGGATCACCGGCCAGCACGCACGCCGCCGTCCAGGACACCGTCCGGTATCCGCGGATCGCCCTCGTCGCAATGACCCGCTGCGGACGTCGCAGCAGGGCCTTGTTATTGCGACCGAGGGCGTCCACCCAGACCGGTGCCCCGTACATGGCCATACTCCGGATAACTCCGGAGTATAGCCGACGGCACGTGGCGTTCGGGCCACCCACGTTGGGCAGCAGCCTCCCCAGTGCGGCAGCCGCACCCAGGACTCTTGGGGCCAGTTGGGTAAAATGGGCCCCAAAAGTCCACCTCCCGTCCAGGATGAGACCCAGATATTTCATCTGGGTCCCAACCGGGACCGGGATCCCATCCAGGAGTACCCGAGTCCCTGGAGGGGGTCCCCCCCGAGGCCCGTGGAACAACAGGGCCTCAGTCTTGGAGAGGGCAACCTCCAGTCCCAGGGAGCGAATGCGGTCGACCACGAGGGTTGTACCCACCGTGGCCAGCCGCACCGTCTCCCTGAGGTCCCTCCCCTTGACTACGACCAGGGTGTCGTCCGCGTAGCACGCAACCTGCATATTTGCAGGAAGCGTGCCACGCAGCACCCAGTCGTAGCCAATGTTCCACAGAAGCGGTCCCAAGACCGACCCCTGTGGAACCCCGCAGGAGACGCGACGGTGCCTCAAACCGTCACGCCCTTCCACCAGGACCTCGCGGTCCTGGAGGTAATCAGCCAACAGCCTCCGCAGATACAGGGGCACTCCGTGATAACGGAGCGCCTCCTGTATCGTTCCATGCGGAAGGCTGTTGAAGGCGTTGGCTATGTCAAGCGACACAGCCAACGCCTTTTCCCCTCCACCGACCGCATCCTGCGTCCACCTCTTGAGCCAGAGCAGGGCGTCTATAGTAGACCGCCCTGCTCTGAACCCATACTGGGCCTCCGACAGCCCAGGCCCAGTACCCTCCAGGTGCCGGATGACACGAGAAGCTACTACACGCTCTAGCAGCTTCCCCGTGTCATCCAGCAAGACGATGGGCCTGTATGCGGAAGAAGAGTCGATAGGACGACCCTCCTTCCGCAACAGGCACAATCGGCCATCCTTCCACAGCTTCGGGAACCGTCCAGACGTAAGGCATGCGTCGAACAGTTCCCGAAGCCGATCGCCCATCTCCCTCAGGGCGATTGTGAGGACCCGTCCCGGTATCCCGTCGGGACCCGGAGCGGTCCTCTTGCCCCGTAGGCGTGCGACCGCGATCTCCATCTCCGCCTCTGAAAGAGGTGGGATGGAGTCCGCTAAGTCCGCCTCGGGGAGGGATGGCGCCATCGTCGGAGGGTTGTGGAGGGGATTTCTGTCGGGGAAAAGCCCCCCCAACACCCTGTCTAGGAGCTCCGGCTCCAGGGACTCCGCGACTGGGGACGTCTGGCCCCGGAACTTATTCCGGGCAGCCTTGTATGGACGTCCCCATGGGTCCCTGTTGAGGCCCTCGAGGGTTTCACCCCAGGCCTCCGACTTCCGCCTTTCTATGGCCAGCTGTAGGTCCCACCGCGCATTGCGGTAGGCGCTGTACAGCTGGCCCTCAGCTGCCAGCTCCTCGGCTGACAGCTGCTCGTCCGTGCGGCCCCTGCGCCGCCTCCTGCAGCGGGTGTAGGGCCGCCGCGCCGCCGAGCAGGCGGCTCGGAGATCCGCGATCTCCGAGCTCCACCAGTACACCTGGCGGCGCTCAGGATGTCGCCGGGCCCTCGGCATGGCCGTGTCGCACACGGCCGTCACCGCCTCGCGGAAATGACCCGCCGCGACGTCCACGTCTGGGTGCGCGGGGCCAGCCTGCCACGCCTGCACTATAGCCGCCTCCTTTGCCAACTCGGCGTCGAGGCGACTAATGGCCCAGCGCGGGAAGGCCGCCCGCGCCACCCGCTGGGGCCCCCCTTGGCTGTCGGAGGTGAAGATCTCAAACCGTATATATTTGTGGTCCGAGAGAGTCTCCACCTCCGACAACACCCTCCAGGCCCGGACACGTGCTGCGACAGCTGGGGTGGCGAACGATACGTCCACCACGGACCCCCCACGCTGTCGCACGCAGGTGTGGACCGACCCTCTGTTGAGCAGGGTCAGTCCTGAGGCAACCGCCCACTCCCTGACGATCTCGCCACGGGAGTTAGTGGAGGGGTTGCCCCAATCCCGGGCCTTAGCGTTCAGGTCCCCCATAAGGAGGACCTGACGTGGCGCCTGACGTCTCACCGCCGCAGCCAGGAGGTCCACAAAGACCTCCAGCTCTGCAGCGGTTCTGTTGGGGGAGAAGTATGCGCCGACAATCGCATACTCTCCCCACCTGGCCACCACGTACCCCGAGCCCCTCTCCTCAACCGAGAGGGGGGAGGCACTTCCGGGCCGCCCCACAACAGCCACGGAGTCGTCCAAATCCCCAGCCCAGCAAGAATGTTGGGGGGGGACGTAGTACGGCTCCGCGGCTACCGCCACGTCTATCTGCCACTGCGCCAGGGACTGCATGAACAGATCTTGGGCCCGGGCGCAGTGGTTCAGATTCGTCTGAAGAAGGTTGTGATGTCCGACTTGATCCATCAATCAGACATCACAACCTCCTCACACGCCGCTTGGCGTGCTCCTTCCGGGGCGGCCCGGTTTGTGGCGGCCGGGGCAGCCTGGGTCCGAGTGGCCTTCCCCTTCGTCCTAGGGGGAACGCAGCTGCGTCCCCCCATTATGTGCCCGGAGGGCCTCCCCGATTCGGCGCATATTGCACAGCGCGGGGTGGTCTTCCCGCAGCTGGCCGCCCGGTGACCTGCGTCTCCACATCGGAAACACAGGTCACCCCTGTCCGCCGCAGCGGGACACTGGGGGCGAGTGTGCCCCAGCCCCAAGCACTTGTAGCAGCGCATGGGGCGTTCCCCCAGTGCCACCACCTTCACCGAGCTCCACCCTATCAGTAACTTACCCTTTTGCAGCAACACTTTGGCTGCTGCAACCGGGAGGGTTACGAGGGTGGAGCCAGTCCCAGCCACGCCAGTGCGGATCTCTCCGACCTTGACCACCTGCGGGTCACATGCCCCCGCCCGAGCGACCGCCGCCACCACCTTCTCTCTTGTGGTCGCGTCGTCCAGGTCCGTGATCCTCAGATCAGCGGTTTTGACGGGCCTGGTGACGGTGGCCACCTCCGTCACTATCCCGCGGAGCACTTCTGCGAGGCGATCCGCCTTTTCCGCGTTTTGGGAGCCAGGAATCTCCAGCTTCCTGGCTCCTGTCGCAGTCGAGCGGCAGCGGATCCGCTCGATCCCCAGCTCCAGCAGGTCAATCTTGTCCTGCGCCGTCTGGAGGACGGTGCCGTAGGTGACCCCCTTCTCCACGGCTTCGGGGCGCAACGATAGCACCACGACCGCGGACTTCGGGGGACTCTTCAGCACCGTCTTAGCTTTACCAGCAGGGGAGGCTGCCGGTTTAGCTGCAGGCAAACGAGCTGCTGGAGCTCCGACTGCAGGGGCACGAGCCGCAGGAGCACGAGCCACTGGGGGCTGGGCCGCACGGGCTCGGGCCACGGGGGCACGAACCGTGGGGGCACGGGCCGTGGAGGCACGAGCCGCGGGGGCTTGGGCCACAGGGGTACCAGGGGCTGGGACAGAGGAGGGAACGGAGGACTTCCCTTTCCCTTTCCCCTTGCCCTTTCCCACCACTTGCGCCCAGGTTTCCTTTTGGGGAACCTGGGCACTTGGAGTCCCCTTTGAGGTGGAGGGACCCGCAGTCACGGCCTGCTGGCGAGCCGGCTCAGCCCTTTTTGCCTCAGCCGCTGCCCGCTTGGCATCCGCTCTAAGTGGCGGGCGTACCGTCTGGGCTGGCAAGAGGCGGTCCTCGATCACCGCGAGTCGGGCATTAATCATTTGCCCGAGCGTGGCAGTCAAGGACCCCTTCAGCTCCTCAATCACATCTGCCCCCAGCGTGGTGGTGGGGGCAGCCGGTCTCTCAGCCGCAGCAGAGGCGGTGGCAGAGGCAGCGGCGGCAGCAGCGATGGTGGCGGCGGTTTCCGTCTTGGCTTCGGTGAAGCCAATACGTAACGCTTTCACCTCCGCCTTCAGCGACGCTATTTCCAGGCGCTGGCGGTTACTCACCGCCCTGAGCCGTTGCGTCTCCTCGACTTCGGTCCTCCCAGTTAAGGTGTCGACCACCTCTCCTAGGACCGACGCGGCTTTCTTGAGGCGACCAACAAACTCGCCTTTGAGGTTGCCAGACTTCCTGGCGACCTCCAAAACACCGGCAAGTTCCTCCCCCGCACGCGCCCTCAGCTCCTGAGCATTCAGGTCGTTTAGGTCGTCGATCAACGGGCGAGCATCGGAATCGGTTCCTGTGCTCAACCCGACGTCGTAAACCAGAGCGGCTGGAGACTTCCTGTACTTCCTGCCTTGCAGGACTACCTCCAACTCTCCGTCAACCGGAGCAGGCTTGAGGAAGGTTTCCCTGGAGGAGCTCGCCTGGGTGGCCTTCCTCCTGCCTCTCCTCGCCGTGCTGACTTTGGCAGCCGCCGTCTCTTCAGTCTCCGTGTCTGAGTCTAAATACCCAGGCACGAAGAATGAAGAGTGCGGCCGCTTCCGGCCAACACTTTCGTCTGCGGTGTCTACACCGCCCGACATCTCCATCTCGGAGAAGGAGTCGTCTGACTCCCTCGACCCTTCCAAAGAGGAAGCTCGGGAATGGCCCTGAGAAGGGCCTTTTGGTTGGCCCTGAGAAGGGCCTTTTGGTTGGCCCTGAGAAGGGCCTTTTGGTTGGCCCTGAGAAGGGCCTTTTAGTTGGCCCTGAGAAGGGCCTTTTGGTTGGCCCTGAGAAGGGCCTTTTGGTTGGCCCTGAGAAGGGCCTTTTATAAACTTCCCGAAGGAGTCTCGAGCCTGTTTAGGCATCACAACTTGGTCAGATGACGGCGTAGACATCGACGGCACAGTGCACTTTAGCCGAGCCCAGTCTGCCACTCCGTTACGGTGGTCAGAACTGGGTCGTTTCCAGGGAACACGACGAGGACGTAAGCACTGTGGGGGGTTCCCCGAGCGCCACCAACCTAACCTAACCTAACCTAACCTAACCTAACCTAACCTAACCTAACCTAACCTTTTTTTTTTTTTTTTTTTTTTTTTTTTTTTTTTTTTTTTTTTGAGGGGGGAAATGCCCTCGCATTTCCCTGCCACCACGGGGGTGATGGCAGGGGGTATGTGGGACTCGAACCCACTAAAACCCCCCCGTGATCCGTCCGCCGCCGGGATGGGGCGAGATAGGGTCGCGTTAGCATTCACCATCTCGCCCCAGCGGTAGGCCCTTTCGGGCCTCTGCGCCAGTGGGTGGGTAACCTTGCACCTCGGTTACCCACCAGACGTGTGGGGCCGTGTGAGCACGGCGGAGAGTCCCCCGACTCTCCGCCGCCGACCCCACTACGGAGGATGGAGAAGGCGCGCGAAACGCCTCCTCCGTCCTCCGGTCCGTCTGCGCCGGAGGGGGTCAGAGTTGGCATCATCCTCTCTGACCCGCTCCGCAGCCTCCTTCTGCATCATCACCGCCTCGCAGAAGGAGACCGTTGCCTGCCACGCTCTCTCGCTGTCGAGCATAGCGTTTACCACGCTCGGCAACGAGAGGTCCCGGCCAACGACCGCTGAAAGTGTGCGCCGCTCAGAATCCCAAGCAGCGCACACCTCCAGCGTGTGGGGCGCCGTATCCTCCGGCGCACCACATTCGTGGCAGGCTGGGGTCGCCTCCCGTCTCGCGATTTGGTGCAGGTACTTTCCAAAGCATCCGTGCCCGGAAAGCACCTGCACCAAGCGGAAGGTCAGCGACCCAAATGGCCGCCGCACCCACTCCCGGAGGACCGGGCGGATGGCCTCCACCGTCCTCTGCCCAGGCACTGGTGGAGCCAGGTCCTCCGTCCACCGCCGCAACAAGGCGGCCCGCGCCTGCCTCCGCAGGCGCCTGACCTCCTCCCACGCTGGGGGCTCTCCACGGGACCTCCTCGCCACCACGAAGTGATAAACTTCGGCAAGGGTCTCCGCTTCGAGCTCCCAGGGGGCATCACCGGCCAGCACGCATGCCGCCGTCCAGGACACCGTCCGGTATCCGCGGATCGCCCTCGTCGCAATGACCCGCTGCGGACGTCGCAGCAGGGCCTTGTTATTGCGACCGAGGGCGTCCACCCAGACCGGTGCCCCGTACATGGCCATACTCCGGATTACTCCGGAGTATAGCCGACGGCACGTGACGTTCGGGCCACCCACATTGGGCAGCAGCCTCCCTAGGGCGGCAGCCGCTCCCAGGACTCTTGGGACCAGGTGGGTAAAATGGGCCCCAAAGGTCCACCTCCCGTCCAGGATGAGACCCAGATATTTCATCTGGGTCCCAACCGGGACCGGGACCCCATCCAGAAGTACCCGCGTTCCTGGAGGGGGTCCCCCCCGAGGCCCGTGGAACAGCAGGGCCTCGGTCTTGGAGAGGGCAACCTCCAGCCCCAGGGAACGAATACGGTCGACCACGAGGGTTGTTCCTACCGTGGCCAGCCGCACCGTCTCCCTGAGGTCTCTCCCCTTGACTACGACAAGGGTGTCGTCCGCGTAGCACACAACCTGCATATTTGCAGGAAGCGTGCCACGCAGCACCCAGTCGTAGCCAATATTCCACAGTAGCGGCCCCAGGACCGACCCCTGTGGAACCCCGCAAGAGACGCGACGGTGCCTCAAACCGTCGCGCCCTTCCACCAGGACCTCGCGATCCTGGAGGTAGTCGGCCAACAGCCTCCGCAGATACAGGGGCACTCCATGATAACGAAGCGCCTCCTGTATCGTTCCATGCGGGAGGCTGTTGAAGGCGTTGGCTATGTCTAGGGAGACAGCCAACGCCTTTTCCCCCCCACCGACCGCATCCTGCGTCCACTTCTTGAGCCAGAGCAAGGCGTCTATAGTAGACCGCCCTGCTCTGAACCCGTACTGGGCCTCCGACAACCCAGGCCCAGTACCCTCCAGGTGCCGGATAACACGGGAAGCTACTACACGCTCTAGCAGCTTCCCCGTGTCATCCAGCAAGACGATGGGCCTGTATGCGGAAGGCGAGTCGACAGGACGACCCTCCTTCCGCAACAGGCACAATCGGCCATCCTTCCACGGCTTCGGGAACCGTCCGGACGTGAGGCACGCGTCAAACAGTTCCCGAAGCCGATCACCCATCTCCTTCAGGGCGATTGTGAGGACCCGCCCTGGGATCCCGTCAGGACCCGGAGCGGTCTTCTTGCCCCGTAGGCGTGCGACCGCGACATCCATCTCCGCCTCCGTCAGAGGCGGGATGGAGCCCACTAAGTCCACCACGGGGAAGGACGGCACCATCGTCGGGGGGGTGTGGAGGGGGTTCGTGTCGGGGAAAAGCCCCCCCAACACCCTGCTCAGGAGCTCCGGCTCCAGGGACTCTGCAACTGGGGACGTTTGGCCCCGGAACTTATTTCGGGCAGCCCTATACGGACGTCCCCATGGGTCCCTGTCGAGGCCCTCCAGGGTCTCGCCCCAGGCCTCTGTCTTCGCCCGGCCGATAGCCAGCTGTAAGTTCCACCGCGCATCGCAATAGGTGCTATACAGCTGGCCCTCAGCTGCCAACTCCTCGGCTGACAGCTGCGCGTCCGTACGGCCCCTGCGCCGCCTCCGACAGCGGGTGTAAGGCCGCCGTGCCTCCGAGCAGACGGCCTGGAGATTCGCGATCTCCGAGCTCCACCAATACACCTCACGGCGCTCGGGACGGCGTCGAGCCCTTGGCATGCCCGCGTCACACACGGCCGTCACCGCCTCGCGGAAGCGACCCGCCGCGACGTCTACTTCCGGGTGCGTGGGTCCAGCCTGCCACGCTTGGACTATCGCCGCCTCCTTCGCCAACTCGACGTCCAGGCGACTAATAGTCCAGCGCGGGAAGACCGCCCGTGCCACCCTCTGGCGCCCCCTTTGGTTGTCGGAGGTGGAGATCTCGAACCTTATGTATTTGTGGTCCGAGAGAGTCTCCACCTCCGACAACACCCTCCAGGCCCGGACACGTGCCGCGACAGCTGGGGTGGCGAACGATACGTCCACCACGGACCCCCCACGCTGTCGTACGCACGTGTGGGCTGACCCTCTGTTAAGCAGAGTCAGTCCTGAGGCAACCGCCCACTCCCTGACGATCTCGCCACGAGAGTTAGTGGAGGGGTTGCCCCAATCCCGGGCCTTGGCATTCAAGTCCCCCAGAAGGAGGACCTGACGTGGCGCCTGTCTTCTTACCGCTGCAGCTAGGAGGTCTACGAAAACCTCCAGCTCCGCAGCGGTTCTGTTGGGGGAGAAGTATGCGCCGACAATCGCATACTCCCCCCACCCAGCAACCACGTATCCCGAGCCCCTCTCCTCAACCGAGAGGGGGGAAGAGCCACCGGACCGTCCCACAACGGCCACAGAGTCGTCAAGGTCCCCAGCCCAACAGGAATGTTGGGGGGGAACGTAGTACGGCTCTGCGGCGATCGCCACGTCTATCTGCCACTGCGTCATGGACTGCATAAGCAGATCTTGGGCCCGGGCGCAGTGGTTTAGATTCGTCTGAAGGAGGTTGTGATGTCTGACTTGATCCATTAATCAGACATCACTACCTCCTCGCATGCCGCTGCGCATGCTTCCTCAGTGGGACCTTGGTTGGAGACCATAGGGGCGGCCTGGGTCCGAGTGGCCTTCCCCTTCGTCTTCGGGGGAACGCAACTGCGCCCCCCCATTATGTGCCCGGAGGGCCTCCCCGACTCGGCGCATATCGCACAGCGTGGGACTGTCTTCCCGCAGCTGGCCGCCCGGTGACCCGCGTCTCCACACCGGAAACACAGTTCCCCCCTGTCCGCTGCAGCGGGACACAGAGGGCGAGTATGCCCCAGCCCCAAGCACCTGTAGCAGCGCATGGGGCGTTCCCCAAGTGCCACCACCTGCACTGAGCTCCACCCAATCAGCAGTCTGCCCTTTTGCAGCAGCACTTTGGCTGCCGCAACCGGGAGGGAGACGAGGGTGGAGCCAGTCTTTTTTACGCCAGGGCGGATCTCCCCGGCTTTGACCAACTGCGGGTCACATGCCCCCGCACTAGCTACCGCCGCCACCACCTTGTCCTTTGTGGCCGCATCATCCAGACCCGTGATCCGTAGATCAGCGGTTTTGACGGGCCTGGTGACGCTGGCCACCTCTGTCATGACTTCGCGGAGCTTCTCCGCGAGGCGGTCCGCTTTTTCTGCATTTTGGGAGCCAGCAATCTCAAGCATCCTGGCTCCTGTGGCGGTCGGGCGGCAGCGGATTCGCTCAATCCCCAGCTCTAGCAGGTCGATCTTTTCCTGCGCCGTCTGGAGGACGGTGCCGTAGGTTATCCCCTTTTCCACGGCTTCGGGGCGCAGCGACAGCACCACGACCGCGGAATTTGGGGGACTCTTCAGCACCGTCTTAGCTTTACTAGTAGCGGGGGCAGCTTGTTTAGCTACCGGCGCACGGCCTGCAGGTGCATGGGCCTTGAGGACACTGGCCGTTGGGGCACTGGCCGAGGGAGCACGGGCAATAGAGGCACGGGCCACCGGGGCATGGGCAGTGGGGGCACGGGACGCGGGGGCACCCGTGGAGACAGAGGAGGGAACGGTAGACTTCCCCGTTCCTTTTCCTTTCCCCTTGCCCTTTCCTACTACTTGAGCCCAGGTTTCCTTTCGTACTATAACCTGGGCACTTGGCGTCCCCCTTGAGGTGGAGGGACCCGCAATCTCGGCCTGCTGGCGAGCTGGCTCAGCCTTTTTTGGGGTCGCAGCCTCAGTCGCTGCCCTCTTGGCATCCGCTCTCAGTGGCGGGCGCACCATCTGGGCTGGCAAAAGGCGGTCCTCAATCACCGCGAGTCGGGCGTTGAGCATTTGCCCAAGCGTGGCGGTCAAGGACCCTTTCAGCTCCTCAATTATATCAGCCCCCAGTGTGGTGGTAGGGGCTGCCGATCTCCGCGTAGTGGCAGCAGAGGCGGTAGCGGTGGCGGTGGCGGCGGCAGCGGTAGCGGCGGCGGCTTCCGTCTTAGCTTCGGCGAAGCCAAGACGTAGCGCTTTCACCTCCGCCTTCATCGCCTCTACCTCCAACCGCTGGCGGGTATTCTCGGCCCTGAGCCGCCGCGTCTCTTCGGCCTCACTCCTCCCAGTTAGGGTGTCGACCACCTCACCCAGGGTTGATGCTGCCTTCTTCAGGCGACCGACGAACTCGCCCTTGAGGTTGCCAGATTTCCTGGCAACCTCGAGAATGCGAGCGAGCTCCTCCCCCGCCCGTGCCCTCAGCTCCTGGGCATTGAGAATGCTGAAGTCACTGACCATTGGGCGAGCATCGGAATCAGTTCCGGTGCTCGGCCCGACGTCACCAACTACAGCAGCCGGCCCCTTCCTGTACTTCCTGCCTTGCAGGACTGCCTCCAGCTCTCCGTCAACCGGAGCTGGCTTGAGGAAGGTCTCCCTGGACGGGCCCGCCTGGGCGGCCTTCCTCCTGCCTCTCCTCGCCGTGCTGACCTTGGCGGCCGCCGTCTCTTCAGTCTCCGTGTCCGAGTCTAAATACCCGGGCACGAAGAATGATGAGTACGGCCGCTTCCGGACAGCGCCACTTTCGTCAGCGGTCTCCATCCCTGACCTCTCCGATGCCACGGAGAAGGAGTCATCAGACTCTAACGTCCTCTCCTCCACAGGAGGAACTTGGGAATGGCCCTGAAAAGGGCCGTTTGGTTGGCCCTGAGAAGGGCCTTTTAAAAACTTCCCGAAGGAGTCTCGCGCCTGTTTAGGAGGCATGTCGGCTTTGTCAGATGACGGCAGCGTAGACATTGACAGTACAGCGCACTTTAGCCGAGCCCAGTCTGCCACTCCGTTACGGTGGTCAGAACTGGGTCGTTACCAGGGGACACGACGTGGACGTATGCGCTGTGGGGGGCCCCCCAACCTAACCTAACCTAACCTAACCTAACCTAACCTAACCTTTTTTTTTTTTTTTTTTTTTTTTTTTTTTTTGGGGGGGAGGAAAATGCCCACGCATTCCCCTGCCGACACGGGGGTGGAGGCAGGGGATATGTGGGACTCGAACCCACTAAAAACCTCCCCATGAGCAGTCTACCGCCGTGGTGGAGCGAGGTGGGGTCGCGTTCGCAATCGAGCCATCCCGCCCCGGCAGTAGGCCCTTTCGGGCCTTTTTGCGCCTTGGGATGGGTAACCTTGCTCACCAAGGCCACCCACCAGACTTGTGGGACCGTGCTATACGGCGGAGAGTCCCCCGACTCTCCACCAGTGGCCCCACCACGGAGGAGGGAGGAGGTGCGCAAAACGCCTCCTCCTCCCCCCCGTACGTCTGCGCCGGAGCAGGTCAGCTCCAGCGGCATCCTCTCTGACCCGCTCCGCGGTCTCCTTCTGCACCATCACCTCTTCGCAGAAAGAGACCACCGCCTGCCACGACCTCTCGCTGTCAAGCATGGCAAGCACCACGCTCGGCAGCGAGAGATCGGGGCCTACTGCCATCGAAAGTGTGCGCCGCTGCGGGTCCCATGCGGCACACACTTCCAGCGTGTGGGGCGCCGAATCTTCCAGCGCTCCACACTCATGGCAGACGGAGGTCGCCTCCCGTCTCGCGATTTGGTGCAGGTACTTTCCGAAGCAACCATGCCCGGAAAGCACCTGCACCAATCGGAACGTCAACGACCCGTGGGGCCGCCTCACCCACCTCTGGAGGACCGGACGGATGGCCTCCACCGTCCTTTGCCCAGGAACCGGTGGAGCCAGGTCCTCTACCCACCGCCGCAACAGTGCGGCCCGCGCCTGCCGCCGCATGCGCCTTACCTCTTCCCAGCCCGGGGGCTCCCCTCGAGACCTCCTCGCCGCCACAAAGTGATACACTTCGGCGAGGATCTCGGCTTGGAGCTCCCAGGGTGGGTCTCCGGCCAGGACGCACGCTGCCGTCCAGGACACCGTTCGGTACCCGCGTATCGCCCTCGTCGCAATAACCCGCTGCGGACGTCGCAGCAGGGTCTTGTTGCTGCGATCGAGGGCGTCCACCCAAACCGGTGCCCCGTACAACGCCATACTCCGGATCACTCCGGAGTATAGACGGCGACATACGGCGCTTGGGCCACCCACATTGCGCAGCAGCCTCCCCAAGGCGGCCGCAGCTCCCACCACTTTTGGGGCCAACTGGGCAAAGTGGGCCCCAAATGCCCATCTCCCGTCCAGGGTAAGGCCCAGATATTTCATCTGGGCCTTAACCGGGACGGGAACCCCATCCAGTACCACCCGTGTACCTGGAGGGGGTAACCTTTTTTTTTTTTTTTTTTTTTTGGGGGGGGGAAATGCCCTCGCACTTCCCTGCCACCACGGGGGTGATGGCAGGGGGTATGTGGGACTCGAACCCACTAAAACCCCCCCCGTGATCCGTCCGCCGCCGGGACGGGACGAGATAGGGTCGCGCTGGCATTCACTATCTCGCCCCAGCGGTAGGCCCTTCCGGGCCTCTGCGCCAGTGGGTGGGTAACCTTTCACCTCAGTTACCCACCAGACGTGTGGGACCGTGTGAGCGCAGCGGAGAGTCCCCCGACCCTCCGCCGCCGGCCCCACTACGGAGGACGAAGAAGGCGCCCGAAGCGCCTCCTCCGTCCCCCTCTCCGTCTGCGCCGGAGGGGGTCAGAGTTGGCATCGTCCTCTCTGACCCGCTCCGCAGCCTCCTTTTGCGACATCACCACCTCGCAAAAGGAGACCGTAGCCTGCCACGCTCTCTCGCTGTCGAGCATGGCGTTCACCACGCTCGGCAACGAGAGATCCCGGCCAACGACCGCTGAAAGTGTGCGCCGCTCAGACTCCCAAGCAGCGCACACCTCCAGCGTGTGGGGCGCCGTATCTTCCGGCGCCCCACATTCGTGGCAGGCTGGGGTCGCCTCCCGTCTCGCGATCTGGTGCAGGTACTTTCCGAAACATCCGTGTCCGGAAAGCACCTGCACCAATCGGAAGGTCAGCGACCCGAATGGCCGCCGCACCCACTCCCGGAGGACCGGGCGGATGGCCTCCACCGTCCTCTGCCCAGGCACCGGTGGAGCCAGGTCCTCCGTCCACCGCCGCAACAGGGCGGCCCGCGCCTGCCTCCGCAGGCGCCTGACCTCCTCCCACGCTGGGGGCTCTCCACGGGACCTCCTCGCCGCCACAAAGTGGTAAACTTCGGCGAGGGTTTCCGCTTCGAGCTCCCAGGGGGGATCACCGGCCAGCACGCACGCCGCCGTCCAGGACACCGTCCGGTATCCGCGGATCGCCCTCGTCGCAATGACCCGCTGCGGACGTCGCAGCAGGGCCTTGTTATTGCGACCGAGGACGTCCACCCAGACCGGTGCCCCGTACATGGCCATACTCCGGATAACTCCGGAGTATAGCCGACGGCACGTGGCGTTCGGGCCACCCACGTTGGGCAGCAGCCTCCCCAGTGCGGCAGCCGCACCCAGGACTCTTGGGGCCAGTTGGGTAAAATGGGCCCCAAAAGTCCACCTCCCGTCCAGGATGAGACCCAGATATTTCATCTGGGTCCCAACCGGGACCGGGATCCCATCCAGGAGTACCCGAGTCCCTGGAGGGGGTCCCCCCCGAGGCCCGTGGAACAACAGGGCCTCAGTCTTGGAGAGGGCAACCTCCAGTCCCAGGGAGCGAATGCGGTCGACCACGAGGGTTGTACCCACCGTGGCCAGCCGCACCGTCTCCCTGAGGTCCCTCCCCTTGACTACGACCAGGGTGTCGTCCGCGTAGCACGCAACCTGCATATTTGCAGGAAGCGTGCCACGCAGCACCCAGTCGTAGCCAATGTTCCACAGAAGCGGTCCCAAGACCGACCCCTGTGGAACCCCGCAGGAGACGCGACGGTGCCTCAAACCGTCACGCCCTTCCACCAGGACCTCGCGGTCCTGGAGGTAATCAGCCAACAGCCTCCGCAGATACAGGGGCACTCCGTGATAACGGAGCGCCTCCTGTATCGTTCCATGCGGAAGGCTGTTGAAGGCGTTGGCTATGTCAAGCGACACAGCCAACGCCCTTTCCCCTCCACCGACCGCATCCTGCGTCCACCTCTTGAGCCAGAGCAGGGCGTCCATAGTAGACCGCCCTGCTCTGAACCCATACTGGGCCTCCGACAGCCCAGGCCCAGTACCCTCCAGGTGCCGGATGACACGAGAAGCTACTACACGCTCTAGCAGCTTCCCCGTGTCATCCAGCAAGACGATGGGCCTGTATGCGGAAGAAGAGTCGATAGGACGACCCTCCTTCCGCAACAGGCACAATCGGCCATCCTTCCACAGCTTCGGGAACCGTCCAGACGTAAGGCATGCGTCGAACAGTTCCCGAAGCCGATCGCCCATCTCCCTCAGGGCGATTGTGAGGACCCGTCCCGGTATCCCGTCGGGACCCGGAGCGGTCCTCTTGCCCCGTAGGCGTGCGACCGCGATCTCCATCTCCGCCTCTGAAAGAGGTGGGATGGAGTCCGCTAAGTCCGCCTCGGGGAGGGATGGCGCCATCGTCGGAGGGTTGTGGAGGGGATTTCTGTCGGGGAAAAGCCCCCCCAACACCCTGTCTAGGAGCTCCGGCTCCAGGGACTCCGCGACTGGGGACGTCTGGCCCCGGAACTTATTCCGGGCAGCCTTGTATGGACGTCCCCATGGGTCCCTGTTGAGGCCCTCGAGGGTTTCACCCCAGGCCTCCGACTTCCGCCTTTCTATGGCCAGCTGTAGGTCCCACCGCGCATTGCGGTAGGCGCTGTACAGCTGGCCCTCAGCTGCCAGCTCCTCGGCTGACAGCTGCTCGTCCGTGCGGCCCCTGCGCCGCCTCCTGCAGCGGGTGTAGGGCCGCCGCGCCGCCGAGCAGGCGGCTCGGAGATCCGCGATCTCCGAGCTCCACCAGTACACCTGGCGGCGCTCAGGATGTCGCCGGGCCCTCGGCATGGCCGTGTCGCACACGGCCGTCACCGCCTCGCGGAAATGACCCGCCGCGACGTCCACGTCTGGGTGCGCGGGGCCAGCCTGCCACGCCTGCACTATAGCCGCCTCCTTTGCCAACTCGGCGTCGAGGCGACTAATGGCCCAGCGCGGGAAGGCCGCCCGCGCCACCCGCTGGGGCCCCCCTTGGCTGTCGGAGGTGAAGATCTCAAACCGTATATATTTGTGGTCCGAGAGAGTCTCCACCTCCGACAACACCCTCCAGGCCCGGACACGTGCTGCGACAGCTGGGGTGGCGAACGATACGTCCACCACGGACCCCCCACGCTGTCGCACGCAGGTGTGGACCGACCCTCTGTTGAGCAGGGTCAGTCCTGAGGCAACCGCCCACTCCCTGACGATCTCGCCACGGGAGTTAGTGGAGGGGTTGCCCCAATCCCGGGCCTTAGCGTTCAGGTCCCCCATAAGGAGGACCTGACGTGGCGCCTGACGTCTCACCGCCGCAGCCAGGAGGTCCACAAAGACCTCCAGCTCTGCAGCGGTTCTGTTGGGGGAGAAGTATGCGCCGACAATCGCATACTCTCCCCACCTGGCCACCACGTACCCCGAGCCCCTCTCCTCAACCGAGAGGGGGGAGGCACTTCCGGGCCGCCCCACAACAGCCACGGAGTCGTCCAAATCCCCAGCCCAGCAAGAATGTTGGGGGGGGACGTAGTACGGCTCCGCGGCTACCGCCACGTCTATCTGCCACTGCGCCAGGGACTGCATGAACAGATCTTGGGCCCGGGCGCAGTGGTTCAGATTCGTCTGAAGAAGGTTGTGATGTCCGACTTGATCCATCAATCAGACATCACAACCTCCTCACACGCCGCTTGGCGTGCTCCTTCCGGGGCGGCCCGGTTTGTGGCGGCCGGGGCAGCCTGGGTCCGAGTGGCCTTCCCCTTCGTCCTAGGGGGAACGCAGCTGCGTCCCCCCATTATGTGCCCGGAGGGCCTCCCCGATTCGGCGCATATTGCACAGCGCGGGGTGGTTTTCCCGCAGCTGGCCGCCCGGTGACCTGCGTCTCCACATCGGAAACACAGGTCACCCCTGTCCGCCGCAGCGGGACACTGGGGGCGAGTGTGCCCCAGCCCCAAGCACTTGTAGCAGCGCATGGGGCGTTCCCCCAGTGCCACCACCTTCACCGAGCTCCACCCTATCAGTAACTTACCCTTTTGCAGCAACACTTTGGCTGCTGCAACCGGGAGGGTTACGAGGGTGGAGCCAGTCCCAGCCACGCCAGTGCGGATCTCTCCGACCTTGACCACCTGCGGGTCACATGCCCCCGCCCGAGCGACCGCCGCCACCACCTTCTCTCTTGTGGTCGCGTCGTCCAGGTCCGTGATCCTCAGATCAGCGGTTTTGACGGGCCTGGTGACGGTGGCCACCTCCGTCACTATCCCGCGGAGCACTTCTGCGAGGCGATCCGCCTTTTCCGCGTTTTGGGAGCCAGGAATCTCCAGCTTCCTGGCTCCTGTCGCAGTCGAGCGGCAGCGGATCCGCTCGATCCCCAGCTCCAGCAGGTCAATCTTGTCCTGCGCCGTCTGGAGGACGGTGCCGTAGGTGACCCCCTTTTCCACGGCTTCGGGGCGCAACGATAGCACCACGACCGCGGACTTCGGGGGACTCTTCAGCACCGTCTTAGCTTTACCGGCAGGGGAGGCTGCCGGTTTAGCTGCAGGCAAACGAGCTGCTGGAGCTCCGACTGCAGGGGCACGAGCCGCAGGAGCACGGGCCACTGGGGGCTGGGCCGCACGGGCTCGGGCCACGGGGGCACGAACCGTGGGGGCACGGGCCGTGGAGGCACGAGCCGCGGGGGCTTGGGCCACAGGGGTACCAGGGGCTGGGACAGAGGAGGGAACGGAGGACTTCCCTTTCCCTTTCCCCTTGCCCTTTCCCACCACTTGCGCCCAGGTTTCCTTTTGGGGAACCTGGGCACTTGGAGTCCCCTTTGAGGTGGAGGGACCCGCAGTCACGGCCTGCTGGCGAGCCGGCTCAGCCCTTTTTGCCTCAGCCGCTGCCCGCTTGGCATCCGCTCTAAGTGGCGGGCGTACCGTCTGGGCTGGCAAGAGGCGGTCCTCGATCACCGCGAGTCGGGCATTAATCATTTGCCCGAGCGTGGCAGTCAAGGACCCCTTCAGCTCCTCAATCACATCTGCCCCCAGCGTGGTGGTGGGGGCAGCCGGTCTCTCAGCCGCAGCAGAGGCGGTGGCAGAGGCAGCGGCGGCAGCAGCGATGGTGGCGGCGGTTTCCGTCTTGGCTTCGGTGAAGCCAATACGTAACGCTTTCACCTCCGCCTTCAGCGACGCTATTTCCAGGCGCTGGCGGTTACTCACCGCCCTGAGCCGTTGCGTCTCCTCGACTTCGGTCCTCCCAGTTAAGGTGTCGACCACCTCTCCTAGGACCGACGCGGCTTTCTTGAGGCGACCAACAAACTCGCCTTTGAGGTTGCCAGACTTCCTGGCGACCTCCAAAACACCGGCAAGTTCCTCCCCCGCACGCGCCCTCAGCTCCTGAGCATTCAGGTCGTTTAGGTCGTCGATCAACGGGCGAGCATCGGAATCGGTTCCTGTGCTCAACCCGACGTCGCAAACCAGAGCGGCTGGAGACTTCCTGTACTTCCTGCCTTGCAGGACTACCTCCAACTCTCCGTCAACCGGAGCAGGCTTGAGGAAGGTTTCCCTGGAGGAGCTCGCCTGGGTGGCCTTCCTCCTGCCTCTCCTCGCCGTGCTGACTTTGGCAGCCGCCGTCTCTTCAGTCTCCGTGTCTGAGTCTAAATACCCAGGCACGAAGAATGAAGAGTGCGGCCGCTTCCGGCCAACACTTTCGTCTGCGGTGTCTACACCGCCCGACATCTCCATCTCGGAGAAGGAGTCGTCTGACTCCCTCGACCCTTCCAAAGAGGAAGCTCGGGAATGGCCCTGAGAAGGGCCTTTTGGTTGGCCCTGAGAAGGGCCTTTTGGTTGGCCCTGAGAAGGGCCTTTTGGTTGGCCCTGAGAAGGGCCTTTTGGTTGGCCCTGAGAAGGGCCTTTTGGTTGGCCCTGAGAAGGGCCTTTTATGAACTTCCCGAAGGAGTCTCGAGCCTGTTTAGGCATCACAACTTGGTCAGATGACGGCGTAGACATCGACGGCACAGTGCACTTTAGCCGAGCCCAGTCTGCCACTCCGTTACGGTGGTCAGAACTGGGTCGTTTCCAGGGAACACGACGAGGACGTAAGCACTGTGGGGGGTTCCCCTGGAGGGGGTAACCTAACCTAACCTAACCTAACCTAACCTAACCTAACCTAACTTCGATTTTCTAGCAGTTACCTAGGCTAATCCGCGGTTGTCCGCAGACTAACACCCAAGAATGAGTTTACGCTCTCGTGGCTCTCCTCTACGGTCGAGCAACTGCCTGGCCTGTGGGAGGGGTCGGGGGGGTATAGACTCATTCCGGAGAGCGAATTGCCTAGGTATCATACCGGCATCATATACGTCCCAGATTTCGGAGAGGATAAGGAGGACCCCGTACAGTGGCCCTACATACTAAGAGAATTCTTAGCCGAGTTAAACAAGGACGTCGGTGTAGATATTTTAAAATGGCCCATCTTTACGCATGTCGTACGACAAAAGGGCGAATCTTTTAACCACGTCCTCGTTATGGGTGTACTACCTCAGGACATTGAGAAACTCAGACGCGTAGACTTTAGACTGACTTTAGGCATTAAGACGGGGGCAGCAATGGCGGTGAAAACGGCGGAGGCGGGACCTGAAAACACCACTACTACTGGGGCAAGGGATAACGGTCTCTGACGCGAGCGTCGATCTGGGCCCTAATTCTGTATGAAAACACAGATTCCACACGATACGAAACCACGTCGTTATCGTGTCGTGTTCAAATCGTGTCACAGCATTAGAAATACCTTCACTTTCATTACAGTTATTTTTAATTTGAATAAATATTGACATGAGTGGTGGTGGGGACGCGTCTCAATGGAAAGTTATGATTTTTGACAGTTCAAATCACGCCAATTCCACATTCATTTCGCGCGGTTTCGTTATCATTGCATAGAGAATTGATATTTGCAGATCTCTTATGTAAGACAAGGAATTCGCATGGTTTCGAAGTAAGGAATCGTAAAGTGGTCATACAGAATTAGGACCCTGGTGCCAACCGAAGACATGGGATGGACGCAGGAAGAGGTAGACCGTCTGCTGGAAGGCGGCGGCGATGGCGGAGAGGATGTTGCAGGAGATATTATGAACCTCAATATCGTCTCGCCGGCGTCGTCCATGGATGTGGATCGGCCTGGATCTTCCACCGTCAATCCCATGGCAAAATAGAGTGGTTGTAGGACCGTGCTAAATTAGTATTTGCAGTATGTTAGGTTTAGGTTATACAAAAATGGATACGCAAAAAAACGATAAAAATAGTAATCAAACCGCCACTCAAGCAGGAAGTAGTCAAAGGATAGGTGTTCATACTAAAGTCAACATTATACAATCCAACATCCAACACAGCGTCATAGGCTACGCCGCTCTACGCCGTACTCTTGAAGAGCAACCGTGGACAATAGCACTGGTCCAGGAACCTTATTTAAGTCGTGGAAAGGTGAGTGGTTTTGATGCCCTGCGGGGAACTGTACTGACACCTCCGATGCAACACAAAACGCGAACTTTTATATACGTGCCAAACCCTTTTAAAGCTTCCTTGGTGACACACTTGTGTACCGATGACCTAACAGTTGCTAAACTAGAGACTGGCTTGGAGGGACGACTCAGCACAATCCTGGTAGCATCGGCATACCTGGATATCACCGAGGAAGCGCCACCCCCAGCACTAGAAGACCTAATGAACTTTTGTGTAGTTAATAGTATTGAATGTGTCGTAGGAATTGACGCTAATGCTCACTGTACAGTCTGGGGGAGTCCAGACACAAATGAGAGAGGTAAGGATATACTTGACTTCACGTTAAGACATAACCTAAGCATATTAAATCGTGGCGCTGAACCAACTTTCGTGACGTCTTGGGCAAAGACAATCATTGATATAACAGTGGCCACTAATGATATCGCTACAGCAATCTACGATTGGCGGGTGGCTATAGACGAGATCTCTTGCGCGGACCATCAGAGAATCAGATTTTCCTTGGATGTAGGAGAGCAAAAACATCGAACCTACAGGAACCCAAAAAAGACCGACAAATCCCTTTTCGGAGCTAACCTTGACAGAGCACTGATGGAAATACCGTCAGTAGAGACAACAGATGAGCTCACTCCGCAACAAATAGAAGACACTATCGACTCTTTAGTAAATGCCATAAAAAGCAGTTACGAGGAAGCATGTCCTCTAAAAACTGAAAACAGCAAAATACTGCATAAAAAAGATAAATGGTGGAGCAAAAAACTCAGTAAACTAAGGAAGTTAACGAGGCACCATTTCAATAGAGCCATGAACACCGATCTAGACATAGATTGGCAAGAGTATAGAAAGACCCGACACAAACTCAAAGTAAAAATAAACGAGAGCCGAGACAATTCGTGGATGAAATACAGCAACTCGATACAATCGGAAAGCGAGACTGCTAGACTTCGAAAATTGGTATCGCGTAATACTCATGTAAAACTAGGAACGCTTAAGAAACTAGACGGTTCGTATACAAAGACTGATCAGGAACAATTTGAGCTCCTGTTGGAAACCCATTTCCCTGAATGCAAACTAGACAGCGAGGTCAGCTGGGAAACTCCGATCACGCAAGAACCATGTAGAGGTGATTACGATTTTGCAAACTCCATCGTCACCGAAGAGGCTCTTTTATGGGCGGTCAGCACCTTTGAGCCCTTCAAGGCTGCGGGGATGGATGGGATTTTTCCGGCTCTTTTGCACTGGAGCTTAAGCAAAATAAAACCCTACCTTGCCGCCATTTTTAGAGCATGTTTAGCATGGAAGTACATTCCTAAGGCATGGAAGGCTACTCTGTGGTTTGAAAGGTTTAAACTATGTACTTACAGCGCCATCTAGAAAAGAAGCGGAACTAGCGTTTTTTTTAAATAAAAAGCCTCATAGTACACGAAGTATTATTCGATACTACTCATATGAGTACCCTAAAAGTAGCGATACATACTCATATCGATACATTTTTTAAACAAAAATAATAATAAAACCATGAAATTAACCGTTATTTGTATCGATACCTACTCATATCGATAATTTTTTTTATTATTTATCAAAACCGAAGAATATAAACAAATTTTACTTTAATTCAGCAAAGTTTTGTTGCTACTTTGACTGAACTACATTTCCAAGTCTTTTGGCGCAATTTAAACAAAAACAACAAAGGGACATTCAAACACCAAGGATGCGTTTAGGATATTTTATTTGACAATATTCTGTACAAGTACTTTCTTTCCGATACCGAGTAGGTATCGCGAGAATGATTCGTTTTTATTTTAATTAAGTATAACAACTACTTTAACTGTATTCAACGCTTTAAATTAAATTTACATTTAATTCAAACCTCCTTCAATTAAAAACAGGGTTGTTTTAGCTCTAAGTATACATTAAAAATCACCTTTTTAGGCTACTTGACTTAAAGTTAGGCAATTCTATGCTTCTTTAAAAATATATAATATAGCGAAATAAAGCTGCTTGGCATTGAATTTTTGGCGGTTCTATCTTGTTTTGTCTTAGCAGAATTGGTTCGATTTGATACTAGTAATTTCTTTCAGTAATTTCTTTTCCGATACCAAGTAATTATCGAAAGAATGATCCGATGCTAAAAAGTACTTGGTATCGAAAAAAAGTATCGAGTACTTACTCGTATTTACTAGTATCGGAACATCCCTAATCACTTCATCACAAAAACAAAACATACTACATACTACATAGTGCTTAGCTTAAAATTATTTAATTATATTCGTGCTGTGATTCGGGTTCGGTCCAATTCGGGGGTTGTTGTGTTGCTAATTGATTTTATCATCATTTGTTTGATTTTTCATTTTGCTTGTCGATATTTTTGTGCCCCCAGAGAAAACTCAAAGAATACAAAATGAATCACCACTGTGTGATACAATGATAAGACATCCATAAACCATAGTGCAGTGATACGATACAATCAAATTCTTTGTGTTGTGATGCTAAAGTAGGTAAAACGCGATCAACATGGGGATTTTCAGCAATTCTTCACCATTCGACCAAGATGTCGGTAAGCATAGAGTTAAACATAGGCTTGCCTAGAAGATACCTATTCACTCGCGACTTGAGGAGCTCCAGATTGTATTTATCGGGAAACAAAGATGCTAGAAAAGTGTTCCATTCCTTCACTGCTCAGATTATAAATCAAGTCACACCGCTTTGTGTGAATCAAAGGAATATCAACCAAGAAAGTCGCAGAAACATTAACAATTCATCAGAAATGTACCTACCTATATTAGTAGTGATGGGGGTACCTAGACACTTGTAGAACTTTTTAACAATAATAATTATATTACTTAGTATTTTAAACTTTTCATTGTTCTAGCATTTATTCAACAGTCTTGCAGTTTTATTTTGCAAGTAAAGATGTTAATCTCATAACAAAAGTACTTCTTAGTAAATAACAATATTATCTATCATGTGCAAGTAGTATATATATAGCATGAGATGTAGGAATCTATGTATATGTATGTGTATACAGTATCCTGTGTGTATGCTCAGACAGGCATGTCTCATATTTTATTTAACTTCACTTTTAGAGCGCACACTGCCAAAGATTGGAACTCTTTACTATCTTACTTGTTTCCTGAAAACTATAATCTGGGCAGTAAGCATCTTCAAGGCTAGAGTGAATGTACATACCTTAGAAATTTGCATGCTACATCTTTGACCATACCATCGCTTATTATCAAGAGAGTTGGTGGCCAACTGTAGACCTATCAGCTATAATGAAAAAAACTAAAATTTTATATAAAGAATTGTTAAGATTTCATTTAATTAGCACACTTTAAACATCTTATTCCTAAACTATATAAAAAAAAGAGTTCATATTGCTACCAAAACGTTATTTTTCATTTCAATACACAGTCCCCTGGTACAGACAACAGTCCCCTGTATCGGGTTTTTTTCAGAAAATGCTCAATATTTCCTAAAATAATGGAAATATTTTTGGTTCATCTGCCGTTTACTATTAACCATGAAGATAATCTATCCCTATAATACCATTTGTTCGATAAACAATAAAAAAGTGGCCTGGACAACGTTCTTAGGCGGAGTTGCCCAGTTTACGGAGAAACACCCATAAACACTTTTAGAAACAGATTGTGCCATACACATTTTATTTAATCACTTCACTATAGTAGGAACTAATTTTCTTCATTGCATCTCTGACACGTCGGAATAACATGGTCACTGCACACAAGTTTATGGCATTTATAACATAATGTTTTGGATTTTTGGTCCTTTGTTTATGGACAAATATGGCATTGCTTATAGGATGACGCCCGGCCACTTCCTAAAACTTCTCTAAGGTTACATACTGCAAAGGACATTGACAGGATCCGGTCCAAATACTGCCCAGTGATGAGAGTGCCTACATAACGTTCCTTACATCCATTTATAACTACACGTTAAATATATTCGAAATCTGACCATGGGTTTTTTTTAAATTAATTTTTAATACTTAATTTGGTACTATGGGACCTTACCAGACTTTTAAGAGGAGGCGTTTTGCACCTTCTCCATCCTCCATAGTGGGGTCAGCGGCGGATATTCTGGGAACTCTGCGGCACCTACACGGCCCACACGTCTGGTTGGGGTAACCGAGGTTGAAGGTTACCCACTCACTGGCGCAAAATATTTGGAGTGAATTAATCGTTTTCCCGTAAAAAATGTATGAGATAAGTTTTTCGCGATTTCTGTCATTTCTAGTACTCATACCTTAAATGGTCCTGTACAATACTTTGATCCCTACATGAAATAGGATCGTTTGGCATAAAAAAATTTTTTTGGTATATTTTTGCATTTATTTTGCTGACTTTACATTTTTTCCAAAATCTGTGAATGCAGTTCAGAGTATCTCAAAACTTCATGTTCAGTCTTCTAGAAACGTTTTCCAGTAGCTATAATGGTTAAGGTACCTGCCCTTGCTGGCCCGTTTCAAAAATCCACCCTGTATAAACCTAATTTTTTTTATTCCATGGTCAGATTTTGAAAATATTTTGTGTACAAGTATTTATTTATGTCAGGAGTCTAAAAATGATACTCGTTTCTCTGGGCAGTATTTGGACCAGAACCCATATTAAGACTGTCAATGTCCTTTACGTAAAAGCTCGCCTGGGGTGCTTTACACCCCGACCGCACTCTGCTGCCTCAACCTTACGCCACAGTGTTTTTGAGATTAAATAACAAAGTTCCGCACGTTTTAGGAAGCTAGAACGAAAATTAGCGCTGTAAAAGACATGTTCATTAACAGTATTCAGCCTCCAACAGGTACACAATACATATCAATGGAAAGCTAATTTAATGGGATTCTTGAATATGTACATTAAATATTTTATTGTATCCCCAATTTTATTTTATTTGGTTTTAAAAAATAGAAAAAGAAAAATCATTCGCGGCAAGCCAAAACAACGTGACAACAAGAAAAAAAAAACTGTACTGCCAATGAGTGACAGTGACATTCAGGATATAGTTTTTTTTTTTTTTTTTTGCTTGTGTTTTAGCTCTACACAGTGTATTTAGCCAGTATCAAGTATTGTAACTTTCATCGTGCTATAGAATACATCACGTAATGTCAAGTCTTAGTCACAGTCATAGTCCAGTATAAGTCGGGTAGTCATAGTCCAGTCTAAGTCATGCACCAGTAAAGTGGTGGCAACTTTACTAGAAGCTTCTATGGAGTTTTGGAAGCAACACGAAATACTATGTTTCACCACATTATGTCACTTGCCCACACTCATGCTCGTAATTCAGCACTTAATGCGTAAAACGCCACCAATTTTAAACATTAACACTGGAAAAAGCACAAGTTCCAAAGTAGGGATCCAGAAACTATGAGGATCATGGTCCCACAACATCCAGAAACAGACCAAGTATTTGCACTTTTTTTTCTGCTGTGCAAACTCAAACTCAAATTCTTTATTGCAAATAGGCTATTTTTAGCACTTTTACATGTCAACACTAGATTATGTATTTATAAATAATAAAAATTAAATTATTGTACATATTAAGCCAGCACAAACAAAATCACAGTGCTTAATGTCAAAATAAATGTTAAAATTATAACAAGCCTATTACATTACGAGTTTGAAGACACAAACAACACAAATACTTGTCTTATCATGGGAATCAAACCCGCCGCCTTCAGGTTATGAGCTGACCTGCTCAACCACCACACCACAGGCTGTCAATGCTGTCGGAGAATTAAGTTTATTAAAACCTAGCTCCACCTATATTTTAAATAGTGTGATGCATCGTATTTATGAATACCATCATACCATGCTTATGCCAATAGAGCTCATTGAGTGTGATAAGGTCAGTTAGAGAAAGCGGACGTAAACTAGGTATATACTCACTAAGAGGCATTTGAAATATGATTATTATAATCGATTATAATTGACAAATAAATCAATTTGAATTTGAATTTGATTCACAATGTTTGATGTATCTGGATAATTGATTTTTCTATTAATAGATCCCCGATTCCCATCCTTGGCGCTCGGTTTCATTGGGGCTGCCATGCGTCACGTGGTGATGCCAGCTAATATACATTTGTTTTCTACTACTATTTTTTTTAACTTAAAATTATAATTATATGGAGGTGTTATAAAATTGTTTTTTGCGCTGAACACTATCTACAATAATTGCACTACACAATAATATAAGTCACTGTGCTGTTGGTGACTGTTAAGTATGTGTGTGTGGCTGCGCCCAGCGCCCACCCCGACAAATGCATCGCATAATAAATCAGTGTGAAGTCAACTAGCGATAGTTTCACTTGTCCCGCACGCTCTGCCTTTATACGGAACAGTTACCGAGTACCAATTCCCAAACAAAACCGTTACATGTCCTTTAAAACTAATAACTAGAGACGATCAAACAGTCACTGGGGTGTAAAACACCCCACGCGAGTAATTAAAGGTTAAAGTAAATTTCACAGTCATCACGGGAGCATCTCATAGAGGCTACTTCGCAGCAGCATACAATACAAGCGTTGTGAGATCACTAATAACCTTAATAATTTCGGCTTGGAATTCTAAAAATAAGATGATTTGAATCTGTGCGAGAGCCCACTGCACAAATACCTACGTCATCGGGTACCCCAAAAGGCTATCTATAGATCGTTAACCGACACTTAAACATGTAAAAAAATCAGGTCTGCCAGTTTCGATCCTGCCGGGTCATGGAAATAATTGAAATTTTTAGACGTATTTTTTTTGTCAAAATGTACCCGAATAAAAGTTCTGGCAACAGCTAACCATTGATTAATGATGTAAAAAAAAATTGGCCTGCCATTGCGCACCCTGCCGGAAGTACCTAGCGATGGGTACCGAACGGCCGGCGCTCCCGCAACTCGTCGCGCCTGCGCGGCTGAAGCTTCAGGGCTCCGTTTCATCCAACACTTTTCGTTCGCATCCGTGCGTTCCACCCGAACGTCCGGTCACTTCACCGTCTCATCGGTCACCGTCACCTCCCACAGAGCGCGCGACCAGCGAGACCAGCACCACGGAGGAGTGGGGCCTCATTATGGAGATCTGCGACCGCGCGGGCGCGGGCGGCGCCGCCGGCGCCCGCGACTGCCTGCGCGCCGTGCTGCGCCGCCTGGCGCACCCCGACCCGCACGTGCAGTGCGCCGCCGCCACGCTGCTGGACGCCTGCGTGCACAACGCGGGCCGCGCCTTCCTGCTCGAGGTGGCCTCGCGGGACTTCGAGGGCGAGTGGCGCCGCCTGCTGGCGCGCGCGCAGCCCGCCGTCGCCGCGCGCCTGCGCGCCCTGCTGCGCAAGTGGGCCGAGGGCGAGTTCCGCGGGGACCCCGCGCTCGACCTGATCCCCTCGCTGTACGCCAAGCTGCACGGCGGCGAGCCCCCCGCCGCGCCCCCCGCCGCGCCCCCCGCCGCGCCCGCGGCCCGCGAGCAGGACGAGCTGGCGCGCGCCATCGCGCTGTCCCTGCGCGACGCCCCGCCCGCCGGCGCCCCGCTGTACCCGCGCGTGGACGCCCCGGCGCCCGCGCCCGCGCCCGAGCCGCGCCGCGTGCGCGCGCTGTACGACTTCGAGGCGGCGGAGGACAACGAGCTCACCTTCATGGCGGGGGAGATCGGTGAGGCGCACATCCACTCCGCACCGTACGCTGCGCACGCGCGCACACCTACTGCCGTTGGGAGATTACTCTGCTCATAAATATTAATATAAAATCATAAATATAAATATGATCGTTTTTAGGGTTCCGTACCCGAAGGGTAAAACGGACTGCGAGCGACCGGTCCCCTTAAACCCCGGCCGGCTACTTGCCGCGATACGCGGCGTTCGATTTCAATTAAGTAACATTATTAAGGTCCATACTCGACTCCGATTCACCCGTTCCTGCTGTTCGGATCCCGGCGCTACTCTACAGGAGTCTACTCTGGTCCGATCCGCGGTGGAAGTCGTCCTCGACTTCTCATCAAGGGCGATCGGCGTCGAGTCACACGGTTATAGTTCAATTTGCAGCACACCCGCGGCCTGCGCCGGACAACAGACGCGAGCGACACTTCCCGGCGCGGCCACCGTACGTGCGAGCGACACGTGCCCAAACTCCACACCGAACTAATACCAAAAACACGGGCGGGGCGACGCCGCGCACCACATTCCGTGGTTCTCAACAAAACAACGAATAGATGACGAACCGCGCTCCGCGGTTTACATAGCGTCTTTCCAAGCGCGAGCTTGTTGCCACCCGGCCCGGCCCGGCCCGGCCCGGCTCGCGCCCGTCGCAGGAATCAAAACGAATGAAACGGATCGGGAACGAACGCGGACTCTATTACCGTGAAACGAGGAGGAGAGGAATACCGATACACCGAGAAAACAGCGTAGAAGCTTTCGTTCGTTCCAAGGTGATCACTAAGATGGCGTTAGGAGTATCGAAACGTAGTTTAGATGAACTGAAACACGAAATAAGATAACGGTGGTGTCGATTCGGTGATTTCAGGTCTTTTATTTTCATCATCATCATCATCATTAACAGCCTGAAGACGTCCACTGCTGAACATAGGCCTCCCCCAGAGCACGCCACCTTGAGCGGCTGCTCGCCTCCTGCATCCATCGGCTCCCCGCGGCTTTCACCAGGTCGTCGGTCCACCGAGTGGGGGGCCGGCCTACGCTGCGTCTTCCGGTTCGTGGTCGCCACTCGAGAACCTTTCTTCCCCATCGGTTGTCAGTTCTACGAGCGATGTGGCCTGCCCATTGCCACTTCAACTTACTAACTCTAAGAGCTATATCGGTCACTTTAGTTCTCCTGCGGATCTCCTCGTTCCGGAGCTTATCTCGCAGGGAAACACCGAGCATAGCTCGCTCCATAGCTCGCTGCGCGACTTTGAGCTTACTAATGAGGCCAACAGTAAGAGACCATGTCTCAGTTCCATAAGTCATCACTGGCAACACACACTGATTGAAAACATTCGTTTTCAGGCTCTGCGGTATTTTGGACGAAAAGATAGAACGAAGCTTCCCGAACGCTGCCCAGCCGAGTTGGATTCTTCGTGCCACCTCTTTGTCGAAGTTGGACCTACCTAATTGGACAATCTGTCCTAGGTAGACATACTTGTCGACAACTTCGAGAGTATCGTTCCCAACAATTACCGGTATAGGTGGAACATGAGCATTAGACATGATCTTTGTCTTGTCCATATTCATCTTAAGACCAACCTGCTGGGAGACTCTACTGAGGTCGTTGAGCATGGTGCTAACGTTGCCATGTTTTAGATGCCGCCTATATTATTTGTTTATTTATTTTATTTGGCACACAAAACAAAATATAACCAAATGCAAGAACAAGAAGAAAAAATACATACATTTTGAGCGAGATTATTATCAAAACATGTGTACACATCATGATTGACAAACTGTTGTTAGAATATTTAGTAAAAATAGTTAACTAAGTACATTTCTTATGGTATCGATTTGAATCTTAAATGCACAATAATCATATTCTGTCATTTTACGTTTAAATTTTAGGCACAAACTTCTCTAAAACGTGTCCGCCGAATGGCTTTACCGTGCCTGTAAACTAAGTTGAGTAATTTAGACGTATCGTCTCTAAATGTTAGTTACAGCTACAGGTGTCAAAATTTGAGAAAATTAACGTTAGTCGGAGTGCCGCCGAATCGACGCCAGTTACTAGTGCGGCATTTAGTGACAACGTATAGCCCGCTCATTTTGCAGCGCCATCCAGGTTTAAAACGGTTTTTGCATATTATATTTCTGATCTACGCTGTTTCCTTGATGTATTGGCATTCCTCTCCTCCTTGTTCCATGCTACTACCATATGCGCAATAAATACTAATAGTGGGTCAACTCCCTTGTTATACCGCAACATACCTACAAGACCGTCTCGACGTCTAGTCTCTAAAAATAAGTAAGGGTTGCCAGAAAAACATTTTCTTAGATAGTGATTTTTGTTTCGTAATAATTTATTTTTCATCACAGTTGCTCGTACAGTGGCGCTTATCATACCGCTTTTAAGTTCATAATCCAAGATATTACGGACACGTTCTTTTTTACTTTACATTACCGCACTATTGTTTTATGACGATATCTCGATTCAGTTAGGTCCTCAATATCTTACTACAAGTTATACGTAGTATCATCATCATCAGCCTGAAGACGCCCACTGCTGAACATAGGACTCCCTCACAGAGCGCCACTTTGAGCGGCTACTTGCCTGTATCTATCGGCTCCCCGCAGTTTTCACCAGATTCTACGAGCGATGTGGGTTGCCATTTCCATTGCCGTTTCAACTTGCTAATTTTAAGAGCCCACTTTATTTCTCCTGTATATCTCCTCCTTACGGATCTCATTTCGCAGGGAACCACCGAGCATAGCTCTCTCCATAGCTCGCTGCGCGACTTTGAGCTTAGGTATTAATGAGGCCAATAGTAAGAGACCATGTCTCAGTTCCATAAATCATCACTGGCAACACATACTGATTGAAAACCTTCGTTATATAGTTATTCGTATTTTGGACGAAAAGATAGGTCGAAGTATTCTTCTTCTTCTTCTATTCACGTAGTACGTTCAATATACGTATAATAGGAGAATTCTTAATTTACAGATTCATTATTATACTAACAAAGAATTTTTATTCGGCTAAAATGGATACATAAGTACATACACATTACCTTGAAGTAGGATCTAGGTAGGTAAGAGGCAGGTACTTCTCAGTAAACATTCAATTTTATCAAATTATATGCAAACAATGTAGTTCCATAGTATATTCTATACTAACGGATCGCAAGATTAGCTTGAACACAATGCATGCAACTTGTTCTGTGTAAGCGAGACGCCTGAACGGGCGTACCGATACGCAAGCGAAGCCGGTCGGTACTACCGCAGACGTCGCGGGCAGGGGGGGACCTCCGCTCTCTTTCATACCGCACCGCATCGTTGCTCCGTCTAGCCGCCGAGTTGACTCATTATTAGTATTTATTACACATATGCTATTACTAAGTTTACGCTGTCCGTCCGTCCGTCTGTCTGTCTGTCTGTCTGTCTGTCTGTCTGTCTGTGTGTCTGTCCGTCCGTCTGTCACCAGGCTGTCTCATGAACCGTGGTGCATTATTTGAGTAAAGTAGTATACAAGCCTTACCCGCAACTAGGCATTGATGGACTTACGTATGTGTGTGCCCACATTTACACGTTCGTCCATCAATGCCTCTGTTGCTGGCCGCTGCAGTAATGTACTATTAACGACCTGTGTTTAGAAATGAATTTATAGTATCGTGTTCCTGTATTCTCGCCTGAAATACACGCATCAAAAAAGTCTAAGCAACATGCATGATATTACAAATTTACCATTTATATTAATTAATTTCTAAGTATTTACTCACTCAAAGTGCGTAGGTAAGTAAACTTTTTTGTTATTGATGACATACTGGCTGGTTGTAAAAAAAAATCAATTATGTTTTGTTTTTTCATAAAATTCAAATCACTGCGAATTTGTTTGAATTTAAGTGCGTTTTAATTGACACGTTTATTCTTGACTTTATAAATTTACCAACCATTTAAATAAAGTTAGCGACAAAATTGAATCGTTAGATATTCTTCACGTCATGGAGCGACGTCAGAACTTGTCGGCAACGATTATTCATTGAATTAATGAGACTGTTTATGTCATCTTGCGGTATTCGCTCCCAATGGAATTGTAGCAAATCCTTCAGCTGTTGGGTTGTTGTCACTCCGTCCAAGTCCTTCAAAACACGTCTCTGTAGCATGTCCCATGCGTGCTCGATGTGGTTGAGGTGTGGCGATTGTGCAGGCCAGGGCAATACCCGGATGTTCTCCGTTGCCAAGTATTCATTGTCATGCATTAACGTAAAATCGAAGCCAAAGGTTTGTGCAAATAGATGGACATAAGGTCTGAGAATATCCTCAACGTAATTTTCAGCGTTCATGTTTCCATTTACAAAAAACGAGCTCAGTTCGCCTGTTCTTCATAATACCCGCCCATACCATAACTGTTGAGCCGCTGTATGGATGAACTTCCTGAATGCACCTGTGCCTTTCAGTATTTCCGGGCTGACGGTACACTCGCACCCTTCTTGTATCAGGTCTAAACCCGAATCGCGACTCATCGGAAAGCATAATTTTATCCCATTGTTCCTGGGTCCATGTTATGCGTTCTCTACACCATTCATTTCGACGAGCGCGATTCCCGTAACCTGTCGGTGGGCACCTGATTGGGCGTCGAGCTCGTAGGCCATACTCATGCAGTCGATTTCGCACAGTTTGGGGACTTACATCAACACCACTTGAATTTTGTAGCCTTTAACTTAGCTCTCGAGCGGTTAACATCGGCTGGCGTCTTGCAGTCAGTTGTATGTACCGGTCTTGCCGAGTGGTTGTACTCCTTCTACGGCCTGGGTGCTGTTCAGCGGGTTCCCCTGTATTATTGTAGCGCTGCCAAAGACGACAAATAACACTTTTATGAATGCCAAAATGTCGAGATACCTGAGATTGATTACTTCCCGCTTGCAACATCCCTACAGCTCTGCATTTCATCTGCCGTCAAATGACGTCGCTCCATGACGTGAAGAATATCTAACGATTCAATTTTGTCGCTAACTTTATTTAAATGGTTGGTAAAATTATAAGATCAAGAATAAACGTGTTAATTAAAACGCACTTAAATTCAAACAAATTCGCAGTCATTTGATTTTTATGAAAAAACAAAACATAATCGATTTTTTTTTTACAACCAGCCAGTATGTCATCAATAACAAAAAAGTTTACTTACCTACGCACTTTGAGTGAGTAAATACTTAGAAATCACACTTCACACTAATCACACTATCACACTATCACACTTCACACTAATATTATAAAGCTGAAAGTTTGTATGAGTGTTGTGTGTATGTGTGTATGTTTGTTACTCCTTCAAGGTCGAACGGCTGGACGGATTTGGATGAAATTTGGAATATAGATAGCTTATGTACTGGATTAACACATAGGATACTTTTTATCCCGGAAAATTAACCCGTTCCCGTAGGAAAGCTTTGTAAACTCAACTTCGTAAATAGGCAATGAATTTAAATGAATTAGACTGTAGCATGTACTAACGGTCAAAAAATATTATCCTAGAAACATAAATAGATCCTGTGGGATAACGTTCTTTCTTAGCTTACGCAACTAAAATGGTCAAAATTTAGGAAAATTAGAGGCCGCAGTACGTAGGTACCTACTAATAATGAAATACTTTCCATTCCGGATAGATAAATGATTCCTGTAGGATAGCATTATCACTCAACATCCAATTCGATGATATGAAGGGCAATATACGCTCTAGCACGTACTAAAAAACAAAATACTTTCTATCACGAAAAAATAAATTTTTCCTGTGGGATACCACTAATAGGTAGGTACTAAGCGTCCCGTGAGACCAAAGGTGACCTATGGTAGAAACAGGTTTTTTTTTTTCGAAGCTGCTCTGTTCGTTGGGCCGCAAGCGGCTCGCGAGAATGAGTTTGTAGCGATAATGACCTGTGGTAAAAATTGGCGTTTTTTTTTCGAGGTTGCTCTGTTCGCTGGGCCGCAAGTGGCCCTTGAGAGTGGGTTTGTAACGATAATGACCTGTGGTAAAGTTGGTGGTTTTTTTCGAGGTTGCTCTGTTTGCTGGGCTGCAAGCGGCCCGCGAGAGTGCGTTTGTAGCGATAATGACCTGTGGTAAAGTTGGCGTTTTTTTTCGAAGTTGCACTGTTCGCTGGGCCGCAAGCGGCCCGCGAGAGTGGCTTTGTAGCAATAATGACCTGTGGTAAAAGAAGTTTTTTTTTCGAGGTTGCTCTGTTCGCTGGGCCGCAAACGGCCTGCGAGAGTGAGTTTGTAGCAAAGGTGAATTATAGTAGAAGTAGGCGTTTTTTTCGTGGCTGCTCTGTTCTATCTGCGACTATTATTTCCTAAGATCAAGCAGGTGAAGCCGCGGATAATCCTAATAATATATAAATTCAAAAGTTGTCGCGTAAGTTTGTTCCGTTGACGGTGCAAACACATTCAAATGAAATTTTAAACAGAAATAGTATATACGATGAGTTATAGACTTCTTTTTATCCGCGGGTGAAACCGCGGGGCGCAGCTAGTTAATTAATATAAATGGTAAATTTGTAATATCATGCATGTTGCTTAGACTTTTTTAATGTGTGTATTTCAATTTTAATGTTATTGTTATATTACTTTGTCACAGAAAGTATCTTGCTATCTATCTCGGGCGCGGCGGCCGGCTCGCCAAGCAAAACCTACCCTACCTTTAATTACTTACCTACCTACCTAACTGTTCTGTGTTACGTTAAAACGAACCGTCGGAACACAAACAAATACCTTACTTCTCTGAAACAACTGGTAGCTTAAAAACGACAATTCACCGTTTACTGTTGAATTTAAACAACCGTCCACTAAACAATTATAATAGCTTTTTTTTGTTGCTCCATTTTTGCACAAGAAAGTTCACAGACGCGTGTCTCAAGCGGATGACACTCGCGCTCGCACTACTCCGAAAGACTCCGAGCCATCGTGTCGGTGAGCGGTGTCTATGTGTGCGTTGCTCGAGCGCACTTACTATGTTGATTGATTTCTGTAATATTTTGTGCTATGAACGAGTGACGCGCCGCATTCGGAAACGATGCAATAACGCTGAATCGACACTGCGCGGTGCTACGGACCGTACAATCTGAAGACGTTCAATACAGTCGAACACGGTCCTCCCCCAGATCGCCACTTTGAGCGGCCGCTTGTCATAATTATATCGGTTCAATTCGGTTCCATACGATTTTACGCGTTACCCTCCATAAAATACAATACGCCGGTCTCTCTCTAGTAACATCAAGGACGGCTTCATCTCATTCTATTTTCGTTACTCCTTTTTTATAAATCGCACGTCAGTAATCATTTAAAACAATATTTTGACCGTTTGGAATGAATGTAACAAAGATCGCGTCCCCCCGCAGTGCACGTGACGGAGTGGTCGGACGCCAACTGGTGGAAGGGGTACAACTCGCGCGGCGAGGGCCTGTTCCCCGCCAACTTCGTGGCGGCCGAGGCGGAGGCGGGCGCCGCGCCGGCCGCCGCCGCGCCCGCGCCGCCCGCCTGCATCGACGAGGCGGCCATGGACGCGGCGCTCGCGGCGCTGCACGACGCGGACCCGGCGGGCGGCGGGGCGCCGGCCGAGCAGGCCGAGCTGGCGCGGCTGGAGGCGCGCGCCCTGGCCGGCGGGGCGCTGGTGGACGGGGCGCTGGAGCGGGCCGACACGAGGCACGCGCGCCTCACGCAGCTCAGTGCCGAGCTGGTGGACGCCCTCAACCTCTACCACGACCTCATGCGGCCCCTGCACTACCCCGTGCCGCGCTAGCGCCGCCGGCCCATGGAGCCGCTCCGTAACCGTGGAAACTATATTTATTTCTATTATAATAAAAAGTTATTAAACTATGAACGATTCTATTTCTTGTCCGCCTCGCCCATCTGTCTAAAACGCAAGCGACCCGTGCGTTTGGTTTATGTGGTGGTCGACCTGCGGTCCCGGCACATGCGCCCGCCCCGGACGTCCCCCGGTAACGACGCGATTTAAGAAGTGGAGCTCCCCGACAAGAGCCACCTCGGTCTCGAGGACGTACGATGCGGTCGACGAACGCCCTCGAGCGCCCTTTACACCGACTCGAAAATAAATAAAAGTAGGTTTTAAAATGATTTTAAAGAATTAGTGAACACAGATTTTTTTTATTGGTTTACTAACAGATACATTTATGCAAAGTATATTACATAAAATGGCAGTATCATAAAAATTAAATGTACAGGAGTCTCACGACCCCAGGGTTTTAGAAATCCTCTTTTTGAAATCAAAAAGTGATTTTTCAAAAATATCTATCCCGCGATCCCACCACAGCTTGTTACAAAGTTTTGACATTCTTGTAAATGGACTATGTTTTCCCATTTCGGTTCTATGTCGCTTTATAAAAAGAAGGTTGTTGGGGAAGTTGGAGGTGGTACGAGATGATCCCCTTAAGGGAGAATGTGCATAGATTAATCAGTATGCAACTTAATGCATATGTAAAACCATTAAATAATTGCATATTTATCTTTCTATCTATTTTTTTACTTAATATAATGATCTATCAGTATTATACTTATAACATTATTTTTAAAACCCTACCAAAGGATCATCTTGGACACCCTGGTGTCCAAGATGTTCCCCTGGGATTATCTTGCCTCCATTGAAGTCAAATCATACTAAATTGATAATTTTGCTATAATTTATCGTTTACGAACTATTTATTTAATTTTTTAATATCTGAAACAAAACCAGCCATTACACAGCATACAAAAAAAAGGAAAATGGTCGTTACTTTGGGATTAGCGATTATTACTTAGGTATTAAAGCTAACTTTCAAAAGAATCCTTGTAGTTTTAGTTTTATACTACGGTTGTATCACAGAGTACCTTTTTATGGTTTTTTTTTTCTTATATTTTGGCTCCACACATAGTGTATTTAGCCAGTGTCAAGTATTGTAATTATTCATCGAGTTATGGAATATTTCACGTGTAAAGTCAAGTCTTCAAGTCTTAGTCACAGTCCAGTCTTAGTCAGGTAATCATAGTCCAGTCTAAGTCATACCCTAGTAAAGTGGTGGCGACTTTACTAGAAGCTTCTATGGAATTTTGGAAGCAACACGAAAAACCACGTTTCACTACATTATATCACTTTCCCACACTCATGCTCGTAATTCAGCACTTAATGCGTAAAACACCACCAATTTTAGCCATTAACACTGGAAAAAGCACAAGTTTAGAAAAATAATACAATGAAACGACATGAACTTTTTCGAGTTCCCGCCAAAACTCCTTTTTATGGTTGTATCAACTTTTATGTAAAATACATTCAATACTCATTACTTATATAAGAATGTCAAAATAAAAAATGTCAATGTAAAGAATAAAAATAAAATACCAATGGCCTTTGAATCTACGAGTGTATATGACGTCATTCATGGACAACAAGGAGAGCACTACACATGCGGTACTAAGCAAAAAAAGACGAACGTAATATCTTTGGTCCTTGTCACCGTTACCGGGTTTTTTTATTTGGCTTCGTTTGATCTAAGCCAAACAGGTTAACAATTTTTAGAAATTGTTGTTTTTTTGTGAAATAATCCTATTTAAATGGTGATTTAGGCAATAAATATTTGAGAAATAATGTGTGTGCAGTGGGTGGTTGCAGCATTTTAAGCAACAGAAGTCGCCGAGTCACTGAGCCATTATTTTGTCTATTTTCCCTTTCTAGAAGTGTTTATTGTGAAAAATATAAATACAGCGTTACATTTCATGTACCTAATAACAAGTCCTCAGCTAAACAGAAAAACAGCTAAATGATTAATTAATGGATAAAATAACCATACCTAACCAAATAATTTCATTGGCAAGGTACTGCCAGTTTATGATTTTTAATTTCCCATAAAACCAGCGAGGTACCATGTTGATTTGCAAATGTTTATAAGTCGGAAGAAATCCTTTTGTATATTAGCTAATTATTTGCTTGATTTAACTTAGTAAAATATATCATTTAATATTTCAGGTCAGGTGGGGTAAGTGAAACATACTTGCACATCTATCCACTTTGTGAATTCTGCTAGGACGCTAATTTTTTTTACACATATAAATCTGAAATGGCAAATGACGGCAATAAACACTTTTGAAGAAAATATTTTTTGTAAATTCAATTTGCGTAAATGAAACATCACTTCAAAAATGGTTCACGGTTTTGACAGAAACGTTCCGATTCAATATTCTGACGGTAGGTTGACATTGGCGTTTGACTATTTTGCAGTTGACTATATTGACAGTTTTGTTTTTATTATCTGTTACCCGCAGTCATTATATTAGGTACCTATTTATATAATAATAGCTGCCAGGTATCACTTTATTAGCGCAGAATCTCCATCTCTTTCTTTGGGTGCCGTATAAGAGCAGATTAAGAGACTATCCAGAGAATAGGCAGTAGCATTCTCTTTGGTACATTATAATCTTCTGCGATGACAAGCTACTTGCTAAGCGAGGTGATTATGGCAAACCTCCCTACAATCAGCGTCTAAAATGGCGTTTCATGGGCATGCCTGTGTTCAGCACTAGACGTTTTCCAGCTGTTGATGTGAAATACGTGATTTTCGCCCATGGGACATTTACAATGACATTTGTGTGTAGTAGGTATTTGATTGATTTTATTACCTGTGTCGTCTGTGACTGCAAATACTAACCCCACATTACGCGCCGTTTCATGCATTATTTTCGTGTAAAAATGTACATAAACACTATTAAATTGCTTCATGGCATCAGCCATGTGTTTTGTGAACTTAAAGATAGCTGATTTCTTTTTATTTTATAACCTAGCAGAAAGATTGTGACGCGTGTGCTAGAGCATTGAAACCATTTCGCCACATAGCATAGAGCTAAACTGCGTGATTTATTGATTACGATAGGGTTTCACTTAGGTACTCCTTCGTTTCACTTACCCCACCTGACCTTACATTTTAGTTTTTACAATAAAGAAGCAGTGAACACTGGTAAAACATAAATTCTAGGTATCAAGGTAAATTACTCTATAGATAGAGCTAACGAAATCGCCCATTATCTACCCAAAATTTTGGGAGACGTTCTTATTCAGGCAGCACAGCACCTCGTGTGGGAGCAAGAAACAACTAGGCGGCCATGCGAAATAGATTTCTACTAGTGGGAATTCTGTGCCAATGGCGGATACAGAAGTTCCATACTTTCGATTCAATTTTCCGATTCAATTCAGGTATTTCAGGTGCACTTTTACACAGCATAGGTACCATTAGGCTGAATAGGATTGAGCCTAGCGCACCAGATTTTAGGGGTGGCAAGATTGGGAGCCGATGTTTTTTCTTTAATTTTTTGGCGGTGTTTCGTTACGGCTTACAGAGAAAAGTTTACAAGACATCTTGCCGATGACTTTTCCCTGTTTCCTTTCATTCTATTTTCAACGGTAAGGCAAACTACTAAGTATTCCATAGTAAAAGACCCAGTTCGCCGCCCCCAATCAACAGCCAGTAATCGGCCTCTGCCTACACTTTGTATGAGTAACAAGACAGCGGAATTGCGGAAAATATATTTCATACTCTTCTCACTACCCACTTATACTGGTCCGACTACTGGTTGGGTTGGGGGCTACAAACTGACTGGTTTGTGTAAAATATCTGTTATAATTTTAAAATTTTCTCCTATTATAGTAGTTGTGAATGTTTTTAAACCACCACACATTCGAGGTGCAGCCTCAAAAATTTCAAATTAGTGGGTAGATATTAACCATTGTATTACAGTGGAATTAACTGCTATTCTGCTATAGATCCTTATTGAATTTTATTTTTATAAATCAATGTTTCAAAGTTTCAAAGATAATTTTCGTCCTAGATTTGCTCGTTTGTTGTGATGTTTTTGTGTAACGTCAAAATAATGCCCATTACACTTACTAAACAATACTAAACACACGTGTTACGTTGCCGTGTGACGTCATCCACAGTACACCGCGACTGGTGCCGACCAGACAACGCGCCGACGCAGCACATAGACTCCTATATCATTTTTACGTGTATTTGCTTTATAGAAGTACTCCGGTTCCGACCTTGGAGCCGGAAGCACCACCTTAGATTGTAGGAATATTAGAATACTACATCATGTATTATTTTATGTTCAAATTATAGATTAAATTAGTTATAGAATCCATATTGGTTTCTCTTCTGCATCCTCCACCTGCAGCCTCCGTAACTGGCGCAGTCGTGAGAGATATCTGAATATAGGCTTACCATGATAGGCCATTCGGATATCAAGAACCTACGAGTGCTACAGGACAGGAGGAGTATCCAGACATCGATACCGCGGCGAAGGAACCAATATACTATGTGAGTACTATAGATTCATGCTATGGTTGCTCTTCTTATTTTATAATTATCATTTTAACCAAGTGTTAAATTCCCCAAGATTTTCCTATCAAGGCAATCGCGGATCCCTAGATTTTTAGATAGCTGATAGGTAGATTTAATATATGCATAACCTTTTAGATATAGAATATATTATCATTCAGATATAAGAAGAATGGTTAACAATACTTACTTATAAGTAATACATTTTATACAGATAGTTACTTATCTGTTTGCCTTTAATAGAAGAGCAGTTATCCTGACACATTTCATTAAATTCTGTGATTACTTGGAGTAGTTCAACTGGCTATAATGACCTTTAGATTTATTGAACTTTGGTTTTGATGGGAATCCCAAAATATGTGGACAGGCAATGTGATTTACGGATCCTAGAATTTGAATTCCTTGGTGATCCATAATTTTTGAAAAGTCTTGCCTATTGGCGTTTTTTACTTTTTCGGCAGGTTCAGGGTCACTAAAGAAGCTTTATGAAAGCTGGCAAATCTAATTCTATATCATCTAGTATCGAATCATTCTATCTGAAATGTCCTGATTTTATATAATAAGACCATAATTATTTATTATCAGCAATACCAATCCATTATACATTCCATTATAATTATGATATTATGACTAGGAAACTCACCACCACATTCCAACCATTTTAGATCAATTATGAATAAATTCTAGTTATCTGTAGGTATACATAGGTCGCTGTTGCGATGGTAGTATGAATAAGATCTTAAGATTTTTATGATCAGATTTTTATTCGTACTTAAGGTGCAGCCAGACCTTTAAAGTGGTTAAAAGTAATTTTTGTGAGATGCTCCATCCTAGATCAATTCCTAAAGAATTGAGGAAAGAACATCAAATGAAAAAAATAATAGATTCAACCTGATAATACCTACCCTATCCATAATAAAATAAGTTTTATTAAGTAGGTATGTCTGAAACCCATTAAAATTAAATTTATTTGGGTAATTCCATTCTTATCAGGCAAAGTATGATAAGGCCTAAAACATCTGAAATATATTTTATTCTAACAATTCACCATCAAGATTTCGGTACCTGCTTATGCATTTCACCAACTTTTTACCAGTTTAGATATCTACTTAAACGACGCGACGTCATGTTAATAATTATTTAATCGACCTTTCGTCAAATCCGTGAAGAAGGTACCATGATTTTCATTGCTCACTATAGCTACTAGGTAGGTAATAATTATGCATCATAATCATACTTTCTTGGACGATTCATATAACTTCATTCAACTTCATGTTCAAGCAGCGATATCAAATTTCAAGTTGGTATAGGTAACTTAAGACACAGCAATGCAGTTCAATTGCATAACTCAGTGAATTGCAATCTTCAGGAATATACCTATAGATTATTCCATTGAATCCATTAAATTAATTAATTACGGAACTTAGCATGGAAGTGCAATTTGTAGGTACTCATATCAGAACAAATGATATCGGGTTGCATTATTCATGAGAATTGTCGATATGTTCTCGGTGTTGGCCGCGATATAATAGTAGGTTTAATTTTAAAATGAGTGACTGGACTAGGAATGAAACCAGCTTTAGTTCCTTTCCCAAAATTTTAATTAAATAGGTACTTCATTAATAGATACTGTACAAATTCAGTTGCTCACTCATCATGCTGTGCTTTTGAGTGAGTACAAGATGAAAGTCATGTTCAAGTATAAAAGGATACAACATTATTGTATATTCTGACATCATAGATTTCTTACTATATATATTTATTCTAATTTAAATGATTGATTTCTTTGTTCAAATTTTGGCTAAATTGATAGTGCAGTATACAACATTAATTCACTGATTACTTTATATTAAGAATAGGTATATTGAGATTGAGGTATAACCATTTGGCATAATATAAAAATTATGTCATTAGTTTATGTTAACTATATAAAGCTTACGAAGGGAAATAATTCAGCTTTAAATAGCTTTTTATTCTTGTGCATCGAGCACTCCTCATACATGAAGCTATTAGACGTAGTACCTCCGAATTTAGAATTTAGGTTAATTTAGGTTACTTCTATTTTACACAATGGTTAGCATTAATAATCTCGATTGCCTCTCCTTAATTTACTACTTCTATTATATAATTTCATTTTTCCTATGAGTCACCTTAATCCTGATATACTTACCTATCCATCCATAAGTAGCATGTGCAACCAATAGTACGAATTCTATGTACATAGAGACAGAATGTCCGAAGACCGGCCCCTGTTGCTGGTGCTACCTATATATAAAAGTTCTAGCCACGTCATTCATCAGCTCTTCACCATCCAGTCCAGAAACCGTGTACCTACCACTATCTAATGACAAAACAGCAGCTCGACTCATCTTACACAATGACTTGCAACCCGCTTTCGAACAGCTGACATCAAAGAACTTTTCGTATCAAGGGTTTTCCTGCGCAGCAACTTCTTCAAGCATTTCAGAAACATGAACAACGATAAGAACAGAATTACGAAACCACCGCCTCTTCAGTCTATTCAAGACCAACTTCCGAAGATGATACATCCTCAAAATTCATAAATTTGAAAAACCACCTGCAAAAATTTCATGACGTCATACGAAGATCAATAATTTCTTTGAATCTCCAAATCCTGAAGCCGAATCTAGACGAATATCACGTAATAAGCAGCCTGCAGTCTCCAGACTAGGATTGTAATCGGTGCAAATGCACTCGCAGTATATTTTTATGCCGTTACCTGCGAGTAAGACACTTCAATAAGAAAAGCTTAAAATGATCTAACATATGAACGCCAAAAATAAGATACAAAGATCACGGACGACTGAAGAATAATCCCCTCAACACCATTATACTAGTATGATTTCTTTTTCATCGACAACTCTGACAGCCACGGCCTGCCATCAGTTGCCAATCTTTGGGAGGGAGGTGTTACGTTGCCGTGTGACGTCATCCACAGTACACCGCGACTGGTGCCGACCAGACAACGCGCCGACGCAGCACATAGACTCCTATATCATTTTTACGTGTATTTGCTTTATAGAAGTACTCCGGTTCCGACCTTGGAGCCGGAAGCACCACCTTAGATTGTAGGAATATTAGAATACTACATCATGTATTATTTTATGTTCAAATTATAGATTAAATTAGTTATAGAATCCATATTGGTTTCTCTTCTGCATCCTCCACCTGCAGCCTCCGTAACTCACGCTACACACTGCTGTTACTGTTTACACTTACTAAACAATACTAAACACACGCTACACACTGCTGTTACTGTTTACACTTACTAAACAATACTAAACACACGCTACACACTGCTGTTACTGTTTACACTTACTAAACAATACTAAACACACGCTACACACTGCTGTTACTGTTTACACTTACTAAACAATACTAAACACACGCTACACACTGCTGTTACTGTTTACACTTACTAAACAATACTAAACACACGCTACACACTGCTGTTACTGTTTACACTTACTAAACAATACTAAACACACGCTACACACTGCTGTTACTGTTTACACTTACTAAACAATACTAAACACACGCTACACACTGCTGTTACTGTTTACACTTACTAAACAATACTAAACACACGCTACACACTGCTGTTACTGTTTACACTTATACTAAACAATACTAAACACACGCTACACACTGCTGTTACTGTTTACATTTACTAAACAATACTAAACACACGCTACACACTGCTGTTACTGTTTACACTTACTAAACATATGTTGGGGAAATCTCACGAATTTTGTTAAAAAAATTTTAGTGTGTCAAAATCAGTGTGTGTTGCCAGTGATCACTTATGGAACTGAAACATGGTCTCTTACTGTTGGCCTCATTAGTAAGCTCAAAGTCGCGCAGCGAGTTATGGAGAGAGCTATGCTCAGTGTTTCTGCTGCGAGATAAACTCCGGAACGAGGAGATCCGTAGAACTAAAGTGACCGATATAGCTCTTAGAATTAGCAAGTTGAAATGGCAATGGGCAGGCCACACCGCTCGTAGAACTGACAACCGATGGGGAAGAAAGGTTCTCGAGTGGCGACCACGAACCGGAAGACGCAGCGTAGACTGGCCCCCCACTCGGTGGACCGACGATCTGGTGAAAGCCGCGGGGAGCCGATGGATGCAGGAGGCGGGCAGCCGCTCAAGGTGGCGCGCTCTGGGGGAGGCCTATGTTCAGTAGTGGACGTCTTCAGGCTGTTGTTGATGATGATGATGATTAATTCTTGATAAAGAATTGATTATCAATAAGTGATTTTTTTTTTTAAATTTTCCTCATTGAGAACAAATCTACATATTCAGAATAGTTAAAAAGATTGACAGTCCATACATAAAAGCGTTTTGACGTTAGTTACTAGAACAAAAAGAAGTGTAGGTAGGTACAGCTTCAGATAATTTCTGCGACAAATTGTTCTAGTTGAAGTTAAAAGTTTGATTTAATTTTATTTTGTTTGGACAACCAGCAGCTTTCTTACTAAATTATAGAAACAAGATACTAAACACTCATTTTTTTTAAATATTATTTCTTTGGTTCACAGTTTGGACGTAACACAAAAGTAATATTTAACAAACAAAAATATAGTAACATTCAGTGTCCGTCCTAAAATTAGTGAACACAGCATGCAACACTGACCGTACTAAATTTCCTAAAAATAAAAATAAAAAAGTTCCCTATACCTAAAGCCTACGTAAACATAAAGTGAACCACAAGTCAGTACTAACTGCGTGTGGTAAAAGAAATAATTTTAGATAAAAATTAATACAGTTGAAACAACCTAAGTAGGTACCTATATTAAGATTAAGACTAAGTACTTGTACAAATAATAATTAATTTTAAATAAAACCTAAACAGTAAAATAAAGCTATGAAAAAGTTAGAAATCTACATTCTACATGCTACAACCTGTCAATATACAACTTTTATAAGTTTGGCCTTAACCGAGGCCAAAGAATCATCGAAAATGTCTAAGGATGAGCGAATTCCATTATAACACGATAACATACGATACAGAGGAGAATGTTGTCCTAATTATAATCATAATCATAATCAATCGTTTATTTGCTAGGGTACATACCTACATACAAATTACATGTTAGATTACAGGTAATGTCACAGACACTGTACCCAGCCCGCAAGCAGGCGTGCAAATATTTATATGAAGTTATATAAATTACATTACAAATTGCTATTATTATTATTACACGTCACTTATTTTACTTAATATTATCAATGACATAATTTATTACCTACTTAAAGTTCAAAAATTCTTGCATGTTGTAAAAACAATTGTCGATCAGCCAACTATACAAACTTCTTTTAAATATGTTTCCCTGCAGTACCTTAATATTATCCGGTAACTTATTATACGCTAATATACTCATATTAACTACGTTCTTCTTATAAATGTCTTTATGATAGGGAGGTTGATAAAGTTGATGCATGAACTTAGAGCGCTTCTGTCTAGGCATAATTTCATTTCGCATAATAAAATATTGTGAGTGACTTTTAGCAAACATACAAATCCCTAATATACATACATGGCAGTGGTAGAATATTACAACGTCTAAATAGTGGCTTGCAGCTGTCCAGATGCCAAGCCTTACTTATAGCCCTCACGCACCTTTTTTGTATCTTGAAAGCTCTGTGAGACTCAACTGAGTTTCCCCACAACATAAGACCATAGCTTAGTACCGAAGACACATATCCGTGGTATGCAGTTAACGCTGATTCTCTAGAGACCGTCTGCCTCAGTTTTTTTAGAGCAAAAACAAAGCGGCCAAGTTTTAGACAGACTTCATTGACATGTAGGTTCCAATTCAAGTGCCTGTCCAGATAAATACCCAAAAACTTATATGTTTCCACTTCCTCTACTTTTTGATTTCCATATGTAATGTCAATAGAATGTTGATAGTTATTATAATAGGAAAATTGAATTATTTTAGTTTTATTTAGATTAATATTTAAATTATTATTTTCTGTCCAACTAATTATATATTATCCGCTAATGCTTCGTCCACAATCGTCTGAGGAGCATCTTTCTTGTCACATTTTATAATTACAGTAGTGTCATCAGCAAAAAGTATACATTTGTGTTTAGTGTATTCTGGAAGATCGTTAATGTAAATAAGAAAAAGTAAAGGACCTAAGATACTGCCTTGTGGCACTCCTTTGCTATTTATAAGTGGTCCTGACCTGAACTTATGTTTGGAGAAATTGTTCCTATCTTTGACTATTTTAAAAGAAGATTATAAAAGAAGAAAGAAGATTTAAAGTCTTAAGACTGTAATTAGTTACTCTGGACTCATAGGACGACAAAATTCTACACTTATTTTTTGCATACGTGTGCGGATACAAAAACCTTTTTTGGATGCGCTCCAGCCTATTACAATGCACTGTATATCCAGGAGCCCATACCACGCTATTATATCCAGGATACTCCTTACCAAGCTGTTATAAACAGGAATAATAACCTTCCGATCCTTAAATATTTTAATCTGCCTAGAAACGAAACCAGAGAGTTGCGACGCTTTTTTCACTATAGTGTCAATATGAGTTCGAAAACTTAGGCAACTATCCACAGTGTCGCCCAAGTCTCTAATACTTGCAGCCTCATTTAGCGGTTTACCATCTATTTGATAAATAGCGGAAACAGAATCTGTTTTTGGTCAAATTTTTTTATATGTAAACGAATGACGTGACGAGCTAGTCGTTCGCCTGGTGTTAAGCGTCACGGCCGCCCATTACAGATTGCAGTGTCACTCGGAAATCCAAATTAAAGTTTCGCGTGACACTGCGCACTGCGCACGTCATCCCGAGACATCACACAGTCTAAAAAGGATTTCTGATTTCTAATTTAACATGTGAGCACTTTTCTAAGTTTAAAATAATCTAGTTTTGACAACACCATATAAAAATACCTTATCAATTTCCTTCTGAAAGTATACAACGTCATTAAAGAACGACTAAACCAAAATGGGTAATTATTGTCATTCCTACGAGAAATTGGTGTGTTTTTTGATATATACTGGATAAATGCTACTATACATTAGACGAATTCCTTTCGGAACGATTCACTGTAGACTAAGTCGATTCGCTCCGCACGTTATTGCTATACCCAAGCAGGGTCATTATGTTACCTTTAAACACGCTATTAACACCTGTATAAAATGTATAATAATGGTTGCAATAAATTATTGAGTATTGAGTATTGAGTATTGAGTAGGTATATATAATAGAAGTGATTAGATCGTAAAATATATCAACAATTTTATCTACAGTATAATTTCATTTCATTTCACACCCTACACATTTATATAGGGTTCATAAAATCAGAAATATTCGCATTTATAAAATATGGCAGCCGCCATTTTGATGACGTCATATCTCCGGATCCGGGTACTTTACAGATGGGGTCCCGACGGTTTTTAACATAGATTAATATGTTTAACAACATACTAAAATTTGGCGCTGGTGGTGGTGGTGGTTTGGAGTGAACTATTCGGGCCTTTTTTTGGCCCTAAGCGAAGGCACTATATTACGTTTATGGCTGTTTACAAATGACCATATGCGTTTTGGCTGAGTACGAATTGTTTTCGCGGCGCTATCTTTAAAAGTCTTATAACAGTTTTTAAGCATCTTATCGCATCGATTTCTAAGGAGTTCTACTGTGAGTTTGTCCATTGGATTTCCGTATTTTTTGTACTTTTTATCATACCTAATATCGTGGATTGCAAAAATATTCGAGCGAATATGTAAGTATTATCTAAACTTGTATACAGGACCCACCACAGACTAATATGTTTTACTTGCATATTTTTAAATAATATAAGTAATCAGGGGACATCTACAGTGAACGGTCTGTACTCTGTAGGTATCTACTAGTGGCGCTTACAACAGTAGCGGTCACCGTATACACAACACTCGGTCAGGAGACTCAGGAGGCGGGCGCGGCGAGGTCACCGAACCCGCTGTCACAGTCCGGCTCGTCCATCTCGGAGGCGAGCGCGGGCCGCAGCGCGTCGCAGCGCGCCGCCAGCCAGCCGGCCAGCCGCGCGGCGGCCGGACGGGCGTGCGGCTCGCGGCGCCAGCACGCTGCCGTCAGCGCGCGCGTGGCGGCGCACGCGTCGCGCGGCAGCGGCGGCCGGCCGCCCGCCAGCACGCGCCGCACCACCTCGGGCGGCGCCGCGGCTCCGAACGGCCGCGCGCCCAGCGTCACCAGCTCCAGCGCCAGCACGCCGAAGGCCCACGCGTCCGAGGCGGCGGAGGCCACGCCGCTCTCCAGGCTCTCGGGTGCCATCCACAGCACGGGGAACAGTGCGCGGCCGCGACACGCGTACTCGCCGTCCGCGGAGCCCGTGCCTCGCGCCAGCCCGAAGTCGGCCAGCTTGAGCGCGCGCCGCCCGTCCACCAGGCAGTTGGCGGCGCGCACGTCGCGGTGCACCAGCGCGCGGCTGGCCAGGTACGCCAGCGCCACCGCCGCCTCGCGCGCCAGCCGCGTCAGCGCCTCGGCCGACACGTGCACCGCCTCCTCCGGGCCCGCGCGCTCCTCGCCCTCCGCCGCCGGCGCCGGCGCGCCGCCCGCCGCCAGGTGGCGCCGCGCGCGCAGGTACCGCAGCAGGTCCCCGAAGTGCGCGCGCTCCATGAGCAGCAGCGGCGGGCCGCCCGCCACGCAGACGCCCGCGAAGCGCACCACGTGGTCGTGCCGCAGCGCCGCGAGCGTGCACGCCTCGCGCAGGAACTGCGACTCCTCGGCGGGCGCGGCGTCTTCGCGCAGCGCCTTCACCGCGAGCAGCTCGGGGCGCGCGCGGGGGGCGCGGCGCAGCACGGCGAGCCGCACGCGCCCGAAGCGGCCTGCGCCCAGCTCCTCGCGCAGCTCGAGCGCCGCGCGGTCCACCACGTGCGGTGCCAGCACGGCGAAGGCGAGCTCGCGGCGCGACAGCAGCTGCGCGGTTGCCAGCTCGCGCACGCGTGCGTCGCGCCGCCGCAGCGCGCCCCGCGCCCACAGCGCGCCGGCCGCGAGCGCCGCGCCGCACGCCGCGAGCGCCGCGCCGCCACCGAACCACGCGAGGTCGCGACACTGCGGCTGGAAGGGGTCGCCGGCGAGCAGCACGCACGCGCGCGCGGGCCGGTCGCGCGGCCGCGGCGCGGGTGCCGGGCAGCCACCGGGCTCCGGTGAGATCAGGTGCTGCGGTCGCGCCTCGTTCCCCCACCGCTCCACGTAGATGGGCGCCGCCGTGACGCCGTGCTCGTCGTACATCAGGTTGCCGACGACGCCGGACACGTTTTTGTCGCTGAAGACGCTCCAGAATTGGCTGCATCGAAATGACTTCGTATATAACGAACGCGCTTAACGCGCTTTAATGTTTCCGTACTAGACACCTACCGAGAATTTTAGGTAGTTTCATATGTATTAGGTACCTATGTATAAAAAAAATTGTTCTAATTCATTAGTCACACGGATAGGACCGACTTGCTGGTTCAAAGACTAGCTAAAGTATTAAGTACCTACCTACTGCATAAATCGTATGAAAAGTTATTTTATAAAGAGAATCCGCTATACCTATTATTTTAAAGAAACTTTGTAAAGCAAAAGAAAACTAACCTTGTCTTATTCGCATAAGTAGAGTAGTAATCTCGCATGAAACGATCCCGGGAAACCAGCTCTGCTAAGCCTTTTGCGATCGTCAAGAACGCGTCAGCGATCGCCGCGGCGTGCAGTGGCCAGGCCCGCCCCCCCTTCCCCAGCACGCGGTCGATGCGCGCGTACAGGTCCCCCCGCGCCCTCGCGTGCCTCCCGGGTGACTCCCCGCGCTCCCCGGGTGACTCCCCGCGCTCCCCGGGTGACTCCCCGCGCTCCCCGGGTGGCTCCCCGCGCCACTGGTACGTCACGGAGTAGGGGCGCAGTGCGGCCGTGGCGGCGTCGCTCGCGTTGTACTCGCGCACCAGCCACACGTACCCGGCGGCCGGCGTCAGGCCCCGGCCCGCCGCGGCGGCCAGCGCGCCCGCGCACCCCGCGGCGTCCGCGTTCACCAGGAACACGCGCACTTCCTCCGCCAGCAGCTCGTCCAGCGTGCTGTTCCACTCGGCCGGCGTCGGGCGCGCCTGCAGCTGCACCTCGCGCAGCAGCAGGCCCTCGGTCTCGACCGCGGCGCGCAGGCCGGCGGCGAGCGCGGCCGCCTGCGCCGAGCGCGCGGACACCACGGCCACGCGGCGCCACTCGCACGCGGCCAGCAGGCGCGCCAGCGCGGCGGCCAGCTGGGGGGCGCGGCCCGTGACGGTGCGTGCGGGCGGCGCGGGTGCCTCCAGCACGCCGTAAGTCACGAGCGGCACGCCGAGGTCGCGCGCGTACGGCACTAGCGGGCCCGCCAACTCGCCGGCCACCACCAAGCCCGCCGCGTCCGCCAGCGCGCCGCGAGAGTTCTCGTTTAGCAAGTTGCGGATCAACAGCTTGGAGGCGCTCGGGTCGGAGCAGTTGTATAACGCGACCTGCATTTCGATATGTAGACCGACGGCATCGGTTAAGTGTCGCACGGGATCCCTCATGGCCGCGAGCGCCAAGTAGTAAAGTCTGAAGTCACGGCCGACGGGGTCCGCGCTGCAGAGGTACCCCCGCGCGGAGTAGGGCACGGGGCGGGCGGCGCGTTCCATCCAGTCGCGGCGTTGCGCCGAGCGGGCCGCCAGCTCGCAGGCCGTCTCCGCCAGGTCGGTGCTCGCCAGCACGCGGCGCAGGTCGCCCGCACTCGGCGTGAAGTTGCCCACCAGCTGGCGGACCGAGGCGGCCACGCGCGTCCGCAGCGCGTACTCGTCGGCGACGCGCAGCGATACGTCGGCGGACAGCGGCGCGGTGACGTCGCCCGGCGGCAACGCCAGCGTCACGTTCGCTTCCTCGGCCCACAGCTCCGCGTCCAGGAAGAAAAAGGAGCGGTCGAGGTCGTCGGTGACGTGCCGCTCGAGGCTCGCGCGGTCGACGTTCTCGATGCGCAGCAGTGGCGCTGCGCTCGCCTTCAGCCGTGCGGCCAGATCCTTGAGGGCGGTCGACCACTCGCCGTGCGGCACGTACACGGTGACCTGCTCGGCCGGGTCCTCCCTGCGGACACGCGGACTGTAGGCGGCGCGAGCGGGCGGCGGCGCGGCGCGGGCGCACTCACCCGCGCAGGAACAGGCAGGCCCGCAGCAGGCCGCGGTCCCGCTGGAGCTCGCGCGCGCCCCGACACGCGGCGTCGCGGGCCGCGCGGCGCGCCAGGCGCGCGTGCAGGCGCGCCGCGAGGGGCGCGGCGCCGGCGCCCTGCGCGCGCACGTTGCTGGCGTCCCACGCACACGCGTCGGTCGGCGCCCACGCCGCGGCCACCGCCACCATCACCTCCGACCTGGACGAGGAACCTCATCACTGATGGAACAGTAGTGTGATGTGGTGGGTGTCGGCCGGGATGCTCACGAGGTCGGGTCCAGCGCGTCGCGCAGGCGACACAGGCGCGCGGCGGCAGGGCGCGGCCGCAGCAGCGCAGGCGCACGCCAGCCGGCCAGCAGCGCGGCACGCAGCAGCGCGGCGGCCGCGTGAGCCACCGGGGTGCCATACACTAGCACGAGCTGCACGTCCGCGCGCCCCTTCCCGCCTCCGTCTACAATATTTTTTTTTAAATAAAAAAAACCGGAATTTATTACTTATGGCACTTAAAAATTAACCTTAACTACTATAATCACAGAGCATTGAAAAATATGACACTTCGCACCTAGATAGAGGCGCCCTGATGACATTTGACACAAAAAATCGACTATGGCAGATGTCATACATAATATCGACGGCAGCAAACAACAAACAGCTATCTACAAAATCAATTGTTTCCAGAAGAGCGTTCCTCAGGCGAAAATGTAAAAACTTCATAAAATAAATAAAGCTAGATACTTCAAATTTGCAATAGTTAATTATAACAACATTTGAAAGAAAATCTAATATAAATAAAATATTTAACTACATTAAACGTACTCTGGTAACGCAAACAGAACATGAAACTGTGAAGTACCTACATTGAGATAGCCAATAAATCCAATAATCAACAAAAGTCTAAACGAACAAGTAGCAGATACCTTTTGTACTTATAATTGGCGTGCCGAATGGTACGACACACAGACGGACAATTTGTAGATGTGCGTGTGTACTTTGTTACTTCGTAAAAAGGTGTAGTTGTCTTTATATACGCGACAAAATACCAACAAATAATGAGATATTTATCATTAACAGCCTGAAGACGTTCACTGCTGAACATAGGCCTCCCCCAGAGAGCGCCACTTTGAGCGGCTGCTTGACTCCTGCATCCATCGGCTTCCCGCGGCTTTCACCATATCGTCGGTCCACCTGGTGGGAGGCCAGCATACTCTTCGTCTTCCAGTTCGTGGTTGCCACTCGAGAACCTTTCTTCCCCATCGGTTGTCAGTTCTACGAGTGATGGGGCCTGCCCAGGGCCATTTCAACTTGCTAATTTGTGCTATTCAGTCACTTTATTTTTCCTGCGGATCTCCTTATTTCAGATCTTATCTCACAGGAAAACACCGAGCAAAGTTCTCTCCATAGCTCGTTGCGCGACTTTGAGCTTACTAATGAGGCCAACAGTAAGATACCACGTTTCAGTTCCATAATTAAGTCATCACTGGCAACACACACTGATTGAAAATCTTTGTTTACAGGCTCTGTGGTGTTTTGGACGAAAAGATAAGTCGAAGCTCTCCGAACGCTGCTCAGCCGAGTTGGATTCTTCGTGCGACCTCTTTGTCGAAGTTGGATGTACCTAAATACTACCTAAGTTAGATAGAGATATTAGATATATCATCTTGTCTAAGGCGTTTCTTTCCGCGCCACACACACCCACACAAAGACCTTCTTCGGGGCTACTTGTGGTTCATCATAAAAATGATTTACTAAATATTCGGCAACTAATTAAGTGTGGAATTAGAATTACATTATTAGGTGATTCAGTGTATGCATTACAATGAATCCTTCAAATATGGAATGGATGCAGAACAACACCTAGTATAAAGAAAAATGCCAAAATGCAGTTGTCTTTGTTTCTTTGCTACCATCGATTATGTTTTGACATTGGCTTGAGCCGTGCTCAGGACTTCGGCAACAGAAGGGCGCCTCTATCGGGGGGCAAAGCGTATTTTTTTTTCTTGGTCTGTGACTATAATCATGCGGTGGACAATGGACAAAATTATTCCCTTCTAGATGTAAAAAACCTAAACCTAACTTGCGTTTATAGCTAACAAAACAACGTATTTCTATAACACACAAGCAAAATATTTTTTATTTTAGTTTATTTTATTTGGACAACCAACAGCTTTCTTACTAAATTATATAAGAAACAGGATACTAAACACTCTTAAGCCAAATACAGGTTATCACTCTTAGAATTAATAAGTAGGTGTTCACAAAAATGGTAGGTAGCGCCACATATTCTGTGTGACATTAAACAAGAGATGGAAAAACAAAAGAGTAGACAGAGAAAATTATTATTGTTATATACCAAAGCCATACAAATAGAATAATATTTTAAACGTAAGTAAAAGCATTCACCTAATAGAATATATATAATACTTAAGTAATGAGAAGTGCTAAATAAAGTATAAATAGTGAAACATGCAATTAAATTAATAACTAAGTATTTGTGGTAATACCAATTGCTACAAGTTGCATGATATAATATCAATATCATACTATACTCTATCATAAGAGTCACACATTCGGTAAAGTGAAGAGTACTTTAACATAATATTAGTTTTGCAAATGGGAAGAGCATAATATACGTGCTTATTGGACAAGAGGCGGTTACCTGGACGAGGTGCTCGGAATGATATTTTATGCAACATATCAGGACAATCAACTAAACCAATAATTAAATTTATATAACATGATAATATCAAAAGCAGTCCGATGAATTTCCAAAGGCATAATTTATAGTGTTTCAATCGAGACTTATATATAAGACTGCAATGATTTGCACATAGTTATTACCTATCCATTATAAGTTATATGGTAGGTATGAACATTTCTTCTGGACCCTCTCCAATCTATCTGAATGAACCCGGTAAACGGGAATCCAAACAACACTACCATACTCTAAAACACAGCGAACTAAGCTAAAAAAGAGCTGAATGGATAATCAGTTTGAGTTACGGAATACTTTAGACACATGATCACGGAAATGTAGGTACCTACCTTATTGTCGATAACCACTTCTAAATCACAGACCGATGAAACTTCCATCAAAGGTACGCTGTCAATAACGTAACTACCTACCTGCAAATGGAGCGCGCTTACGGGAAAATTTCATCATCATCATTAACAGCCTGAAGACGTCCACTGCTGAACATAGGCCTCCCCCAGAGCACGCCACCTTGAGCGGCTGCTCGCCTCCTGCATCCATCGGCTCTCCGCGGCTTTCACCAGGTCGTCGGTCCACCGAGGTGGGGGGCCGGCCTACGCTGCGTCTTCCGGTTCGTGGTCGCCACTCGAGAACCTTTCTTCCCCATCGGTTGTCAGTTCTACGAGCGATGTGGCCTGCCCATTGCCACTTCCACTTACTAACTCTAAGAGCTATATCGGTCACTTTAGTTCTCCTGCGGATCTCCTCGTTCCGGAGCTTATCTCGCAGGGAAACACCGAGCATAGCTCGATCCATAGCTCGCTGCGCGACTTTGAGCTTACTAATGAGGCCAACAGTAAGAGACCATGTCTCAGTTCCATAAGTCATCACTGGCAACACACACTGATTGAAAACATTCGTTTTCAGGCTCTGCGGTATTTTGGACGAAAAGATAGGACGAAGCTTCCCGAGCGCTGCCCAGCCGAGTTGGATTCTTCGCGCCACCTCTTTGTCGAAGTTGGACCTACCTAATTGGACAATCTGTCCTAGGTAGACATACTTGTCGACAAATTCGAGAGTATCGTTCCCAACAATTACCGGTATAGGTGGAACATGAGCATTAGACATGATCTTTGTCTTGTCCATATTCATCTTAAGACCAACCTGCTGGGAGACTCTACTGAGGTCGTTGAGCATGGTGCTAAGGTCCTCGAGCGATTCCGCCATTATGACTATATCATCGGCAAAACGAAGGTTAGTGATGTACTCGCCATTAATGTTGATGCCAGATCTTTTCCACTCCAAGAGCTTGAAAACATCTTCCAATGCGTTTGTGAACAGTTTCGGAGAAATAACGTCTCCCTGTCTCACGCCTCTTTGCAATGGAATTTGTTCCGTACTCTGGTCCTGTAGTCGGACTGACATAGTGGCCTTACTGTACAATCACTTCAAAACTTCGATATACCTATAGTCAATTTGGCATCGCTGCAAGGACTGCAGCACCGCCCAAGTCTCGATTGAATCGAAGGCTTTCTCATAATCCACAAACGCTAGGCATAACGGCCGATTATACTCTTCGGTCTTCTGTATAATCTGGCGCAGCGTATGGATGTGGTCTATGGCGCTAAAGCCTTTTCGGAAACCAGCTTGTTCGGGAGGCTGGAATTCATCAAACCTGCGTGCGAGACGATTCGTAATGACTCTCGAAAAAAGCTTATACACATGACTCTAGAGCGAGATGGGCCTATAGTTCTTCAATAAGGTGTTATCGCCTTTTTTGAGGAAGAGCACCACCACGCTCTCCATGCCATGCCTCTGGCGTTGTACCTTCAAGGATGACAGAATTAAATAGCTTCTGGAGGACTATAAGTACCGGTCTACCACCCGCTCGCAGAAGTTCGGTCGTAATTCCATCTTCACCTGGTGCCTTGTTGTTTTTAAGCTGTTTGAGGGCCATTCTAATCTCGTACAGGCTGACGTCCGGGATATCATCGGTATGGTGTCGGACTAACTTGGCTCTGATGTCCTGAGCTGCGTTAGTAGCGGGCTTACGTGTCGAGGTGTATAACTGTCCATAGAAGTTCTCGATCTCTCTCAGAATCTCAGGCTTGGATGAAATGACGCTACCATTTTCGGTCTTAAGTTTTGTCATTTGGTGTTGCCCAATAGACGAATCCTTTGCGAACACTTTAGAGCCTTGGTTCCGCTCAATTGCGGCCTCAATACGTGAAGTACTAAGAGCATGCAAGTCGTGTCGCAAGGAACTCCAGATTCGTCTATTGAGTTCACCGTAGGCTGACATATCAACTGAAGACTGCAGCTTCATTTCGCTTCGGTCGGCCATTAGCTCAAGAGTTTTTTCTGAGAGCTTTTGAGTCTTCTTTCGGCGTTGGGTCTTAAAGAATTTCGATCCAACAGCTTGGACAGTTTCCACCAACCCGCCGTTTAGCCCGTCCACTGTGTTACAGTCGGCTAGGCACTGGAAGCGATTTTGGAGTTCCAGCTGAAAGCCTTCGGGGTTTTGGATTTGGACAGGATTTGTACGGAGCGTAGACTTCACCAGACGTGACCTTTCGAGCTTAACATTGATATTCAATGTGCCTCTAACAATACGGTGATCGCTACCGGTTTTCACCTTGCTGATCACAGAGACATCATCGAATATGTGCTTCTTGGTCTGTGAAGTCTATCTCATTTTTAGTGGAACCGTCGGGACTTATCCACGTCCACTTCCTGGATGGCTGCTTCTCGTAGAAGGAGTTCATCATAAAGAGTTCCTCCTTCTCCATGAAGTCAGCCAGCCTCTGTCCTCGAGGGTTCCGCTGCCCGTATCCAAATGGCCCCACTCTCAGCTCATTGCTATTCCTTGTGCCCAACTTCGCATTGAAGGCTTCTGATATGTCCTCATACATAGCTTCTACTTCATCGTCTGAGTGTGCCGACGTCGGCGCGTATACCTGTATTACCTTCAACGAATACCGTTTGGTTATTCGGAGTACCAGGTACGCTACCCTGGCCGACACACTGTCGACTTTGACCACGTTGTTGACGAGAGACTTGCGGACGAGAAACCCGACACCCCCTTGGGAGAGTTGGTCTCCCTCCCGGTAGAAGAATAAGTTACCGGAATTTAGGATTATCGTGTCCTGTCTCTGTCTTCGGACTTGTGACAATCCCATTACATCCCAGCGTAACTTACCCATCTCCGCCTCTAACTCGACCATCCTTTCGTCAGCCTTCAGTGTGCGCACGTTATGTGTTGCCAGGGCCAGGGGTCGTCGTTGGGGTTGGTAGCCGGGCGTCTGCCGGGGATTCTTAGCATCCCTTGCCCTGCCGTTACCGTGGCCGCTACCGTAGCCACGGGATAGCAGAGCTGCCGGGGACTGGGGGCCGTTTTTATTTGTGCTTGTCATTAGGGGGGGGGGGGGGGGGGGGGGGGGGGTTTGCCATAATCACCACGCTTGGCAGGCGGCTTGGTCATCGCAGTAGGTGAGGATTGATTATTACCAAGACCGAGGGGAACGCTGCGACCCATTCCATGGAGCCGCCTTCTATGCCACCCACGGGAAGAGATGGGGTGGTCCTATTCGTAACCGGGATCACGGGGGAAAATTTAATGAAGAAATATTTAGATGCATTTAGTTTCATATGATTATGACTGCACCATGGACTCACAGCGCATCGCGCACATATGACTTCTAAGTATGTCCGCTATTTCGATGGAGCACAGCTGAGCAAATATTCAGGTGTACCTAAGTAGGTGCACCTTTAGGTGCATTTTGCTCACAGCGAGCAAATGCTCATGTCAGTCGCCACCTTAAGGTACCTACGCGTGTATTACGCGCGGGAGATTCGCGGCGAATGCACCCCTTCTGCAAGGCCTAAGCAACTAATAACTACGTGACGTTACAAAATATCCACCTTCAACTTCAAGGTCAGCACAGTGGTGGCTCGCGGAGACATTGCGTGGGGCAAGCGTCGGAGCGGGAGCGAGGGCGGGCACCGCTAGAAGGAGCACGAGAGCGAGCGGGAGCGCGCGCGTGCCGCTCATGGCAACTGTCGGTTGGACTGGCAAACCGATCGTGCTCCCATTACCTATTACCTAGCTACATAGTATTATTAATTTGTTCATTTATTACATACTTACTAATTAATTATTACTTTAGTAACCACCTATCCAGAAATATGTGGGTAACGAATGTACCTAGCGTTGTTAAATACCTATACCTACGGTATTTTTCCTTGTTATTCGGTGATAAAGTATTACTAATCATGTACAGTAGTAATATAATAAGTATTAGTTTGTGACGATGTCATCCTCCTTCGTCATCGTTTCAGCTATTCACCTGCTTTCTTAGTTTTCGCATCAAATATTGGCCACTCATAATCTAGATTTAAATTCAAAATTAGAACATTAGTCACATTCCTTTCATTTTCCATACATTTTCGTCATTCTTCATTTAACCACCGAGGCGTACGGTTCTCGCTTGTGCTACACCAAATTTTAATATTCCTCTGTTTATACAATAATCAGTGCTCTATTCGAGCAGTTTTATTTTACGGCCGTTCGAGTCGAACGAGTCTACCATTTTATAATATATTCAGTGACTTCCAGGCCTTTAAACATACGAAATTATTGTTACATTTCTGTGAATAAACCCGTTCTCCCGAAGCCTACCGTTGTTATTTCAATAGTTCCGGATTTCCCAAACGTTACCTACGTGTTCCCGTGAGTGTCCTCCCCTTTCTGAGCTACCGGGAAGAAGCTTCGGGGGGACCTCCGGGACACTGGCGCCTACAACGTGGCTAACCTACCATTACAATTACATTCCACATCAAGATATCAAGATACATCCAGGATACAACTTCAAGATCAGTGAACGTGTGAAATATTTTAAGTCGTATTAATTTTTCAAAATTCAAAAAGGCATAATCGCCAACGTGAACAATTTTAAAATTTTCTTTCGGCAATAGGGACTCCGGATTGTTATTTTTTTTTACTACATTTAAAGTGCGCCATACATTGTAATTTATAATAAAAATATTAATTTAACACATTTTTTAAAACAGTTTACAGAGTAAGCACAAGCGAGGGTGAGTTTCCAAATATATCAGTGTTTCATTATCCATTTGTATTTCCATATAGCCACATCCATCCCTTAGTGACATAATTAGTGTCATTGTCATTTATTTTATTTTATTTCATTAACATCATTCATCCGTAAATAGTTTACACACCAAACATTCTTAACTCAATACAATAATACCTACAGTACTCACATTAAACATAATCACAGGCTACCCATGTGTAGTTTCACAGCCAACTGAAACCTGGAGTGTTTAAAACCTTACGGTCATTCCAGGTGGAAGTTGGTACTGACTATACAACGTGCGTAGGGAGAGTATCCCTACGTAAACGTGCACGCAGACTTCCGAAGCGCGTTGCGTATACTTCCTAGGTCTTCGAGGCCGACTCGGAAAGTACGTGACCGTTGAGGCTGTCCAAGACTCCACACACATTACACAATACATACAATAAATCATATTAGTTTCATATTTCGTTTATTTCGTCCATCATTTGCCTTTACCATTTTCAATCATTTACTTACTTTAATCATAAATAATTAAGTACCTATCTAGGTAAGGTAAGTACCTACCTACACTTACCGCTTAATTATTATTTTTTTCTTGTCATCCCTACCTATATCACACGTACCCCTTTTACCGCCACTATCCTACCGATATATTTAAATAAATTTAGGTACCTACTTAATCTAATAGGTTTTCTGACATTCGTTCAATATGGATCCAATCCATTTAAATAAGCCTGAACTAATCTATGAACTAAAGTTAAGAAATGCGACAACTCTACCTACCCATACAGCAGAAGAATTGCGTTCACAGCTCACAGGTTTACTAGAAAGTTCTACGGACCAGGTACAGGGTCTCAGCCCATATTCCGTTGATCAGGACATAGAGGAACTTAAAAAATGTCTGACACTCATTTCTGCACGATTAATTTCTTATCCAAATCGTAAAGAAAAAGTGTCAACATATCTCATACATGTTAGGGATAGGTTAAATAATATGAATATCACCACTGATTTAACAGCTGACATTTTAAAGAGCTACAGAACTATCTCAGAACAATATTCAGAATACAACACACGTTTTCAAAGTTTAGAAAATCCAACACTGACTTCCGTCTACCACTCTTCAGAATCTGTGCAGAACTCTGCACCAGAGGTTCAAACGAATATTTTACCCTATTTCGACCTTTTTTCACAGAAACTTATGAATATTTCCGACAAATCATGCAATGAAATAAAACGTTTTACGTACAAAGGTGATACTTGTCCGAAAGATTTTATTATGAAAGTTGAGGAATTTGCGATTTCACGAAATCTTACAGATAACAAACTTTACCATCACATATACGACATTCTTACAGGGACACCTTTAGAATGGTTTCGAGCACGTAAAGATACCATTAAGGATTGGCAATCTTTCAAAAATAATTTACTCAAAGATTTTGAAATTACAGATTATGATTACAAATTAAAAAAATCTATTGATTCACGAAAACAAAAACAGAACGAACGCACAATTTTTTACTTTTCCGAAATGGAATCTTTATTTTCGAAGTTGCACGAACCATTATCCGAGAAAGCGAAAATTGATATCCTTAGACGCAATTTACGCCCAGAATTTAGTCAACGTTTATCGCCAAATGATCTTACTTCAGTTGTTAACTTATTTGAATCCTGCAAATGGTACGAAAGCTGTATTGAAATTTCAAATTCAAATTGCTCTACTTCTACCCATGATTTATCAATGCCGTCGACTTCAAAAATACAACGACAAGCACCTACCTATCAGAAAGAACCAGTTATACCACAATATCCGTTCCATAATACCAACCAATCTTATGCACATGCACATACACAACCTTACCCATATCCTGTCTATTACCCAGTTCAATCAATAAATACTTCAAAAGAAGTTTCAATGAAAATTCCTACCAAATTTCTTTGCCCACGTTGTAGACATAACAATCACACGTTGGATAAATGTCCTTACGACTATAAAGTTTGCTTTCGCTGTGGTAAAAAAGATTTCACTTTTATCAACTGTCCTGTTTGCAATAAAGCTAACCAAAAAAACTAATTACTGAGGAACGTGAACTTCAAAATTCAACTCAAACTTCTAATAATTTTAATCAATTCGAATGGAATGATTGGCTTAATACTATTAGCATATATTTTAAGGCATACAAAGTTTCCACGCTCCTCTTCGATGATTCTTCAGATTTTGAACGTCCATACCTACAAATCAATGTCAACGACTTGATATTAAATGGCCTACTCGATAGTGGTAGTTCCATTACAATTTTAGGGAACAATTCCCAAAAGTTACTATTGAAACACGGTTTTCAATTGCAATGTGACCAAACAATTAAAGGTTCAGTTGCGAATGGTGAACCTATCTACTCCATTGGTACTATTAAGCTTCCAATAAAGTTCAAAAATAAGTTTTCCATTATTACTGCTCACGTAATCCCAAGTATTACGCAACCTTTCATATTAGGTATTGATTTTTGGAAAACTTTTAACCTTGCTCCAGATATACTTGAAACAATCATTATGCGTAAACATTCTAATGCACCAACATTCATTATTAACACTGAAAATGTACAACTGCATACATTCGATAGTCTTACTGAGACTCAGTCTTTACTTGCAAACGCAATTATACAGAGGTTTAGAGACATATCTACTGATGTACGACCCTTAGGTAAAACACACCTCGTTGAACATCATATCGATACAGGTGATCACGCACCAATTCGTCAACGATGTTATCGTTTATCTCCTGAAAAGCAGAAAGCACTTCGTAACGAAGTTGACAAAATGCTTGAGCTTGACGTCATAGAACCTAGTGAGAGCCCTTGGCTTAATCCTGTGATCATCACTCCAAAAAAAGATGGCACTTGGCGGTTTTGTGTCGACAGCCGTAAATTAAATGATATTACTAAAAAAGATGCTTATAAATTGCCATTTATTTCTGATATCATTGATCAACTTAAAGATGCTAAATACCTATCCTCAATTGATATTGCCAAAGCGTTTTGGGAGGTCCCATTGAGATTAGAAGACAGACCTAAGACAGCTTTTCACGTTCCAGGCCGCGGAACTTATCAATTTAAGGTTATGCCTTTCGGTCTTACAAATGCGCCTGCTACTCAACAAAGATTTATTGATAATCTGCTTTCTGACGAGTTTGACAACTCAATGTTTTCGTATTTAGATGACGTCATAATCGCAACTAATACATACGAAGAACACGTACGCTTACTTAACAAACTACACTCAAAACTTTCACAAGCAAACATAACTGTGAACTTTCAAAAATGTGCATTCTTTAGAAAAGATCTTAAGTATTTGGGCTATGTTATCGATGAAAAAGGTCTTCACACAGACCCTGATAAAGTCAAAGCCATATTAGACATTCCTCCTCCCAAGTCCTCACGAGACGTCAAGAAATTTCTAGGCACGGCTAGTTGGTACAGACGTTTTATACCAAATCTTAGCACATTAGCAGCTCCTCTCACAAAACTTACTTCAACCAGCAAAAAAGCTCCACCTTTCAAATGGAGTCAAGAAGCCGATGAAGCTTTTCATAAAATCAAAGAAGCATTAGTTTCTACCCCTATTTTAGCTTGTCCAGACTTTACCAAACCCTTCGCAGTTCATTGCGATGCGTCCGCATTCGGCCTTGGAGCCATGCTTACCAAAGAATTTGACGGAGTTGAAAAACCTATTGCTTACATGAGTAAATCCCTTACAGGTCCACAAAGAAATTATTCGATCACAGAACGTGAACTCCTAAGCGTTATCACCGCGCTCGAACATTGGCGTTGTTACTTAGACAATGGTCAAAAATTTACTATCTATACAGATCATTCTGCACTTCAATGGTTCTTACATTTAGACAACCCTACCGGTAGACTTGCACGTTGGAACATACGTCTATCTATGTTTAATTTTGATATTAAACATAAACGCGGTAAGGAACATCTTGTTCCAGACACCTTATCTCGATCTAAACCAATTGATATTATTAATTATAACCCAGCAGTCACTTCTGACTCTTGGTATACTTCCGTGTACTCTAGGTGTAGTACTAATCCCAAATCTACCCCTGATTTTATGATACAACATAATAAACTTATCAAGTACACCCGTGCAACTACTCCTACTCATTCCGAATACATTTGGAAAGAAGTAATTCCATTAGAATGTCGTGAATCAATTATACATGAAAATCATTCCCTACCAACAGCAGCACATTTTGGTACGTTCAAAACATACCATCGCTTAAAAGAAAAATACTTTTGGCCAGGAATGTACAAAGACGTAGCTACATTTATTTCGAAATGTGAGAAATGTCTTGCTTTTAAACATCAAAATCAAAACACTATTGGTCTGATGGGGAAACCCAAAAACTGTTCTCGTCCGTTTCAATGTATATCGATCGATCTGATTGGTCCACTTCCTATCACACATAAACATAACAGGTACATTTTCGTAGTCACATGCTGCTTTTCCAAATACTGCCTACTTTTCCCAGTCAAACGAGCAACATCTTCCGTAATCAAACATATCTTGGAAAACTTAGTCTTCATGAATTATGGCGTACCTGAAACAATTATTCTAGATAATGGTCCGCAATTCATAAGTAATGAACTCCATGAACTATTTACGTTTTACAACATTCCAAAAATTCACTACACTCCACGTTATTGTCCTCAAGTCAACACCGTTGAGCGTTATAACAAAACAATCATAACAGCGATTGCCACATTCGTGGACAACGATCATCGCAATTGGGATTTACACTTAAACAAAATACAATTTGCCATTAATTCTGCAGTAAATGAAACTACAAAGTTTACTCCTGCCTTTCTAGTATTTGGACGTGAATTGGTATCATGTGGTTCCGTCTATAATTCCGCAGATTTAATAGACGAACTTATTTTTGCTCCTCGCGATGTGTATGCAGATAATATCGGCTTGCTTAGTCCGTTATTCGCAGAAGTGCAAGCTCGATTGTTCCGTGCACATGAAATTAACGCCAAATCTTACAATAAACGTCATCAAAACATAGAGTTCAAACAAGGTGACATTATTTGGAAACGTAATTATCCGCTTAGTTCAGCTGACAAATATTTTTCTGCTAAGTTAGCACCCATATTCATAAAATGCATTATTGCAGCGAAAGTTTCACCACTGATTTATGATTTAGTCGACTTAACAGGCAAACCCTTAGGACGTTGGCATGTTAAAGACATTAAACCTGTTCGACGTAACTGACATTTTAATTAGGTACTTTACAAATCTACACTACCCTTAACAATATTTTTCATACGGGTATACACTAACCTTAATAATCTTACACGAACATGAACTAGGGTAACCATAACAATTTTTTTCCCAGGATTTAAATCCACATTTTGCTTAAAATTTTATACTCATTGTTCATTAACTTTTTTCGAAGTCATGATTGATTAATCGGTTATTGAATTTAATTTCTTTTTAATATTACATGGGTACTTTCCCATACTATCTTTCTTTGATAATATTCAAAGATTACCTTAATTCGTAGACATACCTAGTTCTACAATTATAATTTATCTTATGTTTCTCAATTACCTACAAGTTTAATTGACTTGTACTACTTCTACTAGAATGGTACTACCTACCTGCTATAATACGTAGCCCGCATTAATATTTGCGTGCCGATCTACTTCTACTTATTATTATATTTTTTACTAAGTACCATAACATACTTAGACTCGTGTTTCCCACACGTGCGTCGTACGTTTGCTGTACGTAAAGTATTATATAAATATTTTCACTTATCACTTAGTCAGCGGGTAGTGACTGCATAAATAAGCCAACACTGACCACTAACAACCATTGTACATAATCACTTCAACAGCGGGTAGTGACTGCGTAAACAAGCCTACACTAAATAACATTGTACATATACATTATTCATCACTTCACCAGCGGGTTGTGACTGGAATAAGCCTACACCAAACAAACAACACTGTACATAAACATTATTCATTACTCTACATCAGCGGGTTGTGACTGTTAAAAAAGCCTACACTAATTATAGATTTGTTCCATGAGTAACCTGTTAATTATTAGGGTTCCTCTATACTAGGAGTTTTCTTTCCAACAATGGAAACAAGACTTAGAAAGGGAAGTATGAATGGTTGATTTGTATGGATTAGGAACAATATCTATTGTACATTCTCTTGTAAAAACCATCCCCATACCCAAAAATAAACTTCATAATGCATTTCTTAACTTTAATTTAAAAAAAAAAGTTTAACTTTAATAAAAAAAAAATAAAAAAAAAACTTTAATATTTTGTTACTTAACTAACAACTTAAAACTTTTCCAATATTTTTATGGTACCTGAACTTAAAAAAAAATCATTACATGATATTTTTTTTTCCCGGGGAAGCGGGGTATTGTGACGATGTCATCCTCCTTCGTCATCGTTTCAGCTATTCACCTGCTTTCTTAGTTTTCGCATCAAATATTGGCCACTCATAATCTAGATTTAAATTCAAAATTAGAACATTAGTCACATTCCTTTCATTTTCCATACATTTTCGTCATTCTTCATTTAACCACCGAGGCGTACGGTTCTCGCTTGTGCTACACCAAATTTTAATATTCCTCTGTTTATACAATAATCAGTGCTCTATTCGAGCAGTTTTATTTTACGGCCGTTCGAGTCGAACGAGTCTACCATTTTATAATATATTCAGTGACTTCCAGGCCTTTAAACATACGAAATTATTGTTACATTTCTGTGAATAAACCCGTTCTCCCGAAGCCTACCGTTGTTATTCCAATAGTTCCGGATTTCCCAAACGTTACCTACGTGTTCCCGTGAGTGTCCTCCCCTTTCTGAGCTACCGGGAAGAAGCTTCGGGGGGACCTCCGGGACAAGTTGACTGTCCCGATTTGTTAGAGAAGACAAATATTAGAGTCCCTCGTCCTGGCAGTAAGTTAAAACGACGAAGAAACCTTCCATTTGTCCACCTGTAGAACCAACATGTTGGTTCACTCACCAGTACACCGCATGTGCAATAGCTATAACGACGTTTGAATACAGGATTTATTAGATATTTTCAACAAGGGTTCGTTGTCCTCAATTAATTACGCAATCACCATGGTAGTTTGATTTTCATTATAATTCATAGCTCCATTCTTCAGATATAGCAATATCCCTTCCCTACATATAATAAATGTGAAGTTCCGGTATACTACGGAACACACACATAATTATACCAATATATAATTAATCCCATAGGTTCAATTGTTCAAAAAATATCGCTTGCGCGATGCAGGCCACCTGGCTTTTGCCCTTTTTCCATACATTATCAAGTTGTATTTGTATCAGCGCCATCTAGGGACAATGATGTGTCGTTGTTTGTTTGTTATGACTGAACTCCTAAAATACCGAACTGATTTTCATGCAGATTTCACTTATATGCTTAAAAATAACCGGCGCTTAAAATAGGATATATTAAAATTGAAATATCATTCATTTTTTTGTTTTCATTACGAAACGAAACGGAGTTATAAACAATATGGCCGCTTCATGGTGAGTATATTTTTGGCACAGATTTTTGGCTACTGACAGAAACTTATGTCACCTAGCTGGTGTCTATCTAGAGGCACAGAGTACAGAAAAAAATGTCTGTGTAGGATATGCCCAAAGAGTAATATAACCGCTACTCTAGGAGGTAGGTAGGTAGGTACATTCTTTGCTACCTATCTATTTTATAGTTTTTTTGTTTATACCTTTACAGGGTTGTTTGGCATTTTAAGAGTAAAATAGATACGTACCAAAAAATATTAAAGCTTATATAATTTAAATTTTTATTAAATCTTTCGAATTAAAAGGTTCTGGCTTTTGGATTTACTTCCTGCATGTGATTTTACAAGCAGCAAAACTAAGTGTGGCTGATAGAAACCCTTTTCCGGCGTTTACCAAACGGAGTCAAGATCTAAAATAAGGTCTCAAAAAGCAGTTTTGTAAATAAAGCTTTTTTTTCATTCCTATGCAATGCAGGTAGGAAATATACTATGCAGAACAAAGACTAGAGTTCGATATAAATCACAATGGAAAAACAAAGGTAGCGCGATCCTTAATGCTGTGATTATTCGACAGTTTTTAAATTTTCTGTATAGACCACAGACTTGGAAGTAAATAGGCCCAAACAGGCCACTGACCACAGCCACTGGAAGACAGCGACAAACTGTTCACACGCTTTTCCTTACATTTTGTAGGAACTCGCCATAATATGTGTGGTCGGTGGCGGCCACGTCACGCTACAGCTGTGTCCACGAGTGACCACTTGTGGCCGTTACGGGCCACACACGATACCAATACTCGCCACTGACACACGTAACCTATTCAGAAGCATGAGACTGCACAGTATGATATGTGGCAGCTTCCAAATACCGGTGGCTGTCGTGCGTAACCACTGCTGCGAAAGTGGCGGTGGTGCGTGGCAGCCATCGGTGGTTGTGGACGGTGGCCGGTCTGCATCGGGGCTAAGTACCTATAACTATTACTGTTGGTAATTTAGTCCACGCGTGGCAACGCCGCGGGCAGCAGCTAGTGTGTAATAAATACTAATAGTGGGTCAACTTCTTTGTTATATCGAAAAATACCTACAAGATCGTCTCGACACAAAATACTACAGAAATCAATCAACATAGTAAGTGCGCTCGAGCAACGCACACATAGACACCGCTCACGGACACGATGTCTCGGAGTCTTTCGGAGTAGTGCGAGCGCGAGCGCCACCCGCTTGAGACACGCGTCTGTGAACATTCTTGTAAAAAAATGGAGCAACTAAAAATAGTTATTATAACTGTAACAGTGGACGGTTGTTTAAATTCAACATTAAACGGTGAATTGTCGTTTTTTAAGCTACCAGTTGTTTCAGAGAGGTAAGTAGGTAGGGTTTGCTTGTTTTCAATAATATAATGAGGAAGATGTAAATGTAACATAACCGTATTATTTAGCCATCAAAAAAACTTTATCTAATTACCTATACTTATATAACTGCGAAAAAATTATTTCGATATCAATAGTATTTTGTAGCTAACTTATAGCTAATTTCCCAGAATAACATTTAGAACACTCTACGTTTTTAAAAGCGGCCAAGTGCGAGTTACGCCAAGCAGTAAGGAAGTACTATTATTCAAGAATTTTTGTTTTCACATTATTAAAAAAACAGTAAAAAAACCATTAATACCTAATGGTAAAAAAATATTACTATATCTTGAAAAATGCCGAAGTTATTCAATTAAATCCTTGCATCATTTTATGGTATAAGATCTAAGACGAGCCTCCACAGTGCATACTTATGTAGATATAGGTGATTAAGTACATGACCTGTTTGCTGGCAACGAAGATAAAGCCAACTGTTACTCACTCTGCCGAAGGGAAGAGATGGAAGAGCAAAAAAGATGAATGACGGCGATCCATTGCCGTCCCATCCATTCATCCTTTTTCACTATCTTTTCCCTTATTATTTTCCTCTTCCCTTTCCTTCCCATAAACACTCAGGGCTAGGGGTTAAAACTAATTAACCCGTGCGAAGCTGGGCGGGTCAGCCAGTAGGTAAAAAATAAAATAAAACTTGCATATAAATTACTTAAGTAGGTACTTATTATTTCGTTCAACCCGCACTTGGCCGTTTTTGAAACCTCCCAAATTATATGTCCGTACCTTAACGACTGCTAAGTAAGACAACCAAGCTGGGCAGATCGACGAAGTAGCAAAATGTCTAATTGAAGTCCGCACACGTAGGTACAATACAACAGAACATAGTCTAGAATCACGGTGAGAAAATCGAACAATAAAATACTAAAATTCATGAAAGAATATTCATTCTAAGTCAGTCCACGGGACTCATATGTGGTCTAGTAGAGTGACTACTGGAAGTGGAAACGCGGTTTAGTTAGTTAATTTAACCCAGATTTTACACGATTTTTTGAGGAAAAGAATTACGTGAGATTTGACGAGACCCCCCCTCTCCCCCACGTGAGATTTGGTGAGATTTCGCTTGACCCCCTCCCCCTCTAAACACCTCACGTAATCTACAGATTAATTTGTAAAGGAAAAATTTGAATTTTTTTTTTTTTTTTTTTGTTTTTTTTTTTTTGATTTGATTTTTTTTTTTTTTTTTTGATTTTTTTTTTTTTTTTTAATTAATCTGTAGATTACGCTGAGCAGGCGATACTGCTATAAAAATCATAAGTACCTCACGTAATTTATGGACGGCCCCTAAGAGACCACGTCTCAGTTGCATAAGTCATCACTGGCAACACACGCTGGTTGAAAACCTTCGTTATATATATATACCTATTCGTATATTGGACGAAAAGATAGGTCGAAGAATTCTTCTTCTATACACGTAGTACATTCAATATACGTATAATCATTAACAGCCTGAAGACGTCCACTGCTGAACATAGGCCTCCCCCAGAGCACGCCACCTTGAGCGGCTGCTCGCCTCCTGCATCCATCGGCTCCCCGCAGCTTTCACCAGGTCGTCGGTCCACCGAGTGGGGGGCCGGCCTACGCTGCGTCTTCCGGTTCGTGGTCGCCACTCGAGAATCTTTCTTCCCCATCGGTTGTCAGTTCTACGAGCGATGTGGCCTGCCCATTGCCACTTCAACTTACTAACTCTAAGAGCTATATCGGTCACGTATAATAGAAGAAGAATTCTTAATTTATAGATTCATTTATAAAATTGGTACATAACTACATACACATTTGCTTGAATAAATAAATTGTAGGTAGGTAAGAGGTAGGTACTTTCTTAGTAAACATTGAATTTTATCAAATTGCATCTTGTCCTGCTTACGCGACATGCCTGAACGGGCGTACCCATACGCAAGCGAAGCCAGTGGGTACTACCGCAGACGTCGTGGGCAGGGGGGGATATCCGCTCTCCTTCATACCGCACCCCATCGTTGCTCCGTCTAGCCGCCGCACAGTGGGTCCATTCTGGAAATAGGTAGACATAGGAATAAAATTTCGAAATTCAGTCTGTTTTTTTTTTATAGAATTGCTGACTGTATTCTAAAAATCTTTCATTCTGTTATGAAACTTCGATCAACAGTTAGCGAGTAAAAAAATAATGTTTTATTTTTTGTATGGAGAAAAACACATTTAATTTTTTTTCTTGATTTAGGTCAAATCGGCTGTTGTTTGGCTTACATAATATGAGTAGCCGCCAAGCAGTAGTGTGCAATCACTACTGTGTTCCGGTTTGAAGGGCACTGTAGCTAGTGAAATTACTGGGCAAATGAGACCCGATTCAATCGAGATTTGGGCGGTTCTGCAGTACTTGCAGCGATGCCAAATTGACTATAGGTATATCGAAGTGTTGATGTGTTTGTACAGTAAGACGACTATGTCAGCCCGACTACAGGACCAGAGTACGGGTCAAATCCCATTGCAAAGCGGTGTGGGACAGGGAGACGTTATTTCTCTGAAACTGTTCACAAACGCATTGGTGGACGTTTTCAAGCTCTTGGAATGGGAAGGATCTGGCATCAGCATTAATGGCGAGTACATCACTAACCTTCATTTTGCCGATGATACAGTCATAATAGCGAAATCGCTCGAGGACCTTAGCACAATGCTCAACGACCTCAGTAGAGTCTCCCAGCAGGTTGGTCTTAAGATGAATATGGACAAGACGAAGATCATATCAATTGCTCATGTTCCACCTATACCGGTAATTGTTAGGAATGATACTCTCAAATTGTTAGGAATGATACTCTCAAAGTTGTCGACAAATACGTCTACCTAGGACAGACTGTCCATGTCCAATTAGGTAGGTCCAACTTCGACAAAGAGTGGCACGAAGAATCCAACTCGGCTGGGTAATAGCGTTCGGGAAGCTTCGACCTATCTTTTCGTCCAAATACCGCAGAGCCTGAAAACGAAGGCTTTCAATCAGTGTGTGTTGCCAGTGACGACTTATGGAACTGAGACATGTTCTCTGACTGTTGACTTCATTAGTAGGTAGGCTCAAAGTCGCGCAACGAGCTATGGAGAGAATTCAATTACTATTGAATTGAATTATGGAGAGAACTATGCTCAGTGTTTCCCTGCGAGATAAGCTCCGGAACGAGGAGATCCGCAGGAGAACTAAAGTGACCGATATAGCTCTTAGAATTGGCAAGTTGAAATGGCAATGGGCAGGCCACATCGCTCGTAGAACTGACAACCGATGGGGAAGAAAGGTTCTCGAGTGGTGACCACGAACTGGAAGACTCAGTGTAGGCCAGCCCCCCACTCGGTGGACCGACGACCTGGTGAAAGCCGCGTGGAGCCGATGGATGCAGAAGGCAAGCAGCCGCTCAAGGTGGCGCACTGGGGGGGAGGCCTATGTTCAGCAGTGGATGTTCAGCGTCTTCAGGCTGATGATGATGATGATGACATATTTTTACTTTCATCCCCACTCCCTCAGGAACCGTGCTGAATTTCGGGATTAAAGGTATCCTATAACCTACCAAGTATTATGAACTCAAATCATGCCAAGTTGCATTTGAATACATTCAGTAGTTTCAGCGTGATGCTCAGCCAAGTTACAGACAGACAAAAATGTAAAAAAATTGTAGTTTTGGCTTTAGTATCGATTATAGAGAGTCCTCCAACAAAATTTTTCATAATATCTTTAATGTACAGAATTAATTGACCCTGTTACAGTTTTATTATAAGTATTATGTCAATCATCAGTCAGTCAGTCACTCATGGGTATCCAATTTTATAGTAATAGTAACTAGCTGACCCGCCCCGGCTTCACACGGGTTCATTTACGCCCTAACCTGGTCCAGTTATGGGAAGAGGGAAGCGAGGGGAAAACGATAGTGGAAAGGATAGATGGGAAGGGACGGCAATAGAAGGGAAGCAGGTGGCGCGCCTGCCTTCCTTCGCCGTCTCATCCACTCACACTTCATCTTTGACCGCAACACCTAGCGTTCAGTAGCGTAGTCTAAGAGTACCAAACAATACGATACGATTCATGCAAGAAAGTTAAATCCATAATTCTGATTCGTACCTATCTTCAATAACTAACCATCATTATCATCTCCTTTCTCTCTCTCTCTCTCTCTCTCTCTCTCTCTCTCTCTCTCTCTCTCTTCCGACATGATCTACGACGGTGTGACGGCGGTCAAAAGTGACATACATATACATACACCTCATTATCCTTATCCCTATCCCTTCCCTATCCCTATCCCTACATATAATAAATGTGTAACTCTGGTGCACTACGGAACACACATGATTATATCAAATGTAATTTATCCCATAGGTTCCCATAGGTAGTATTGTTAAATAAATATCGCTTGCGCGATGCAGGCCCCACGGCTTTTGCCCTTTTTCCATACATTATCTAATTTTATTTGTATGAGCGCCATCTAGGGACTCTGATGTGTCGTTGTTTGTTTGTTCCGACTGAACTCCTAAAATACTGAACTGATTTTCATGCAGGTTTCACTAATATGCTTAGAAATAACCGGCGCTTCAAATAGGATACATTAAATTGAAATAACATTAATTTTTTTTTTGCTCATAAGTATTAATATTTCATTACGGAAAAACGGAATTTTAAACAACATGGCCGCTTCATGGTGAGTTTTTTTTGACTACTGACGGTAACTTTATAGGCACAGATTAAAGAAAATTCTTTGTGCAAGGATATGACCAAAGAGTAATATGTGTATATAATATATGTGTGTCCAAAGAGTAAGAGTAATATGTATAACCGCTACTCTATGAGTTAACTTTCTTTGCTACCTATCCATAACGTAACTTTGATAGTAATACAACAGTCGAAAGCTCATTATAATCAATTTCCGTGGTAAATATGCAATAAACAGCGTATTGAAACTATCAAAACAATTAATAGTTTTTCTATTTAAGTCTTTACAGGTTGTTTGGCGTTTTCGGAGTAAATTAGATGGGTGGACTGATTTTTGATTTTAAAATTTCTTTATTAACATAAAAGTACATTTTTGAAAGACTTAGGGTTATCGTCTAAGTTACAAATTAATCTAAGAAAAAACTAGCTAAGGTTTTGTAGGCTGAGGGCGCCTCTTAAAACTAACAATACTTAACAAAGTTAATAAATAACCAGTTCTATTTAAAGCACAAATTTTAGGGTAGTTGGAAAAAAAAGATAATAATTTTACGCATTACTTCGCTGTTTCGTGCGTTTTTAGCATGACTGTGACAAGATGGGTGGACTACTTACATACCAAAAAAAAAAATTTAAGCTTACATAATTCTAATTTTTATTCAGTTTTTCGATTTAAAGGGTTCTGGGTCTGGCTTTTGGATTTACTTCCTGGGTGTGATTTTACAAGCAGCAAAACTGGGTGTGGCTGATAGAAAACCTTTTGCGGCGTTTACCAAACGGAGTCAAGTTCTAAGATGAGGTTTCATCAAAATCAGTTTTTAAAAATAAAGCCATTTCTTCATTCCTATGCAATGTTGGAAATATACCATGCATGCAGAACAATGACCAGAGTTTATGAAAAAACAAAGGTAGTGCGATCCTTAATGCTGTGAATATTCGACAGTGTTAACATTTTCTGATAGGCCATAGACTTAGAAGTAATTAGGGCGAATTCTGTGGTACAGTACAGGCATCTTTTTAGGATGTGACACAAGCGATATCTGCTGGCTGGCTGGCTCTGCAAAAATTTAACAAAACACCTCGAACCTTAGATGTAAATAAATAAATAAGATAAAGGTTAAATAGATTGGTCTCAAAACGATATTTTTGTGCTTCTTTTGTCATTGACATCATAACTGTTCAAATTACAGTTACTTAATACTTTTTACTGGCAACATATATACTATGTCCTGCAAGTATGACGAAATACCGAATACAACAGAGCATTGCAAATATGACGCTTATTTTTTTAGCACAGGTGAGCAAAGTCTTATTTGGCGCAAGGAACTTGAACTTGGACGTATATTGGCTCAGCGCAAACGGGCCACAGACCACAGCCACCGGTGGCTGTCGTGCGTCACTGCCTTACTCGAAAGAGTATAGTTAAAGGAGGCCATACTTTTGCAGCAGTAGCGGTAGCGTGCGACAATCATCGGTGTTTATGTAATCCAACGCGTGGCAACGCCGCGGGCAGCAGCTAGTTAAAAATATAAGTTAAAGTAGGAAGGTAGCGAGAAGAACTTTTATAATCTAACCCCATTTATTATATTTTCCACTAAGTAAATAGGGATACTTTGTCTATAGAATAGTCCTTAGAACATTTACAACCTTTGATATAGTCAACATAAGAAGTAGAATAATTATTACATTATTTTTAGTTGAATAAAATGAAAAATCATTTCCCAAAGGTGCAACAAAACTATACAAACTCAGCCATCTAATGGGGAATAGTAGAACTACATGATGTTATGTGTCCAATGCAGCTAAGCAGCTATATTATACTACGGATACGGAGGTATACGAATGTTTACTGATATAAAAAATGCAGTCCAAAAAGACGCTGCGTTTTTTTCTAAAAATGCAAAGTGGTGGAACAGACGATTTGTTATAGATTTTTTTTTACCTGTATAAGGGTATCTTACCACGTTTTCTTCCACTCACCAAACAAAAACATCATCATAATTCATCATCATTAACAGCCTGAAGACGTCCACTGCTGAACATAAGCCTCCCCCAAAACGCGCCACCTTGAGCGGCAGCTCGCCTCCTGCATCCATCGGCTCCCCGCGGCTTTCACTAGATCGTCGGTCCACCGAGTGGAGGGCCGGCCTACGCTGCGTCTTCCGGTTCGTGGTCGCCCCTCGAGAACATTTCTTCCCCATCGGTTATCAGTTCTACGAGCGATGTGGCCTGCCCATTGCCATTTCAACTTTCTAATTCTAAGAGCTATATCGGTCACTTTAGTTCAAAACATATACATCAAATCAAGAGGTACAAACATAGATTATAATCTATCCAAACGGTTGACAGCAAAATTTAAACAGAGCTAAGGCAATAACATTTTCAAATGCCAAGACGGTTCTCCTATGAATCTCAGAATTCCCTTCCCTTTATCAAGATGAGGAGATTTTGAAACTTGCCATATTTTTCTTGTCGAATATAATTATATAAATGTAATTCTTTCATTTTATTTTATCGCCTACACCTACAGGATAGGTACTAAATAAATGATAAGAATTAAAATAAAATAAAACATTTTTATTTCGTCTAGGTTTTAAGGTAAGTTTACTACACATAGGTACCTACTTACTTACCTACTTGACGTCAATATGATCACATGAAAGGAAACCAACCAGTAACGGTCTTCTGAGTAATTACCTATTTATTGAACGTTATGGTTTCTTGATTTTAGACCTTCCTAACTTTATTTGGCAAGCGATTAACATAGGCACACCTACAAACATAGAATTGATACCTATTCCTCTAGGCCTACAAATACAAAAAGTTCTTTCGATAAAACAATATTTAGGCAGCTGACGTAGTTCGACTCGAACGGTAATTACAGAATAGTAAATTATTGTTCTATCGGCCGTTGTGCTAAACGGTCATAGTTATTTATGATATAAGGGCGGTAAGTTGGTTTTTACAAACGAGTAGACAAATGTAAGCCCGAGACGAAGTCGAGGGCTTACCATAGTCACGAGTTTGTAGAAACCAATTTCCGCACGTGTATCATACAACGTTTTTCAACACATTTGCGAGAAAACAGTACAATAGGTAATTTATTTATTTGTAATAATATTTATTTATTTGTAATAATATGAACGCATTTGCAATTACACATATTATCAAATACTCATCATTAATAAACATCGTCTACTAAATAAATTGAATAATGAAACCAACTTTTGTTTATTAGTAAGTCGTAACAAACAATCTTTGATGTTTCTAATCTAATAAGTAAATTAGACAGATTTGTTTATGTTCTGTATCGACTCAGACAGGTAGCAACTAAGGAAGCTGCTCTATTGGCGTACCATGGCTATGTCTCATCCTGCCTTAGGTACGGGATCATTCTTTGGGGCTTTTCCGTTGATGCAGAACGAGCATTTCTTGTGCAAAAAAAGTGCATACGTTCACTCTGTGGCGCAGGATTCTTAGATAGCTGTAAACCACTTTTATAAAAACTCAAAATTTTGCCTTTACCTGCACTCTATATATATGAAATCTGCTTATTTGTAAAAAAACACCCAAATTTGTTTAAAAGACAACATCAAGTTATAAAACGAAGTCGAAATGTTCATGAGCTATATGTTCCTATACAAAGACTCCAGTTGAATAGTCAAAATGTAAATTGTATGGCAATCAGAGTATTTAATAAATTACCTGACACTTTCAAAGTATATGACATAAATGAGTTTAAAAAAAAATATTTGACTTCCTACTGGATAAATGCTACTGTTCTGTAAAAGACTTTTTAAATGACGCTTCGATTAGTACTTATAGATGTTAGCGTTATGGTGGTTCGTGCACGGAAGGCACAGAGGGCGCTGCAAGATAAGGTGGACGGAGCAAGACATTGACAGTCTATGGCGAACACAACCCGATGAAAAACCGAAAAAAAAACAAGAGGAAGGAAGGAACCGGCGTTGTATACTCTTCGGAAGCAACGACGGAAGATCAAAAGGATTAATATTGTTGGGAGTATAAAACTATTAATACTACTGGTGAACAGAAGATAGAAGTTAAAGAAACCGTGGAAGAATCTATTAAATTAATGAATGAAGTAGACGAATAAAGATGTTAAGATATTAAAGACGTGTTCTGATGTACGCCAACATTTCAGAACTGGAAAGGAATCGACGCCCTTAATCTGGTGAGCTCTTCTAGAAATTACGACAAAAGTAGGTACATGGAGCATTCTCAGTGAGAAACAGTTGAGGCAAGGATGAGCTTTGAATAGATAGATGTAAATGAATGAAAGAAAATAAACCATTTCTCGAAAGTGGCCCACTAACGGGTGTAACACTCAATTTGCCAGGAGAGCAAGGAAATTACAGTAAGCTGCATCTTCCAGTAGTGCAAGATACAGCCTTTCTTTTTCTGTTTCCTTTTGCTAACTTATAGTATCTTAGACAAGTTGTTGTTTTAATTCTCAACACGAACATTGAGATTAATACCTAGGCTAAAAGTATAAGTAATTAATAAGTATTGAATAAGTAGGTGATGGTGCCTTTTATGCTGGGAGCTAAATGAAATATATTTATTTGCTAGATGTGGTTATACAAGGTGGATACATACTCATAAATAAGGCTGCTCAGCACATCACCAAATCTGGCATGCAAAGTTAGGTACCTGTGTCTACATAATGATAATTAATTGGTTGGGTTACGTTGATATAAAATTAAAATGTCAATGATCAAAATATATTAGATGTCATAGGTATTTTGATTTTAGAAGTCTTTTAGCATTAAGTTTGGTTGTTCCAGTGGAACATGTCTTCCTGCATGACAATGTATATTTTTATGAATGAATACTGCACACACTTCACACATAAAATCTAATACCTAGGTGTTTGATTCCAAGCCTCATTTTAATTATTTTTTGATCAGTGGACTAAGCTTGAACATAACATTGGGGTTGGAAGAGCGAAGTTCTATACCTACCTAATAGGTAAATGTAGGTAGATATACTATCACCAAAGTAGTGTTAAACCACTTGAATAACATATTGCAACATTTGCATAGTAACCTATTCCCAAATAAACATTTGAATTTGAATATTTGAACTATTAACAATTAAAAGTTGCTCTGGCATCCATTTATCTAACATTTCATTAGTTTAACCAATGTGTCTGAAAGAGTAGGTTAAGATAAATAGTTGCAGGTAATTCACAGGTATGCATAGTGCGGAGAAATAAGTAATGTTGTCTTTCTCAGGTAACTTTAGCATACACTAGCACTGAGAAAAATACATCATTGCCATTAGTGAGACAACACTGCTGATAGCAGGGTCTGTGTGTGATGGTAGACTGGCTCTAAAGCAAATAGTGTTTGAGGGGGTTTGTTATCTCTGTTATTACCTATATTTTCATAAGTTTAAAAGATTTGCAAAACTAAAGTTTTTATAAACTATACGGATGGGTGCCTGTCATCAGTGAGTTGAAAATATCATTGCCTATTACATAATATTAATTCACATTACATATTGATATAGATATAGGTATTAACTGCTAGGTACTTTCACACAATAGTGATATTAATAGAAATAAAGAAGGTGTGGTACAAAACGCTGGCAAGTTCAATGTGGCTCTTCGCTATAATGGATACCTACTATGATTTGGTTAGTCATTTGAACCAATAAATATATGTATTGCTATGTACCATCAGAAAGTGTACTAATACAATCAACCTCTATCTATCTATTTAATAGGTATATTTTATGATTTAAGTTAGGTATTTGGAAATAGAGCTGACAGACTGTCAGTATGGATGGAATTTCATTGTATTGACAGAATTAGTTGCAGAAATAGGTACGAGACTTTATTGTTTTACAAAATTAAACAATACAAGCAGTATGTAATAATTGTAAACTATGTAGTGTTCGAATGGGTGGTCTTTCTTATTTATTAATTCTTTCTATCCTCAACAACTAAACTGAAGCCTTCCATTAGCATGTAATAAAGCCAGATATCTATTGCATAGATAATAATACATTTATGTACCTACCAACTACAACAGACAAGAAGATTGTCCTAACAATCAAAGGTCTTGAACTTGAAAACTAATAGGTAATAAACAGTATCCATTGAAATAATCATAATATATGTAATAATTATATTATTATAAATAGTAGGTAATATTTAACCTAGTAGCTTACCTATCACATGACAAGCTGTTAAGTGGATAAGTACTAGTTACCTAATGGAACCTATTTTAAGCAGAATAACTTCCATACCTAAACTTCTTAAGTAGGTATAGGTATAAAAGTTTGCCTCATCATAATATTGGTAGACCTAGGTATACACCTAGAAATTAAATTTAAAAAAATTAAATAAAGGTACATGCTAGAAATAATGGATAAAATCGGTAGGTGGTCAGCTTTTGTGTTTTTTTTTGCATTTTTATCAGTATCATATCAAAGTTTGTTAATGGCAACAAATTATTGGTTAAATTTTAAACAATTTACATTGGCAATTTGGACCAAAAGTGTAATGGTATTGAAACTGCAATAACAAAACTGCGATGTTGAAGAATAATAAGAAAAATTCATGGTTCTGTTAAAACTACTGAACCTATAGCTATAGTAAGCTATAGCTCTGATGCTGCGGATAGGAATACGTTTTAGTATAGTACACCTGCAAAGTCAGCGAAGTTCAAAATGTGATTGATACTGGGCCATTTACCTTACAAGATTATAATGCTTAGATTTCTTTATGTACACTTGTTATTTATTGGTCTACATCTAAAGTATATATAGGTACCTACATGCCGTTGCCACATATTATAGGTACCATTGGATTCTTCTGCAAAATTCATCCAGGGGTAGGTAGCTACCTCTGTTTTGCCAGTTATTCTGCGGCCAAACAGTACCTAGTGTGCAATTACAGTGGTGGTTAATAAGCGCTAAGCGCTCTAAGCGGGCACGCTTTTTATACACAACGCATAACGCGCGCATACGCGGCTCTCACTTAGTTTGACGCTTTATATACTGCGCGCATATACCTACCTAGAGCGTGATGTATCGCACGCGTTGCGTAAGGAACAGCGCGCGAGTAGCAAAAGCGTAGCTAGTTACCTATGTTTTCGGCAGAGGCCGGGCAGCATTCGTTCATCTCGTGGTAGCGATTGCTGTCGGACGCATCACGATTTCCAAGACTTGCGCGCCTAAAGTGCACTCGTCTGCCTGCTTCATTATAACTTAAGCACGCAAAGGAAAAGGCGTAGTTTAAGAAGGAAAAAAGCATAAAGTTTGTTGCGCGCTTTTGACATAAATCAGTTTTGAACACTACTGAGCACTACTGTGTTCTGGCTTACTATACCGAGGTGCTGTAGCTCACTAAACTATTGGGTAAGTGAGGCTTCGTGACCTGATGTCACAGTCTATTTATCTTAATGGTAGACTGTGTGTCTCAGTATAAAGTGCGCTGTGCTGTGTTGCGCAAAACTTTATAAAACTACTTATAGTTCCGAGTGGCACTGCAACCGTTATGGGCAGCGGTGATGCTTAGCATTTGGTGAACAACTGACTCATCATGTGATTCATTAACACAAAACTATCGTTTCGATCAGATATAAATCCTAGATTTTATATAAACGCTCAAAATGGGTGAGCAAAACAGTCCTTAAATTGAGAATAGGCAAAGATAAAAGAGCCCTAGTTCAGAATGATTACCATAACAGTGGTATGTGACCAAAGTGATTTTGGGCTTTAGTTTTTCAAGCTCTGTTCAACGACGCGGAGCAACAGTGTTGTCGCAGTTTTGAAAATCATAAACTTGCGCAGAGCATCGACGGGCACTGTACACCACATACCACAAATACTGAGTTTGTGGTACTGACCGCGAAGGGATGAAAGGTTCGCGTTTGAAATATTTATCAATTTCTTCTACTGAATCCTACGTAGATTGTTAAATAGCACGATGCAAACAAATTAATTTGTTTAGGTATTTAATCCAACTCTGCATGAAACGAACTTGTATTCAGTTTGAGTGAGCATTCAAAAGTATTCATTTGTATGAAATTATATTCAAACTATGAGGCGAAATTAATTGTGCTAATGATTTTCATAGAGTATTATAATCAATGTAGTGATTTAAAAGAGAATAATCCATATTCACACCCAATAATTGGGTAACCTGTCCAACCACACAAACCTAAAAAAAAAAAAATATGTGATCTATTTCTTATTTGGTGACAACGCTTGTATATTTGCGTATGATAGGGTAAGTACCTACGTGGGCGGTGCCATCGCACTAAGCATGGATCATTTCACAAGGAGCATGTGGAAAAATCATATGATTTTATGAAGTCACACCTGCTACTTTTGTCACATACTCTGCTAAAAATCACTGGTAAAATCACAGTGACAAAAATAAATCATAATGAAATGACAATGATACGGAATAATGGAAAACTTAATTTCAGTCAATTGCAATAAGGTGTTCCGTTGTTATAATATATTGCATTGCAATATTACGGCATAATTAAAAAAAAAAAGGGTAATTTACTTCATACTAGGAAGGCATATTAAACTAAACTAAGCTATTTTCGTCTGTGGTGTTTATGTTAAACATTGGACCTTAGGCATATTTATATTATTGGATCTACAATTCAATGCTGAGAAGAAAAACATATGAATACCTACCTAAAATGAAAAATGACATTACAATAATTGTACCACTACAGTGGGTATACCTGATCGAAGACTACAGTAGATGTTATGTCCTTAATAAAACGGATCAATTGTTGAGTTTTAAACTACTGAAGGGGCGCGGATAGAATATAGTGTTGTCTTCTTGAGTATAAAAATACCTAATACCTGTATATTTATTTACCTCTTCTTGTGGGCTACTCGTAGTTGTGGCCGATGGTGTTAATGATTGATGATAATGGTGGTGAGGATGGAGGTACTTCGGTATGACTTCACCATATTCTTGTCTTATTATAAAATGCGTCTGAAGGAACATGAATTAAGTCTTTTGTAATATTTGGAATGTTTAAATGTTTTCTCAAAAAAGTACAATGGTAGCAAAACTAACCTTGGAAAATAATTTAATGGGCAAAATATCTCGGGACTTAGTAGACTGTATTTTGACCATGTCTCTTCAGAGTGATATAGTACCTACCTACTACCTACATACTATAAACCAACATAACCTTTTGGCGTACCTTCACACTGAAGAGCAGGTGGGATTGATTAGAAGTCAGTGATCGATGTTCTTTTCTAAACGCGTTAACTTGCAAATTTATGAGCTCATTCTGTCTTATTATGTTGTGATAAATAATAGATTGGAAAGATATAGACATTTAGTCGATATCACAAGGGTTCACAGATGCTTAAGTCTAACCCCTTAAACCATTTATGGAAAACGGATGGCGTATGCCACGGAGGTTCTTCTCCGTGTTTATGCGGGCAATAAGCCTGGTTAGAATTAATAAAGACTCAAAAATCTACGGCTTGGCTGAACTGTTGTGCTGGCATCTTGCGACATAAACAGGGGTTAAGATTGTCAGTGTGTTTAGTAAAAACTAGGAATGCCAAGGGTGAAATGACAAATATAAATACTTAGCAATTTACAAGTATAACCACATAATAAATAATAGTTGGTATGACAGAATGGTCGGATACATGGAGACCGCTTCTTCTTCTGGGCAGCCCTTAAATTAAAGTAGTTACCAAACTGAATAGTAACGGCTTTGCTTGAAATACATAATCAACTAGGTATCCTATATTATTGTAACTGACTAAGTAGACGTAAATAATGAGCATTGTGATTACCAACGTTGATACGTCAGTTGTCTAAGCTGGTTGACTGATTGAATACCTAATCCTTTATTTACTTCATGACTGAAACAAGTTATGGAAAAGTCTGTTTTAGATAGTATGGTATTGAACATTTAACTGCCGGAAACCAGTAGTGTATTATTGGGCATTCTACCCCACCACACGTTCGCTACGCTCACTTCCGTTCGCTTCGCTCACGGTGGGGTAGAATTCCCAATCGTATTTTTGAATATGATTATCGCGTTTCCGATGTTGGCGAACATCTCTATTCAGTGTTCCAATGTTGGCGAACATCTCTATTCAGTGTTCCGATGTTGGCGAACGTCTCTATGCAGTGAAACAATTTGCTTGCAAAACCAATACGCAAAACAACATTAGTTACTTACCTACGTTTATGCTGCCAATGGGCTACGTTTGCGATGCAGTTGTCGTGTGCACCTGATAATGATAAGCGTTCATAATATGACATAATGTCTAACTCGCAAATAGAACAGACATCCATCGTTCTGTTTACAATACCTACGTTATATACGGCGTTGAATGCACTATGTTGTTTCTCTAGAATGTAGGTATCATTTGTCAATGGTAATAAATGCAAATTAAATATCATGTCTAAACAAGTTTGTAGATATTTTTTATAAAATTTGTGTTCGGTGTCGCGAGGTATTCAAAGTTAGTTTGAACATAAGCACTAACATACGCATCTTGAGGCAACCTGTATTTTTACATTTAAAAAATAAATTGCAGTTAAATTAATGGAGTTTCCTGTGCCCAAGCATTCTCGATATGCGGCTGAAAACATACGTTTAAATAGTTTCAATAGCTGGCCTGTTGGCTTAGCTCAAAAACCACAAGATATGGCAGATGCTGGATTTTTTTACACTGGAGAAGGTGACAAAGTGATATGTTATTTCTGTGGTGCAGGACTGAAAGATTGGAGTCCCGAAGATTTGCCTTTACCAGAGCATTCTCGTTGGTTCCCAACTTGTCCTTTTGTTTTACTTGTAAAAGGAAAAGATTTCGTCGCAAATATTCGTAAAAATACGTGTGAAGAGAAAAAAAAGAAGCAGTCTGGAGAATATTTGAACAGAAGAAAAATAAGTGAGAGTGAATGTAATATAAAAAATGCAAGTGCAGATTATATGCCTACTGGAATGTATTGTAAGATCTGTTTGGAAGAAGACCTGAATATATGTTTTATACCATGTGGTCACGCAGTTAGCTGTAGTAAATGTGTTCTCTCATTAAAAAATAAATGCCCGATGTGTAGGCTTTCTTTTTTTAAGATAGTCAAATTGTACTTCTAACTTTTATTAATAGTTTAATTTTACTTTATTATTGTGTGATATTTTAATTACTTAAGTATTTAAATTAAAGAACTTAGAACAGTTTAGATTGTTTTTATGCATTACCTACCTACCGATAAACATAAGAAATAAATAATATTATACATTATAGTGAAAGCCTTAATTAAAACATAAGTAAGTAAGGTGATTTGAACCAGTTTTCACTGTATTTCTGCTGAATTAGTATAAACATAATAATTCTTGGCTTAAAAAACATTCTCAATATTGTACTTATTATCGTTTTTGGCTCAGATTCCTCTTTAGTTTTTTACATTTCGAGACCCTTTTGGCTCAAGGATACCTAATCGTAAAATTAGACCAGCTTGGCTCGTATCCTCCTCGAAATAATAAAAAACAAGTTTTAAATAATTTTATTTATTTTTTCTTTATTCGATACCAGATTGGCTCAAGGATACCTAATTGTAAATTAGACCAGGTTGGCTCGTATCCTCATCGAAATATTAAGAAACAAAATAAACAATTTCACTACTTTTTTTCCCTTGACTCGATACCAGCTTGGCTCAAGGATACCTAACTATGAATTAGACCCGGTTGGCTCGTATCCTCATCGAGAACGGAACAAAAATTCGTGAAAAATAATTTGTTATTTTTTTACTTCAAATTTGAGACCCCAATCGGCTCGAAGACACCTAAATTACTGCTTTCATTTAGACCAGCTTGGCTCGTACCCTTCACGAAATAAGCCACAAAAATATTTTGCGTTTTATATTCGTGGCCAGATTGGCTCAAAGGCACCTAAATTAGGACTGTAATTTAGACATGGTTTGTTCGTGTCTTCCTCAAAATCCAAAGTAAAAAAATACTCTTTATTGCTTGTGAGAAATTTGAAGCAAACACGTAATAAAAATTAGACAATGTTTTCTATGCTAAATATTAATGCATCCGAAAATGTATTTTATAGAATTTTATTTACTGTTTATTATTTATTTAATTCTTGCACTTGCACCAAACATGTACAAAGTTGACATAATGCTAACAGCATTTTAAACCAGTCAACTAAAAGTGCAGAAAGTAGATTAGGCATACACAAAATGAAATGAGCAAATTGTTGACCATGCAAAATAAATAAGAAAAACTAAGGCATCAATCTCATTTTTGTTTAAAAATGACATTTGTTATACATTATTTTATGTTATTTCTTATTAAATTCTTACTTATCAGTATGTACAAATAAATTAATTGAAATTGAAATATTTATTGTCATATTACAAAGAACTTTTCGTTTATTAAAGAATATTTTAAAATATCACACACATAACTTTAAAGTAAAATTACCCAAATTGTGCAAAATAGAACCAATGGTGTTAATTTTATTGAATAAGGTATTCATGACCTAGTATTTATAGGTATATATTGGCGAAATTTACAAAATAATTACAAATATTACCGACCTGAAGAATATCAAGCACTTACCATAACCGGTGGATTATTCGTGCACAAAACATGTTTTTTTATCATTTTAACAAACACTTTTATACATCAATTTCATTAAATTAAACTTGATTATATTATCTGCCACATTTTTTCTCACGAACACTACACGATCACATTATGATTTATGACACTACGATATTATTGTTGCTACCTACGTGCATTGCATTTGCATGTGCGCGTCACGTAAGCCCTAGTACAGTCAAGTACAAACTCAAGTTGTTGACGTTCTTGGTTGTTGGTTCTTGTTGGTATTTAACTTATTGGGTGCCTACATTATTTTACCAACCTTATTATTATATCTTATGACCTAGCATATACCTACATACAGTAGGGATCCGATAGATGATGGAGGCGAGCAGCCGCTCAAAGTGGCGCTCTGTGGGGGAGGCCTATATTCAGCAGTGGATGTTTTTAGGCAGTTGATGATGACATTACATCATAGTTCAAAATTGACAGACAAGTGATATCACTTATTATTTTAAGTAGGTACCTATGTATTAATATCGTAACTTATGAATTACAAGAAAACTCGTCTATTATTCATTACTAAGACGAATTTATAAATGAAGAGTATTCGATTTTTACATCATACATAATTATACGTATAAAACATAGGTAACCTACGTAATTCGGTATTCCTCGAATCATAGAGATACCTAAATATTGTGCATGCTAATCAATTTTGTATTTAAAATAGGTCCTACAATGCGTATAGAACTTGTTATTTAAAACATTACTTAAGTGAATTCACAAAAAACATCTGAAAGCTTATTTTTCCATTCGACTGTACAAACACACACTACTGCTGTTAAAGTTGCTTGTCAAGCCTTTTAAAGGGTTTTGTACAGTCAACTGAAATCTATTGTTATAGCAATTTGAAATATTGAAATAAGTCTTTATAAATCCATAAGTGTAGGTAGGTACAAGTACCTACTTGAAATTGGGTACCATTTGCTAACATTTGAGTAACATTTGGGTATGTAGTTTTGTGGTAATACCTTTTTTATTTGATTTACAACGCTCTATAAAGTTAATACATAATATAATTAACATATTCGAATATGCTGTCTCAAACTGGTCCTCTTTTAGCATACATGTATATAGAAGTTTTATTACATAATGCTTTTAGGATTAGCACCATTATTGTAACGTCGATGATTTTGTGCCAGACTGTACATCTGTACTTTACGTATTTATAGCACACTAGCAACGTTTTTGCAGAATGCTTATTAAATGATTTTATAGTTTCTCACCAACAAAGATCGTTTCAGATAACACAAAGCATATTCCGTGAAGTACAAAGTAATGCCGCCAGTTTAGATCTAAAACGTAATATGTACTAAATTAATTGATTCATATAATGACAAATTATGGGGTATTTTATGATTTATATTAGCTCGAATTAGAGAAATGATGACACGAATGCTACTGGTATAAACCCAAAACGTAATATGTACACAATTGTGTATTTTTATTAAATAATGACAGAATATGTTATTATTACGATTAATTTTTGTTCGAATTGGGGAAATGCTGACATTATAGATTTTTATGTTTAAAACGGCCTGTTTTCGCCACAAATCGCTACATTTAATTACATTGTCATATCAGTGACAAGTGCCTTCGGAGTTCCACAGCTGTTCTACATTTCTACTTAAAATGTTAGTAAGTGATAAAATATAATTTCAGTAATTAAATTAATTACTGAATAATTTTTTGACAATGAATAATTTTATTTAATGTGTTATTCTCTTCTCAGGTCTGATTCCGAGTACGATAGCGCCCCCTCGCCACTGCCAGTGCCTACGCCCACGCCACCACAGCCGAAAAAGAAGGCCGCGAAGCGGAAATCTGCACCCAACGCGGCTGGCTCTGCTGGCTACAATCTGACCGCGCCGGCACCACCGTCAACCAGCAGCGCTACTGCTACGGTTCACTCATCCAAGTAAGTTTCACAACATAATTGCATTTTATCAACAAATTCTTCTTAGTAGTGCAAATAAAGGTACCTACTTTAATTAGTGTATATTACCAACTTTTTCTACTATTAAAATAAACATTCATCACTCATTCACTACATTAAACTAGTAACAAACCTAAGCCTTAAAAAATATAAAAAGTACCTACTTTATTATCGAAAGTAATAGAAACATTTTCAATGTTTTATCGTGTTGTTAAATATTACCTTTATGTTACAGCATACGCAAACGGAAGGCTGACATCTTTGCCATACTGAAAGCCGAAGAACGTTTAAACAGCGCGGCACCACCACCGAGTTCGGCCAACACGTCCAGCTTCACTGCGCGCGTCTCTAACGGTCAGGTTAAGCGTAGCGTCACCCTTGACGGGAATTTTTTTATAGACCTAAAGATCTATAACACTGCCGACTGGGTGGCAAACAAGCCTGAGGAGCGTTACAAAAAAGCATTATCAAGTATAAAGCTTGCAACAGACGTTGACTCTCCCGAATGGGAGGCGATTCAACGTTTTATAGGGCTCGCTTTTACGCGATTTGAGAAGAGCGAGCCTGTATTTTACAAAAATACAAAATGAGCGTTAGAAAATATACTATTGTTGTTTTGTAACGCTCCTTTGAAAATAAGCCTTATCGTGTATGTTACATGTTAAACTTTATTCGATTATTTTAGATAGAATCCATCTAAATATTAGAAGAGGAAGGTCTTTGTCCAACAGTGGAACTATCTAGATTGTAACTTTATCTTTCATTTTAGATAAAACATTAGTTTAGTTTGGTTGGTTTTAAACACTAAATATATATATCAGATACTTACACTTTTAACCTACATATTATAAAAGAAGATTAATTTCAGTAGTCCCTAAATTTCAGAAGTATTGTTTTAAAATGCCTTACTGCACGCTATGTGCAATATCAGTAAAAAATACATCCTGGGTAGGACATTTACGTAGTGATAAGCACAAACAAAATGATAGCAGCGTGACTCATCACGATGGTGTGGATATAGTCTCGTCAGCATTTCGGTCTCGCATAGCTACGTACAGAATTACTGCACCTGACGAACAAAGCTCGATAGAAGCGTTTTTCGATTCTATTAGTAAAAAAATAAAGTCTCTGTTAAATGAATCATTAAAAAAACATACGTGCTTAAAAGTAAACTTTGAACTTTATTCAATGTTTTTAATGATAAAAGATAATAAACAAGAAATGAAATCATTCGGAACTAAAAACGCTGTTTTGTATAGCAATTACGATTTTGATTCATTATGTGATGACATATTGAGCAAATTAAAAAATAAGATCGAAGAATTTACGGAGCGTGATAGTGGTTGGACGTTATTGAATCACTCGCATTTAGAGATAAATGTTAATAAGTATCAACCGTTGGGCGGATCGACCTTTATAGACTTGCCTAAAAATATAAAAAATAAAAAGGCTTGTCTTAATATACACAACTCTGATGAATTTTGTTTTATGTGGTGTGTGACAGCGGCTTTATTTCCAACTACAACGCACCCTGAAAGAGTGTCATCGTACCCAGATTTTCGCACCAAATTCAATGTCGATAAGATGCACTTTCCTGTAACTTTTGCTGATATTCAAGTGTTTGAAAAAAATAATCCAAACATAAAATTCATAGTCTATGGTATAAAAAATAAAAAATACATTGTAGGTCCTGTGTATAAATCGAACGAAATTAATGAAAATGACAAAATTATACATTTGTTATTGCTTGAAAATGATGTATCTTCCCACTACTGCTTAGTGAAAAATTTGTCACGGCTCGTAAGGGGACAAATAACAGGCCACCATGGCAAGATACATTTTTGTGATACTTGTTTAGTATTTTTCAACACAACCAACGAGCTTGATAATCATTCATGTGGGGGTATAGTAACGATTTTACCTGAGAAAGGTTCAGTAATCAGTTTTAAAAATTACAATCACAAGCAGGATATTCCTTTTGTAATTTATGCTGATTTTGAATCATTGTTAGAAAAATGTGACAAACACGTGGAGCAATCTAAATCACCAAATACATGCACTTTGCAACGTCACGTTCCTGCGGCTTTCGGCTATCATATTGTATGCTCTATTGATGAAAGTTATAATCGTTATGTGTCATACCGAGGCCCTGATTGCGTCGATAAATTTATCGAGTCTTTATATCAAGACGTTTCTGAAATCAATAAAATATTAAGTAAACATGTTCGCATGATTTTTAATGAACAGAACGCAATTGACTTTGCCAATGCAACTCACTGCCACATATGTGAGCATTTTCTTTATTCAGATAAAGCCAGAGATCACTGTCACATATCAGGTAAATATCGTGGTGCTGCACATAGCTATTGTAATTTACAATATCAATTGCGAAAGTTTGTTCCAATATTCTTTCACAATTTGTCTGGATATGACTGCCATTTATTCATAAAAAAACTAGGAGAAGCTCCGGGCCCCATAAAAATAATTCCTAAAACTAAGGAAAACTATATCTGTTTTACAAAATTCATTCCGGTTTTAGAAGGAGAGTTTGTTCAACTTCGATTTGTAGACTCGCTCAAGTTTTTAGGTACAAGCTTAGAGAAGCTAGCAAAAACAATTAATAAGAACGAATTTAAACATATGAGTAATTATTTTCCAAATGAGGCTGAATTGCAGTTGTTAATGCGTAAAGGAATATACCCATATGAGTATATGGACGATTGGACACGATATAGTGAACAATCGCTTCCGTCCAAGGAATGTTTTTACAGCTCACTCACAAATGAAAATATATCAAAAGAAGATTATAGACATGCTCAATTGGTTTGGCATACATTCAATATAAACAATTTAGGTGAGTATACAGATTTATATTTAAAAACAGACGTACTTTTGTTGAGTGAAATATTTGAACATTTTAGACAAACATGCAAGATTCACTATCACCTGGATCCAGCTTTCTATGTCACTGCACCTAGCCTATCTTTTGACGCGATGCTTTTGAAAACGGGTGTTGAATTAGAGCTTATTGATAATTTAGAAATAATAAAAATGATCCAAAACGCTATTAGAGGCGGCGTCTGTATGTGTGCACACAGGCATGTTTTAGCCAATAACCACTATTTAGCAAATTATGATGAATCTCAAACAGATTCCTATATTGCTTATATTGACTGTAATAATTTGTACGGATTTAGCATGTGCCAGCCGTTACCTATATCAGATTTTAGATTGTTGGAACAAACAGAAATTGATAATTTGAACGTATTAAACATCTCAAATGACGCTCAGTATGGATTCATCCTCGAGGTCGATTTGATCTACCCAGACAACTTGCATGACACACATAATGATCTACCATTTTGTCCAGAGAAATGTGTTCCTCCTGGAGGAAAGCATTCTAAACTTGTGCCCAACTTGAATGACAAATATTTCTATGTGATACATTATGTTCATTTGAAAACGTGCCTCAAACATGGTATTGTTTTAAAAAAAATACATAGGGTTATATCTTTCAGACAAACGCCATTTTTGAAAAAATACATTGATTTTAATACAGCCCTTCGACAAAAAGCCACGTCAACTTTTGAACAAGATTTTTTTAAATTACTTAACAACAGCATATTCGGTAAAACATTGGAAAACAATGAAAAAAGAGTCAATGTAAAGTTGGTAAATACGTGGAATGATGATAATAATGTAACCAAAAAGAAGTTAGGTGCAAAAAAAATAATTTCGAGTCCTAGTTTTCATAGTGCATCTATTTTCACGGAAAATTTAGTTGCTATACAGCTAAAACCGGATCGTGTCGTTTTAGACAAACCAATTTACATTGGGTTTACAGTTCTGGAATTATCTAAAAGTCACATGTATGACTTTCACTATTCAGTCATCCAACCTCATTACAAAAATCGTGTACAGATGTGCTATACAGATACAGATAGTTTCATTTACCACATAGAAACCAAAGATTTCTATAAAGATATTAATGAAATATTTTTAGAATATTTTGACACAAGTAATTTTGACCCTAAAAACAAATTTGGTTTGCCTGCTATAAATAAGAAAGTACCGGGTCTTTTTAAAGATGAAATGAGTGGAAAAATAATTTCTGAATTTGTAGGTCTTCGAGCAAAGCTGTACTGTGTCGAGACCGGAGAGTATACTATAAAAAAAGCTAAAGGCGTGAAGGGTTGCGTAGTGCGTGATTTAGATGCTTCAGACTACAAAAAAACTTTATATAGTAATGATGTAGTTCGAAAAGTAAATGTTTTATTTAAATCCATAAAACACGAGATATACACTAGAACAGTAAATAAAGTTGCATTGTCTAGCAATGACGATAAACGTTTAATTAGCAAAGATAAAATCCACACCACAGCGTGGGGGCATGCCTCAATATTAAATATAAAACGTAGTAATCTTTAAGTGCTTCGTTATGGTACCAGGTTGATGATTGAAGCTAAAAAAACTACTTTTAAAAATAAAACTTGTTTTTTATGTAGACCGTAGCATGTAAACTTATGTGTGTTAGATAACTAAGAAGACTTAACTTTAAGAAGTAGAAGTTCTATTATTTGTACGTTTTAGTATTAGTTTTGTAAAATGAAGACATAAATAAAAACGATATGTGCTTAATATTTTATGTTTTTTATTTGAAATATCCTATGGTCATTACAGTTATTTTTAAATAAAACCTAAATTATCACCTAGCACTTTGACAGTATAAAATACCTAATATGATACCAACCGTGAAATTTTAGCAATTGATTTAAATATAACTGGAATGATCTTCGTAATACATAATATAAGTAGGTACCTACGTTATTCTCAGAATAGATACAAGAGTAGATAAATCATTAATAGTTGCATAAAGTATGGTTAGAAACAAGTCGATTCCTGTTTGATAAAAAGTATCTAAGTACTTAAGTATATTTCCTTAACCATATTGTGTTCAATTTCATCATGTAAGCAGTTTGAGATCACCCGACACGCCTCTGTTTAAATGCGACATCGTTAAGATCAGCATTTTTATAGTAAGCAAGCTTAAAACAAGTACGGACTTGAATTATTAGTACCTAACATGTCGATTCCTGTGAAAAGTGCCCGTCAATAGGTCAGCCCGTATAATATTTCATCAAGTAAGCAATTTGATACAAGTAATATCACTGCGCTCATTAAATCATAATCATTTGCAGAAGGCACTAGTCACTTTAACTTTTACATCACAATTAATCACAATTTATCTAATATTTCTATTTATTTTGAAACTGCAGAGTATCTACACGTTAATCTGAGTAAGTATTTAATATCTTGTATAAAATTATTATTTTAAAACGTTATTATGTTTATGATAATAATTATTTTTTATTTGATTACAGGAAAACAGTTATGGAATCCGAAACTGACCCAATGTGGGTGCAATGTGCTCAAGAACCCGTGACCTGGGAGGAATTAGAAAAATTAGGACAGGAGAGAAACGAACGTCATCGTCTTGAAGCTGCTAAGATTGTGGAAAAGCAAGGAAAGCCTTCCAAACGTAAAAATAAAGACTCCTTGTCATATATCATCAGCAAAGCGCCTAGGATTGGACACAGACTGATCAAAATACAAGTGCTTGACTATGATCAAAGATTACCGACCAATTACAGTGAAAGTGTTCGTCTTCAGTATGCTGTTGTAGATCCTATAGACGAAATAATGGACTTAACCGAAAATATTATTAACAAGATTTCAAAAAAATTGTCTGAAAGTTTAGTTTAATATAATAAATAAATAAATAAATAAATAAATATGTGTGGACATTTCACACAGCGCCATCTAGCCCCAAACTAAGCATAGCTTGTACTATGGGAACCAGATAACTGATGTAATACTTAGATACTTTTTGTTTGTAAATACATACATAGAATACAATATAACACCCAGACACAGAACAAACATCGATGTTCATCACACAAATGTTTGTCCCGAGTGGGAATCGAACCCACAACCTACAGATCAGAAGGCAGGGTTACTACCAACTGAGCTATCAGGCCAGTCAAAAAAAAAAAAAAATTGTAAATAATGAACTGATTAAAATAAACTTTATTTATAATTGTGTTATTTAAGTATCAATAATGATTGTAAATAATTGAAATAAATTTTAATGTAATTAAATTGTGTAAAGTTTTATGGACCTACTTACTTTAAGTTATTTAAGTACCTCTCGATAATGATTGTAAATAATTAACCAATTGAAATAGTCCTTGAAAATAAATTTTGTGTAAATAATATTTTTTAGTTTTATTCTACAATAAGGAAAGGTTTAGTAATAAATAAACTATAGTTTAAATCCATCACAATATATTTATAAGACAAACTTAAATTAAATAACAATCCCAACAATTCATATATTATAAGTATGTTACTTACATAATATTGTTAGTATTATTATCATTAAACCATTTCTTAATAACTACAACATTTTTTAAAGCACAATTTTTTTTATGATAAATACAATTATACAGTGTAATATTGTTATCTTGACAGTATTCATTATATAAACTTAAAAAATTAGGACAACCTTTTTCTCCAATGTCTTCTATAGAACAATCAGTAGATAATTGTTTTACCCATTTAATTTTTTCCAGTCCCTTCACTAATATATTTTTGTTTTCCAAAATTGGTTTAATAGTACGTTTAAATTCACGATAATCTATGAAGCCTTGTGACCAAAATATGCCACGCTCTCTTTCTAACCATGAAACTTGTTTCTTTTCTTGCCGTGATAAACTTGAATACGAATAAGGAGGCTTCACCAAAAACACTTGAGTATGTTCTCGTGTAGCTAATGCAAATTCTTTTACAATAAAGTTATTTGAACAATCTTTGAATCCCTGCAAATCAACTATAATACAGTTAGGATTCATGATACCTTTTTCACGATATTACTCAGAGGTTTGTATTCTATAATACAATCGTTAAGTATAAGGCAATATGCAGTAGTGTTTGCTGGGAATGGGGCGTCAGTTTCCAGGTCAACACGAACGTCTATTGGTCCTGCTTTCAGAGTTTCGTTTTGTCGCGAACAATCTATCACGAATAAAGGAGCTTTATTTTTAAAATCTGCAAAACTTAACAACGGTTCTGGACGACGACCATGGTATGACTGTTGGAATTTAGCATATTGTTCGTAAATTATAGCATAGTTATTATCCCCAAACCTCGTATTCAAATTTTCATAAGGAAAGTAACATGAATTTAGAAATACTTTAACATCACGTAAGGAACAGTGATCAAATTGTGACATGTCTTTATTAGCGTGACGGTTTCGATCCGTTTGTAAACCGATAATAACAAATCTAGGCTTTTCTATTTGGGAAGAAGTTTTTATTGACCAGGTATGTTTTGTAGTTTGCGGGATTGCAGAGTACTCGTAAAGATCCCAGTTTCTAAACACCATGCTGATTGGACGATCTTTTTCGAGGAGTCTAAGCAAATTAATTCTCTCACGGTCGGATACTTTGATATGAGGTACGCGCCAAGTAATGTGTTTAATTTCAACATCCTGAACAAATTCTCCAGTATTTAATTGCAAGGCGTTTGTACAATACAATACAATACAATACAATAACTCTTTATTGACACCAAAATAATAATAACATAGAAATAAGAATCGCATAATAAGATAGGTACAATGGGCGGTCTTATCGCTAAGAGCGATCTCTTCCAGACAACCTTTGGATGGACAGAGATATGAGCGAGCATGGACGGTGGTGCAAATAAATAGTATATACATAAGTACTACATATACCTACTTTAATACTTAATACATAAAACATAACAATAAAATAAATACACCTATGTATACATATAGATAATTAATACATAATTATAAATATATACTTATAACAGTTAAAAGGAAACAGTTAACGTTTATTTAGGAGTTAAGTTGGAGAAATAGAAATTTTTGACTTGCGACTTAAATACAAAAAGTGATTGAGCGCGTCGTATGGTAATAGGGAGTTCATTCCACAGGCGTACCGCCTGGGCTGTGAAGGAATGGTCGTAAAACGTGGTACGACGTACCGGGGGCTTAAGAAGGAGGTTTTCCGATGACCTAAGTGACATAGAGTTGGAATGGGAGTGATAAAGAAAATCAAATCGAGACTTCAAATATTGGGGAGTAGATGGGTTAAACAGAATGTTATAAAGAAGAGTCAAGATATGAGTATTCCGGCGAAGACGTATTGGGAGCCACTTGAGCTTAGAACGAAACTGTGAGACATGATCATATTTCCGGAGACCGAAAATAAACCGTATGCAGTAATTTTGAAGACGCTCAAGTTTATTCAGTTGGTTCTCAGTAAGGTCAAGGTAGCAGGCGTCAGCATAATCAAGAATTGGAAGTAGGAGTGATTGTGCAAGCGAAACTTTGGTAGCAGTGGGCAAGAAGTTACGTAACCTATTAAGCGAGGCTCCTGCCCCAAATACCCTACGACTCACAGATTGTAGCTGAGGAACCCACGTCAAACTACTGTCAATGATAACCCCAAGATTCTTTACTTGAGTACTATAGGGTACAGTTGCACCGCCAAACTGTATCTTCGGGAGTGTGGTATAGTCAATCCGTGAAACCATCCTTGAGCTACCAACAATAATGGCCTGAGTTTTCGCCGGATTAACTTTGAGTCCATAAGATTTGCTCCAATATTCAATGCGACGCAAATCACCGTTAATAACATCTACAGACTCATTTAAGCGGCCGATTGGAGCTTGAGAATAAATTTGGAGATCGTCTGCATAGAGATGGTAGGAAGAAGTTAAGAAGTAAGAAATGGAATTAATAAAAACAGCAAAGAGAAGAGGAGAGAGGACGCCGCCCTGTGGGACGCCAGCACTCATGTCACACCAAGAAGAGAACGACTCTTCAATGCGAACACGCTGCCGACGCCCATACAGATAACTGTGAAACCAGTCAATCACCGTTGGAGATATGTTGATTGAGCGAAGTAGTGAAAGGAGAATATCAAAATCAACAGTGTTAAAAGCATTGCTGAAATCAAGCAAGGTAAGAATTGTCAGCTGGCTATTTTCCATACCTAGTCTGATGTCATCTGTAATTTTTAAAAGTGCCGTGACTGTGCTGTGACCAGGACGGAAACCAGACTGCAGAGGATTAAGGAGGTGGTTCCGGTTCAAGAACGTGCTGAACTGGCTATGAACTAAACGTTCCAGGACTTTAGAAAGGAAAGGAAGAATTGAAATAGGACGGTATTCGGAAAAGGACTTAGGATTGGACTTCTTAGGCAGCGGAACTATTTGGGCATCTTTCCAGCAGGATGGTACAATACCCGCCGAAACAGAACCGTTCAGTATATGGCACAAAATGGGTAATATTTCATCCAATATAGGAACTATCATATTTCGACTAATACCATCACCACCTACTGCATTAGAGGAAATGGATAATATGCTCTTTTTAACATCACAAGCGGTGAATTCACTAATAGAAAACGGAGAATAATCAGGAGTAGGGATAGACGAAAGATAGCTAAGCGTGGCAAGTTTGTCAGTCGAAGCGATGCTGGACGACGAAGAAAAGTGTTGATTGAGGGAGTTGATGTCTAAATCTTTTGAAATGGAGTCTTGACGTGGCTTCCCTACTCCCAATGAACGCAAAAATTTCCAAACTTTAGCTTGGTCTTGATTTTCTACTGAGTTGTGGATATGGCGACGTTGTGCATCCCTACACACTCTGTTGCAGCGATTCCTAGAACGCATATACTTTTCCTTATTGGTGTCAGTGGAACTACATTTAAACTTGGTTTTTGCGACAGCCTTCTTATGCATCAGTATTTTTATATCTTCTGTTAACCAAGGAGCTGGAAGGTGTCTCATCTTTATGGGACGCAAAGGAGCATGAACGTCGTACAATTGTGTTATTAAGGTGTTAAACAAATTTATTTTATCGTCCATGTTATCAGCAGTGATCAACTGAGTCCAGTCAATGCAGCTGGCATCCCTGCGGAGTTTCTCAGTGTCAATGGTACCAAAGCTTCGCTGCAGAAGAATTTTAGGCTTGGCTTTAGGAGGACGAACTTTGTAAGATAAGAAAATGAGGTCATGATAAGAAAAGGCATCCGCAGAGCATTGACCATGCTTAGCAACATGCTGTAAGGATGTCACAAACATAAGGTCAAGGAGAGACGGGGTACAATTTGGAAAATGATGTGTGACATTGAGAGGCAGAATGTGCATGTTGCTAGCATTTACAATAGATTCCAACGCGGCCGAACGAGAATCATTCTTTAACAGACACGTGTTAAAGTCGCCCATAATTATATTATGGGTGTATGAGGGAATGAGTTCTTCTAGAATTTTTTCGAATGATGTGAAATAGTTAAAGCGCAAGGAAGGGCTATAGTAAACTCCGAGAAGTATTTTGGATTGAGAAAGTTCAACTGCAATGAAAAGATGTTCACCGGCATTGGCGGGCGGAGGCTGTGAGGACATATCTATAATTGAGTAAGAAAAATGAGAACGCAGATATATAGCCACACCTCCACCACCACTGCCGATTCTATCATTACGGATCAGTATGAAACCAGGAAGAGAGTAAGATGTAGAGGGAAGGCTAGGTTTTAACCAAGATTCGGAGATCAGTATGGCATGGACATTTTTATTGTCAAATGACGCCAGCATTTCAGAGTAGTGGGCCGGAATACTTTGGGCATTAATATGAATTACATTGAAATTTTTAGGTACATCAGAAAACTCGTTAGAAATGGTATCACTCAAAGTAGGAATACTTACATAACTATCATCGCTAGTACTCAAACTATTATCAGATGAGAGAGAAAAAAATTGTTCACTGTCATTAGTAGCAGTAGTATCAATGTCGTCATTAACATTAGACATGGAAAAATATACTATAAGTAAAAATATATAATAATATAATATAATAAGTAAAGAACAAATATAATAATACAATAACTTTAAATTAAATACTTAATAATATGAATTCTAAACAAAATATTGTTATAAAATCAACTGTCATACTTCATCTGCCGGGTAATTTGTAAGAGAAAGCTATGGTACTGTAATAACAAAAACAAAATTACTTCACTAGCAACACGTTAAGAAGGTATTCATTTTATGCAAGCATCGTAACAATTTTAATACAGCCAGATAAGAGATTAATAATAATAATAAGAACATTTGCTTCAAGCAGGACAGGACTATAATAGTGAACTATAATAAAGCATTCAGTGATATTCACAACCTGAGTATTGAACACAACTTCGACGGGCTGAGAAGATACCAGAAGTTATAGGAAAGTATTACAGAAAAAAAAGAAAAAAAAAGAACTGTCATTTGCCATTGCCTGGATGGATAATGTGTCAGTGTCAGGTATAGGAAATGACTTAACGTTAATTTCTCACTCTACTAATTCTGCAAAACAAAAACAAGTTGGGCTGTATTAAAATGATGTACAAAAGTTTATGAAATACCTTCATCAGGAAAAAAAGTGGTCCGACTCTAAATGTACAATACGAAGTGCGTGTGGACAACAGCTAGGCGATCATGTAACTTGTTGGCAACCGATAGAAACACAAAAATGTATGGATTTGACAGTTGCAGTACGCAAGCTGCGTACTGCAACTGTACAGAGTTACTATGTAAATTTTCAAATTTGGATTGAAATTTCTTTTGTTGCATTGCTATCAAAGTTACATGATCACCCCGCAGATAAACGATCATTATATTAATTAAGAACCAAACGAAGAGATACAAGTAAAACAATAAAATCAAACTACGCTAGAAACCAACTACTTTCGACAAGCTATTTCTTCGCTACTGCTTGGCGCCTAGATTTGATCGAGGCAGCAACACCTGCAGCATTTTCGTTTGTTGCCTTGGCAGGGAGCGGCTTCAAAAGGCCGGCCGGAGTGATTTGTTGCAGTTCGCCGAGGCTGCTAATGCGATGGCGCTTACTATCGGCCCCGAGGACGTGAATGTACCCGTCCCTAGTCCAGCACTTAGTCACACCGAAACGCCGTCTTGCCTCCATAAACGCCTGGTGCCTAGCCCTGGTTAAAAACTCGGAAAGAGTAATATTAGTGCCTTTAAATGAAGTTTTGGCAAACCATATCTTATTGCGCACTTCAGTATCCCTGAGCTTAACCAGAATAGGTCTGGGCTTATCATTGGCGGCTCGGCCCATCCGTTGGCAGCGACTAATAGAACTTGGTTCAAAGTTGGTTACCTTCAAGTGGCCAGTGACAATGCGCACCACCAACAATGCTGTCTCCTCCTGCTTCTCTTCTGGCACACCATGAAAAAGAAGAATCTTGCGCCGACTATGCATCTCTAGATGGTCTACATTTTGAGCAAGCACTTCCATTTGCTGTTGGAACCCACGCAAGACTTGTGCAGTGAATGTTTTGAAGGCTGCAAAATCAGCAGCAAGGCTGCTTGTAGTGACTGAGGAGGGAGGAGTTTTCTGCAGCTCACCTTCAAATTGGTCCATGCGCTTGTTAAGAACCTCCATCATCTCCAAAAACGACTGTTGAGTAGTATCCATAATGCAAGTTGATAGTGGTAGTGCCAGTGATAAGCTAGCAAGTTATCTTTTTGGTAGTGCCTTGTGAGGAAATAATTTATAGTGGCAGGTGAAGTATGCTCTATTTAATTATATAAAACACATAAGTTTTGGTCCGAAAACAGTTTAAACTATTTAAATTAAGTAAATATACAGAGCAACTTTGGAGAGGTGTTTTCACACCTACCCGACCACGGCGAAAAAGTAAGTACTACTTCGTAGTAAAACTAATTCATGTTTACAATTCATAATAATTTTGTTATAATCTTCCGCAAATCCTAAAACTTTGCAAAGAGGTATTGATACCGAAAAACTACCCGAAACGGAAGTTGTTGATCCATTTATATCCCACCCCCAAGACTTAGACATCTTCGACTCATTTTCGTTCATGGATAGAAGGGATTTCATTGTGGTAGTTATACCGGCATTTTTAATTTTATCTATTTCCACTCCATTGAGTTCATAGCGAATATCTTGGAAGAAGAAAAGAGTCGGGTTGTTTGTAAAATGGACCAGATCTATTTTCGCTTTTGTTTCCTTGTTAATCACGATGACATTGCCTTCCAAATACAATGTACTCGCAGAAGGTAATATATATAGATCTTGTTGATTGATTGGTATACGTATCTCATCATTTGTATTAAAGCTTGTAACATATGGTTTATAGGAATGAAATTCAATGCTTTCGACGGTATTGTCGTGCAAAACAGGAGCTGTTATATTAAGTATACTCATTTTAAGAGCCCAATCAGTTTGAGAAATTTCTTATTTTCTTTCGTTAACCTTATTTTAGGTCTTCTTTTAATGATGGTACGATTCGAAGTGATAGAATTCACTCTTGATACTGAGGTTTTATTAAAGTCAATCATGTTTTTTCTTCAGATGTAAATACAGTTGAATGTCTTCTCCTCGCAAATTAATCAAATTGTTATTTGCATCGACAATTCTAATAGTAATAGAACATATGCTATTTTGATTTACTGGAAAGTAGATAACGTTTCTTGGTATTTCAATAATTCTGTACCCTGGTGGCACGTTTGGTGCAAACTCGTGGATTATATGAGTAGGTTTTCCGTTAACATATGATCCGCTGACAATGTCACATTCGATTCTTAGCACAGTTGTTGATAGAATGCTGACAGGAAAGCGAGATACATTTAATATATTAGCTTTTAGTGTCTCTTTACCAAAACCTAATATTTTACCTAATGAAGGTTCTTTTTCAAAATGTATATCTTTTGAACAAAATATAGCTGTTTTTAGTGTGTTATTGTTACAAGTTAATTTAAACGAGCAATCTTTAATATTTTCACTCAAATAGTCACTTATGTCTTGAAGCTCATATGAACCTTCAGGTATTTCAATCACCCCACTATCACCATAGTGGAATTTGTTATTTGTACTGTCTATATTCGGTATGGAATTGAATGTTGAAAAATACAACAAACCACATTCATATTCACCATCTAGCTGAAGGGCTGGTGAATAATTTGTCGTTGAAGCTGAAGTCAAACTAGATATAGACAGTGTGAATGTCATCGTGCTACTAATAGCATTGCAAGAAGCCTATATCAATTTAAACAATTTTTCCAATAGCTTTTCAAATATTTTAGGCACAAGTGTCCACAATTTACGGTATCGTAACTTTGATACTTAACATAGTTATAATGAATATCTCGATTATTTAAATATTTTATTAGTTCTAATGGAGGTTTCAAATCACCAAAGCTATCGAAATACTCACAATAGTTGTTATCTTTAACATAAGCTACCCAATGAGTTCCTTGATTTTTATAATCATCTAAATTCAAGACACCGCATTCAACTCGTTTTGAACGTTTCGGCAATCGATTTCTCATAAAAACTCCTCTAAAATGCGGTATGTTACTGGCATGTTCTTTAATATCTACATCAGTAAGTGCACGATTGGGTAGCCGCTTCTTCAGTTTTTTGGATTAGTTAAGAATAAGCCACTACCTTTTTTATAAGGTTTAATGTACATGCCTTTGCCCAAGGCAATCGCTTCCATCATTCTGTTATGTCGTTCACATTCACTAAGATTTTTTTGACCTGCTTTGTAATCATTAACAGCCTTTGCAATACCAGCTGCTCCACCGGATAATGCGCCAATCGCAGAAAGTCCAGCAAATATCGGTATCAGCGGTAAAAATCCTCCTGTCTTAGGGATCGGTATAACTCGAGGTATGCTAACATTTTTTTTACCAAATAATTTTTTGGCTACTGAATATGCAACTTTGATGGCAGTCTTGAAATTTTTTGGTTTTGTTTTCTTGAGTTTTGAGTTAATCTTAGATATTATTGTTTTAAAGGATTTTCCACCAGCTCCTATTTTCACTTTTGATTTCATTACTTTGCTTACTAACCAAGACGCTAACTTCTCACCTTTGCTAGCGCTTTTTGATTTAGATCGTTGTTTAGCCATGTTCATAAGTTGTAAATCGGCTTTATGTCGGTCTTGCAGGTTAGAGCTATTTGAATAAGCTATGTCGTGTTGCTTACAAGCTTCGTCCAATTCATTAACCCCGTTATCACCTCTTTGTAACCGTTCCGATAGTTTCGTACCCGGTCCACAATAATTATATCCTGGCAAATGCAACTCAAACGGTAAATTATTTATTAAATTATTAATAAGTCCTCCCCCTTCCATTAGCAATACAATAATGAAAATTGTACGTAACTATTGTAGTTTTTATAGAATTATAACAGCGAGTTTTTATTGATCCATGAATTGTTACTCTCACTAAGACCTAACCATTTTACATACAACTTATTACCACACCTCCTCAGCACTTTTTCAATCAAATAAATATTTGGATATTTTGTTTTTTGTAGCTCTTGTTCATAGAATGAGCCTAATATGTTCTGCTTCTGTTGATCTTCAATGTTATAAGTAGTTGGGTTGGTATTATTTACTTTTGTTATCGTAAAAAGTTCAGTAGACCAATTAGGAGTGTATCCTTTTTGGAAAGCTCCTTTGTATTTACTGATGCGTACTTGATCGCCACATTGAAATTTTGTCTTCTTAAGTTTAAGGGTTTGCTGGGTTTTGTAAATATTATGCATCACTTGCACTGCATTTAGTGAGCTTACATCCACGGGTTTAAACTTTGTAGTACGATGCAGAGTGTTATTGTATTCTGTCATGATGCGTTCTAATGGTTTTCCAACCCATTTGTAGTTACCAACCAGATTAAAATATTTGTATAATTTGTTTTTTATAGTTCTTATTAATCTTTCCACAATTGATGCTTTTTTAACTGAATACGTAGAGTAATGGTTTATTTCATATACTTTCATTAAGTTTCGAAATACATCATTATAAAACTCTTTCCCATGGTCAGTTTGTAAATGTATCGGTCTTCTTCCCTTCGTAAGTAAACGTTCAAATGCAACTGATATTTCGTTTTTAGATTTAGATTTAACTGGAACAGTCCACGATAGTTTAGAAAAAGCATCAATTACAACCAAGATGTACTTAAACCCTTTGTTACTTTTTTGGACTTTTTGCATATCAATTAAATCTGCTTGCCACAAGTCATCAATTCCTTTTAAAACGACTGGACGGCGAATAAAGTTTCGACGTGCTTGTTTATGAATTTCCTCAACCAATTCTTGTTTGCTCATTTTTTATATTTGTTTTATTATTGGACTGAGATTGTTTTCATCTTTAATAGAAGGTTTATGTTGAAACTGATCAAATATCACTTGGATTTTACTTTTTATATTTATTATCTCTGTGTCTGTTTTTTGTTGCTTAATATAAAACTCTGTGAGTTTCTGATCAACGTATTGTTTGTTAACAGCATCATCAGGAAAAGATGGTAGTTTAACACCTTTCAGCCTTGTTAGCTTTAAATCAAATTCTCCATCGTCTGACTTGTTAAGCTTCATATCAGTCAAATCTGTGGGTAACCTCAACCTTTTATGGACGTGCTGTCCAAATTTATCCATATTTATATTATTGACCGCCTTTATGGCTTTGCAAAAGATAACTGAACAAAAATCAATATATACTCTGTACTATATCTAGCGAATGATGCCATTTTCTCGTAGTTCCTCAATAATAGATATTATTTCATTTTCGAGGCCAGTATTACCAGCATCACGAGATGCAAGTAATAATCTTAATCTTTCAACCAATTCATTGGGGTCGTCCCAATAAACATAATCTACATTTTCTTTAATTTTTTTCATTAGTGGCAGTCCTGAACCTTTATGAAGACTCTCGGTACTGGAAAGGTGCTGTTTACTTAACTTAAAAAGTGGTTTTATAATATGTAAGTATTTTAAACCTTTATTACTTTTGATTGGTTTTTTAGCATCAAAATCACGTCGATGTGCATTAGTACAAATTAATATTTGTTTATAATTATTCAAGTCATCTTCGGTCATTAAAGTCATATCAGGTGACTTTTTAAATAACAACTCGTTGAGCCCAGGCGTTTTATCATAACTTTGGCCACCAACTGAAATGGTATCATTGGTAACACTAACACGCGATGTTCCCATTTTAAGTTTACCACGATCCAATCTTACTCCAAAAGGAACATCTTGAAATACTTCAGAAGATAAAGACCATGCGCTATTGCTGTTTGACTCATAATTAGACTCAAGTGACTTAAATGACGAAGCACTGATATCTTTTTCATTTACGTCAATGTCTGATAAATAGTCATCCTCATCATCAGTGTTTGATATATTAATAACTGTCTGATCAGATTTTCTTTTTCTCGTATTAGTTAATGAATCAACTATAGTTTCATAGAACGGATAATCACCATCATCCCCTTTCACGTTTTTTACTTTGCTTAAATCAGGAGCTGTATTGTTCTCCACTCCATTCAAACTGTTATCCTTTACTATTTTATTAAGCGGATCTGTGATTGGTTTAAATACTGATTCCAGCACATTTTCATTATCAACCTTTAAATTTTGCATAATTTTCACCTTCTTTTTAACAGCATCAGCAGACTTTATAATTTGTTTTTTTAAATATTTTTCCGTATTCATTTTTAATCAGTACTTAGCTTTAACACGTCTAAGCCATAAATGAAGGTATATTTACTGTAGGATGTTATTATATGGCATTTATTTATCAAAAACTACAAAGGTATCAAAGTTTCTTCTATAACAACCTTTGTTTTTTTCACAATCTTTATTTATGACTAAATAGTTATAGGGAACACTCCAGATTTGAGCACACATATCACGAAACTGATTCCAAGACATATGAGTGTTAACATGTTCATCATAAACATGTCTAAGATTAATATCATCTTGTTTAAAAAGGACTAAGAGATTCGCATTATCTCTTATGAGTTGTTTTGGTATCTTGCTGTATGTTTGGTTTAAATAAAAACAATCTATGTTTTTGTGTCTCCCCATCGTAAAATAATCCCGTATATTATTTTGTTTCTCACAAGCTACATCATCAAATACTATTACTGAGTTAGGTCTTGCTTCATGTGGACTCAAAACTTTCTCATTTTCACTAAACTTAGAGAAAATAATTTCTGGAACTTTTTTAAAAACCTGTTCCAAGAACATGTATTTCGGTTGATATAAAGTTTTAGAATAAATGTATATGTTCAAGAATTGTAAACCTTCTTCATGTAAAAGAAGACCAACCAATAGATTAGTTTTACCGCAGTTGGATGGACCACAAATTAAACATCGAATCGTGTTAGGTAGCAGCGCCCCGTGTCTATTGTTACTCTTTCTGTTAAATGATACACATACGTTATCAAATTTTAAAGAACGTGATTGCTTTACAAATAGCATGTTCTTCTCATTACAATGCTGAGTTAAAAATGGATTAATGATACAAGATTCTACAGTTTTATACAAGAACTAGTTATACAAGAACTAGTTTATAGATTTGAAAAAACACGTCGATTTTGATGAACAGAAACGTTCACCTACATCGCAAACGAATTCAAAAAATACGATAGGGCATTCTACCCCATAACCAAATTCAAAAAATGCGATTGGGCATTCTACCCCACCGGATGTTCGCCAACATCGGAAACGCGATAACCATATTCAAAATACGATTGGGCATTCTACCCCACCGGAGTGAGCGGAGCGAACGGACGTGAGCGTAGCGAGCGTGCGGTGGGGTAGAATGCCCAATAATACACTACTGAAACCCTTTTGTGTTTAAGGTGCAAACCATGCAAACGAATAAGTCATCAGATGGATGGAGCCGTTGCTGTGTTCGAGATACAGTATCAAAACGGGCGAGGCTATATTGAATGGGGACATTCCAATATACAGGATGGCCGAACAATATCACCTGGTGCAAAGAAGATGAAGTTTTTTTTGAAAAATTTGATAAGTTGTCAGTTGAAACAATTATGAAATTGTTGGCATATCGGCAAGGCCGGTATGAAGTAGTAAGCAGTCAGTTGGAAAAGTTAATAAAAGTAGCAGTTGATGAAAATATGGTAATGTTGTCAGTTGGAAAAGTTAATAAAAGTAACAGTTGATGAAAATATGGTACTGTTGTCAGTTGGAATTAAAGAAATTCAGTCAGTTGGAAGTAGTCAAAGTCGTAATCGAAGTTTTAAAGAAGAACATAAATCTGGGGAGTATATAATGATAATTATGTGACAATTTTAAAATTTTATGTTCTGAACTGTGAGCATATTACTTCTGACGTAGGTTGTTTCCTTGTTGCAGACTTAAAGCTTCCTAATCTCTGGGACAGAGATGATTTCAGGATGGCAGAATGTTAGCGTTATGGTGGTTCGTGCACGGAAGGCACAGAGGGCGCTGCAAGATAAGGTGGACGGAGCAAGACATTGACAGTCTATGGCGAACACAACCCGATGAAAAACCGAAAAAAAACAAGAGGAAGGAAGGAACCGGCGTTGTATACTCTTCGGAAGCAACGACGGAAGAGAAAAAGGATTAATATTGTTGGGAGTATAAAACTATTAATACTACTGGTGAACAGAAGATAGAAGTTAAAGAAACCGTGGAAGAATCTATTAAATTAATGAATGAAGTAGACGAATAAAGATGTTAAGATATTAAAGACGTGTTCTGATGTACGCCAACATAGATATAGATTAGTTTGACCAATTCAATGTATTTAATTTGTATTTAATGTGTTCAATGCATTTTGTATTTTAAATAATAAATCAATGTTCAAAAATGATAACTATAATTTCTTAATCTCATTATTGAATACTGACACAATTAAATTAGATCCAATTACGAATATTTGTACGCCTGTACCTATGGGCAGAATTTTGTTGGAAGAATAATGTGCTAATCCATCTTTGCAATATTGTAACCCAAAATTCTTACAAATAAATTATTTCATATAAGTTTTCCTAAACTCATATAAGCACCTCGTAAGTCTGCCAGGTGGATTAACTGCGGGTTATCACGAAGGCTAGACAGGATGCTATAAAACCTGGTGGTTGACTGCGGGTCATACACAAAGGTTATAATAAAACTAGTAAAAAAAAAAAATATACCTACTTATCTTGGCATTTTCATAAGTGTTGTAAAACTCATATTATAAGCATCCCGTTAGTCTGCCGGGCGGATTAACTGCGGGCTATCACGAAGGCTAGACAAGATGCTATAAAACCTGGCGGTTGACTGAGGGTCATACACGAAGTTTCTAATAAAAAGAGTATGAAGGCTATATCTGGCTTAGTTCAAGCGAGTTTATTACAATATTTTTCTACTTACTCGATAAGTAATTTATTTTCCTACCCACATTTTTTTCTGATATATAAATCACTATACCTGCATAGGTACTATACCTAGCTATATCTAGAAAAAGAATCCACGATTCATGTCGAGTGCGTGGACAATAATTGGGCATATTTAATACCCCTTGTATGATGCATATAAGTGTGTATGACTCTACAGAGAATAATTCTCTTTCTCCCGACAATGTATGTACTAACCGATGCAATACATATATCCAACGTTGGGTTCCGTTTTTTGAAAAGGCCTCACGAGAGAAGATACGATTTAGTCTTTTAAAGACATTGCTGTGGTCTCGCAGGAAGTGCGAACTAGAAATAACGAGGTCAAAGTGAGGCAAAAGCCAAACATATCCGCCATTTCTAAGGCTTATTAAAAAAAAAACCCTCGTCTCTGAATGTGGGAGGCAGGAATGTATGACTCTAACAGAAACAGACCTACGCCCTAAGAGCTAGTAGAAATTTTAAGTACGTGTCGTCAGAACTATTTAGCCTCCTCCACAAGCGCCAGTTCATTAAACTATTTATAAACAAAAAAAATGATGAAATGATCCTTTTTTAACTTTATATTCAATTTGAAATTATGAATTAACAATTTGGCGTAAAATTGAATAATTGAAGTTCATACTTCATATAAAACATACAAAAAAAAAATGAAGAAAAATCCCTAAGTCAAAGACTACTGCCACCATCTTACAGCTCAATGTAACATGTCCCTTTGAAAGCGCATGACGCTGCAATTACTAGACGAATTTCGATGAAATCTGCCCAGAAAAATATTATGATACCTACCTGATGTTTTAAAAAACAGCCAAGCACATGTTGCAGAAGCAAAAAGGGAGCAATGTTCATGCAAAATGTTTATGTCTTATTGGTATTTTTAAAATCATTTAAAAAACCATTAAATATGGTAAAAGAATTATTTCAATATTTTGGAAAAGTGCACTTATTTGATATAATCTTTGTGCTTGATAGGTGCATGCAGGTGCATGATAGTGGCTTCGTTGATGTTGTTCTGAAACAATTTTACCCCGAATGAAACTAGATGGCGTTGTACGCTCTTAAAATACTCAAGGTGTATGTCGTGCGATAGACACAGGTATTATTATGGGAGATATAGGAGGACTAACAACCTTATTTCGTTTTTTGTTGTTACTGTGTCCACAGATTAGAGAAAAACAATAAATTACTGTGGTCTGATCTCTTAGGCATTAAGTTGACGGTACTGTAACAACTTGAAAATTTATTAATAGTGAGTTGTTTTGTTATGATTATGTACACAGTGTACTTATAATTTTATTAATTACACCATACGCTGCAAAAAAATTGCCAGCAACGAAGATCAAGCCACTGTTTATCTTATCAAAGAGAACAGAAAAGAGCCTAACCCTTAGGCAGAGTTAGAGTTAGTTAGGCATAGAACTAATTAACCTAAGCGAGGCCCTCAACTTGTATTTTAACGAATTCGTAAAAACAAATGGAAAATCAAGATGGTCAACCCTTATAGGTACTGAATTAGCACCTTGGCACTCATATCAAGTATTTCAAATTATTGTTAGTAGCACAGTTCGGACAATCTAACGTTATCTAGCTTTTGCATCTCACGGTAATGATTCAAAAAAAAAAGAAGGCATCTAGGGACCTTTGCCGTTGATGTCTTTACTATATATTGGCACTATTACTGTTTTACTTGGCTTTGCCCTTTCCCATTGATCCTTATGGGTTTCACAAACTGTTAGCGAGCAATCAGCTGGAATTTTAGTCCTTCATTCTTTGCAACCATGGTTTACTTATCTACAAATTATGGTGAAAATACTATTCAAACGATAGTTGTAATTTCTTAAAATTCTGGGATCACTTCAGTCATTTTGTTTCTAACGGAAAATTCCAAAAGGGCACGACTGCTTCTTTATTTTGGGCAAGAAAATTACTTCTGATAAAAAGTATCGTGCTTGCTAAAGAGCATTTAGAAATAGACCAAGCATCCCTCAAACAGCTTTTGGCCTTTATTTCAGGTTGATACCCACACGGTAATAGTTTCTCCTTGAACCAAATTACAAAACTTACCATCTTCATTGATTCAGGCATTGCTCACCACGTGTACAAACCCTTTCGCTATTAAAGGTTAATGTCAATAATATGATTCTGATGTCGAAAAATCATAGAAATAGTTTAGATTAAAAATATTTGTATTATTTATCAATAATAGCCTCAAGAATTTGTATTATTATTGAAACTCATTAAAAATGTCAGCCAGAGGTCATAAGCAACCGATTCTGCTATTATTTCATGAAAAACCTAAAATTGGGGCCAAATGCTCAGGAGATCACCTACTTTTAGGTACAGGCTTATAAATTTCACAGCCTAACTCACAAATGTGCTCACAAAATTTTCCACAGAACAAACCATCAGCCGATAAATAAAATACGTTTTAGCAGCGAGTAGGATCGATGTGATCACATTTATCAGTGCCCACGTGTGGTAGCCGCTCAGCGAGCGCTAAAACATAATTATGGTATTCCTGTTAATTCTACCCATAAGGTAGCCCACCGGTTGGACACCAAACTTACAAGCTTATTAGCAAGTAAGTTTTATAGTGGTCCAATCATTGTCGAAAACTTGACTTGATCATTACAAAACCAATAGCTTACTAAAACTTATAAAATGTGCTATTTGTGAAAGATGATTATACATCTACCTACTATGTAGGTATACAATTATTGCTGTTAAAAGTTAACTTTTCTTTTTTAAACTGATTACTTATATTTGAAATATCTTCGTTTCATTTGCAATATACATATATCTTGAAATGCTTATTTACCAAAAACTATTTGTCTCTGAACATCTACCTGGTTTTATAACTATATCTGAAGAATGGAGCTATGAATTATAAATGACATAATCCATGTAATATATTGTTGGTAAAACAATATATATTAAATAACTGTACCGTTACTGGAACCTTATATTGAGCATTTCCGTTTCCGTCGATTTCCTGCCAGTTTTTCCGTACTTTTATACCTCGTTTCCTGTAAAGTGGCGCCACCTGGCGGATGCGCAGCATTTTAGTTTACTTGGAAAAGTGCAGCGCCATATTGGATCATTGGCGTTTGAGTTCCCGTCGTAGCAACTTGTGCACAGCAGCTCTGGCTCTGCGTGAGTTGCAAAGTTATTAAGTGTATTTTCTATATGCTTTACTTCACATTATTATTTAATTATATTATAGTGAAAGTGAATATGTGAGTAAATTGTAAAAGTAAGTGGTACCCACACTTGGTAAGTAAACCAATTACATTATGCTTAAACGGCTTTTGCCGTTCGACACTTACAGTTTAAATTTTAAATAGCCAGTGTATATATCTTGCGTAGTGCTTACAGTAGTTTTATTATGGACTTGAAGTTACAGAGCACACGGATAACGAAATCAGGCTGCCATTCAAGCCCTGCTAAAGAGCGGCACCGAAGCAGATCTAGCTGCAGCAGCAGCGACAGCAGCTCTTCAGGTTTGTCGTCCTCAGGCAACAAACAGAGGCGAAGGTTCCAGCCACAGAATTACAAGCGTTCCAGCCATACGAAGCAGGGGTGAGCTTTATAACAATTTTCTTATTTTCTTACTACAAGTACCTCGGTAGGTTTTATAGATAATGCATGTCATGTCATCTCAAGTTATACTAGAGGATATCGATTTTGAAGATAATTTCGTAATCATAAGAGTGACAGTCATAGTCATTATGAATTATTTATAATGTTGAATTGTCCCTATGCAAAACGTCAGCATTTGACTACGTAAAAATATTAACCGATCTCAGTGACTGGGTGGTGTTCTTGTTTAAACATCAGTCGAGGAGGTATATAAATATGACACCTTTCGTCATCTAACCTATAATAATTATAAAATATTAAGAGTTATATCAGAACCCAGATACCATTAAGTCTCTCTGACACTGATCACCATAATAATGGATTGTATAGATGTTTTGGCAGATTGCGTGTTACACTACGGTAGACAGAATTCCACCTTTAGCGACTTGCAATCAAAAGCCTGTCGTTCCATCGCATGGAACTGGATATTTGTTACTGCTATGAACAAAATTTGTCATTTACAAATCTACCAATTACGATGAGCCATCCTCGCGGGATGCAATCACATGATATGAGCAAAGTATGCCGTTTTTAATCCTACAATGATCCATCTTCGCGGGATGTTATTACATGCTATGAACAAAGTTTATCCTTTAAAATCCTACAAGGGGCCATCCTCGCAGGATGTTATACATACATGCTATGAACAAAGTTTGTCTTTTAAAACTTACAATGACCATCCTCGCAGGATGCTATCACATACTGTGAATTAAAGTTTGTCTTTTAAAACTTACAATGAGTCATCCTCGCAGGATGCTATCACATACTATGAACAAAGTTTATCTTTCCAAACTTACACTGAGCCATCCTCGCAGGATGCTATCACATACTGTGAATTAAAGTTTGTCTTTTAAAACTTACAATGAGCCATCCTCGCAGGATGCTATCACATACTGTGAATTAAAGTTTGTCTTTTAAAACTTACAATGAGTCATCCTCGCAGGATGCTATCACATACTATGAATTAAAGTTGTCTTTTAAAACTTAGAATGAGTCATCCTCGCAGGATGCTATCACATACTATGATTTAAAGTTTGTCTTTTAAAACTTACAGTGAGCCATCCTCGCAGGATGCTATCACATACTGTGAATTAAAGTCTGTCTTTTAAAACTTACAATGAGTCATCCTCGCAGGATGCTATCACATACTGTGAATTAAAGTAAAGTTTGTCTTAAATTGAATAGCCATCCTCACGGGATGTTATCACATGCAATGAGCAAAATTTGTCATAACAAACTTACAATGATCTATCCTCGCAGGATTGTATCACAGGAACTGCCCTCCCTGAGGTCAATCCTCAAATAGCCATTGTAACTGGCACTGAGCTAGGCTCACAACCGGGGCTCGCATCCCGCTCGTAAAAGTAGCAAAGAGCGTACAAATGCTCAGACACTCCTTCAGAGAGAAGTAATAGCTCAAACATTTCCAAATCAGCCAAGGTATGAAATGAGCAGAATTGTGCAGAAAGAGCACACCTATGAGGTGATCATGGAACTTTGATTGGAATGCAACAAGAGTATTTTAATTCCTAATTTGGAAAACTTCCTTAGTAATTATACACGTAAACCATTTATTGAAACTGTCAAATCCAAACAAATTGGGGTTTCTATAGATTGTAATAGAAGTTTCGTGATCACCTAGCAGGAATGATTTTGAAGTTAAAATTAAAGAGCATCAAATACAATTCTTTGATACACGTACATATGCATTTAATCCATACATAAATTTATTTTCTCAGAACAACTGTCTGTAATTGTTGTTGTAAAATCTATAAAAATAAAGGGCATTCCAAAAGTAGCAGATAACCTTCTTTAGTTGCCTCTCCTCTCTTTTTCAAATATCAAAGTTGGATAGATCAGTCCGTTCGCTATAATTACCTACAACCTTAAAGCGTTAATATAATGGCTGCACCATTTCACCTGATATACATGAATTGTATTCCATACTTCTTGCAACCAAATCAGGACTGGGTGTGAAAGTAAGTTTATGTTGAGCATCCCTTTGAAAATATACAGTTTTATACAGACAGGCCTTTTGCACCTTGTGAACTGTAAGAGGTGACCTTCTTGCCATTGTGTCTGAGCACAGCACCAAAAGAGCTTTGATTCTTACAATTGGGTAGCTCAATTATTGCAAGAAAAATGGGACATAGTAGTTTTGCTATTTCTCTCGACTATATATATTTTTTCTGAAATGAATATGTCGGGGTGTAAGCGGAATGGCAACACCGTGGTATGAGCAGCAAAAGCAACATTAAAACTGGTCGCAATCGGGTATTGCGTCACATTTTACCTGCAACTCCCCGCCACTAAACAAGTATAAAAGGAGTGGTCGACCGGCACTCGGGGCATTCGTCGTTCGACTCTGGACGTGAACACAAGTCGTAGAAATCGTGATAGTCATTATTATTATTTGAGTGAAATCGTTAATGATAAAATGAATAATAATTATCACCGTGAAGTTTCTTGGAGCTTCTTCTTTACGGGTGTAATCGAAGCTCCGCATCGGTTTCTATTTGATAATCTATGATGAACTTGATTGAAATACAGTGATTAGTGATTTATGATTGCAGTTGCAATGACGTAACAACTCCGTCGTAGGTAATATCCTACATCAGAAGTGGGATCAGAACTTCTATCAGCCCACTGATGTTTTTTTAGGATCTGAAGCATTTCCTGGTGGTGGAATTGTTGAAACCGGAAGTGGGAGGTGTGTCTGCCTTGAACTTGAACCATGTTGGTAAAACTGCTAAATCTGGTGAGTCGTACAATGTTGTATTTGAATTTTACTGATTTATTGTGTAGTGGAAAACCTTTGATAGCAGTCAGTTTATTGAAGGCTGTCAGAGCTGGTTGATGATGGCCGTTGTGTGGCTGTGTTAGTATTAAAGGCCATAGAGATCTTATTCTTTGTAATCATAGTAATTTGCATTCGTGAGAACTTATTGTAGTTTGCTCTTCTTTTCGTGTAGTTAATTGTTCAGCCATGGTGTCGGTAGTTTTAGGCTGTCCAAAGGGTTCTGACTGTTTCTAGCTTCTAAATATCTAGCGACCATAGCTGGGTCAGATAGCTTAGCGTAACTCCTGAGGCGCAATAGTACTCGGTTGCAAATGCCACTTATTGTAGTTGTCGCCAGTCCAAGTAGTGACCGCAGTGAAACGTTATTTGAATTTAGCTTTACCGATTGCTAAGAACAGCTAGTATATCTTCTCCATAAAACGCTACGATCGTAGACCTAACTTTTGAGATCAAGACTTGTACTCTCGTGTGCTTATATCTTTACAGATTGACATCATCAGCAGATTGTAACAGTTGCTGTGTGGCTGCAGTGAAGGAAAGTTGCTGGTGTATGTCTGTGCTACTGTGGCTGTTACTGTATACTGGCTGTTGAGCCAAGTGGCGCACGCTATATGCTATGGCCCAAATTTAGTTTTGGGATAGCAAGGATGCGTTATGTGCCCTAAGGCTTTATGGCGTTAATTTTATAAGAGAGTGGACTGTATTTTTTATCGTTAGGCGACTGGTTACAACAAATGGTATCACAACTACGACGAGCAAATGCTTAGGACTAGGATAAAGGAATTCCACGCACCTTCGCTCCACATAGGTACTCCTGGGAAGGTCCAGAGCGTCCTGGATTGTCCAGTATCACTGGTCGATCGCCGATGAGGTCCGATTGCTAACCACTGTCCAGAATTGTCTATATTTTGGTGCACCAACACTAATCAACTTGTTTTAGCATTTTAACACGTACTTAGAATTGCGGTAATATTCACACAGGGCGCGTGCGCATATATTATCGTGCGCAGATCCTTCCCTTGCGACGGTTCAAGGGTGACAGTTGACACCGAGCGCATCAGCTAGGTGTCGCGCGTGGTTGGCGAATTTGGAGGGAGGGAAAAGGACGCAATATACTCATCAAGCTAATGATACCATGTCAATGTAATTTGAATGAGAAATATATGCCTATACGGCGCCAACACTATAGAACGAAGCTAAGTACCATTTGAAATATGAAATAAATAATGAGGAATATAATTTGTCATTTGTGGATGACGTCACGTTGCTGATGTGACTCGAACTAATTCTGTAGCGAAGACCAGTCAGGATGACTCTGCTCACGGGCTTCCCAGTGGGAATGCAAAGTCGTTTGCTGGAGCTAAGTGATAAGATCTCTTTCCGTTTGACTGTTGTGATTGATCCATAGAAGTGAAATGGCTGGTCAGAGTTGGCCGAGCGGAACATAATGATGACTTTCGTTCTACATAAATTGATAAAGTTGATAACACATGAATCATGCGTGACGTAACATCCTTATAGAGGCGCCATCTGTTTCCGTATATTTGAGTTGTGCAAACAATGTGATCCAAGTAAAGGAACTACGAGTGAAAGACTGAGATGATCCAAGTTGAAACTGGTTGAGTGGTTAAATAATGGGTGAGCGAAATCTGGTCCAGTCAATTAACTGAAGAGATGAGTTTGAAAAAATAATATAGGCACCGGCCCAGTTTTTACTGAAGGGTGAATAGTTGAACACCAAACAACCGATCAAGTTCTATAACTAAAGAGATACTGAGTGCGTATCTGAAGGGTCTATGATGACCGGACCAGACGTTGTAATCTGAAGGGTCAACGATGACCGGACCAGACGTTGTCATCTGAAGGGTCAACAATGACCGGACCAGGCATTATATCTGAAGGGTCAATGATGACCGGACCAGATGTTTTATCTGAAGGGTCATAGATGACTGGACCAGGTATTAATTTGATAGGTCTATGTCTGTTAGACCAGATTGTGTACACCTGCTGATTAGTATGGGTATGGATGTGTGGTTGTCAGATTAAGATGAACGGAAATTAACGTTGTGACTTTTCAGATTGTATAACGTGAGACTACGCGAACGAGGACGTTCGCACGTCAGAATGGCCGTGTCGGGGTGTAAGCGGAATGGCAACACCGTGGTATGAGCAGCAAAAGCAACATTAAAACTGGTCGCAATCGGGTATTGCGTCACATTCTACCTGCAACGCCCCGCCACTGAACAAGTATAAAAGGAGTGGTCGACCGGCACTCGGGGCATTCGTCGTTCGACTCTGGACGTGAACACAAGTCGTAGAAATCGTGATAGTCATTATTATTATTTGAGTGAAATCGTTAATGATAAAATGAATAATAATTATCACCGTGAAGTTTCTTGGAGCTTCTTCTTTACGGGTGTAATCGAAGCTCCGCATCGGTTTCTATTTGATAATCTATGATGAACTTGATTGAAATACAGTGATTAGTGATTTATGATTGCAGTTGCAATGACGTAACAACTCCGTCGTAGGTAATATCCTACAAATACATGAACACTGCGGTTCGTCAGAATAGTAAAAATTTTGCGCTGATCCTTGTCAGCAAAGAAATATTACTACAAATAAATAGTAATGAATAGTCGGGTACTTTGAAAAATAAATATTGCTTGTTGTGGTAGGTACCTCGTGTTTTGTTTAACCGTAAATAAACGTTCAGGGACCTTTAACTACCGAAAGATATTCTTAACGATTTGAGTGGTCTATGAACTGCAAGCGAGCAACGCCCTTGCCCCAGTGAGTTGGAAATACAGAGACGTTACAGTCGAACCACACTGCTTTAAAAACTAACTAGAAGCCACCTATACATACCTACGTATGTTTATTATGAAGCTTGTGGAGTATGGAGAGTATATACGCCACTGTTGTTAGAAAGAGACAAGAATGCAATTTTCATTACGACGTTTATCAGCATATTTTTATCAAATGGCGGCGATGTGTTGCCGGACACTCGGAGTGCAAGACTGGTAGTGATGACGGCACGGCAGGGCAAAATAGCCTGAACTCTTCTTGTTAGTTTTGGCGGGCGTACAACATACCTACAGGTAAGATATCATTGCCTTGCCCCGGCCCAGTAAATTCGAGCCAGTTCAGTCTCCAATAAATGCGACAAGCGACAACAAAACTGCCAAGTCGCCCAATAATGGAACTATAGAGATACTAAATAGACTTTTGCAAGTATTAGATCAGCATCAAATACACTCATGTCATGATACGTTCATGAATATACTTCATTTTTCGAGTCCTGACCTGACTCGCCAACATCGGCCAAATGACGTGATTGTGATGTTTAAGCCCACAGAGATGTGGAAACTTGGAAATCTCAATGCCCGAGCACTTGAAGCAAGGTTGATCTTGAACGACTTATGAATCATGAACAGTTGGAGCATTCAGCTCACGAAATTTGAAAATACGGGGTGGCCCAAGGTGACGGAACCGAACTTAAACTAAAAAATTATGGTTTCCTTAAGTTTGTGACGTAAAACCGCATGTCATAGCTCGGAAATTTACATACCAACTCACTCTTCGCCAGCGTGGTGGATCGTGACCGGCACCCTCTCCTTGACAGGGAAGGCTAGCTTTGAAAGAGTATTAACCGTAATTACGCTAGAACTATTTTTTATTCTGTCGTAGGCATATCGTTTTCACCTTGCATTGTATCTCGAAAGATCCAGTCAGTAAGCTCTCATGCTCTTTTTTAGGCTTATCCAAAAGCCTTGAGGTACTATGATGATGGAATGCCAGCTGATTTATATGGTTGTACCTATTAGACAAAAGCAATTGATTTCAGGCATCGCATCATACTGCAATTACTACTTTGTTCTGAAAATATCAGACAAAGCATTGTTGAGAGAAGATTTTAATCATTGTGTAAGGTTGAAGTCTGTCGAATATATAATATTTATATTTTTACTTTAGATAGCCATGTAAACAGTAAAAATCTTAATGCTTGATTCTGGATAGAAAGCACGAAATATAAAACGTCAGGTTTTATTTCATCAGAGGAAGGTATTGCAAAACCACCTCGCGCACAGCAGTATCTGGCTGAGATAAAACTCTGTTTGAAGAGGCTGGCATCAAACCACATCTTCAAAGCATCAGCAGTAGTATTAAAATATTTAGACAAAGTCTCTCTCAATCAAGTTTTGGCGCAGGGCAATTAGCAAGCAGCTAAATACATTTCATCAGGTCTACCGGCATGAAGTGGTAATAACATATACGATGATTTACAATCTGTAACACAATTCATAATGCTGAATTGACAATCTAATTGCCTTAGTGTGAATATTATTCACTGCACTTCTTGTTATGTAATATATAATTATATTTGAATGTTCATAATAGAAAACCACACTTATCTACTGTGTTTCACATAAAAGCCACATCACATCACATTGGCGTTATTTTAATAAGGATCTAAATACTTAATTATTTTAAAAATGGCGTCACCAGGCGATAACAAACACGTCTCAATATAAGGTTCCAGTAACGGTACAGTTATTTAATAGCAGCGTTTTACCTGAAATAAAAAACGCATATTAAAATACTTACCTTACTGGAACCTTTCACTTAACTTCTGCCTGGTGAAAATTGAGCCAATGATCCAATATGGCGCTGCACTTTTCCAAGTAAACTAAAATGCTGCGCATCCGCCAGATGGCGCCACTTTACAGGAAACGAGGTATAAAAGTACGGAAAAACTGGCAGGAAATCGACGGAAACGGAAATGCTATTCTCAATATGTTGGCGTACATCAGAACACGTCTTTAATATCTTAACATCTTTATTCGTCTACTTCATTCATTAATTTAATAGATTCTTCCACGGTTTCTTTAACTTCTATCTTCTGTTCACCAGTAATATTAATAGTTTTATACTCCCAACAATATTAATCCTTTTTCTCTTCCGTCGTTGCTTCCGAAGAGTATACAACGCCGGTTCCTTCCTTCCTCTTGTTTTTTTTCGGTTTTTCATCGGGTTGTGTTCGCCATAGACTGTCAATGTCTTGCTCCGTCCACCTTATCTTGCAGCGCCCTCTGTGCCTTCCGTGCACGAACCACCATAACGCTAACATTCTGCCATCCTGAAATCATCTCTGTCCCAGAGATTAGGAAGCTTTAAGTCTGCAACAAGGAAACAACCTACGTCAGAAGTAATATGCTCACAGTTCAGAACATAAAATTTTAAAATTGTCACATAATTATCATTATATACTCCCCAGATTTATGTTCTTCTTTAAAACTTCGATTACGACTTTGACTACTTCCAACTGACTGAATTTCTTTAATTGCAACTGACAACTGAATTTCTTTAATTCCAACTGACAACAGTACCATATTTTCATCAACTGTTACTTTTATTAACTTTTCCAACTGACAACATTACCATATTTTCATCAACTGCTACTTTTATTAACTTTTCCAACTGACTGCTTACTACTTCATACCGGCCTTGCCGATATGCCAACAATTTCATAATTGTTTCAACTGACAACTTATCAAATTTTTCAAAAAAAACTTCATCTTCTTTGCACCAGGTGATATTGTTCGGCCATCCTGTATATTGGAATGTCCCCATTCAATATAGCCTCGCCCGTTTTGATACTGTATCTCGAACACAGCAACGGCTCCATCCATCTGATGACTTATTCGTTTGCATGGTTTGCACCTTAAACACAAAAGGGTTTCCGGCAGTTAAATGTTCAATACCATACTATCTAAAACAGACTTTTCCATAACTTGTTTCAGTCATGAAGTAAATAAAGGATTAGGTATTCAATCAGTCAACCAGCTTAGACAACTAACGTATCAACGTTGGTAATCACAATGCTCATTATTTACGTCTACTTAGTCAGTTACAATAATATAGGATACCTAGTTGATTATGTATTTCAAGCAAAGCCGTTACTATTCAGTTTGGTAACTACTTTAATTTAAGGGCTGCCCAGAAGAAGAAGCGGTCTCCATGTATCCGACCATTCTGTCATACCAACTATTATTTATTATGTGGTTATACTTGTAAATTGCTAAGTATTTATATTTGTCATTTCACCCTTGGCATTCCTAGTTTTTACTAAACACACTGACAATCTTAACCCCTGTTTATGTCGCAAGATGCCAGCACAACAGTTCAGCCAAGCCGTAGATTTTTGAGTCTTTATTAATTCTAACCAGGCTTATTGCCCGCATAAACACGGAGAAGAACCTCCGTGGCATACGCCATCCGTTTTCCATAAATGGTTTAAGGGGTTAGACTTAAGCATCTGTGAACCCTTGTGATATCGACTAAATGTCTATATCTTTCCAATCTATTATTTATCACAACATAATAAGACAGAATGAGCTCATAAATTTGCAAGTTAACGCGTTTAGAAAAGAACATCGATCACTGACTTCTAATCAATCCCACCTGCTCTTCAGTGTGAAGGTACGCCAAAAGGTTATGTTGGTTTATAGTATGTAGGTAGTAGGTAGGTACTATATCACTCTGAAGAGACATGGTCAAAATACAGTCTACTAAGTCCCGAGATATTTTGCCCATTAAATTATTTTCCAAGGTTAGTTTTGCTACCATTGTACTTTTTTGAGAAAACATTTAAACATTCCAAATATTACAAAAGACTTAATTCATGTTCCTTCAGACGCATTTTATAATAAGACAAGAATATGGTGAAGTCATACCGAAGTACCTCCATCCTCACCACCATTATCATCAATCATTAACACCATCGGCCACAACTACGAGTAGCCCACAAGAAGAGGTAAATAAATATACAGGTATTAGGTATTTTTATACTCAAGAAGACAACACTATATTCTATCCGCGCCCCTTCAGTAGTTTAAAACTCAACAATTGATCCGTTTTATTAAGGATGTTCGATCTTTGCAAGCGAATGGAGGGTATTTAGGAAATAAACTCCATCAATACTTTTTTTCTACTACCGTCGAACGGTGGTTGTCATTGTGTCGATGCGAATCGCGCCGTGTGCACGTTGCACAGTTGCCTGCCGTTTCCTTTGGCCAATCTTCGTCGCGAGAGGGCTGGAACCACCCTTTCTTCGTATTGAGTGTGCTGCAAGTTTGTGAAGTTTTGGAGTACCTACAGTGATACCGACTGCGCAGTGCGGGCCGTGCTTGGACTGCGACTGATGCTGCTGCCCTAGGCGGGCGTGGATGAAAGGTTGGTGGAGTATTCTTAATTCCTCTAGAAGCTTGCAGGGGTAGAATATCAGTTCCTCACCTAACTCTCAAGACGCACCTCATACAGTCCATTTCAAAATACCTCCCCCCTTAGATTGAGTGTGTACCATACAATCTTTTTTTTGGCCCAGTCGAGCCGTATGGTTATGTGAACCGTATTATAATCTTTTGAACTTAGATATCTAGTGAATTCGTAATTCGTAGGTACCTATTTTATAGTGCAGACGTTCTGTATCTATATTATTCTGACCGTGTCAGAGCACCTCTTAGGTAATTATCGCTGCGACGTAATTACATTGTTTTTATTTTCACCCTAATCTGCACTGGTATTTATATATTTTTACACAAAACACATATAATCTTGTCGTACAAGTATTTATCTATGTATTGTGTAATTATTTGCATTCTAATTAACGTAAATTAGTAAAAATATTCATATTCACTGTGTCAACCGCCGCCTGTGTGTAGTTTCATAAAATGGAGACGGCTACGTTGCCAGCAATGACTACTAGAAGTAAAGACGTAGATAATAAAAAAGATAAATTTAGTAATTCTGATAATGAATTAACCGTGTTAGTTCACCGTAAACAACGTATGTTCCAACAAATGCAAATGGTTTATGATATGTCCCGTGATTTATCTGATTCCGATGTTAAGCAGTTATTTTTAATGCACGTATCTGAGATTAGTGATTTACGTAGTTCATTTGAAAAAATAATCTTTCAAGTATTTGAAAAAGAGCTTGAAACTGATTCAAAATCAATTTTAAGAAGTCATGAATTGAAAAGTTTTGATGATCTTTATTTCCGAGTAAAAATCTGTGCATCCAAACATAGCCCGACCGTAGAAAGCGTTAAGAGCGATAATCCCTCGCACTCTGTGGAGTCCAGACCTCGTTTACCTAAACTTGAGTTGTTTACGTTCGATTCCAATGTTGAGAATTTTAACACATTTTACGAGACGTTCTGTTCTTTGGTTCATAATCAAAAACATATTCCGAAAATAGACAAATTCCATTATTTGTTGTCATGCACAAAGGGTTCTGCATTAAACATCGTAAAGAGTGTTCCGATTTCCGCCAACAATTACGACTTAGTTTGGCAGAGCTTAATTGATAAATATCAAGATCATAGGTTGTTGGTAGGTAGGTACTTGGACAAAATGTTGAACTTTTCTCCGCTGCAAAAAGAGTCTTCTACCCACTTGAATATGTTTATTGAAAATTTTGAGCATTCATATAAGGCGATTCAAGCGATTGATGTTCCAGATTTAAATAGTTACGTAATGTGTCATATTGCGTTAAGGGCTTTGGATCCACAAACACGAAAGTGCTTCGAACAAAAATTGGATCAAAAAACTATACCTAAGTTCGATGAACTCATGTCATTTGTTCACAATCAGATAAAGATTTTAGATCATTCTGCATCGTATTCTACTTCGAATGTGCAACATAATAAACGTCAACAAGGCGATCAGCGACAAAATCCCAGAAATTACTCGCATTCTTCTACATGTTCTAAGGTGCTATGTGTGCATTGTGGAGAAGATCATATGATTTTCCGTTGTGATCAATTTCGTAAATTGTCAAATGTTCAACGCATTAGCCGTGCTAATGATTTGAAGTTGTGCCACAATTGTCTTAAACTGAATCATATTGCAAAGACGTGTAAAAGTAACTTTAAATGCCTGATCTGTAAATTGCCTCATCATGTATTGTTGCACCGCGAAGTTAGCGTCCATGATAACAACAGCCAGGCGACAGGTCAAAGTCCATTTCCACCTGTACCTACGCCACCGCTGCCGCTGGTACAAAGTCCAGCCGCGCTCATGCCGGTGTCTAATAAGGTAGATGCGCCTGCTGTTGTCAATACTTGCCACGTGACGTCATCGCATGCGAATTATGCAGTTATCTTAGGGACAGCCGTTGTGCATGTTTTAGATTCTTTTAACAACTATCAGGCATGCCGAGTGCTGATTGACTCGGGCGCACAATCAAGTTTTATTTCGATTGATTGTTTTCAACGTTTGGGACTGACTGCAAATAAATGTCCGTATAATATATTCGGACTCGGTGGCGAATATGTAAAAAATTACGGGATGGTTTCGTGTGCTATTCAACCGCGTCATTGCTCGACGCCGAGTTTTAACATCGATGCCGTAATTTTACCTAAAATTACCTCTGATTTGCCGACCGTACCTATTCCTGACAAGTTGGTTAATGAATATAAACATTTGCAGTTAGCCGACCCGAATTTTTATAAAAAGTCGCCGATTGATATTATTTTATCTGGTGACATGTTTCCGTATATATATGACGGAAAGAAGTTTATAATAAATAGTGATGTGCCAGTTGCATTAGGAAGTGTTTTTGGGTTTGTTATAACCGGAAGACTAGAGAACTGTTATTCCTCTAGCAATCTCAATGTTGTACCGTGTGCAACATCATTAGTGTCATACACTACCGAAAGTACCTCATTAAATGATACTCTCAAACGGTTTTGGGAGACGGAAGCTTTGCCGTGCGAAGTTCCGATTGATCCGTTAGACGAGTTAGCGGAAAAATTATATGTTGACAAACATTATCGCGATGAAACTGGTCGTTACGTTTCTCCGATTTTATTGAACCCTGACCACGCACCTATAGGTGATTCTTTTGATGTAGCATTAAAGCGACTCCACCAGGTCGAGCGCCGCCTCGCTCGATCTCCAGACCTACATAAGGCTTATGTTGAGTTTATGAGAGAATATGAGTCCCTCGGGCATATGGAGTTATACAAGAGTCCCGAACCCTCAGCGTACGTCATACCGCACCACTGTGTTTTGCGTCCTTCCTCAACCAGCACGCCACTTCGTGTCGTGTTTGATGGATCAGCCAAGCCAACTCACGATGGAGTCTCCCTTAATGAAGCTCTTCTGACTGGCAGAAAATTACACAAAGACTTATTAAAAATTATTATTAATTTTCGTCTTTATGAAGTGTGTTTTACTGCGGACGTGTCGAAGATGTACAGGGCGGTTCTGATTGATCCATCTGACAGGAAGTACCAGCACATTCTGTGGCGTGAGGCGCCGACAGAACCGGTGCGTGTCTATGAACTTAAAACGAATACTTATGGTCTCCGTAGTGCGCCGTACGTAGCTGTTCGCACGTTGCATCAGCTAGCCGAAGACGAGCTGACTCACGTTGAGAAGCCGCGTTCTGAGGCTGCTAGGGTACTCACTCAAGGGTTTTATGTTGATGACGTTCTGTGGTCATGTCAATCTGAAGAAGAAGCTTGCACGTTGCAAGATGATTTGACATCACTACTTAAAAGTGGTGGGTTTGATTTAAGAAAGTGGGCGAGTAACTATCCTGGTTTACTGGATCGAATGCAATCGGACCAGGTTTCATCAATTGACTTCCAAGACGATACGTTATCGTCTTCGGTCAAAGTTTTAGGTTTGACATGGTTACCTCCCTGTGATAGTTTCGCTTTTAATTACAACATGACTGACGCCAAACAAACTAAACGGTCCGTTCTAAAACTGCTCGCGAGCATTTTTGATCCGGTCGGTTTCATTTCCCCATGCGTGTTTGTCGCGAAGTGTATCATGCAGGATCTCTGGAAACTGGGGATAGGATGGGATGATCAGTTGCCACCAGAGCCGTGCTCTCAGTGGAATCGGTTCATCTCTGATTTACCGCTCCTGTCTGAACTGCGCTTCGAGCGTCATGTTTTAATACCTAACTTCCGTGAAGTGCAGTTAATTGCGTTTTGTGATGCGTCATCACGAGGGTTTGCAAGTTGCCTATACCTACGCAGCGTAGATCACGCCGGGAAGGTTAAGGTTAGGTTGTTGACTAGTAAGTCGAAAGTCGCACCGTTAAATCCTCTCCTGTCAATACCTAGACTAGAACTTGAAGCAGCCGTGCTGCTAAGTAAACTTGTAAGTTTTGTCGAGCAAAACTTAACTGACTTAAAATATTCAGTACTCGCCCTCAGCGACTCAAAGAACGTGTTAGCGTGGATACAGACGCAACCGTATATGTTAAAAACATTTGTGGCTAACCGTGTTAGTCAAATAACCGCTGTGGTTCCGCCCAGCTGTTGGCATCACGTGAGGAGCGAGAACAATAGTGCTGACATTTGTTCCCGTGGCGCGCTGCCCGCTCGCTTTGTTGAGGAAGCAACAGAGTGGACTCACGGTCCTGCGTGGCTGTATGATGACCGACAGACTTGGCCTATCGAGGCATTTTATGTCAAAAAAGAATTTAAGATTCCCGAGCTTAAATCAAATAACGCAACGTTTGCATTTAATTCGTGTGAAGACAGAAACGTTTTCTGTAATGACCTCGAAGAAACTTTCAATAAGTTTTCTTCATTTAATAGATTACAGCGTGTAATCTCGTGGTGTCATAGGTTTGTAAACAACCTACGATGCAAAAGTACAGAGCGGTCAGTCGGACCTCTGAAAACCTCCGAGCTTAAACAAGCTCATAATACTGTCGTTCGTGTCTTACAAACGAATCACTTTGATTCAGAGATTTTGTCCTTGAATAAAGGTAAATATGTTGCCTCTCTACGAAAGTTGTCACCCTTCGTGGACTCTCATCATTTCCTCAGGGTGGGGGGTCGGCTTTTGCAAAGCGACCTACCCTACAATGTGAAGCACCCGGTGTTGCTTCCTAAGTGTCACACGAGCAATATTTTAATTGAATACTTGCATAAGATGTACTTACATGTGGGTCCTCGTACGTTACAAGGAATCCTATGTAAAAATTATTGGCTCGTAGGTGCTCGTAGCATCATTAGATCAGTTTTATCTAAATGTAAAATATGTTTTAAATGTCGACCTACCGCGTTACAACCTCAGATGGGTACGTTGCCCGCACCTCGACTCTTGCCTGAAAAGGTTTTCAATCACGTAGGTTGCGATCTAGGTGGTCCATTTATTGTGAAACAAAGTACGCGGCGTAACGCGAGGTTGTACAAGGCATACTTATGCCTATTTGTGTGCTTTTCGACGAAGGCAGTACACTGCGAAGTACTGACCGATTTATCATGTGATTGTTTCTTAGCTGCCTTTGATCGTTTTGTAGCGCGCCGAGGATTAAGTTCCTGTTTATATTCTGATTGCGGTACAAACTTCATCGCAGCAGCTAAGCACCTCACAGAAGTTGTAACCTTCTTATCCAATAAGAAGAATCAAGATGAGATTGTTAGTGGATTAACTATTCGCCAAGTCGAATGGCGAACTAATCCGCCGAACGCAGCGTCCATGGGTGGACTCTGGGAGGCCGGAATTAAATCCGCTAAACATCTTCTTCTTCGTTCTGTCGGCGACAGAAGTTTGACATTTGAAGAGTTGACAACCGTGTTCTGCAGAGTCGAAGCGGTTTTAAACTCCCGACCTTTATGTTCGTTATCTGACAACCCTAACGAGTTTGATGTGTTGACCGCTGGTCATTTTTTGATAGGTCACAGTCTAGTGGCTGTCCCGGAATATGAGTTTGAGGACGTTCCTCAGAATAGATTGTCACGTTGGCAATCAATTCAGAAGGTTTCACAGTCATTTTGGAGACGTTGGTCTGACGATTACCTTCACACTCTTCAACAGAGAGCGAAGTGGTTTTCGTCACCTCCCAATTTAAAAGTTGGTGATCTAGTTTTGTTAAAATCTAACTTGACCCGACCCTTGCAGTGGCCACTAGGTAGGATAGAAACAACACATCAAGGCGTTGACAAAATCGTTCGCGTTGTCACTCTCAGAACAAAGAACGGTCTGATAAAGAGACCCGTGAATAAAATTTGCCCTTTACCTTATGCAAATTAATTACACCTTAATATAAAATGCTATTATATAATTTATGTCCCTTTTACGTTAGATATGATACACCACTACATTAAGTTTTGTTATCTTTATGTATTTTACCTATACACTAAACACAGAGATATAGGTTCACCACGCTAATAGGCTTCGTAAGCTTATTTAGTATTTATGTTTTTATTAATTTTGTAAATATTTTTGTGGATTGTTATATCCCTCATTCCCTACATATATAAAGGAGTTAGGGAATTCACTTGTTGTGAATTCGGTGAGGGGTATGTTCGATCTTTGCAAGCGAATGGAGGGTATTTAGGAAATAAACTCCATCAATACTTTTTTTCTACTACCGTCGAACGGTGGTTGTCATTGTGTCGATGCGAATCGCGCCGTGTGCACGTTGCACAGTTGCCTGCCGTTTCCTTTGGCCAATCTTCGTCGCGAGAGGGCTGGAACCACCCTTTCTTCGTATTGAGTGTGCTGCAAGTTTGTGAAGTTTTGGAGTACCTACAGTGATACCGACTGCGCAGTGCGGGCCGTGCTTGGACTGCGACTGATGCTGCTGCCCTAGGCGGGCGTGGATGAAAGGTTGGTGGAGTATTCTTAATTCCTCTAGAAGCTTGCAGGGGTAGAATATCAGTTCCTCACCTAACTCTCAAGACGCACCTCATACAGTCCATTTCAAAATACCTCCCCCCTTAGATTGAGTGTGTACCATACAAAGGACATAACATCTACTGTAGTCTTCGATCAGGTATACCCACTGTAGTGGTACAATTATTGTAATGTCATTTTTCATTTTAGGTAGGTATTCATATGTTTTTCTTCTCAGCATTGAATTGTAGATCCAATAATATAAATATGCCTAAGGTCCAATGTTTAACATAAACACCACAGACGAAAATAGCTTAGTTTAGTTTAATATGCCTTCCTAGTATGAAGTAAATTACCCTTTTTTTTTTTTAATTATGCCGTAATATTGCAATGCAATATATTATAACAACGGAACACCTTATTGCAATTGACTGAAATTAAGTTTTCCATTATTCCGTATCATTGTCATTTCATTATGATTTATTTTTGTCACTGTGATTTTACCAGTGATTTTTAGCAGAGTATGTGACAAAAGTAGCAGGTGTGACTTCATAAAATCATATGATTTTTCCACATGCTCCTTGTGAAATGATCCATGCTTAGTGCGATGGCACCGCCCACGTAGGTACTTACCCTATCATACGCAAATATACAAGCGTTGTCACCAAATAAGAAATAGATCACATATTTTTTTTTTTTTAGGTTTGTGTGGTTGGACAGGTTACCCAATTATTGGGTGTGAATATGGATTATTCTCTTTTAAATCACTACATTGATTATAATACTCTATGAAAATCATTAGCACAATTAATTTCGCCTCATAGTTTGAATATAATTTCATACAAATGAATACTTTTGAATGCTCACTCAAACTGAATACAAGTTCGTTTCATGCAGAGTTGGATTAAATACCTAAACAAATTAATTTGTTTGCATCGTGCTATTTAACAATCTACGTAGGATTCAGTAGAAGAAATTGATAAATATTTCAAACGCGAACCTTTCATCCCTTCGCGGTCAGTACCACAAACTCAGTATTTGTGGTATGTGGTGTACAGTGCCCGTCGATGCTCTGCGCAAGTTTATGATTTTCAAAACTGCGACAACACTGTTGCTCCGTGTCGTTGAACAGAGCTTGAAAAACTAAAGCCCAAAATCACTTTGGTCACATACCACTGTTATGGTAATCATTCTGAACTAGGGCTCTTTTATCTTTGCCTATTCTCAATTTAAGGACTGTTTTGCTCACCCATTTTGAGCGTTTATATAAAATCTAGGATTTATATATGATCGAAACGATAGTTTTGTGTTAATGAATCACATGATGAGTCAGTTGTTCACCAAATGCTAAGCATCACCGCTGCCCATAACGGTTGCAGTGCCACTCGGAACTATAAGTAGTTTTATAAAGTTTTGCGCAACACAGCACAGCGCACTTTATACTGAGACACACAGTCTACCATTAAGATAAATAGACTGTGACATCAGGTCACGAAGCCTCACTTACCCAATAGTTTAGTGAGCTACAGCACCTCGGTATAGTAAGCCAGAACACAGTAGTGCTCAGTAGTGTTCAAAACTGATTTATGTCAAAAGCGCGCAACAAACTTTATGCTTTTTTCCTTCTTAAACTACGCCTTTTCCTTTGCGTGCTTAAGTTATAATGAAGCAGGCAGACGAGTGCACTTTAGGCGCGCAAGTCTTGGAAATCGTGATGCGTCCGACAGCAATCGCTACCACGAGATGAACGAATGCTGCCCGGCCTCTGCCGAAAACATAGGTAACTAGCTACGCTTTTGCTACTCGCGCGCTGTTCCTTACGCAACGCGTGCGATACATCACGCTCTAGGTAGGTATATGCGCGCAGTATATAAAGCGTCAAACTAAGTGAGAGCCGCGTATGCGCGCGTTATGCGTTGTGTATAAAAAGCGTGCCCGCTTAGAGCGCTTAGCGCTTATTAACCACCACTGTAATTGCACACTAGGTACTGTTTGGCCGCAGAATAACTGGCAAAACAGAGGTAGCTACCTACCCCTGGATGAATTTTGCAGAAGAATCCAATGGTACCTATAATATGTGGCAACGGCATGTAGGTACCTATATATACTTTAGATGTAGACCAATAAATAACAAGTGTACATAAAGAAATCTAAGCATTATAATCTTGTAAGGTAAATGGCCCAGTATCAATCACATTTTGAACTTCGCTGACTTTGCAGGTGTACTATACTAAAACGTATTCCTATCCGCAGCATCAGAGCTATAGCTTACTATAGCTATAGGTTCAGTAGTTTTAACAGAACCATGAATTTTTCTTATTATTCTTCAACATCGCAGTTTTGTTATTGCAGTTTCAATACCATTACACTTTTGGTCCAAATTGCCAATGTAAATTGTTTAAAATTTAACCAATAATTTGTTGCCATTAACAAACTTTGATATGATACTGATAAAAATGCAAAAAAAAACACAAAAGCTGACCACCTACCGATTTTATCCATTATTTCTAGCATGTACCTTTATTTAATTTTTTTAAATTTAATTTCTAGGTGTATACCTAGGTCTACCAATATTATGATGAGGCAAACTTTTATACCTATACCTACTTAAGAAGTTTAGGTATGGAAGTTATTCTGCTTAAAATAGGTTCCATTAGGTAACTAGTACTTATCCACTTAACAGCTTGTCATGTGATAGGTAAGCTACTAGGTTAAATATTACCTACTATTTATAATAATATAATTATTACATATATTATGATTATTTCAATGAATACTGTTTATTACCTATTAGTTTTCAAGTTCAAGACCTTTGATTGTTAGGACAATCTTCTTGTCTATTGTAGTTGGTAGGTACATAAATGTATTATTATCTATGCAATAGATATCTGGCTTTATTACATGCTAATGGAAGGCTTCAGTTTAGTTGTTGAGGATAGAAAGAATTAATAAATAAGAAAGACCACCCATTCGAACACTACATAGTTTACAATTATTACATACTGCTTGTATTGTTTAATTTTGTAAAACAATAAAGTCTCGTACCTATTTCTGCAACTAATTCTGTCAATACAATGAAATTCCATCCATACTGACAGTCTGTCAGCTCTATTTCCAAATACCTAACTTAAATCATAAAATATACCTATTAAATAGATAGATAGAGGTTGATTGTATTAGTACACTTTCTGATGGTACATAGCAATACATATATTTATTGGTTCAAATGACTAACCAAATCATAGTAGGTATCCATTATAGCGAAGAGCCACATTGAACTTGCCAGCGTTTTGAACCACACCTTCTTTATTTCTATTAATATCACTATTGTGTGAAAGTACCTAGCAGTTAATACCTATATCTATATCAATATGTAATGTGAATTAATATTATGTAATAGGCAATGATATTTTCAACTCACTGATGACAGGCACCCATCCGTATAGTTTATAAAAACTTTAGTTTTGCAAATCTTTTAAACTTATGAAAATATAGGTAATAACAGAGATAACAAACCCCCTCAAACACTATTTGCTTTAGAGCCAGTCTACCATCACACACAGACCCTGCTATCAGCAGTGTTGTCTCACTAATGGCAATGATGTATTTTTCTCAGTGCTAGTGTATGCTAAAGTTACCTGAGAAAGACAACATTACTTATTTCTCCGCACTATGCATACCTGTGAATTACCTGCAACTATTTATCTTAACCTACTCTTTCAGACACATTGGTTAAACTAATGAAATGTTAGATAAATGGATGCCAGAGCAACTTTTAATTGTTAATAGTTCAAATATTCAAATTCAAATGTTTATTTGGGAATAGGTTACTATGCAAATGTTGCAATATGTTATTCAAGTGGTTTAACACTACTTTGGTGATAGTATATCTACCTACATTTACCTATTAGGTAGGTATAGAACTTCGCTCTTCCAACCCCAATGTTATGTTCAAGCTTAGTCCACTGATCAAAAAATAATTAAAATGAGGCTTGGAATCAAACACCTAGGTATTAGATTTTATGTGTGAAGTGTGTGCAGTATTCATTCATAAAAATATACATTGTCATGCAGGAAGACATGTTCCACTGGAACAACCAAACTTAATGCTAAAAGACTTCTAAAATCAAAATACCTATGACATCTAATATATTTTGATCATTGACATTTTAATTTTATATCAACGTAACCCAACCAATTAAATATCATTATGTAGACACAGGTACCTAACTTTGCATGCCAGATTTGGTGATGTGCTGAGCAGCCTTATTTATGAGTATGTATCCACCTTGTATAACCACATCTAGCAAATAAATATATTTCAATTAGCTCCCAGCATAAAAGGCACCATCACCTACTTATTCAATACTTATTAATTACTTATACTTTTAGCCTAGATATTAATCTCAATGTTCGTGTTGAGAATTAAAACAACAACTTGTCTAAGATACTATAAGTTAGCAAAAGGAAACAGAAAAAGAAAGGCTGTATCTTGCACTACTGGAAGATGCAGCTTACTGTAATTTCCTTGCTCTCCTGGCAAATTGAGTGTTACACCCGTTAGTGGGCCACTTTCGAGAAATGGTTTATTTTCTTTCATTCATTTACATCTATCTATTCAAAGCTCATCCTTGCCTCAACTGTTTCTCACGGAGAATGCTCCATGTACCTACTTTTGTCGTAATTTCTAGAAGAACTCACCAGATTAAGGGCGTCGATTCCTTTCCAGTTCTGAAATGTTGGCGTACATCAGAACACGTCTTTAATATCTTAACATCTTTATTCGTCTACTTCATTCATTAATTTAATAGATTCTTCCACGGTTTCTTTAACTTCTATCTTCTGTTCACCAGTAGTATTAATAGTTTTATACTCCCAACAATATTAATCCTTTTTCTCTTCCGTCGTTGCTTCCGAAGAGTATACAACGCCGGTTCCTTCCTTCCTCTTGTTTTTTTTCGGTTTTTCATCGGGTTGTGTTCGCCATAGACTGTCAATGTCTTGCTCCGTCCACCTTATCTTGCAGCGCCCTCTGTGCCTTCCGTGCACGAACCACCATAACGCTAACAAATATAAGGTTCCAGTAAGGTAAGTATTTTAATATGCGTTTTATTTCAGGTAAAACGCTGCTAATACATAATTATTACAAAAGTTTTTGGATAATTTCTCTAAAAGAATGACGCTATAGAGAGGCGCCATGACAGTAGTGAGGAGACCGTTCCGAGATCCGTATCGATACCGTATCGATACTTTATCGATATTTTAATCGATAAAAATCTAAAAGCGTGCGGACCTACCTGTACGATTAAAAGGATCGAATGGAGCTATTCATATAATAATGATTGAACTTCACTTGAGAAGTTCGTTTGATCACCTATTATTAACCTTGTGACAAAAAAGTAATAAATTATTTATCTACACCACTATTATAAAGAGGAAAGATCTGTATTTTTGTGTGTATGTTTGTGTAATGAATAAACTCAAAATCAACTGTGCCGATTTCAAAAATTCTTTCACCATTGGAAAGCTACATTCACCCTGAGTAACATAGGCTACACCACTACACGTGCGAAGCCGGGGCGAGCTGGTAGTAAATAATACAGATATTATAGGTAGGTGCGAGATAAGCTTCGGAATGAGGAGATCCGCAGGAGAACTAAAGTGACCGATATAGCTCTTAGAATTAGCAAGTTGAAATGGCAATGGGCAGGCCACATAGCTTGTAGAACTGACAACCGATGGGGAAGAAAGGTTCTCGAGTGGCGAACACAAACCGGAAGACGCAGAGTAGGCCAGCCTCCCACTCAGTAGACCGACAATCTGGCGAAAGTCGCGGGGAGCCGATGGATGCTGGAGGCGAGCAGCCGCTCAAAGTATCGCTCTCTGGTGGAGGCCTATGTTCAGCAGTAGACGTCTTCAGGCTGCTGATGATGATGATGATGATAGATAGGTGGTTATTTAATTAAAAAACAAAACACACTGAAGTGGGGTATGAGTCAGGGACTTCTACCCTTGCAGTGGAAGGCTTTCACCACTGGTTCAGTCTTGAGACTAAAATAATTAACTATAACATCAAAAAATGCTTACAAAAATAAAACATGCAAAAGTGAGAATTTAACCCAGGACCCTCTTCCTTGCAGTCGAAGGCTTTCACCACTAGTCCAACCTAGATATGTTATGTTATACCAAATTAGCAATCCCTTCAAACAAATTTTTTTTTTAATGGGCAAATTGCCTTTATTACTTAAGCTAACTACTACAATAATAAAAACTAAACTAAACTAGCTACACTACCTACTACAAAGAACACTTATGGACTGTATAATAGTCGCGGTGGCCTATAGACAGTCCAAGTGCCCACTACCGGTAGGTAGCGTACCCAAAATGCTGGCCGCATTGCCACGTTGAATTGCTATGCGCTGATGCGTTGGGCCAAATAAATAAGTGCCAGCATTTTGGTCACGCGTCGCATCGACCAGGCGCTCTGATAGACTGAACAAACAAAACTAAATGTACACAAAATCAAAACATCTGATTAGTGAGGATCGAACCCAGGACCCTCCCCTTGCAGTCAAAGGCTCACACCACTAGTCCAATCCAGTTAATTTAAAGCACCCAAATTAGCCATCACTTCAAAACAAAATTGAAATTGTATAAAATTGTATGCAAAATCAACACGAGCGGTGAAGCTCGAAGCCAGGACCATCGCCTTTGCAGTCAAAGGTGTACACCATTGGTCCAATCTATACATTTATCGAGACACCAAATTAGGAATTCGTTTGTAAATACATACATTTTGTACTTTGGTAGAATAAGAACCTTGTATGTGTGAGTGAATAGTTCTGTCGCCAGACCGACCTTTTGGGATAATGATACATCAGAAATAAAAGTATTTTAGAAACCTAAATCACCGGAAATATTGTTGGATTCATTACAAAGTATTAGACTATTAGCGGTAAATATAAAATTACCAAATAATATACGCATTTTCATTAATTAAAAAATAAAATACGCTAAATTAGAACATCAACGTCATCTGTTGACGTCGTGTGCTTAGCTGACCTTGACGAACGTCCTCATAAACTTGCACCGTTCCCAGTAAACAAGTCGTATCCGTAGACTGAGATATAGGACGTACATTGCATAAGGATACGTTCTGTTGTGCGGGCTGATAAGCGGCAGTGGTAGGTATATCTGTCAGCTGACCGCAGGCGACAGCAGAGCGCGAGCTATATTGCGGCGGCTGAGCCGAAAGTGGTGCCAGCGCCGAGGATGCGACGGGGGCGCCGCCGGCGGCGGCGAGGCCAGGCGGCGCGCGCGGGGCTGCGCGGGAGTACGCGGCGCGGTGCGCGGGAGTGAGCGGGAGTCTTCGCGGGGGGTAGACACTGTCTTGCGACACAACAATGAGTGATGTTTACACCCACAATAACGGCAATTAAATTTAGAATTGCAAGCGATGTTAATATGCGCAACAATTGCGTAAGCAATTAGTGCAACCTTTGTTACGTTTTATAAAAGAAAACCTGTCATCAATTAAAAGTTTATTAAATGCAGGGCATTTATATAAATAGGAATGATCAGTCTGTTTGCATAGCGGATACTGAGCAACACATGATGCAGCGAAAGAATGCGTAGATTTCGCGGTAACCATAACCGGTTTGTTATTGTCATACGCCCGGCTATGAGAGGCAGGCGTAGTGCGTTCCAATATTTTACTCTGTTCACGAACGAACTTTACAAATCTTCTTCTATATATATAAAATTCTAAACTGATTTCAGGAATCAACGCACAGCCCAAACCGCTGGTCCTAGAGACTTAAAATTTGGAAGGTGTATTCTTTGTGAAGTGTAGGGATCCACTAAGAAGGGATTTTTTCAAAATCCACCTCTAAGGGGGTTAAATGGGGGTTTTACGTTTGTATGCGACTTTTTATTCTGTGGATCGATTGGTTCGAAACTTGGTGTGTATACTCTTCAGTTAAAATAAAGTTCAGTTTGTGTCATAATAATAATTATTATTCAACTAATTTGGATGACATAATATTATAGTAACGCGATAGGCTCTAACATGTACTATCATTATCATCATTGACAGCCTGAAGACGTCCACTGCTGAACATAGGCCTCCCCCAGAGCACGCCACCTTGCGCCACGAGCGGCTGCTCGTCTCCTGCATCCATCGGCTCCCCGCGGCTTTCACCAGGTCGTCGGTCCACCGAGTGGGGGGCCGGCCTACGCTGCGTCTTCCGGGTCGTGGTCGCCACTCGAGAACCTTTCTTCCCCATCGGTTGTCAGTTCTACGAGCGATGTGGTCTGCCCATTGCCACTTCAACTTACTAACTCTAAGAGCTATATCGGTCACTTTAGTTCTCCACATAATAACACATAACATGTACTAACAATCGAAATATTTACGGAGGAGGTCTCCGTTAGAGAGAGGTTGAAGGTTAAGCTTTGTGGGGGCTCAAAAATGACCTTGTACTACCTGTATCAATCAAAAAAAAATCAAAAATCAAATCAAAATCAAATAATCATTTATTGACATAAAAGGGTTTATACATCTTATTGAGTCCAAAGACTCCCGAACTAGTGAGAACACTGTATTTCAGGAGCCAAGGCTTCTCCCATTCTTTGACTTTATTATTATGTCATATTATACTAAAATATTACTAAATTTATAGTTTTATTTTAACTTTAAAATAAACAATCATCATTTTTGCATCTATTTCGGGTATGTAAATGTATGGCAACTTAAGTGTTGGGTCACAGTGCAGCTCTATCATTTCATGACTCGTATTGAGGCTTGTTTGGGAAAATTTTCAGGTTGACCTTGAACTTGAACTAAGTCAGTCTGTTGTGGTGTCTCATACATCATATGATCGTCATGCCCTTGACCTTCGAAGTTCATGTCGTCTAAGTAACACATGTTGTCGTGATTGTCAAGTTCAATGTCACCGTAGTACTCGTAGTACTGTCCTACGTCACACTCAGCTGATGAGGTAAGCTCATTTAGTCTAAAACCGTCGCGCGGCAATGGCGGCGCTGTCCTCATGGTTACGTCAGAGGACTGTAGTCGCGGGGCTTGAACCTCAGGTGGTTTGTACCCGAACTGTTGTGGCGTCATGCTAGGGTTCTGTCTAAAGCCTAATGGTTGTGGCTGATTGTTACCAAACTGTGGGCGGTAGCCTAGCTGTGGGTGGTAACCGAACTGAGGCGGGCGGTAGCCTAACTGTGGGTGGTAACCGAAATTCTGTTGTTGACCTTGTGTAGCTTGGGGCATTCTGTACGGTACAGCTGCAGCTTGATTGCCAAAAATAAATTTAGGTGGCGTGGTATTTTGTGATGGAGCGGGAAACCTAAAACCTTGAATCGCGGGTAGAGGCGGCCTAGAGGTGCTGGCACCGCTACCGTGGATTTTATTGCGCATGGTGTACTGGTCGTGGAAGTTCACCTCCTCCAGTACAACACTCAGAGCATCCTCTAAGGTCGAAGGTGATTTTAATCTTACTATCCTGACTAAGTTTTCGGGCAAGTTGTACAGAAAAACATTTAAAGATGTGTTATTATACATAGCAGTTTTAGCGCGCTTTAATTCCGCATCGTCTGAAGCATTTACCTTCGAAAGTAATAGTGATCTAATACTCTGTATTCTGTTGCAAAAATCTAAATAAGATCCACCAGATTTTATTTTAATTGACTCTAGTTCAATATTAATACATTCTTCACTGCGCGGGTCTCCGAAATGCTGTTCTAGCAACTCTTTCAAGACAGGCCAACCCAAAACATCCTCGCGTTCCGATAAGAGCGCGGCTGCGTCATCTACGAGTCGGCTTGTTATAGCATGGTACACGTATAAGTTCTGAACGTCATTACCTCTATATTTTTCTATGACATATTCACTCTTCCGTAAAAATAGGTTTAAAAGCCTCTTGTCCCCTCCGTAAACGGGGAAAATTTCGCGAGGGATATGTACGAGTGTATTTACAAGTTCAAGCATTCTTACGCCAGAGCGATTCATATGTCTAGTACACGTAAATGAATCACACAAAATAAAGACACATATAAAAACACAATAAAACAATAGTATCAGGCAAATAAAGTAAATCGATTAATTATGAACACTATTTAGGCAAATTTGTAAAAGTTGTAAAATTATATGAAATTTACTAAAATGTCAATTCACTTTAGTTACACTTATTTTACTTAAAATTAACACACTGATCAATATTGAGACCAAAAAATATAACTTTACTTTATACTCAAATTAATTCAATTAAAATGATTTATGACTTTGTCCTGTCTATATATTGTTAGCTCTATGCATTTATTGTTATGACTATTCCTTATCGCTAGTGGCACACTGAATAGAGGTTTATATCAAGTCACCAGATGTACGTTATAATGAGCAAAGACTTATCTCAAAAATAACACAATTTACATGAAAACATGGGGAGGAAATGGTAAGGATGGCGAAGAAAGGTACTCACCAACCGATCGCTCCCATGCTCAGCAGCCTCGTATCCCGTTGATTTATTTATTTGGTTCGCGGTATCACTTTTAAAGCTAATCGCGCCGCGTTTCCCGGAATCAGGCAAATTTAGACACCCGAATATTGCGAGGCGCACGGCACAGCTTCTATAATAGTTAATATCCTACCGGCTGCGCCAGTCAAACTTACGTATTAGGAATTTGGCTTTTTAAAAATTAAAATTAAACTACAAATTAAGTTGAGAAATACGTCCAGCCGATCTGGGGGCCAAATTTATTCTGCTTTAAAGACTTACAATTATCTTACTTCTCTAATTAACCTAGTCAGCATCAATGCATGGCTAATGCTGAGTTTGCCCTCTCTCTACAATATAGGAGGGCGAGGGGGATGCATAACTACCTACTCATTATTTTGTTTTATTATTATAATTATTTTTATTATTTCTTTGGTTCACAGTTTGGTTATTATATTATATAGTTACCTTTGTTTATAGCAAAGATAATATAAATACGCTATCGTAGGTACTACATATCCAGGGAATGGGCAGCAGCATTCTCTTCGGTACTGCGATCACCAAGCCGCCTGCCAAGCGTGGTGATTATGGCAAACCCCCCCCCCCCCTCCCCTCATTACAGACAAAATACAAAAACGGCCCCCAGTTGCCGACGCTCTGCTATCTGTAGCTATGGTAGTGGCCACGGTAATAGCAGAGTAGGGGGTGCTAAGAATCACCGGATGGGATTCGGCTACTAACCCCAAAACAGACCCTTGGCTCTGGCAACGTACAACGCGAGGACACTGAGGGCTGATGAAAGGATGGTCGGATTGGAGGAGGAGTTAGATAAGTTACGCTGAGATGTAATGGGATAATCAGAAATCCGAAGACCGGGACAGGACACGATAATCCTAAATTCCGGTAACTTATTCTTCCATCGGGAGACCAACTCTCCCAAGGTGGAGTCGGGTTCCTCGTCCGCAAGTCTCTCGTCAACGACGTCATCAAAGTCGATAGTGTGTTGGCCAGGGTAGCGTACCTGGTACTCAGAATAACCAAACGGTATTCGTTAAAGGTCATACAGGTATACGCACCCACCTCGGCACACGGCAGACGACGAAGTAGAAGCTATGTAGGAGATATATATCTGAAGCCAAGCATACTTCCGAAACATACTTCACCGTTGTGATGGGAGACTTCAATGCGAAGTTGGGCACAAGGAATAGCGATGAGCTGAGAGTGGGGCCATTTGGATACTGGCAGCGGAACCCTCGAGGACAGAGGCTGGCTGACTTCATGGAGAAGGAGGAACTCTTTATGATGAACTCCTTCTACGAGAAGCGGCCATCCAGGAAGTGGACGTGGATAAGTCCCGACGGTTCCACTAAAAATGAGATAGACTTCACAGACCAAGAAGCACATATTCAATGATGTCTCTGTGATCAGCAAGGTGAAAACCAGTAGCGATCACCGTATTGTAAGAGGCACATTGAATATTAATGTCAAGCTCGAAAGGTCACGCCTGGTGAAGTCTACGCTCCGTCCGAATCCTGTCCAAATCCAAAACCCGGAAGGCTTCCAGCTGGAACTCCAAAATCGCTTCCAGTGCCTAGCCGAGTGTGACACAGTGGACGAGTTGAACAACGGGTTGGTGGAAACTGTCCAAGCTGTTGGAGCCAAGTTTTTCAAGACCCAACGCTGAAGGAGGACTCAGAAACTGCAGTCTTCAGTTGATATGTCAGCCTACGGTGAAATCATTAGACGAATCTGGAGTTCCATGCGACACGACTTGCGTGCTCTTAATACTTCACGTATTGAGGCTGCAATTGAGAGAAACCAAGGCTCAAAAGTGTTCGCAAAAGATTCGTCTATTGGGCAAAGCGAAATGACAAAACTGAGGACCGAGAATGGTAGTGTCATTTCATTCAAGCCTGAGATTCAGAAATAAATTCAGTACTACTATGGACAGTTATACACCTCGACACGTAAGCCCGCTACTAACACAGCTCAGGACACCAGAGCCAAGTTAGTCCGACACTATACCGAAGATATCCCGGACATCAGCCTGTACGAGTTTAGAATGGCCCTCAAACAGCTTAAAAACAACAAAGCGCCAGGCGAGGATGGAATTACGACCGAACTTCTGAGAGCGGGTGGTAGACCGACTATAGTCCTCCAGAAGCTATTTAATTCTGTCATCCTTGAAGGTACAACGCCAGAGGCATGGCATGGAGAGCGTGGTGGTGCTCTTCCTCAAAAAAGGCGATAACACCTTATTGAAGAACTATAGGCCCATCTCGCTCTAGAGTCATGTGTATAAGCTTTTTTCGAGAGTCATTACGAATCGTCTCGCACGCAGGTTTGATGAATTCCAGCCTCCCGAACAAGCTGGTTTCCGAAAAGGCTTTAGCGCCATAGACCACATCCATACGCTGCGCCAGATTATACAGAAGACCGAAGAGTATAATCGGCCGTTATGCCTAGCGTTTGTGGACTATGAGAAAGCCTTCGATTCAATCGAGACTTGGGCGGTGCTGCAGTCCTTGCAGCGATGCCAAATTGACTATAGGTATATCGAAGTTTTGAAGTGATTGTACAGTAAGGCCACTATGTCAGTCCGACTACAGGACCAGAGTACGGAACAAATTCCATTGCAAAGAGGCGTGAGACAGGGAGACGTTATTTCTCCGAAACTGTTCACAAACGCATTGGAGGATGTTTTCAAGCTCTTGGAGTGGAAAAGATCTGGCATCAACATAAATGGCGAGTACATCACTAACCTTCGTTTTGCCGATGATATAGTCATAATGGCGGAGTCACTCGAGGACCTTAGCACCATGGTCAACCACCTTAGTAAAGTCTCCCAACATGTTGGTCTTAAGATGAATATGGATAAGACGAAAATCATGTCTAATGCTCATGTTCCACCTATACCCGAAGTTGTAGACAAATATGTCTTCTTAGGGCAGATTATCCAGTTAGGTAGATCGAACTTCAACAAAGAGGTCGCACGAAGAATCCAACTCGGGTGGACAGCGTTCGAGAAGCTTCGTCCCATCTTTTCGTCTAAAATACCGCAAAGCCTGAAAACGAAAGTTTTCAACCAGTGTGTGTTGCCAGTTACTCATGGAACTGAGACGTGGTCTCTTACTGTTGGCCTTATGAGTAAGCTCAAAGTCGCACAGCGAGCTATGGAGAGAGCTATGCTCGGGGTTTCCTTGCGAGATAAGATTCGAAATGAGGAGATCCGCAAGAGAACTAAAGTCACCGATATATCTTTGAGAATCAGCAAGTTGAAGTGGCAGTGGGCGGGCCACATCGCTCGTAGAACTGACAACCGATGGGGAAGAAAGGTTCTCGAGTGGCGACCACGAACCGGAAGACGCAGCGTAGGCCGGCCCCCCACTAGGTGGACCGACGACCTGGTCAGAACTGCGGGGAGCCGATGGATGCAGGAGGCAAGCAGCCGCTCAAGGTGGCGCTCTTTGGGGGTGGCCTATGCTCAGCAGTGGACGTCTTCAGGCTGATCATGATGATGATGAGGTACTACATTAGATCTCCACATATTAGTAATAGCTACCTACTCTTCTAATAATAATTGACTACATAGGTACATAGGTAGGTACTGATATGTACTTAACATTGAAAAGGTGTACGGTCCGTAGCACCGCACAGAATGCCAATTCATCATTATTGGATCGTTTCCGAATGCGGCGCGTCAGTCGTTCATAGGTCGTTCTCAAGCAACCGCGGCTCGATCACTTCATAAATTCACCTTCCTCTATTTGTATCTATAAGTAGTATGTGTCAATAAACTGTGTAATCTCAAATCACATCTTTGCATTGTTTTGGTGTAGCAACTAGCAATATCCCCTACATCAAAGGGTCCTTCGAGCCTCCGGAGGCGGGACTAATTTCGCGTGTGTGATTTTTGTGTGTAAGCACCTAATCTTACCCCTTGGATTGCCACGTGAGGATTAGCCACGCAAGTGACCAGTGCCAGCCTTCGGTGAGTCATCTTTGCATACTAAACGAACATCATGGAAGATCTTATTGGAAATCAGATCCAGATTTCAGAGGCAATGAACTCCCTCCTCAGTAACTTTAAGAAAGACGAGTCCGATCGCAAGACGCCGCGATCAAAAAGCGATTGAGCACGTTGGAAGGTTACTGGCAGGAATTTCAATGTAATCATATTAAACTGTGTGAGTATGATGATAAATCGCATGAATATTTTATTAGCAACGCATACAAAAGCACATCTGAGTTTTATATTAATACACGAGCACATCTTCAAAACTACTGAACAGCTGACACAAATCTGGGGGAAAAGCAAATCCTGCGCTCGGCCACCCCTTTCACTGGGGAGCGAGGGTCGCCTCGCACCGAGACGCCAGGAGAATGGCAGCAGCCACCTTCGGCCAATCCTCAGGTACCGCGCAGCAGCAGCAGTAAGATGCTCCGCAAGCAGAAGAGCAATTTCAAAGCATTCTCCAGGACGATCGACAGCATCAACCTTGACAATATCTCCGACAGGTGGGAATTCGAGGACATTATGAAGTCTGTGCAGAATCGATGGTCAGTTATAGACTCCCTACATTGGGACATAGATAGCGAGCTCTACGAAGACAGCTTCGAGTATGAGCAAGCTTTTAACAGCTATGAGAAGCAGTTCAATGACATCAAGAGGACTATCAACAGCAAAATGTGGTCCCAAGACTATCGGGAAAAGTCCACGCCACAAATGGATATTTCTACTTTCACCGGGAACTACCAACAGTGGGTGTCCTTTAAGGATTTTTTCATGGAGGCGATACACAACAATCGGTCTCTATCGAACGCTCAAAAATTGCAGTTCCTCAAAGGTAAGCTTCGAGGCGAGGCAGAAAAGCTGGTGCAACATCTACCTATCAGTTCCGAGAACTACGAGGTTAGTTAGAATATACTCTGTCGCAGATACAACAACACCAAGCTTATTTTCAATAGCCACGCAACTCTCCTCATGAACTTGCCTTCCATGCAGCAGCAATCGGCAGCAGCCATCTAAAAGATATTTGATACCACCAACGAGCGTTTCAACGCAATCAGGGCACTCGGAGTCGACATAAGTACGTGGGATCCACTTATCGTTTACGTCATTTCGAATAAACTAGATGCAGACACGCACATCGATTATATAGTCGCTAAAGAACCCGAGGGAATTACCTACTCTAGATGACCTCCTAGTTTTTCTCGAAAACAAATTTACATCCCTAGAAGCTGTTCGCCGTAAGCCTGACGTTGCAAAGTCTCATCAGCACCAGGAACCATCCAGCAGCTTCAAAAAGACGCATTTCTTTAAATCATTCACCAGCCGTCAAAATGAATCTAATGAAACACTATAATTCGCATCCAAAACTATATAATAAAAGAAGATGATTCCATGCCGATAGTTCAGCAGACGCGTCTCGGCTGGATTTTGTGCGGCAGCGCAAACGTCACTAAAGCATATCACTGCAACGTGACATTGATTGAAGATGACCTTCACAAACTAAGGCCGATCGAAGATGTCACCGAAAATGACCACATGTCATCTGAAGACTACCAGTGCCTACAGATGAATCAAACGACTACCAAACGCCAAGTAGATGGCAGGTACGTCATACGTCTACCATTGCAATTGAAAGTAGACGAACTGCAAGGCCAGATTAAGCCAAAAGCATTGGCTCAACCTTATCAGTTACAAGGAAGATTTAATAAACAAGAAATCTTAGCCAAAGATCATAAATCATTACAATCAATTATAATTAAACACCATCAGTTATTAGGTCACATGCAGTTAGTGACGGCAGCCGACGGTGACAAGACACCCGGTGACAACATACCTCGTCATAATGCGCATCCAGCTGATTCAACAGCTAAACTTTCGCGAGTTGTATGCAGTGCGTCAGAACCGACATCGAGCCGCTGGAGCCTTTTTGACCTCATGCAAAACAAGGATCACTGGTATCCTGCAGCATTTAAGAATTTTCAAGAGCATGTGCATAAGGGCTATCACATCCAGGTGACCAGATGGAAAGAAAGTGGAGAGAGTGACACCCTGCAGCTCCACTATTTCTGTGAAGATTCTACAAAATCTTACGCGGGAGTAGTGTGCGGTCGGATCCAGAAACAGAACCCAGCAGCAGTAACTCTTCTAGCAGCAAAAACAATGCAGGTGGTGCCAATCAAGCAACAGGCATCACTGCCTTGGGTAGAGTTATGTGGAGCTCTCTCACTATCAAAACTTATGGTCAAGGGCATAATCTTGAATGGTCACAAGGACGTATACGGATGGGGTGACTCAACTGCAGTACTAGGATGGCTTCATAAGGAACGCATTCAATGGACGCCCTTCGTTGCCGGCATGGTCAAAAATATAACGGAGGGCATTCCAGCGGAAAGCTGGCAAACCATCAAATCAAATAAGGACCCAGCTGACAGCGCGTCTCCAGCATTATTAGTCATCCAACACCAAGATCAGCCTATGCCGTGGAATGGACACACGTGCTTACCATCATTGAATACCCAAGAGCTGAGAGAAATGAACCTCGACTTAAAAACAAGAAAAATAAGCCAATTACAGAAATTAGACACCAACATCATTAAACAAACAATAAGCGAACACAGCAGTTTACACAAACATCACACGTCCTTGCAAGGAATTTACGTGTGATAAAACAAGAACAACACAAGCAAGCATTTATAACAGCTGATAAGATGTGTGTGCCTAAATTGAAGTTAAATCAAAAGGTTCAGCGTTCAGAATTCAAGTTAAAGAAGAAGAAGATTGAGGACAACAAAACTTTCCAGAAGGAAGGCAGTGTCAAACGCAACAGTGAGATCATCATCAAATCAGTGAAATGTCACCGTTCAAGTCAAGATGGCCAATCATCAGGCTCAACAAAATCTGGCTCAACAGAGCCAATACAGAGACCAGCCAAAGCAAAATGGGTCACTCGAAATCGAAAGACGTCTTTTATCAATTTTATGTTAACAATATTTTTGTTGTATATGTTATGTGCCATGATGACAATTCAAGGTGCTTATGACACTTCAGCATTGCAAACTAATAACAGCATTTATTTCGACAAGTTATCCGACATACGCATCGTCCAAGACAAGTGGAAACTCATAGTTTATTACAACATGGAGCCGTACTGGAAGGGAACTAAATTACTATACGCCTACTATAAACATATAGATGGCTTATGTTCGAAATTGAACCGGAGATCCCACTGTGACATAATCACTCTCCAGTTACGTCATCGCTTCTCAGAACTGAAGTACTACGACCGCATGCTACAAAGTCAGCAGTTTGATAAGCGTACGCGTACGCGACGAGGGCTCACTAACGGCGTCGGCTATCTGGCTAATAGTTTATTTGGGGTCTTGGGTGAACGTTTCGCCGAGCAGTATGAAAAGGATATAACTACCATTAGAAGCAACCAGCAACATTTGGTATCTCTCTGGTAGAAACTTGTAATTGGCCTAGTTTATTTTATTGTTTACTTTTGTTCTACTGTTTAATTGGCTGTAAGTTTTCCTATGATGAATAAATAAATAAATAAATAAATAAAAATCAGACCTCGGTTATTGAAGCAGAAAATAACTTATTACGTCGAGTTGAAACATCCATGGAAGCTCAATACAAGATTTTCAAGGCACATTTGAACATTTTTGAGAAGGCTGCTAACGACGTAATGGGCGAGATTGAGCAGATAGAGATCGTCAATGAGTTTATGCTTTCAAGCATCATTGCAAACAATGTTCTCGTCAGTTTAAAAAGCATTCAGGACACCCTACTGGACACCATCACCAATATTCAACCATTTAATATCCATCTCTTGTCACCACAACAGCTTCGCAGCGAACTCAGCATAACATCGAGTCAACTGTCAAAGGATATCTCATTACCCATTGACAATATACAAGCAGATCTAATAAACATTTACAAAATTTTAAGAGTTAGAGCTCGCATTACTGCACAGTACTTCATCTTCGAGATACAGATCCCATTAGTTAGTAGAGACAGCTTTGATCTGTACAGACTGTATCCAGTTCCTCGGCAGGCGGGAAGTTCTATCGTCAGCATCGCACCGATAGAAGATTACTTGGCTATCAACTTACAAAAGGATACATACCTACCTGTTTCGGAGATTGAGTTACAGAAATGCACGGAACTCTACAAAGCTTCGCTTTTATGCGAGTTGCAGAAACCGGTGTATCATAGAGATTCAGACAATAGTTTTTGTGTCAGAGATCAGCAGACAGGTAATTGTAACATTATCAAGAGCTCGTGTCAAGTTACATGGACGCTGCTTCAAAATATAAACAATCTCATTCTCAGCTGTTGTGATCAACACAACTTGCGATTTATAACTATGTGGAGATCAGATTACCACCGAACGATTAACAGGTGTAAACATAATTGCACTTGAGAGTAGCTGAGTCATCAAGGGCGACTTACTCAAGATTACGTCACACAAACGCTCTCGTACTCCTGTAAATAAAATCGCCTACTTGAAGATACCAATTACTTCATCGGGCAAGAGAACATGATGTCACCACAATGACATCCACCAGTACGTCGCCATTTATTCAGTAGCAGTAGTGGGGTTGGTGTGCGCTGCCTTCATCTGGTGGCGATCATGCCGCTCTGCTCCTCCAGGTACCAGCGACCGCATGCGGTTGGCCGCGTCTCTGACGCATGTGCCGCCCGTGCTCCAATCGGCGGTGGCGAGCGATCGCTCGCTCCTGCAGCGCCAGCGCCACCCACCGGGGCGCAGCTGTCACCCAATAATAGTGTTGGTGAACAGTGTAGTAAGGTGCAGATTAGTGTTAGTGAGCACTGTAACGTGCAAGTCAGTGAAAGTGAAAAGTGTAGTGAACGGGACGTAGACGTACGCAACACAAAAGGCACTTCACCCATGTTCGCGAAAATTAATTTTAAGCAATGACAATTGTCGGTTTCAACTTGTACCACTAACCACACAATATTGTCTATCACCTTGTATCGACTTCACCCACTAACACAAGCATTCTCATCTCATTCATCTCTTCTCGCGCCCGGAACATGTACGGTCCGTAGCACCGCACAGAGTGCCAATTCATCATTATTGGATCGTTTCCGAATGCGGCGCGTCAGCCGTTCATAGGTCGTTCTCAAGCAACCGCGGCTCGATCACTTCATAAATTCACCTTCCTCTATTTGTATCTATAAGTAGTATGTGTCAATAAACTGTGTAATCTCAAATCACATCTTTGCATTGTTTTGGTGTAGCAACATCCCCTATAAAAGGTAAGGAAGATCTATGTCAATGCAAATTATTTAATTCGTAATTAATTGTATTTGATACCTATTCATTCTTCATTCTATCAGTAAAAACCATAATTTACTTATCTTACACTTATTCGTACCTAATTTAATTATCTTTCATGCTATCTTTATATTACCTATATACTTGTATGATTAAACTTAACACCTGTATAATGACTAGAATAATTTGGAATGCTAGGATTGATCGGCGATGACCGTGCAGTATCAACGCGGTGCCAACGCAGTAGGGCGCCAGGCGCAGCGTAGCGTAGTGTAGCGTAGCATAGCACAGGCTCGGCGGAGGTAGCGTCACCGCGGCTCGGGCGGCAGGAAGGCGTCGCAGTCGCGCGGCGCCTCCGCGCTCAGGTACGTGGAGTCGGTGGCGGCCGACGGTGGCGCCGCCCACGACACCCACCGCGCCTGCGGACAGTCACGCATGAGGGATCCGGCTAGGGCGAGGCGCATTGACCTCGCCGGTGAGGTCGCCACTGCGATGGTGCTATAGCTCTCGTATGTTATACATTATACCGGTGCCGAAAACGGTAGCTGAACTCTCAAGTGAGCGTACCTGTGCTTCGTCGCGCGCGCTGCTGCCACCCGCCGCGGCCTCCAGCTCCAGTGGCAGCGCGTCTAGCGGCACGTCCAGGCAGGGCACCAGTAGGCGCGGCGCATCCGCCAGGAAGGCCGCCACGGCCGCCGCGCTCGGCCGCGCGCGCTGGTCCTGCTGCCAGCACGACTTGATCAGCCCCTCCCTGCAACGGCGTGACGTCAGGCGGGCGCGGGTGGGGGCGGGGCGGGGCGGGGGTGGGGACGGGTGGCACTCACAGCTGCGGCTTGAGACCCGGCGGCAGCTCGAGCGTGCGGCCCGCCTTCACGCGCGCCAGCACCTCGGCGTTGGAGAGCCCCTGAAAGGGCAGCGAGCCGAAGGTGACGATCTCGTACAGCAGCACGCCGAACGCCCAGACGTCCGAGGCGGGAGAGAAAACGCCCAGCGCCAGGCTCTCTGGCGCCATCCAGCGCACCGGCAGCAGCCCCTTGCGGCTGAACCGGTAGTAGTCGTGGTCGAACACGAGGCGCGTCATGCCGAAGTCGGCCAGCTTGACGACGCGGTGCGCGCTCACGAGGCAGTTGCGCGCGGCCACATCGCGGTGCACGTACCGCAGCTGCGCCAGGTAGGATAGCGCGCGCGCCACGTCCAGCGCCATGTGCGTCAGCCGCGCCGGAGACACCTCCGCGCCGTGTGCGCCGCCCGCGCCCGCCAGCTGCCGCCGCGCCAGAAGGTAGCCCTTCAAGTCGCCGTACAGCATGAACTCCATCACGGTGCACACCGGCTCCGTGGCCGTCACCACGCCCAGCAGCCGCACCACGTTCTTGTGCTCGAAGCGCTTCATCGCCTCCGCTTCCGAGAGAAAGTCGAGTTTCTCCTCGGTGCTGGCGCCCGCCTTGAGCGTCTTCACGGCGACGGCGGACCAGCCGCGGTCCTCCGCCAGCAGCGCGTGCCCGCCGTACACGGTCCCGAAGGCGCCGGTACCGAGCTTGCGGTTGATGACGACGCGCTCGCGTGCTAGCTCCCAGCGGTCCAGGCCGCCCGGCTTGGGGCCCAGCGTGCGCATGCCCAGCGCTGCCAGCCGCGCGCGAAAGTCGCGCTCAGCGCGGCGCCGGCATTGCCACGCGGCTACCGCCAGCAGCACTGCCAGCGCTAGTAGCAGCAGCGCGCCGGTCGCCACGAACGCCACGCGGCAGTCCGCGTGCAGCGCGTCCGCCAGCCCCTGCAGCGCGCATCGCTCCGTGCCATCCGTTGGCGCGCGCCCGTCCTCCGTACTCCAGCGCAACACCGCCGCATCCATCGCCAGCGTGCCGGAGCGCCATGTGCCTACGGTAACGTGTGAACCGTTGCGCCACTGGCGCACCTCAAGCGCAGACACGCGCGCGCGCGTCGGTCCCGCCTCCTCCCACTCAAAGGCACCCGTCAGCCCGGAGTACGGTACGCGCGCCGCGTCTTCCACCAGTGACCTGCAACACGATAAACGCGTCCGTTGCAATCGCCCGTGCCACCATCGACTTACAAAACTCAATAAAATCGACTCGCATGAATAGATATAACCTGACGAGTTCGGTCCGGTGCAGGTCGTCGATCGCCTCCGGGCGCACGGCGAGCAGGCGCGCGAGCGCGGCCGCCCACAGCCTCAGCACGTCGTACAGCAGCGCGGCGTGCGGCGGCGGCGGGTCGCCGCAGAGCGAGGCGTCGGTGACGCGGCGGCAGCGCGCGCTCCAGCGGGCCGCCCACGCGGCGGGCACGCGCGCGCCCTGCCACGTCCAGGCCGCGGACAGGTGTCCCTCGGCCGCCTCCAGCAGCTGTGCCTGGTCGCAGGGGTGCGGGTCGCCGGCAGCGCGCAGCAGCCAGCGCGGCGGCAGCGCGGCGGGCAGCAGCCATGCGGCGCCGCGCGCGGGCAGCAGGCCGGCGGCGCGGCCGGCGCACAGCGCGGCGCGAGCTGCCCGCGCGTCCTCCACGCACACGTACACGATGCGACCGCCGACCGCCGCCACGCGCGCCGCCCACTGCGGGTAGGGCGAGCGGACACCGTATCATCTCAGAGCTCTCGGTCACTTAATAGGGAAATTTTGTTAAGTAACTCAGCACTATCAACTTTATTATTTAACATATGAATAATTCATCATTAACAGCCTGAAGACGTCCACTGCTGAACATAGGCCTCCCCCAGAGCACGCCACCTTGAGCGGCTGCTCGCCTCCTGCATCCATCGGCTCCCCGCGGCTTTCACCAGGTCGTCGATCCACCGAGTGGGGGGCCAGCCTACGCTGCGTCTTCCGGTTCGTGGTCGCCACTCGAGAACCTTTCTTCCCCGTCGGTTGTCAGTTCTACGAGCGATGTGGCCTGCCCATTGCCACTTCAACTTACTAACTCTAAAAGCTATATCGGTCACTTTAGTTCTCCTGCGGATCTCCTCGTTCCGGAGCTTATCTCGCAGGGAAACACCGAGCATAGCTCGCTCCATAGCTCGCTGCGCGACTTTGAGCTTACTAATGAGGCCAACAGTAAGAGACCATGTCTCAGTTCCATAAGTCATCACTGGCAACACACACTGATTGAAAACTTTCGTTTTCAGGCTCTGCGGTATTTTGGACGAAAAGATAGGACGAAGCTTCCCGAACGCTGCCCAGCCGAGTTGTTAATATGAATAATTATATAAAAATAATCATATATTTCATTTAAAAAAAATTCAAATTATACCTGCCGTTTGTTTCCCGTTCGTACCTTCACGATGAGATCGTAGTCAAGGTCGTCCCCGTCAGCCGGCAGCTCGAGGTGCGCCACCACGTCCCCGAGGCGCGCGGGGTCGAGTGCGGCGCGTGTGGCCAGCTCCGTGAGCACCGCCACGCGGCGCCACCCGAGCTGCGCCAACACCGCCGCGCCCGCCTCGCCCACGTGCCGCGCGTCCCCCGCTGCCAGCAGCGCCAGCGCGCCGGGAGCCGCCGGTGGCGCCTGCGCCGTGTACGCTAGCACCGGCAGCGCCAGCGCCGCGCTTTGGCGCGCCACGTCACTGAACGCGGCGCCGCACGCCGGCCCCGCGACGCCCGATAGTGCGCCGAACTCGGTGCCGAGTGCGTCCGTCAGGTACTTGAAAGCGCGCGTGCCCGAACACGCATCGTCCAGCAGCTCCACCTTGAAGTCGAGCGCGCTGACGGCTGCTAGCGCCTCGTCCTCCTCCGCCAGCTCGGCGGCGGCGCGCAGCGCGGGCGCGACGTACGCCTCGCGCCGCGTGCTCAGCGGCAGCATGGCCACCGCGCGCACCTCGCCCGGTGCGCCCGCCCACGCCGCGTGCCGCGCCAGCACGCCGCGCGCCGCCGCCTCCGCTCCTACCGCGCGCGCGCGCTGCTCCAGAACCCGCAGCTCCGCCTCGTCCAGTGCCAGGCGGCCCAGTACGCGCGCCGCGCTCGGCGACCGCGCCAGTGCGCGTGCGTTAACCAACTTAAGAAGACGGCGCGCCTCGAACGGGCAGTCAGGCTCCAGGCATGGCGGTGGGCCGAGTGGCCACGCGCCGGCGCCCGCGAGTGCCGTGGCATCCAGGGCGCGCCCGCACAGCAGTGCAGCGTGCGACGCGAGTGCTGCCAGCATGCGCATGGCACCGGCCGGCACAGTGCGCGCGCGCGCATGCAGCCCGTGTGAGCGGATGACGGTGCGCATCACCGCTGCCTCCGCCTCGTCACCCACCAGCAGCGTCGCGCGCTCCGCGTCCTCCGCCCCGCACCACGACGTCTCGGAATCGGTAACGGACGAGTTGTGGCAATCGAATCTATGAACGTTAAACAAAGGTTGAAAGCGGGGGTCTCTTCTACTTTCAATTTAAAAAGCGTCGTCATAATCAGGGGATAAATCGTTTAAACAATAGTTTATCATCATCATCAACTGTAAGACGTCTACCACTGAACGTAGTCCTCCCTTATGGAGCGTCATTTGGAGCTTGCGTTTCCTATCTTATTATGCATCCATCGATTCCCCGCGGTTTTCCCCAGATCGTTGGTCTACCTAGTCTCTACTTAATGGGCCGAGCGCTGGATCTTCGGTTTGTGATAGCTAACAACAACAGTTAGGAAATACTAGTTTTACACAGGAGATATTCAGGAGGTGCCGAAACCCTCCAGACTTCATGGCCTCATACAATAAAATACATTACAAAAATTCTTTATTGTACACCAAGCATGAAAAAGATACATACTTAAATTAAAAAAAATACCTCTTTTAGTCGAACATTATTCTGTCTTTTTTTTTTACGCAACTGTTTCGACAGTGGGTATTATTTTTCGGAGCCACCGGTAAATAAATAGTATACTCACTTCGGAGCACCGAGAGAGAGAAGCGCGGCGTCGAGGTCAGCGCGCGAGATGTGGTACCTCGCCGCGAGACGTGCGTCCGTGAAGTCGAGCAGCGAGCGCGGTGCCGGCGCCAGCGGCGTGGGGCGAGCGAAGCAGGCGCGGCGGGCGGGCGGCGCCGCGTCTCCGAGCAGGTCGAGGCCGGCGTCGCGCATGCGCGCAGGCGCGGGCGCAGCGGCCGCCCCGGCCGGCACCAGCGCCGCGTGCACCGTGCCGCGAGCCAGCGCCGCCAGCGTGCCCCGCAGGCAGGCCTCGGCGTCAGGCGCACCGCCCACGCACGCGGAAGCAGGCGGAGCGGAGCGAGCGCGTACGCCGCGCCCAGCGAGCGCGGCGCACGCGAGTGCGGCGAGTGCGGCGCCGCCCGACGCGCCCGACTCGAACGATACGCCGCTCACGGTGAGCGTGAACGTATCAGCGTCGCTACTGCTGTTGCCGAGGCCCCCTGAACACCCAAATATTATCAAAATCGGCCGGTAAATGGCACCGCAGAAAACTTCACCCCTTTTTGTGGGAAATACCCCTCCAATCAAAAAACGCCCATGACTGAAAAATTCCTTGGACCCGTAGAACCTGTACCAAATGATACCAAGTTTCGTCATGATTCGTTAAAAAATGCAAGCTGTACGCGAGTACGTACATCTGGACAGAATCCCGAGTTGAAGCAGAGACTTTCGCTCACTTCATTCGCTCGGTCAATTATACAGTGTCATTCGTTCGTAGACCTAATCCTTTCAGGGTGTGTTTAAACAGGCCTTGGGCTATCTTTTAAGCGTAACATTCGTTCAGAGATTTATTTTTATATTTGAGTTATTCAAAATTTTGTAAAAATTTGAAGAATTCCCCGTTTTTGGCATTAAATCACTGATTTCTGAAAGCATCGCATTTAATTAATAAGTTTCTGATTTTAATTACATAAAACAAACCTTAATGACTCTACTGACACTTAAATTTAATAATAATAAACCATAGTTTTTAAAAACAGTTCTTAAAAGTGAAAAATTTTTTTTTCTTGAAAATGATGACCCTGGCAAAAAAGTTGATTTATCTCAAAAAGTTAACTGAAGTTTTTTTCTGTAAACTGTTTTAAAAACATGTCCTTTTCAACGGCTTTATAATGAGATACCATTTATCAAAAAATATTGATGGGTTCCAAAGATACTCACAACCAAAGATGTCTACCCCCTCATCGACACACGAAATCATCCATGTTAATACTTGGTATCACGATTAACGTTAAGCCATAAAGCGAGAGTTAGGGCAACCAAGCAGTGACAAACTTATTTTTATGTATCAATGGCCTCTCATTGATACACAGAGTCTACCGTACGAGTTGAAATTGGACAAAATCCCGGGTAAGTAACACTTAATATAGTTGATGACAATAAAAATGAAAGTTTGCTTATTTTCTTGTTTAATAACTCAAAACGGCTGTAATATTATTCTAAAATCCAGTAAATTGTAAGTTTTCATGCACTCATATCATGCATTTATACCTCACTACCTCACCTTTATTTACAATTATTCAGTAACTAACATTGATTTTTAGTATGTTGTTTTATTTAAATAACATGTTTAATTTTGCTGAAACATTACTTTTGGTAACTATTAGAGGTATAAATTACCACTAACCTAAAATAACTTTATTTTGATTTGGGTTTTTTCTTTACTATTGCACCATATCTTAGGGAATGATAAAAACTCCCAAAACCGTAAAACGTGTATTTCAGGTTAAAGTTCGAGCACGGAACCTTAAAAATGTGCATGAAAATCTACAATTTACTGGATTTTAGAATACTATTACAGCCGTTTTGAGTTATTAAACAAGAAAATAAGCAAACTTTCATTTTTATTCTCATCAACTATATTAAGTGTTACTTACCCGGGATTTTGTCCAATTTCAACTCGTACGGTAGGCTCTGTGTATCAATGAGAGGCCACTGATACATAAAAATAAGTTTGTCACTGCTTGGTTGCCCTAACTCTCGCTTTATGGCTTAACGTTAACCGTGATACCAAGTATTAACATGGATGATTTCGTGTGTCGATGAGGGGGTAGACATCTTTGGTTGTGAGTATCTTTGGAACCCATCAATATTTTTTGATAAATGGTATCTTATTAGGAAGCCGTTGAAAAGGACATGTTTTTAAAACAGTTTACAGAAAAAAAACTTTAGTTAACTTTTTGAGATAAATCAACTTTTTTGCCAGGGTCATCATTTTCAAGAAAAAAAAATTCACTTTTAAGAACTCTTTTAAAAACTATGGTTTATTATTATTAAATTTAAGTGTCAGTAGAGTCATTAAGGTTTGTTTTATGTAATTAAAATCAGAAACTTATTAACTAAAAGCGATGCTTTTAGAAATCAGTGATTTTATGCCAAAAACGGGGAATTTTTTAAATTTTTACAAAATTTTGAAGAACTCGAAAATAAAAAAAAATTGCTGTACTAATGTTACGCTTAAGAGATAGCCCAAGCCCTGTTTAAACACACCCTGAAAGGGTTCGGACTGCGAACGAACCACCCTGTATACAGTTGTGGTCATATAATTCCAGAAACCTTTTATCTAAATCATGTCATGTGTAGTTACGTGTTCCTTTTTAGAAGTAACTAGTTATGTTATGAAATAGCCACATGAATATAGAAAACGGGATTAGGAATATAGAATGAAATCGCTACCAATTTTTTTTATAGTTATTATTTAGTCTTTATAGTAATACATTCAAATAGTAATGAAGCTGGACAAATAATTAAGAACGATTTATTAACCTGCTCGAGAGGTGGTTTATATGAAACATAGATTAAATAAATCACATTAATGTGAAGTGCGTAGAGAAAAAAAACAGGTTAATACAATTCAAACTTAAGTTAATAGTTAGTAGCATGGCCACGGTTTTTAGTAACTGCTTTACACCGGCGAGGCACTGTGACTGACTCTATCAACTTTTGACATTTCGCAAGAAAGATAGAGTTTCATTCTTCTAAGAAAACGTCGTAAAGCTCTCTTAAATTGCCACACAGTCGATTTGAAACCTTTTTCTTAACTTCGCACCAAAGATGTTCTATTGGGTTTAGATCTGGGATGTTAGCTGGCCGATCTAAGACAGAAACGGATTTGCGATGTGAGAAATTCCTAAACGGTGCGTGCAGTACGCTTTGGATCATTGTCATGCTGGAATTTCCAAATAACCGGAAGCACGGCTTCAGCATAAGGTAATATTGTTTCTTCCAGTATATTTTTGCATTGGAATTGATCTATGTTTCTTACTATCAGCTTAACAGGTCTAACACTAGTTCCAGAAAAGCACCCACAAATTTTCACATTTCCTCCACCATGCTTTAGTATCACTTTTGTATACTTAGGGTCGAATGCTTTATTCGGAGGGCGTCGTAAATACCGTTTTCCATCAGAACATACCCTGTTTATTTTTGTTTCGTCAGAAAAAAGAACATTTTTCCACTGTCTACCTGTCCAGTTTTCATACCTTCTTGCAAATGCAAGCCGTGCTTGCCTATGGCTTATGGCTATGGTTTCAACATGGGCACCTTCCTTGCTATTCTTCCGTGCAACTTACTTTCTACCAAACGCCTTCGAATAGTGCGTGCCGAGATGGCTGAAGGGTTGTTTTCTCTAAAATATTCTTTTTTCAACTCATTAGACCCTTTAAAAGGATTTTGTTTGGCTAAATGAACGATATTTCGATCATCTCGACGAGATGACTTTCTCTTTTTAGTTGCACGCGGAACATTTGCAGTAGTTTGATACGTGGCAAAATGCTTTACAGCGTGGAAAACCATCGTTTTTGAGCATTGCAGATGGTCGGCTATCTTTTTATACGACCAATTCTTCTCACAAAGTTTTATTATTATGTCCCTTGTATATTTATCACAACTTTTATTTTTCCCCATTATTTTCTTAGAAAACAATTACCTTTAAAATTTTAACAGCACTAAATGGCGCCAAAACTTTACGAATAGGGACCTACAACCACAGAGCCACAGTGTCCTCTATTTAATTTTGAATAAAAAATAAACTATTCAGCGTTCTTAATTATGTGACTAGCCAGTAAGTAGTATTACTAGGTTCAGATCTAATGTATAGAGTTTATCTATTTATTTTTTAGCCAATCATGTGCATCAACGTACGTACCGCTAGTACGCAAAGGTTTTGCGATACCGAGAGAAATGCACAAAAATACATGTCATTAGTTATACGTGTTAGTTTGAAAAAATCTTCCCGTTAGATAAGCGTTCTTAATTATATGACCACCACTGTATATATTTTTTATTGAAAGTTACAAAACTGGGAATATATTACTTATGGTACTTAAAAATATCTCGGTATCTCTCGCTGCTAGCTGCCAGGGAGCCGAACACGAGTAATAACATTAATTTCTAACACACAAACAAAATATATATAACTTAAGTAATGACCAGTGTTAAATAAAGAGTAAATTGTGACAAATGCAATTAAATTAGTAACCAAGATGGAGAACTTGTAGTAGTACCAATTATTACAAGTTACGTGATAGTATCTCAGTAATACGTGCGTCGTCTAACTGATGTTAGCGAACTATCATCAAAAATATCAATATCATACTATACTCTATCATAAGAGTCACACATTCGGTAAAGTGAAGAGTACTTTAACATAATATTAGTTTTGCAAATGGGAAGAGCATAATATACGTGCATAATATATTATTAGACAAGAGGCGGTTACCTGGACGAGGTGCTCGGAATGATATATTATGCAACATATCAGGACAATCAACTAAACCAATAACCTTCTATATATATAAAATTCTAAACTGATTTCAATAATCAACGCACAGCCCAAACCGCTGGTCCTAGAGACTTGAAATTTGGAAGGTGTATTCTTTGTGTAGTGTAGGAAGTGTAGGAATCCACTAAGAAGGGATTTTTCCAAAATCCACCTCTAAGGGGGTTAAATTTGGGTTTTACGTATGTATGCAACTTTTTATTCTGTGGATCGATTGGTTCGAAATTTGGTGTGTATACTCTTCAGTTAAAATAAAGTTCAGTTTGTGTCATAATAATAATTATTATTCAACTAATTTGGATTTGGATGACATATTATTATAGTAACGCGATAGGCTCTAACATGTACTAACAATCGAAATATTTTCCATCTCGGAAAACGGAATGGTCCCTGCGGGCTATAATCATTATTACGCAGTTAGTTGCCGTCTTTTTTTCGGGGTTGCTCGGTTTGCTTGGCCGCAAGCTGTCCACAAGAGCGCGTGTGTAGCGATGGTGACTACAGTAGCAGTTGGCGTTTTTTTTTTCAAGGGTGCTCTGCTCACTGCGCTAGAGCGAGTGTATAGCGAAGGTCACCTGTTGTAGAAGTTGGCGTTAACTTTATTGTGAAGGTGATCTGAATCGTTAATATAAAAACGTTATTGTATTAATAAATACAATTAAAACATTGCGAGTAAAATTTTATTATAGTCAAACTAATATGTTATTATTTTCTTTGTAAGTACATATTGACTCTTTTGTGAAGTCGTCCTTCTCTCTCCAAATTTGCTGCGCCCGACGGGGTCCATAATGAGCCTACTTAAATAATTTTATACTTATTCCACCTATGTACACTATGGAAGCAATAAAATATCTGAATCTGAATCTGAATCTATACTTTAGTCTCCGTAATTCTGCTTATAGGCTCAATTATCTCTGTTTATACTATTGTACTCTTTTTTCTTTCAAGAATTACGCGGGCGAAGCCGCGGGCATTAAGCTAGTTAAATTATATAACATGACATAATAAATACTATTCGCACCATTCAATCTGTCATGCGATTTGTTGACTCATTCTGCTGGATGGGAGCCGCAAGACGCCTCCACACGATACAGTTTGACTGATTGAGTCAACAAATCGCATGGCAGATTGTATCGTGTGTAGAGTATACCTACTTTACTGCAACCGCTAGTTTATCCCGCGCATGCTTCTGGGATAGCATTACTTACCTAGATTTGTGGTTGTGTTTGTATGTACCTATAGGCAACTAGGCACGTACCAGGTAATTGTAGCAATTGTAGCGCAGTGTAGTTCCCGAGCGCTCCCGCTGCAGGCACCGCGCACGCGCACACGCACGCGCACGCCAGCGCGCACGCCACCGCGTTCCACCTGAAACTCCTGCATCGTTACATTCGACAGCAGCCGGGTGCAGGGAGGGGAACGGATGCAACGCCACCGAGTACGGTAGGTAGTGACGAGTGGTGCCGCGCACCTCATCGATCCGCCAGGCAGCAGGGGGCCGCGCCCGGGCCGGCGGGGGCCCACATCCGCCGGGTGTAGGGAGGGGAGCGGATGCAACGCCACCGAGTACGGTAGGTAGTTTTTTTGGTAGGTGGCTTGCGCTTGACCACTATCTCACCTGATGTTAAGTGACGATGCGGTCTAGGATGTAACGCGCTTGCCTAGAAGATACCTGTTCACTCTCGATTTGAAAACTCCAAGATTGTAGTCCTCGGGAAATACAGAAGCCGGCAAAGCGTTCCACTCTTTGGCTGTTCGCATGATAAACGTGGAAGCAAAACGCTTTGTTCGCACATGCGGGATGTTAACCATGTAGCGATGGCGTTTTTTCGTACATCTACTTGTTCGATGGTGGAATGGTGATGGCGGAATCAGGTTATGCAACTCTAGTGCGCACTCTCCAAAATGCACTCGATAAAAGACCGATAAACTGGCAACTTTGCGTCTATGTTCGAGGCGTAGCCGAGAATCAAACAGTTTATTGCCTATGAGCTTCTTGGCGCGTTTTTCAATAGAATCTAAGGCTTCCAGCTGGTATTTAGCAGATCCGTCCCACAGGCAAGCCAAGCAGTACTCCATGCACGATCGAACTTGAGCTTGATACAAATTAAGAAGCTGTTCCGGTGCGAAGTACTGCCTGAACTTTGCAAGAACACCCAGCTTTTTAGAAGCTAGTTTAGCCTTCGACTCTATAAAGGACCCAAAGTTAAGGTTAGATGTCAGGGTCATACCTAATAGCTCTAGGTGATCCAAAATCAGTATTGAAATGTTATGGAATGTAGGAACCATCACAAACGGACTCTTTTTTGCGGAAAAGAGACACGCCTGGGTTTTGTTTGCATTGAACTTAATCAAGTTTGCCTCGCCCCATGCAGAAACAGCATTCAAGGCCAAGTTCATGCTCTCAACCATGGTCTCTCTGAGAGCCTGAATTTCGGCACCACTGGCCCTAGCGTTAGACTTGTAGCTTTCTACAACCGTGCTGTCATCCGCATACCCAAAGATACCGGGTTTTAGCAGGTCATTTACATGTAGCAGGAAGAGGGTTGCAGAAAGTACTGACCCTTGAGGTACCCCAGCATTGATTGCTAATCGATCAGACGAGCAGCCGTCAATGACTACCCGTATGGATCTTTCCCTCAAAAAATCTGAAATCCATTTGCACAGGCCAGTGGGCAAGCCGAAAGATGGAAGCTTGCTTATGAGGCTATCATGCCAGACTCTGTCGAAGGCCTTCGAGATATCAAGAGAAACAGCAAGGGTTTCACCATACTTCTCGATGGCCTCGCCCCATGTGTGCGTGGAATACGCTAGAAGGTCTCCAGTGGACCGATTTCGACGAAAACCGTACTGTCGGTCACTCAGGAGATCGTTTGCTTCTAGGTATGCTAGGAGTCGGCTGTTCAGAACACGTTCCATAGTCTTACAGAGAATGGACGTGACTGATATTGGCCTATAGTTAGCAGGGTCGGCACGACTACCTTTTTTAGGCACAGGTTGTACATTAGCTATCTTCCAAGACTTTGGCACATGTCCAGGCTCTAAAGAAAGACGAAAAAGGCCTGTCAGGACAAGAGTCAACTCAGGCGCGCATGTTTTTAAAACTATGGCTGGGATTCCATCATGGCCACTAGCTTTGTTCACATCTAGATTGCGTAGCGTGTTACGTACCTCAGTTTGGCGGATACGTATCTCAGACATTGATGTTCCGCATGCTGGTAGACTAGGAGGTACTTCGCCAGCGGTATCTAGACGTGAAGATTCAGAGAAGAGAGACGCGAACAAGTTCGCCTTCTCCTCTGCCGTATGAGCTAATGACCCATCAGGCTTTAGTAATGGAGGCAATGAGGGGCGGCAAAAGTTCGCCTCAACCGCCTTAGCCAGGGACCAAAACACTTTACTTCCCGCAGGATACGAAGCAAGTTTGGTCCCAAACGGCTAATATGGTTGTAGCGAGCCTTTCTTAGGGCTTTTTTGCAGGCCTTGGCAGCTTTGTTAAAGGCTCTCTTCTTCTTGCTTAAATTCATCGATTTGCGGGATCTAGCATCTGCCCAGGCCAAATACGCCTCCTGCTTTAACGCTTCGGCGTGCCTACATTCGGCTCCAAAGCAGGGGGTAGCTTTCCCGGATTGTGGGGTGTCGGAAAAGGGAATGTAGTATTCCATAGCTTGCCGCAACACGTCTGTCACGGCAACCGCGCAGACCGAAGGATCGCTCGAAGTGAAGCAAACTTGCCGCCAAGGATATGATGACAAAAAAGATCGCATTTCGTCCCATTCTGCTGACCTGTATCGCCATACCCGTCGGGTGCCTTTTGGACTACGATCTAACGGCGAGTATACCGACACAGATTTCACCAGACAGTGGTCGGAGCTACCCAACGATGATGAAACCGACACGGAGTAGCTGTCTGGATCTGTTGTCAGCAGAAGGTCCAAGCAATTAGCCATGTGCCCATCAACATCCGGTACTCTCGTAGCTTCATTAACCAGCTGGGTCAGATTAAATGAAAGCGCAAAGTTACGCATCTCTTTTCCCGCGTGGTCAGTGCTCTGGTACGGGAATAACCATTGCTGATGATGAGCGTTGAAATCACCCAGAAACACTAACTGAGCCGATGGGTACCGCTGCTGAGCCGCGTCAGCTGCCTCACTAAGGTAGTTAGTCAGCCTGGTTGTCTCCTGGTCTCCACTGTGAGATCGATAGACACCAGCGTACAGAATTTTCTCAATGCCGGTGTCCACTAGCAACCAGATGACAGAGAAACGGGAGTCTTCTAAATTTCGGAGACGCCGACAGCAGATATCGTCACGCGTATAAACGCAGATACCAGCACGCTGTTTAAAGTTGTGCTCTAAAACATACCCCGGGTAGGATAGGTAAGCTGTATCTGACGGACAACGTATCTGCGTCTCCAAGAGGTTTGCAGTTTTCAGGTGGTGGTGGACTGCTACGAGATTTGAGTGTAGACCCCTGATGTTTGTGAGGTGCACCTTTAGTGAAAGGACGTGTTGCCGCTGTTTAACGTTCCTTTTTACTGTTCCTTTTTTCATGTTGAGAGTGAAGGAAGGTGGAGAAAATGGAAGTGGGAAAAGGCGCAACTGTACGAACTAAGAGACTCGGAGCCAGGAACTACATCATTGAATGACTAGCATGGAGACTGCGGGGACGCCCGAACCCCCCCCCAAGAATGGCTATCGGGTCCTTTCATCCGGTCGCCAACCGGCACGATAGAGCATTCCGGGATTTTTTGCTAGTTGGCGGGGCAGCCTTTCGTGAGTGGGTAGCTCGCTACTTGGGCCCCCTACTAACTGCGGTCGGCCAGCGGTGCACCGTGCTTCCGATCCCGCTACCCTCCAAACCAGCCAGTCGATGCAGCACACATACCACGCTGTCTAATCCGGTGCACTACAGTCGCGCAACAATCCCGACCCAATTTCCCCGATCGGCTACACCGAGCATCGTGCCGGAACACGTCAAAGACGCTTGGCGGCCCGTCTTTGCCCGGTGGGTGGGCGCAAGCCGTCGGCCGAAACCTACCACCAGTGTGTCACCTGATTAGCACCACCCAGGGACCACGTGTAGTGACTCAGAATTAAGGGTGTACTCCTACGGACGTGGGCGACTCTGTCCCCAAAACGTGAACGGCGGGGGCCCACATCCGCTGGGTGCAGGGAGGGGAGCGGATGCAACGCCACCGAGGACGGTAGGTAGTAACGAATGGTGCCGCATACCTCATCGATCCGCCAGGCAGCAGGGGGCCGCGCCCGGGCCGCCGGGGGCCCACATCCGCCGGGTGTAGGGAGGGGAGCGGATGCAACGTCACCGAGTACGGTAGGTAGTGACGGAGCCAGGAACTACATCATTGAATGACTAGCATGGAGACTGCGGGGACGCCCGAACCCCCCCCCAAGAATGGCTATCGGGTCCTTTCATCCGGTCGCCAACCGGCACGATAGAGCATTCCGGGATTTTTTGCGAGTTGGCGGGGCAGCCTTTCGTGAGTGGGTAGCTCGCTACTTGGGCCCCCTACTAACTGCGGTCGGCCAGCGGTGCACCGTGCTTCCGATCCCGCTACCCTCCAAACCAGCCAGTCGATGCAGCACACATACCACGCTGTCTAATCCGGTGCACTACAGTCGCGCAACAATCCCGACCCAATTTCCCCGATCGGCTACACCGAGCATCGTGCCGGAACACGTCAAAGACGCTTGGCGGCCCGTCTTTGCCCGGTGGGTGGGCGCAAGCCGTCGGCCGAAACCTACCACCAGTGTGTCACCTGATTAGCACCACCCAGGGACCACGTGTAGTGACTCAGAATTAAGAGTGTACTCCTACGGACGTGGGCGACTCTGTCCCCAAAACGTGAACGGCGGGGGCCCACATCCGCTGGGTGCAGGGAGGGGAGCGGATGCAACGCCACCGAGGACGGTAGGTAGTAACGAATGGTGCCGCATACCTCATCGATCCGCCAGGCAGCAGGGGGCCGCGCCCGGGCCGCCGGGGGCCCACATCCGCCGGGTGTAGGGAGGGGAGCGGATGCAACGTCACCGAGTACGGTAGGTAGTGACGAGTGGTGCCGCATACCTCATCGATCCACCAGGCAGCAGGGGGTCGCGCCCGGGCCGGCGGGGGCCCACATCCACCGGTTGTAGGGAGGGGAGCGGATGCAACGCCACCGAGTACGGCAGGTAGTGACGAGTGGTGCCGCGCACTTCATCGATCCGCCAGGCAGCTGGGGGCCGCGCCCGGGCCGGCGGGGGCCCACATCCGCTCGTACCGCTTATACTGAAAACAATCGTAGAACATCATGATGTTGTCGTGAAGATGTTCACTAGAACGATTCATCTTAGGTATATATGTGAAATTCCAGCTTTTCTTAAACAGTTTCTCTTCATAACAGATGAAAAACCATAATTTTGTTTTCTACTATAAAACCAATTTATGAACTTGCCGTTCTACTGGTAAAAGGGAATCTTTCTTGATAACCAGTAGGTACATATCAACCAGTACCAGGCAGTTTTTAAAGTTGGTATTCTAATGGGAATAAACGGAAATTCTAAATTAACTAGGGTGATACTTTTTTTAGTATCTCCGGGAAAGTTATCTACATTCCGAGGTCAATAAAACCAAAGGTCAAATAGTTAATACTAACACTATAAGCGATCCCTGAATAAACCCCCTTAGTGCTATGGAATTATAAAATTATTAGGTCCCAATGTTTTCTTTTCTTATGTTAACGAATAACGTGACAATCTAGTCGTTCACCTGATGTTAAGCGCACGGCCGCCCATAACAGGTGCAGTGTCACTCGGAACTGATATGGTTATTTGAATAATGAACCTTCGTATCTTTAGTTGCTCGAACATAATTATTAGGCAGTAATATTTTTGTATTTCTAGGGTAGGTATCTATATTAATATATGACGATGACAAGGGGGAGTCTGGGAGAGTTCACCAGGCGGAGACAATAGCCAGTGCTCATAAAATCTTTGTGGAACTTGGTATTACAACGTTGCCACACTTTCACACCTCTCCTGTCTTGCTCACGAGACGCCATTGGGTTCGGCAGTTTGGTTAAACGTAGAAGAGAAGTGATAACGTATTTTCGCGTTATAAAGGTGCTTTTATTCGATTTTAGCTATTTTGTGAATGTTGTTTTGTGTGAGTAGATTCAAACAAGTCACGTGAGTAAATCGCAAGTGTGTTTATGCTAGTAACACCTGGTCTACGGCAGATAGATTTTACCTACGTGTCATAGTATATAAATTGTTTTACAAACTTTTTTTTAAATGTGTGGACATTTCACACAGCGCCATCTAGTCCCAAACTCAGCATAGCTTGTACTATGGGAACCAGATAACTGATGCAATGCTTAGATACTTTTTGTTCGTAAATATATACATAGAATACAATATAACACCCAGACACAGAACAAACATGGGTGTTCATCACACAAATGTTTATCATGAGTGGGAATCGAACCCATAACCTATAGTCCAGAAGGCACAGCTATTACCAACTGAGCTATCAGGCCAGTCACTTAAGGCTTTCCGCACACGGGCCACCGACCACAAGCCACAAAACGCCGCCACCGGCATATTTCCTATAGTTTTCATACATTCGCGGCGTTTGTGGCTGTCGCGAGTGGCTCGTGTGCGCCGACACTAAAAGCGTGGGGTGGAAGACATTAGTCACTCGTCGGGAGGAGACTTTACCCTGGTTATTCTATAATGCAATTTCCTTTTATGTACAATGTTTTTTTATTTATTTCGAATTAACACCTAAAATGCCTTTCAAATATAAAAAAAGATACAACAAGAAATGGGAAGTAACTTAAATATATCGGCGATAAAGAATGCTTTTTAGTATTGTCGCAAAATGTGTGTAATAATAGTTGATTTCTTATATACATCAAACATACTCAAATTACGTAATATTCTCATTTTATTATCTAACTAATACTAAGGGCCTTGTCTTAAATATAACAGTTTTAGATAAAAATACATATTTTTAATGATTATTTCACTTATCTTTAAATCCGGGTAATGGCTCCCTACTTGTGGGGTCAAGTCTCCCACCCAGGCGGGAGAAATTAGCCAAATCTCATTATGAGAGAAATCATTAATAACTGAGAAATCATTAAAGTTAAGTATAACAAACATTCTCAAGAGAAAATATAGCTAAATGATGCAGCTTATGATACAATTCGTGGAAAATAGCAAATGTAGTTATAGAACAATTTATGACTATTTTAGTGGAGGGCGGGTACACACTCCCGGACTCCCCTCTAACCGGTACCTAACTCATTCATCATAAATAATCGTCATCAATCAAAATAAAAATGTAAGTACCGCGTCAATTTTACTGTAATAACGTGTACCTATCAAACCTAACATAATATTATTATACCTACTATAGTTATAGATAATAACAAATAGATATTAGAGACCACCGAGTGCGAGCAACTTTGTCAATTAACTAGTTACCTACGTAGTACAGTGTTGGCAACGATGAGAGGTGGTGGGCCGCACGCACCTCGCACCGGGCTCGCACACCTCGCTGCTAGCTGTAGCGGCTCGCGGCGGCGAGGCGCTCGCACTCTAACGGCTCCACACTACACGTCACTCGATACAATCACACAGAATATTATAATACTACGTGTAGATACAATGACACGACACACGCGCGCGCCAACAAGCCGCGTACTGCCGCCGCCGCGGGCGCACAGTCGCGACTCGTGAGCCGCCACATCGCTTGCGTGACGCGCCCGCTTTCCTTGCTGATGGAACGGCTCTTCTTTGACAATGCCACATCAACACAAACATCAGCGATAGCTTATACTCTATAGACTATACAACATTATAGTTGTGGTACGTACGCCCACTGGAGCACCACTACTCGATGTGTGCGGTATACTAGGAGGGGTGCCGAAATTGACATGAATCTCAACGTTGTTTAGGAGTAGCTACCTACAGGCTACACCTGACCCGGGTCTTCCCTTGCACTCGACTTGTGGAATACATAAATATGCTTAACTACCAGTCTAGTATACTGAATAGACTGTAGAGTCTAGCTATTTGCTATAGCGTAACTCTGCTTTTACAATGGTAGCCAACATCTTAGTTCTGACGAAGCTAAAAATAGGGCAGTTTTCTGAAATATTATTCTATGAAAACGAAATTCGAAGTAGAGGTCAAACGCTAGAGCTTATTTACGTGCAACGAAATTCGCGGCTGCCCCAGATGCGGGTGAAATGTGCGTACTGTAAGGACACCCAGCCCTGGCCCTGGCTAATGTTATAGTTTTACCTACGTCAGTCACACGCACATCGAGCCATGTACTTACATAGTATATACCTATTACATGCGAACACTCATGATAACATTCATGTTCCGCGGCGGGAACAGACAGGTACAATAATATTGAATGTCAATTGATCGTTATCTAATTAATTCAATTAAAATAACGGGAATTACCATGTTTTCCCAACTGTCATGATCACACCAACATTATAAGTATAGGTACTAAATTTTGTTATTATGTTATTTTTAATTCTGTGACATGTTCTTCATTTACTCACATTCCATACTTGTTTATCAAGCTGTACCTATCTGGCCTACGGTAATCTACTCAAAGTTATCTATTATAATTATGTCTATGAATCTACTACTTTGTTTATTTTCATATTATTAGGATAATAAATGAGTATGGCCGCTAGCTGTCGAGGTCGCCGCGCTGCACGCCGCGCTGCATCCATCTCACGTTCTCAGAACGTCATGCACTACCTCCATTATGCGGTTTTGTACCCACAGGTATAATTATAGGCTACTCAGCATAATAAATGTGCTCAAAGGTTTTTCAATGACATTCATAATTAATTAAATAATTGGGTAATTATTCCTTAATTTGTCTTTAGGTATAGTACGGACGGAAACCAGATATAAAAATATGTAGGTAGGTATTTACTATTATGAAAATAATACCTGTGCCTGGCGATTCGCCCACCCACGGCTAAATATAACAATAGTACCTAATTAAAATACACAAATACATTAAAAAAAAACAGAACCTAAAGAATTCAAGAAACTAACGCTATTGCTAATTGTTGCTACATTCCATTAAAAAAAGTGATTCCATTCTGTGAATTTCCTATAGCCCTAGTTCGCTCGTTACACCCGGATGGTACAAATAAATCGTGTCGTCGAGCTCTTTTATTATGTACGATTGTTCATAATTTATATTATTTTGTTGTTTTATTGTTAACTAGCTTATGCCCGCGGTCTCGCCCGCGTGCAACCCCCTTCCCCCTTCCCTATCCCCCTAGGAACCGTTTCTTTTTCCGGCTCAAAAATTCCGTTCTCATTAGAACGGAATCACCTCTACACTATGTAATGATTAATGAATGATCTTCGAAATTTAAAGATTTTAGTACTATCAGCTGTTTAGGCTGTGCGAGCTTCTTACGAGGGGGCCTTGTCCTGTATTTTTACCCCTTTAAGGAATGAAATTCAAAAATTGCCGAGACCCGTATGATTTTATTTTGTATGTTCTTTACACATTCCAAATTTCAGTAAGATACGCCATTTTGTCTTTAAATTTCCGTACAAACTTTAACTACAATATTCACCCCTTTAGGGGTTGACTTTCAAAAAACTAAGATAGACCATTTCGCTTATTTTTATACTTGTTTGCATGTGTCAAGTTTCAAAACGATACGTTACGATAAACGATAAGTAGGTTTTGCATTCAAACGGTTTTCCCCCTTTTCATCCCTTTAGGGGTTGAATTTTCAAAAATCCTTTCTCAGCACGCGCTTACGTCAAAAAAGAAAGTCACCTTCCAAATTTCAAGACTACTTTCAGTGGTTTGGGCTGTAGGTTGTCTGTCAGTCAGTGAGGACAATGCCTTTTATACAGGGCAAAACGGCTGAAATATTATAGTTAAATCCAGTAAATTGTAGATTTTCATGCACATTTTTAAGGTTTTGTGCTTAAACTTTACCCGGAAGTACACGTTTTATGCTTTCGGAAGTTTTTATCCGGAATGCAGCTTCTCCTGGCAGTATGCTTATTATAATATTACATAATTATACTATTAGGTAACTGAACGAAAGTGGACACCTCACCTCTATAGTAGCATACTGCATACCCAGACCAGACATCCCAAGAACGAAGGCACTCGGGGTATAAAAATGGATGGCCGACATAGTATTAGTATTGCTTCTGATAGAGCCATCTCAGAAATGACTTATTGTTGTTTTTTCTCTACCACGTGCACGTACCTACATGTTTCATACAGATACCATCGCAGTTGTTTCCAGGTTGCCCCTCACAAAAACGTTGTACCTATAATGCTTGAATGGCACATATAATATGCTCTCAAGGTGTCGTACCTGCCTCATGACGTACCCCAACCCAAGGTTCTAAGTGCCTGTGTGTGCAGTGTGCAGTGTTTGGATGTGAAGTCGGAATGGAAGGTCTTCGCTCACGATCACTCTCAGATAAGCTTGAGACTCTTGGTATCACACCATCACCAGGAAGGTAGGTATTGATGTTTCGTTGTATTTCTTGTCTTGATCAGCCAATGGATAGAAATTGAAGAAAAGATTATTGCGTTCACTCCATCGCCGCAATGACCAATATTGCCTTGAAGCAGAACACAACCATCCCTGTTATGCATTATTATAAACTAGATCATCCGCCAATAACAAGCAGTGAGCTATAGGTACTGGTGGCTTCCGGTAAATCGATTATTATTATTAAAACCACCAAAGTGCGTACATTACTACCTTGAGTCGAGTGTGCGGTGTGCCTATACGTGTTATAATTATAGTTTGGTTCGTAGCCTTTGTACTGCACATACTGGCGATGATTACGCAGGTACGAACAAAAATCGTGGCAATGCGTTGTAGACCCCGCTTTAGATAGAGTTTCACAGTGTCGAGTGCTTTTCTAAAATCAAGATATTATTATGCAGCGTCATAATCAAACAAAATAAATGAAATGCGCGACCAGATACCTTGATGGGCAAGGTGTAAGGGTGGAAGCTCAGTGAGACGAGGATGTTCTCAGCCCGGGGCGCGTCCAGCGAGACTCGCTCCGCTGTGCGCGTGCGCATACATACATACGGCCGCGGGCGCTGACGGCAGCTCTCGAGGAAACCTATTCTAGTTAGCATACTATTACAAATGTTAATGAGTGGCGTAACCAAAAGGCTGTTTGTTTAGTTGTGGACTAGGCACAGTTTTAGCAGTAGTTAGCGGGAGAGGCCGCATTCTCCGGCGCGGGCGCACTGTCCTCCGCCGCGCCGCAGCCTGTTCCTCACGGCTGCCACGTACCACCACCCACCTGCCGCGCAAATGTATCTCTTATGCCATTCGCAGAGAAACTAGTTTGCCGCGAGTCGCATACCGAACATCGTAAACAGATGAAAATGTGTTTTAAATGAGCCTAACTGCGCAGCGTGACTTGTTTTTGTAATTAAGAATGTTGTTATTCTATAACTAAACGTGTTCGTGAATACGATTCCTTACGATATTATGCACGATCCGACTAACGTATTTTTTTTATTAAATCAGCTGAATCTTTGTTTGTTCGATGAAGGTAGTAAGCAATTTAATAATATCTCTTTATTTAGGTTTAGAAGAAAACGTGATAAAATTAAGTTAATCCTATTTGTTTATAACACAGAGCAGAGACGTCACACATACATTATATTATAAGTAGGTACACTTATGATGTGTGTGTGACGTCACCTGATATAAGCTGCAAGCAGTTTACTTGATCTATGACATCTTTATGGAAATGGTCTTTAGTGCTCGCAGTAGAACAATAGAGTCGTGAAGCGACGCAGATAACTATTATGTAGGTGACTTACATACCTGCGGGGTGATCATGTAACTTTGATAGCAATGCAACAGGAGAAATTTCATTCCAAATTTGAAAATTTCCATAGTAACTCTGTATATAAACTGCGTACTGAAACTGTCAAATCCATACATTTTTGTGTTGCTATCAGTTGCAAACAAGTTACATGATCGCCTAGCTGGTCTACCTCCATAGTGCGCCCATGATACCTACTTACTTCCATCTGTAGATACATTAGTATGTCTGTTACCTACAGTACAGGTAGAGCACATGTCTGTGTAACCTGGAGGTGGCTCTCCCAACACCTACAAGCAAAACATTGGTGATGATAATAATTAACGTACACTATCGCCTATCTTTTGTTTTACTTCTCTTGACAGCCTCTGTGGTGTGGTGGTTGAGCGGTCATAATCCGGAGACGGTGGGTTCGATTCCCGTGACAGGACAAGTATTTGCGCACAGAAAAAAAACGAGATAATACTTGTTCTGTGTGTGGGTGTTGTGGGAGCATGGTCCTCGTAGTTCCTGGTCCCTAGATACGGGGGATACTAGTTAGGGTCCAGGATCTATGTATGTGATCGTTGGGCGTTATTTATATAATTATTTAATTATTACTTTATATTACTTTATATTATTGAATTAAAGTTCATGAAAAACAGCGACACTATGACATTAATAATTGGGTTGTTAGTTATGTACTCGTTCTAGTACTTAAAAATAACAATGGAAATTCTCTAAGAGTAAATAGATTTCTGAAACATCGAAGTATTACTTTTTTATATACCTAGTAACAAGACAAGATCAGACAGCTCTCTAGATCAATTTATAGTATTTATGATATTTATCTAGTAACATCCTGAAACATGATTGTATAACGTAGTAACGAATGAAGGTCCGAGTATTCCGCGACAAACAACAAGCCGCTGTAGTCACAGGAACACGAGCCGAGCAGCGAGCGCGATAACGACCGTATTTATTAACTATCCGCGAGATAACAGCCAACATATTTTGTTTTGATTACACTTTGACTAGTATAACTTGTTTAGAAGATAAGCGTGGATAGAACGAACACGCAGATACTCGAGGCTCGGCCACCGCTCACTGCAGTGCACATAAACAATGTTCACTGCGCAGTGTGCACTGCAGAGAATGCGCCTGAGTGCCGCCTACCTGCAGCTACAGCATCTTCGCAAGGTGAGCAACGTAACACAGCGTGCCGGTACCTATAACTGATCTAATGAAGTCATCATCAAGCTGTCTAGATACTTATAGTCTAAGCTCATCAAACTCATAACTATACCAAGTAGGTACTGCCGATCTATTTATGATTATTGAAACATTTGTAAATAAGTTAACCTCCACAGAAACAATAAAAAAAAATTGATATTCTATTTCCTTACGCTGAGGTTTCACCAACCTCAATCAAGTTAACTGTTGATTTGATTATAGATTCAATTGCAATAATTATCCCGCTGAAGGCAAACGCCTTCATACCGCGAATTCTCATGTCATGGAATTTAATGGCATGGGTTTCTATTCTATTCTCTGGTATCTGATGTGGCAAGAACCATTAATAAGGCGCCTCCATAACACACTGACTGCCCAACGCACAGGAAGAGATCTTTTCTGGTCGTGTGTGATTGATTATCACCTACTTATATTATGTCAATTTTCATAATAAATATCAAAGATACCCCCTTGCATACAGGTATGCAGAGAGATGCGTGCCCAATGCGCGCCCGTCTTACCAAGATCGATTTTATGGGTAGCTTAGATAATACATATTGTAATAAATGGCATGTATGATTGGTGCGTGTCTAGCCCAAATCAAGCGAATATTGCGGTTCGCGAGAATAACACCCGCGGCGTCGATCAGCCGCGCGCGGGGCTTGCGGCCGGGGCGCGGTGGGCGGCGCGAGGTGGACAATGATACGTTTATTATTTTTAGAGTGGATCAAATGCGATGCGACTGATGAGTTCTAATAAAGCAACAAACATCCGGAACGCTCGCTGGCCACTTCCAATTTAAAAACTAAACATAATAAACAGGTCGCTATTATTATCATTTATCTTGTTTTACTAAGCACCTAGAATTGTAATTGTACCAAGGGATTTGAACGATTTTTTATTAATGGTTTTGAAACAATAGTACCATCATGTCATCATCATCATCATCCAGAAGACGTCCACTGCTGAACATAGGCCCCCCCAGAGCGCGCCACCTTGAGCGGCTGCTCGCCTCCTGCATCCATCGGCTCCCCGCGGCTTTCACCAGATCGTCGGCCCACCGACTGGGGGGCCGGCCTACGCTGCGTCTTCCGCTTCGTGGTCGCCACTCGTGAACCTTTCTTCCCCATCGGTTGTCAGTTCTACGAGCGATGTGGCCTGCCCATTGCCATTTCAACTTGCTAATTCTAACCATCATGTGAGTTAGTATTAATATGTCCCTACCTTAGTGTTATCACAATGTAATCTTGTGGGTCGTGGATTCGAATCCTGCGACGAGCTTGAACATTCACCCCCTTACTAGTAAATATTGTGTAACGGAAGAATAGTTAGTTTGTGTTTTGTTTCTGTCTATGGAGTTTGAAATATGTATAGATAGAACAAGACAAAACACTGAGTTGCTATTCCACTGTAACGCATTGTTTATTAGTACCTACCTGGGTACAATATATCTATTCTGTGGTAAGGGATGAGTCTGTATGTAGTAAGTAATTTAAGTATACATTGTGTTGTGGATCCAACTGAAGGAAAACGTGATGTGTTGTGGTTGGAACCAAATCTTAATAATATAGGTACCTACGTAGTATGTATAATAAACCACCCCATGAGAAGTCGGGGCGAGTCAGCTAATAGTCGGATATCTAAGCTGTTGTTTATAACAAACAGGTTAACGTTTCACATTTCTCACGTGATGTTGAGTGACAACATGGCCGAGGGTGACGGATTGACTTACAATACAATGGTCTAACAAAGGTGCCACACACGCTACACATGGAGTTGGAACTGGCTCTCAAGTGAGTTTGTTGGAACAAACAGCTAAGTGCTTGGCGACAGATTAATAGTTTGAGTGTGATGGCTAGCCAGAACAAACACATCATTGGATTTTCCTCGATATTTTCCTGCACGGAAAGCTCAGCTTATTGCAGAATTAAATCCGCACACACGATTTGTTACAGATCACAAGTCAACCTTACCATTAGATTATCAGAGCGCCTGGTCGATGTGACGCATGACGAAAACCCAGGTCGTCATAAAGACGTCTTTATCAGGTCATTTTGCGACGTAAAAACGTCCTACAATGACGTCTGGGAGTACCAAAAAAGTACGTAGGTATACATTTGTCACCAGCCTCAAGTCGTCATCTTTGGACGTAAAAATCACGACTATTGAAGACAGATGATGCCGTCTTCGCATGCCGTGTTTTTGACGTGCTGTGGTCGTTATATCAGGACGTAAAAATAACGACTATTGAATGATGATAATTTTATATTATTGTTAATGTGACATTCCAAAAAGACCAGGGGATGCCATTAAAGGGGAGAGGGGGTTATAATAGGCAATTAGGCAATAAATCTATACATTTAATTTCGAGTTGGCATGGATTTACTTACGTTTACAGAGAACGTAAAGTTCCTCCAGGCCTCCTGCCTGCCTGGTGGTATTGGCATTGAGACTACAGCAATGAGTCGCTATGCGTGCATGAAACGCTTGCCTGTGCTAACTTGCACGCTGGCGTCATCTAGTTGTAATGTGGATTGTTCCATCATTTGGAATTAGATGGCATATTTCGATGGTATATTCGTCGCACGAGTACGTACTCGTGCGACGAATTCCGTACGTCCCTAAAACACCTTGCGACGTCGCAATGTCGTCATTTTAAGGTAATTTAAGTTTGATGTAAAACACCTTAAAATTACGACATTGTGACGTACAAGTATGCCAAATTCCGTACCGACCCTAAAATGACCTTAAAATGACGTCTTTTTTTGTCATTGACGACATTTTGCTACCTGGGAATGCTAATAATAGTAAGTAGTGTAGCTAGCAGCATTTAGTAGTACCTAGTTGTTATTATTGTAGTACTTACAAACTACCGACTTGAGCTATCGCCTAAACAAAAGACATCTCCATGTGTGGCTGGCGAGAGACGCCGAGCTGACCTACCCCATATCGTGAACTATTCACCTACCATAGTAATAAAATTATAAGTAGGTACTTACTTATCTAAAATATTTCATAACGCAAGTAAAGGTGACCACAAGTATCGAAGATCGAACAGTTATCAATGGATGAGCGGCAGCGCCGGGTCACCGCGAGACGTAGGTACCTACTCTAGGTATCACTCGGAGGTGAGTTGGTGTCACATGACTCGCTGCTCTACTTAGGCTCTACGACTACGTAGACCAGCCGGGAGTTGGGAGCTGGGAGCCGGGAGATTTATAACTTTAGGTATTACTATTACAAGTCTTAGCTAAACAGTTTGTATGTTAATGTAGTAAATCTTGTAGGTAGTCATATACACTTGTACTCATAGAGTTATTGGTGTTGACCCACAGACATCGAATACTATACAGATATTATAGTATTAGATGTCTATGTGTTGATCTCACACACCGCACACCTGACGAGGTAGCGCAAACATATTGTACCTGAGTTAGCGTCACTATCATTCATCATCATTATTATCATAGGTATTATACATAGATTGCAATTTGAATTTGCTGGGCTAGTGTAACGTTCCACCTTGGGAGTATACTTTTTTTTGAAATAACCATCGCTTAAAATATAGTACGTAACGTACATTTTGACAAGTGTGCGTTTTTAGCCCACTTGTCAAAATGTACGTACACTTGTCAAATAAAAATGACAAAGATCAAACGACAAAATAAATGACTTTGCAAGTATATCGCATTAATTTGTGTAAGTATCTGGTGTTACAATTTTAGTTACGTCGCGCGCATTGACAACAATACAATGGTCATTTCAATAAATATCTCTGATAACGAGCTCGCAACGCTAGAATCTGTTTATTATGTTAGTAATGACTCTTGGAAAGAATTAAATAATAGTGTTATCGCGTTGGAATTACGCATACGGTAACAGCCCGGCGACCTTCATGAGAGGCCTCTGTCTCCTGTCGCACAGTATGTGCGACAGGAGACAGAGGGCTTACGGCTGAGGGAGGGACATCTGGGCTGACGTGGTGATGATGATGGCTGTGATGAAAATCATTCATCAATCAAATCGAGCCCGCGGGCTACCGCTGCCTCTGCTGCACTCTGAAGGCAGACGTTTATCGACCAGTTAGCAGTGGATAAGGATTCGACGCCATTACCTGCAATGAATTGTCTTTTGGCAAACGGATTCTAAAATTAATCACTTCAGTAGATGGTAAATCGTGCTGGAGTCAAAGAACGCATAATAGAACAACAAGCATAACTCTCTGATTGCGAAAATTCCACATGACGTGTACTTACTTACCTTTTAATATAATTTAGTTGACGAAATAACAATAATAACGAATAGTATCTAGCTAGCTATCAACAGCAAACTCTGTATTTCTCGCCTGTAATATTTAAAAGGCATCAATTTAATAGGTCCGCTTGGAACCTTGACATTACAGATCACGTCTATATTGATAAGACATTAAATTCAATTTGCCAATTTACAATTGGTTGAAACTTGTGTTGATGTTTACAGACAGCACAAGCGCGGGCGCAGCTTGCTCCATTACATGCTTCCGTCACGAGGAAATTTAAAATAAATGTTATTTATTTTGCATACCTATAATAATTCACTGTAGACTAGGTCGACTCGCTCCGCACGTTATTGCCACACCCAAGCAGGGTCATTATGTTACCTCTACACATGCTATATAACACCTGTATGTAATGTATAATAATGGTTGCAATAAATTCTTGAGTATTAAGTATAAAAAATGTAGGTACATAGATGCTCGAGTCTCAGAGCGCGTGTCAGCCACTCCACGTATCATAGTTTAACCAGTTGCGAATGCATACACAACATTATCTCCACTGTAGATGCTCATGACTGTCAGCGTTTTTTATCTAATTTCATCGAGCCGAGAGAAAACGATTTGGCACCGCGGTCCGATTCTGGTGACTATTTCTGTAATCAAATGTGTTTTTCATGTAGATGTCTTATTTTATTGTTTGATCAGATTGTATAATATGTCATGTATTATGTAGGTGGTACATACACAGTTGGTAGGTTACATTTTTTTTTTTTTTTTTTTTTTTATGTGATTGAATGACGTGACGAGCAAGTCGTTCACCTGATGTTAAGTGATACGGCCGCCCATAACAGTTGCAGTGTCACCCGGAACTTTAAAACAATAAAGTTTCGCGTGACACTGCACTGCGCACGTCATCCTGAGACATCACCAAGTCTAGTAATCAGATTACTAGACCGAGTGATCAGATCATAAAGTCTCATTTGCCCAGTAATTTCACTAGCTACAATGCCCTTCAAACCGGAACACAGCAGTGCTTGCACACTACTGCTTGGCGGCAGAATAACTGGCAAAGCGGTGGTACCTACCTAGACGAACTTTGCAGAAAAGTCCTACCACCTAGTAAAACATTACATACACACCTGCTCTCTTGCCGGCACTTGAAGCTCAATTTTTTTGAACGGGTGTAATACTGTGGGGTTCTACCTATCTTTACAGCGTGTCCGGGCGGGATTTGAAGCTCAATCACTCGTGTTACATTAGTAACCATACCTACAACTTATGTATCAAAGACTATTATAGTATAAGTAATAATAATTTTTGTCATGTAGGTGACCTATGTAGTATATAGTCAAATGATATATATCTTATGTAAATGCAGATGTGTTGTGTAAAACAAACTAATAAAATTCAGTGGAAATCACAGCACAGTCCTTTAATTTATTACTTGATTAAATACTGAAATCGCCTTTAGTAGTGCCTGTAGATTGCTCTAATAGCAAATAAATTACTTCCCGTGTAGGTAGTACTCTTGCTCACATCCTAAAACAAAATTGATTTGCTCACTGAACTCGTAAGCTTTTGTTTTGAAAACACGTAGAAAGTTGGAGTATTGTCCAGACACAAGGCAGTTGAGGATACTCTAGCGTCCGCAAGTGTACCGCAGCCGCGCCGAACGTCCTGCCTGTCATGTGTTGCTCTGCGTCAGCTGATAGTTGATAGCGGGTCTGTCTGCACACTCAGGGCCACTACGCTTAGTGCAGATAGGCATATAGTACCGTGGGTAATGAATGGCCACTCTGCGCAGCGCGGTGACGTCACTGCACCGCGTCGCGGTCGGTCGTCGGGCCGGGCGCGGGCGCGGGCGGGGGCGGGGGCGCACGGCGCGGCCTCACCGTCACCGCGCCGCGCAGTAGCGAGCGTCGCTTGTTTACACCACTGTGTGGCCTTCACGTGAGTGAAAGTTTGGCAACAAATACTCACCGATAATAACTGTACACAAAATAAACGAGAATTGGAACATATTTTAAACGTGCATCAATAAATACCCTCACGCGTTTTGGTGTTGCGAATATAGCGTAGGTAGGTATCTATAATATGACCAACGCTGTCGGTGCTCTCCGGATACTTTTAGCAAAATACTACAGCAGCTATTTATAGAAACTTGTATTGTGTCTGTGAGTGGCGTGTTCTGTTAACAACTTAACGATGAGAAGTCATTATCCTTGTAATCGTAATCGATCTAACGCCAACCGACCATAAATATCTAATTATTATAATATTATGGTTCACTTTATTTTCTCGTAAACAAGCCAAAATTCCTACCTAATTTGTAGTCCACTCCACACACAAAATTGAAACATAATCACCTATGTAAAATGTATGCATAAGCGTACGTGCTAAAAGGAAAGTAATGATTTAAGCATGCAGGTGTGTAGGTTCTAGAACGTACAAAAATACATAATATTAAGGAAAAGCTGAGTCATATATAAAACTTGTTTTTGGTTTCAATAAATACCTTTCACATCTTTGAAATCCTTCTTCCTCTCGTCCGAAACTATTAAAACAGAAATTTCCTAAAATATTCCAGTTTGTTCAGCATTTGAAAATATCCTTGATTTAGTTATAAATTACAAAAAAAAAACGAAATCATGGTTAAAGCGTAGTTTGCAGAGTTTTTACGTTTAATGCGTAGTTGAAAGCAAAACAACATATTAGTGGAACTGCATCATACGAGTTAATGAAAGTGCAGTGAACTGCGTCAGTGCGTGACAACACATACAGTACACGCAGTAGGTAGTCCGCTACGACTTTGTTCAAATGTAAACTATACTCACAGAGTTGGCCTTATTTACATAGGTCAAGTCTGTGACTAGACTATAGCTGCTAGTAATAATTATAAAATCGAGCACAGCGCCACTAGCGGCAACTATATCTACGTAATTATGACAACATGAGATTTTTCTTTTTTTTTAGTACGTTCGATAGCTATACCTTAAATATTTAAATGAACTCTCAATTTTATTGATCATTATTTGCATGATAAACACATCAGATATCTGGATTGAACATTCATTCAGTTAATACAAACAGTAGGTGGATTATCCTCCCGTCTACGATACAAACGCTCGAATCAGGTTAATCATAAATACATCAAACTACCAGCTACCAACGGTACGATGTTTCAACCTTGACATAGGCGGCACAGCAGTGGCGGTGGTATGAAGTTGCAAGGTGTTTGCCCACACCTGGTCCTGGTGCTACTAGCCCACGCCAGATAACAAGGCAAGGCCCCTATTCGACTACGTCCCTATTCTATTTCATTCATTCATCATCATCATCATCAACAGCCTGAAGACGTCCACTGCTGAACATAGGCCTCCCCCACAGAGTGCCACCTTGAGCGGCTGCTTGCCTCCTGCATCCGCGGTTTTAACTAGATCGTCGGTCTACGGCTAATTCTAGTAACACTTATATAAGTCACTACTTTGTTATTCCATCGTTATGCAGTCCCGCGACCCCACCTGCTACAATTCTTCTTCTGCTCTTGTAGGCAAGTGGTCAGTGGGCACTCGTGGTGGTCATCATTTTCAGGCCGCACAAAGGCTTCAGGTCGCCTATATATACAATTTAACTTTAAAAAAATAGCTTATCACAGCCTCTGTGGTGTGGTGGTTGAGCAGATCGGCTCATAGACTGGAGGCGGCGGATTCGACCCCGCCACAGGACAAGTATTTGTGAACGTGAAAAAAAAGCGCAAATTCATGTTCTGTGCCTGGGTTCCTAGATATAGGGAATCCTAGTTAGGGTCCGGGATCTATGTATGTGATTGTTGGGCGTTATTCACTGAACATTTTGATTATTATGGTAATTTATTAAATTATTTTTGCTTTAATCTACAAGTATACTATACTAACAATAAACTTTCATGTTACGAGTAGCTTACATCATAATATCATAATTTATAATCCAGCTACATTGTACACAACATGTGACGAAAAAAAAAATGTTGTCACACTAAATTATTTCAAAATAACGGAGCGCGTTGATGTCTTTTCTTTGCACGATGTGTTTGGAGCTGTCTGAGGGTGGATGTTTTAGCACCATTAGTCGATATTACTTAATTGTTTGTTTATTTTTTAACTAAGTATTATAGTTGGATACATGTTCTGGATTTCTGGTGCATAATTATATTTCTATAGCATGCTTCCCCATCCAGGAAGGTACCTTTTTATCCATAGGGACCCAAAATGTACCTACTAAACCGCAGTATCTGTCAAGTGCTACCCAAGCCAAGAGCAATACGAGATTAAATATACGAGTCTAAGCTATCTATTACTAATGGTGTCAATTTTACGATGAATGTTAAAAAGAAAGAGACGAATTTGATCGATCAATATAATATAAGTAAAAGTATAGTAAAAACAACAAACAATAAAATCGTTCACAACGAAAATAAATAACTATAGACGAACACGAACACGAAGCGAAACCGTGACATCAGAACCTCGAGGCGAGTCCTCCACCGCGGCTGTCGGCGTGCGAGAGCAGCGCGTCCGCCCGCTGCTGCACCAGGTTGACGGCGGGGGCGGGCAGTCCGCGCGGCGGCGGCGCGGGGCGGGGGTGCTCCACCGCGGCGGCTCCGTCCGCCGCGCCCAGCGCCGCCGCCACCTGCGCCAGCGCCGCGCCCGACTCGCCGCCCAGCACCGACCGCGTGCCTGCGCCGCACCATCGTTACACGTCATCATTGTCATTATCAGCCTGAATACGTATACTGTGCTGAAACATAGGCCTCCCCATACAGCGCCACTGGAGCGGCTGCTTGTCTCTTGCATCCAATGGATCCCGCGGTTTTTTACCAGCCAGGCGATTGTGGAACGTGATTGTAACCGATAGAAACAGATACTTGTATAGATTTGACAGTTTCTGGGAACGCATCTTATGTGCATAGATACCTACTAAGGAAATTTTCAAATTATGGATGTTTCTCCTGTTGCCTTGCAATAAAAGTTCCATGGTCACCCACCAGGTCGTCGGTCCACCTGGTGCCGGCCTATACGTCTTACGGTTCGTGACCGTTACTCAAGAACCTTTCTTCACTATCCGTTATTGTCGGTTCTGCGAACGATGTGGCCACCCATTGCCATACACGTGAATACGTACAAAAGCAATCTGGTACTCATACGGCTTTACCAAAAATATATAAGCAAGAAATCTTTTCTTGTACTTCCTGTTAAATATACGTCTATAATATTATGCTCTGCTTGTTTTGTGCTTGACCATCCAAGTCGATAATCATTACCCAGTCATTTTGGGCACTAATGAAGAGTTGACACCAACAGATTCATTTGTTACGGAATTGCTTACCCGAAATATTTAATTTCAAACGGAGTAGGTAAACGAGGAGCAAGTAATACCAACCACACACGTTACCGTCGACCATGATGGCGGCCGCGAGGTCGAGGGCAGCGCGCGGGGCGTCCCGCGTCCAGCCCGCCGCCGCCGGACCCGACCCGAACGGCCGAGACAGGCCTCTGCCACAGGATAACTGATTGTACCAGAGTAGCGGCAGCCGCTAGCCAGCCGTACACACAGATTAGAGAAAAACTACTAGACTATTATAAACTGAATAATAAATAAATAATAATAAATAAAAGACAATCTGTGGCACACGCTGTTACTCCTACACAAATGTCAGACACCTCAAATGTATTAAATATATTTTTCTTAAATGTATTTTTCATATATCATTTTTTCACCTGTTAACCATCGTAACGTGACCACGCGCCGTGATTGGCTTATCAGATTTATTTTCTTGTCAAAAAGTTATCCATAAATCATTCCATACACTTACTATTAAACATTCTTAAAGTGACTCTCGCTCTCTGCCTATCTCTAAATAGCCTGTCTGTTACCTTTCCATGACGAACTGACCGAACTGTAATCTGAATTTGCTATCAAGATAATTTAAGCCCTGGAGAAGGACACGGGATACACGTTATCGCGATAAACTGCAGGTACAGTTACCCACGCGTGCTAAATCCCAACAGTTAGTTGAATATAAACGCTACCAAGTACCTACTCTATTGAATTCCATTATTTCCAGTAGTCTTTTGCAAGAGTGTTCCGCAGTAGATCATCTTTCAGCTGATGACAATAAAGAAATATTTTTCCTCTTTGCTCTGCAAAAACTTTGCACCATCCTACTTCCTAGTCACTAAAATTTGCAATAAAGAAAAGATATCGAAAGGAGATTTTGACGCTAGTCCTTTTATATTTGATCATCTGCTAGCTGTTGCTGTTAATAGCTTAACTTAATCAGGGGATTTAACACGCTAGTCAATAGTGACTAGGTACTTATATGTACAAAAGTGTAGGTAGTTACATACGTGACTAGTGCGACGTAAGCGTCGAGACGGTCGACGACGGCGAGCCCGGTGGCGACCCCACCTGCCGCCGTCCCTCCCCCCACTTCCCCCGCAGCTTCCTGCTCCAGCGCAGCCGTCACCCTGCCAGGAACATAAACATCTTACCCAAAAAAAAGACTACGTTAGGAGATCCAGATGATGCACTCGTGATTGCAACTACGCTCAACTTGCCCGCTACCCTGTCTAATGTAGGGAACCCATCGTGCATAGCTCGGATGATGTTAAGGAATGCTACACAATCAGATACCCATGTAAATGGTGAGATCGCATCATCTCTTTTGTTAGGAAGTTAGCTTGAACTGTTGTCTTTTCCTATGGGTTGAAGTTCTCTTCAGTGAACAGTCTGAAAGTACTTTTACGTATTAGTAGGATAATATTGGGCATTCTATCCCACCCTGCTCGTTACACTCGCACCGCTCGTTCCACTCGCTTGGTGGGATAGCATACCCAATATTATTTTATTTTATTGTCGTTGATGAAGTAATTCTACTTCGCTTTCGAAATCCTGTTATGGCGAGAAAATTTAGTGTTCAAGCTTTGATGGTGACTCGTATATAACGACCATAACAACGAAAAAATTATCATTGCATGGAAAACATCCCTAACATTGATACATAAAAATGAAGTTTATTAAACAAGCGGAATCATTGAGTTTTAACAAAATATATGAAAATTGTAAAAAAAACATCTTTCGACATGGAAAATTACTTCCAAACACAATGCGCTGTTTGATTATCGGACCATCTAATTGTGGTAAAACAAACTTAATGGTTGGTCTCCTTTTACATGAAAAAGGATTACGTTACCGTAATATATATGTATATTCTAAAACTTTGTATCAACCGAAATATATATTTCTAGAAAAAGTCCTGGAAATGGTTCCTAATATTTGTTTCACCAAATATCAAGCTAATGAAGACGTTATTAGTCCACAGGACGCCAAACCTAATTCAATAATAATATTTGATGATGTTGCATGTGAAAACCAGTCGAACATGCGAGATTATTTCGCTATGGGTAGACATAAACACATTGATTGTTTTTATTTAAATCAAACTTATAGTAAAATACCTAAACAGTTGGTGAGAGATAATGCAAATTTAATTATACTCTTTAAACAAGATGATGTAAACATGAGACATATTTATGATGAACATGTAACTACAGACATGACATGGTTGGAGTTCAGAGAAATGTGTTCAAGGATTTGGAGCAAACCGTACAACTACCTGGTGATTAACAAAGATTGTGAAAAAAACAGAGGTGCCTACAGAAAAAACTTTGACACATTTGTCAAGTTTAATTAGTACTTATAAATAAAAGTTTCATACATAGGACTTCATTATACACTAAGCAGTACAAAGATAAGTACATATTATTTTCAAAATAATAAATATGGAAAAAGATCTAAAAAGACAAATAGTAAATGCTGCAGAAGCCGTTAAAAAGAAAATACGTCAAATGAAAGATATAGAGAATGAAAATGATCAAGTGATCAGAAACGTTTTTAAACCGATAATTAACCCACTTAATCAAATTATGAAAAATGAGAATACAAATGTACATAATAATAAGCTCAACACATCCATTGAGTCAAAAGACTTTGATAAAACTCTTATTAAGAGGCAGTCTGATATCACACTTTTTGGCAATGCAACAAAATATGAAGACACTGATTCAGAAGATAAAATGGATAATTCAGATCAGTATCAGGAGAGTGAGGAAGAAGATGAAAGCGATGCTAAAGATACAAGCAATGTATCTTTTAAGACAGTTGGATCTAGTGAAAGTAATGAAGATTATAATATATCTTCTTGGTCTCTGTCTCCAGACGTTTTGAGCAACATTCCATTTGGTGTAAGGAATGAACGCGGAAAGCTAATGATGGGGTCATCTCGTGTTACTGTTACTGATGACTACGTACAAGTCAGTGGACGTAAATACAAAAAAACCCCTGGAATATACGAGCTGTTATTTAGAAAGATCCCAGATTTAGCTGCGGTCACGGATGAAGATACTATGCACTATAAGTCAATGCTGTTAGATACTAATGCTCACAGAAGAGATTATGATCCACACAAGCCAATGAAAAGCAACAGAGGACGAAAGTACTTAGCTATTATAAAACCATTATTTAAATTACGAAAAGTTTCTGCAAGTACTGAAGGCAGTAATCAAGATTTACGACAAGGTTCCGGATTACCACTGTTAAAAAAATGGAAGAGAACTACTGATTATGTATATTGGGACGATCCAAATGAATTGATTGAGCGATTAAAATTATTAATCGCTTCACGTGATGCTGGTAACACAGGAGTAGATAACGAAATAATATCAATCATCGAAGAATTGCGTGAAAGTGGTGTAATAAATAAATAAATAAATACAATGAAGTTTTCAAAATTAACTCATTTCCATTTCATAACTTAAACATTGCGGTTCACCTGATGCAATGAATACAGATAAATTTGGTAACCATATACATAAACGCTTACGATTGACAGAATTACTAGGTGTATTTGACAATACTTTAACAAAAACGGAAAACGAAGAATTCGATTTACAACAGACAAGATTGACAGGGGTGAGAACTCCTTCGGCGGATAGTGATGCTGTTAACAAGGATTATGTGGACAGGATTAAACAAAATTATTATAGTAAACAAGAAGTCCAACATTTACTTCATGCTATTAAAAACGACATACTGATTTCAGTCGGTAAACTTCAAGAAAATTATTGTACTAAAGCTGAGTTAGAAAATGTTTTAAAATTAAACTTAAAATGAGTAAGGAAGAAGTAGTAAATGAAATTCACAAAACAGCAAGAAAAAATTTCCCAAGGCGACCTGTGGTTTTAAAGGGAATCGATGACTTATGGCAAGCAGATCTTATTGATATACAGAATTTAAAGCGATACAATAATGGATTTGGATTCATTTTAGTTATAATAGATTGCTTCTCAAAACTTTGCTTAACTGTTCCAGTCAAGACAAAATCAAAAACAGAAGTATCAAATGCATTCGAACACATTTTAAAAATCACTAATCGCTCTCCAATAAGCTTACAAACAGACATGGGAAAAGAGTTTTACAATGAAAACTTTAAGAAACTCATGCTTTTGTATAATATCAATCATTATTCTACATATTCAGTAAAAAAAGCTTCGATTGTTGAAAGGTTAATTAAAACATTGAAAAACAAATTATACAAATACTTTAGTCTAAACGGTAGTTACAAATGGATTGGCAAGCCCTTAGAAAGTGTTGTGAAATGCTACAACAACACAGAGCACCGCATTACCAAACATAAACCAGTAGACGTAAATAAAGAGAATGAAAACATTGTCAGATATAATATTCGAAAATCACAGATATTTATGTTGAAAAGAAATAAATTTAGCATTGGGGATTATGTGAGGATAAGCAAATACAAAGGCAGTTTCGAAAAGGGCTATACCCCCAACTGGTCGACAGAACTGTTCGTGATTAAAAAAATTAATAAAACATTCCCTATAACTTACTTAGTAGTAGATATTAAAAAGCAACCAATTTTGGGAAGTTTTTATGAGCACGAACTGCAAAGAACTAACTGTCCAAGTATTTATCTAATTGAAAAAGTTATAAGAAGAAAAGGCAACAAACTATTTGTAAAATGGTTAGGTTTGCCTAATAGTGAAAACAGTTGGATTGATAGACGAGCTATTGTATAAAAATCAGGATACAACGAGTTGGAGGACATTATAATGTCAGTTACGCGAGGTAGAGGACTTATTAACAGTGTAATAAATAATTTACCATTTGAACTACATTTACCTGGATATAATTATTGCGGACCGGGCACGAAACTGAAGGAAAGATTACAGCGAGGTGATAAAGGAATAAATAAATTGGATGAAGCTTGTATGAAACACGACATTGCATACTCGGCTAACAATAGTTTAGAAGATCGTCATAGAGCGGATTCGGAGTTGTTAAATATGGCAAAACAGAGAATAAAATCTAAAGATGCTGGCAAAGGAGAAAAGCTAGCCTCCTGGCTAGTAAGTAAAGTAATGAAAACTAAATTAAAGCATGGAGCTGGAGTGAAATCTTTCAAAAAATTGGTTTCTTCAATTCGCTCCAGTTTGAAGAAAAGAAAACCAAAAAATAACACGACGGCTATTAAACTAGCATATAAAGCAGCGAAAAAACTTATTAATTCCAAAAATAAAGGAATGAGTCTGCCACGCATTATACCAGTGCCAAAAACAGGCGGTATTTTACCTTTAATACCCATTTTCGCTGGATTATCTGCATTGGGCGCTGCGGCAGGTGGTGCAGCAGGAATCGCTAAAACTGTAAACGATTATAAGTCAGCTCAACGCAACTTGGAGGAAGCTCAGCGTCATAATAAAGTGATGGAAGCTATAGCCTTAAGAAAGGGCTTGTATATGAAACCTTATAAAAAGGGTAATGGATTGTTTGTTAAATCAAAAAACTAATGAAACGGCTACCTAATCGTCCACTCACAAACATAGACATCCTAGAATATGCTGTCCATCGCATACCTTACTTCAGAGGTGTTTATATGAGAGATACGCTACCAAAACATCCTAGAAAAGTTGAATGTGCCGTCGTTAATTTGGATAGTATGGCGAACGAAGGAACTCATTGGGTAGCCTACGTTAAGTTTTTAGATTATTGTGAATATTTTGATAGTTTCGGTGACTTAAAGCCACCCTATGAATTGATTAATTATTTAAAACAAGATGTAACATACAATTATAGCAAATATCAAAGCTTTAACTCTTTTAATTGTGGACACCTGTGTATAAAATATCTTGTAAATTTTTGGAAAAACCCCACTATTGTGTTGAGTAAATATTTAGAAAACATTAATAAAGATGTATAAAATATAAAGTACTGTTTTAATTTATGTCATTACTACAATGTCTTTCACACTGTCCATAACTGGTAGTACATCACTTTTATCAACAAGTTATTCGCCTGCATTACAGCTTACGAAAGCCTTAATGTTAATTTTACCGATCACAAATATGCTATATTATACGAGCAGTATGTCAGATTTCAACAGTCTTATTACGGTAGTGGGACCGTGCCCTTGTTAAGTATAACCAATTTTAAGGAAATAGCTCCACTTTTCGTTATTGATTGCTCTAGACAGTGTGACAATATAAAATCAGGACCTGTGGTAAACGTACGCGTGGAGTTTGAAAGCAACACAGAGATTCCTGCTAATACTTCGGCATACTGTCTTATTCTTAACGACTGTATTGTGGAATACAAGCCTCTAAGCAACTTGGTGAAAAAGATAACATGAATCCTGATACAATCATAGTAGATCTTCAAGGATTCAAAGATTCAAGAAACAATTTTATCATAAAAGAAATTGCAATTACAAGTGAAGATCATAGCCAAACGTTTTTGGTGAAGCCTCCCTATTCCTATAACAACTTAACAAAAGAAGAAAAAAGACAAGTGAAATGGATTGAAAACAACCGTGGAATTATGTGGAGCGAAGGTTTCATAGACCACCGAGAACTAAAGCGTACCATAGTACCATATTTGATTAGAAAAAAAGTTATAACTAAAGGCCAGGAGAAGATTAAATGGATTCAGGAGCTTTGTGAGACCTGTGATGTAGTTGATATAGGCGAAAAAGGGTGTCCTAATTTTATGAAGTTGCACTCACGGTATGATAGTTTATATTATAACTGTGTTAATCACAAAAAACAATGTGCATTAAGAAATGTAATTTGTATAAAAAAATGGTGTGAAGATAATGATATTTTTAAATTTAACTTATTTATTTAAGAAATTGTTTATTCATTGTAATAAATATTTTAACTATTATAAGCATTATTTTTTATTTCCTACCTAATCTACTCTAATAGGAAAAAAAGATTTTACTATAGTTAAATACCATTTATTTTATAAGTAAGCTTAAATTACACATAATGATTATATTATTTCTTATATCTACTTAACAAATACGAAAATTATTACTTAGATACAACATTATAATATTTTATGAAAATTCATAACCATAACTACATAACTACATTTATAACTTCATTGAAGTACATTTTGTGATGATAAAAATTAAGTATTATTAAAATTTAATATATTTAATTAACATAAAACAGAAATAATTACGTAGGTACATTACAATAATTTTATGAAAAATCATAACTATAACCACATAAGTTTTTTGAAATATTATTGATTACATTTTGTGTTTGATCATATATAGTATCATTTACATTTCTCACAACGTATTGGGCACTAAGCATTACATTGTCTTCGCATTCCTCACATTTGCAGTCACTCGAATGCCGCTGAGGTTTATCCATATTTAAAATTTGTATTTTGATTAGTCGTATTCCTCGAGATGGTTCTCCATTAATAACAAACGACGGCTCGTAACCACGCTGACGTTTTTCTATTACATGGCCTTTTGCCATTCTCTTGCTGGGCTTCTTAGATTTCGCCTTCCGCTGAGCCTTGATGACATCGCAGAGTTCATGGGAGTTCGGCGGTGTCGGAGGCTCGAAGTATTGAGCACACTGAGAAAACGGATCCGGTGAAACAGCGCGTTCTTCTGGGTCGGACAAAATCGAGAAACCATAATTCTGAGTAGCCTGAAACAAACAAAATATTTTAAACACATTTACTAAACACTTACACTTACTATTTAGAAAGTAACTTAAAAACAACAAAACTCACCATTAGGTACTTTGTTTTGGTAGATAGGTTTTCGTTGAAATAAAAATAACCCTTGCTGTGCTTTGTTGCTTGCTGCTGCTCCGTTTGCCTGCGCCCGTTTGAATGCGGTTATTCATTACAGTTATTAAATAACTTTAACAATGTCTGAATCATACATGCTTACAATACAGTTTTGTTGTGTACCTACGCTAATAATAACTGGAAACCATACCACCTGCGTGTTCAAACGTGTTACAGCAATGGCAGAATATTTGCTTGCAAAGCAGTTTGATTGTGTATGAGACTGGTAATTGGAAACCGTACCACCTGTGTGCTTCAAATTCAGTTATTTGCTAACAATGCAGTTTGCAAATGGTAACTAGAAACTATACCACCTGCGCGCATAAGATCAGCAAGATCAAACTTGTTACAGCAATGGCAGAATATTTGCTTGCAAAGCAGTTTGATCGTGTATGAGAATGGTAGTTGGAAACCGTACCACCTGTGCACTTCAGATTCAGTTATTTGCTAGCAATGCAGTTTGTGAATGGTAACTGGAAACTATACCACCTGCGCGCATAAGATCAGCAAGTTCAAACTTGTTACAGCAATGGCAGAATATTTGCTTGCAAAGCAATTGGTTGTGTATAAGAACGGTAATTGGAAACCATACCACCTGTGCAGTATACTGACTAATATTCTGTTTATTTTAATACCTAATTCAGGGTAGGTATATTAAAACTAAATAATAAAACAATTTGAATAGTATTATAGGTACCATACATTTATTAAACCTAGGACATATAATTATAAACTAATTAAGCTAGGGTAGGTAACAATATTTTAAAAGTATAATCTTATAACTCTAAAAAACATTTTACGACAAAATGGGCATGTATTTTTCAAAGATAGTGCACACTTTACACAGCTAAGATGTCCACAATTTAACGATAATGAAATCTCATCATTGAAACAAATTTTACAAATCATATTTTTAAAGTACTTTTTACTTTGAATATCATCGTCGTCATTAATATTATCACTACTAACATTGAACGCCTCAGATTTTTGATACTGATCATATTTTTTTTCTATTATATCTTTTATATATCTTTCACCTTTCAAAATTAAAATATAGGAACAGTCTTGAAAAAATCGTGCGTGCTCTATCATAGGTCGGTCTGGAGCTGACCAGTCTTTGATACCACCACCACAGAAGTAACAAATCACTTTATCACTTTGTCCTGTGTAGAAAAAACCTGCCTCAGCCATTTCTTCTGGTGACTGAGCTAATCCTTTAGGCCAAGAGTCAAAACTCCGCAGACGAGTTTGTTGCAGGGCATAACGACTATGAGCAGGCCGTTTTAGTTCCATGTTTTAATCTTGGTGAATGTTTTAATTAAAAATAACAATATCAATAATTGCAGCTAAGACCAGTTACAACCTCTGCTGTTCCGTAATGTTTGATTTCACTTGAGTATGAATACCTTAAAAACAACATTATTTATTATACTAATTACAAATTTAAGAAACACGAAATAAGCTAACTGGATAGATAACAAACTTTTTATTTACACATCAATAATAAAAAAAGTAGGTAGGTACATGAATGATTTTAATCAATTTTACCTGTCCTAAAAAGGATTGAGCAGTTACCCCAAGCTTTTGTGGATACCTTATCAGCAGAAATCAAACGCTTATCATCGTTTCCTGACAAAGCCACTTTCTTTACTTTTTGTGTAAATACCTCATGTTTTATTGATTTAAAAAGAACATTTGTTTTTTTCAAAACGTTTCCGTGATATAAGGTTTTATTATAGTCGGCCAGATCTAGTTCGTCAACGACAGTATTTTTTACACCTTTTGCTTTTTTAATGATGCTGTCAGCTGTTTTCACGCAGTAAAGTTTGGAACGGAGACCTACAAATTCAGTGATCATTTTTCCCCCCATCTCATCCTTAAAAAGGCCAGGAACTTTTTTATTTTTAAGAGGAATGTTGTGCTCGTTATTTATCGCATAGTTACTCGTATCAAAATACGAAATAAAGATTTCTTTTAGATCTTTGTATACGTCTTTAGTTTCAATATGATATATAAAACTATCAGTGTCAGTGTAACACATCTTAATGCGATTATCATAGACAGGTCTAAATACCGAGTAATGAAAGTCATACATGTGACTTTTTGATAGCTCAAGTACGGTAAAACCGATATAGATTGGTTTGTCTAAAACTATGCGATCTGGTTTCAATTGCACTGCGACCAAATTTTTAGAGAACACAGATGCGCTATGAAAATGTGGACTTGCAATCAATTTTGCAGCCGTCGTTTTCTTTTTAGTGCTATTTTTTTTGTCTGTCCATTCGTTGACTAATTTAACATTAACCCGTTTTTCATTATTTTCTAGCGTTTTTCCAAATATACTATTGTTTAGCAACTTGAAAAAATCTTGCTCAAATGTTGATGTTGCCTGTTGACGTAACTGCGTGTTAAGATCAATATATTTTTTCAAATACGGTCCCTGCACGAATTTTATTACTCTGTGTATTTTACGCAATATTAATCCATGTTTCAGACAGGTTTTTAAATGGATGTAATGGATAACATAAAAATGTTTGTCATACAAATTCGGTACAAGTTTTTCCGTTTTTCCACCTGGAGGGATGCATTTTTCAGGACAGAACGGGAGATCGTTGTGTGCACTATGCAGTTCGTTCGGATAAATCAAATCGACTTCTAGAATAAAGCCGTGCACAGAATCATCTGGGATTTCTGTGACATCCAAAGAATTGATTTCATTTTGCTCCATAAATTTGAAACCCGATAATGGTAAATACTGACTCATACTGAATCCGTACAAATTATTGCAATCGATATAAATGATATAAGAATCCGGTTTAGTCCGGTCATAACCAGGAAGAGCAGCGTGATTCGCGGAACAATTTCTATGAGAACAAAGCGAAATTCCACCACGTACCCCGTGTTGAATCATTCTCAGCATAGCCAAATCGTCAATGAGTTCAAGTTGAACTCCGGTTTTAAGAAGCATTGCATCAAATGACAAACTCGGTGCTGTCAGATAGAAAGCAGGATCAAGATCGTAATGCTGTTTGCATGTTTTTCTAAAATTTTCAAAAATGTCGGTTAGTAAAAGAACATCTGTCTTTAAATACAAATCCGTATACTGTCCTAAATCATGCATTCTGAACTCTGTCCAAACTAATTGCGCGTGCTCATAGTCCTCGTCGGATACGTTTTCATTTGTTAGAGAACTATAAAAACAGTCTTTGGAGGGAAGAGACCGCTCTTCATAACGTTCCCACATATCCATGTACTCATACGGGTAAACACCTTTCCGCGACAGCAGATGGAATTTTTTATCGTCATGAAAAAAATCACGCAAATGTTTAAAGCTGTCTTTATGCAAAGTTTTTGTTAGTTTATCCAAACTAGCTCCCAAGAACTTCAACGAATCAACAAATCGGAGTTGAATAAATTCGTTTTTTGACACAGCAATAATTTTTGTAAAGGATATGTAATTTTCTTTCGTCTTTGGAATGATCTTAATTGCACCAGGAGCTTCCCCTAATTTTTTTATAAACAAGTGGCAATCATAGCCGGACAAGTTGTGAAAAAATATTGGTACAAACGATGGACGTTTGAATTGCAAATTGCAAAGACTATGCGCTGCACCACGATAGTGACCGGTGATATGACAGTGGTCGCGAACCTTGTCTGAAAATAAAAAATGTTCGCATATGTGACAACGAGTGGCATTTTGAAAATCAAGTGCATTATTTTCAGTGTAAATCATTGGAGTAGCTTTATTCAAAATCTTATGAATGTTTTGCATGTCTTCAAATATGCATTTAATGAATTTTTCTACACAATCGGGACCGCGATGCGATACAAAACGATTTAAATTTTCATCAACAGAACAAACAATGTAATAGGCGAACGCCGCTGGTAAGTGATGATGCAATGTTGACGTGTTACATGTGTCAATGTCAAGGTCAGAGTTTCGTTCCAATAAAGATTCGAAATCTGCATATATAACAAAAGGAACATTCTGCTTACGTTCGAAATGTTTGAATTTAATCACCGATCCTTTCTCGGGTAACACCGTAACAACACCACCACAAACATGATTATTTAGCTCTGCAGCTTTAGAAAAAAATACTAAACACGTTTCGCAAAAATAAAGTTTTCCGTGATGTTTAGTCATTTGACTTCTAACAAGTTTAGACAAGCTTTTGATTAAGCAATAATGTTGCGTTCCCGAGTTGTTTTCTAGTAACAACAAATGAATGGTCTTTCTAGATTCTTCTTTATTTTCCGACTTGTATAAAGGACCCACAATAATTTTGTTATTTTTTAACCCATATACGATAAATCTGAGCTGCGAATTATTGATCTCGAATTTTTGTATATCAGAAAACGTAACCGGAAACTGCACATCATTTACATTCAATACTGTGCGGAAGTCTGGATAAGATGTTACCCGCTCTGGGTGTGACTTAGCTGGATATAAAGCAGCCGTAACACACCACATGAAACAACAATTGTCTTTATTTTGAATGTTGAGACATGCTTTTTTATTTTTAATTTTTTTCGGTAATTCGATATAGCTGGAACCGCGTAGAGGTTCATATTTGTTAATATTGACCTCCAAATGAGTGTTATGTAAAAATGACCACCCTGAATCTTGATGTTCAAATGACTCTACTTTTTCTTTTAACGAACTTACCATGTCTGAAAAGAACACATCAAAGTTAGAGTTTTTGTATAGAATAATATTTTTAGTCAGAAATGATTTCATTTCTTCAGTGTTATTTTTAAACATAAGAAATTTAGCGAAGTACTCTAAGTTTATTTTAAAGCAAATGTGTTTATTGAGACAAGCGTTTAAAAGAGTGCTTAGTTTATCGCGAATCGAAATAAAAAACGCATCAATTGAACTAAGAGCTTGTTCATTACATATTAACCTGTAAGTGGCGATTCGTTTGCGGAATGCCGAAGATATAATATCAACACCCTCGCTATGTGGTTCAACAAAATTATTATTGTTATTTCTATGAACGTTACTTCGCAAGTGCCCTATCCAAGACTTTGCGTCAACGGAAGTACTACAGACTGCACAATAAGGCATCTTTGTAAGTATTATTAACTGTGCCTAACTAAAACCAGAAAATCAAAAAATATAAGCCATATAAGAAAATATAATATATTTGAAGTATCAATATGGTAACCTATATACTATCGTAACATTAAGTACCTACCTACTTATCTTAACCTACTTAAATTACCTAAACTATTACTTACTATGAACTAATTTAACGATGGGATACAAAGATTAGTCACCAAGGTTTATATAAAATTGGTGACTAATCTTTGTAGACCACCGGATCCGAGCCTTTGAAGACGCCGTAGGCGTCCTCCATAAATTGCTGTATTTTTTCCCAAGGCGGGGAGCCCTCTGCAGTTTGGAGTTTAATGGCCACTAAGGCCTTTTTGTACAAAGTTTGAGAGGTCCCTGTCAGCGCGTCATCAGTATTATAAATTTTCAAATCTATGTAAAAGTTGCCCTCCGTTATTTTGGCGCGCCGCTGACGCCCAGCCGCCACCCTGCTCGTAAAGGACGAGTACAGAACCTTCGCGGCCGTCTCCTCTTTCTCCCGAGCAGCCTTTTCTTCCGCCTTCAAAATATAGTTGAAGAACCCGGACTTTTTTCTGTAACAATGAAAGTAAAATAATACATAAAAATTTCTGCCGAGTGCTACCGCGTTAAAATACGCGTAATACATAATAATATACATGTACCTATAACATTGAAAAGTTTTTAAGCACCAGTAACGAGATAATGACTGTCAGCTTAACTTAATACGAGAATTCTTATAATGGAACATTACTCAGTCGTAGGTTAATTTACTTTGAATCAGGCGTTTGAAAACTTACAGGCTGGAAGGCTGCTCGCTACCGGCTCCTTTTTTGTTTGACTTTTGCGGCCTCTTTTTGGATGAGGTTGAGGAGGACGTCGCCGCTGGGTTCTCGGGTTCCGATTCAGAATCAGACCTTAAAAATAACAGCACACATTAGTTGATAACGAAAAAATAATATTATTTTGGTATGCACGTATTTGTAGTCTGCAGATAATTACCCGAACAATTCCTGGACTCTCGCTCTTGCTTTCGATTGTTTTTTCGGTGCTGGCGATGCGGCGACGGGGGCGCCGCGTTTTGTTGCCTTTTTGGATGGCGGCGCGCACTGAGGGGCTACTGCCGAAATGGTATTTTCGTACTCAGAGTCAGACCTGAAAACAAAAAACATATTAGTAGAGAAAAATTAAAAAAACATTTAGAATACAAAATAAATAAATTACATTAAAAATAAATACTCACTAACATTTTAAAACTCCGGTTCTTCTTTTTGTTAGTTTGCACTGAGTACTTTGCACTTGCTGCAAGGTTATTTTCTTGAAAAAGAATGATTTTGTTCTGGCAAAACAGTGTATTTAAAACAATCAGTATTGCATCGTTAGCAATAATCTTCACTAACAAAAGTTAACCATCTCATCTTCACGAAGCATACAAATATAAGCTTTCGCTGAATACAGCTAAATCATACAATCAATCGATTATCGATATCTCATTTTGACATCTTTCAATAACCATTTCAGGAAAGAAAAGGACAAATGCTAAATTTGTTTACTATGCAATATCGATCACCTGTGTCTTTCTTCAAACGTGAACCGTCACCGCTTTCATGAATTGAAGCATACGAGCGGTTTATAAACGCGCTTTTTTATGCAGCCCGGTAAAATCAAATAATGTGTGTAAACACTTATTTTGTTGGTTTCATCAAGAAATAATATTTTTCAATCATTGAATTTAAATAAAACAGTAAACTATAAAAAAAAATTTTTTACAGTTCTACGCATTAATTATGTAAATAGTAGACCACTTTCTAAGAGCTAGGGCCTTATCTTCTATCTCTTAGGTACCTACTTTGCATCTTACATCTAAGGCACCGTGTATTAATTTAAAGCTCGTCTGCATAGTACTTAGTAGTATTGTCTATTCTGTGACGGTACCTATGTAGAAAGACACAGTGACGCGATAATGCTGACAACTGAAGATTCATGAGTAATGTTATTGTTACTTGGAAGTTATAGTCAAGGAGACAATGCAATTTAATTTAAGGATTGACAGCCTCTATGGTGTGGTGGATGAGCAGGTCGACTCATAAACCAGAGGCGGCGGGTTCGATTCCCGTGTCAGGTCAAGTATATTTCTGCACAGAAAAAAACGTGAATACTTGTTCTGTGTCTGGGTATTGTAAAACCATAAAATATGGTCCTCGTAGTTCACGGCTCCCTCTACAGACCATGACTAGGATTTCTTGGATCTATAATAGTTATAGATGTGATCGTTAAGTGTTATTTCTTTACTTATGTAAGGAATGAAACTAAAATCAGTACTTATATAAAGTTTGGTATACGTAAGTGAATCATTTACATTCGTGTGTTTTAATATTATCCATATCATATTTGTGATAAAAATACAACAAATAATCACTAAATCAAAGTATTATAAATATTAGGTTATATACCACCTATTTAAACTAGTTTGTGAATATTTTTAACCCAATATGTAATAATAGGGCTAGCTGCTTAGAGAGGAGAAAGAAAGTACTGTGACTCTTCGACTAACTTTGTTGTATTGCTGTGCAATACACAAGTACATTATTTCATTATGTGATTCAATGGTGTGAACTGTGAAGTGATCGTGATAAATGAGATTTTCCCACGGATTTTTTGCGATTTATGTGAGTATTAATCTAAATTTATATACATAAATATCATGATAAAGTATTAATTTATTAAATTCTGGCTAACATTGTCATTTTGTTTGCAAATAAACTTACATTAAAAAATGCACAGTTTATGTAAAGTTTCCATGACCTATTGATTTTGGATTTACTTTAAAGTACCAATGTAATAATTTTCTGGTTATTTTTTGATTGATGATTTAAGTAAATAAATTTATTATATTTATTATGTTCGCAAAGAAACTTAAATTTAAATCACTCAGTTAAAAATGTCCATTACATAATTTATAATACTACCCTTAAATGCCTGTATGATGGTTTAAAATTAAACGATTATAAATGCATTCAATGTGTCTGCCAGCTGTAAATTATTTAAACAAGTAGGTACTTTGGGCCTGAGCATGTTTTTTATTGCAGGTTCAGAAGCGGTGTACAACAGTGTTTTCAGCAGTATGAAACCAGAATCAGGATTGTATCCTTTTAAAAAAACTACTTTTATTATGCAAATATTTCTAGGTAAGAACTTAATTTCAAAATGATTGGTGCAAAGCTAAAAATTCATGGGTGAATATAATAATTAGAAAATTTTGCGTAGATTTTTTTTTTTATTGATTTTGCAAGATGTGACTACTTCCATTTTTTATTAAAAATAAAATTCTGCAGGGTCACGCTGGATTCAAACTATTTAAAAAAATCAAATGTTTTTTTAATGTTTTGGGGTCGTCGGAGTACATGATCCTAACAGGACGTGAAATAGTTTCTGTGGGCGACCTTGAGCCGAATCAGGTCATAACGTAATTTTTGGTGAATCTTGCTAACCTGTGGTATGAAGGAACCTGAGCCTATCCGAGGTTTAGAAACAAGATTTATATAAATTTTTCTAAGGGAACCTTGAGCCAATTCGTGGTCATTTCACTTTGGTAATGTTTTGCTAACCTGTGTTATGAAGGAACCTGAGCCTATCCGAGGTTTAGAAACAAGATTTATATAAATTTTTCTAAGGGAACCTTGAGCCAATTCGTGGCCATTTCACTTTGACAATGTTTTACTAGCCTGTGTTATGAAGGAACCTGAGCCTATCCGAGGTTTAGAAACAAGATTTATATAAATTTTTCTAAGGGAACCTTGAGCCAATTCGTGGCCATTTCACTTTGGCAATGTTTTACTAGCCTGTGTTATGAAGGAACCTGAGCCTATCCGAGGTTTAGAAACAAGATTTATATAAATTTTTCTAAGGGAACCTTGAGCCAATTCGTGGTCATTTCACTTTGGCAATGTTTCGCTAACTTTATATGTTATGGAGGTCCCGCACCATAGAAGCTCGATTACTAGGGGATACTCGAGCCAATCTGGTTAAAAATCTTTAAGCATTGTTCAAAAGCTAAATCCTGAAAAGGATGTGAAATCTGAGTATTGAAATCTAAGGTGACCGATAAACAGCATCTTAAGTTAAAGTCGATTTACCCATCATCTTCTAAATAAGTTCTTACTTAAGTATAAAATATATCTACATTACGTGTGACGATGAGTCATACATTCAACACCGCTGATAAACGCATTGAACTTGACCTATTTTTGTTCGTGCAGTAGGTACCTAAATCGTTTCAATATGACATTAGCACCTATATATCATTAACCCATCTTTACAGCGTGTAATAATAGTTTGATTGTGTTTTGCTTTTAGCTACATATTCAGGCATTGTTATATAACAATGTCGCCTGACCGTTGGTTAACTATAAGGGGAATATTCTTCCTGCTAACTTATAGGTACTTCGCCACCGAGAAAAAAGTGAAAGGATATCGATTTTGTCCGAACATTGTGTAAACTTGCAGATAGCTCGGTCCCGTGATCAGGTGGCTGAGCATCGTTTTGCGATGACTGCATGTTTTCATAATTACAGTCATGTTATGATTCTGTGTAATTTATGTACAATGAACTTGAAGCAAAATTTCGTGAGCATGCTGCTTTACGTATTAACAGTAAAACTAAAAAGTAATATTGGGCATGCTATCCCACCAAGCGAGTGGAACGAGCGGTGCGAGTGTAACGAGCAGGGTGGGATAGAATGCCCAATATTATCCTACTCGTATTGTTTATCATTACACAGGTCATTCAAATTGTTATATCCAAAAACAATTGCCGTTTATTGTTTTCGGCACAGGTTTTTGGAATTCTATTTATTATATATAGTACCGTTTTGACGCTTCATCAATGTCTGCGGGCTTAGGGTCGAGTGCGAGCGCGAGCGCCCGCAGAGCGCGCGTAGTGCCGGCGCCGCTGCCCGCGTACACTCGCACCACGCCCGCCGTGTGTGGCACCGCGGGGGACACACGCACTGCCGCGTCTACACCACCCCACAGCGACGACAGCTCTGTCACAATACAATCACTCTTCATATAATTATTGTGTTCCAAAAAAATATAAGAATCGTAAGACACATTGACACTGCAGGCAGGATGATATCCTCACAGTAGAACCAAACATCAAGGTTAGATCAGGGAGAAATGATGGAATTTATGGTGAGTGATGAATAACATTAGTGAACGGGCCAAACTTGAAATTCAGTTTCATTCGTCTTCACTCGGCCAACAAGCCAGCATTAATAAAATTGGCTTGTTGGCCGAATGAAGAAGGATTCCCTCGTTTTGTATTAAGCAGTCAAAACCAAGAAGCCGTGCAGTGGATAGAAGACAGCGTAGATGGAATAAAAAAGTTGGACGAAAAACTTGAGTTACCGGTGCTAGTATTTAGCTGCAACGATTCAAGATAAGCGGCTAATTGAGGCGCGGTGCTGAAAGAGCCCGCCAACGGTGACGTCACACTCGTCGCATCGCTCTCCACTCCACTGGCTGCCTCGGCCGCCAGCGCTGTAGCAAGGCTAGGCGAAACTTTGAAACCGTCTCTAAAACACATAAAAATTCATTCTAGAGTTTATAGTTTTTTTAATATACGTAGTTCAATTTTTTCAGAAGAGCAGGTACCTAGCTAATTTGATGGCAGGCTGTAGTAAGACCGCCCAGGGCAACGCGCCATACTCCGCATGAAGTGCCGCTAGCGCCGCCACTAGCCGCGGTGGCCGCTCGCCCGCTCCCGCTCCCAGTGCCGCGCTCGCTCCCGCTTCCTCCGCCGCTGGTAGTGAAGGCCCACCCCATTCCGCTAGAGTAGGCTTCTGCGTACGCACTTGCCGGTACTCCCAGTATAACAGAGATCCACTCCTGTGCATACAAATAATAATTATGTAACTTCAGTGTAAAATTAATATTTATTTTAGATAGGTTTCAATAATTATTTAGATTTTATCTTGTTTTTTATTACTCCTCATTTGAGTGTAGGTAATACTAGACCAATAAGATAACAAAGTTGATTGGGTGAGCTGGTTAAACCATTTTGTATCAGTGTCTATTCTATTCTATAGGTAATACTGCAATTTGTAATACAGGTGTCATCTTCTGGAAGAAGCTGAAAATGCAAAATGGATGTCTACCCAAACTGAAATCAAGCTAAAAATGTTTTAGTTGGAGGCGGTTGAAGCGCTTCACAGTAGATGGCGTTACTGGCAGCTTATGGGTTTCTATTGCGCTGGTATTCCACGCTGACTACCTTTGTAGATAGCAGTGTGGTAGAAAAACTGTTTCAGATAACTATTGTAGATGGCGCTACTATATATATTTAAAAAAAACGTTAATCTTACGATATACTTATAAAATTGACTACTTACTATTATATTTAAAAAAAAAACTTCTGTTCTAGTATATAATATTATATGCTAAGCTTAGCTTTCCCTGATATTTCATTTGGTGCGTCACGTAAGTACCTACTATTATAATATTCTGTGGTTTATCGCCTTCGCGAGCAATGTAGAATTGTAGAGTCCGAAGAGGTGTGAATGGTAGAGTTGGTTGGAGCTACGAATGCAGATAGGTACGTAGATAGCAGCTGCCAAATGCTACTACTTGTCCCACACTCTTCGTGCTTGCATCACCTGCCACCAGTACATGTGAATGAAGGTGTGAGAGGGTGTTGTGTGTACGTACGCGTCCAGCGAGGTGAGATGCGGTGCGGTGACGGCGAGACAGAGCGCGGCGGCGGCGGCGGCGTCCAGCGCGCGCCCGCCCGCCTTCAGCACGTCCGTGCCCGCGCGGCTGCACTCTGCCACCGACGAAGACACGCTGCCGTGCGGTACCACCTGACACACATTACATACTGCATGCGACACGCTGCCGTCGTACAAGGCAGTCACATGCTTACTATCCAATAGTCAGTACCTATCAACTTGCAATGAGATGAATGAGAAATTGTCAGTTTACGTAAAGTGAAATGTATTCAAATGTCGGACATAAAAAACGGCCATTATGAATGTTACAGGTAACATCATCAGCAGCCAAGAGACCACAGACTACAAGAGTTGCTATCTGGCTCTACGTTTGACAAGAACTAAATAACTTCTAGCTCTATAAATATTTGAGAAGATTCTTCTGAAACGCTTAATTCTTCTGACTACTTCGGTTATGACTAAGGTATGAAAAGTGCGCAGGAGGGTTCCGTCAGCGCAGTGAAGAATTAGAAGCCGACACTCGACACTCTGCCTATCCCGCCCAGCAGAGTGTGGAGTGTCGTGTTCCAAGTAGAAGAGTGTGGCACCTCGTAGTCCCCGTAGTAGATCTGCGTGAAGAGTGCGAGCGTGATGGCTGCGGTGAGCGCGGCGAAGCATGCGACCAGCAGCCGCGGGCCGCCAGCGCACGCGGCTGCGCACCCCGTGCCCCCACCCCCGCCCCCGCCCGCCTTCAGTGGGACGTCCTCGCGGAGCTCCACCACTCCTGGAACACGAGGGAAAGGACGCATCACTTCTGCTGCTAGTGACAGGGATAGAAGTGAGAACAAGAACTAAAATGACAGTAGTTGACAGTTTTGATGCGATTGCACATGATACGTCCATGGATTGCATGCTTCACAATATTCTGAGAATCGGTCCCTTGTGGTTATTGTAGACTGCTTCTTCTCGTTGGTATTTTTACTTGGCACAAAAATTTTGTCATGGTGAAGAAAACGAACGGCCAAAATGGTGAAAGGGGCACGTCGTGTTGCTAAAAGTGCACAAAGAAGCATGGCGGACTACCTCTATCATAAGTGACTTTTGTTATGTTGTAAGGGTTAACGATATTAAGAAGAACAGGTAACCTACCTGTGTTGAAGAATCTACGTAAGCCCTTCTTTCTCAAAGACATAATTTTATTACTATCCGGAAGAAGCTAGTGACATAATGTAAAAGACTTGCTATTTAATCAAAAGAGCGAAAGAAACATACAGCATTCTGAATTGGTATTGATGTTATTATTTTTAGGTTAACAACAATAAAAAAAATCAGTAGTTACCCGAGGGCGGGTCGGCGCCGACGCTGCCCTGCATGGTGGCCGCCTTGAGGACACTTCGCTCTCACAACACACTCATGCTCTCTGAAACGGTTTACAAACTTCGCTGTATTTGGCATTGGCACAGTGAGATATATGCCGTGCAGTCCCGGTTTGCGAATAGGACCACCCCATCTTGGCTATGATTCCCGTGGGTGCCGTAAGAGCCGGCTAAGGGAATGTCAAGGGAATGGGCAGCAGCACTCTCCTCGGTGCATTAAAATCTTCTGCTATCACCAAGCCGGCTGCATGCGTAGTGATTATGGCAAAACCCTCCCTATGATAAGCGTCCAAAGTGACCTTTCATAGGGGAGGCCTGTATTCAGCAGTAGACGTCCACCAGGTGATGATGTGACTGTGTGATGTGAATGTCTAGATATTATGTATAAGTACATATGTATTATCAAAACTTAAAACATAAAATTACTAAACTAGGCCTAAAAACTAAACAATAAAATACAAAATACAATTACTAAAACTAAATAAAATCTAAACTAAGTATTTATCTAAAACTAAAACTAAACTTATAAATAAAACACCGCGTTTTAGTCGCTGTCTGCGGGTAAGGTGCCCAAAAAGCTGGCGACATTACCTCATTGAATGGCTATATTTAGTCTTTGGCCGAGGTAAGAGCCAGCTCCTTGGTCGCCTGTAATTTCTATTAAGCGTCTGGACAGCTGTTTCACGAATCCACGGGCGGATGGACCCCACGGTCCCATGGTTTCTACCCCAAACGGAAGAAATATGTATCCCTCACCGAGAGATTCATATTTCGTCCGCTTGAGGTTTTCCGCCACTTCCGCCGCTGCACCAGCCACTCTCGAACCGGGGAGGTGGGACGTTGCCAGAGTATCGACGCATGTGGCATCCCAGACCAGAGGCCGTCCACGGCTCCGGGGAACTAACGTCAAGCCATCGGGCCTCTTGCCATCGTCACGTGATATAGGTACCGTTCGGCTCTAAGCAAGCCGGTATAAGTACATAAGTCGGTATTACCCAGTGATTTCACTATTTAAAGTGCCCTTCAAACACAGTTGCATTGCTTGCTAGCAAAGCGATGGTGTGGTACCTACTTATCTAGGAACTGGAAGACGAATTCTTGCAGAAATAAAAGTCCTAGGTACCACCAAGTAAAGTTCTTGCTCGTTAGCTAAAAACTTATTTTCAGCTATCTTACTAAGTAGGTATCTAGCCTAGTGTGATTAAGAAAACTCTTTTGGCAAATAGTAGATTTTGCAAGTGCAACTTTGAGCGTAGACAGCGTGTTTACAGTTTGATGTTGTAGGAAGCCTGTGCAGTTCTACTGGCTCTCTTGCAAAGGTATTTTTAATATGGTCAATCGAAGAATTTACATAACTCATCAATATTCGATGAAACAACGTCGGTACGGATCATTGCACGACAGCTTTCTTTGCGTTACTAATTTACTATAATTATAGTGATTTAATAGGTACCTAATTATTAATAACACTCACTTAAGTAACGGTATTCAACAGAGTGTCCGCCACGGGACGGGGTCACGTCACTGTAAACAAATACTGCACACTCACATGCACCGCGTGCATTCCACCAGATTTCAGCGCACAACACGATGTTTTCACTTAGGTACTCGCACAGGATATGATCTTAAACACACGCGCATCCGAAGACACTTTGATAAGCTTTATTTTGCAATTTTCTATGCACACATCACCATCATCAAACAGGACAAACAATGGTTAGTTTAGGTCGCAAAGATGCTCGCACCTCGAATTCAAGACTCGGAGTGATACAGTTAGACATCGACAGTAACGGAGGCCGGCGACGGAGCGCGGGAGGCGCGTGCGCCGACACACGGACTGCCTCAGACAATGACGTCATCACAATGACGATACAACCTCGTCGAACACCTTCATTTGCCTTCTTATGTCAGGAGGACTAATGCTTGAATACACGGGATAGTAGTGGAGTAAGTGGAAGCAACTAGAACCACAGCAACCACGGATGAACGGACCGCGCAGCTCGAAGGGAAGCGGCGCGGGTCAACGGCCGCGTGACACACTCTTGCTTGAAGATGGAATGTGCCGTCTTCACGTCTATTTGTGTTTTGTTTTATTTCGTTGCATTGCATTATGGCCATGTTGTCTGTTTGGTTTCGTGCCGCTGCTAAATACCTAACTATTAATGCAATGTAATCATAGGCCGAGAATAATTTTCTTTACTAATAATAACCATAATAACCATAATATAATAACCATGTTTACATAATTTTATAATAAAAACTTTGATACAAAAGATTATTGTCAGGTCTCTCATATCTCCGAAGAGTTTCTTGGTGCTTCTTTGGTTGTAATGTAATCGAAGCCACGATGAAAGCTTTTCTGCCTATGTTGTTTGAAGTCCTGATACCTCCATACAAATAATCCTGGCTACATAATTATAACGCAATAATTAAGCTGACGCAGGTCTGTAACCCAATTTTCAGTTTAAGTAAGTCGTTTGTAAACCAGTTTAGTTGTGCATGCTCGGAAGTGGGCTAATTGGATTATTAGCAGTATAGAACCTCCCCGCAGCGTGACGGCCGCCGCCGCCGCCGCCGCCGCCGCCGCCACCGCCGCCGCCGCCGCCGCCACCGCCGCCGCCGCCGCCGCCGCCGCCGCCACCGCCGCCGCCGCCGCCGCCGCCGCCGCCGCCGCCGCCACCGCCGCCGCCGCCACCGCCGCCGCCGCCGCCGCCGCCGCCGCCGCCGCCGCCGCCGCCACCGCCGCCGCCGCCGCCGCCGCCGCCGCCACCGCCGCCGCCGCCGCCGCCGCCGCAGCTGGCCCGCGGTAGCTCCACAAGTCACTCAAGTTAAGCTGATAACTTAATAATGTTAGCAGTGAGGATAGTACGGTCAGGGAGAGCCGGGAACTTGACCTCAGTAGATTTGTACTATATTACTTAAAGTAGGTACCTCTGTATATCTCCACTGGTGCTATTCTAATAGGTTAATCTGACCTAAGTGAACCAAATTCTGTCAAATTCTGTAGATCTCAATGTTTAGGCGACAGTCCGCTAGACCAAAAGAACCGATTAGACGAGGAGCGTCCGAGCGGAGCCTCACGCTCGCTTCGTACGCAAATTCGGACTTATTTTTAGGTTTTGCTATGACTGACCGTACCTACCTTCTGAAAAATATAATACCAAGTATGACTCAATCCAAAATTAGGTATGTATAACTTAGTTATGTACCTAACCTATATACACCTATACTTAGGGCGGGCGTAATGAATGTGAGCACCATGGCAAACCTATCGTGGTTTTTTGGTGCAAAATTTTTATACTGTACTTTAATATGTTCCATGTTGTGTTCACTTCGAGTAGGTTGTTTGCCAGTCAGTCAGTCATCAGTCATCATCAGCCTGAAGACGTCCACTGCTGAACATAGGCCTCCCCCAGAGCGCGCCACCTTGAGCGGCTGCTCGCCTCCTGCATCCATCGGCTCCCCACGGCTTTAACCAGGTCGTCGGTCCACCGAGTGAGGGGCCGGCCTACGCTGCGTCTTCCGGTTCGTGGTCGCCACTCGAGAACCTTTCTTCCCCATCGGTTGTCAGTTCTACGAGCGATGTGGCGGTTTGGTGTGGATGTGGTGGTGTGGTTGTTTGCCAGTGTTATTTTTAATTATTACATTGTTTATTGTAAGGCGATACAGCCAGTTTTGTGAACCTTTAATTAAAAAAATGTTATTAATAAATGCAAAAAAAATCTTTCATTTTTGCAGTGTGCAAAGCCGCAAGAACCCAAATACTATAAGTAATTTTTACTTCAAGAAGCAGGAGTATCGCCTTTTCTGGTCTGTTTTACTGAAAGTATAGATATAGAAGAAGATAAAAACAGCTGTGACGTAAGATGTTACGCTGAACTTTACTTCGAAGTTGTTGAATTCGTTATAACATTTTTTACTTCGTTTGCGAAACAGCAATTGCTGAAAATCTCGACCCCATATTATTACCGTAAGTAACTGTGGCATTCTTGATCGTCATCTCATAAAGTGCTTAGCTTGTAAAAAAGGTAGCTAACGGAAAATCATTCAGCATAATAAAGCTAGTTCCACCTGGCAGCTATTGAGAGTGCGTAAAGTTTTCTTTATAAATAAACCAACTATTACACTATCTACGCACAGGAAGGACATAAAATGTTGATGGTAAGTGCGTGAAATTGGGCGAAAAGTATTAGAGCCGTGCGGGGAAGGTTTACGAGGCGCCGCCCAGCCTCTTCTACCAGCCCTCGCGGAGGGTCATCGAATATGCGCCGGTTTACGACCGCCCCGGCCGCGGCTCGCCGGACAAGGCTACCTCGTCACATTTTCAATTTACAGTAAATACTAAACCCTGGCGCTTTATGAGCCGACACGTCAACGTAATCCAGCTGAAACTCGATCGCATCCGCTCACCTCGACACGGATGAGGGTTGATGAGAGCGCAGCCCTAGCAATAGCACCGCAACCTTGATCGATTACTTAGGTAGACAACTCGTCTATAGTAGATGCACTTTGTTTTTATTAAAATAGATATAACCCTTTTCAAAATGACGTAAGGGTGGGTTTTTTGATCCATAGTTAGGTAACCAATGGTTAAAAATGCCAACAAATTCTAACCGATGGTCAACATTTGTTAGAGTTTGTAACTATTGGTTACCTTAACTACGGGTCAAAAACCCCACCCGTAATAAACAATCAGCTTTGTAGCGAGTTTTTGATTACAGTATCCGGTCGTAAGGTACTTAATCAAACATTGTTTGTTAATATGTTAGCAAGAGCATATCAGTTGTGCGACACGCCACGAGGGCAGTCCGCCCGCGCCGGTCTAATAAGACTAATGAGATTCCGTCGGCTCAGAAGCCTCATCGGCTAATAATCCAGTATATAACCTGAAACATCCGTCGCACCCGCAGTAGTACTATACTCCTCTGTCACTCTCTGAACACTGCGAGCCTTCAACATGGTGTACAACTTTAAAGTGTTTAAAAAATGTGCGCCGAACGGCAAGGTCACGCTGTACATGGGCAAAAGGGATTTCATCGATCACATCTCGTTTGTGGAACCTATAGGTGTGTTTAAGTGTTGTGAGAAAGTTTAGGTGCAACCTTCGAGCTGATGAAGTTGGATGCGCCACGGAACGACTGCAGTCATCCATCAGCTGGTTTGATTACTTTGCCCCTCACCCCGCCGTCGGTCGGCGAAGAGCGATGAGGGGAAGTTCTAGCACGGCTTGAAAGCTTTGTTTCCCCTGTTACGTAAACTATACTTATACCAGTACATTTTATGCATTTCCAACTATGTGCTGTTCTGTAAATCATTTAAAGTAAACTTTATTATGTTCCTCCTTCGCGAGCGTAAAACTTAAAAGACTTTATGATGCTTTTAAAATTAAGCTATTAACTACTTTCTGGTTAGCATCCTTCGCAATACATTTGCGATACACAAATAAGGTGATAGAATCATTTGCAAAACTAACTGCATGCAATGTCATTAACTCATATTCATTATTCTCTCGCTCTCACAGCACAAACATATAACATATACTAGAGATCATCGCGTGTGGTAGGTGTACCTAACTTCAGTGGTACCACGCCATCTAGTAGTGACCGCCACGGCGCGGGGTGTTTCCAGATGGCGTGCTGTTGCTAGACGAGGAGTACGTGCGTGGGCGCAAGGTGTTCGGCCAGGTGGTGTGTACCTTCCGCTACGGCCGCGAGGAGGATGAGGTCATGGGACTCAACTTCTACAAGGAGCTGTTCCTCGCCTCCGAGCAGATCTACCCACCGCCAGAGAAACGCAGCTATGAGCTTTCCAAAACACAGGTTAGCTGGTTTAATGATGATGATAATGATGATAATGATGATAATGATGATGATGATGAACCAAGCATTCTCTACTACGTATTTATCACATTGGTTCATAATGGCAATAACTGATTTCTCCAACATATTCTGGGCCGTCCTTTGCCATGACCACTTACTATCACCACGTCGGGCCAAAAGCCTCACCTAGCACTGGACTCCGTCTCTAGTTCCAACGTCATCATCATCAACGTCAATCGTTCATCTTAATACGGCTTTGGTGTCACTGCAGCTGTTATGGGCGGCCGTGTCGCTTAACACCAGGCGAACGACTAGCTCGTAACGTCATTCGCTTACATAAAAAATAATTACAATGTAGCGGACTTGATCCTGAAGCTTGATGCTTCATGATTGAAGTATAAGGTATCTATCTTGCGTCATCTCATAATCATCAACAGTCTGAAGACGTTCACTGCTCAATATAGGCCTTCCTCACAGAGCGCCACTTCTAGTGGCCGCTCGCCTTCTGCATTCTTCGACTCTCGGCACTTGCGTCATCTATCTTGTTATAATCCTCTGTGTCTCCTGAAACTTATACCTAATCTAGGCGATGCCAGAGTGAATAGGTACGCTCTAGATCTACGCGCTCTATCTTCGGCTACACCGTCGTTTACCATCAGGTGAGTTGGTGGTCTCAAACGTAAATCTATTACTCCAAAACAATACCTAAACAAGTAGTTATCATCAGGTACTGCCACTCACACTCTTCACATTCAATCAATTTCTCGACAGGTGAATGCCAATAGTAAGATTTGCATCCACCAATGTTCACAATACGTTGTCAGTAAGGTTGTACCGTATTCAGGAGCGGCTGGTGAAGAAGCTGGGTGAGAGCGCGTTTCCGTTCCGGCTGGCGGTGCCAGCGGGCGCGCCCGGCTCCGTCACGCTGCAGCCGGGCCTCGAGGACGAGGGCGAGCCCTGCGGCGTGCACTACTACGTCAAGCTGTTCGTCGGGGACTCCGAGATCGACCGCTCGCATCGCAGGTCTCACCAACAACGCCATTCTACCCGTGCATTAAAGGCAGACATCTCCGGCGCATTACACTGTTTTTTTTTACGTTTTGTGGGCATTAGAGCTCCGTTCTTTCTGCGGGATTAGTTTTTTTTATTCTTTGTCGTAATTAATTAATAAGCAAACAAAGTAGTCGTTGTCTTGCTTCTTCGATACCGTCTATCACCAACATTAGTTTAAAAAAAACGTTGTCTTTTGGAACCCTCGCTGGATAATGAAATCAGCTTTTGTTTTAATAATCAGAAGCAATAGTATTTACAAGCTGGGTACCTGTTAAATTGCCCAAAAGCCTTATGATTCGAGCTACATATCAAATGCGTCACATCCAGGAGCACGGTAGCGCTCGGCATCCGTAAGCTGCAGTACGCGCCGTCGAAGCCGGGCCCGCAGCCGTGCACGGTGGTGCGCAAGGACTTCGTGCTCTCGCCAGGACAGCTTGAGCTGGAGCTCACGCTTGATAAACAGGTAATTGGATACATACCCTAGCTCTTAATTGTAATAATAATAGGGGTTAACGTATGAAATTGCCCTTAAGGGCTTGTGCAAGGCCAGCGCAAATTCAAGCCAAAGCCACAGAATAGATATATAGTACTAGGCCAAAACGGGGATGAGCCAGGGGCCGAGCGGCAGGGGCGGTCTAAGTTAAACTGGTTCCAACGCGCAATAGTTTAGGTAATTTATTATTACACTGAATATAATGGGTATTTTTAAAATCCGCTATACATAAGCCCTCCATTATATTTAGTTCAACTACTACACGAAGTTTCATGATCTTATTTAAAGTATTGAATAATCGCTGTTTATTTGTACGGTTTGGAGGTAACTTTGTAATTTTTTTCTATCGAGAAAATTTTATTAATTCGTGTTTTCACTATACATTTGCAGTAGCATTAGTCCTGAACTTTGCCATATATTAATTTCAAAGTCATTGTTGCAATATTGTTGACAGGACACTGCTTCAAGCTAAGCCATTTTAAGCATTTTGGCGTTGTATTGGCTCTTAATTATAGCCGTTGTATATAGGAATAGAAGATACTTTGAATTGACATAAAACCTTCATGGTGCGAGATTTTTCACATTATACTAAGGTGATATAAGGTTATAAAAGGTGGTCAGAAATTATACCTCTGAGGTTCTTCTTTTAAAAAATGTGCTGATTCGATTTTTGACTTTCATTTTTTTTTATTCAGCTTAGACGTGAAAGATGGATACGAACATCCGAGTTATTTTTGAATACGAGTTCCGAAGCGGCTCACAATTTCAACGCTGCATTTGGAGAGGAGACTGCTAGACTGCTGCTTTTGGAGCGCAGATTGAAAAGCCAATATTATAGCAATATTGGCTTTTCAATCTATTTTCATAAATGTTATAAAAAAATTCACTCAGTAGCAAAGACTTTGAGTCAATTAAAAATTCATTGTAGAGGTATAATCATTATGATTTGAAGTAGAATGGCCGGAACAAAACAAAACCACACATAAATATTATTTAAAGTGTGTAATTTACGTGAGAGCATCTCTTATTCCTTAGAAATTTTCGTCACCTTCAGTTTGTTTTAGGCAGGTCAATATTAATTTTTTATGTGTAACATTAGCTGAACTTTCGGAACGGATCACCACAGTAGTTAGTTTTTTAGCGGCACTGGGTGTGGGTGGTGACATTAGTTAGAGTGCTCGTTTGGTCCCAGTTGTACATGCACGGCGAGACGGTGGCGATCAACATGTGCGTGCGCAACCACAGCAACAAGGTGGTCAAGAAGATCAAGGCGAGCATCCAGCAGGGCGTGGACGTCATGCTGTTCCAGAGCGGGCAGTACCGGAACGTGGTCGCTAGTGCAGACACGCAGTGAGAACTTTTACACCATTTAATGAAACAGTCCTTCACAATACCTACGCTGTCGCTATACCAACCTCCCTAGTAATAAGCGGTAGGCGGTAACGTTTTGTCTACCGCTTTAGCTAAGACACAACAGGGTAATATGGCTCATTGGAATAATTAACGGTGAATCTTTTTTTTAACGGGAAATGTGTCTTTATTCTTAAATCTAATTAATAAAAACCTTCTTGATAAGCGCCCTAAGTAGTGGTTTATGGAGGAGGCTGTTCAACAGTGGACACAGGCAGGCAGCTCTGTGCTTCAATAAAATGTTAGCATAAGTGGACGTCTCTCGCCTGTTCATGCGTGATGTGTGTGTGTGAAGTCTTCTTGGAATCTTCGGTGTGCCTTCGCCTTAAGTTTACCAATAAATACTTGGCTGATTATTAGCCCAACTTTGAAGTTAAGTTGACAGTCCTTCACTTACTAAAAATAATTGTATCCGTCTCTTAAATTGCCGTCTATTTGACAAGAACAGCAACAGTTTTAGGCTGTGATTTTAGGAGTTTTAAATCAACTAAAGCCTTCAAAATTGGACTAATACACCGTTATTTTGGTTCACAACCCAAACTACTAAATCGATTTTATTAATATTTTTATGGGACCAATCTGAAAGTATCTTTCTAAATATAATTTTTTTCAAATTGGTTTACGGAGCTCTTAGGTAACAAAAATTACAAAATACAACTGAATAGATTAACCTCCTTCTTTTTTAAGTCGGTTGAAAAACATTTACTAATTCATCGTTACTTCGAGGAAGTTCATTATAACTACATACAAAATGATACAAGAATATTGAGTGTATAATATGTAGGGGCATCAAACAACGGTTTTAATGGGCTTAGGTGTATAATATATACTATAAATAATGTTCTTGGTCAAAATGTGTTGGTCAGTAAATGTTGCTCTGTCCCACTGACGCAAGCAAGCCAGTTGACGCTTGATATTTAGTGCGAGGGTAATATTGACACCACTCGTCTGCCCCCACAGAGACGGCTGCCCGCTGCAGCCGGGCTCGAGCCTGCAGAAGGTGCTGCACCTGACGCCGCAGCTCGCCACCAACCGCGACAAGCGCGGCATCGCGCTCGACGGACAACTCAAGCGCGCCGACACCACGCTCGCGTCCACCACGTTGTTAGTACACAGTTTCTCTCTTACTTGTCGTTTTTAGTTTTCGTTTTTGGGTTTTGGTTTGGTTATTATCTGTTGTTTGCTGGTCAACTTTTTTCTGTGTTTCTATTACCATGAAATCAGAAATAATGTTTATAATGATAAAACACTACAGACAATTATTGAATATTGTGAAGTTATCGTACATTGTATAATAATAATGATGACCATTCAGATAAATTATTAGGTAGCTACACTAAAACATAAGGGAATATTATTTTGGTAAAAAATGAAAGTTTTGCGTATTCAGTTCGGTATACTCAGCCATCGATTGATTCGGGAGAGGCCTGTGCACAATTGCACATACAAAGAGTATCAGAAAGAAAGAAAGAAGAAAGAAAATACATTTATTTAGGACATCACATCACATTAAATTTTTACCTAAAACTTAAAATGTTATTCACTAGTCTAGCTGCTATATCATGCTAAAAAATAAAAATATAAATGACGTACATCAGTTGTGATTATGGTTGATATTATATGTGTCATTTGTTTTTTCCCAGCTCTTTCAACCACGATGATGGCAGTAATGTAACCTACAAAAACATATAATATTTAATTACTCCAGGCTGCTGGACCCGGAGCAGCGCGACGCGTTCGGCATCGTGGTGAGCTACAGCGTGAAGGTGAAGCTGTACCTCGGCGCGCTCAGTGGCGAGCTGGTCGCGGAGCTGCCCTTCATACTCATGCACCCCAAGGTACCACCCTCTACTGGCAGCCGGGGGCAGTTGACTGGCTGACTTCTACCATTAGCTATCCGGTTAGGTAGCTTGTTCCATCAGGTAGATGATATAAACCGTGTGCTGTGTAGGTCAGATGATTCCTCGTCAGATATTTGCCATTTGTTATACATATCGTATATTTGTGATTTTGTTAATGTTGTATTTTATTACCAGGAGGGTCGTGCCAAGGTGATCCATGCGGACAGCCAGGCGGACGTGGAGATGTTCCGCCAGGACACCGTGCATCACCAGGAGAGTGTGGAGGTCTACTGACCGACACACGACCGACATCTGACCGACAATTACTACCAAGGACTTGACAAGTTGACAAAAATGCGAGATGCAACGTTATGTTACTTTTATATTACTATACAAAAACTATACTATAATTTATTAATAATTATAGTCGTAGCCAGTTGGACAGAGCCTCAACTTTGTCAGTGACAGATTTATTTATGCTAGTTCTATATTACTAGGCACACTTTTGACTGACAGCATGCTTGGATAAGGATAAATACTGCAATAGCTTATACTTACAAGTTTATTACAATGTAAAAAGTACATAATAATATAATTTTGTTGATTTAGCAAACTAACCATTGATTATAATAAAATGGTTATCATTGTAACAGACTTAAAAACTTATCAGTATTAATATGGAGTAAATCTATGGTCTTTATATATAATTATTATACTTACTTTAACTTATTATATTTGCGTTTTGATTTTATAAAGTATTTTAGTAACTTATCCACGCCATCCCATCTATTAGTTAGGTGCAAGATGATTGGTTCTACAAAAGACAAAAGTTCAAGCGAAGTAGGGTTTCTCTGCGAAATACTTTTATTTTAATGAAAATAATACTCTTACCAATAGGTTTTCAAATAATAGCTTAAGCTACCTGTGTAGTATAATATAATAGAATGAAAGCCATTAAAAGAACCTTACTTAAAACAAAAGACACAGAATAATGAACAGTAACAGTGCATCAATCTCTTTGAATTTGAAATAACTGTATATGGATATGTAGCCTTCAATTTCTTCACACCGCAGGGCTAGGATTCCTCTACACAGGATAGAATATAAAAGATAGAGGAGTCGACTGCAGTCACGCGCCTTGTTCCAGGAGGATTACTCTCGTCACCGGGGAGGAGGCAGGGGATAGAGGAAGAGGGTGGGGGTAGGTAATAGATAGCAAGGAAAATGTTATTTATTCTGTATTGAAATATTGAGTGGCAGCCCCGAGTCATCCGCGGTAGATGGATGGGCCCGCGCCCGCGCTCCGCGGTCGCTGATAGATACTTACTAACGTTTTTCCTGCTTCCGGCGGGATGTTAGAGATAAAAGGGTTGTATCGAGCGCGCTGTGACCTTCAACTATTCATTTAGTTAGCCTTCTGGATTGACTTTAGGAGGGAGTGATCAGGTATTTAGGTCATGGTTTTACTAGGTGGTAGGACTTTTCTGCAAAGTTTGTCTAGGTAGGTACCTCCGCTTTGCCAGTTATTCTGCCGCCAAGCAGTAGCGTGTAAGCACTACTGTGTTCCGGTTTGAAGGGCATTGTAGCTAGTGAAATTACTGGGCAAATGAGACTTTACGAAGTGATCTCACAGTCTAGTAAACTTTTTAGACTGTGTGATGTCTCAGGATGACGTGCGCAGTGCAGTGTCATGCGAAACTGTATATTTAGAGTTCCGAGTGACACTGCAGCTGTTATGGGTGGCCGTGTCGCTTAACACCAGGCGAAGGACTAGCTCGTCACGTTTGTCAATGGTGGCTCATCAAACCATTGCCACTGTCTGTTACTTAAATAGATCGCAACACACAAAAAGTAGGTAATCATACAGAAGTGAGATAATGAGTGGATATGATAGATTTTTTTACATTTTGAATACCATTCTGCTGACACACCGGCGACCAGATACTATACAAGACATGACCCATATACTACCTTTCTTAGCTCTGATAACAGAGCACAGTTTTATAGAAAAAATAATTGATTAGAGTGTGATTCGAGTGAAGTTTTTTTTAATGCTAAAATGGGCGTACGTGCGAGAACAACTCACCTGATGGTAAATGACGAAGTTGTCTAAGGTGGAGCATGTTTGCCCATGAGATGCCCATTCACTCTTGGCTTGTAGAGACCCAGGTTATACCCAGGAGGAAACACTACTGCTAGAAGAGCATTCCAGTTGGCACAAAAGACTGCGCAGTAGCAAAGATTAGACGTGCGCGGGCAGCGGCAAGCGGTGAGAGCAGCGTGCGGAAGTTTGCAGCGTACTTCACAGCCGCCGTTAAGTTTTAATCACACTATACTTTGTAGTAGGTACCTATAGAGTAAATACCAATCACCTCAACCATCGACAGGGTTGGAACTAATTATCGGTAGTCAATATTTTATATTCGCAAACATGCAGCGCACAGGTTGATTGGCAGTAATGTGGCGCGGGCGTCGCGGCTGATGCACTATGAATATATGAGCAGATGCTCAACTCGATACAAACGAATTGTTATCCTCAGTTATGACGGGCAATGCACATCATAGAGTCAGTGTCGATTGATCGTATTGTGCGATGTTGAGTTACTGCTTGTTACATTATTGTCGGTTAGTGGCGGGGGCGGCAGCAAACAAAGCAAACAATTAAATTAAAATCACTGTGATTGTTTCGGGCTGATTGAAGGGCAAACATTTCTCGCCGCGGCCGCGCTTTACTGCGGTGGCGACCTTTGTCCCGCTGTAAAATACTGTAAATGTGATTACTTTTCATCGCCAAGCTCATTTATTGCCATTTTCATTGTAGGATTTATAATACGCATGACCGGTTACCTGTTGTACAATGGTTACTTATGAAATATACATAAAATGAGGGTACAAATAAAGACAACACTCTTAATCAAAATTATTTTTATAAATTTCTAATATAATAATATAGAACGTTTTTATTACACCTTACATCCTTTTAATGTCTGCGGTAGCCTTCATATTTTCAGTGTTTTCTCATCATCATCATCATTAACAGCCTGAAGACGTCCACTGCTGAACATAGGCCTCCCCCAGAGCACGCCACCTTGAGCGGCTGCTCGCCTCCTGCATCCATCGGCTCCCCGCGGCTTTCACCAGGTCGTCGGTCCACCGAGTGGGGGGCCGGCCCACGCTGCGTCTTCCGGTTCGTGGTCGCCACTCGAGAACCTTTCTTCCCCATCGGTTGTCAGTTCTACGAGCGATGTGGCCTGCCCATTGCCACTTCAACTTACTAACTCTAAGAGCTATATCGGTCACTTTAGTTCTCCTGCGGATCTCCTCGTTCCGGAGCTTATCTCGCAGGGAAACACCGAGCATAGCTCGCTCCATAGCTCGCTGCGCGACTTTGAGCTTACTAATGAGGCCAACAGTAAGAGACCATGTCTCAGTTCCATAAGTCATCACTGGCAACACACACTGATTGAAAACTTTCGTTTTCAGGCTCTGCGGTATTTTGGACGAAAAGATAGGACGAAGCTTCCCGAACGCTGCCCAGCCGAGTTGAATTCTTCGCGCCACCTCTTTGTCGAAGTTGGACCTACCTAATTGGACAATCTGTCCTAGGTAGACATACTTGTCGACAACTTCGAGAGTATCGTTCCCAACAATTACCGGTATAGGTGGAACATGAGCATTAGACATGATCTTTGTCTTGTCCATATTCATCTTAAGACCAACCTGCTGGGAGACTCTACTGAGGTCGTTGAGCATGGTGCTAAGGTCCTCGAGCGATTCCGCCATTATGACTATATCATCGGCAAAACGAAGGTTAGTGATGTACTCGCCATTTATGTTGATGCCAGATCTTTTCCACTCCAAGAGCTTGAAAACATCCTCCAATGCGTTTGTGAACAGTTTCGGAGAAATAACGTCTCCCTGTCTCACGCCTCTTTGCAATGGAATTTGTTCCGTACTCTGGTCCTGTAGTCGGACTGACATAGTGGCCTTACTGTACAAACACTTCAAAACTTCGATATACCTATAGTCAATTTGGCATCGCTGCAAGGACTGCAGCACCGCCCAAGTCTCGATTGAATCGAAGGCTTTCTCATAGTCCACAAACGCTAGGCATAACGGCCGATTATACTCTTCGGTCTTCTGTATAATCTGGCGCAGCGTATGGATGTGGTCTATGGTGCTAAAGCCTTTTCGGAAACCGGCTTGTTCGGGAGGCTGGAATTCATCAAACCTGCGTGCGAGACGATTCGTAATGACTCTCGAAAACAGCTTATACACATGACTCAAGAGCGAGATGGGCCTATAGTTCTTCAATAAGGTGTTATCGCCTTTTTTGAAGAAGAGCACCACCACGCTCTTGTGCCATGCCTCTGGCGTTGTACCTTCAAGGATGACAGAATTAAATAACTTCTGGAGGACTAAAAGTACCGGTCTACCACCCGCTCTCAGAAGTTCAGTCGTAATTCCATCTTCACCTGGTGCCTTGTTGTTTTTAAGCTGTTTGAGGGCCATTCTAATCTCGTACAGGCTGACGTCCGGGATATCTTCGGTATAGTGTCGGACTAACTTGGCTCTGATGTCCTGAGCTGTGTTAGTAGCGGGCTTACGTGTCGAGGTGTATAACTGTCCATAGAAGTTCTCGATCTCTCTCAGAATCTCAGGCTTGGATGAAATGATGCTACCATTTTCGGTCTTCAGTTTTGTCATTTGGTGTTGCCCAATAGACGAATCCTTTGCGAACACTTTAGAGCCTTGGTTCCGCTCAATTGCGGCCTCAATACGTGAAGTACTAAGAGCACGCAAGTCGTGTCGCAAGGAACTCCAGATTCGTCTATTGAGTTCACCGTAGGCTGACATATCAACTGAAGACTGCAGCTTCATTTCGCTCCGGTCGGCCATTAGCTCAAGAGTTTTTTCTGAGAGCTTTTGAGTCTTCTTTCGGCGTTGGGTCTTAAAGAATTTCGATCCAACAGCTTGGACAGTTTCCACCAACCCGTCGTTTAGCTCGTCCACTGTGTTACAGTCGGCTAGGCACTGGAAGCGATTTTGGAGTTCCAGCTGAAAGCCTTCGGGGTTTTGGATTTGGACAGGATTTGGACGGAGCGTAGACTTCACCAGACGTGACCTTTCGAGCTTAACATTGATATTCAATGTGCCTCTAACAATACGGTGATCGCTACCGGTTTTCACCTTGCTGATCACAGAGACATCATCGAATATGTGCTTCTTGGTCGTCATGATGAAGTCTATCTCATTTTTAGTGGAACCGTCGGGACTTATCCACGTCCACTTCCTGGATGGCCGCTTCTCGTAGAAGGAGTTCATCATAAAGAGTCCCTCCTTCTCCATGAAGTCAGCCAGCCTCTGTCCTCGAGGGTTCCGCTGCCCGTATCCAAATGGCCCCACTCTCAGCTCATCGCTATTCCTTGTGCCCAACTTCGCATTGAAGTCTCCCATCACAACGGTGAAGTATGTTTCGGAAGTATGCATGGCTTCGGATATGTCCTCATACATAGCTTCTACTTCATCGTCTGAGTGTGCCGACGTCGGCGCGTATACCTGTATAACCTTCAACGAATACCGTTTGGTTATTCGGAGTACCAGGTACGCTACCCTGGCCGACACACTGTCGACTTTGACCACGTTGTTGGCGAGAGACTTGCGGACGAGAAACCCGACACCTCCTTGGGAGAGTTGGTCTCCCTCCCGGTAGAAGAATAAGTTACCGGAATTTAGGATTATCGTGTCCTGTCCCTGTCTTCGGACTTCAGACAATCCCATTACATCCCAGCGTAACTTACCCATCTCCGCCTCTAGCTCGACCATCCTTTCGTCAGCCTTCAGTGTGCGCACGTTATGTGTTGCCAGGGCCAGGGGTCGTCGTTGGGGTTGGTAGCCGGGCGTCTGCCGGGGATTCTTCGCACCCCTTGCCCTGCCGTTACCGTGGCCGCTACCGTAGCCACGGGATAGCAGAGCTGCCGGGGACTGGGGGCCGTTTTTATTTGTGCTTGTCATTAGGGGGGGGGGGGGTTTGCCATAATCACCACGCTTGGCAGGCGGCTTGGTGATCGCAGTAGGTGAAGATTGATTGCCACCAAGACCGAGGGGAACGCTGCGACCCATTCCCTGGATATTCCCTTAGCCGCCTTCTACGGCACCCACGGGAAGAGATGGGGTGGTCCTATTCGTAACCGGGACCACACGGCATGTTTTTCAGTGTTTTCTACCTATCTAATATCTGAAAGCTCATCTGACTGATGATGATTTTAATAAAAGTATGTGAGTACCGTCCTCAAACCCTCGTAATCCTAAGTACCCTCCCGCGATACATTCCTCGCGCCGCGCGCCGCGGTAATGACTGCCGCCGCCGTGTCTTTCGCACCGGCTCATTCTATTTTATACACTATGTCAATCCATAATGAGTTTTATTACAGCCACGTAAGGTACACGAAGACAGTAGAATTATTTTTGTAATGTCAGCAAAATGTATTTTTTGGGTATACGGCTAATACCGCGATGATTATACCGGCTTTAACGCGCTAACATCAACGTTTATTATACAGTTTTTGTACAGAGTTTTTGACTTTGCAAATACATTACTTGGTTTGCTCCCATTTCGTTGGATCCTGGCTGAACTTACAACGATGCTTGTTTTACCCGAATCTGAGAAAGAGATTTTCTTACAAAGCTGAGATTTATTATATAATGACACTAAAGTTTTTTAAAGATTGTTTAATCAATGATAGGTTAACGTTTGACCACATGGTCTCCTGATGGTAAGTGACGACGCCGTTGACGATGGAGCGTGCTTGCCTAGAAGATGCCGGTTGACTCTGGCCTTGAAAACTCCCAAATTATATTTGTCAGGAAACAATGACGCTGGTAAGATAAACGAGGAATCAAAACGCTTTGTGCGTATTCGAGGAATTTCTACCACATACGAATGCCGTGTTTCCGTGCGTCTAGATGTACGATGGTAAAAAGGGGATGGGGGAATTAAGTTGTGCAATTATTTTCCGTTGCACACTCTCCAAAGTGCAGCTTGTAATAAACCGATAGGCTGGCAACCTTACGCCGGTGTTCAAGGCTTTGGTGATTAGCATTTACTAATTTAATAAATAATTATTCATTCATTTATTCATTTTTCTTAGGTCTAGGTTTTTTATAATATTGTTATAAAAATACATTACAAAAATACTATCAAAATATCCTAAACCTAGAGTGCCGCCGGCAGCGGGGCAGGGCCCAAGCTATCGGTGGTCAGGGCTGCAGAGTGAGGAACCTCCTGACAATACGTGCCATGTCAAGGAGTACTGCCTTCTGCATCTGACCCTTGATCCAACCGTCTAGCGAGAGCCTCTCGAGGTGTTGGTCGAGGCTCTTCGCTATAAGGCCGTTCGCCGAAATGACTATCGGGACAATGCTCGTTAAGGGCTTGTGCAAGGCCAGCGCGAATTCAAGTCAAAGCCACAGAATAGATGTATAGTACTAGGCCAAAGCGGGGATGAGCCAGGGGCCGAGCGGCAGGGGCGGTCTAAGTTAAACTGGTTCCAACGCGCAATAGTTTAGGTAATTTATTATTACACTGAATATAAAGGGTATTTTAAAAATCCGCTATACATAAGCCCTCCATTATATTTAGTTCAACTACTACACAAAGTTTCATGATCTTATTTAAAGTATTCATTGAATAATCGCTGTTTATTTGTATGGTTTGGAGGTAACTTTGTAATTTTTTTCTATCGAGAAAATTTTGTTAATTCGTGTTTTCACTATACATTTGCAGTAGCATTAGTCCTGAACTTTACCATATATTAATTTCAAAGTCATTGTTGCAATATTGTTAACAGGACACTGCCTCAAGCTAAGCCGTTTTAAGCAATTTGGCGTTGTATTGGCTCTTAAGTCAACATTCCACATGGCGGTTACCTCGTGAGCCAAGTTAAGGGCAGCCTTCAGAATGGTGATGTCAACGAGCACTGCCCGGCGTTGGGATCGGTCTATCAGCACGACATCAGGCTAAATAATAATAATTATTAATATAAATATTGTAGTATGTACACTTTGTATGACTTGACTTCATTCTATACTATTAGTTTTTGTTATTGTAGTAGTGAGTTTAAAGAATGAACTTTGAGTTCCATTGCGGAGCGGCTCCGGCGCGGGCGTGGGCGCGGGCGCGGGCGCGGGCGCGGGCGCGGGCGCGGGCGCGGGCGCAGGCGCGGGCGTCATGCGGTGACAGAATAGTAATAAGTAATGTGCAGTCTGTTGTCTGTGCTGCATACATGGCTGCATAAATAAATCCTTGTAGCGGAAGGAAGGTGGGCGACCGACGGACGACGCGACGCATTCGCACGACGACTTGACAGTTCAATGCTTGGGACACCTCTATACTTTACACAAACTTCAGTAAGATTCACGGTTACTTAGACTTATTGATAGAGTATAGGTAGGTATCAGCTAAAGTAATGACTTTATCTGGGGTCTATTTCTTTCAGATTCACGTAATATTATTGTAAAGCAAAGCAAAGCACCAACCGCGATAATAATACTGATAAGTAAATGTTTGCTTTACATTATTAATGTAATTATAGAGCCCAGACTAATGAATACTAAAAAATAAAATAAAAAATAAAAAAATTAGTATAGCTGTACCAATGAGATAATAATAAATAGGTATAGGTAAAGTGACATCTGTGCTCTCTTTTCTGTACTAAAATATGAGGTAAGCAAGGCGTACGTGCGAGTGTACGTATGACCACATACTTTAGGTTTACTTAACGGTAGCGCACTGTTCTCTATAGCACACACAGATGGCGCCACTAATACTCTTGTAAACTAATAATAATAAATTTAATAAATAAAAATAATAATAAATAGCATACATAGTCATGAATTATTCCCAATTCTACAGATTCCCATTTCTACAGACTCCCATGTCTCATCATCAACAGCCTGAAGACGTCCACTGCTGAACATAGGCCTCCCCCAGAGCACGCCACCTTGAGCGGCTGCTCGCCTCCTGCATCCATCGGCTCCCCGCGGCTTTCACCAGGTCGTCGGTCCACCGAGTGGGGGGCCGGCCTACGCTGCGTCTTCCGGTTCGTGGTCGCCACTCGAGAACCTTTCTTCCCCATCGGTTGTCAGTTCTACGAGCGATGTGGCCTGCCCATTGCCACTTCAACTTACTAACTCTAAGAGCTATATCGGTCACTTTAGTTCTCCTGCGGATCTCCTCGTTCCGGAGCTTATCTCGCAGGGAAACACCGAGCATAGCTCGCTCCATAGCTCGCTGCGCGACTTTGAGCTTACTAATGAGGCCAACAGTAAGAGACCATGTCTCAGTTCCATAAGTCATCACTGGCAACACACACTGATTGAAAACTTTCGTTTTCAGGCTCTGCGGTATTTTGGACGAAAAGATAGGACGAAGCTTCCCGAACGCTGCCCAGCCGAGTTGGATTCTTCGCGCCACCTCTTTGTCGAAGTTGGACCTACCTAATTGGACAATCTGTCCTAGGTAGATATACTTGTCGACAACTTCGAGAGTATCGTTCCCAACAATTACCGGTATAGGTGGAACATGAGCATTAGACATGATCTTTGTCTTGTCCATATTCATCTTAAGACCAACCTGCTGGGAGACTCTACTGAGGTCGTTGAGCATGGTGCTAAGGTCCTCGAGCGATTCCGCCATTATGACTATATCATCGGCAAAACGAAGGTTAGTGATGTACTCGCCATTTATGTTGATGCCAGATCTTTTCCACTCCAAGAGCTTGAAAACATCCTCCAATGCGTTTGTGAACAGTTTCGGAGAAATAACGTCTCCCTGTCTCACGCCTCTTTGCAATGGAATTTGTTCCGTACTCTGGTCCTGTAGTCGGACTGACATAGTGGCCTTACTGTACAAACACTTCAAAACTTCGATATACCTATAGTCAATTTGGCATCGCTGCAAGGACTGCAGCACCGCCCAAGTCTCGATTGAATCGAAGGCTTTCTCATAGTCCACAAACGCTAGGCATAACGGCCGATTATACTCTTCGGTCTTCTGTATAATCTGGCGCAGCGTATGGATGTGGTCTATGGTGCTAAAGCCTTTTCGGAAACCGGCTTGTTCGGGAGGCTGGAATTCATCAAACCTGCGTGCGAGACGATTCGTAATGACTCTCGAAAACAGCTTATACACATGACTCAAGAGCGAGATGGGCCTATAGTTCTTCAATAAGGTGTTATCGCCTTTTTTGAAGAAGAGCACCACCACGCTCTTGTGCCATGCCTCTGGCGTTATACCTTCAAGGATGACAGAATTAAATAACTTCTGGAGGACTAAAAGTACCGGTCTACCACCCGCTCTCAGAAGTTCGGTCGTAATTCCATCTTCACCTGGTGCCTTGTTGTTTTTAAGCTGTTTGAGGGCCATTCTAATCTCGTACAGGCTGACGTCCGGGATATCTTCGGTATAGTGTCGGACTAACTTGGCTCTGATGTCCTGAGCTGTGTTAGTAGCGGGCTTACGTGTCGAGGTGTATAACTGTCCATAGAAGTTCTCGATCTCTCTCAGAATCTCAGGCTTGGATGAAATGACGCTACCATTTTCGGTCTTCAGTTTTGTCATTTGGTGTTGCCCAATAGACGAATCCTTTGCGAACACTTTAGAGCCTTGGTTCCGCTCAATTGCGGCCTCAATACGTGAAGTACTAAGAGCACGCAAGTCGTGTCGCAAGGAACTCCAGATTCGTCTATTGAGTTCACCGTAGGCTGACATATCAACTGAAGACTGCAGCTTCATTTCGCTCCGGTCGGCCATTAGCTCAAGAGTTTTTTCTGAGAGCTTTTGAGTCTTCTTTCGGCGTTGGGTCTTAAAGAATTTCGATCCAACAGCTTGGACAGTTTCCACCAACCCGTCGTTTAGCTCGTCCACTGTGTTACAGTCGGCTAGGCACTGGAAGCGATTTTGGAGTTCCAGCTGAAAGCCTTCGGGGTTTTGGATTTGGACAGGATTTGGACGGAGCGTAGACTTCACCAGACGTGACCTTTCGAGCTTAACATTGATATTCAATGTGCCTCTAACAATACGGTGATCGCTACCGGTTTTCACCTTGCTGATCACAGAGACATCATCGAATATGTGCTTCTTGGTCGTCATGATGAAGTCTATCTCATTTTTAGTGGAACCGTCGGGACTTATCCACGTCCACTTCCTGGATGGCCGCTTCTCGTAGAAGGAGTTCATCATAAAGAGTCCCTCCTTCTCCATGAAGTCAGCCAGCCTCTGTCCTCGAGGGTTCCGCTGCCCGTATCCAAATGTCCCCACTCTCAGCTCATCGCTATTCCTTGTGCCCAACTTCGCATTGAAGTCTCCCATCACAACGGTGAAGTATGTTTCGGAAGTATGCATGGCTTCGGATATGTCCTCATACATAGCTTCTACTTCATCGTCTGAGTGTGCCGACGTGGGCGCGTATACCTGTATAACCTTCAACGAATACCGTTTGGTTATTCGGAGTACCAGGTACGCTACCCTGGCCGACACACTGTCGACTTTGACCACGTTGTTAACGAGAGACTTGCGGACGAGAAACCCGACACCCCCTTGGGAGAGTTGGTCTCCCTCCCGGTAGAAGAATAAGTTACCGGAATTTAGGATTATCGTGTCCTGTCCCTGTCTTCGGACTTCTGACAATCCCATTACATCCCAGCGTAACTTACCCATCTCCGCCTCTAGCTCGACCATCCTTTCGTCAGCCTTCAGTGTGCGCACGTTATGTGTTGCCAGGGCCAGGGGTCGTCGTTGGGGTTGGTAGCCGGGCGTCTGCCGGGGATTCTTCGCACCCCTTGCCCTGCCGTTACCGTGGCCGCTACCGTAGCCACGGGATAACAGAGCTGCCGGGGACTGGGGGCCGTTTTTATTTGTGCTTGTCATTAGGGGGGGGGGGGGTTTGCCATAATCACCACGCTTGGCAGGCGGCTTGGTGACTCCCATGTCTACAGACTCCTATTTCTACAGACTCCTATGTCTACAGACTCCTATTTCTACAGATTTTCATTTTGAAATAATCTTATGTTTACCTACTGATTCCTAAATCAAAAGAAGCCAATTTTTCTAACTAAATTAGACATATTGGATCCACTACAATAATTATTATTAATCTTTCTGTATTGAAAAATAACGTCTGCGTCCGATTGCGCCCCATGTTAATGATTTATAAATCTAGTAATGTGTTACTAATAATACTTTTTTTTACCAAATGAGCAGGTATAAAAATGGGCAATACTTATAAATCCTGATTGACTGACCTGAGACTAGAGGATCTGTCTGTTGGTATTAAGGTGTATGTGTGATCATAGAAATAATCCTCTTTCATATTTTCTTTGTACCTTAATTTTTGAAAATTATATTACTAACTTCTGATACGGAGTTAAAACATTTATGAAAAAACACGCAAAGAAATAAAATACAAATTAGTTTCAAGACAACCTTTATTTCGTCCAAAATAAATAATGTCAACAGTAGGGCGAACTCTTTGAGTTGTTTTTAACTTTAATTATTTAACAAATTACTTACTACTTACTTAGAACTAACTTAAATGTTTATATTTACAATAATTCAGGAATGGCAGTCTGTCAGAAATTAAACTAGTCATAGAAGTAAGACAATTACAGCTTCGTAATTATTATTATTAAATAACTATCTACGATGTTAATAAAAGTTATTCACTGATACGATCCGTTTCTGAAGATATGTATAAATAGATATAAACCCCCTCCGCCCGTCGTGATCAAACATAATCAAGGATTCAAATTTAAATGGTCGCAAAGACAAGCCCAACCAAAGTGTGTAGCGATTTCATTCAAAGACTACTTATGACACTCTTTATAACTTACAATCCTACATTCAAATGGAGTATTACAATTTGAAAAGAAACAAACGACAGGTTTTAAAAATCAATATTATGTCTGCTTTATATTTGGCCAGTGCATTTCAAAATTATAATAAGCCCGATGGAATGGTACCACACAATCACAGCAAATATTTTACATTAATTAGTGGGAGAAGCGTACGTCTGGAGCTTTCCACTTTTAAGTAGTTTTTAATTTCCAGGGCGCGGCGTCTCCTCCCCTCCCCGCGGCGCCACAGATCATTACAACTCCACGATCGCTCGCCTCAAACTAAACCTGAAGGGTCCATCCCGATGGTTACCATTAACTTACAACTGTAGTAGAATTTACTTTATAACCTGTACATTAGAAGCGGCGGCTCCCGCGGTCGCGCTCCCCCTCACAAGCCGACAATAAAACCTCGATATCAAGTACAAACAATATTTACATTAAACTCAGATTTATACAAGTGACGATGGCTTCACCCATGCAGTGACAAATTTATTATCTAGTTTCATAGACATGTAAAAAAGTGGCAAAGACTCAGTCGCTTACTGGCTACTATTTACATCACAGGATTCATTTAACTAAGTTATTATACACACACCGACGACCGCCCGCCCGCCGCGCTCCACGCTTCACGATAAATATTATATATTCCGGGAATAAAAGAAACAACTTCCGCCATTAGGTGGAATGAGATTCTGGAATAACGTTAAACAAGTTTCTTTAATGGTTGCACTTAGCGTTAAAAATGTTCTGCATTTATCATTTTCATTGCTGCGTATTATAGAAACTAGGCGCAATTAGCGGCGGCTGCGGCGCGTCGCACGCAGCGGGCCGCGGCCGGCCCAGCGGCTACCTACCACGCTTACATAGGACAACGTGTTCAAGTAATATACAGTGACGTCACCATCGCTCCTCTTAAGACTGCGCCATTTTTGTTTTTTGAAGTAACATTGCTGCGAAATATTCGCTTTTTATATGGGAGAACGTAGCACTAAACGCACACGCGCGCATTTTTGGACCAACAAAAACATGAAGTCGCGGTCAGACATCTTTTTATCACACAAAAACTAAGTACACCAGAGCGATAGCATTGTTTATCATTCTGGCTGTCATTTTTTGACTAGACCATTAAACTAGAAAATACAAAAATACTTTGGTTCAATAAAAACATAACGAGGGCGCAGTACAGAGAGCAGCGGTCGCGCTTGTGTTGCCACGGGTAGCAGACCAGACTAGACGCAGGACTCGGGGATGCGATGGTCGAGCAGCTTCTCCTTGATGGCGTCGACGTTGAGGTCGGGCGCGGCTCGCAGCGTGGCGGACGCACTCCGCCCGAGCGGGCCGCCCGCGCCACCCGCCCCCGCTCCGCCCGCCGCCGAGCGAGCGCTCCACGTCCACGAGGCGCCTGGACCGTTGCACGCCTGCTGCCGGGTACAATGCTAAGGTTAGCTACCAACTAAACTTACAAGCTTACTTTACAACTATTAAGCTAGATTAATCCACTGGCAGCGGTGAGTGAGGAGCCAAAACTGGACTGGCTCATGTGACACTTAGGAACCTAACTGGAATTAGAATAACTTCAAACAGACCGCAGGCTGCGACCAGCGAGCAATCTAAAGCATGATAAAAACATGGTTTATGTGAGGCTTAAATTATTTTACAGTCACACTGATCGTGGGCGCTGACGGCCCGATATGTATAATTGGACTAGAAGCGTTTTAGAATATCGCGTAGAAGTCTACACTGACCACCGCACGCGCGCCTCTGCCTTCAGTGAGCGTAGCAGCCAAGTAGCAGTAGTTTCGAGCCGAGCAACCCGCGCTGACCGTCATCGCTGGCAAGCTACGCGCTGAGCTGTCAGCGTGACTGTAGTATATCAAATATGTGAAGCGTTAACTCGTTCATGTTTCAATAGCGCCCGTGTCCTATTCCTTACATAGGTAATGCATTCATTACCCAGTGTAACGACGGTTATCGGGGCTACACATCACCGCCGAATTAGCACCACCATTGTCACAGTTCGGATAACGCTAAATTAAAACTAATTCAAGCAACGAGCACGGGTTGGTCCAGACAACGGACGAAGGTGACGCGACAAAAGAACGCCGCGCTGATAAAACTATCGCGGGACTTAATTAAATCGTCCCTTGTTAACTCCCGGCTGGCGCCCGGCCCGGCCCAGCCCAGCCCGGCCCGAGCCGGACAATGAGCCGTGCGACACAACTTTGTACGGTTAATCTGCCGGGGAGTCGATTTATTACTTACTCGTACCACCTTTTCCTATTTCAGTAGTTCGCTCTTGTCTTGTGCGTTTTTACCATCATTTATCCGATGATAATAAAGTTATTGTATGGGTATGATGCTGACGATCACTTTGAAGTATGAAGATGAAAAACGTTAGGAACAGTATTATATAAACTGTATTGGTCCTGAGCGATTATTCCCGTGGCCGCCACGACACCGCTCTCTGTTATCGGAGACCTCCACATTCGTACGTGAGATGATGTGTGAATTCGTGGCTCTCTTTCATCGTTGAAGTGATATAAGAGAAAACTTAATGCGAGGGAGAAAATATTCGAGGAGCAGATGCATTTTAGTGTGGCTCGATGCGTGATCTACCGAACAATAAGAGTGCCGGGTGGAAAATGGTTTTTACTGCGGCGCCGTCCGCGTTAACTCCAAAATTGGACGCACAAATCAAACTGATATCTCATTCCTGAACTTATCCGTCGTGACGTTACCACCGGACACCGTGGTCACCGAGGACCTCTGTGAAATTGAGAACGATCCTCTCGATTCTAAGAAAACAGATGATACATGAAGTCATCCAGAAAAATCGAAATTAAAATTCAGTTCATTCGTTACTTCATCGGTTCGTAACTCACTCAGATGAACTTCGATGTTTCTATTTGACGACGAGTTGGTAAAGTAAATCGCGATAAAAGTTTGTGTAAATACGACGAAGTTGAGTGTTGAGAGAACTCGAAATGTTTTAATCTTTGTAGCGAAGCGTTCGATGCGGTTTCCATACGTAAATATTATAATCCGGCCTCGGCACGCTCTGCAACTTATCCGAAGTGTGAAGTGGTGGTATCGTGGTGAACTTGCAACTTCCGGTGTGCGCGGCGCGCGCCACTGCGGGATCGCACCACACACTGTGTGGCAAAACACACATGACCGACCTAGATATTTGCAAAATTTTAAGGCCACCTCTATAAAATATTTTGGTACCTACACGGTGATCATAATATATCAAGGGACAGAATATTGGCAGTAAGGAAATACTTTATCTCCGTGGCATACACTACAGCGATGACGTAGTGATGGAGTGTGATGGATCGTAGTCGCAGCCGCCGCGAGCGAGCCCCGCGGGATCCGCGGGCGGCGATAACGGCGCGACAGCCGCGCGGCCACCGCACCGCACCGCAACGGTCTGCGATAATCGTGCCCGGGGGACGCGCGTCGCCCGCGCATAAAGAAATATGATCGTGTACTTGTGATGGGACGTAAACCAGCGGAGGTTATTGAGTTCGACCGTAATAAAGATACGAGTGACCGCCCGCTCCCGCTCCGCTCCGCCGCCGCGACCCATTACAAACCGACTGACTCGTCGAACGCTCACATAAAATAAACGACAGATAACTGTAAGTGGATAAAATCTCGCTAACTCGTAGTTCCTTTATAAGACGGACTGGCGAACTTTATGCGGTACACGGCTCGCTTTTACGGTCGTTCTGACTTTACTGGTGCGCTATTAAATCCAAAAATGGTTATGAAATATTATTATGGGATCTATCTACAATTTGCACCCGCGTATATTCGCGGAGCCGAATCAGAGTACATTTCACCCCATTACAGGCGATACATCGGCCGCGTGTGGCCGGTGATGTACCGCTATAAGTTAGGGCGAGTGCGTCGGCGCGCGCTGCTGCGGTGGCATACAACAGTTACAGTTATCCGCACAGAACGGCACTTCCAGCCACCACGCCTCGCGTCTTCCCTTAGTTTCGTGACATTGAAACGGTTTCGAAGGAAAAAGTTTGTAGTTAAAATTACAAAATCGTTGAAATATATTTTTGTATGTACCCTGCATGTTTGTTAGCGATTGTATCGTGTGACGCGACGCTGCAGATTGAAATATCAGAAATAACAGAAAAAAAGCAAATAACAGAAATTATTCAGTACACACTGTGATCTCTATTGCCCAATGAGTATGGGCTCAGGTTTCATCGCTTTAACCCAACTTTTAGTACTCTATGTATACTTATAAGTGCGGTCTGCCGGGCCGATCGGCCGTGCGGTCCACGCGCTATTACCGGCCGCTGGTGCTGGTGCGTGCACTCACGGAGATCAAGTGATATCCACCTCTAGTGCCTCATTAGGAGTCCTGCTAATGAGCGTGGAGGCCTGATTGATGCGCATCCTAACAAACCCACTACCTGATGGAAAACCCGCCGTTAATTCTACTAAACGGGCGCCGCTAACCTTTAGACGATCCCAAGCGATATTTTATAGTCATCGTCTTACTAAAGTTCCCACTACTGTAGCTGTGTAGCTGTGGCTTTCTAGTCTATTAGAGTATTGGTCGTTATCTGCCTCACTGGATCAACACATGATGGGTCCGTTGCCTACATATATAAATACCATGTATATAACTATGGCATACCGTGCGGCGAATTCCCTTACCATCTGCAAACCATTTATTTTAACCCCACAAACAATAATATATAGATATCTAATTACCTTGATGGTTGAATGAAGACGTTACTAATATTAACACAATACTAACTACAAAGTTATTTTATTTATTTATTCATCATAGGAAAACTTACAGCCAATTAAACAGTAAAAAAAAGTAAACAATAAAATAAACTAGGCCAATTACAAGTTTCCACCTATAGAATTTATTATTGAAGGAGTGGTGAGACTAACCGGTGTGGAGAGAGGCGCGGGCGCCGTCCGGACCGGCGACGACACGGAGAGGCTCGGTGCGCTCGACGCTTCACCTGCAACCATACCGCGTATTAATAACACGATACGTGGCACAACATGCTTCACAAAGTAGACACATGAGTTCTTTGAAACAGAAAATCAACACATAAATGGCAATAGCTGTAGAAAACAAGAGTCAATGCGAAATCAATGCGTCCGTGTTGCACTTCGTAGCACGTAGCCATTACTCTACGTTACGTGCTACGACACGTGCTACGAGGTCGTAGTGTTGTATCACTGCGGGATCTCAACATGCATTACCCTAGTTGTTGTTCATAGTAATGTACTGAACGCGCTACCTTGATTTGTATCAGTTGAAACCTATCTACTAGGTACTACTAGGTAAGTCAAAAATTGCAAATCCTTTAGATAACTACTTTTCCTTATAAAGTGAATGATTCCCGGTATCGCAAGCATGCGGGATCCCGCAGGGACGCAGCGGACGTCGCCAAATCGAATTTCGTGTTTATCAATTTTATATAGAAGTGCATGCCGCAATCTGGCATGTGTATGAGGAAAATGTCCTACACTGCGGTAAAAATATTTTTACATACACAGATAGATTATTTCAAAAATATTTATATCGGAATACGACATAGTATCTTATGTACGTATAGATTCGTCTTCATTTTATTTTCAGATATTTTACAAATTATCCCAAAATAACTATAGCAAGTTAGCTTAATTCTTCAAACCTACCCTAATAAGAACAGGTCATATTTGGAATTTGCCATTTGCCGTGTGGTCCCGACGCCCGGCTACCAACCCCAACAACAACCCCTGGCCTTGGCAACACATAACGTGCGCACACTGAGGGCTGACGAAAGGATGGTCAAGTTAGAGGAGGAGATGGGTAAGTTACGCTGGGATGTAATGGGATTGTCAGAAGTCCGAAGACAGGGACAGGACACGATAATCCTAAATTCCGGTAACTTATTCTTCTACCGGGAGGGAGACCAACTCTCCCAAGGTGGTGTCGGGTTTCTCGTCCGCAAGTCTCTCGTCAACAACGTGGTCAAAGTCGACAGTGTGTCGGCCAGGGTAGCGTACCTGGTACTCCGAATAACCAAACGGTGATCGTTAAAGGTCATACAGGTATACGCGCCCACGTCGGCACACTCAGACGATGAAGTAGAAGCTATGTATGAGGACATATCCGAAGCCATGCATACTTCCGAAACATACTTCACCGTTGTGATGGGAGACTTCAATGCGAAGTTGGGCACAAGGAATACCGATGAGCTGAGAGTGGGGCCATTTGGATACGGGCAGCGGAACCCTCGAGGACAGAGGCTGGCTGACTTCATGGAGAAGGAGGAACTCTTTATGATGAACTCCTTCTACGAGAAGCGGCCATCCAGGAAGTGGACGTGGATAAGTCCCGACGGTTCCACTAAAATGAGATAGACTTCATCATGACGACCAAGAAGCACATATTCGATGATGTCTCTGTGATCAGCAAGGTGAAAACCGGTAGCGATCACCGTATTGTTAGAGGCACATTGAATATCAATGTTAAGCTCGAAAGGTCACGTCTGGTGAAGTCTACGCTCTGTCCAAATTCTGTCCAAATCCAAAACCCTGAAGGCTACCAGCTGGAACTCCAAAATCGGTTCTAGTGCCTAGCCGACTGTAACACAGTGGACGAGCTAAACGACGGGTTGGTGGAAACTGTCCAAGCCGTTGGATCGAAATTCTTTAAGACCCAACGCCGAAAGAAGACTCAAAAGCTCTCAGAAAAAACTCTTGAACTAATGGCAGACCGGAGCGAAATGAAGCTACAGTCTTCAGTTGATATGTCAGCCTACGGTGAACTCAATAGGCGAATCTGGAGTTCCTTGCGACACGACTTGCGTGCTCTTAGTACTTCACGTATTGAGGCCGCAATTGAGCGGAACCAAGGCTCTAAAGTGTTCGCAAAAGATTCGTCTATTGGACAACACCAAATGACAAAACTGAAGGCCGAAAATGGTAGCGTCATTTCATCCAAGCCTGAGATTCTGAGAGAGATCTAGAACTTCTATGGACAGTTATACACCTCGACACGTAAGCCTGCTACTAACACAGCTCAGGACATCAGAGCCAAGTTAGTCCGACACTATACCGAAGATATCCCGGACGTCAGCCTGTACGAGATTAGAATGGCCCTCAAACAGCTTAAAAAAACAAGGCACCAGGTGAAGATGGAATTACGACCGAACTTGCTTCCCACCGACTTGAACGGTGCTCTTCTTCAAAAAAGGCGATAACACCTTATTGAAGAACTATAGGCCCATCTCGCTCTTGAGTCATGTGTATAGCTGTTTTCGAGAGTCATTACGAATCGTCTCGCACGCAGGTTTGAGGAATTCCAGCCTCCCGAACAAGCCGGTTTCCGAAAAGGCTTTAGCACCATAGACCACATCCATACGCTGCGCCAGATTATACAGAAGACCGAAGAGTATAATCGGCCGTTATGCCTAGCGTTTGTGGACTATGAGAAATCCTTCGATTCAATCGAGACTTGGGCGGTGCTGCAGTCCTTGCAGCGATGCCAAATTGACTATAGGTATATCGAAGTTTTGAAGTGTTTGTACAGTAAGGCCACTATGTCAGTCCGACTACAGGACCAGAGTACGGAACAAATTCCATTGCAAAGAGGCGTGAGACAGGGAGACGTTATTTCTCCGAAACTGTTCACAAACGCATTGGAGGATGTTTTCAAGCTCTTGGAGTGGAAAAGATCTGGCATCAACATAAATGGCAAGTACATCACTAACCTTCGTTTTGCCGATGATATAGTCATAATGGCGGAATCGCTCGAGGACCTTAGCACCATGCTCAACGACCTCAGTAGAGTCTCCCAGCAGGTTGGTCTTAAGATGAATATGGACAAGACAAAGATCATGTCTAATGCTCATGTTCCACCTATACCGGTAATTGTTGGGAACGATACTCTCGAAGTTGTCGACAAGTATGTCTACCTAGGACAGATTGTCCAATTAGGTAGGTCCAACTTCGACAAAGAGGTGGCGCGAAGAATCCAACTCGGCTGGGCAGCGTTCGGGAAGCTTCGTCCTATCTTTTCGTCCAAAATACCGCAGAGCCTGAAAACGAAAGTTTTCAATCAGTGTGTGTTGCCAATGATGACTTATGGAACTGAGACATGGTCTCTTACTGTTGGCCTCATTAGTAAGCTCAAAGTCGCGCAGCGAGCTATGGAGCGAGCTATGCTCGGTGTTTCCCTGCGAGATAAGCTCCGGAACGAGGAGATCCGCAGGAGAACTAAAGTGACCGATATAGCTCTTAGAGTTAGTAAGTGGAAGTGGCAATGGGCAAGCCACATCGCTCGTTGAACACCGATCGATGGGGAAGAAAGGTTCTCGAGTGGCGACCACGAACCGGAAGACGCAGCGTAGGCCGGCCCCCCACTCGGTGGACCGACGACCTGGTGAAAGCCGCAGGGAGCCGATGGATGAAGGAGGCGAGCAGCCGCTCAAGGTGGCGTGCTCTGGGGGAGGCCTATGTTCAGCAGTGGACGTCTTCAGGCTGTTAATGATGATATTTGGAATCGCGTTCGTTTTTGTCTGGCGTGCGGTACGGGGTCGGTACATCGACCCCGTACCGCGAATTACGAGACGATTCATTAGCGCCGGGGCACGAGGTGAGGGGGACGGTGTGGGAAATGTTTAGTAGCTACTAGCTAGTGTTACTGGCATACTAGGAATAGGCGAACATAGGCCCGTGATGACCTCTAGACTAGGCATGTATAAAATTTTGATCGTCCAAACTATCCCAGTTGTCATGTAGAACACCAAGGCTTAGAATGATTAATTGATTACCTACCATTCACATAATTATATATTACTTCGTAAATCTATGTTACCTAAGTAATGTATTCTTTTCATTTTTGAATGTGGCACAAAAGCCGTTACTTTATAAAACCATTCGTTTCCGGTCTAGATCCGAGAGCAAATTTTCGTCAGAGTCCCGAAGGTCTCGCTTCCTGTGGGTCACAATAACCGTACGCGGGGTGAGGCGGGGCGGCGTGGGGGGGAGGGGGGAGCACAAGGTCGAGCGCTACTATACAGTCTACGTACATAGGTAAGGATTGATGTTTATGGTTGTACAAAGGGGCAGCTTTCGCAGGACAATATGAGAAAACCTTTTATTTATGCATGTGAATAGGCGCAGAAACATGATGAATTGTAGAACGCAATTAAAATAATTAGAATATCATCACTACAGCACTAACATCATCAACCTCTCCCACATTCACCGCTCCACTGCCGTCGTTCACACCGATTCCACGACCACCGTACCCCGAGCTGCAGTGACCTCTCACCACCGGCCGGCGCCGGCCGACATACTGCCAGTCACCTTTCCAATACTGGCGATTATCTAAGTAGCGGAGCGACTGACGGTAGTTTTTCCAATTTCCCTGGGAGCGGCCAAATTGGCAGACCGTGGGACCGTAACGAGGTTTATATTGATAAGGGACACGGCAGATAGCCGTCATTAATCCGCCAACGCCGGTCCGCCATTAATTGCCACCGTCGCGACGCCTGCGCTAATCTCGTTAGTCCCGTGCGAGTGGGCCTTTGGTTTCTTCACAACTCATCGCGTTTTTTCGCGCGTTGCGATCGTATCATCATCTAGCATTACGTTCCGGCATAGTTAGATACATTGTTTGCATGAGGAAGCAAGCATGTTGACTTCTGAACTCCCGTACCGAGCACCCAGCACCTCTCTCCATCTATTCCTTGGTCATTCCACCTGTCATAACAAATCATCTCTATCTAGGGGTCTACATCAGAAAATAGTTTCTGAAACAAAATTGACTAATTACATGACTCCATAAATATAGAAGCATTACGTTTGAATCTATTACAATTTCAATCCCGATTCACATAAATCTTGCCGGATAAAGTTGACTGAAATTGGGCGCGCTATTTTTCATGAATTTTCTAATTTCCTAGCGCCCAAAGTCCAAGGCGAGTGGGCGCGGCAGTGCGGGGGCAGCCACTACGGTTTTAGTAATCTAAGCAGATCTTATTTGCAGGCGCGCGTCCAGCACGTGCCACCACTGCATCGGGCCGGGTGCAGCGGTGGACCCGCCGGAGCCGCGGGCACATAAATAACCGACCAGATTCGTTCCTCACGCCCCACGCCCCACGCCCCTTGCCCGGAGATCGCTCGCCGGAGATTTATCCCGCCCCGGGAAAAAACCTGATTAACCACTACATTCAAAGACGAAGGCGAGCGTAAGTCAGGACACAAGAAATAATTAATTGGCACGCGTACCGCTCCCGCCCCATCACCCGCCGCCCTCGACATGTGCCCGAGTTTATTCAAATTGGCTTCATTAATAGGTGTTCCCGACGCTTCCGCCCCGTACACCTAGCGAGACTGACGACTTCTCACCTCGGTCGACACTCACTCGCATTTTATTACGCTTGTTATATCAAATGCAAATACTACAAGGGACTGCGCGACCCCTCGCGTCGCGAGAGTACCTCGAGTGTGCGGCGACAGGCGGACGTGTGACGGACGGGCGTGGCGCAGGTGTGAGGCGACGACGTGGTGGTGATGGCGGCGTCACGTGGTTGTTGCGGGCGGACGGTGATCAGCGTCATTTTTATCGGTCATGTTCAACCTGCTTTTATATTCCAAGAAAACCTGTCTTCACATTTAAATTACTCTCTAGAATTTGTAGGCCATGGTTACGTAACGTATATTGTTTTCATTTTTGCAAGTTACCTACACACTGCTTCTTAATTATCGCTAACAAAACTATACAGAATGCTTTGATCCTCAAACTAGTTATTCCAAACCAGTGGAAGTTATAAGATTGGGTGGGTGAATAAAAGTCGTAGGGTAGCAGCATACGCCGAGCAACATCTCGGTCACAGTGTTGGTCACGAAGCTGGCACGACGGCGGCGGCGGCCGGCGCACTTTGCGGTGTGTTTTCAATTGCGAGTGTCACCGCGCTGAATATTCACGATGCTGCATCAATATTCATGAATATACCTTGTGCCCACACCGCTCGCTCGGTTCAATCTGCTGCAAAATACTTGGCAATACAGATCTTGGATTGCCATCAGCCTGATGCTTGGTAATAATAGTATTCTTTGCTATGACATTCCCATTGGGGAGTCAAGCTTTCTTTCTGAGATAGAGAAAGATGTACAGACTGGTAATCTACCAAAATCGTTTAGTGTGCTGCAAATTGTTGGCAAACTTTTGAATTTTATGGTTTTTGATCTTCTCCTAAACGTTTTGGGATGCTTATTTTGTGCAATGGCATCATTAGCCACGACATATCATATAGAGAGGCAGAGATGTTTCTCTAATTATTGTGCACGCGCTTCCAACGTCTTTACCCATACATTACAATACAACGCTTAGTGGAGGGGTGTGCACATTTAGAGTGAAACATCTCTACACCTGGTGCATGAACACTTGCACTAAAATGTCACATCAAAATGCTTTAGTGTTATAACGTGGCAATGATCGCAGTGCCATCAACGCGCATCCGCGGCGTTGTGGTGACGCGGTGGTGACGTGGCGGTGGCGGTAGGGTTTCCTGTTCCACCCTTTTAATAACAACAACACTAAGTACAAGCCGCAGCGCAGCGCTCGCGCTGTGGCGCCGCCTTTGTGAAGGGAAATCTAATAAATTTCGCCGCCGGGAATCACTTCCGCTCGACTGATTGACCTTCCTTTCTATGCATTTCCGTTATACATTTTAACAGCAGATTATTTGCGCTGAGAATATTTCTTGGTCTTTCTGATAATTATTATTTAAGATCAAAGCACACACTATACTCAACGTGGAACAAGTAAATAGTTATTGTATGTTCAAAAATGCAGATTCGTATCAATCCACTGCACTTCAGCACTGGCGCATTTTTGTATACTTTTTTTAGCGGATAGATCTATGTTTGGCCACCAAATTGCCTGATGGTAAGCGACGCTGGTGTGGCCGGAGATGTAGCACGCGAACCATGCATGGCTAAGTGTGACTGTGCGGAGAGTCAAATCGTTCTCCTCTGCGATTCCCTGCCCTAAGCCGCTCACCTGGTCGCGAACTCGCAAAATGTAAATAAGGCATTAGCGAACTCCACTCGAGTTTGGATATTAAAACATTTCGTCGGGAGATGTAATAGGTGGTGGCGACCGCGGCCGGCGCGTAAATCCGCCCTGTAGGTATCATATAATGCCAAGTTTTTATTGAAGCGAGAACAGCATTCATTACCCAGCGATTTATGACTCCACTCCACTCCGCTCCGCTCCGAGTAAAGGCAAATTACATGACATGCTCCTGAATAGATGATCACTTTCTAGTCCACAATTTTAAAATGTATTTAGGAAGCGTGTTAGTGGAAATTTATTTCAAGCCAATCACTATGGTTATGTTCAGTTGGGGTTAACTAACACTCAATAATCTATCTATAATGTGGTCACTTTGTAGCTTGGATAACGTTTAGATACATATGGACATGGAAAAAACACTGAGACATCTTTTGCTTTACAATACATATAAAATAATATCAGTATATTACGCACAAGTTTCATTTATAACATTAAACTATAAAAATAATTGTTTAACGTACCCGCGGTTACAAGTACTGGTGAAGCTTTAACAATATAATTATGGAGCTTGAAATAACTTGAGAACAATACAGTTTAACGAGTTCCAAAGCACCGCGGAATAAAGGAATGGGCGGTCTCTTGCACAATAGACGGGTGGCGGCCGGCGATGGCGGCGCATTAGCAAATTGTCGCTCGCAAACAAATCATCACGCATCACCGCTACTTTCAATGTATTATTAAATCAAGACGATGTCATAAATCACAATAAAAGCAGTTTCCTTATGTAGGAATGTAATTAGCCCGCCCACCGTCGAGCAAATTCATCACGTGAGCCGAATGACGCGAGCTCCGAAGACGAGGCTAACCTAATTTCCATGTCTCATTAAGTTTCCATCCGCTCGTAGTTTGCACATACTCCGTCAATCTTGGGACTTAGACAAAAACGTGTAATCAGCGACGCCGCGCCGGCAGCGGAGTTCGTTTGAAATGTCGTTAATGTGAGGCGAGGCGGATCGAGGCGGCGGCGGCGGCGGCGGTGGTTCTGAGATACGCGCATACAGTACAGTTAATTTGCGATCGATCGAACGCTACTCGTCTTCACTTCGGCACCTCGGCTAATTTCTAAGTTAGTTTCTGCGGGAAGTTCGACTCATATTAGCTTTTCATTAAGGCTCTTCGGTAGCCACTGCGCGCGTCGCGTCACGTAGCGTGCGACCATTACCTACCAGCTGATAGCGCGGAGTTGTTGCAAAATATTTAATTTTAGGCGTTAATAGATAAACAAGCCGCGACACGCGCCAAACAACAGCGCGTGTCGCGCTTGCGTACGGAGTGGATTAAACAGCAAACATCCGACGATGCATATAGCTAGTCTGCGCAACAATTTCACTTTCCCATTTATAATCAAACTAGCTGCGCCCCGCGGTTTCACCCGCGGATAAAAAGAAACCATGTGCTGTTGAACCGTCAAGAGGGACCAAACATACGCGACAAGTTTCGAATTTTTATACTATTAGGATTATCCGGGCCCAGAGAACAGAGCATCCTCGAAAAAAAAAAATATTGCCCTTATTATCATGCAAATTAGTGTAAGAATTGGATTTTACGTTATAATGCTATCCTACAGGAACCATGTATTTATCCAGAATGGAAAGTATTTCATTTTTAGTACCAAATGCTGCAGCCTGTGATTTACCTAAATTTAGACCATTTTAATTGCGTTATGTCGAAACTAAGAGAGAACTTTATCCCACAGGATCTATTTATGTTTCCAGGATAGTATTTTTTGGCCGTTAGTACATGATACAGTCTTTACTTCACTTAAATTCATTGACTATTTACGAAGTTGAGTTTATAGGGCTTTCCTACGGGAACGGGTTAATTTTCCGGGATAAAAAGTATTCTATGTTTTAATCCAGTATATAAACTACCTTTATTCTAAATTTCATCCAAATCTGTCCAGCCGTTAGAGCGTGAAGGAGTAACAAACATACACACATACACACATACAGACAAACTTTCGCCTTTATAATATTAGTGTGATGATTCTTAACATATAGTCTTCAATATTGCAGGAATATTAAATACATGAAAACACCATTGCAAAAGTTATCTGTTGGTATTACATTTCTTAAGATTGACTAACAAGTTAACTCAATGATTTTGTCACCTAAAAAATTTACAGTCGTTATTCCATTTCAGTGTATTACTGATTTTTGCTGTGGTTGGACTACGGGATAGATATTTTTGAAAAACCTCTTCTTGTTTTTAAAAAGAGGGTTTCAGAAACCCTGGGGTCGTGAGACTCCTATTCTTTTAATTTTCATTTTTAATTTTATTGCTAGTTCTCCTCTCAGGTGAGAGAGGAGAAAAAATTTTCTTTATGTTTGCTAATTTTGTTTCAGTTTGGAGAATTGTGAAAACTTCTCGTTACTTCGTTTGTTTAAATATGGTCAGGTTAGAGATAAGTCTGTTTATTATATCCATGCTGTGTTTGCCTCTCAGTGGGTTGTTACATAACACTTTTATACTGCCGTTTTATATAATACTTTGCATAAAATGTATCAATCTGTTGGTAAACCTATAAAAAAAAATAAAAAAAATATGCTGAGAATCGTACTTGTATTCAGCTGTCGTGCGTCGCGACTCGTGGCACAGTCCGCGGTGTCGTGACCTCGAGCTTTGTGATGTTAGGTATGAAGTATGATTACATTACAGCACATTAGAGTAGAGCCTGCTGTGATTGCTGTGTGTTGTCGGTCGAAGGCGGCAGGTTCACGGCGGGCGGTGTCGGGACACTCGCGGCCAACTACCCGACATTACACCCGCACTGCGCCCGCCGCGGGACGTGCTAGCTACGTCTCTACAAGCTAAGAGGAGAATTTTAAGCAGGAGTCTATCTTGTTTGTTTGTTTTTGGTACATTCTTCCTCTTCTTAGATAAGTACCTACTCCAAATGAGGAAATCATGATTAATAGTAGTAATTAATTACTTATGTTATTTGGATGTATAGATGTAGGTACCAGTTGATGTGTTCGGGGAGCCGATGGATGTAGGAGACAAGCAGCCGCTCAAAGTGGCGCAGCAGTAGACTTCTTCAGGCTGATGATGATGATGATGATGATCATAATAGATGTAGGCAATAGGAAAATGATAAGAAACTATTTACAACAGAATTATTCATCAATAAGGAAAATACGCAAATAATTGTCCGAGATGAAAATTAAATTTTGTACTTTATTATACAACATGTTTTTCCTGTACTTATTTATTTTATTAATGAGACATGAAACGGATCGCTACGAGACGTAATTATTTAGATATTAGCTGAATAAGATCCACCAGAGACCCGAACGAAAAGCATTCTGCGTGTGCTTGCTAATACAATAATATTGCAAAAGATGAAATGCATTAAGTTAGAAGATTATGTTCATCACCGATATCAGCATAGTATGTTGGACAGAGGCCATTACGAAAACTCGCAGTTGCACCTGATTGTGCGGATGGGATACCGTCTGTACTAATAATTTCATTATTCATAATTTGGGATACCGTCTGTACTAATAATTTCATTATTCATAATTTCATTTCACATACCTCATTTTTAATAATGATGAAATTTATAATGGTGGTTATTTATAAATAACTTTGTTCATAATAGTTACTTTTTATATTGATCTTTTCTTATACAATTTATTCAAATAATGTTTAAATTTATTAAAAATTATGTTATAATGTTAATGTTAAGAATTTTTTTATCATACTTTTTTTTATTATAAATTTCATTACTTATAATTTCATAATAATCAGCATTCATAATTGTATTGTTCATAATGACTTTTTCATATTTTTTAGTTAACATAATAATAATTTTGAGGTAGTTAAATCATTATATACATATGCATGTATACCCTAAAGATACTAAGATACTAGTCTAAGGCAAAGTCATAAATAGGTGCGACGACGAGCGAAGCGAGGAGGAGCGTTAGGTTAACTGTGACCACACGACGCACGAGCCGAGCGAGCGAAGCGAAGCGTAGCGAGCGTGCCGCGGCAGCGGCCGGCGAAGTGCCAGAAGTCACTTATCCTTATATTAAAAAATTACAGAAACCATCTATATTAAGTTTCAGGTTACCGTTATTTGATTTAAATATTTTACACGTGTTTTTATTAGACATTTCAAGTTATTTATTAAAATAATGCACAAAGTTCACCAACAACACCAAAATCAACATAACATGAGAAAATATAAGTTATTTTACAATTACCCACAGTCCACACGTTAATTTTGTTTGTTTTGACTGGATGAAGTGCCTGCATAGATTGAAGAGCAAATTGGCTTGCCGTACTACGTTTTTATAACTGATTAGGATATATATAACAATCAACAGTTCCAGTCACATTAATTTACAGTATTATTGATATTTTGTTTTATGCTTAAAGTTAGTTATGGTAAAAGAACATTATAAATTTGTACTGTTATGTTATATACGCCTTATGAGTTTCATTCTTATAAATTTGGATTATTATTAATTTTGATTTATAATAAAGAAAATTAGATGTAGTGAAAGTATAATAAATCACATTATGTGAAATGATGATTATAAGTAACATTTTTATTTGTAACAAAATTATGACAAACGATTTTATGAGTTTCGACAGTGAACCCATAATTTTATTTCACATACCTCATTTTTAATAATGATGAAATTTATAATGGTAGTTATTTATAAGTAACTTTGTTCATAATAGATACTTTTTATATTGATCTTTTCTTATACAATTTATTCAAATATTTTTTAAATTTATAAAATTTTATGTTATAATGTTAATGTCAAGAATTTTTTTTATCATATCTTTTTTTATTATAAATTTCATTACTTATAATTTCATAATAATCAACATTCATAATTTTATTGTTTATAATGTTTTCTTTTTTCATATTTTTTAGTTAACATAATAATAATTTTGAGGTAGTTCAATCATTACATACATATGCATATGTATACCCTAAAGATACTAAGATTTAAATAAGTCGTAAAGTCATAAATAGGTGTGACGACGAGCGACGCGAAGAGGAGCGTTAGGTTAACTGTGACCACACAACGCACGAGCTGAGCGAGCGAAGCGAAGCGTAGCGAGCGTGCCGCGGCAGCGGCCGGCGAAGTGCCAGAAGTCACTTATGCTTATAAAAAAAAATACATTAAAAATTACAGAAACCATCTATATTAAGTTTCAGATTACCTCTATTTGATTTAAATATTTTACACGTGTTTTTTATTAGACATTTCAAGTTATTTATTAAACACAAAGTTCACCAACAACATCAAAATCAATATAACATGAGAAAATATAAGTTATTTTACAATTACCCGCAGTCCACACGTTAACTTTGTTTGTTTTGACTGGATGAAGTGCCTGCATGGATTGAAGAGCAAATTGGTTTGCCGAACTACGTTTTTATAACTGATTAGGATATAATTATATCTAACAATCAACAGTTCCAGTCACATTAATTTACAGTATTGATATTTTGTTTTATGATTTAAGTCAATTATGGTAAAAGAACATTAAAAATTTGTACTGTTATGTTATATATGCCTTATGAGTTTCATTCTTATAAATTTAGATTATTATTAATTTTGATTTTTAATAAAGAAAATTAGATGTAGTGAAAGTATAACAAATCACATTATGTGAAATGATGATTATAAGTAACATTTTTATTTGTAACAAAATTATGATAAACGATTTTACGAGTTTCGACAGTGAACCTGTGCGGATAGCTACTCTTGTCGGACTATTGTAATAAAACGAAAAAACTCGAGAGCCGTATATGTAATGATATGGCAACTAACAACACCAGTACCCATGCGAGAGTGACGTCACTGCGGCGAGGTCCGTCACTCGTTATCACGAAGGATCCTAAGGTCCGAGTGACGCCGTTTTATCACAATTTCCATGGGCTCCACTTTCAGCCGTATATTAAGCTTTTATGAGGATTGCCTTTTAAACCCCTCTCACGTCCTGCCCTCCCCCGTCCGCCCGCGCTCGCCCTTCGCTTTTTCCGTTGTTACGTACCTAATATTAATATTTGAATGCTCGTGGATGTTCCCCCGCTTCGGCAGCTTAGAGCCATTGTTCTCAGCAGTAATGCACGTTCCAAATGTTAAATACGATTCAAAACGTTTCCAGGTTATTGTCAGCTGAGTGCCGCTCGTGCTCGTGCTATTGTTGCCGTGGAGCGCAATATGTAGCGCTTCGCATTGTGCGCTCATAAATGAACATTATTACTAAACACAGCCGCTAATGCAGGTTTTAACAGGATTAACATGACTAGTGCGGTTTCCTGATTATGCATTACCTTTGTGAGTAATCACACACACACATGTATTATGATAATCGATATCACATGTATACACTTTGTTGAATATAAGCCCGTGGTCACGTTCATAAGCGCCAGCGGGCGAGACCTCGTGGCTGGCGTTTCGCATAAGAACAGTATAATTTTACACTCAGTTTATAAATGAGTTAACTTAACCCCCACACCACCTGAATTAATTCCTTTGCGTGAACTTATTGTGCTTCATTATGTAACGGCTTCCTAATGATATGCGGCTTTTGCTTTACAATTACGTTTACGTCGTCATTACCGTTTAACGTTCTTATGGCACGAGCTCTTTGTCAGCTGTAATGTAATGTTATGCGTTATAGCAGTTTCGAGTGCATGCATAGGTACGATAATTGAAACGTTTATCCGACGCAAAACATGCAATTATTAGAGAAAATGAAGAACTAAAATATCTATTAAATTCGCAAAGAAAAACTTAATTTAAACTAATACTTGAAACACTAGAATTTCTATTCAGCGAGTCAGAGACCTATTGAGCACTGCGTATAGAATCTAACCGCAACCACTACTAGGGTATTTGGCGAAAGCAGGTCTCACATTGAACTGCCCTGCAATTGTATACCATAACGGCGCTTAGCAGGCATGCCAATAACTACTGGGTCTGATAATGAACTAGGCTTTAAAAACAGCCATACCAAACAACCTCAAATATTTAATTACATTGTGCAAACTTATTACTAAAAACGATTTTATCATCTTCTCTTCTCTTTGGCTACATATTGTTGTGCGATGTAAGGATAAAATAATAGGCACTGAAGCTGTTATGGGCATCAACAGTGACACTTAATATCAGGAAAACGTTTAGCTTGTTATATAATTCCTTAACATAAAAATACTTACAGTGGGTAATTGTAGGACAGCCATATATAGCAACCTCACACCTTAATTAAGCGAACTTAGGTATTCCTAAACGCGATCTCATCATCTAGCAAACGTAACTTACGTTTGAGGCATATTTACCCGAACATAAGCTGTATATTTTGATATTAAAAATAAAATAAAACTAACCTACATATAGAACGTGTGTAAGGGTACTCACAGTAGTTGTTAGGTATTAGATCAGGCTCGGCGTCGTCGTGCGCGTCCTGTTTGATATGCGCGTCGCGGGCGACGAGCGGGTCGGGCGGCGGCTTGCCGTGCGGGGGGCGGCGGCGCCGGCGCAGCGACACGCCGCACGCGCCCGCTACCAGCGCGCACACCGCGCCCGCCGCCGCGCCCGCCGCGCCCACCACCCCGCCCACACCCAGCGGGACCTCCGACGCTGCGGGACGACAACACATGCTTATATTATACGGATGCATACACAATTTACAAAGGAGTAAGCACTTTTTTTATATTTTACACTAGTAAGAAATCGTGTGTTATTGAAATTGAAAGTGTGTTATTTTAAATTTTTTATAGATTAGGTCGTTTGCCCACTAGTTTGCCTGATGGTAAGCGAGATGGCGTTGCCGAAGATGTAGGCCGAGTTTTTTACATGAGTCAGAAATTATTTGTATTTATAGCATACATTAAACTAATTTGTTTTATATCTATTGTATTATGAATAATAGTGCTTGATAGTGTGATCAACGCACTTTTAGGCGTGTCAAGAATCATGACTTTTAGTTTTGATTTTGAGATAATTCGACACACAGTTCGTGAGTCTAAATATAAAATAAAAAGCCTTTTGAATTATAAAATCTCTTATAGGTTCGTGAGCATAGTAGATAACTTATTAATAGTCTGGAAGAGATCGCTTTAAGCGATAAGACCGCCCATTGCACTATCAATTATAAGTCAATTAAGTTTCTTTGTATATTTATGTTTAGTTAGTGTACAATAAAGAGGTTATCTATCTATCTAGTTTTTAATGAGAATATTGAAACTTAATGTAACAAATTGGTCACTCAGAAAAAGGAGTCTTCAGTCGTATATCTTATGCACCACTATTAAAATTTCCTGCTTTTCCAAAAGTTCTCTTTTACAATAAGGCGTGTAAAAGAGGCGTTGAACATAGAACTCACCTAATTTGCCATTATAAACTATAAACATTTCATATTCTTCGTTAGCTAGCAACCCATCACGTAGCTGTATCCACAATACAACTATCCGCGTTCTCCAACTGCAATATCTCATCGCAGCGCTCTCTTGCCATTAAGGGGACCCCATTACGAAGGACCTAATTAAAATTAATATACTCGAAGAATTCTTCGGCCTTCGTCGCTCGCAATTGAAGGAGGAAGTTTTCTGCGCTCTGCCCTTCCACACCGCGCCGCTCACTTGTGTTTATTGCCTTACTTTGTTTTGAAATGGCATCTTCTTTCGGCTCGCGGCTCACGGCTGTCTCGTCTCAGGTAAGGAGGGCAAGTATTATGAAACTACAATATTGTTTCACTTTTATTCAAGTTATAAGTTAGATACGCTCTCGGGATCCCAATCAAATGCTAGATTGTAATCAATGCCATATAACAACGGACACACCATCAGTAATAAGCGATACAGAATATTTTTGACTTCTATTTTTTTCATGAAAACTGTGTTATAACATTTTTCAAAGTGGCCACAAATTTAATTGACTACAAAACAGTAAATTCTCTATTATTACTAATTACGAGAGAAAAGTAGACCAAACGATATCGTCTTATATTGACTACAAATCTTTACCACGTTATGTACTTCATAATAATCACACCTGTGTTTCAGCATGCACTGTACCCGCGGAGATCAACGTCACAATGCTTAACAAACATGAATGACGTGGAGGTGTCGCTGTGATCACATAATTGGTAAAGTTTTCGCGATCTGTGCGACAGATGCGGTGCTCAGAGAGGGTATTAGCGAGCGGCGCGAGATTTGAAGAGGTAATGCTTTATGGTAGATAAATTACAATAATAAAAACATTTATTTACAATTATGCACTAATAGGCCTGTCCATCATATGGTGTTCCACATGAAAGGAAAGCTGCATTCTCGCGTCCATATCACAGCATCTACTTTCGTACCATGAAGAAGGTACGGTCAACGGTAGAAGTTTATTTTTGGTGCGAGAGCCCACTGCACAAATACCTACGTCATCGGGCACACGAAAAGGCTATCTTTAGATCGTTAACCGACATCTAAATATGTAAAAAAAATCAGATCTGCCAGTTCCGATCCTGTGCCGGGTCATGGAAATAATTGAAATTTTTTGACGTATTTTTTTTGTCAAAATTTACCCGAATAAAAGTTCTGGCAATGGTTAACCATTGATTAACTATAAAAAAATAATTGGTCTGCCATTGCGCACCCTGCCGGAAGTACCTGGCAGACCCCTAAGAATGTACCCTTCACACTCTTTACCTACCTCAGCGAATACTACAATGAAACCTACGCCCAATAATAGCTAGATGCCCCTGATAATATATTAAAATGTCTGCCAGGTCTAAACTTGGCGAAACTTAGTATTCAAGGCATTTGAAGTCGGTGGAGGTGGATTATTTCCATGACCCGGCAGGATCAGAACTGGCAGATCTGTTTTTTTACATGTTTAAGTGTTGGTTAACGATCTAAAGATAGCCTATTGGGGTACCCGATGACGTAGGTATTTTTGCAGTGGGCTGTCACACCATTTCTACACATTTGAATGTTCATACTTAGATATGAATTTAAAATCCTAATCAAGCATAATGTCAGCAAATTAAAAGTTTAATTAATCTGTTATTGCAGACTGGTACCTACTGAAGGTATGCTCACGCCTTCGCCGGCTATTTCCTACCAGATTACAATCGAATAATTAATGGGATGATTAATAAGTTATTAACGGGACACGCGCGTGTGGTCGAACTCGATCGACTACCGATCTCCTCCGTTTGAACACTACAAGGGACATCAGACTTTACAGCTTGGTGAGAGGGTGTTAAATGGCGTGGAGGCGCATGACGCATGGTTTTGGTTTGCGATCGTGGAGCTAACCCCGCGTCTTAAGGGGTTAATAAGAGTCACGTGCGGCTGAATAAGCCGTCGCCGACTGATTTAACATTTACGAGCTTCCGTGGCCGTAAACGGAAAGCGATGTCTACTGTGAACTTAGTCCATCTGCTTCGAATGAGGAACGAGTTTTAGCTTCCAAAATGAGCTTTATGCCAACTACTGTTTTTGACAAGTTGCTTATTCTAAACCTGCTATGTATTTGTCTTTTAAAGATTTGTGCGGTGATCGGAAAACTATAATGAAATGGACACATATCATAGATATTGTATGGAATACCATAATTAATAATATGTTATGATAAACGTTTGGGATACAAGGACGCCGGTGGACGGCTCTGAAGTCAGTCGGCCACTTTGCTTCATACGACACCAAAACGAGCAGTGGAAGCTTTACTCGTAAATAACCTTAAATTAGTACCAACTGGCAATTTCCATGATAATAATGTAAATATTAATCATAAGGGCGGTATTAATGAATAAAGTTTGTTCGTAGCCGCCCGCCCTGCACTCGTACGCTGCTACGCCACAAAGGCTTGGCTACGAGGTCGCTACGCTGCGCTACGGCGCGCTACGCCGTTAATATATTCATTGATGACTCGCGCGCGGCTCGTCGATGTTGCCGATACCGCGCGCGCGCAAACTACTCGTGTAATATGCTGTTATGAATTTGAATTATGGAAACATGAAAACTACGTAACTATCCCAGCTCGTTCAAATTTCTTGAATTATTTGAACTGATGGTAATTCTTTTAAAATCGAGCGGTCGTTAAGCGTTTAATTCGAAATTAGGCAATATAACGAAATAATGCTTGTCTCAAATGCGGTCGTTCACTTTGCAGTGGTTTCGATTTAGTGCAGAGTCTGCAATCGTCATAAAAATAGTCATGAATACTTACTTATTTATATATTGAACAGAAGATCTGAAGATGGGGGCTGATTTAATACGCACCTACAATCAATTAGTATAAACCATCTGGAGCGCGCGACGACGTATAAAAAAAATACAAAATTAATGATCATTATTCATTGCACTTTATCAATGATTTATAGCCGCGTTATTGTATGTTCCGCTCGTAATTAATCCGACAAATTCGGTCGAAAATATTGCGCGCTTCGGCGGCGGCGGCGGCGGCGGCGGCGGTGGCCGGTAAAACTCGACACGTTACATTATTATTTGCAGTACAACGTATTGTTAAATTCATATCTGTGATAATGTATGCTGTACTATTTTCTGCATTCACACGCGATGTTTAAGCGATCTTCGAACTTGGCATTCATTAATATTTTAATAGTGCCTTCAACAAAAGGAATATGTAAAAAATTCGGATGTATGTTTTTTTGAGTCTATTATTTTTATTTTCAGCTTATAAAATGTTATGGCCGCTGATAGCAGCCCATGCTGATGATCTGTTGTAGGCTTCACCTTCAGCTCCTCTCGTCAGACAAAGGAAGTGCACAATACCATATTATACAAGCCCAACATAAGACTATTCCTATATTTTATTAATGCTCAAAATCTAAGCAATGCTGTAACTCTTTGTTGACCGAGAACTTGATATAACTTCGTTAGCCGACGAATTTAATTACTTATTTACAAAGTTGACTTTATCTTTCCCCCGAGCAAGTGTTGAAGCTCAAGAAGATTAGTTAGCAAACAGTCTCACGATGCGAGTGTTTGAAAGGATTAAAATTCATACTAATGTGGAGGAGCGCCGCTCCAGATGTTTGTGGACTGTGAACTGTGGATTCAATTTGGCTGAGTACGTGCGAGGGCTGGAGGCACGCGGCTTGTTGCTGATGACATATTTTATATTATTATGAATACATCATATTTTTAGTATTACCATAGTTATTATTCCCTTTGTTTTTTTTTCATCTAGACTTATACGCTCCAGACAATTTATTCAATAAACAATTTTTTGATTAGTCTGGTTAATTCCTTCTACCTAATAATAAATGTGAGTTTGTTGTTTTATGAATTAAGTACAATTATTACGTAATAAAAAAATCTTCATGATAATACTTAAGAATGCATCAACATTTTAGTAATTATTTTGTAAATTATAGAAACAATGCACAAGAATATAAACATATCATTTGAAAAGGTAGAGAATTGAATAGTTTATTGTACACTTACAACTCTTACAAGTACATTCATAAGGAAAACAGTAGTTTGTGTGTACATAATAGATGACTCAATAGTGAAAGTCATGTTTACAATCAGTTTATATTTATATCTGATGTGTTCTCGGTGGAGGTGGATAAAAATAAACAAACCATGATAATATCAGTTGCTGCGGCCAGCGCTGGGCATCGGTTGAACTAGCGGCAGCTTACGCGCGAGTTAATCCGACAGATTAATGATAATAATAATAAGAAGCTTGGGCCCCGCCCCGCTGCCGGCGGCACTCTGGGTTTACGATTTTTTGATAGTATTTTTGTAATGTATTTTTATAACAATATTGTAAAAAAAACCTAAACCTAAGAAAAGTGAATAAATGAGTGAAATAATAATAATAAAATACTTTATTGAACATAAGAGATTGCCTCTTACCAGCGCCGCTGTTGCATATTTTAACTTTGCCGGCTCCATCATTTCAGAGTAAAACCAGTTTCATTTATTACCTATCTTAGCGATTTAAAATAATCAAACATAGATTAATAAAAATTGCTGCATGACAATAACAGTAGAAGTTAACTTATTAACGAGCAGAAAGTATTCAGAAAGATACGTACACAGGTATAATATTTTAGCATTCAAATTGTATTTATTATGAGGTAGAGGACGGTAGGACACCTAAATCTGAACTAACACTGACTGTCTGACTTTATAATAAAATACCTTTTTCACAATTCTAAGTAGCGGACGGCAGACAAATAAAGTTTTGGCGTCAAAAGAATAAGAATAGTTAACAAGTGGAAGAAAGCCTTCATCGATATAAAATAATTTTAAGGCTGATCTGATGTTAGCTCACAGTTTTATTTGACTTCGCCAACGAAAATACTGGCACGTATAAACGATTGAAATCAAAGAACTCACGTCTAAGACTACCTTCTCCGACACAAGGTTGTGTGTGGCAGTGAGGCGATGCGAGGAGAGGCAGCTCGATGGATAAAACAATAGCGGATCAGAGTAGCTCGCGATCATATTTCAGCGCGAGCGGGACGGCTCATGGCTCGTCGGCTGATTTATGCCACCACTACACTGAATACGGCTCAAATAGCCGCCTAACAAATGGTCGTTCCGACCAGACGCCAGCCAAATAAAAATGATATGTTTTCCCAAATAATTTTTATTCAAATCCATCCTCAAAAAAGCGCCATTTACTACTTTAACTGAGCCGGTGTAAAGCAGATTCACGGTACAAACGACGATATTTATTCCTTTAAACGTTTCGGTGTTTCATGTCCGCATATGGCGCGCCACTCTCGATAGCTTAACGTCCATTTTTGTAATAAGATGGGAAGCGCTCGAGGGGGTACTATTTGCATTTGCGGCGCGTATTATCATGATTGAAATGATCGCGGGCGCTACGCTCGAGCGCACGGGTGTTAGCTTTCACACCGGGGGCGCACAAGTGTGTAAATCATTCATGAAGTTGTGTATCGTAGGTATTGCGCGCCGGTGTCGCACTCATCGCGTTATCGTGCCGTTAACGCGCTTCAGGAGTGAACGGTGCAAGTGGGACGAGCGGAGCTGAGCGGAGCATGTGAAGCGGCACATTTACGCGTTACATGAAAATGCAATAGCGCCTGGCGGCGGGCGGCACCGCGCCGTCGTACCGTGACGGTATTGACTGCGTTATGTTCCGCTTGTATTGCACTTTATGTCCCATTGTGGCATCGTTTTGCAGGAGGTTCCCAGCTCCACGCTCGTAGAATAAAGTACAACGGTGCTTGAAAAATAAAAACGTCATGCTCGAGGTACGAGCTGGTTACGTTTGAAGCGATATAATTATCGGTCCACTTTCAAGTATAAGTATTGAAAATTGTAATGAACGTTAATAACGTATGACTACCAATTACAATGGACATCTGGAAATGAATGTGATCTAGCTAGGCTTTACTGTCAGCATTTATGCGTCCTTTGATGGCGCTTCAATATAGTAAGCCAAAAGAGGATCGAATTAATCTCGTTTCCTCATTAATGACGCCTACGTTGTATATCACTCCACTGGTGATCACTTCTTTATTATAACATGGTTTTGTTCTAGTATATGGCACCGACAACGAAATGCTTTTTAAAATAATTATGTTCCACTCATGAACCGACGGTGTACAAAGGAGTAATGTTACGGAGGGACCAAAGTGATGATACTCCGCTGAAATTAACTTGAAATTATAGCTTAGTGTTGGTAGGTACTAATCGTTAGCCTCAAAGTTGTAATGAGATTGGATTCCACTATTAAGCAAGATGTTATCTGTGATTGCCGAGGGTCAGGTACAAGGCGAAAAGGTGAAATTATGCCTCTCATTATTCAGAAAGGAACTAACTTCAAAGCTAGCTCGCCGCCGCGCCGCCGGCGGAGCGGAGGCCGGCTTGCTCAGATATGATCGTTATTAATGGCGATGGCGTCCGTATCGAGCTGTTTACTTTCAATTTCGTTCTAAACTTATTGCCATTTGTTTGTGCGAGGACCCTCCCCTCTCCACGCTCCGCGTTCCATCCCCCTCGGGCGTCCCATCGCCTCGGCTGTGAGCTCGAGCGGACTAAATAAGCCACTATCATAGATTAAACGGGACTGGATGTCGAAGTCAGTTGAATTTGATTTTCCTGTGACATTTTCCTTCGAGGGTTGATTGACTGAATAGATTTCTTTTTTCAAACAAAATGCATATATAAATTCATAAACTCATAACGTAGTTAACGATGGATTAATAAAACTTCTATGATAATGGTTATCCATCAAAAACGAAGGGCTCGATTCGATAACTTAAAAGGGGTAAACTTTGTGGATTCTGTCAGTTTGCCCTAAATCTGAGTCCGTCGCGGCCGACGGCGGCCAAACGAAATCAAACGTTCAATATTAAAAAAGCTTTGGGAAGGGTCCGCACCCTGCGAGGCGAGAAATTAAGGGTCCCGCATGTCGACGTCGATACCGCACGCATTAGTTTTTACGCGTCAATTGGCGCCGGACCGGACCGGGCGCGCCCTTCCACCGACTTTATTTTTGTTGATACCTCTATTTTGCTGGAGCACTTCAGATCTTTATAAGCCTTTAATAGATTTCGGAGCTCTATTGCTTTTGATGTTTAAAAGCTTACCTGATGTTTCACTCCGAAACAAGTTACTGACCATCCGTATAGTACGAGGTACGAGGTATACTACCTATATTATGTTGTTAAATAATAATATTGTTAATTTAAAACCTACAGAAGAAAAAGTTGATAATGTTGCTGTCTGTTTCGTTTGTCTGCTGCATGAGCATGGATGTAATGATTATGAGGTGTTTATAGTTCAGCGACTGTGCGTAGCACGGCGGCAGAGTAGCGGCACGGCGGTAGAGTAGCGGCACGGCGGCCGTGAATAGTTTAATTAAAATGGGATTATCTCAAAGTTACACGCGCGACTTCTGCTATCGATCCGTTAAATATCGGCGCAGTCTCACCGCTCTAGCCTTTAAACCAGCTTCCTAAGCCAAGCCATAATTTAATTAATAACATATTGAGTCTTTCTAAAAGCGCACCGCACACCCTCTGTTATTGATCTATCTACATTGTATATATTTCGAGACACATTTTACCTGAACGAAGAAAATTTTTCGCACCGAGTTGGAAGCGTGAAGTTGGCAATGGGAAATTAACTTTTGCGTGTTTAATTTGGAGCAACGAAAACTTTTCATGAAAATTGAAACACTCAATTTCCTGTTTCACCACTGCAATTGTTGTTTTGGGGAGTAGTTAGCTCCTAATTTCCCAAACGCTGACTGGCTCGTTGTGGTGATTTGTGCAATAAAATAAATCCGGTCCTGGCCGGCGGCTGCGGGGGACGGCGAGGGCGCGGCGAGGCCGGGGGTCGTCACGCGAAGCCGCAAAGTGAAGAAATCACGGCGCGCTCGTGTCAGGCTCAGCGGAATCTCGCGCCTTAACCGCCACTTTTCCGCGTTATATTTCTCCGGGATAATGTTTTCCCTCGACTAATAATTCGCGGAGGATAAAAGCCGCTCTGCCGCCACTTAGCGCGGCCTGCTCGCCGGCCCTCCGGCGCTCCCTAGAGACCCTTACCCTACAAATTGAGTTTCACCGAATGATTTAGAACAAAAATTAGTTATGGAAGAGAACGGAGTCCAACGTCTCAATGACGACCTAATGATGAGGCGTTAAGTACATTCGAAGCCCACTCGACACACGCTACCCTCGTCTGCCGCCGCAGCTACTTCCGCATAGAAAACGGGTTTTAATTACGTACTAAATAGTTTTGGATAAACGTATTAAATTAGTTGGCCTGCGTGGCCTAGGTAAACAAGCCGACGGACTGAGCACATACCGCAGTAAAGGGCAAAACTAAATTAGATGTGTTCAAGCGGACCCTCGTCACGAGCAAACTCGAGCCTTATTATTAAGTATATTGAGTTTATAATAAAAATCTAAATAACACGCATCGATGCCCGTTTTCCCGTGTTCCCATTTTTTTACTTACTCTATAGATAAATTGACTCTATTGAAACACCACGTCACAAACCGTTAAAAATAAGAAAACCAACTTAAGTACAAGTGTAACAATGGATGGCATTGTAGCTCAAAGTGATCTCTTCCAGGGCCCTAATTCTGTATGAAAGCACAGATTCCATACGATACGAAACCACGTAATTATCGTGTTTTGTTCAAATCGTGTCACAGCATTACAATACCTTCACTTTACATTAAAGTTATTTTTATTTTGAATAAATATTGACATACGTGGTGGTAACTTTTGACTTGTTGTTGTTTCGGAATGCATCTCATTGGAATATTATGATCTTTGACAGTTCAAATCGGTTCAATTCCACATTCATTTCGCGCGGTTTCGTTTTAATTTCATAGAGAATAGATTTTGGCAGATTTCTTATGTAAGACAAGGAATTCGCGCGGTTTCGAAGTAAGGAATCGTAAAGTGGTCATACAGAATTAGGGCTCAGACCTTGTGCTAGTACGGCCACAAGGATATCTTCTCGTAGTCCTTTATCTTATCAGTGGTACTGCAGCAGGACTATTATCATGAACTATAAAAATCGACATTATGCCTTCTCTCGAGAAAGCGTTTGATCAATAGAAACGCAAGAAGATCACGCGGGTCACTTCATAAAACTATGAAGTCACATCGGTTAAATGTTTCGAGAGAAGAGATATGTTGATATCTACCTGTCGTAGCGAACAGTACACGTGGCTGCATAGGTACCTGTTCGTTTCTCGGGGTCCCGGAAGAGCACGTCGTCGATGGCGGCGGGCAGCGAGCGGCCCTTGCCGTTGACGGCGACGGCCACCAGCCGGAACCGCACGTCCCACTCCAGCCCGCGCACCGTCCACGTTGGGTCCTCGGACGTTAGGTTCACCCTGCAACACCACACCGTAATATGATACTAGCAATACACAGGACGTACAAACACTCAAGGTATACTTATCTAGAAAGTTAATAATTAAAGGTTCTAAAAATTGAGTTGGAAGGAGGTGGTTGAAAAATTTGTATGGCCGCCTGGCCTGGCTACCAGCATACACTTGGAGCCTATTCCCAAGAGACGGTTAATATCCGATGCCTGCCTGCATATGAGATAGTTTCTACACAATTCCGATATTTCAGTGCGCGCCGACCCCAAAACCAGCTTCGTGGGAACGGCTTCACATACTGGTAGCCGGATGTACCGAGCCAGGGCATGCCGTGTGAATAGGCCCTTATACAGGTGAATGACAACGTCACGAGATCAGAACACGGCAGCTTCAAAGCGGTCCCACTTGCCTGTCTTTTCACCCGTTTGTTGAGTTTCGTATAATAGATATACGATAGAACTTTATTTTTAATAGAATAGAAGTCGGTTGGTCGCCGTAGATTAAATAGACAAACTTAACTAATTATATTTTAGCTAGCACCCAGCTAGCATTATTAAATACATAATGAAACGAGAATATCTAGTGTAACTCCGCTAAAAACAAACAATATTCAATTAGCTTAAATTAGCTAAAAAAAAAAAAAAAAAAAATATTAGCTTAAATTATTATATTTTAATTTTGTTGTGCAACAATAAAAACATAAATGAAAACAAAAACAGTTCTAAAAATATAATTTCTATATACCACAAGACATAAAACAAAACACACAATCACAAAAAAACACAATTTAATTTTTTTTTTATGTTTGACTAGGCTAGCGTTTGACCACAATCTCACCTGATGGGATGTGATGATGCGGTCGAAGGTGTAGCACGCTTGTCTAGTAATAAATACCTATTCACTCTTGACTTGAACAACCCCGGGTTGTATTTTTTTAAAATGATCATGTACTTATGTAATAGCAGCCGAGGGGACCGCTGAGTTCGCGTCACTAATGTAATGTAACAACCAGTACCTAAGCTTGACGCCGCGCCGCCGTAATGTTACTTGTAATTAAAATAACCTAAACAACTTCCAATAAAATACGAGCATAGCTTTCACTTTGCCATTAGCAGCGAGGGGTGAAAAATGTGAAAATGTTACGCAATTTTATTACGCCATAAAATGCTTGTTAGAATCGAAAGCAGGGTTTGTGTAGGTTTTTATGCGCAATAAAGTGTTAAATATTAATTTCGCTGCGTCGGCAGTGTCCGATGTAGCGATGTACTGCGTACAGTCGTCGGTCGCCGAGCTCCACGACACCGACAGATAATTAGCATTGCCGACTTGCTTCTGTTTGCAATACTTTATGCTACGTCATTAAGCGTTATGGATACAAAATATTATGTTTACTTTTTCTTATAAGATGTTCGATTTCATCATATTACTTGGAACAATAATCCAAATCATCATCACCATCACCGGCATTAGCTTGAAGACGTCCACTGCTGAACGTGTTCGGGCGATAGACCTCCTTCACAGGGCACTACTTTGGACGGCTGCTTTTCACTTGCATTCATCGGCTCCCCAAGGTTTTGAACAGATCAATTGTCGGTCCACCTAGTGAGGGGCAACCTACGCTGCGTCTTCCGGTACGTGGTCGCCACCCGAGAACCTTTCTTTCCCATTGCCGATGCCACATCGCTAGAACTGACAACCGATGGTTGTCAGTTTAGCGATCCTTATAGATCGATTCTAGCGAATCGCCTACCCACTGCCATTACAACTTGCTAATCCTATCAAGTTGTCACAAGTTCTCCTGCGGATCTACTCATTTCGGATCTTATCTCGCAAGGAAACACCGAGCATAGTCGGAATGTACGAGTAAAGTAATGTAAAAATGTGTTCAAAGTACAATGTATGCACCGGATCGTCGGAAAATATAAAACTCAAACTTTATTCCCCGACAGGAAGCCACGAACACGGCAGTGACGTGGTGGCCATAGATCAACGACTGATTTTGTGATCACATAAGCGGAAGCCGTAATTCGGAAAATCGTGATGACGTCAAAATATCGAGTGAACTGTAATTTTGTATGAACGTCATTAACACGTGCCTTCTATTTCCTCAAGGTATCTTTCGGTTACGTGGCGGTCATCGCGCGTGCTAATGACCAAAACAGATGTAATTGTTATTCGCAATAAAAAGAGGCACCATTTAAAAGTTTGTTCGTGCGTAACTCGCGTAATTACACCCTCGTAGCGCTCGTGGGGAAGCATACAGTCGTTTGTTGTGGAGCTGTAATGCGTGCTCAATATTAGATTAGGAAACCCTTTATGGACAATTTTCGGTGATTGATTTTATTTAATGGTTTAAATTAGGAAAATTTTGAAATGTGTTTGGTTTTCGTAATAGCCGATATAAAACTTTCTGCTTTATTACCATGATTATTATTTTGCACTAAAAATTAGGCCATAGTTTGAGAGCATTCATTGAAACTCGGCCACATGTATTAAGTTATATTAAAAACGAGAGTATGTAATTATGGAAATACAAATGATTCATATCAAAATTTAATAATTTAAGCTATTGATTTCATTTGAAATTAATTTCCACTATAATGTTTGCTGCGTCAATTTCAATTCCAAGACGATGTCACCTGTCTAAAGCCTGTCTCTGTTTCATGATCCCGCATGTACACCTTGATAGGCGTATCGCTAATGAAACATGAATACTAAACATACGAGCAGAGCGCGCGCCGGCACGGGCCGAGCTGGGACCGGCGCGGGCCGAGACGGGACCAGCACGGGCACGGGTCCGGGACGGATCCGGCGTAGCTCACCCACTGTAATTCATAATTAACGTTGTTTCGCAAACTTTAATGAGACCCCGATGTTTACACGGAATCCCACTTTGAGATCTCTACCTGAAACTCCCCGAGAGTGTTACATATGCCCACTAATTTTTGTTCTGAGAGGATTGTGCAATTGGAAGGGACTTTCCGCTCTTAATTCGTGAAGCAAAAGGCACAAGGGGTGGGAACTCTCAACTTTGAAATCATTTGAATTTATTCTCTACGTAATTTCTTTCCGAGAGCACTAACTTATCTAGGCAACTGAAAGTTAAAGCACTCTACGGTAATTTGAAATGTGATTCATGACATGAAAAACTGTAAAACCTAAGTTTGTTATAGCTGACAAAGATCTGCTAGCCTCCAGTGCCCACATGCTGGGGCTGTGTGCTGGTCGGAGTGGGTGCGACAATATATTGGCGATGTGTTAAAATATTGCTTGTCCGTGCAGTTCCGTGCTTCAATAAAATGTTAGCATAAGCATAAGCTTGTCTATTATTTATTCCGTCTGTGGTATCAGTTTGTGTGCATGACGGTGGCGCGGCGCGACTTGTCAATAATTGCGCGAGCTCTCCAGCGAGCTCGCAGCAGGTGCATCGAAGTTAATCCGTTAAGTGTCTCCGTAAGCACTCCGGTTGAACAAACAAAGTGCCTTAAGATTTACTCTCTTTGATGACATTAACATTATTTGCCAAGATAACAACCATAAGCTCCACATCTGAGTGTGCTTTTAGAGACACTCTTAACTCATTAATTTTGAACAAGCTCTTGTCAAAATACGGATGTTTCACTTATAGATGTTATTTTTTTATCACATCATAAAACGTATATTCGCTACTAAGAAAATGTATAGAATGTAGATAATTTTCAAGTTCTAAACTGTTGGGTTAGATGGACAGATAGATAGATAGATAAACTCTTTATTGACACCAAGATAACAATAAAAAAAAAAAATCTTACTAGATGTTACAATGGGTGGGGCGTTAGATTAGTTGTTATATATTGTTATAACCAAGACTATTTGTTGTGACTTCGAAATCGTGAAGGTGGCTCCGTTTGACCACTACCTACCACTATCTTTTATGACTCTAGTATGGGTCTTTATGTAAAAACACTTAAATTCGAGTAATAAGTTTAATGTGGAATATTTAATGGCAGTACAAGTCTCTAATACAATGATGACGTAAGACCCAGTGTTGCCCCGTCTCATGACTCCAACACTTCTTGTCTATTATTATAATATTGCCAGTGTGGCGCAATAATAGCTATTATCTATTACAACAATGACAATTTGCAATTATGGAGGCAGAGTCAGGAGGTACTCACGTGTCTACTTGGAGACAGATCAGTAGGTACTCACGTGTCTACTTGGAGACAGATCAGTAGGTACTCACGTGTCTCCTTGTGCGGCCACTAGGTATTACTACTAAGCTAAGGTGCACCACCAAGAAAAATATGATTAATGGGATGCCAAAATTTGAAGGGATGTTTACTCAAAAAATCTCGAATACTAGACAGAATCAAAACTCCCTGGCGGTGATATTCCACAGGAGCAGATGGTGCATATTGTTTTCAATGACTAGGCTCAATCTTATCTCATGGCAAGAGTCGATAGTGAGGTATCAGAGGGAGATGCTTGCCTGAGCGTGGCGTCCTCGCCGTACACCTGCAGCAGGAAGTGTTGCGGCAGGCCGCCGTCGAAGCCGGCCACGCACGACACCTCCACCGACTCCGCCGTCTGGTTCCACAGCGAACAGTTGCGGGGCGCGTGCGGCTTCGCTGTAAACAAAATACCAGTCAATAGCTGCATGCGTAATGTTGCCCACTTTAATCATATTCAAGGAACAATTGGAATGGAAAGAAAGATTCTGTTTAAATAAAGAATGCAATGAATTGCCTTACAATAATATAATAGGGGAGGAGAGGCATTGGTATAATCGTGTAGGGACCGCTTTTAGAATCAATTGTGTGTGTATAACAGAAAACTCTTTATTAAAAAACGACAATTTTAATCACAAGAGGTGATACGCTAACTAAAAGCTAAGCAGCTGAAACGGCAAGACAAAGTCAAAAGATTTTATTGCAACAAAACTATATTTTTAGCACTTTTACAAATCAAAATGAGATTTGATACTTGAAATAAAAAATCTGAAGTGAAGTTGTGTATAGCTGTCAGTTCGGCTTTACCTGCGACCACCATTTGGAAGACACAAGGCGTTAGTTGAGCCCCTACTTCATTCGATGCGGAACACGACAACGTCCCGTAGTCGAGGTCTGCTACTGGAGTGTATCTGAAACAGAAAGTACGGAATTAAACGAATGAAAGCCAGTATATTTGCCTGTACTGTTGGCGGGACACTGCTTTACTCGTAAGTTATGGTTTCGTATACACGCCACCGCAATTTATCCGTAAGATAGTTAAAGTCACCAATTTATTTTTTAGAATTAGCAAGTTGAAATTGCAGTGGGTGGGCCACATCGCTCGAACATCTGACAACTGACAGGAAAGAAAGCTTCTTGAGTGGTGACTAGACGCAGCGTACACCAATGATTTTGTCAAAACCGTGGCCAACGGATGCAAGAGACAAGAAGCCTATTTTCAGCAGTGCTCAGGCTGATGATGATAATAAATACACGCCGCTGAGTCTAACTTTCAGTTCAATATACAGCTTTTTGTCATGATTCATCTCGGCTCGGGGAGAAGATCTCTATTCCTTGGTGCAAGAATATTAAAGAGATGAGTGATATCAAAGAGATGAGTACTTACTTGAGGCTAGAAGCGCTGCCATTGGAGGTGTACCGGTCGGCGGCGACGTCGATGGTCTCGCCGGAGTTGTTGAACTTCCACTTGAAGACCGCAGCGGGCGGGTCGGCGTCCACCTCGCACACGATCACCACGGACTCGCCGCGCGCCGCGCCCACCACCACCACGCCACCGCCGCGGCACGACGGCGAGTCTGGTGTACACACAGAACCAACTGTTACACCAATTACCAGAGAGCTCATTTATTAAGAAGAAAAGTAAAATGGTATCTGTTTTGCATATTTAGGTTGGCTTATAGATACTGCTCCATCGTGTTAAGTTCTCCATGTACATAGTTTAGTGCTAAATCATAAATAAATAAGTTGTATGAATTTCATTTCATAGAAACGTTAGCAGTATTGTGCCTGCCACTTTCCATATACGGATCAGTCTATTTGTAGTAATTGCGACGACAATACAGTTGTCAGTTTGCGCTCTCTCTATGCGCTTGTATTGTCTTTTCTACAAATTATAATAAACGTCATAATGTGCTAAAAATTAATGAATATTATTTATAGTCACTACTAGCCTCTCCTCACCTACCTATAGGAACACGCATAGGTAATAGGCAAAGTATAAACATGACAACTGTCAGTAAGCTAACTATTACGGAACGTTTAGGTTGGGGGAAAAGTCTTTTCGCATTATAGTAAGTACGAACTTGTAATAAAATCTCTTTGGATATACTATTTGTATCTGGCTGGTTTCGGTATCATTAAAAGTTTAAATTTTAAAGAAGATAATTCCATATTCAAATTAGGAAAATGTGATTTTTATTTGTTTTTCGTACTGTGAAGATGAGTGAATCTAATGAAGAAACTCGATACATTTTAAAATTTTACTACAAAAAAGGTAAAAATGCAACGCAAGCCGCGAAAAAAATTTGCGATGTTTATGGACCTAGTGCAGTGTCAGTCAGTAGCACAAATTTGGTTTAAGCGTTTTCAATCCGGAAATTTTGATGTCAAAGATGCACCTCGCTCTGGTCGCCCTATTACGGATAAAATAAATGCCAAAGTGGAGTAAGATCGGCATATCAGTAATTACGACGTAGCTGAAGAACTGGGAATTGACCACAAAACAGTTTTGGCGCATTTAAAAAAAACGGGGTACACAAAAAAGCTCGATATTTGGGTACCTCACAAGCTCACTGAAAGAAACCTAATGAACCGTGTACTCATTTGTGATTCTTTATTACGACGTAATGAAACCGAGCCATTTATGAAGAAGCTGATAACTGGTGATGAAAAGTGGATCACGTACGACAAGAACGTGCGAAAAAGGTCGTGGTCAAAGGCCGGTCAGGCTTCACAGACTGTGGCGAAACCCGGGTTAACTCGCAACAAGGTGATGCTGTGTGTGTGGTGGGATTGGAAGGGCATTATTCATTATGAGCTGTTACCACCAGGCAGAACCATCGATTCTGAACTCTACTGCGAACAACTGATGAGATTAAAGCAAGAAGTTGAGAGAAAGCGACCGGAATTAATCAACAGAAGGGGTGTGGTTTTTCATCATGATAACGCTAGACCTCACACATTTTTAGCCACTCAGCAAAAATTAAGAGAGTTTGGCTGGGAGGTGATAATGCATCCGCCGTATAGTCCTGACCTTGCAACTTCAGATTTCCACCGGTTTCGGTCTTTTCAGAATTCTTTAGGCAGTGTCAGGTTAACATCACGAGAGGACTGCCAAAACTACTTGTCGCGGTTTTTTGATCAGAAGCCTCAAAATTTCTATAGCAATGGGATCATGTCCCTACCTACAAGATGACAAAAAGTTATCGAACAAAATGGTACCTACATACTTTAGTTAAATGTAAATAAACTATATTAAAAAATGTTTTGAATTTTCTTAAAAAATGCGAAGAAACTTTTCCGCAACCTATTATTATGGAAATACGCATACTCAATAATTATTTTATTTTTTATTTCTGATCAATTTTCACTCGTCAATTGACCAATAGAATAATAATAAATTTAAAAAAGTATACGAATGAAGTATCTACTGAATATAACATCGTTTAAAAATATGGCAGGCGATGGCAATCATCAATAACACAGATAGCGTTACCCTATCAAGTCAGTGGGGCGAGGGCGCGTCCAGCTCACATAACCATTGACACGAGGACCATCGCAAACGGGTGCATTAAGCGGGTCCGCTCTATAATAGAATCCCACGGCCCTACGGCCGGAACGTGCCGGACCGGGCCCGCATATCAGCCCGGGCCGGTCCCGGTACGTGATGCGTCCCTTACAACTCACTCAATTCACAAACACGATATCGGGCACATCTTTAACGACGAACTTCCATTAGTCGTTGCATGTTTCTCACGGTTACATGTTCGATAATGTGCTGACTCATTATGCAATGCCGATTATCTAAATGTGTGCTTGTCACGATTTCCTAGTTTTTTTTGAAATAGCGTATGGAACCATTTTGGTTGTAAAGAAAAATATGTCGAGCAGTTTCCCGTTATTACTCTGCGGTTTTACCGTCAATTTTTCCATTTTTACAAGAGAGATTTTAACTTTTTGGAATATAAAATATCGTGTCGTATGCTGACCTCGGTAAAATAAGCAATCCGTGCATCATCCAAATTGGTTCAACAAACAGACAACGTTTCCCTTTTATGTATTAGTAGGGTTACACTTTTCTATAGTACCTACTAATAATAAACAAGCCAATTTAGCTGGTCAGCACAGCGACGCGCCAACCGGGGCGGGCGGCGTCGCATCGGTGACGCGGCTCGTCCGTCGTTTGTAGGGCGGCTAATTGACCGTGAAATTGTCCGCGTGACTCCAAGCAGCGATGGCTGCTGTGTGTGGATGTTACGGCTCATACCAGTTTGATCAATCATTACAATAGTGCATGCACATATTGTTTAAAATTACATTAAAAGAGAATTATTCACATCTTAAAAATTAGACAGGTCCAGCAATTACTAAACAGCTCTTTCAAAGGGCCCTGCGTCAACGCCCTTTGCCTCTTGCTCTAGTCAATAGTTACTGTTAACTAGATCAAGAGGCAAAATGCGATGATCTGTTCATCTCTCCCGGTCGTTAAATGGTGGTATAAATGAGACATCACAGCATTGCAACGCATAATTGAATTAAAAATTAATAATAATAATTCTATGTATCAATTTTTATGACTGGACTAAAATGTATCAAACTAAATTGTATCCATGTTCAATTTAAATAACAACGAAGTTATCTATAATCAGTCTTGTGTAGGTACCTACTATTTATGTTATTCGCAACAGTTCTACATAATAGTCATTTCGTATCATCGCAAGTTAGAAGTTGAGTCTTTAAATGCTACATAGCCGTGAAAGCTCCACGTTTCACTCGCCACGGCGTAAGTAACGCCGCGTCGATAACAACTTCATTACGAGACTACTTACGAAAAAAATTTATTGCTACATTACTCGCACTTATGTCCGCCATTATAAAATCCCATTTTATTTTGTCGGAGGCATGTCTTACAATTGGCAAAATAGATCGTCGGCCATTACTTGCGAGAGAGCGCGGGGAGAGACGCTTGGTAGCAACCAGTCGAAAAGAGCCTCACCTGCGCCCACCGTCACCGCGGTACGCTGGGCTCAGGCCCACCATCACCGCTGCACGCTACTACAGCTGTCCTGTTTAATTGATATCCTTTATTTATCCTCCGACAGACGTCGAGACGAGTTTAATCACAGCAATCCAATTAGAGCTAATGACTATTGTTCGAAACGTTTCAAATGACTATTACTTTTACGTGCACAAAAAAGTTGGCTAAAACTTTTGAAGTATTTTACTTACAGCATACGTTAATCATAACAAAAAATGATACAAAGAATTTAACCAATTGCGAGCTTTCATTAAATATAGGATTAGATGTATGTCAACATAAATCTGTTTGATACGATAAAGATCCCTGTCAAGTTAGACGATCGCTGGACAAAAAGAAAAGAAGTGGAAACGGCATTTAATCTTAAATCGCAAACAGGAAGTTTAGCTCGGGTATTTCCTTTCAGAAGGCATCAAGGCAGATGTCGGAAAAAACAATTAGTGGAAAGTTTCCCGGCGACCGGATACCGGTGACAGGTGCGGGTGCGACTTGTAGCGGGAGCAGGAGCGGGAGCGGAAGCAGGCAGTACGTTGCCAGTGCGGGCGAAGAGCGGTTCGGGTTGGTTTAGAGATTTTTTTTATGTGATTGAATGACGTGACGAGCTAGTCGTTAACCTGATGTTAAGTGATACGGCCGCCCCATTAATTAGTTATGATAATTTGAGTACGAATCGGTGGCTGTATTGTGCCGCATCCAAACCGATTGTTTGCAACCAACTGGATGTGTTGACCTCCACTTCACGAGTTTTCTATTCAACCTTCAACTACTACAGTTACAACTAACGCCACAGCTGCATGAAGCATATTTTTGGGTTTTTACTAAAACAACGTCTTTTGTTTGCTTTTATAAAACAAAATCCATCAGAATGGGTGTCATAAAATGTAGCACAGCTAAAACCAACATGAATCCAACTTCACCTGCGCTCTCGCTATATTTTACAGCGTGTAAATTTTTTATGAGGGTATATTTACAAAAGTAACGTGAGAATGCATCACGGTAATAGAAGGCGAGGCCCGAGGTTGCAACCTGTGAGCGCGCATTACTCTGAATTTGCGATCTCGTCTCGGCGGTAAATCAATACGTGTTGTATCCGAGCGAAGAACAACGTTCTAAACGTTTCCGGTTTCCCGCTCGGATACAGTAACTTGGACTGAAAAAACTCGATGAGAGAGGTTCACCAACTTTATTCGATCTGAGTTTGATGTAAATGGCTCTTGCATAGACGAGCTCCAATCTTACTTTGATGCACGATTGGGTTGCTTTATACGCTACTAAGTTTTCGCTTAGAACTAAAGAAAGTTTGACTTCCAAGAGGAATGTAGAATCACTATTATGAATATTTTGTGCAATTTACCAAAACAACTCGAATAACTAAATTGGAGCTGGTTATTTCACTATTGGATGCAGTTATTGCGAAATGTGACTGTCAGGAACTTTATTCACTATACGCATGGCAGTTGATGACTATATATACTGAAGACGCAACTGATTCGTGACCCAATGGTTTACAATTTAAGTGTTACTTTACCTCGCATACAGCTCATAGCACAGACGACCGCAGCGCGATTTAAACTCTGCGTGAATACTTCATGAGTGAGCGGAGCCGCAAGATTTAGTGGCGGAACACAGAATTCAAAACACTATCAGCGCGATGAGAACTTATTTGTATGTATGCGGGTGCGAAGCCGACCGAAGCGCGTTTAAATGCGTACATTTTGCATTTAGATGGAGTGAAGGTCTGACGTGGGGAAGCAATAAAAATGTTTCAGCCTAAGGAAAGATTTTGAAGACGACACTCCCCAACGCGGAAGGTCACCTGGAGAGTGGCAATATTATAATGTAAGTTATAAAGGAGGCCGCCGTGATACCTAACAGTAAAATATGGGACGCTCGTAAACTACCTCACTGGAAGAAGAATAGTTTCTCATTCAATGTTTTTTTTTGTTCTTGAGGATTAAAAATATTTAAACTGAAGAATTAGTAATTAGTTTTCAAAAATTTGCTATAAGATAATGGTATAAAACATTAAGTTAACTAACAAAATAAACTATGGTTTTATCTTTTGCTATAAATAATCAATTATGTTAAAATAAGTATGGCTATACTAAACCTATGGCTATGCTCGAGAAATTAAATGTAAGTGCAATGTTTTAGAATACAATCTGATGGCAATTACAATTGCCATCAAATCATTCATATCCCGACGTTATGATCAAGTTGCATTAGTCATGAAGGTTTCCTCGTGACTACGGTCAATGCAAAAAGAGATCATACTTAATGTTCAAATCGCGAGTCTCAGAAATACCGAAGATGCATTGCTACATACATTGCTAACAAACCTTAAACTTGAGGGGTGGTAACACCTGAGAGACTTACACTTGACCCTGAAGTGCAGCTCGTTGGAGACGGTCTCTCCCTCGGCGTTGAGTGCAGAGCACGCGTACCGGCCGCTGCTGTGGCGCGTCACCTTCTGCAGCACCAGGCTCTGGTTGCTGTGGAACACGCGCGCGGTCGCGTTGTGGGCCAGCGGTCGGTCCTGGAACATTGAAGCTGGTTAGACTATACTATGATAAAAAAGTCAGCAGATTTTACAATGGTAAAACTTTTTAAACTGTAAACACGAAAACGAATTGGATAATAAGAAGTATTCACATTGTTATCGACAAGTCATTCAGGATTACGTAATTAAATAGATGCTTTATAGATTATGTTCAGTTATTTTGTACAAGTCTCCTGAACCCAAAAATCTTAGAACATTTTATTTTAATAACAAGAGGCACGTAAGCGATTTACTTCCCAAAATACATGGAGCATTCCCGTCTGAAAACGTAAAATCTTACGAATGACATTTTAGAAAGTTTAAAAACACAATTACTATAGTTTAAAAAACACAATTGCCATTCTTAAATACTCTTAAAATCGTAAAAACTTCTAAATGACATTTGAGAATTAAATCATGGGAACACATTCAAAACCCTTTTAAAGTAACACAACAGCCTCACACGATGGGACCCGAGCCCGAGCCCGAGCCCGAGCCCATGGGGTTCAACAAAAGAGAAAGCCTCATTAAAAAGGGCAAGGCGAAGATACACAAAGAGCCACATTTTGCGATATCGCGACAATTAGCGCGCTACGACTAGACCCAGGGCTCGCCAACCTTTTTAGCGAGAGTTGACTGCAAATATAAACCATTCAGCGAATGAGAAGCCATCAATGCGCGTCAACAACTCTTTCATTATGCTAAAGCGAACATAAATGGCATAAAAGGTTTGCAACCCATGTTCAACATGCTATATTTAAACAAATTGGGTTTGACAACAATATTTTCACGTTGAACCGTACCATCCCTGGGATGGCATAGGTATTCATTTAAATAGCATTTCATAAATTATAAGTGATGGTTGCATAGAAAATATTTTAAAAGGATATTATAGCATTAATTGCTCTTTTAGCTGTAAATTAAAGCAATGTTTTGTTTATTGTGTTTGTTAAGAGCTGTGGAATAAATATTAAAAAACAACATAATAATTATATCAGAAACAACTTTTATCCTAAAAATTTCCACCAATTTCATGATTTGCTATTTGCCTTTTATTTTGTTACTAAAATACTTTTCAACGTTTTTCTCAACCGACACATATTTAATTAAGTCATCAATTGTTTGATAGAAATCTGTTGATAGAATGATTCTCACTGCAAGTTTGTTTTACACTATCAGTGAATCAATAAAACCGTTTTTAAATACTTGCTAGTGGCACATTATTATTTTAAGATCTATGTCCCACTATTAGAGTTGTCGATTGGCAAACTGGCCCACACCGAGGGGTGAGGTAGTCGGAGTCAGTAAGGAAGAACCAATCACCTTTTCTCTAATTACTGCACAAAGGAATCTTCAGTCGTTTTGTATTTCCCCTGGAGAGGGCGATCAAAGCAGGATGTGGTATATACTTCCTGTCGGCCAAGCTGCTTGAGTACAGTGGTCGGCTAAAGTGTGTTAAGGAAATGTGACTCGCCTTGGCGCTTAATGAGGATCAACCGTCTAGATTAAATCGGTACGAGAAGATAATGATACTGTTTCTTTATTTTATAAATTGCAAGAAAGTTATTGTTTATTTGCTAAGGTAGAAATAGAGATCCAAAAATCTCGAGCGACTAGCTTAAAACTTAACATCAATGATTGACTCTGTTCATGGTACCCACATCACGTATCAATCTAGGTAATCTACGAATACATAACGTTACTCAGTTTTTTTACTATTATTACATTAAAAGCTAATGGTGGCAAAACCGATGTCAAGCCTTAATTTTGATGGTATAATTAAAAAATGTCAAAAATAGTTAAGTAGATAATTAGAGAACCGAGATCTCATTAATAATATAGCAGACGTAAACAATGAACTAACGAGCATGACTGTTATAAACCTGCAAATAGTGTTTGCGTAGCGGTGCGGTTGCGGTGCGACCGGTCCGACCCGGAGCGATGCAGTGCGATCCGGCGCGGACAGCGCGCGTCGAGTAATGAAACGTCCGCCTCACCTGGGCGGGAGATTAATGGCGCACCTCGCGCCACGACCGCACACCTCATAACAACTAGGGAGGGAATACGCGGATTTGCGGGATCGAATACAAATCATCTACATTTGTTACGGTCCATCGTTCACCCGTCGCATCTAGCCCACGGGGGAGTGTAGTTACGAACACATCTACTTTGTGTGATATTAATTTGATTAATGTTGACAAGATGCCTGACACTGCATGAGTTTTATTGCATTATTGGGGCAACTTAGCAAATGATCGGAATATTGTAGCTACACACAGCTAACATAAATTAAGATTGCAGAAAATAAAACGCCATCGATATGATAAATTAACTTAAATACCAAATGATACAAGAATATATAGAAAAAGTAAATAAAAAAAACAGCAAACCCACCCAGATTTTTTTATCGAAAAAAATAAACCGAACTGAACTACCGTTCATTACCAACTTATGGATTAAAAAGAAAATTATAACCAAAAATTTTCTTTTCAATATGTCAAGATCGATGGAATCCATGCATTTGAATAGATTAATAGTAAATGAGACGCGAATAAAATTGTGTTGTATAGATACTTACTTATACAGCAAGTATGATCTTAACACAAAATTAATTTTCATGGGTTCCAACGCCTTTTTGTATTTCCCCTCTGTCGAGTGAAACAACACAGTCATCGAGAGTAAACAGTTTTTGTTAGCATCTCGTTCGCCGACTTCATTAAAAGAAATTAAATTTTGCATCGCACGTCTCCTCGGAGTTTCTGCAGAGGCAGGATCTGGATTGAGGCGGTCGGAGGCGGTTTTTGTATTCCGAACGGAAAGGTTGCGCTCCCCTGGCGCTGACTGATATCAAACGCTTGTTGTCATTTTACTTTCAATGTTCTTTTTGTGGTGTTTTAACATCATTGATGTTGGGATTGCCACTCAGTTGGTGTGGTTGTAACTTTTTTACATAGTTTATAGCGACAAAGTGTTGGAAAAATATTATATTTCAGAAGAAAATAGTTAGAAGCCTAGTGCTCATAACCTCGACCAGCTGTTAACTGACCGGTAAAGGCAACGTTCACTGAACATAGGGATGACTGCACACACACACACATTTGCGCCTTACTAGTATCTACGCACTGCCATATTGTTTTGGGTGGTAACAGAAGCCTTCCGGAAAGTTACAATTCTAATACAAGGACAATCTACTTGCCCAAGAGAGAAGGATAGTGGATTTTAAAGATCATCTTCATTATTATGTGAAGAAAAATGTGAGTGAACCAAAACAATGTAAACATTACTAAACTTATTTTTAAAATCCTGTAGTTATATTAATTACCTAAACAAGAAGCACGATGCTTTTACACCGTCACCATCAATTTGGTACAACTTGAACAAAATACGTTTCACAATTTAAGATGGCAACTTGAAAGCTTCAGTCGAAGTAAAAGGCTTCCTGTAATTAAATTAACAATATTGAGTACCCAGTATCCACCCACTCATGTTTTGTTTGGCCGAGGAGCTTTCGAGCCGAAGGTACCTTTGTCCGCGCCGCTAACGGATTATCCCTAGATTAGCCTCTCAAAATGAAGACATAAAATATCACAGTTATATTCGATAGTCTCAGAATACACGCACTTTAATACTGAAAGAATCCTTTTGTTAGGAGCGGAAATAAAAATAATCAGTTGTAGGGAGCGTCGATAACGAGTAGCTTTGTCCGCGGAGGCCGCCTTTTGAAGGGCCACGTGCGTAATGACCGAGCCTTTTTGTAGCAATATAATATTCCAGTAATTGTAGATTCAAAAAGGGGGGGGGGGGGGGGGGGGCTTTTAAAAACAATATTGTTACCTTTTTCACAAACATTATTTACAAGCCTTATAAAATGACCATAATTACAGCAAAATTGAAAGAAAAACACCGCTACTTTACTACCGGTAATTTTTCTATCGTATTTTAAAACAAGTTTGTTCAAATTTGATCGAAATCACTGAAACTATTTTTATTCCTCTAACGACCTCTATCATCACTCACCCTAAACTTGAGCATGAATTAAATTTAAAGTACCCGCTAAACGGAGAGCTAACAGCAAGTATGACAAAGCGCTGACTCACGCGAATCATATTTCAGGACGTCACTATAACAAATTACGGACGTTTACGGGCTCCCGAGTTTGGACGAGTGACATCTGTGACGGGCCATCGCCCAAACACCGGATAACGATCTAGATGGCTCAGACTCAGACGCCGGGCGAGCGCGGCGCCGAGGGCGGGCGAGCGCGGCGCCGAGGGCGGGCGGGACGAGCGCTCGCGCGGACACGGATCATATTATGATGAGTTTCCAAACGGAAAGCTGTCACTGTTTCAGCGCAATGAGTCGCAAATTCGAGGAACTGTTATGAATTTGTTCGAGGACGGACTCGTAAGCAGGATGATAATTGACGCAAACAAATTTGCTGTATAAACTTGTTTCATTATACAAAATTTTATACAAAAAGAAAATGAAACGGACCTTGAAAGTTTTTATCTGTTAAGACTAATCTTTTTGGTTGTATTTGACTTGATCGTATAAAAGAAAGCTTATTATAGTTATATAATGTAACTAAATATGATTGCAAAATAGAATGTATCGATGTCCCCGCGTAGATTAGCATTCAGTTAGGAAGACCGCTTCCGTGAGAAGCGTGTGGCCCGCAGGCACGCTCGGAGCGGCTCCAAGTTCGTTAGTATAAGGTTGCGTGTTCCAGATAGCTTTTACTTGTAATTACAGATGTAACTCTCCGGCGGCCGACACACAAGGCAGGCAAACAAACTACCGGCGCAGTTTCCTCATTAAAAGTTACTGATATGTTCTCCGATAATGTCTCGCATATGTGTATTTCAAACCCATTCGTTCGGCGACACTGTAGGGAGAGGAAAAATCTTGATCGCGAAATCAATCCGGCATGAATGGGGTGCTAGTGATTCAACCAATTCAATCACGCTTGTCCATTATCGCAGGACGAGCCTCATCGGGGCACAATCTTCGAAATCATTCCCGCCCGCACCCCACCACCGGCGTCTCACCCCCTCACCTCCGAGATATAGCTGCCATTAGCGAATAAAGAGAGTTTTCCACCTGATAACAGTGTTTGCTTACGCTCTCGCCAAACGGAGATTGTTATTGGACTCATGGAGAGTATTATGTATTCTAAACCTTGAAACAAATGAATGTGGAAAATTGCACCATACATCGGAGCTTTTTTTTGCGGAAAATTTAATTCATACATTACTTAAACGATCTTATTGCGATGTTTTGAAATTATAAGTGAGCTCTAAGTAAGTGCGCTGGTAGAGGGGTGGCGATAACGAACTAGATGACACAGCATTACAGTAAATGTGCAAGTTTGTGGAGATGATGAGTGCACACTCCCGCCCCCCGCACCCCTCCCGCACACCTGCTGCGTTCACTACACTTACCTACCTTTATTCCGTAAAGCATCAAACTAGCTGACGTGACTAAGTGACAAAATGAACTCTTTATACCTATGTACTTATATAAACTTATATAAATATGGAAGCCATCCCGAGTCATTTGTGTGTTGCCAACACATCGCGCTTTAAAGTTAGAACAAACTGGCACGGTATGCGGCAGCCTGGGTCGCAATCATCTCGTTTTGTTGGTTGAAACCTTTAGAGCTTTATATACCTACATAAACAAAGAGAGTTACAAGTCTTTCACAACTACTAATTCGAAACAATAGCTACACTAGAACGAGACACTTTGGCATTGTCGCGACAGTTCAGCCGTTACTTCGCCCGTTAACATTTAAATTAGGTGTATTGTTCGATTTAACTCCATTACGGCGGTCTACAGTCATAACGGCCAAATGAGATTGGGCTAAGTTAGGGCGAAGTTATTGCAGAGCCGGAGATAGGGTTTAGAAAAGTGCGGTCCGGCTCGGGGGGAGAGGTGGGGCGGACTGAACCTGCACTAGTTTAAAGTCCGCAAATCCCCGCGCTGTCGATATCGGGGGATCCATTGAAATTATAAAAGCATTAAAGCGCTCCAGCGCGGTGTAGCGCAGCATAGCACGGCTGACTCGCGCCGCTGCCGCGACTCTCGAAGCAATAGCGCTGGAGGCCAGAGTGTCCGCTATTAACCCGCCGCGGTAGCGTACTTCGCTTAATAATCTGAATTAACTAATTCCGTTCGCTGCTGTATTTTCTGCCATAAAATATGATTTTGCATTAGAGAGCCCGCCGGCAGCTGCCCGCTAAGCGGCGGGTATAAGTCATCGGCTCACCGACTCTGCCGCTGACTGATTGTTTAGATTATAATATATATTTTGGCTCGAATTTATGATAGCTCGAGACGCATAATTGATGTGGCGTCTTATTATTTTGACAGGTCATTGCGCTGTTGTTAATAGTAGGCTAGGTGCCGATGCTACGGTGTTTGCTGCCTAATTGATGGCGGTAATTACCCGCGATGGGGACACGACGCGCGCGCGACCGGCAGCCGCCCGTGCGCCGACCGACCGACCACTGTATCAATTGTACCAACCGTGAGAGTAATCAATTTACTCTCTAATGACTGACATTTGTTTCAATGTTATTATGCGGGACTATTTGGTAAACCAACTCATTTTGATTAATTAAACACGATGTGAGAACTCATTCTATTAATCTGTACGATACGACCCGCTGAACAGCTGCGTTTTTATCTTAAATCTAGATTAAATTGAAAGCCAGCTGGCGCAGATAGTCAATACTGATGGCATAACCTCTCGGAGTGAGTACCCGTGCGCACTCGTTTTAATATCCTCGGATGCGAGCAGCGCGGGAATGTTAATATACCGGCCAGATGCGAGGCGTGCGCCGCCTCATCTGAATTTTAATATTTGCCTGATTGACGACAAACCACTGCCACGTTGACGATTGCGTTGCAATGTTTGATACAACTTTGGAAATAAATACGTCAGTTATTCTTATTGGTAACGTTCTTTGTAATAAACTGCGTATATCCAAGTATCACGTTTGTAGATCTCTCGAGTCACACTGCCGCATCTCGGGGCTCTTGGTGCCCTAATGAGGAAAAGTTTATAAAAGATTTGCGTAATTTTGTTAGTTGAAGGCAATTTGTGTACCGTGAGCAGCTACCATGAATACTATCCACCCTGTTAGAGATGTAAACTAATTGTTACCAAGGTTACGGATAAATACAACTTGTGTCAAAACCAACATGGTAGCAGAGCGTCTGATTTTCAATTTTTAGACGTGACCTGTGGTTTTACTTCCGAAAATGGCGTGTGGCGGTGCGAATATGTTGGAAAAACTACAAGGGTCCTCCAACTGGACTTCTTGGAAATTCAACATGAAAATGTTTTTAATTGATCACGATCTTTGGGACTGTGTTGAAGACCTGAAGTGAGACCAGAAGAAACAGCAGAAGGCGTTAGCAAAGATTTGTTTAAACGTGAGTACTTCTGTGCAGCACCATGTGCGTAATGCTACGACGGCACGCGAAGCCTGGGATAGCTTGGAGAAGGCGTTTGAAGACCGAGGATTGTGTCGACGCCTTGGGCTACTGAGAAAGCTCTTTAATATGAAGTTGGAGCAGTTCCCGTCGTTAGAGGCTTATTTGGGAAGTACAATGGATATTGCGGATAAGCTGAGCGGTATGTCAGCGGCGATAGAGGATGAACTTCTAGCATTGATTATGCTAAGTGGGCTTCCTACAAATTATGACCCACTGGTTATGGCGCTGGAATACAGGAAAGTGACCTTGTCCAGTGATCTTGTAAAAATGAAACTGCTACAAGAAGACACGAGACGGGACAATGGCACTGAACGCCAAGACGAGGTAGTCTTAGCTGTTAAGCCTGAGAAGAGGGCTGATATTACGTGCTTTCGGTGTAAGAAGGTTGGGCACATGAGCAAGAGTTGTCCCCAGAAACCGAAGAAAGCGGAACGTAGTCGAAGTAAAGTAGAAGCCAACGTGATAGCACTAACTAGTCGACTCCGGAGCGTCGTGACATATGTGCAACAGGGCTGATCTGCTGACGAACTTCGTACCCGACCCAACTTGGGAGGTGACTGTCGCCAACGGTGAAAAACTTTTTAGTGCTGGTCGAGGTGATGCGAAACTCTTTTTGGAGAAGGGAGGTGTGATGACTCTAAGTGACGTTGTCTATTTTCCGGATCTGTCAACCAATTTGATATCTGTTAGATTTTTGACACGTTTAGATTTTAGAGTTGTTTTTTCGGAAGATTTTTGTAAAATATATTCGAACAAAAATGTGCTTGATGCGACCGCGACTCTTTGTGATGGTATGTACAAATTAAATACCGTCAATGAGCGCGTAAAGAAGGTATCATTCGGGGCGATTACTAATAAGTCCGGTGTACAATCTTTAGCACAGGGTCGGGGCATCAAGGGGTCCGAAGAAAATTCACCAGTGAATTCAATGTGAAGGAGGAAAGTCAAGGACTTTGGCATCGACGACTAGGTCATTTAAATGCACGGAGCATGAACCTATTGAAATCAGGTATGGCTTTAAGTATTAATTTTGATAAAGCTGATTTTACACCGTGCATTTCCTGCATTGAAGGAAAATTGACTAGGGTTCCTTTTCCGAAAAAGTTTGTGAGTAGAGCTACGCAGGTATTAGGCTTGGTACCCACAGATGTATGTGAGCCCGTGTCACACGAGTCTCTCGGAGGTGCGAGATATCTTCTGACGTTTGTTGACGACAACACTAGGAAGACTTTCGGGTTTGTATTGAAGTCGCAAACGAAAGTGTTTGATCGGTTCAAACAATTTAAGGCCCTCGTCGAGAACGAAACAGGCAATACAATTAAAGCTTGTAGGAGTGACGACGGAGGTGAATACATAAATAATGTGTTTCAGAATTATCTGAAGGAGCATGGGATACGTCATCAAACTACCGTACTCTACTGTCCGCAACAAAATGGAGTTGCAGAACGTGCAAACCGTATGATCATCGAAGCAGCGAGGTGCATATTGCAGGAGGCTGGCTTGAGTAAGGAATATTGGGCTGAAGCTGTTAGTACTGTAATTTACACCAAAAATAGATCACCCACAAAGGCGGTGATGGGAGCTACGCCTGAAGAAAAATGGTCGGGAAACAAAGTAAACTTGGATCATTTACGGGTCTTTGGTTGCTTAGCATATGCTGTTGTTGAAAAACGAAAGAAGTTAGATGCGAAAAGTAAAGCGTTTATTTTTGTAGGCTACTGTGAGGGTACGAAAGGATATCGTTTCATAGATCCTTTGTTTCCGAACAAGGTTGTGAAAGCTAGAAATGTCATATTTTTAGAAGATAATATTTACACCCAGCCCGCGTCTAGTGACAACAACATTTCACGATTTGTGATGAACGAACCAAGTTGTTCATTGAATGAGTCTGTTCAGAGTGTTCAGCACGAACGAGCTGTTTATAAAAGCTTTACTGAATCTGAAGATGAGGATTCCGACTTGAATCTTTCTTCTGATCCGACGTATGTTCCAGATGCAGGTGACATTGATTCTTAAGATTCGAGAACAATGAGTGAATTTGAAGATGCTTGCAACATGGTTGCGATTTCGAATGAAATTGATGGCAACAAACCAAAGACGGTACAGGAAGCTTTGAGTGTGTACTGGATTTGTTATTATTTGTATGTATAGGGTAGGCATGAAATAATGAATAAAGACAGTCTTGAACTAGCTATCGTGTTGTTTACATCATGGTGACAGCGGTGGGATACGAACCCACGCCCTTTCGGACTGGTGCCTAAAACCAGGTCCATTGTATAAATTCAATTATTGAAATATCAGTGTTGTTATAATGAATTAATCTCACTATTATGATGGTTTTCATAACTATTGCCTATGTTGATAGTTTTGATTAACAATAAATTGTATCATCGTTGCATTATGTAACTTGATTACTAAAAATTTTTTCTATAATACCTATATCTTATAATAATAGTTGTTGTACTAAATTAATTAGTCGTTTTCATAACTATTGCTACCTAATAGTTGTGCCAAGCAATGAGTTAAAATATCCAAGAGTAGTTGTATATTGTACTTATTTAAGAGTGTACCTAATGATAAGTAGTTAGGTACCAACTAACTACATATACCCATCTACCACGTAGTACTTATATCTAGTTTATATCATAAATAAACGTTTCAAAAAGTAAAGATATATATAAAAAATGTATAAGTATTTACCTACCTATGTGGTTATAATCATTTAATAGTTATACCATAGAATAATTTAGTCTTTACTTCCCTTCCAGAAAGAAGAACAGTAATTAATTGGATAATTATTAATACCTACATTTATAAAATAAAAAATGTATCGCATTTCTTTTGTGTACTTTGAAATATGATTATGAAGGGAGAGATGTACTGGATTTGTTATTATTTGTATGTATAGGGTAGGCATGAAATAATGAATAAAGACAGTCTTGAATTAGCTATCGTGTTGTTTACATCAGAGTGGACCGGAGTCTGCTGAATGGAAGTCTGCTATGAACGATGAGTATCAATCTTTTCTTCATAATGAATGTTGGACACTTGTTGACAAGCCGAAGGATAAAAAGCCTGTCAAGTGCAAATGGATATTTAAGAAGAAAAGAGGTTTGAACGGTGAACTTTTGCAATATAAAGCAAGATTCGTTGCAAAAGGTTTTACGCAAAAGTATGGTATCGATTACCAGGCAACTTTCTCGCCGGTTGTGAGATATTCAACTATACGGATGCTGCTGGCTTTGGCTGCTGAGTATGATATGGAAATTGATCATATGGATGTCAAAACCACTTTCTTGAATGGAGGCTTGAAAGAGGAAGTGTACATGGAAGTTCCTGAAGGATTAGAAGTTAATCAAGGCAAGAACAAAGTTTATCGTTTACACAAAGCTGTTTATGGACTTAAACAAGCGCCTAAATCGTGGAGTGAGAAAATAAACTCTGTTTTGACTGAGAAGCTTAAATTCAAGAGGTTGACTACTGAACCATGTGTCTACATACGGTCAAGAGGGGGAAAGATGGTGATTATTGCCCTTTATGTAGATGACATATTGCTTTTCACAAATACAAATAATTCTGAAAAGAATATGGTTAATGAAGAACTCATGAAGGAGTTCGTGATGAAGGACCTTGGTCCAGTTAAGCACATCTTAGGTATGCGAGTCGAGAGAAAAGATAACAAGATTGTTTTGGATCAATCGAGTTACTTGAAAAGGGTACTTGATTTAACATGGCGGAATGTAAACCCATGGAGGTTTGACTAAAGCTAACTAAGAGTGAACAGAAGAAAGGAAAATTAGAGTACAGAAGTCTAATTGGCTGCTTAATGTACTTAGCAGTGTGTGGTCGTCCTGATATTGCTCATGCTGTGAGTGTATTGAGTCAATTTAATGACTGCTATTCGGATGAACACTGGAAGGCTGCGAAACGAATGTTGAGATATTTGAAAGGCACTATGGAGTACCGAATATCTTATGAGAAAACAGGAATAGACGTCACTGGGTATGCTGATGCTGATTTTGCTGGCTGTGTTATTGACAGACGGTCGTATTCTGGATATGTTTTCAAGACAGGTAAGAACTTGGTTTCGTGGGAAAGTCGTAAGCAACGCACCGTTGCGTTATCCAGTACTGAAGCCGAATATGTTGCTATCTGTGACGCCGCGAAGGAAGCTTTGTTTATAAGTAGTGTTGGGGCCGCTTGCAGCATTTGAAGCGAGTGGACGCTTTGTTTTTTGCTCGCATCTATTAATTAGTAATATCTGTTTAAAGTTATAATTGGTGTGATTTGAGACTAAAATCATGATATAGAGTTGAAAAGTGATACAATAGTGATATCAGTTTTTTGTATATTGCTCTGTGTGAAAAGTTATAATCAAAATAATTCCCGCACCAGCGGTGATTTGCATTTCTCGGACAAGCACTGTGTCAACTGTGCTCCTAGTTGGAAAGCTCGACTAGATCGCTGTCTGTGTCGTCCCGTGTTTCGCGTAGCGAACGCGGCCGCCTGCAGTACTCTCGCGCATTCTGTGGCGCTACGCAGATACTAAAGCCGAGTAGATAAATAATATCAGCTACTTTGGAAATTAAGTTGTAAGTAAGTGATGGCAAGCAAAGTACTCATTTGCGCGGGGTGCCTTGGCAGTATTACGTCTAGGTAATATTTAACCTGCTCTGTTTGTGCATCAGTTTACGACCTCGAGTGCGCCAATGTATCGAAAAGAGAGCTTAATGGAAGTGTCCTGGTTGTATAAGTAAACAGCCTAAGACTGGGAATACTAACACGCCTGTAGCTGCGGTATCTGGTCCTGGAGTAAGCAGAAAAATAAATACCTCTCAGATAAGTCCTATGTCAAGCAACAGCGAAACTGATATCGTAACGGTGTTACGCGGCCCAAGAGGGCCGCACGCCGTGACGGTTCTCGATCACTCGTATGTGGAAGATGCTTTCTATTTGGATAACATGCGTGCAATTATACGGGATGAGTTTGAGCGTATTGTAGAGAAGCGAGTCTCAATTTTAATAGCTAAGGTGGTCACCGATCAGATTGCGCAGGCCACTCTGCCGTTGCACAAAATGATTGCTGAGCTCAAAGAAAGAGTCCAGGTGCTTGAAAGCCGATCAACCGACCGAGTCGGGTGAGTTGAGAGATATACCTGCCGCTCAAAGTCTACCATCCATCGTTCATTCCCCAACTTGTTCGGATGTAATGGATGAGACGAAGTTACTCTGCTCCAAACCCAGCTCCGTAAAGCTGGCTGGTCAAAGTCTTCCGATAGTCGTCACTGAGCCAACTGCGTTCATTCGCGTTAGTGAGACTGAGGGCTCCCAGTGGACTGCTGTACAGAAGAGGCGCCACCGCCCCAGCGTTGCTCCTGCTGGCATCATACGAGGAGTTGCTGCACCCGGAACAACCAAGCTGGAGGCTTCTGATCGCCGGCGGCAGTTGCATTTGTATTACCTCAAAGTTGGTACTACCGAAGAGCAAGTGCGCGACCATCTTAGCTCCATAATATGTGGGAATGATATCTATAAGGTTGAAGCTCTAAAGGCTACAGGTAACTATGCTTCGTTCAAGTTGGACGTGCCTTCGAAGTTGGCCGATGCTGTAGTGTCACCCACAAATTGGGCAGAAGATATCTGCATAAAGCCATGGCGTCAGTCTTTTCGTCCCAACGCCAAAGAAAGGCAGGAACTCAAACAGCACTAGGATTAAACATGTGTACTACCAGAACGTTAGGGGCTTAAGAAGCAAAACTGTAGCGTTCTATAACAGCGTCTCGGCAGGTTCTAGTGATATCATAGCTCTCACCGAGACCTTTCTGAAGAGCTTGGTGTCTGATGGCGAGCTATTTCCCCCTGGCTATGTGGTATTGCGTAAAGACCGCGTTGGCGACGTGTGATGTTGGCTGTACGCGATCATTATACGGCCATGCTAGTTACTGACGTGGACGGTTTCACAGATGATATGGAAGTTCTTTTAGTTAAAATATTATGGAAAAACATAAAAATTTTAGTTTGTGTAGTATATCTACCACCTTGTTACAGTGATAAACAATATTTGGATGTCTTAGCTAGATATATTAATAATTGGAGATTTTAATCTCAATTCTTGTAGTGCCAATGTTAAATTGCAGTTTGATTTATTCTTAGATTTTTGTAAATTATACCAACACAGTAATTTTTTGAATTGTTATGGAGGTATGCTGGATCTTGTGTTGTCCAACTTAAAAGCTGGTAATGTGACCGTGTCCGATGATGTGGTTCCTTTGGTTCCGGCTGACGCATACCACCCACCTTACGAGGTGACGATATCTTTACCGCGTGGTACTCAGGATCTTGCTCCTACTGTTCCTTCTGTAAGCAATAATAATAACCATGCCCCTGACTGGAATTTTTCGCAAAGCTAATTTTTACTCTCTTTACTCTGATATATCTGCTACCGATTAGTCCGATGTACTACAGCAGCAGGATGTTGACACTGCTACGGACATATTTTATGAAAAGTTGAGCAATATTGTTACTGACCATGTACCACTTAGGAAAAATAATACGCCCATGCGGCAACGGCAGTATCCACCATTTTACACCTCGGAAATTATACATCATCATCATCATTGACAGCCTGAAGACGTCCACTGCTGAACATAGGCCTCCCCCAGAGCACGCCACCTTGAGCGGCTGCTCGCCTCCTTCATCCATCGGCTCCCCGTGGCTTTCACCAGGTCGTCGGTCCACCGAGTGGGGGGCCGGCCTACGCTGCGTCTTCCGGTTCGTGGTCGCCACTCGAGAACCTTTCTTCCCCATCAATCGGTGTTCTACGAGCGATGTGGCCTACCCATTGCCACTTCCACTTACTAACTTTAAGAGCTATATCGGTCACTTTAGTTCTCCTGCGGATCTCCTCGTTCCGGAGCCTATCTCGCAGGGAAACACCGAGCATAGCTCGCTCCATAGCTCGCTGCGCGACTTTGAGCTTACTAATGAGGCCAACAGTAAGAGACCATGTCTCAGTTCCATAAGTCATCACTGGCAACACACACTGATTGAAAACTTTCGTTTTCAGGCTCTGCGGTATTTTGGACGAAAAGATAGGACGAAGCTTCCCGAACGCTGCGCAGCCGAGTTGGATTCTTCGCGCCACCTCTTTGTCGAAGTTGGACCAACCTAATTGGACAGTCTGTCCTAGGTAGACATACTTGTCAACAACTTCGAGAGTATCGTTCCCAACAATTACCGATATAGGTGGAACATGAGCATTAGACATGATCTTTGTCTTGTCCATATTCATCTTAAGACCAACCTGCTGGGAGACTCTACTGAGGTCGTTGAGCATGGTGCTAAGGTCCTCGAGCGATTCCGCCATTATGACTATATCATCGGCAAAACGAAGGTTAGTGATGTACTCGCCATTAATGTTGATGCCAGATCTTTTCCACTCCAAGAGCTTGAAAACATCCTCCAATGCGTTTGTGAACAGTTTCGGAGAAATAATGTCTCCCTGTCTCACGCCTCTTTGTAATGGAATTTGTTCCGTACTCTGGTCCTGTAGTCGGACTGACATAGTGGCCTTACTGTACAAACTCTTCAAAACTTCGATATACCTATAGTCAATTTGGCATCGCTGCAAGGACTGCAGCACCGCCCAAGTCTCGATTGAATCGAAGGCTTTCTCATAGTCCACAAACGCCAGGCATAACGGCCGATTATACTCTTCGGTCTTCTGTATAATCTGGCGCAGCGTATGGATGTGGTCAATGGTGCTAAAGCCTTTTCGGAAACCGGCTTGTTCGGGAGGCTGGAATTCATCAAACCTGCGTGCGAGACGATTCGTAATGACTCTCGAAAGCAGCTTATACACATGACTCAAGAGCGAGATCGCTTTTTTTGAAGAAGAGCACCACCACGCTTATGTGCCATGCCTCTGGCGTTGTACCTTCAAGGATGACAGAATTAAATAACTTCTGGAGGACTAAAAGTACCGGTCTACCACCCGCTCTCAGAAGTTCAGTCGTAATTCCATCTTCACCTGGTGCCTTGTTGTTTTTAAGCTGTTTGAGGGCCATTCTAATCTCGTACAGGCTGACATCCGGGATATCTTCGGTATAGTGTCGGACTAACTTGGCTCTGATGTCGGAAATTATACGTAAGATAAAAATTAAACATTTTCATTTCTGTAAATATAAGGAATTAGGATTGGAATTTAATCTGAAAGTGTTTCGGTACTACAGAAGCCACATTAAAGAACTTGTGGATGAAGCGTATTGTCTATACATAAAGAGGATTGGTAGTAATATCCAACGTGATCCCACGCAATTTTGGATACCATGTGAAAGACAGGCGTAAGAACAGAAATCGACCAACCGAATATACTCACGATGGGAGACCAGTGGTAGGGCAGGAGGCGGAGTCCCAGCACTTGATGTAGAGGCAGCGGCACGTAATTTCCCTGGCATTGCTGATTCACGGCTTGTCGCGTTAGACAGTGTTACTCTGGTCGATGTGCGCCGCGCTACTCGTCGTATAAAAGCGTCCTCGGCTGCTGGTCCTGATGCTATCCCACCATTCATAGTAAAAGATTGCTCTTCTGCGCTGGAGGTGCCACTTCTACATCTTTTTGGACTTGTTCTCAGCACGTGTTCCTATCCTGATAAGTGGAAGCTGTCCAAGGTTACTCCCGTACCTAAGATTCAGTCATCGACAGACGTTACTACATATAGGCCTATAGCTGTTTTAAATGTATTTGCCAAAATATTTGAATCTATTGTCAATCGCCATCTTGCTCGACAACTTGAATCCAGTTTTGATGATTCGCAGCATGGTTTCCGTGTAGCCCGCTCAACAGCTACAAACCATGTCACTTTTGTGGATTCTGTAGCCAGACATATGGATGCTGGCCGTCAAGTTGATGCCGTGTTTCTTGATTTTAGGCGGACGTTCGATGTGGTGGACAATGATATTCTCTTGGTCAAACTATCACAACAGGGTGCCTCGCCTAAACTTTTGAAATTTTTCGCACACTATTTGAGGGACCGTCGGCAATATGTTCAGCTCAAAATGTACAAGTCTGATGAGTTTTATACAAGATCTGGAGTGAGTCAGGGTAGTACTCTTGGGCCTACTCTTTTCTTGGCCATGATAAATGACCTTCCAGGGGTATTCAGCACAGCGCAGTGTTTGATGTTTGCCGACGATTTGAAGGTGTATCAACCTGTCAGTCAACTTTCGAACTGTGTCGAATTACAGAATGACATTCGATCGCTGGAAGGATGGTCACAATCTAATAGGCTTTCATTTAATGTCTCAAAATGTAAAGTGCTCACTTTCTCCAGGGCACTAAACCCAATATGCTTACAATACACCTTGGAGGGTGCTGTGTTGGAGAGGGTAAATTCCATCCGAGACCTGGGAGTCATCCTCGACAGGCACCTTGATTTCCGCGAGCATATACTTTCTGTTTACAAAAGTGCAAATAAAAATGAAAATCCGCCGCTGGCCGAGGTGCGCGCTGCACGCATTCGTGAATCGCTCGTAGTTTTAAAAACAAGTTATTGCACATACGTCACAATTTACGTTCGCGAGTGTCCACAAATCGCGCCATCTTCGCCTAACCACGCCCGGTAGACCAGTGAGTGAAAGAGACACCGCGTGCTCATTGTTTACTTGCCAGCTGACTATTCATTGCTGGGAGGGCCTACCGTGAAAGAGTTTTTTAGCGATAATATTGGAGATTTGTTCCGGAATGGAGCGGACTCCTCCACCTCTGGCGATGTCTAGCTCACATCCTGAATTATCGAGTACCGATGCATTCAACCCGAGTAATGTTCGTAAGCGCAGACTACACGAACTCGAAGCATCTTGTGATGATTTTATTACTGCCACGACTCTCGAGATTTCTTTCAAAAAATGGCAGAAGGAAATGATGGATAACGTCACTCAGACTATAATTACCTCGGTCAACTCGGTGCTATCAGAAAAACTCACACAATTCTCATCTGATCTAGTAAGCTTAAAAAAAGATGTAAAGAAGATTTCTAGCAAAAATACTGTTATAACAGAGTCAATTACAGATATAAAACATCAGTTCTCTGCCGTTGAGGCCTCGATTAACTATTCTAACAGCCGACAGGACCACGTTGATGAGAAACTACTAGCAATCGAACAACAATCAAAAAAGATTGAGCGGTACGAAACAGAGCTCAGCGAACTTAATCTTAAGTATAACAATTTGAACTCAGAGTTTAAGAAGCGACAACAATGGGACAGGCTTTATAATCTTGAAATCGTTGGTGTTCCCGAAAGTCACGATGAAAATATGATAGACATTGTTATCGCTGTAGCTAAGCATGCGGGTATTACTATTTATGTATTTATTTTTAGAAATGACGTATTACCTACTATCGATCTTTTCTTCGTTATTGATACTAGTTTTCAACTGCAGTAAATCGGTAATATCGACTAATCATAAAAGTAAGGGCCAAATGTACATACTAACAATGAAATTACCCCAAATTTTCTGATTCAGTTGTTATTTACGACTAGTTGCTGTGTCCATAAGGAATTTAACAATGTGTCGTAAATAGCACCTGCAGGTGTTTATATTATCTGTTTTAGCACACCTGCAGGTGCATTTGGTCGACTGCCATATTATAACTGAGATTTATCAATTATTTGCAGTGGCAAAAAAAACAGGATTCACCAGGCCTGTTATGAATAGGCGTAAAAGTAAAGCCATGGTATTTTTATAAATTACTACAATAATGCTTTATGAAGCGAATGTGGTATATTATCAACATCTATAAGCCAAAACTATAATTTTCATTTTCAGATCATAAAGCCTCATTTGCCCAGTCATTTCACTAGCTACAATGCCCTTCAAACAGTCAGACGATGTTTTTATGGAGGTAAGAACTGTTTATAAAAATGTAAATTTCGTTGAAGTTATCTGCTGTTTTATCATTTTTTATTAATAAATATCTAAGCTTTCACATTTAGAGGCATGTAGTAATAATGGTATTATAGTTTCAGAACACAGAAGTAGTCCAAAAACCGCCTGCTTCAACAAAAGACTCCAAATTCGAAGACTCTTTAGAAGATTCAGTAGTAGAGGTCGACAAAGTAAGTACTCATGTAGTTATGAATAGAGAAATTATCGATAAAAATAGAAATAGGAGCAACTCTGAAAGAACTGAAAAATGAATATAAACTTTACTCAGTAAAATAATCTTTTTTTATCATTGCATGTTCCTGAATAGGTACCTAACCTAGAAATAATATTTTTCAAGATGCTCCAAATACGCTGTTAAGAATTGAAGGAAGAAGAATAATTGACTACCAATCCTTTTTTGACCAGCTCGTGGAGATATCGCAGCACAGTATAAAATTTGGATGTCAACTGAACCATCTCCAAACAATAGATGAAAAGCGAAGTGGTTTTGCATCTAATTTTTTATTGCGTTGTTCTATGTGTGGAAGTAATTTTACTCTAAACTCTTGCGACGATAAAGAAGACATAATAGATGTAAATCATTCTGCAGTTTCGGGTACAATTATGATAGGCTGTGGCCGGTCAAATTTGAATGAATTAGCTTCGTCATTGAATATACCAACAATGAACAATAATATTTACACCAAATGTCATAAAAATCTTCATGGCTGGTGGAAGTTAACCGCTGAACATACAATGAAAGATGCAGCTGCTGAAGAACATATTCTAGCTACCGAACAAACTGCAAATAAAACACCTAAAATAGCAGTGACAGCAGATGCAAGTTGGTGCAAACGATCTTACCGCACAGATTTAGCCCAATCACAGTTTTATTATAATGTATGTATGAATGTGTTTATATTTATTATTCATATTATTACTATTTCTTTAATGTGTATGTGTGTTGTGTTTTGTTGTGTTTTTGTGTGTTGTTATTGTTGATTAAATCTAACTCTTTAAATATTCTTGCTTGTTTTATATTAACACTTACAGAAATCCATGTAGTAACAATAGGGTCTAACAAGGTAATTAAATAAATAAATGGCTGGACTCGCGTTTCAAATCAAAAACAAAATATAACGGGACGCAAACAAACCATTGTTAGACTAAACAAACTTCACCAATTTAGTTATTATACCTACACTTGTAAAAATATATAATTTACTGGATAAATATAGAACGTCATAATTACACTAGTGCAGATACTAAGCGACATAGTTTTTACAATGTTACGTAATAAATAGCGGACCAAGATTTTTGTTCCCGCTACGTCGTCGCATCTCAACGCACACTACGAAAGTATACAGCTCGAGCGCACACACGCATACTATTTGCCTAAACTTGCAGCGCGCGAAAATTGTAAGGGATTCTTAATAAGTTTTTTGAAAGTGTTTTTGTGAACTCCTCGAGTAGTTATGACCTGAGTAGCCTACATTTGCCGACGTGTGGTGATTCTGGCGTTATTGGTAAAATCACTGTAGATGAAAAATGTATATTAAAGCTTCTTAAACATACAGACGTCAATAAATCGGCGGGAACGGATAATATCCCCCCCATGTTCATACACAGCTGTGCTGAAAATCTGGTTATACCTTTAAAATTGTTATTTGAAAGATCGTTACAAGAGTCTAAGTTCCCGACTAAATGGAAAGAGGCTAATGTAGTACCGGTTCATAAAAAGTCGTCTAAATCCAAAATAGAAAACTACCGTCCTATTTCAATTTTAAACACTTTCAGTAAAATCTTTGAAAAAATTGTCTATGACCAGATATACAGTACGATTGTGTATGGTATAAGTGAAGCCCAGCATGGATTTTTACGACGGCGTTCTACTGTTTCTAATCTTGCTGAGTTTCTTCAGTTTGTCCTGAGCGGCATGGAGCGAGGGGGGCAGGTTGACGTGGTCTATACTGATTTCGAAAAAGCCTTCGATCGTGTAGACCACGTCATCCTGTTGGCTAAACTAGAAAGGTTAGGTATCCACGGAGACTTACTGCGGTGGATAAAATCCTATCTGTCAAACAGATCACAGGCTGTTGTAGTCGGTGGGTACAGGTCTGACTTCATCAGTATACCATCGGGAATACCACAGGGTTCACATCTCGGTCCTCTTCTCTACAACGCTTATATTTACGATATATATACTTGTTTTGACTCTGTTAAATATCTTCTATACGCTGACGATAAAAAGGTTTTTTATAAAGTAAATAATGTTCAAGACTGTATTTGCCTTCAAAACACCCTTGACAAGCTCTGTCATTATTACTCCATCAACAACATAACTGTGAATGTACCTAAATGCCAGCAAATCTCGTTTACTCGCAAGCGATATCCTGTAAACTTTACATATACAATTAATAATGTTGCTCTCGAAAAAGTAGAAATAGTACGCGATTTAGGTGTCATTCTCGATAAAAAACTAACTATGACTGAACACATTGATGCCATTGTGGACAAGGCCTACAAAAACCTTGGGTTTGTACTGCGTACCTGTAAACCTTTTTCTAACCTGAGTTGTGTTAAGAATGTCTATTACGCATATGTCCGCAGTGTGCTTGAGTATGCGAGCTGTATCTGGTCCCCTTATTATATAACGTATATACAACGTATAGAAAGAATTCAAGCCAAATTTATTAAACATCTAAATTACAGAGTTCATACCTATTCTGATTATAACACAGGTTGTACTCGTCACAATATGATGCCATTAGTGGACAGACGTACCTTACTAGACGTAATGTTGTTGTATAACATAGTTAACGGTCACCTGGATGCTCCGGCTTTGCTGTCTGATATTAATATTAATATCCCCAGAAAGCGTACACGGCATACACCATTATTTTTACCCCCATTTCGAAATACAAAATATGCAAGCAACGCCCCAATTTCACGTATTAGCTCAACATACAATAAGAAATTTTCGGACCTCGACATTTTTAGTACTTCCAAGAATACCTTCAAAAGCAAGGTATTCCAACTATTACTAGGTGCGGAATAATTTATAATATACCCATATTTATTCATATAAATATATATATATACTAGTATTTTGCCCCGTGCGCGGGCCGCGAGCGGCCCGCGTGTGTGTTTTCGTGGCGTTCCATTTGTTCAAAACGCTATACTTGGAGCTAAACTTTAAATTTTGCAAGTACTTGTACAAAACTGCCGTATTTATCAAAGAAAATGATAATGCGCGTGACTTTGCATGGCGGCCATTTTGTTTGACTTGACAGCGTCATTTGCACCATGAGTAGGATGCAACCGGCACACATGCACCGTGCGCGGTGCAAGTGCTGATCGTGACCGTCCACTTATACCAAACTACAGTAAACTAACTCGCTTCGCTCGTCGTCGCATTGGGTATGTCGGAAAAAATTTGACGTTTGACACCTGTCAAAAATTGACATTTGACAACTGTCCTAAAAATTGACATTTGACATCTGTCAAAAAAATTGACATTTGATATTTGTCAATAAATTTGACATCTGTCAAAAAATTTGACAATTGACATCTGTCAAAAGTTTGACATTTAACATCAATCAAACTGACATCTGTCTACACTTGACAGCGGTATTAGAACAGTGCGCAGGTTGCAAGCGGCACACTTGCACCGTGCGCGGGCCGCACGCGGCCCGCACACGGTGCAAGTGTGCAGGTGCAAGTGTTAGTTGTGACTGTCCAATTATACCAATGAGAGACAATAAACTAACTCACTCATCGCCGCATTTGGTAGGTTGGAAAAAAAAATTGACGTTTGACATCTGTCCAAAAAATTGACATTTGACATTGGCAATAAATTTGACATCTGTCATCAAATTTGACATTTGACATCTGTCAAAAGTTTGACATTTGACATCAATCAAACTGACATCTGTTTACACTTGACAGCGGTATTAGAACAGTGCGCAGGTTGCAAGCGGCACACTTTCACCGTGCGCGGGCCGCACGCGGCCCGCACACGGTGCAAGTGTGCAGGTGCAAGTGTTAGTTGTGACTGTCCAATTATACCAATGAGAGACAATAAACTAACTCACTCATCGCCGCATTTGGTAGGTTGGAAAAAAAATTGACATTTGACATCTGTCCAAAAAATTGACATTTGATATTTGTCAATAAATTTGACATCTGTCAAAAAATTTGACAATTGACATCTGTCAAAAGTTTGACATTTAAAATCAATCAAACTGACATCTGTCTACACTTGACAGCGGTATTAGAACAGTGCGCAGGTCGCAAGCGGCACACTTGCACCGTGCGCGGGCCGCACGCGGCCCGCACACGGTGCAAGTGTGCAGGTGCAAGTGTTGGTCGTGACCGTCCACTTATACCAAACTACAGTATACTTGGTGCTTGCTTCGCTCGTCGTTGCATTTGGTAGGTTGGAAAAAAATTGACATTTGACATCTATCAAAAAATTTGACATCTGTCAAAATTTTGACGTTTGACATCTGTCACACTGACATCTGTCAAAATTACAACTATCTCCTTCCGAAACTGTAGTACCATAGGCAATAAAACGGAAAACAGCAATTTTGATAATAGTATATACGGCGGCCATATTAAAAAATGACAGATGTCAAAATTTGACCAAACCATGTTGATCATCATCCTTTGGGGCCCCCAGATATCGATTTACATCCCGATCGGAGCTTCTTTATTTTCGGACGCGGACCAATGGACCGCCATTTTGAAAAACATTCTTTTTCACTGTATGCCCCTCTCAAAACTGTACAATATTAGAACAAACCCTCCCTACAAAAGTCTCACAGTTTCGGTGTTATTTGCGAATTAAAAATCCTAAAAAAGTGAAATTGCATGTTCGCAATATTTCAAAATGGCGGAATCAAAAAAGTTTTTACACATTCCTACCAAGTGTACCGTGGGATTTTCAGATATCGATTTTCATTCGGATCGGACAACTTTTACTATGAGTCGGTACGTCTACAGCCGCCATCTTGAAAAAAATTGATTTCACTGATATTGCATTCTTACCCTTATAACATCTATACTTGATCCCCAGGAACGACTTTTCTAAATCACTCGCAACGGAGGCGCAAAAAAGCAAAGTTGATATTTCAATAAAAGCACCTTTGTATGGCAGCCCCATTGAAAGTTGACACATGTCAAAATTTGATTACAGAATGTTGATCATCATCCTTGGGGACCCCCAGATATCGATTTTCATCCGGATCGGTGAAACTTTTTTTTCCGCCGCGGCCAAAATTTCCGCCATTTTGAAAAAAAAAAATTTTTCGCAATCTTCCCCTCTGACCTCCAACTAATATTAGTTCGAGCTCTTTATACTAAAGTGTCATAGTTTCGCCGTCATTTATGGTTAAAATTTGTATGGCGGATTTTTTTTTCCGCCATTTTGAATTTTTTTTGACATCTCCAAAATCGTCCCAGGGTTTGCTATGACATTCCTTAAAACGCACATGATCTATCTTTTATGGTTTGGCCAGGCCGTTGACCGTCCGAGTGACCGAAGTTCGGAAGACCAGGTCGCGAATTTTTTTGAAGACACCTCGATCATCTGGACACAAAACACAACAAAGACATTCAAAATTTTCCATAGGTGTCGAGAAACAATGCGTCAAAAATGAAAAAAAAAATTTGTATGGCAGCCATCTTTAAAAATGGTGGAATTCAAAATTTTTTTTGAAATATCGAATCTGCGGCCCCGAAAACCCCCCAATGCAAAAAATCACCCCGATCGGACCAACTTTCAAAATGGCCGCCATTTTGAATCCGCCATCTTGGATTTTCATGACAACCATCTGACAGCCCCCGTCATCCTCTATGACATTTGGTCGAGCACCACCCACATACCTCTTACCGTTGCCGAATTATGAGCGTTTCAATTTTGTATGGGGGCCACCGTTTTTTGTTCGGGGGCCCCCATTTTTTTCATTTCTCTGGAAACATCCCAGGGTCTACTCCAACATTAGTTAAAACTGGACCCCCATATCTCTTGTCGTTTTCGAGATCCGTTGACCTGTTCCATCTCAGAGACGATTTTCTGGTAATGTCAGATTTTTCCTGGGGTGACATGACCCATCACTATACAGCCTCATACTCAGTTTTGACTGACCACTTCTGAGAGCTGAGATCAATTATGTCAATCATCAGTCAGTCAGTCACTCATGGGTATCCAATTTTATAGTAATAGTAATATAACACATTACGTACACACACACACACACACACACACACACACACCCTCACACACCCTCAAATGCACACTCTCACTTACATATATGTATTATGTAATTATATAAATATGTTATTTATTAAGCATATATAAGTAATATATTATTTAGATACGATTCACTAATACTGTAAATATTATTTATTATCCCTCATACCCAACTCCACACACATTACACACCCTCACAATCATTCACTCCTACACTCCTATCATAGGTACCTCATGTAATACTGTACCTACAGATTCAATCGCTGTGTCTCTTTCATAATTTTTATATTCATATACTTATTATCGAGACCTATTATTGGCTATATTTTCTTTTCTGTATTGTACTTATTTCTTTTTTCATAATGCTGTTGGTCTTTTAATAAATAAAAAAAAAAAAAAAAAAAAATATTTAGGATTCATAATGAAAACAGCTTCGCGGTTTCAAGACGTGAAAGTTTAGTCTGGGACCCCCGTGAAGCCAAGTATACTCTGATATTAGAGAGGCTCCAGCGCAAATTTGCTAGATATGTGTACAAACTTATGTACGGTTATTACCCTTAACTTTTTCCGTCTCTATTTGTATCAGGTATGATCGGCGTAGATACATTAGAGTTAAGACGGAAACTGTTGCTAGTTATCCACTATTGTCAGATCCTTCGCAACAGGGTTAACAATCCGACGGTGTTGGCTGCTCTGACTTTATTTGTACCCAATATTTACACTCGTACCGGAAGCCGTCGCCGGCACCAGGTGTTCTCATGTCCCGTGCTACGCACTTGCCATGCCAACAACGCGCCTACAAATAGAGCGTTGTCTATGCTTAATTTACTTACGCACAAGTTCCAGCATGTCGACATATTCAATGATAGGCTAGCAAAAATTATCTGCGAGTTTAAGTTATTTTATACGCATTGTTTAAGATAGGTAGCGTTTTGGTGTTTGACTGTAAGCTTACTATCGTTTTTATAAATAAATAATTAAATAATAAATAAATAAATAAAGGGTTTCTTGAATGAGTGCTTAGGGCAATCGTTTGTGATTACGTTATACAACGATAATCAACCCGCAAAGAAAATCACTGAGAATATGATGCATTCTGGGCGCACCAAGCACATTGATGTTCGACATCATTTTATAAGAGAAATTGTAAACAATGGTATACTTAGGATAGGTATCTTCCTACGGCTGAGATGTTAGCATACTTACGAAGCCTTTGTGTAAGGTTAAGTTTAACCAACTTGTGTTAGGCTTGATATGTAAGTAGTAACTCCTAGTTTAAGGGGGTGTGTTAGAGATGTAAACTAATTGTTACCAAGGTTACGGATAAATACAACTTGTGTCAAAACCAACACACCCTACCTACCTACAATAACCTAATATACTTAAGCTTTGCCGACTATTAAGGACTGGAACTAAAGCTAACGCATTAATATATTTTACTGTTTAAACCATGAAAATTAAAAGAGGAGGCTGCACTTTATTTAAAATTCTATAATGGACAATTATTGGGCATACGTTTGACAACATCTCACCGGATGGGAAGTGATGAAGTTGTCTAAGATGCAGCACGTTTGCCTTGAGATGCCCATTCACACTTTGAAAAAACCCAGGTTATACAAGGGAGGAGACACGGGTACTGGACGAGCATTCCATTCTTTGCCTGTTTGAATTAACTTAGATGAATAATTGTGGTAATTCACTGCTGTAATATCTATATTAGTAGCAGAATCAACAAGACTGCTAAAAATGTATTTACGACCTGCTAAAAGTAGAGTAAAATGATAATATCTGGCAGCAGCTACAAGGCCCAGGCTCTTCAGTTGTGTATTTAGGAGATGTATATGTCACCGATGGACTAACACATGATATTATGATGATGTTGATTTCTTCCATATGACTTTCCATACTACGTTATTATGTTTGCATGTACAAGTAGGAGAGACGCCTCAACTTCTACTTTCACCTGACACCTTGTTCATCATATCAGACTTGACCAATGTCGTTCAACCCAGTATAAGTAACATATCATCATCTATCATTTCATTAATTACAGCTCCATTACACACTGTATTTTAATCGCAATCAAAGCTCTCCAATCAAAAGTTTAAATACGGTACGCTACGTTTTGGAAACTAATACGTTTTGTAGAAACTCGCGGGACATGCGTTAGTTAGAGCTTTTAGCAAAATGAAATCTGACCATTGTTAGGAGTTTTGTTTAGAATCGAATGGGACTAATGTTTCGGAAGTTGAAATGTTAGGCTTTAAAATTTTGTTTCATAAGTTAAAAGCAAAATATCATATATTTTAGTAAAAGTTTTTCTGCATAGTTATTTGCAACTTGAAGTATGAACTTTGCTTTAATTAATACTAATATATATATATATATAATACTTAGAAACTATGTAGAATTCAAATAATTATGCTTCTACGTTTGCACGTAGCTGACTTTGCCACGTACGTGCGTAGCAGCCACCCAGTGGCATGGGACGAGGGTATGGTTCTGACAGGTACACAATATACAACAGTGCATGATGACGTCACAGTGCTGAGGTAGATACATACGTTACGGTATTTGTATAGGTGTAGACGTGTAATCAAGGCAGACTTCGCTGCATGGCATACTGAGCCACCATAACTCTGCAGCTCAGTGTCCTGTAGATCTTTTTTCCTTTGCGGTATCATCGTGGCTACAAAGTTTAAGTTTGACATTTCTGAATGCTTCAGCTGAATTAGTATTTTTTTAATGTACAGGCTACTGTCATATTTAGCTGAATTCAGTTCAAGCATTGTTCTAGGCCGATTGCCCTAGTTTCAAATGTAAGCAATCATTTCTGCCATCATTACAATATCTTCGCAGAGTAAGCCTTCTGTAGTAATAATTGTTTCTCCTTTTGAACTACAGCCAAACAACTTTGTTCATATCATTTTATCAATTTCATACATTGCCTATTTTGTTTTTGTTAATTAAAAAAGGCTCCCCAGTTTCTTTCCCACAACGATTTATGATAAGAAGTAATGTCTAAAACAAAAGCATCTCTCTAGGGCGGAATATTGTGCAGCGTTGGAAGGTTCCTCATGTAACGGCCCTCCGGAGGGCGGGCGGCGCTACAACGGCAGATAACGGGCTAGTAACGACGCGATATGAAAATAGGTGCTCTGTGCTTTGTTTTTCATATTTTTCCCTGTTACTTTTTTACATTTTAGCATCAGATACTTTGTATACATATATACATGATGAGTATTCGCAAGAATTCAGTTACAGTGTGCAAATTATAGCAACCATGTACACACAACCAGAAAAACATAACTTCGTTTCCACTATCTTCGTTTCCGTTATCTCTTGATATTTAAGTTCATAGTTTTTTATGATGACAGATTGCAGATTATTGGCAGACACCATGAGCTGTTTTACTCGAAAAAACTCCATAAAAAAAGAAAAATACATATTATATAGATTCACACATGTAGCGACAGGTCACGTGACGCCGCGGGCCATGACAAGTCAGATTTCCCACGGCTCCGTCGGCGAACACATCGCCTGGCATATCTCAATAATATATTAAACACCTTAGACTGACAAAGTATAGCCACCTAAAGGAATACTAAATAGTAGCAAAGGGAATCAGAGGAGCAAACATCAGCGTTTCCTTGCATACTCATTACGTATCACCAACTATACCACAGAATAGATACATAGTACTACCTATACTGACGCACGGTCATTGCATGGATCGGCGTTCAAGACGAGATAGAAATCTGGACTGGAGCTCCGATTTAAGACTGACAGTAGTTCTGAAATACAAGCCTAAGACGCTTTGAAACCCTCGTCTTAGTGGGAAAGGCGTATGTAGTCGGCTATTAATGTCATACTTAATAATGATCTCTCGACCAGAAACTATCATAAACAACGCGCTCGCTCCCGTATACTAAATATGCATATAAGCATGGGTTAAACGAACTCACTGATCGACTATAGGTACTTACACAAAATTCGATCGGCATGATTTTACAAGAGAAAGAGAGGATATTTTACCATTCATATTATTACTACTTACTACCTGATGCCTAACCGTATGAGAGTAAATCAAAGCACCAGATAGTTCCCATTGTATATTAATATATTTACTGTTCGATATTACAATAATCATTAAGCTGTGCTAACGACCTACCCTACTGTGCCGGGGGGGTGACGACTGGTGTGCTCCACTCGCGTCATGCACTACGTTCGTTAGTATGTGGTATAGTTCTGCGAAAGGTGTCTACGTTATTTCTTAGTCTGTTACATTTGTGTACAAGCGCCAGCTCTCGTAGAACACTGGCGCGGTGGAGGCACGTGTGAAACAAAACATTTATCTTACGTCAAATTGATTCCGCGGAACGTTTTTGTAATTCAACGACATAAAAGTTCGGCTCGTATACCTTGAATATATTTAGTTAACACGTTCGATGTTCGTGGCGGCATAATGTTGTTTTAAATCAATTGTTTTGGATATTCAAATGGATAGATTATAAACGTAGGATGCGCAGCGGGACTACCACCCATATCGGCGTAACGTTTGATAAATAATGGCCTAGTTATATATTCTGTCGTCAATCCGTTTTAACAGGAGCGGCAGTTACATCAATATTGAATAATTTAGGCAGACCCCGGGGGGAAGGGAACCGGTCCGTCCACCATCCGGGGTCGGTCCGGCCCGGAGTCGCCATTACGTGCCGCTATTAAGTACGGCCCAGCATACGGAAATGCCAGCGATATGGCAAAAACAACGTCAATTAAAATTTATATAAAAATCTCGTATAAGTATTACGTGCCTTGAATGATCGCTGAAAATTTTGGCATTTTGATTATTCGCGTTATATTAAGTGATATACTTTGCGGTGGCAAAGCATGCGAATCTATAAATTTAAATTGGCGAATTTTTAGTAACAAAGTAAAATAAAAAGTGGAATCACCGCGCGCGGACCGCACTGCGCATCCACACGCACCAATAATTCACCCATCATCCATCATACACGATTCCCCGTCAGCTTTTGAGCCGTAATAAATACATCGAAACAATATACGAGCTTGAAAGCACCAATCTGTTCGCGCACGTTACGAACGGATATTGAAATTAAAAAAAGAACGTGCGCAGCTCACGCTTCAGGAGGCTCCGGCCGTACTTCGGGGACAATCGTATTTGTAGCGAGCTGCGTACTGGTAAGTGAGCGACGCGACCTACTGCATCACAACGCGGAAACAATATGGACAAATAGCACAGGAGTGGAAGCGAGCGCGGTGATGCGTGCCCTGGACCACGTTACAAAGCGCGACTGATTGCCCACGAGAGGGTGAAGCGAAACAAAAATAATGTCAAGTCTGTACATTGCTGATTAAAATGCGAGCGACTCGGCACAAAGCGATTATTGGGTCGTACGCTGCATTCTACTACTATACGACGCACCCTGGTATGGGTCATTGTTGCGAGCGCATTGACACATTTGTTAATGAGACCCGCGAAGCTTTTGTCATTGGAGCAAACCTATTCAAGTGCACAAAGTGTGCCTGGCAAGTAGTACAGCCTTATACCAAATACTAAATGATACTCTAGTATGGTATGAACCTCATAGAAAAGAACTAAGCACCAATTCAAATGATCTTTTTGTTAGTGAAACCAAGACGCCCTGTTCCCTGTCCTAAACTAAATGATCACTACGGCTACACTATCAGTTAGAGTAGATATAATAATGAGACTTACATCATGTAGCCAGGCGAGCTTCCTGGCGGGTGGGTTGGCTCGCACGTGGCACTCGAAGTACACGTCGTCCCCCTCCTTGATGTCGCCGGCTGCCAGCGAGCTGCCGAGCCTCAACCGGACCACGGGTGGATCTGGAACATACACTACAGTTACAGCTTTCTATTATTCAGGCTGTATGCCTGTGTGTCACTACTCAACAGCATCAGCCATCTTAACTATTTGAATACGTGTACTGTAACTAGTAAGGCTCTTATTGAAATGTATGGAAATTATGATGATGATTAATCAGCAGCACTGAAGAGCTAAATTAGCTGAATAATAAGCCAGACGGTAACCAGGTGATGATCGTGCGGTCTCTGCGGTATGAGAATAGAACCACCCCATCTTATTCTGCGGGTGCTGTAAGAGCCGGCTAAGGGAGTATCCAGAGAATGGGTAGCAGTATTCTCCTCGGCATGTTTAAATTTTCTGAGATCACCAAGCCACCTAAAGCGTGCTGATTATGGCAAACCTCCCTATGATAAGTGTCCAAATTGGCGCTTTATGGGGGACGCCTGTGTTCAGCAGTGGACATCTTCCGAGTGTTGTTAATGAAGAAGGCAGAAGAAAGACGTACAAACAACGTTGATGGTCCAGGAAGTCTCCATGAGTAGAGTGGTGACGTTGGGGTTCTCTGCTCGACACGTGATGGGCTTGCCATCGTCGTCCAGTGTGGGGACGAAGCTCATCACCGACGCTGTCAAGTTGTCACGCAGCTCTTCCTGCAACAACCGAGAGTTTTCATATTAATGGGTACCTTACTTGTATACATGACTGTTATTTTGGTTTTGAACTTGACTATAATGTGTATCGCTACAATATCTAATTTTCAGAATTCATTCAAATTTAAGGACTGCAATCATCTTAAACTAATTTCAAAAACTATTTTGTGTTTAAAAAATATCATGATGTTTTCACCAAGTTCCAGTAATGGATTAAAGAACAGAATGAAATGTGTCATATTTTTTTCTCCAAATCTGAAGAACTTAGCATGTATTTTTTAATGTATACGCCGAAGACAGTTGTATGTTCCGCTTGTGATAACAGGTTATAGTATTTGTCCATTTTGTATTGTAACACGCACAATATTAAATTGTCACTATCATAGAACTGCACTCACAATAGTTTAACAAAAATAAACTTGTTATCCTTCTATCTCGGTAAGCGAGTTTCACGCCAATTATTTTCACACTTGTAAAATAAAAGTCACTCAGCGTAATAGAGAAGCGGTTCGTTAGCTCCATCAGCGATTATGTATCAATCCGTGTGTCTGCCGCGTGAACGAGTGCAGCGATCGTCACTGAGCGAGCGTGAGCGAAGCGAGCGACTGGTGACGTCACGAGCCTGATGGTACGCAGCGCCGCGTTAGGCACCTCACGCATCGCTACACATTACGCACTTTGCTTCTATTCTCCTCTCTATATTACTCTCTATAACTCCGCCAGTATTTTGTTTGAATTCAAATTCATTTATTCAGCCTAAGCTTGTTACAAGCACTTAATGAACGTCGCTCCGTTGAATAATTTATTAGTAACTTCGTACGAGTCGCAGCGCGGATTTTATGAAATGATTCAAGTGATTGTGCAACAATTTACTAACAAATCTTTGATTTGTTAGTAAATTGTTTGAAGATTATAATGGTGATACGCATGCGTGTTTGACTACAAAAATATTAACAAAAATGTTGCAATACAACTCTGTAAAATTAAACTCCTTGTTTTATGCCCATTTTCATCAACTTCACCGTTTAACAACATCCAGACAAGCTGCCCCTCAAGTGGCGCTCGCAGTAACCGGCGACGATCTCCTGCTGGCGAGAGTTACCGGTTACTACTCGTTAATAAGCACGAAGCGGAGTGCTCCGTCAACAGGGCCGGCGACCGTCCGACCGTCCGACCGTTCAACGGACGAGCGTTCATCGAGAGCACTCGCCGACACTTCACGAACTGCTTGCATAGCCAGTTTTTTCGAACACGGATTATAAGAGTGCACTGGCTTCAAGATTTCATGGCGAGACGCCGATAATTCAAATCAATTTTTTATGAAGAAAATATCGCAATTTTTATTTCACGCCACTGTGCAGTTCCTGTAACATTTTTTTTAGTAAATAGATTGTTACTTACTTATAGTTATTTTTATTAAACTTCTTGCTAACGGTGTCGATTTAACAAATAAAATAGATATGCATTTAAACTTTCATACGAATTTTTAAGTCTATTTTATTGTATGATCCTTGAATCCACCAATGCTCTGCCATTGCTATACATATAATTAATGTGGATCTTACCGTAAGTACATACTAATTTATGATCATGTTATTCAATGACTTCAATTTAATTGTCCTTGTTTAGCAGTAAATGTATGTCGGTCAAGTATTGTGGTAGTTGAGCCCTACATATCGGTCGCAGTGTCAAAACAATGAAACCGTTTGTTATTGTAACAAGTTGAACGTTCATTCGTTAACTTATACAAAATCTCAACGTACTTGTGCTTCAGGATAAAAAACCAAAAGCACCATAGAGAGGATACTCTATAAATCTGACCAAATACACTCTACTGATGCCAGTTGTGATGCATGCTTAATGTTGACTACCGCGTACTAATCTTCTGCACAAACATAACAATAATTAACGCAACCATCCATCCACAGCGATATTTCTCGAAGTAAGCAGCAGTTTGAATTTATTTACGAGCCGTTTTGTGAATTTGCAGCGCAGCGCACTGCTGCATCGATGATACGGTGTGCTGGTCACAGCGCTTTTGTCAGCAAACGCTGTAAATTCCTTTATACGTACATCGTTTGGTGAAGCTGCCGATATCCACAGTGACGCTATTGTTCAGATTTATGTGTGCGCTGAGCAGGTGGCAAGATGCCGAATTGTGAACAATCACCGTCCAGCCGCACGGTGATATCACGCAGAACTAAACGAGAGTAATAACTTAGAAAATGAACGCATAAACATAATGAAAATGAACTCTGCCACAGTTTGCGCTTTATCTACTCTAAAAAAAGCTTTTATACTTGTACACTGAGTACGCAAAATATTTCTGGAACTCCTTGTATGTTGATAAAAGAAAACTTATTAAAATTTACTAAACATTCTCCATTCACTTGCCTTTCAAATTTTGGGGAGTTTTAATATAGCGATCCTGACAATTTATTCCAATAGGAGCCAATCGCTGCCGGCAAACGTTTTTCTTGTCTCAATTTTTAATATGGAACCTCTCGAAACTGTGAGAATTACCGGAGCTTAAAAGCCGTCGTCTCGGTGCGTGGAGAGGAAGCCGCGTTCTCGGGATTGTCGTCGGAATTATCAATAACGCAGCGATTACGCCGCGTTCTAGCGCCGGCTTACTTCAGAGCCGCCGTCACGTGCGCGCGATAAATCCACGCGCTCGCGCCCGCCGCGCGCCGCCGCGCTGTACAGCCCTCACGTAACCCCTTCGATGGATCTTATAATGCCAACAATTCTTATTTTAACAGCTCTTTTTACGTATACACAACTTTTTCTATTGCTAGATGCACGATACTGATGGACGATTAGGTGTAATTGTAACGACCCATTAGCTGTTTACAATATCTTTCTCTACCTACTTATAGAGAAGAAACTTGCAGGGTGTGAAATAAAATCCTTCGACGTAGAGCTTCTAGGAATGTAACAGACGTTTTACCTCCGTAAAGTAAAAGGGTTACAACAGAGTGCTGATGCAGGTTTAAATGAGGTCGGCTGCTGTGACTGCTACATTAACCCGAGTGCATTACTATTAGTGCTCACGAGGGGATGGAAGAATCTAATTTCGCAAGCTCTATTCATAAAATGCAATTCAAAAATAGGGTTATCTATTCAGCAGATGGCGGTAACAGCAAAAATCTTAATCACGGCTGAGTCGGACGTGTTGTGCAGTGTACATAACTCGCGGGTGGCGGTGCGCTGGCGGCCGGCCAAGTGTGTATCTGCTTATTAAGTTTAGCGATCACCTCGCATATTTGCTGACGCTAGCACCGCACGCTCGCTTCGCTCATCCTGCACATGCACTTGCTATATACTCGCATGTAATTCTATGAAACAATATAAGACACTGTTCAATATGATGTGATTTATGCAGCGCAGTCAGTCGGTATGAAGGCAAGTAGTCAATGAATTCCAAATCACCTCATAAATTATGATTATAATGTGTTTATTAAGCATGTTACATACCTGAGTTTTTGTAAATTTTATATAACAATGTGAAATGGATTTTTTCGCTTAAATCGCCCATTAATTCCGTTTGTTTGTTGTCACGTCCATCCCATGTAAAGGCCACCTACGTGATTACAGATGAAAGCGGCGAACATTCTCCACAGCCACAGTGCAGCCAGTGCGGGAAATTTGGTTGTCTTGCTCTCTATTTTACGTTTTGATAACGATTACGTACTTTTTTTTAAGTTTTCGTAAAACCCCTTTGTAAGGGTATTAAACTAACGTGAAAGTTTAAGAACTGCTAAATTATTTTAAAGATTTAAAATTCAATATTTTATACAGAATATAGCAAGTAAGTACATAAGAATAGCTCTAGAGAACGAATTCACGGCACGTTTGTTTCTATGCGCTGTGAAGGAAAAATTGCTGTAGTCAGTGTCGACTGGAGAGCACGGAATTCCAGATACCGTTGATAATTTAATACACAGTGCCAGCGCGATTTGACCCCGCGCCATTCAAATCGTCGGGTCACTTAAACGACTAAGCTATAGTCACACTCCGGGTGGCTGGGAAAATCTTTAGTACCTATATATTTAAGCCGACTAAGCGGCCTATGGAATCTCACATGAAGATGGTTTATCCATACATTTGCTAATTTCATGTGAGTTGTCCTTCTCAGTATCACCGCGGGCACGGGCGAGCGGCCCATTAGCGAATATCTCCGTTTAATTAGCGCCGGATCCCGGCGGTAATTGCATTTTAAATTGTGCGAGTGTTTGTTACGCGGACGACGGACCAATGCCACGGTGACGCGGCCCTGATTGCGGAATAGCCTTATTACATGCTTGTAAAGGATAGAAGCTTCCTTAAAAGGACAGCTAAGTAAAAACAAAAGTTATAATGATAGGAAACTAGTTCGCGACGAGTATCGTTGTCGTACCTTGCGACGCGACTGCCTTTGTATTAGAGACTAAAGGTTCCCTGTGGTTCTCCGTCACATTTCCTGTTTTCTCGAAGAAGTATTGGTACAACTACAGCAACTTCTAGTAATAGACTTCAATAATATTAGCGGGTATTAGCTGGTGTAGGAATGATCCTTGAAGGTCACGGAGTAAAACATCTGCATAATTCAGTACCTAACAATTTATAAGAGAACATCATAAAACGCTGTAGAAGAGTACCAACCTCCCGCTACTTAATTACTCTACGAGTCTAGAAAAATAATTATTCTGGTCCAACTTAATTATTCAAAAAATAGAGTTACGAGTCTTACGGGTAAAAGATTAAATTTGAATATTAAAAGTGTAAGTGCCCCTTTTACGCGCAAATATTTCACTCTTAAACGCTGAAATTACGCGGATGTTTAAGAAAAAAGCTAGATTATAATTTACTGCTGCAAGTTACGCGTTTAATGAGGTTTTAGGGTACCGTGGATGAACAAAATGGAACCTTTTTCCCCGTTCAATGCTGCACGTTGTTTGACGCGTTTTGGGCATATTGTCCTGAATACGTCACGCTTGCATCCATCAAATTCAAATTCAAATTCAAATTCGAATTCGATTCAAATTAATCTATCGTCAAGTACCTACCGATTTTGTTGCTGCAGCCTCACTTGAGAACTAGTTAGGTACCTTTTTGTCACTTAGTATGAGGTGACGTAGGTTAGCCAGTCTGCTTTATGTAAGAAAAATAGCTCAAGAAAAAATCGCGTTGCTTATGTCATACAAAAACTGGTATCAAAAAAAGTAAACAAAGATCAAATCTCAATATAAACATTGTAGCCTTCATAATCAATTTCGGCCTGTAACTATTTACAATTCGAAGGAACCCTTCCTTCAGTAAGCTTGATTCGCGCTTGGCAATCCTTATTTTATAATGATGTGAATAATTAAAGGATTCGCGCGTTCCTCCGGGTTTTATTGTCTTATTAACCGGGATACTGAAATACCAGGCCTACCGGGATACCGGGATACTGGGCTGGTGCTTTTACGAGGGGTCGGCTCGCGGACGGCAGCTTTACGACGTGTTCAGGTAAATAGATAATGACGCGGTAAGTGCTACTTTTTAGAATATATATCTCTATACCCGGGCATGTCTGCCTTGAAGTATAATTTTAATTAGATTTAAAGTGTAAGACACTCAAAAACATTATAAAATATTAATGCTTAATATTTTGACTTTATTTCATGTTACACCTTCAGTTTTAAAATAATATTTGATCGCAATGGACGTAATTCAGCTTGATCCGTGGCTTTTCTCAGTAGTTAAGAAAAGTCAGAATTCGTATCCCGGGGATTATTCATCCAAGTGTCCTGACCAACGTCATCTGGCTGAAAGAAACTGTAACCGTGAGAATTGATAATATATACATTTTTTTTTATCTTCCGATTGATATATTTTTTATACTGAATTCCAGACATAATCTCCACGCAAGAAGACCAATCCAACCCAAACACGGGTCGCACATCGCGCTTCATATCAATCTCCATCGACATCTGTTTACTTGCGGCTCTACACAAACACACCTGTTTATACACGCCGCACGCACACAAACAAACAAACAATATAATTGGTCCGCCGAGCACCTGAGGACGCGATGCCTCTAATTTGTTTGCTGACCTCAAGCTGTGCTGGACAAATTACCTATGTGTGCGTAATTATAGCTTTGATGTTCTTCTGCGTGTTTGCACTGTGGCCTTGATTATCAATGTTGCCTGTGTTTCATGTTCTTCTTTTGTTTTCATTAAGTCTGATTTACCAGTTTTAGTAGAGATTTTAGTACTGACTAACTATTTCGAAAAGCAGAAGTTCTGCTAAACAATCCGAAACTAAACTACGGGTAAATCGGAGAATACACAACTAATCTTGCGAAACTAGTCGATAGTCACACATGGCACTCGCAACTTGCAAGTACACAAATTTAGTTTAAGCTAATCGCACACATTCCGATCGGTAATCGAGTTATGCGCGACTCGGTGTTACTCGGCACGACTCGCCAGCTCACCGCGCACCGAGTTGCCGCCGCAATCAGTACTCATTGAGAGCCAGCGTGCCAGCCAGCGCCATACGAGCCACACATTCGCATTCACAGCGAAATGTAATCACCAATGTACTTAGGAAGTTGCCACTTGTGAGGTTGGCGGAAAATGGATGACTCTATCAGTTCTCAATATCTGGAATTTTCCTCGCCCATAAACCGTGGCCTACTTGTAATTAGGTACTATAAGCCAATTAGCATGTAGGTAAAAGGTACATAACGTTAATATCTATAATTAGTAACACAAACGAACTTACTAAGTTTGTGCTATTAGAGTAAATAATTATACCATAATTTAAGTTAATTGCCAAGTAAACTTCGCTAGGTTTCCAAAGTGCACGTCAGTCGTTTCGAGGGGTTGTTCCTGATATCCCCCACATTTTCGGCCCCATGGGGGATAACAGGAATAAAAATTCCTGTTGTCCCCCACTAATATAAGTCATATTCAAAATTATAATATGGTAAAAAAAACAATAGATTATAGTTACATTACTATTATGTTATAGTAAAATCACACTTCACACTCTTATATAAAGTTTATTTAAACACCTAGATAGATAGATAGAGATGTATGGTTGACACAATTATTGATATCGGCCGTCAGGCGTGGTGGGTAAAAACCAAGTATGTGTTACGTGACCACCAGAAAAATCTAACATCATCAGGAAGTCGTCTCCGAGATGGAACTGCTCAATGGCTCTCTGAAACTACAAGTCGGACAGGTATCCTGTTTGAACTAAAGTTGTAGAAAACCCTGGGACGCTTCCAGAGAAATAAAAAAAAATAGGGTTGCCATACAAAAAATGTTTCCATACAAAATTGAAACGCTTCTAAATCGGAAACGGTAAGAGGTAGGTTGGAGGTGTTCGACCAAATGTCATAAAGGACGATGGGTGCTTTCCGATGGTGGTCATGAAAATCCAAGGTGGCAGATTCAAGATGGCGGCCGTTTTGAAAGTTGGTGGTTTTTGAGGCCCCTGACTCCATGTTTGAAAAAAAATTGGATTCCGCCGTTTTGAATTATTTTCGTTCTCTCCAAAATCGTCCCAAGGTTTGCTATGACTGCCTCAAAACGCACATGACCTATCTTGTATGGTTTAGCCAGGCCATTGACTGTCCAAACGACGGAAGGTCGGAAGACCAGGTCTTCAATTTTTTTGAAACTTCGAACTTCCTCCTCTATACGAATTTAAAAAAGGTCAAAATTCCCATAGCTATCGAGAAACAATGCATTGAAAATGTGAAAAAAAATGTATTGGCCATCTCTAAAAATGGCGGAATCCAATTTTCTTTCAAATATGGAGTCAGGGGCCTCAAAAACCACCCGATGCAAAAAATAGGCAGATCGGACAAACTTTCAAAACGGCCGCCATCTTGAATCTGCCATCTTAGATTTTCATGACCACCATCGAAAAGTCCCCATCGTCCTTTATGACATTTGCTCGAACACCTCCAACCTACCTCTTACCGTTTCCGATTTATAATTATAGTTTATAATTATAGTTATTATTTATTGAATTTAATTATTTATTATTGATATTATGACTCATGTAATTCAAATTCTTGATGTAATTAAATTTTGCTTGTGTTTTACTAGTTTTGCATGCCAATACGGTGGAATATTAGAGAGCTAAATATTATTATTCTGACATCTTATTATGTACTCATATTCTAGCAAATAAATAAATTGATTTGATTTGATTTGATTTGATTTGATAAGCGTTTCAATTTTGTATGGAAACTTTTTTTGTATGGCAACCCTATTTTTTTTATTTCTCTGGAAGCGTCCCAGGGTTTTCTACAACTTTAGTTCAAACAGGATACCTGTCCGACTTGTAGTTTCAGAGAGCCATTGAGCAGTTCCATCTCGGAGACGACTTCCTGATGATGTTAGATTTTTCTGGTGGTCACGTAACACATACTTGGTTTTTACCCACCACGCCTGACGGCCGATATCAATAATTGTGTCAACCATACATCTCTATCTATCTATCTAGGTGTTTAAATAAACTTTATATAAGAGTGTGAAGTGTGATTTTACTATAACATAATAGGAATGTACCTATATATCAATTGTTTTTTTACCATATTATAATTTTGAATATGACTTATATTAGTGGGGGACAACAAGAATTCCTGTTATCCCCCATGGGGCCGAAAATGTGGGGGATATCAGGAACAACCCGTTTCGAGTAGTTCGAGTACTTAGCACTACTGCAGCCTCAAACTGAAGTGTGAGTACAATAATTAGTGTTAGTCTCCGAGGCTGGCAGTCAGCAGCCAGCGCCGGCTCCCGAGACGTCCCAGAGAGCGGCCTCACAGTTTTTATTGTCTAATTAGCCGTGTTTCATTGCGATTTATTACGTTTTAAATTATGCACGAAGGTGCTTCATTTTATCTAGCTCCAAATTGCGGCCGTTTTCATTAGGAGACGGCCGCTCGAAAATAAATATAATTTAATTAGGGTTGTCCCGCTCCGCCGAACGCCTCTGACTGTTTTATGGTTGTCTTGTTTGTTTGTCTAACTTTTTGATTTGGTCATCGTTGGTCGCGGTCGGTGATGCGGCTCGACTACTCAGGTTATCGGTTTATTCGCTTGGCTGGAGACGTTCGCAAGGAATTCATCGATGTCTTTCAGAAAATTATTTATTAAAGATTGTTGTTTACCAAGTCTTTACAGTCGTTTGTAAAGTTCCCAATGAAATAGTGCACCACGCGCACATGTATTGAGGTATAGAAGGCACAGAATAGATAACAGGAATAGATAGTCTGTGTCCGCGGTAATGCTAAGTTTACAATGTCCCGTTGAGTGAGTACAGGAGGTGGAGCGTTTACGTTTTTGACGTTTGGTAATGCGAAGCTGCAAAATATTCGGCTATGAATACATTGTGCCAGTTTGGCTCGCCGCCAGTGCAGCGTGCTGACTGTAGCCCTGCTGTAACTATAGCTCTTTGTGTGCGTACTTACATGTAGCTTACGTTAGTTCTACACTTCATTACAAGGAGAATTAACTGAAAATTTGAGCTTTACAGAATTCATACACACACATTCGGAACATATAATTTGGTGGCGCTATACACTTATTGTTTACGCCAACCTTAATTTTATGATTTATGAGTAAGACTAAGCTAAAACAACTACGTTTCTTGTACAGGGTTGGAGTTTCCATTGAACACTCCAAAACGCTAATAGATTGAACGAGTTAGTTCCGACCGGTCACAGGCTTATTCTGTCATCCATAAAAAGCTAGACCCGATCTGTCACACTATTCCAAAAGTACCTACCAAAAATGAGAAAACAGTCAGCAACAGCTATTCAAATAAGCTGTACTCGATTTGCCATACAATACAGTCATACTTAAAAGCACATAAATTATATACTACATGCATTTATTTGTATCACTCATCTTTCTTTTTCGCCTAACCCCTTCTGTTTCAAAGATGCAGTATGTATAGTAGTTACTATTATTATTATGTACTGTTATCTGGAGCCTTTCAACCTTAGCTTTCAACGGACGGAGTTAACAGAATACATTTATTTGTACTCCCGGAGTCGAATGAACTGTCTGAAGGCAGCGGCTATCCAATCCCATCTATTATTCAAATCAACGTTTTTTCTGTAAAAAAACTGATTACGTAGCTTTCAAAAAGTGATTTGATCAGTAGAATATGAATGTATAGAATTGGGAGCTCGAGCTCATTCACTGTTCTGTGTTGTCATAGAATAGAAACAAACAGAATCATAAATTCTACTTAAAGCCTAGTTTAATTTGTGGAGTAAACGTTACAGTGTATTGTGTAGTTACTGAACTTTGATTGTTTATATAAACATAGATCTACTACTTTTATGGGTGTCTATCCACCACCATTTTGAGTAGAGTCGGTGCTGGAATTGAATGAGTGAATTTCATCTATTTTGCTTATATTATTGCGTATACCTAATACCTATCTGAGTACACATACCAAAAATATAAAGAAAAATGATTAGCATACATATCATTGTGTGGGTATTATAATTATGGGGTATATCTGTATAACAAGTTCATTGAAATATTGATGTATCGAGTACCTACCTATAGTAATTGTGGGGGCGCAGATTGCAAGCGCAGCAAATATCGCATACGTTGGCCGCACCGCTCCTGCCCTCGTGTTTTACCGCGTAATAAATAGAAGAATGTACCCATACCTATTGACTATTTTACTTAGAGTCCTCCGCACCTTGATAAGTAGGTATAGATCACGCACTACTCAACAGTAATATATGAGACTGAAATTTTTAGTTACGTATGTCGCCGGCAAATGGCGCTGTGCTGGAATTCATATAAATTGTATTCGACTGAACTCAACAGCGTGTATGTGGTAATAAAATACATTTCAATAGAAGTAGGTGCAGAAGATAATCAATAATATTACGATATTTATCATCACAACAGCAAAAAAGCTTCTTTGAACGTCTCATAAAATAATTATTGTCTCATTAATAATTTTTTTATTGATTGATCTGCTTGCGCTTGACCACTATCTCACCTGATGTCAGTTCACTACACAGCATCTTCACTTACGTATGTGAAGATGCTGTCTAGGATGTAACGCGCTTGCCTACCTGTTCACTCTCGATTTGAAGACTTCAAGATTGTAGTTTTGGGGAAATACAGACGCCGGCAAAGCGTTCTACTCTTTTATTAGTTTTATATTTCATATTAATAAATATTATGTGGACGCTTTTGCAATTTTTGCTTGTTTATTCCACGACGTTGTACTTCACGGGTCATTCACGGTTGGAAATCAAGTTAAAACAAATTAAGAGCTCTCACATTATATTATATTTATGTCCCTTATAATAACGCCGTGAGATGGAAGCGCTCTCCAAACACGACGAACGCGGTGCGTGGGTAGCGGAGGCGTTTCACGGAGGATTATAATAATTAATTAGGATTTGTGGAAATCTAGCTAGAACCCTTTCAACGCATAATGAGATGCTTAAAATTTATTCCCTGAAAACCCAAACTTTTCCAGTTTGTGTTCGTTTTAAACTTATAAAGTGGAGTTTCTACTATATAATCAAGGCTTTGGTTTTGTATAAACTCCTTTTATTAATTTGAATGCGGTTTTAAATTTTTCCCTTTATAACAAATGGCTGGTACCATTGGATAGTACTATTGGTACTAGTGACACTACTACTACACTACTAGATTGTGTTCCATCTTCCAGTGTGAGGCATTTAAACACAAAAAATATGCACATCAGCTAATAAATAAATTAACTATGAGTGACTAACATAAAAAACTAACCAGATATTCCATAGAAGAGTACTATTTCTTAGGATGCAACAACGCGGCAAGGCGAGTGAGGCGCGGTAAGGTATTCACTTCAAAAGTATTGCCAGTGCAGCGGAGCTAGAGACAGACAGAATGTATTGCGATGTTGAATGCTATCATTGCGTACTTGAGAAGTCTTCGTGAGAAAGTCAGGTAAAAAGTACAAGTTATCGACTTACGAAAATAAAGTAAGGAATTGAGTTTTTGGTAAAGGAAAAAATCGAGATGAAACTGCAGTTTCGTGGTACGTAAATGTCAAATGAAATCACGTGGATTTAATAGCAATGATCGAATGTTCAACAGCATGGAGTGACAAATTAATAGCAATCATTGTGCACATGCGGGCCTATCTACTTATAAAAAAAAAACACATAAGAGGGTTGGCAATAGATAAGCCACGTGAAAGTACACGAATAAAAAACTAAAAGAATTGCACTCAATTATTAATTATTCTAATAGGATATCTTTCTAAGGTTTGAAAGCTTGTTTTACTTTAATAAATAAGGTAAATAGATGTAGCGACGCAAGTACGAAGTACATAAATAATTTGTAAGTACTTTGTGATATAATATTTAATCTATGTAACCTATGAAACTGAACTCTTTAATAATATATATACTGGGTGTCTCCATACGTTCTCAGTGCCTCGCACACCGCAGCAGGCGCGGCGGCGCTACAGTGTAAATAAGTAAAGTAGGCTCCTCAGCTCGTTACGAGGAGAGTGCAAGAGGACCCTCGGCTGTCTGTGGCGGGATTAGCGGAGTCTGAATATGCACTTTACGACGGCGTTTGCAGTCTTGTGATATTTAACTATGTATAACTGAACTGTACCTTTTTATTACTCTTAGATTTATTTTAACTACGTAGAAATGAAAGATTTGAAAATTGTATATAATAACTATCTTGAATCGACAAATATAAAGTTCTACGCGGTACTATACGTTGGCATCATACATAAAATAATAAAAAATGATTAATTACTTTATTAATCCATCATCGTTGAAACCTGCGACCTGTACGCGAGTACATCCGGACAGACGAAAGCAAAAATCCCGAGTTGAAGAGACTTTCGCTCACTTCGTTCGTTCGGTCAATAAAATGTTCTACAGTGAGTGAAGCATTAACAAACTGACCATGACTATGAAGTATCTTTGAGGTAGTCTGTAGTGGCAGCTTGCAGAGATAGACGTACTCAGGTGCACTATTACTCAGTTTCTTTTTATTAAATCGATAGGAAAGTTTTATTAGATACACAGTTATAATAAACTATTTCTAACAACAGCACCTCTCCCGCTCCGCGCTACTACCGCAAAAACCTACTCAGTTAAGCGCATAGAAATTGTATAGAAAGATAAAATCAAGCAAAATACTATAAATATCTCCATAACATTACCATTGGTTCAACGAAGACCTCAAAATCTGCTTTAACTACAATGACGTGTCCAGCACATAAATAATAACGAATGAATGAAAACTTAAAACTGCGAATAGCACCGACTCCTATTCACAAAATGTAAAGTATCGTCATCCCGCCATAATTAAAAAAACTGGTACAAAAAGAGCGAACCAAGCACTAGCTGTAGCACCGGGAACATTTTAAAATAAATATCAAAGGTTTTAATTCGTAAGAAGAGAGAGGCGGTGGTGCGCTCGGTCAGAGTGGTGAGACTGACCTGATAGGGACTATTTATTACTGAACGTAATGAGATATTTTTAATTCCAAAACAAATGGATGCTAATTTAATGAAGGACTACTGAAGCGTATCTATTTTTGTAGTATGGCTTTGTCAATTTTATTTGTATTGGTGTTGAATTTCAAATGGTTGTGTAGCAAAAAAAAATAAAAACGTTTGCTGTGCTGCAATCTGAGATGCACTGTGGTTTTCAGCGCACATCAGAACAGACGATCTGACTGCAGCCTCCCCACTGCCACTGCACTGTGGCGTCTCTCGCCGAGAGACTCAGCGGGTGGGCCACTTTCAAACATTTGAACTCAAAGTCAATTCGTTGATGGATGTTGCCGAAGTTCACTGTTGACTCCCGAGCCCGAGCACCGAGTTATTATTTAGTTGTGCCATCCTAAGTGGGATGTGAGATTATGTGGAATTGTTGATGCTAGTTCTGTCGAGTGCATCGTTATTACCATTTTAATGCTGGCGGCTTTTAGCACGTTTACTGGTAGGATGAGTCGGAGAGTTCAGACCAACTTTAATGTTTATGATGTCAATTTATATAACATAAGCATGCACAGCAGGCCAAAGAAAGTTTCAGTTCAAAAATAAATGCGGAGAGAATTCCCAAAAAAATAACAAAAATAGATGCTAACGTAATGATGACTTCGAATACTAAAACAATATTATAATGTAATCGTGATGCAATTGACTCCTCATATTTTAATTTAAAAAAAAAACTTGATTTTATACTACTATCAAGGTTGGCTGGAAGAGATCGCTGTAAGCGTTAATACCGCCCGCATTATAAGCCAATTAAGTTTCTTTGTATATTTAATTTTATTTGGTGTACAATAAAGTACAGTAGTAAGTAGATAAGCTTATCCATCTACTTACAACTGCAAAAGCATCCAGGCAATTCACTACAACACTCTTCAACAAAAGTGCACAGAATAATGTACACAATTTGGCTTATAGAATAGAAGTGCACAAGTGCACTCCGAGTGGAATAGTCCGGATTGGAGAGCCGATACAAACGGGGGCTACTCTAAACGACTAAATTGGGAAACTTGAACACGTACTGCACTGTTATAGAACTAGTTTCAGTCAAGTGAAGAAATTGTTTGAAGATCGACGTGTCAATTCAATTTTAAGTGCGCGTTATAGATACGGCCGGCCCCCACTCGGTGGACCGACGATCCGGTGAAAGCCGCGGGTAGCCGATGGAAGCAGGAGGCGAGCAGCCGCTCAAAGTGACGCTCTCTGGGGAGGCCTATGTTCAGCAGTGGACGTCTACAGGCTGTTAATGATGAATAGACAGGCTAGACACCACTTACGCTTTTAAAAACAAGGTTGTAAAACTTTGTGTTCAGTTTTTCGCTGTGAGTAGTATCTATTCTTTTCAACAACGTTATAGAAACACATAAAAATACATCTAATTCACAAACACGAACAAATAAAAAGTAACAATTAAAATTAAAAGTGATTCGAAACAATTGACTCGAGCGTATACAATGTACATCGAGAAGTGCCGTGTTGTATTATGAAACAATACAACACAAATCCAAAGTTTCCCAGAGTAGGTCTCGTCACAAGCAGCGCCCTCGACTCGCACCGAGCTCGAGTGTTTAGCTTAGGAAATTAACTTTATTGTAGGCCTTAGATTGCGGGCCGAGTGCGCCCCGTGTAGCAAACATGCCTTTCAATGTTGGCTTTCTAAAGCAATTTTGTAGATACTATCGTCTAACTGTTGGAAGTCAGCCGTGATTGTATCGAGGTCTCAGTTTGATTGGAATAAAACTGGGGTAATATCGGGCGGTATTAAAGTTATGAAATCATGTTCTGGGGTAAATTGATATTGATTAGCGGGAATCTGGTTTAGGTAATAGGTAGCCAGGGATTTGGTCAGAATGTGATTGCCTGAGACTTGACGTGGGCGTCATATAAATCGGTTTTGCTATTTCTAGGATCTGTATGTAAACTGAAATTTATGAATAGATTGATAAATAATAGTGAAAATATATGATAGCGTTTATTCTAGCTCCTAAACTCAATAAATTTTGAGTTGCCTGATATATTTACGCAACGAGGGAAACACTTCTGACTCGAAAGACTGAAGGTGGCAGAATTTACGTAGATACCATTTTCAAGTTAAAAAATTGCTTAAAGGCTTTATTGCACGTAACGTACTAGACTGTCCTAAGCACTCTCGTGTTTCAGACATTTGTATTTAGACGTAAACGTCAGAAACGCCTCCCTCAGTAAGCCAGGTTTCAGTCCAAAACCTATAAACAATTTTAACACTACTTTTATCAGACGAAAACACACGTAAATTTGGAGCAACTGCGTGGCTGTAGAAGTTGAATAATTAGACGCGGGTGAGCCGAGAGCCGTGAGCGGTGATATGAACCATGAACCGCGTGAGCCTTGAGCGACGTGAGCGGTGAACTCAGTTCAGAAGCTATCGTTTTAATTAACTTTATTAGCGGCTCTACTCGTTCACCTCTGCGGGACCACGCTGATTCAAGCTTATTAATAATAGCTTTACAAATGGTAGTACGTAGATACAAACACAAATTAATTTATATTTTTTTTATATTGTTTTACAGTCCATTTCGTTAAACTATTCAGTTATCTCTGCTCAGTCAAATATCTAGTAAAGATCTTCTTTGTCTTTAGGGTAGTCCTCAGACAGTCAAAAAAAATACTTACAAGACATTTTATAGGTACTTTTACTTAGGAAATATCTTCAAAGATTTTTGTAATATGCATTTTAGGTCGGTTTATTAATTAATTGTTTCTTGTGTTAAAGGTCCGCGAATGCTAACTCATACCTAACTGATATGTATTATAACTAACATGAGTCAAAACTAATATGTATTATAACACTTTGTAGACAACATGACGATCAACCATTTGAAAGCATTTCAAAATTCTAACTCGTGTCTTATTAGGAGAGAATGTGCAGCCAATACTGCAGCAATTTTGTATAAATATTGTGCTACTCCTGAAGATTAATTAACAAATTCATTACCTATGAATGCAGAAAAAAAGAAAATGCCTTTAATAAGAGAAACCACGTGAGAATTAAAATGTCTGCTGAAAGTTTTAGTATTTCTTAGTAAATAAGTAGGAAAGTACTCTGTAAGAAGTGTTATTTGTTGTTTTATTTGTCAAGTACTTGTCTACGCCAATACTCGTACAAGTCCACCTATACTTATTAATACATCTATAAAGTAGTCAGCCAAGCTCTCCGGACTGACGCAGAAGTAAGTCACCGTAGCCGAAATCGGCAAAGATGACATCATCATTATAAAGTAGGCAGTAAAAAGTACTTTCCCGACTATCGTTTTTTTTATCAACGATAGGCTAACATTTGCCCACGGTCTCACCTGATGGTAAGTGACGACGCAGTCGACGATGGAGCATGATTGCCTAGAAGGTACTGGTTCACTCTAGTCTTAAAAACTCCTAAATTATATGGCTGGAAACGCTGGTAAGGTGTTCCATTCCTTTGCTGTCCGAATTATAAACGAGGAATCAAAACGCTTTGTTCTAAGATTTTAGAGATTTCTACCATATACGGATGCCGTGTTCCCGTGCGTCTCGCTGTACGATGTATCGCGTAACTAACACGACAAGAATAATATTCCTCCCGCTTAAATCTACTTTTTGACGCAAATCATAACGCGCACAAAAACGTAAAGCAATGAATGAAATAAAATAATATAAACGTTGCAAGCCCTGTTGCTTCTGCTGTGTTGGCTTGATTGCTTTTATTTATTTGGAACCATGAAAAATAAAATATCTCCTATTAAACATTTGTTTAGCATGAACTTCTTAAGTTTTCGTAATCTGTGCAATCCCGCATCGCTAAGAACTGCATTAAAACGGCGTCGCAGGCAAGTTAGCCGAGCTACTAACAATTAGCTCGCTTATGGAGTCTGAAAGAACTTGAGAGTTGGCGTTTGTGGCGCAGACTAGATAAAGGTAATGTTTGGGTGGATTCCTCCGAGGAGAGGAGAGGGAAATAGGTATGTACTCTGTCACTGATAAGTATAATGAATATTACAGTAACGTTATAAAGCTTCATTTTATTAAGTGGGAAGTCAGAAAATTACATATGAGTTAAAGGAGAGATAACGTAACTTGAGTTTAGTTGTTTTATGACACCAGTATAAGAACAACAAGAAATGCTAAAACACAATCAAGTAAGAACTGTTTTAGGGTACGGCAATAAACGTTTTAGTTAATTTGCTTAGAGCTGAAGAACCGTAAATTGTTTCCGCGGCAATAAAACTTGCGTGCGAATATTGCGTTCTCGGTCGTGAGCGGTGGCAGCGCGAGGAGACACAAAGTATCGCGAGACAGCACGAGTTGGCGCAAGGCAGGACAACCGGCGGCCCTCTAATGCAGCCGTAGTCTCGCGTAGCTTGGCGGGCTTCCAGCGCGGCCTGCCCGACCCGGCCTGTGCGGAATGTTCAAATTACACGGCGACACACACTGCTTCGTAATCAACTAACTCCCTTTAAACTCTCATTGCAATTTTGTAATTAGAACTATATGCAGTGAGTCCCGGCGAGTAGTTCGGGATCTCTGTCGCGCCCTCGGTGCGGTGGTGGCGTCTGGATGCGACGGCTCTACTCGTTTTCAATTAAAGTACGACGGAGTTCTTGAGGCGATGCCGACGCCGACTGTCGCCGCAAAACAACTGACAGTTAGATAAGTTTGTCGAACTCGAGATGGTTTTCGTTTTAATTACTTTTAGTTTGGACGAGTGCGTAAATTGCTCGCGGATAAGTTATGAATTTGCTGGATGTGAAATAAAGTTGGGGGTCAGATGAACACGAGCATTTTGGTAAACATGAAAGGTAAACTTATATTCGTTTGAATTAACTTAGGTAGCATAGGTACTTGGAAATAAGCAGCCAGACTAAAATAAATAATTGTAAAATATTAGTACGGGCCTTTCTCACTGTGACTGCATTCAAAGCATAGAGATTAAAGTTTAAAGTGTACAGTTATATAAATTGGAAGGAATGTAACATCCTCCCACAAATTGCAACCCTTTGAAATTCGCAAACAAGTTAAGCACTTTCTCGTAGCGTTCCTGTATTGCGCTCTAATACACGAGAGTTTCGCAAAGCCGAGCGTTGGCTTACTCCAAAGCCCGAGTTCTCTGGAGTTATACAATAGACGACAGGCGATGGGGAAATAGTTGGGATATTTGAAATCTGCGGAGTATTTAGCGCGCGCATTAGCACCGCGCCGGCAATTAGCGTGACTCCATTCGTTCCGCTGACGAACTTATGCTCAATTTATACGTTTCAATCCTCACGGAACTCACACGCATCACTGAGACCTATTTCATTGGCAAAGATTTTTTTTCAATCGCAGTCGGGTACTATTTCATAAGCGCGGGAAATGGTTTAATTTTGCTGATAATTAGCACGGCGTTCCTATTTTTTTTTATGTCAATAAATATGTAGGTCGTAAAGTGCTCTAATACCCGAGGCATTACTGTGACTCTGACAATGGTTACTACCCTACTAATCTACTACTAATGGTCCTACTTTCATATTAAGTAAGTAATTGCAGATTAAAAATTATCTTATCATGCTTGATTGGTTTATAAACATGGTTTGGCTCATGTTTGGCTATTATTGCAAACTTGTTCGTCGCACGCCCATAATGAGCAAGAGCATGTGACTTGCGACGCACGATATATAAACATGGCATCTCTATCTCATTTATTTATGCTCTGTGGGTGGTACAGTAGGTACTTGTACTGTCATTTATTCTGTGCCCAATCCTAGTGGACCCGAGGACCGAGGGTTGGCGGAATTGTAAACATGCGGTGGCTGGCAGTGGTGGGTGTTTGCTGACTGGAACAGTCGTTGTTCTGGCTCTTAACGTCTTGCACTGTGTATTTATAGTCGACGATTGACTTGCATAGATTTAGATTATTTTGGATACTTCTCTTAAAATCGGCATTCAGAGCGTCAAAAAATAATCACATCACGCCAACAACCGGAAGACGTCCACTGCTGACATCCCCCATAAAACGTCAAACGACACCAACCGTAGTGGTCAAACGCAAGCCTATCAATCAATAAAAAAAAAAAAACCCGGTACCAATTGTGGAACAAAAGAAAATCGTTATTAAAGTACAGTCCTTAAACGAAAGGTAGTTTACTGTACTTATCTCGAACACAATTTCCTTAGTAGAACTCTCTAGACGAAATTGCTCCAAAACGAGTTTTTCAAGCTCTCAAAATAACTCTTGCAGACAATCTGGACGTCTGCAATTGCACCCGCAGCAATTAAGGAGAGGTGATAGGGTTGCCGCGAACACTGCCCAAACGGGCGCTTCGTGATAGGGTTGCCGCAAACACTGCCCAACCTGCACGTTAACCCAGGGTCAATTTACTGCTATACTAGCCTGTCTTAGATGTCCAACTGTTTTAACAGAATACCTTAGAAGTAGGTAGGTTGGTAAAAGACCCTATTACTCCGTCGCCGAACAAACGAAGCGATAGTACGAAATGGATAAAAGGCTATCCGTTAGTCACGTACTATCATTCCATTCTATTTATTTATTTATATATAGGTACACAAAACAAATTACAATCAATGACTTATTCCAAATAGGTAAATATACAAACAAATCTGTTCTGGATTGTAGCTTAAACTATGTGTACACAGAAAAAATATAAATTACACAATCACTACCGAGACATGCAAATGAAAGTAGACACCCATCAGCAAAACCACAAGCTTTGCTGATGGGTACCCAATGACAACGGTATACTAAAATTAAATTAAACTAAAAAAAATAATTATTTAATTATTTAATTTTTAATTCTAACTGTACATCAGCAATATTTTACATGAACCTCGTATCAAACGAACAGAGACATTGACCAACTGCGATTAGAGCGCTAATTAGACCCACTCATCAGATCAATCGTAGCTGCCCAATTGAAAATGATTTTGAATGTTCTATTTTTTCCCAAATGAGAAATAAAAGCAAACTGTTTTTTTAAGAGAAATCGAAATTCTCAGTTTTCCGAACCTTGCCATACCAAGATACTTTTTGCTTTCTCATAGATCCGGATGCCCTCCTAGGTTTTGGAGTCGCATGACAGCGCATGATAAATATTATTTCATTTTTCAAAATGTGATAAAAATTCCAAAGAGTACATTATTCCCAGTTTTTGTACGTCTATGTATGCACGTTTTATGTTGTACTAATCTAAGCATGGCGGCGCTCCAAACACTTCAGTTTTAAAAACGAATTTTCAAACATAACTCTAGTTTTAATGCTTGTTTTTCAATCGCGACTCCGGCTCTCGCGTCTACATTATCCATTTGCAAGTTAATCCCAACTCCACCAGTGGGAATGCTTTCAAGCCGGGACCCGGAACCAACAGCCTCGAGCTGGATGGCTTTAGAACCTGAAATTAAAACAGCTTTGCGCACGTCCAAACGTTAGTTGATTAAATAGCCAGTTCATCAACTTACGTTGATTTTGAGTTGCCAGTTGTTTTTGAGTTTTAATTAATTAATTTTTCGTGGGGACCGGGAGCTCATCGCGTTTTCCAAAGTCTATCAGAGCGCCTGGTCGATGCGACGCGTGACCAAAATGCTGGCACTTATTTGGCCCAACGCATCAGCATTGCAATTCAACGTGGCAATGCGGCCAGCATGTTGGGTACGCTACCTACCGGTAGTGGGCTAGAGCACTTGGACTGTCTATAGGCCATCGCGGCTATTATACAGTCCGTAAGTGTTCTTTGTAGTAGGTAGTGTAGCTAGTTTAGTTTAGCTTAGTTTAGTTTAGTTTAGTTTTTATTATTGTAGTAGTTAGCTTGAGTAATAAAGGCAATTTGCCCGTTAAAAAAAAAAAGCTTGAGTAATAAAGGCAATTTGCCCATTAAAAAAATAATTTATTTTATTTATTCATCGTAGGAAAATTTACAGCCAAATAAACAGTAAAAAGTAAACAATAAAAGAAACTAGGCCAATTACAAGTTCCCATCTATAGAAGTATGTATATATAATGTACCACACTTAGAATGGAAAAACAATAGAGATAGCATTGCACTCATACGAAGGTATAAATCAACTCTACCATGACCTTAGCTTGCATGATCTTCGAGTAGACTACGTCATTACTACACGCATTGTCTATATATGTTGCTAGTCTAATGATTAGATGAATCTTTGCATGTCACAGGCGGAATGAAATGGTTTTGCATTCAGTATTCCCTTTTTTTGGCTTTACTGTTCTGAGCGTACGTGCCATCTATATTGCTCTTCTAGTCTAAGAGTGAGGAGTGAGGAGGTCTGGAGTGGAAGTTCGTGGGCGTACTTAGTAGAGCGACATTTTACTTTATGTAGTCAATTGAATATATTTCAAGTAGCGCGAATATTAACTGCGGAGTGCGTGGGAGCTGCGTTGGTGGCGCCTCGAGATCAATTGATCACGCTATAAAGGTGACTCGGCACTTAAGCACCCGCAGATCGTAGAAAGGATCATTTTGCATAAAAAAAGTGTAGATAAACTACACTTCAGGCTACCTACCTATATCTACAAACAATACAATTCCTTAAAATTCTAGCAAACAACGGGATTTGACTCATGCCTTCCAACTTACAAAATTAGACGCTCTACCAATTAAGCTATGTTGCATGCCCATGTGGCTGCAAAAATATGTGTGGGTTCAAATCCGGATGGTTGCTTGCTAGAACTTTTAAGAACTATAATGTCATCTTTGTAGGTATAAATATAGTTCAAGATTCCATCATGTAGCACGCTTTGCCAGCCACATGCCCATTGCGCATAGAGCTAATCTTTATGAAACACGCAATGTATCGCGTTTAAAGCGAGTCGTCTGCTGTCATAAACGCGCCACTATGACATTTACTGTACTATTCCATGTACAGTTTCTATTCAAGTTGTCGGAATAGTAACGTACATGTTGTCCGTAAACTAGTTTTAATACCTCACAGAAGGTTAGTACGTTTCAGCGTAGAAACGTTGAGCACATCAAACTAATAGAGTACCAGCTAGCTCTGACCCCTAAGCCGCACTAAAGGTTCCTCATTTCCTCCGTACAATCATCACTAATCCATTAAGCTCCCATTTAACACCTGCAGATAGTTAGAGCTAACTACCGCACTCGCCTCTCAGCACATTAAAAAGCCGCTCGCGATGAAACGGCGCGGCGAGGTCTGCGTGCTCGCATGTACTGGGGAAGTGGAAACACACCTCCTTTGTGAATTGTTTAATTTGAACGCAACCTTATAGAGCGCCGCTTATGGTTTGCGTTTGGGTAAAGTGATTCTGTAAAGTGCATCGTATTGAATTTCTTTGAAGTCTGAGTGCATTTTGCAAGGACTTGTTCAATAGGCTTATTGGCATTCATTAATTGAAATAAAACTACAGTTTATATTATAGGACATAGACAAATAAAACCAAGAAAAACAGAAGACTATAATTATCTTTTTTTTTTTAACAAAAACTGCACTTTTTTGTCCATTAGTTATCAGAAAATTTTCAGCCTTGCAACATAATTTTGCTACTTGTGCATTAGTGGCATGTCTAGTGTTACAGATGTTCATGACCATTTACCATCAGGCCGTATGCTTGTTTGCACCATTCATCATATAAAATTATAAACAATCTTATAACATAATAATATTGCTTATATAACATCAGCATCACGCAGCACAACCGGTTCTTTAACTATATGCATTAATAGGTGTCGTGCGTATACCTATTGCAATCATTATATCCTGCTGCCGGGCGGCCCGGACGACCCCCGGACGGCTGCCGGACGGTTTAGCGGTTGCATGTGCTTAGTTAAGCACCATTAGCCAATTAGCGTGCACGTGACCCGCTGGGATAAGATGATGATTGATTTACGAGCGCTCCTGATAAGTACACTGCAAGTGCAGTATAATGATTGCAGTACCTGCTCGGTGTCAACCATTGCAGATAATAACTATTGATCATAGAAGTAATTACGCATGCTTTATTTGTTTTCTGAGAATACATTCTATTAGATAATTATAGGCTAAATTTAATTGGTACTTATTGACAATAATGAGGCTTTTTATTTAAAAAAAACGCTAGTTCCGCTTCTTTTCTAGATGGCGCTGTAAGTATATAGTTTAAACCTTTCAAACAACAGTAGTTTAAGCATAACAAAATGCTTAGACTACCTACAAAGAAATGTCAAATTCAGTTGAGTGGACCACGAGTACATTATCTGTAATATCTCCTAAGTAGTCTGTGCATTCTTCTTAAGTAAGTTGAAGTACAGCAGAACTAAGAGACAGATAAACGTTAATATTATGATCCAAAATAAAGCCGAGCTATCGCGCAACGAAAATAAAACAAACTAAACAGTTTAGAGTTGTCAGTCAGTATCGTGACACATTTCCTTTAACCTGTGGTCTATGCTTGAAACAGTGACAGTGACAGATTTTGGTAAAACCACAACTGGCGCCATCTATTGGGTCATACATAAACACCATTTCTTTTTTTTAAATAAAACTCCTCATTGATTATTGACAGCCAACATTTTTTCTACTGATATTTTGGCTCCACACATAGTGTATTTAGCCAGTGTCAAGTATTGTAATTTTTCATCGTGTTATAGAATATTTCACGTAAAGTCAAGTCTTAGTCACAGTCTGGGTAGTCATAGTTTTATCTAAGTCAGGTAGTTAGTCCAGTCTAAGTCATGCTCCCAGTAAAGTTAGACGAGATGACCGAATTCAACTTGTGCCAACATAGTAACACAGAGAAATGAAACTAGCCTTCAGTAAAAATGTCTGTCAAGACTTGTAACTTCAAATAAAACACAGCTAATAAAATAGCGTGCTAAATGATGTACGTAACGATCGCAGGAACACCATGTTTATTTGAACGCGCCATTGAGCCGGTAAAAGATCTGCAAACGGCTCTCTGACACGAAGCTCCACAGAACTTAACCACAAATTCTCAAACCCTGCAACACATAATATAGTAGGTTAACCGGCCCAACCTACTTAATAGTTAACGAAATTGGCTGGCGGCCAGTCCACGCCGTTCTATGAGTAACGGTAGCCGGCAGCAAGGGGCACGCACTGTCCGTAAATAAGGTATAACATAAACAGATTCAATGGCTGGCTACAACCGGGGGTGTGACGAGAAGTGTCTAATCACCGGTGACCGCAGGCTTCAGCCGTCGAGTGGTAGTCTCCGGTGGTCACTGATCTTGGCTTAACGTTACTAGTTCATGTGCTAGAAGTGTTTTTGTCCTAAATAAGTCTAAATCAACATGAGCTTCCTATATTTTAGTGATTAAAGTCGACCTATAAGTAGAGCGGCTTTACACCTTCAGGTGCGATTCAACTGTGGAGTCATATAGATATATCCAGTCTACTCTAGTAGACTGGATATATCTATATGACTCCAATGTACAGATAAAACTGAGAGTGTGTAGTAGAAAAACTGCGCAGGTCTATTTCTACCCAAATAGACCTACATTGGCGCCAATTTTAAAGCCTTTAGTTGACAGATCCAAAACTCCTACAACACCTGACGATTCATCTGTACAGCTCGACTGCATAGTTAAATCGTGCAGATAAAAGTGAAGGTGCGTATCGGACAAGGGGCTGAAATTCAGAAAAATATCATAAGTAATTGAACTTTCCGATTAAAATTAATGCGTTAGCGCAATCTACTAGTGGAATTGAGCATAACAACATGTATAGGTTATAATTTTATTAAATTTTGAACATAATTCACATTGGCACCCACAACAGTTTGCCATAATAGCATCCGGGCCGGGTCCGGCGCGAGTCCGGCGGAAGTTTGCCGTGTGATTAAATATGCGGCCGCTCACTCCATTGATCAGCAAACAGTGACTGGTAATGGATTAGAAACAGCAACTTCCACGACTGAAGTAAACTATCTATTCTTATGGGTTACATTATATCGAGCCACCTCGCATCAGTTATAGCTCCAGTGTTTTTACTTCCTTTCTTCTCTTAATTTTACTAAGATGGTTTATTAACAAGTCTCACATCTCTTCGCCTGCTTTCAAAATTATTGTCTGATACCCGATAAACTTGTGGTTCCAATGAAAACCCAAAATTACGTTTAAATATCTGTTAAATCCGAAAGTGGAGGTGAATGTGTGGTCAAATGCTAGATAAGTCTGGTGTAAAAAAAAACTTAGAAATAGAGGATATGAAACCGTGAAACGGGTCAATGACCTCTATTCTTGGACCTTTTTCGTCATTATTACTTTAAAGTTAGCTACCTGATATATATTTAGCAGACTTAGAAACAAACCACATTAAAGAGAAACTGGGCCTAATACAGTCATGATTGTATTAGAGATCAGATTAGAGCTTAGACAATTCTCGGGCTATGTTAACCTTTGACAGGATCTGAGGTCTGCTCAACCCCATCTCTGCGGCTATCGATCTCCGCAGGAACAGCCGACTGACCTCAGAGGTTGCTACAAGGAGCTCTCGCGAAATAAGCTCCTCATTCTAATGAATTTAATAAGAAAATAAACGTACCAAGAAATGCTGATGTTATATTCGAGCGTAAACGAAACCGGAGGTACAAATTATTCTCTATCAAATGTAATAGAATGGGAAATTTGTAAAGCTGAAAACAGTTGTGAATAATAAATTAATTTGCCAAGTTCTTATTAAATTAAATAGAACTCATTTTGCGCCAGAAATTGATGTACCTGATTGTCTTTTAGATCACATCATCATCATCATCATCATCAACAGCCTGAAGACGTCCACTACTGATAATAGGCCTCCCCCAGAGTGCGCCACTTTGAGCACCTGTTCAACTCCTGCATCCATCGGCCCCCGCGATTTTCACCATGTCGTCGGTTCACCAAGTCCCCACTAGGCTGGCCTACGCTGCGTCTTCCGGTTCGTGGTCGCCACTCGAGAACCTTTCTTTCTTTCCCCATCGGTTGTCCGTTGTATGAACGAGGTGACGAAGACGGAGACCAATAGATGAAAAGAAAGTGAGTGTTCCAGTTAGCTACAGTAATAACAGTAAAGTTTGTCAGTTGTTATACTGCCAGGGTTACTGACAAACATTTATGTAGTACAACTTTTATCCTGTTATTATACGAATTTTTACGAATAGCTTTTATCAGTACTTGTTAACAAAGTGGATTATAACACTTTACAAAACACGTTCATACGCATCTAATTTTTTACTAAAGAAACTGAACTTATTCTTACCATGTAGTTACTTATTTATTAGTATCGCTAAGTATTTTGCAAGTACCTATAAATACTCAATCTACCTCGAATAAACAAATACATAGGATAAACATCACAATATTAAGTTAATTCTACAAACTAACAACAAAAACATGGTCATGTTTTATTCAGTTAGTGATATCAAACGGATAAAACCCTTACGTAACGTTGTGACCTGTGATAAAAGTTATCGATAAATCGCATCTCTACATCGTTATCGCTCTCTATACACGATACATTCGATTCGAAAATGTTGAGCGTTTCTGTTTATCACTTCACTCTTGTATTCATTGAGCGTTTTCCATTTACCGAGGAGCGTCGGTGGCCGCGGATATTATGCAAATGTATGGAATGCTTTTTAACCAGACGACACGGGGCCCATTGTCGCCGCCGGCGCTGAATTTGCATAGATTTTGCTTACAATCATATCGCCGCGACGCGACGCCGTGTCCCGCCTGTAATGGAAAACGCGACGTTCGCAATGAAGTAGGTAAGTTGACAGTCTATTAAATTCTATCCCTTTTCGACTCAAAGACAAAATTCATCCTTTGCCCAATTAAATTGGCCGTTGTTATTATTTCGACGTCGTTTCGTGTCTTTGTTGAGAGCCTTGTCTCGTTCTATTATTATTAGAGTATGATTGTAGCTTTTGTCCGGTTCAGACTTGAGTAGTCAATAGTTTCAGAGCTCGTATAAACACACTACTTAAACAATACGCTTCCGTTTCCGCACCCTCTATCGATAGTGCTCGCCGGATTGATTCGCATCACTACTCGTGTCGGCTGATACCCGCAAACTTAGTTTGACACTTCAGTTATTAGACACGACAGAACAGTTGTTTGAGATGCTGTTTATGCGAGCACTTGTCAACATGCCCCCGGGAAATTGACAGCTGTCATAAAGTTTACTACAAATAGGTAGTAGCTGTGCGCTATTCTGTGTACCACTGTTGGGTGAGTGGTGATAATATCTTGTCTGCAGAGTTACAGAACGTATTGTGTAATGAGCTTTTCATGTTACATGACATAATATGGAGCAAAAAATAATTTTAGCTAAACTGAAAAACAAACTCAAATCCAAAGTTCCAAAAAATTATCAGCGTAGCAAAATGTGATGCAGTAATTCAATTAAGCTGGCACCGCGGGCTTCCCACGGCTCACCTCTTCTTATTTTTACACTATACACCGCGAAAATGACCTCGTTTGCCTCCTTCCCTCCGTCCTACTGTCACAGAACATCGGCGCAGCATCCTAGATCCTGCCACTTCCGGTACAATGGAGCACCAACCAGCACGCTGCGGTTACGAGGTTTATTTATGGATTTTATTAGACAATGGCATGAACTAACAACTTACTAGCGATTACTTAGCATGCTCGATATTTTATATTTAAAATCCAGTAAGTACTATTAAAAATGTATTGAACAACCGTGAAAGTTTAAAATAGTGTTTCGATATTTTAAATTTGATAAATCAGATTCTTATTCTACCTCAAATGTAGTAAGTTGAGACACTGTTGTCATAGTATTTTACTGCCGTTGCTCCCAACACGTCCTTGGCTTATTTTTCGGACGGTTCTCGTTGCCTCATCGTTTGTTTTTAGGGCGCCATTCTGATGGATTTTCCGATGATAAAGCGACTTTCCCGCCGAGAACACACTGACTCGTGTATACTGTGTGCTGCGCACCTTTTTGTACGAACTCTTTGCGTTATTGTGCGAGTTTTTGTCGAATTATTTTTATGAATTTTCATGCTGTATATTTTGTGTAATGGGCAATATTCGTTGTGAATATTAAAATATTCTCAGGGTGGGAGGAAAACATACATTTACGAGTACAATTACATAATATTTCAGTAGAACATTACACCATAATATAATATACTAAAGTCTAGTCACAATTTAGATATTTTGAACAAAACTATTATTTACACTACGTAATCAAATACTGGTCTATAAGAGGTCAAATGTTTTATGCCTCTATGTAGTTTAAAGACCTTTGAGTTTTTATGCCTTCACTTTGATAGCCTCGGCTATGACCGATCAGGCGGGTCCGTGGCTGGCGCACCGCCAGCTCCAGCTGTCAGCGGCTACGTTGGCGGCTACGATGGTGGCTCGTCGTGATAGCGTGGAATCGATGAACACCGGACATGCTGATATTACGCCACGTAATTAATAGCCATTGGGGATAAAAAAAAATTGTATGCGATATTAATATTGTTCATCATGGCACGGTAATTACTTTTGCACTTAAATTGTCAACTCAACAACAAATAAACTACAATAATAATAAGAAAATATTTCTCTACCCTAAAATAAAAATGTAATTATAGTTTATTAGTAGCCGTAGCACGAGGGCCACCCTGTGTTACCTGTGACCGATTACACAATAACTACCATTATAAAGAAATTCGAAAAGAGAATTAAAGAGAACAATTTTACTATCCGCTAAATAACCAGTTATAAAACTTGGGTTTTGAATAGCACAAAACACCCCATACGTGATGTCAGTGCAGGTCCTTATCGCCTCCAGATTGAATTAGATTGGATATGATTACATGGTTTATCTACAGATTCAATTGAAAGCAACTACAAGACCATGCCTACATTCTAGATCTAGACCACATCTTACGATGTATCTTTCATGACAACCGGGTTAAGAAACAAAATGCAATCATTTCATCTCGAGGCCTAACAATAGACAACAAATTGATCTTCTTTATTCAGTCGCCGGGAACTATTGCGTCCAACTTTGCTGAGACAGAGCTCACAGAGGCGTGGGTTGCAAGGGTTCATCAAAACGAATGTTCGTCAGAGCTGAATGGAGAGCTTCACGTTGGATGCTGTATTATCTGGATATCTTTGAACAGGTATTGTTAAAGTACTTTGATGCTTTATAAAAGGAGCAACGAATAGTATGTAGAGTCATGTTGACGGTTCTCTTGTCGATATCACTTTAGGATGGTTTGCATACGTCACGCTCACCATAGTTATAGATGTATATTCAAAATATTTGCTATAATGATTGAATGTTCGTTGATTATTCATTGCAAAAACCTTTAGTATATAGGTATAATGTGTGCCTCAGCCTAGACCTAGATGGTAGTGGTAGCATCCAAATAAGTGCAGCTCTTTCATTAAAATTAATCTAAACACGTAACCTAAAACTTATTGAAATGCTTTAGTATATAGGTATAATGTGTGCCTCAGCCTAGACCTAGATGGTAGTGGTAGCATCCAAATAAGTGCAGCTCTTTCATTAAAATTAATCTAAACACGTAACCTAAAACTTATTGAAATGCAGGCTGCAGCAATAGGATTTCAGTGGGAAAAAAATTGAATATGTTATTTATACATAAGTCTAAATTAACCCGGTTATATGCCACTGTCTTTAAAAAAATATTTGTTGGTTGTTATTGGTTTTTTGCATTAATTTTTATTCAGATTCAGATATTATTAACTATTATATTATCAACATCATCGATATAGCTCTTCGCTCGTAGAACTGACAACCGATGGGGAAGAAAGGTTCTCGAGTGGCACGAACCGGAAGACGCAGCGTAGGCTGGCCTCCCACCAGGTATACCGATGACCTGGTAAGAACCGCGGTAGCCGATGGATGCAAGAGGCAAGCAGCCACTCTAGGTGGTGCATTATGGGGGAGGCCTATGCTCGGCAGTGGACGTCTTCAGGCTGATGATGATAATAATTAATAAAACGACAATGGTAATGTTTCAATTATAATTATTAATTGATTTAATATCAATGGTAAATATGAAAAATGTTTTATTACTATTAAATTCTACTATAGTATTGGTTCATGGTAGTTCCACTTCGCTTGGAGAACATTCGCAACTACTCCCGATACTGTCGTTCGGTGACACATCTCGTCCCGGCGTCGATTCAATGAAAACAAACGAATACCCACCCTGCTGAAACAATTTGCGTTTACTATCCCGTAGTTAAATATTGTGAAAAAGTCATGAAGCAAACACCCTGCAAAGATTTCAATTTAAAAAAGATTTTATTCTTTGCTTGTTTTAAGCCAGTGTTGTACAGTCCGTTCCGCTGACCCGTTGCCAAATACAACATTAAACATTCCGGGCGCCTTGAATAAGATAACGTTTCGTTGGGAACTTTTTCTCTTTTTCTTCGGGCCTCATAAAACATTTCGTAGCCGCTGCATAATTTCTACGACATGGGGTGCGGCGTAACGTTTCGCTACTAGCGGCCGTAGCAGCGAGCTACGCGGCTACGCTCGTAGCTCCGTAGTGTACTGATACGGATGCGTAGAGCTTGAAATACGTAATAATGGGGGCACAATGAGAGTTGAAAACGCTTACGTCCCCACTGCTGGGGAAGTCAGTGCCTACTTAGAAATTATTATTCTGTATTTATTATAGTGTTGTAAAAACCCGGGTATTGTAAAAAGTAAAAACAAATCGCTAAAGCTTAAGTCTTAGACACATTTAATTTTAGCTTCGACGTTGAAGAAGAGTTGTGACTTTGTAAGTAATTTATAGGTCTATTTCCTGTTTACTTTCATTTGCATTAAATAAAGCTATTAAGAGGGATGCTCGGGGTGCCGACCGTGGGGAAATGTTATTATAATCATCATAATTAAGTATAAATACATTATTTGACCACTTTGAAATATTTCAAAAGTTTACATAAACTAATAACTCGAGTGTCTGTAGCTATACATTATTTATTTCTAGTATAGCCATAGACCTAGGATGTACAAGACCAACAATGACAGTTTAAAGGCGGGACAAGAAATCACAAGAAAGGACATTGACAGGATCCGGTCCAATACTGCCCAGTGATGAGAGTCAATATTATCACGTCAATATTACACGTCCAATATTTTTGAAATCTGACCCAGGGTTTTTTTAAATTAGTTTTTAATGGGCACGCATTGGTAATAGGCAAAGGAGTTACTTTAATTTCAGATTTAACTCCCCCTATCTCTGTTGTCACGGCCAGTCGCACGGGATACAGGCAGTGGAGTTAGCGGACGGACATACACAATATTATGATGTTACTTTCCAAATCATAGAGCTGAATAATTCATAATTATATTGCAGCCGTCTTAACTCTAATTATTATCACAGATAAACAACATAACCTATCTGATAGTTACGGATTCATTACAGTGTATAATATTGTATCTGACGGAGCGTGAAATCGTATGCGAGAGCTTGAGACCGATCCTCGTTAAAATATCGCATGCGGGATTCATGTCCATACTAAACATGATGTCATTAAACGGAGGCACGTCCTCGCATCGGTTACTCAAAAACTGACCTTGCGTTCACTCTTCTTGTGCCTCAAGAGCGGAAGTAGGCGTTGCACTTAATTAAGCGAACGTTGCATTTAGTCGGACTAATTTACACAATCTAAGTCTACCATCTGCATTTCACCATCGAACAACGAAACGTACAGCTACACGCTATCCGTTTATGGTCGATATTCATTCAATTCGTACGAAGCGATTCAACTCGACATTTACAGTTACATTTATATACAACACTAGCGGCTCGCCCCGGCTTCATACATGTAGTGGTGTAGCCTATGTTACTCAGGGTGAATGTAGCTTTCCAATGGTGAAAGAATTTTTGAAATCAGCACAGTAGTTTTTGAGTTTATTCATTACAAACATACAAAAATACAAATCTTTCCTCTTTATAGTAGTGGTTTAGAAAAATTAATACCAGTAGCGTAGAAATTGAAATTGGAAAATTTCCCGATGACTAGAGAAGGTTTGCGAGTGAATTGGTACCTCATTAAATGGGCGTTCGTTAGAAATCATGTACCATCGTAGACCGCGGTCAAATGCTACGCTATTCAAAAATTAAAATGAGGCTATTGCCCTAATATTTCCTTATTTATCTATAAGATTGATGTTTTCACCATATTCGCGCGAGGATTGGCATCAATTTCGTGCCTGCAATTCTTATAGAACTGACTTCCCGGTGCGCGCTCGCGCGGCAAATCTCTAACGTGCTCCGTATCCGGCGCGAATAAATTATTGCACGACTGTTTACGAACTAGGATGGATACTTGAACGGGTGCTGAGGGTGTAGGCTGTATTAGAGTGTCAAGTTTTTTTTGGATGTTTCATTTTTCTTATAATAAATATTTGCTTATTTAATTTTGAATATCAATATTACCCATTCTTAATAAGGTTTAACTTTGAGCTGAATGTAGAAGCAGACAAGATGAATTAACTAGCACTTGTTGATGGTAGGTATACAATACAACGTATTATAAAAAATGCTCAGCAATGATCCCCGATAGTAAACGTTTTTGTAAGGTTTTCCAGAAAACCCTACCAACCATGTTACCACTAAGCACATTTGAACCAAAATCAATACAAATAGAAAAGTAAAATAGCTAGAAAAATCTACATTTTGATACTCGTGATAAATTATATAAACCTAAGGCGTCTCTAAAATACGCAACGTTTTAAAAAATGCTCGAGAACTGAAATTGTTTCGTATCAACTTCTATAGCTTTTTTAACGGCGGTGCTCGGCAACAATTTGGGGAGATTAATAGGGGATTATTATCTGAAGGTTGGCAGCGCGCCACTTCCTCTCACCCCCGCCCCCGGCATTGTGTGAAGACATGTGGGGACGGGTTCAGTAGATAATGCACCGGGTGACGGGAACTGAGGGTAGCTGTAATGAGTACACGGAGGATTAAGGGCTATCGTTCGCAGCATGAGCTGGGAACTCACCTCAAATGATTAAAATTATGCTGACGATCTCAAAAAAATATTAAAAGTTCCTCTTTTGGTGGTTAAGCAACTTTCGGTAAATCTTAGCAATAATTATTTTAAAGCACAAGAAGTTTTAGTAATAGTAACGAATATACTGATAGATACGAATAATAATGAAAAAATATGATGATGAAACTGACAACGATAACCAAATTTTAGGAATATCTTGTATTTGATGTGAATAATACACATAAGTACTTCGCAATCTAAAACATACACCTTTTTACTTTCATTACATTAGCAGTACTCCAAAAACTATTAAACCCCTCGCGATAATGCACTGGATCCCAAGTTGTTCCGACCCCAGTGGTGGCAGGCGCTGTGGTTTCAACTTTTTCAACTAAATACAATACATAACCCGGTTGTATTTATCCTCTTTCCCCTGCCAATGTAATATTATTAACTTCTGATGCTTTTGTATTTTAAGAGTGACTTATTGTGGTCGCCATTTCAGATTTCTGATTTTCGTTTCGATAAATTAAGCTATATAAAAACTAGCTTGTTTTAAAAGGATTTTGAAGCTATAATATTTATTTGATTAGACAGATATCTGATAGCAGCATCTGTTTAATCAAAATTTATTTGATTAAATAGATACTGCTATTGAGTTTTTTGTAGTGTTATAATGATTGTAAAAAATGATAATTATAATAAGAATAATTCAATAAGTATAATCGTTAAAAGAAGAATCTTTTTACAGATATTGTAATCTCTAATTGTATAGAGAATAGTCGTCTTGTTTAACATTGTGTATTCAGCCCAAGAAGCAGAATGAATTCATTTCACAGTGCATTTGATGTAATTAGTAGAGAATGACTCAAATTTTAGTATTCATAGAGATGGCGCAGACTGATGTTAATTTAGACAGCTGAATTCAAACTGGATATTTTGACGTAAGTTACTGCAGAGTACAACGTGTGGCTTTAGATATTGTTATTATTTACCTATTTAGGTATATTTTCCAACATTTTTATAATAGAGATAGGAGGCACACATCTTTTTAAATATATTATATTACTTATCGCACTTTTATAACAATTATTGTAAATTTTAACCATATAAATTCTGAATTATTGCACGTAATAATAACAAAATATGCATGAAACTATCAAAACTGGCAGTATTCCAGTCCTCACGCCAGCAGCCGAGACATCGGCGGCCGAAATCGATACAACTTTTATTTGATTCGATTTGAATACGAGTCGATAGTTCACGAGCATTCGATAGTCGATGGTCTTGGACGGAGCTACGGAGCTATCGGCCATCTCCGGGGCCGTCGGACTTGATGTTATCGATGCCATCTTTTGCATATTGCTGTTACACGGTCAAAATATTTGCATAGGATGGAGATGTTATTCATTTTATTTGGCTTTTTTTTTGTTCAGCTGTCTTAATATCGTTCTTTTTTAATACAGACACCATCAAGAATAAATTTCGTCAATGCTGACGAGTCAGCGTCTGTTTTAGGCATTGCGTTTCTTGGAACGTGTATAAATCCTGCTCTGGATAATGAATTGATCACGCCCCAACCCTCACCAGGTATTTCATCCAATAATCGGAAACCGTGAATAACTGCGGAGTCAATCGTGCATTATGCCGTCAATGTATGGGCATCCAGCCGTGCACCAACGTGCAGCGCCGCACTACCGAGCCTGAGTAACGAGAGTGTGGTCGCAGCGCGATCACTGCGGCAGGATATATTGGCACGGCGGTGTAACAAGATATAGCATGACAATTGAAGGTAATCGAACTGATTCTAGTTTATATCTGTAAGGATGGAGGCACATAAAGCTTAGCACTGGCATTGAGTGTCACTTTAATTTTGATATGTGTACGTGTACGTGAGATATGTCTATGCTAACACTCATTAAATCGATTCCTTATTTCAAATTATGAATGGGTCGTTCTGTTATGTAAGCTAGGCTAAACTGTTCTATAGATCATAAGTTTACGATACCTATCTACCTCGCAACAACGCAAGACGCACGAGGTCATGAGTTTCCTGGGGGGTGCGAAAGGGGATTTGAAACTAACTCATATAGACTCACTATTATTAAGAATAAATTTTCTGCCTTAGTAATGAGAGGTAATTATTCCTCTGGGTGCCTCTGCGCTGTGGTCTGCAAGTAAAGCCACCTGTCTTTAGAAGGCGTGCTTAGGCAGTAATTGGCGCTCGTGACGGCCTCACGCGCGCCGCCACCGCTGCCACTATGTTACAGGCGCAGTGACTGGCACTCCTCCATTATTGTAGAGATCAAAAGATAATAATAGTAAAGTTCTATACTGTATAGAACCGATCCTAATACCTAACATGAAGAGTAGCATCCACATTCACAAATTATATCTAATTGCTCACTTAAATAATAACTTAACACTCATGTAGAGCGGTTGATATCTTTCCTAACAAAATTGAATTCATGGAAATCTATAAATCAGCCGCAGCCGCTCAAACTAATAACGAGGTAATAACAGAAACTTTCATTTTTTATTCACCTTTGAAGTTTCGAAAAAATGTAAATATCGTTGCTCAAGCGCTCTTCAAGGTTATGTAAAATGTACATAAATTAATAACTTAATTGCAAAATAGTAGTTGGAAGATCGGAAGCTAATAATAGCCATCCATTTTCTTTAAAAAGTTGTTCAGCTGTAAAAACCCAGCTCTTAAAAGATGCACTAATTTCCTACAGCAGTGGTAGAACTAGTTTGTCGCCTGCCTCCGCCAGCGATATAATCAATACCGGACTCAAAAGTTGGTCGGCGATCTCAGGCCGCGCTGACAGAGCCAAGCCAAGCAGAAGGCGTTCATTAGTTTTAATGCGCTACGAAGAAGTTTGTAAGATGCACTCAAATTAGAAGAGTGACGTAGTGAGTGATTTAGGTGACGGTGGCGTAGTATTGATTAGATTAGGATTTATTCTCGAATAAAGTTGGTTGTTGTTTCTTTGATTGAACTAAGTAGTGAAAGCTATGACATCAATGTCAATGAATGTGTTGGAGTCTCGGCTCAAGAACTCATCTTTTTATTGAAAAATTATTGAAACTTCTTGTTGGAGCTTCTTTGTTTTGAATATTTAGACCCGACTATATAGACGGGTCTTGCACATATTATTACGATGTAATAATAAGTCACATTGCAAACAAAAACCTCTCCTCCATTTCAAAGATCGTGAACTCGGTAATTCGTTAAAATGTATGACAACGCTAAAATTATTTAACAAATTACTGCAAAACATATTATTATGATAAAAGGGCATAAAATATTTCAGCAAAACAGGTTTGCACGGAGAAAGCATTTACGTGAACGCCACGTGCTACGTTCCTAGTATATTCCAAGTTCATGTTATAAGAATGACCTACATACACTAATCCCCAAACTTTGATAACTGACAGAAAAAATATCCTTTTTCTTCTTCAACATTTTCTACAAAATAAGTTCTTTGCACAACTTGGTACTATTTCGCCGCTATAAAAAATACGAGGAAAGAGAAAGAAGTTTGTAAAGAAAAACTCAGCTGAGTTTCCCAGTGTTTATTACCCGGCGATTAGTTATGGCGCTATCAGGCGCGGATTACGGCCGAGTGGCTTAACCAAGCCGGCAGGGTCGGCTGGGGTCGGCTGGCCGGGCGGTGCCACCGCCGGCTCCGTCGATCCCCCAATTAGCGGGTTTCGACGGTGCACCGCCGTGTTGCACGTTATCGCGCCAAACTTTCACAGATATAAAATGAGCGGTGAAGGAAAACTTTGTTGCTCGCTGTTCCACCGGAGTTGAGAGGTGATTTAATGTTTAGTAGTGTTTACTTAATAGTGTTTCATTTATATTCCAGTTTGTGCTTTAAACTAAATGAATATTTCATGATATTTTGGATGCAGATGTACGATCAGTTTCATTTTTTTCACTGTGTTTATTTATGTATATAATAATGGCTATGAAATTCGTTTCTCAGCTGTTTAGCACAGCATCTATCCAAAATAATATCGAGAATACTGAACATCATAACAATCTTTGTCTTCCCGGTAGGTAATAATCTCCGCCTTCGTCGCCAATTGATAGGATTACTCCGATAATGCCGCGCCGTCGGCTGGTACGTGTGTCTGTAATCCGATAACGCACCGGCGCGGCTCCCGGGACCGACTACCGGCAATTAGCGGCCGGTGAGCCGCGACCGCGACCGACTTGGGAGAACTGCCTCTTTGTTTACTATCTGTATATCTGTATGTATTATAGATGTTCATATCTGCCCTTTGTCATTATGAGAAATTAGTTATTTCAATGGTAAATTAAATTACGGTTAAATCACATAAGGTTAGAAGTACATTTATTTATCTGAAAGTAAACGTGCAAAACTTGAATGCTGGGCAGCTGATCTTTGAGCTGTAATCGTCGTCACTAACACAACCAAAATTATAAATATAAGAATTATCCTTTATCGAGCAGCGCGTACTAACGTGAATCAGAATAACATCTCTTCCACAAATATTGGTGACCAGTTTTTTGAAGTCATATCACTGACCTGGATCCTCTTAAGCTGCCGTTTCCCCTTGAACCAGGTGATGGCCGCAGGCGGGCGGCTGCCGGCCGACTCGCAGGTGACCTCGTACCGTCGCTCCGCTGTCAGCACGCCGCCTTCACCCAGCTCTGCGGGCTTCTTGATCTCCACTGTTAGGGGCCGTACTGTGGAGAGATGGAGTGTGTCATTGGAAAGAAAATCTACCTCGAGACTTTTGTTTTGTTTGAGCTCAAGTTACCATTAGGGTAGTGTTACCATTATCGCATATATTATTAATACACTTGAACGAGTCAGCCAAGACGTATGTTTCCCAACTGGCAAATAATAATCTCCTAATGGCAAGACAAGTTAGGGAGCACTAAGCTATGGAGGTAAATAAGTTTCAGTGCTGTCTGCTGAGAAAATTTCTTGGTAAAAATATTTCATGAGATCTAAATGAATAAATAATATAATAAATAAATATGCGCGGACATTTCACACAGCGCCATCTAGCCCCAAACTAAGCATAGCTTGTACTATGGGAACCAGATAACTGATAGAATGCTTAGGTACTTTTTTTGTTTGTAAATACATACATAGAATACAATATAACACCCAGACACAGAACAAACATAAATTACCATCTAACAAAATTAAATCATTAGTTAATCAGCTGTTTGGAAGTTGGAAAAATTTTGCACTAATTAGGCTTACGTTTGACCAGTAATGGGAAGTAAAAATGCAGCTTACAATACCGCTCGTTTCACCGTTCTGATTCTCTTGCTCCAGTTCTGGACATATTTGTTTCTGTTAATGAACGCCACTGAGCTCAGTTTTCAGCTCTGCTCATGCAACCACTGCCAGCCACTGCGTTATTATCGCTCCATGGTAGAGCTTCCCACACTATGTTTTCCACGTCACGATCTCCACTAGAGAACACGTCTACTCCAGCGGTTGTCGGTTTTACGGCTAATATTGAAACGGTCTAGCCCTACCTGGACCTAGAGAATCACTGCAACTTTAGTTTGCTAATTCTGGTCGGTGACCTTAGTTTTCTATCAGTACCACATACCCAAGAATATTTTCGTACATTCTAGGTAATCCCCAGGTCTATGGTAAACCCCATGAATATGCTTCAAAATTATAATTATACTCACAGAACATATCTAGCACTAATGACACCTCCTTGGGCGGCACGAGACGCGAGTTGGCGGCCTGGCAGGTGAACACGGCTGCGTAGTCACCGCGCCTGATGGCCGGCCAGAGCAGACGGTTCTCGATGACGTCACCGGTGTTGTGCTCGTACTCCTCGTCCACCAGCACGCCATTCACCAGCCACCGGACAGATGGTTCCGGCCGACCTGAGACAGGCAACCACATGCTGTTATGTTTGACCCTTGCCTATTACAACGCTGTCAATAATTTCTAGAACAACATTCAAAAATTACATATACCACCAATATAATTAAACTGAATATTATATTAGAGTACTTTACTAGGTAGCACAATGAGCGACCTTATCACTAAAGCTATCTCTTTATGGTAACCTTTGGATGGATAGTAGATATCATAGGAATAAGAAGCTGAAGTCCTCGGTGCGCAATTGCCAATTGCATTGGAAATTCCTAGTTATTCTAAAATCTGATATGCTAGTGAATTTAGCACGCTGTTTCAAAATGATATTTATATAATACCCGTAGTGTTCTTCTTAAGCTTTAAGAATAAACTGTGTCTGTTGGAGCAAACAACTTGTAAAATTGTTTAACAAATAGATACTATCTTGAACTGCTTAAGACGGAACATCACTCTTTTAAAGTTTACAGTTGTATCAAATGGACTTAAAACGGATGATATTGAACTAAGCGCTGCGCCAACTGAATAAGAACTTCTCGGAACGCTGGAGCACAGAATTTACGATCATTTGTCTTACGTCTCGACGGAACTTAACAATACCCAGGTACAAGTACATGCCATAATGATCCTTCGACAAACGCAATTCCTACGCTCTCGAGTGGTCCTGTGTCCGCACGTAAATAAATTTCTACAGGGCATTCTCTTCCATCGGCACCCTTTGTCCTTTGTTTGCTTGTTTATTTGTCGGCCACTATGTGCGCGATTGTTCAGCCTCCGACGCTCCGACGCTCCACTATCCTTCCATCCACTTTAGCCAAATTGAATTAGTTCAGCTCTCGAGTACCACTGCAAGATCTAATTCTGTATGTCAATGGATTTAATTTGGATTTGTATACTACTCAGAATTTGGAACCCACCGATTTGGGTGTAAATTGCGGTGTCTGTTGAATTGATTCGGTTGTTTTGTTCACTTTTCATAATCACGGAAGTGGGTCGATGGGGTTATTGTAGTGAAAGCTGCGGCCTAATTTAAAGTCGTCACCGTGGCGGTAGCACGGCGCGCTCAGGACGGGCGGCGCGGGCGGGCGGAGCGCGGCTCGCAGCCCGACGACGGCCGCTTCCGACTTATTGTTTTGCTGTTTCCCTTTGATAAACAACATCGCCGCTTCTTTGTATTGGTTTTTGTTTGGTTAATAAACAGAACGCTGTCGACCCGGAATTAAGATTTATTTGATTTCGAGGGATTGTTGTAATGAAGCAATCAATTGTTTTGCGCTCCTAATCCGAAACAGCGGATGTTTGTAGGGACGGTAAACAAAACGTTTGTTAGACACGTTTCCGGCGCTTGTTGTTTTTAAACATTTTGAATTAAGGTCATTATTACACATTTTTGTATTATTGTAATAAAGACCTCTATTTTTCGAGCGATTTCAACAGATATACCTTAGAAAGCTATAAATTGAAACGTAAAACCTCTCACTTATTATTCACCCCATTTAGGTGTTGGAACTGCATAATGCTGAGCCTCGAGCTCGACTCGGCTCAGGCCGACATCTCAATCCAAGCAACAGGCACTCGTCTTTATAAAAAAGTGAGAAAACAGTGCGGCTTGAGCCCCGTCATTAGAACGACATCTGCGTTCGGGAGAATTGAATTTTTCTCTCCGTATTTTCGGCGAATACGCTTCAATCAATTTCTCGATCATGCAAATAAGGTGGCCTGCCGTCAATTCAAATTTGGCTCTGTAGGTACAAGCCGGGGCGCGGGGAGGGGGTGAGGAGGGGAGCAACGTAATCGGACGCGATCCTTTTTGATTGGGATCGCGTAATTTTGACTTCGTGACTCTTTTTAACGACGTTTACGCTTTCCTTCACTTTGTTGGCTTTTAATTACTTGATTTGAACATGATTACTTTGCGAAATGCTGCGGATTTTGCCTTGTACGTTTAAAGAGTACCAGGGGAAGACGGTTATAATTTCCATTTAAAGTCAACGCTTTTAACAATACCGCATATATTTTGCCATCACACAAAGGAAATGGATTAAAATTACGTAATGTTGAGCAAGACAAAGAGTATGTACTTCCAAGATTCCATTTTACCTCGGAACCACTCAGAAATGACTTAAAAGCTTCTCCAATGTGATCAACAAATGGCGCGGCTCCCAATAATAACTGGGGCACATTACACGCGAGCGACACAAACGTATCGACGCGGGCGTCGAGTGCTGTATTGTATCCAATGGATCGTGTTTTGTCGGTAAGAGCGTTTCTCTGTCTCAAACCGGACGTAAGAGAGGCCGGGTAGGGGGTGGGGAGGGGGGGGGGCAGAAAAATGTACTCTTATTGCGTTTTGTACGCTCCTCGGATGTTTAAGATCTTTGGATTTAGTCAGTGACATGGAAACATATTGGATTGTGATCGAGGATAACAATCAAAGTTCTGTTTACCTACCTACCTATTCATGTGAGGAGATAACACATTATTTTATTTTAATGTCATAGGACCTTGATTATAATATACGTGCTGAGTCGGAACCTATATCATGACGTCACGCAACATTTGTACGATACCTATTATTTGTTCTTTATTGTTCTATATTCTTTCTGTATTATAAGAATGTAATGTTCTGTGATGTCCTGAACAAATGTGTTTTCTTTCTTTTATCTGAAAATTGAAAGGCTCAGGCATGACTTCGCAGAACTTCATCTCAATCACAAAGCAGGGAAGCAAATAACGCTCGCACCATGATAGGGGCGAATGTAATAACAATATTCGTGGCGAGCACTAGGCGCCGAGCGCACACACTAATGATAAGGCTCATCCAAGATTACATAGGTCTATGAGTGGATACATTTTATTTACCTTTTTTTTATTTGCGCAGGTAAACCATAAGGTTTTATTCTAAAATGTGACGCTTGAATAGTACTTCAGAAACGCGTTATTATCGGGGGGAACCGATGGATGCAGTGAGCTACCGCTCAAAGTGTCACTCTCTTGGTGAGGATGTTCAGCAGTGGAAGTCTTCAGGCTGTTGATGATGATCGGGGGGCCTGTGTAATTTTTTGCCTGCTCTGTGATATATAAAATGAGAATATCTAATAACTACTCTAAAAACAGATAAATGAATAGGTACCTATTATACAGACCGGAGTTATAATAGGGGATACTAGGTTACTCATTTTATTTTGTTTATCATACTTTATAATCATTGTCAGGTTTAAATAAAACATAACAATTACGCCGTCAAATACTTATTCCTAAAATAGGAATGAAAAAAAGCAGTTCCGTAAAAAGCAGTCTAAAGCAGTCTATTTCCACAGATAGAAGCGTTCTTGTGTCACTGGAGAGTAAACAAAGTTGCAGCTGAGACATCTCGGACGCTATATTATGTCCAGCAGAGGGTTATATGCGGCTCCCGTCCGAGGACGTCCCGCTACATCCAGTGTTTATTATTGGGATCTGCTAACTTACACTCGATTGAAGAAGAGATAGGATTAACGTGGGTGAATAGATATGAATGCAAAATGGATTAGAATGATGTTCCCCAAGCCGTGAACTCATAAGCTCAACAAAGTTGTATCATCCAGTGACGATCATCAAGATCAGATCAGATGATCTGAGGGAAAAATTTTGTATGTACCTAATAGTTATAGTGCCAATCAAGCATTCGGCTACCTACGATTTAAAATTAGCACATGGCCTTGTGTTTTTTTATTTTTTTCTACAGATAAATTGTAGGTGGAACTACTACAAATCTCCTACAATTTTTTTGCTATAAACTTGATAAAATAATAAATAACGCCCAACGATCATATACATAGATCCTGGACCCTAACTAGGATTCCCTGTATGTAGGGGCCCACGGACTACGAGGGTCATGGTCCCACAACACCCAGACACAGAACAAGTATTTGCACTTTTTTTCCTGTGCACAAATACTTGTCCTGTCGCGGGAGTCGAACCCGCGGCCTCTGGGTTATGAGTTGACCTATTCAACCACCACACCACGGAGGATGTCAAAGATTTGATGTTTTTTTAGTGTAAGACATAATAAAATATGTCATTATTGTGCAGAATCGATGCCATTATAAACTACGTACTTTCCTGCTCAGTCCACTCTAACTCCACAAAAACCAACCAGGGTGCCTTTAATGAATTTTCATAATCATCATGAAAAGTCTAATTTATTCAAACCTAAATTAGACAGCCAAAAGCCTTTCCACAATCATGACACTTAGTGTACTCCATTATATTATAATTACACGTAATGAGAAATTATAGGAGTAGCCAGTTCCAGTTAATAGATACCGGACAAAGTGGAAATGGAGATTCCGGAAAAAAAAGTGCTGTGATAAGTGACGGCTGCTCAGTATTACCCAGTAACTCGTGATCTGTAAGTCGTTGGTTCTAATCCCGCGATGAGTGGAGTCATCGGTAAAAATACATTGCGATAACAGCGTAGCTTGGTGGTAGAACTTTGTCTGATGCTCGCCTCGGATAGCTAGCGCTCTCAAGATAAGTACTGTATGTATGTTGTGTTCTTGCAGGCAGCTAGACTTGAAAATCCGTATAATTAATATCACGTACGCAACGCCACTAGCGGCTTCTATTTCTTAGCATCAGTTAACACTCTAGCCATTTCATTCTACTTTGACTATGAGTTTAAAAAAACTCCTTGTCCCATGTTCAAAAAGGAAATTCACAAAATAAACTCATTGTGTTTTTAATACTTTTTTGTTCGTGTTTAATTTAGCTTCATTTGCCCAACCTGTGTAGCACAATAAGAGGAAAGTGGTTGGCATCATTTGGCAAGTGACCGGGTTCCGGATATTGACCGGATGTGCTACATCTCTACGATTAACTCAGAACATAATAGGTGGTTGGAGTAATTGGGACAAACATCTAGTATGTACACTATTGTGGGAATATATACCTAAATTATAATGATTAGTAATACTTATTTACCACCAATAGTTTGTAAAGAACTAGTTCAAAATATAAGCTACTGCAAACTGCTCTTGTGTCTGAAAAATGAAGCTACAGTAAGCTTAATGTTTCCTACAAGCAGCACTACCTTTGGTTGATCCATTTTTCCATGAACATTTGATTTTTTTTCAGAGTGAAGAGTGGCTTTTTTCTGACTGGAAGCATTAGTCAGACTGCTTTTAACGAAAGTTTTTAAATCAGATGCAGCGGCTTTAAAATTACTAACTACTAACCTTTCTGTTTATTATCCAATTCAACTAAAATTAAGGTATTGAATTTAAACTTTGAGCCGACTCTTTTTAACCATAGATAACAGGGGAAGGAGCCAGTCTTTGACTAACGTTCTGACAAGATCCTCATCGTACGTCCTCAGAACTGTTAGTCAAAAACTGTTTTTGCATCTCGCTCTACCGAGATACGTGGTAAAAGATTCCGATTTGCGTCTTGAATCAAGACGCGAATTGGTATCTTTTAACATATCTGTTTTCGTCTTGCACCACCACTTTGCCAGTTGTGTTGCCGCTAAGCAGTAGTGTGCAAGCAGTACTGCTTAGCGTATATATTTCTGAGTGTACTATATTTATTACGTGTATTTACGTGTATGTTCATAATGTTTAATTCTAATACACTATTTGTTATTTGCATTCTACGTTAGTATGTACGCTTATCTTTTATGTCCCGTCAGCATTATAATAATTGGTTTCAACGTCTCTCAATGACGCTCTGCTCAGTGACAATCTAATGAATTATAATCCACAGTTGGATTAGGTTATTAGGTACAGCATTAGAAGATTAAGCTCATATAAATTTGATTGACGCTGAATCTGTCTGAATTATCACGTGAATGTGAACGCGATGACTTTGTAATGAAGTGATTTTCGCTATGATTGTGTGAGAAATGGGTAATTGAGATAGGTAACTGCAGGCTGATGGCTATAATTAGCGACTAAAACTAAATAAGTGAAACATAAAAGTCACCGCGTGTAATGTTTATAATTTATCCAGTATGGTTGACGTCAAGCACCGAGTAGAGTGGTACGTCCAGAATGGCAAATTTCGTGGATGGATTCACAGCAGTGACACCATATCACATATCAAAATAAAATAAAAAAATGGCGACTCACAATACCGAATTAACTGAAAAATGATACAAAAAAAGGTTGCTTTTAACGTAGAAGCTTACTATTTGGAAATAAAATATAATACTTATATACAAGCCGTCTTTCACAGGGAGAGAGATAGTATAGGCCAAAATCCACCATGATAGCCACATGTGGGCTGCTAGATGGATTCAAACCAGGTTGCTTCGTTGGAAAGTCGGTCTTTCACTGAGCCACACTTGCTCCAGAACGTGTTTCATCGCAAAAACCTGCACACTTAAAAAAAGTATGTACCTTTCTTCGTTTTGTAAGCTTACCTCCAAGCACCCTGCAGGTGAGCAGCACATCGTCCCCCTCCTCGTGGGGCCCCAGCGTGGTGCTGTTGATGACGCGTCCCCACCGGTCCACCACTACCGGCCGTTCGGGGGGCACTGCAACCAAGTGGTCACGTCAGCTGCATTTACAATTACAGGCAAAGGGCGCTATTGCGTCTGTCGCAATTTTGCAGTGCTAAAACAAATATAAATATATATCTGTGGACATTTCCCACAGCGCCCCCTAGCCTTAAACTAAGCATAGCTTATACTATGGGAACCAGATAAGTGATAGAATACTTAGATATTTTTTTGTTTGTAAATACATACATAGAATACAATATAACACCAGGACTTAGAACAAACACCTATGTTCATCACACAAATGTTTGTCCTGGATAGGAATCGAACCCACAACCTATAACAGACAGAAGGCAGAGCTACTACCGACTGAGCTAACAGGCCAGTCAAATGCTTCAGGCATGTTTGCCAATGCGCGGACAGATAGCTTTGACTCTATCTGGCGCAAAAAAACAGCTTCACTACTCAACAGAGTTCGCGACAGCACAATAACATGCTGAATGTAATTGTAAATTTGATTGTTTTTTTTTTACTTTCAATGGGTTAGCGTTTGACTACATCTCAAGTCCTGATGGTAAGTGATGATGAGGTCGAAGGTGGAGCACGCCTACCTAAAACCTCTGATGTGGGCACTCACACAGAGGACTATGTCACTTTTAGTTATTAAGTACTAACATAGGATAAGTTTTACTAACAATATTATGGATTTTGTTCTCTGAAAATAAATACTTGAGTAATTATAATTACTATCACTATTATACGATTACATATTGTTTTGTCCCTTTTGTCATGAATAAATATATAGTGTATTCTATTCAATAACCCAGAGTTAAGGAACATAACATCATCATCATCAACAGCCTGAAGACGTCCACTGCCGAACATAGGCCTTCCCCATAGAGCGCCACTTTGAGGGGCTGCTCGCCTCTTACATCCATCGTCTCCCCGCAGCTTTCACTAGATCGTCGGTAAATAGTAGTCGATAACATAGAAGTAAATGAATTACTTGTGCTAAAAATTAGGCAATAAATTGTTTAAATTTGAATTAGAGTAGTGTACATGTTGCCATGGCTGCTTATTCAGAACCAAAATATTGTCCTAAAGAGTTTAGCAGGGACCTTAGCTCATTTGGGAGAGTGGCTAATCCAGTGAGTTGGAAAGCGTGGGTTCAAATCCCATTGGTTGCTGAATTTTTTAAGAATTGTAATTATTATCTTGGTTGAAAGTTCTCAAAGACGCAATAGCATTGTAAGTTACACGACGGTCACTAAAACCTTGTTTAATATCTAACTAAAAATAAATACCTACTAGCTGTTATACGGTTGTTATACGGATAGGTATGGTTAATTATTTATTTTATTATCCAACTCGAATGAAATTCTCATTCTTCTCAAACTCTCATTGAGTTTTATTTTATATAATTTTATTTACCTGACAAAAAAAAGGATAGGCATCGTATCAGACTCAACATAGTAAATAGGTACTACATTATTTAATTAACGGAGCTATGAATTTCTGTTTGTTATAAAGGTTTTTACGAATGCTACCGATAAAAATTCACGGAAGTGAACATCAGAATTTGAATCTGTTTTGTCCATCGTGCGAAACATACACCTGGGATTCCTGGAATCTAAGACTTTTATAACTGAAATATTTCAGTGTGTTTTTATTTTTAAACTTATTGAAGAAAACCTCCTTTTCTTAGAATTTATACTGTGTTTGTCACTAAGAGTCAAATATTAAAAAAAAATACATTTGTAGCTTAAAAATATACAACAAAATAGGTATACCTATGGTGTTGTATTTGTAGGTTGTTTCTTTGTTTTACTTCATAATAATTTGCTCTATTCATAAGAAGTTATATTTCACAATCGTCGTGACTTATATTCGGATCCTTGGATACATGGACTACTGGGGCCTAAATATAATACATAATATTATGTTCCTTATTCAAAAAAGTTTATCGAGAAAAGTTTATATTATTCGCGCAATAATGTAGCAGTTATATTTAATTAACTATATTTACGAGTCCAAGTATTGTGCAAACATAACGGCCCCTTACAAGAACCACGGCGCGCAATCCGTCCTAATTCGCATCATTATTCATCGGCAATAATCTTCCGCCGGCGAGATACCCACTACGTGTAGAGGATTTAATTAATTAAAACAATATCCGAGAGCTCCCAAACAGATCGCAATTAATCAGCAGGATACAACGCAGGTGATTGCTAACAGCTACCTCCGATTAGCATCAGGCTTGGAAACAATACCATCCTATCTATACGCTTATAGACTACCTTGGCCTATACGAAATAGAGTCGGAAGTTCTGCGTCTCACTCACAGCCTCGTGTTTTTGATAGCACCACGTGTTAGGGTACCTATATATTGGTCGATTCCGTTTAAAGCATCAAAGCCCAATTGGGTTTTACATCGGACATGGAGGCGTCCAATCTAACTTCAGTCGCGCCGCACTCGCGATAACTGCAGTTCCAGCGAGAATTATTGCCACTTTTGAGAGGTTTCATGATTTAGAATTGGTCCAACGCGCTTGCCGTTAAAATAAAATGGTAAAACGGAAACGAACGTACCTACATACACAGCACAGATATAATATATTTAACGAAACAAGATCAAGGAATGTACGTGTCGTGTAGGAGAGGTACGTGTCGTCAACAGTCAGGTTCACAACAAAATTATGATCATGTCCTCGTTAAGATTTCGTAAAAGTTTATAATAAGAAATTACAACTTCAACGTGACTTGTGTTCCAAAGAATGTTTTTATCCACCCCATAGTTGATTAAGGGTGGGTTTTTGATCCGTAGTTAAGGTGGGCAATGGTTAAAAATGCTAAAAATTCTAACCCAAAATTTGTTTGAAGTTTGAACCATTCGTTACCTTAACTACGGACCAAGAAGCCCACCCTAAGTGTACTGTATACTCATTTTAAAAGAGATCCAAGCCGATTAAACCCATCGGCTGAAATCAATTTAAACTTAACCATCTCACGTTGATGGGAAGTGACATAATCTGCATTGAAATTCAGCGGACACCGCGGACGGGCTAACCCGCCGCGGTAATAGAAAGACAACAGAGTAATCAGATCGGATCTTTGATGGGCTGTGAAGTGATTTAAAGTTTTAAACTCGATTGTGTCAGCTGATTGGTTCGATAAAGGTCGGTGTTGAGACCTCTGGGGCTCGGCGCTCGCTCTAACGGGTTTGTGGGCTTCAAGACGCGACAGGATATCCAAATGCTAGCTTGGAATTATACAAAACTTGTTTGGTTTCAAATATCATTTTAAATGTGATAAAGTTAATTGAACACGATCGCAAAGATAATCCCATTTCAAAGTAAATGTATGTCAAGAGGACATGGTCAATCGATGGCCCACGATGGACCCTTGGGAGCCATCCAATTAATGCGGCATGTCGGTCGTACAATTACATGGGCGGCGCGGCGGTGGGACCGCCATGCGCCATGCGCCGCCGTCACTCCCGCGGCCACGGGACTTTCCGACTAATTTACTACCAGTAAAAACAAATTTAATTAGATTGTGCCCAATTGTTTACAAAATGTACGGTAACATTGGCAGTTTGAGTTCGTAAATAAAAACGTTCTATGAGACTGAAAAAACGTTATTATTTTGTTCTTTTAAAGAAATAAAGAACTTTGAAGAAATCGACCTCGTAATACGGTGTAGATGTTTAGTACTATGTATTACTTAATTTTTGATGAATTAAAAAAAGGATAGAGTCTCTTTTGAAATCTATGGCGTGATAATAAATAGTTGCTATAGCACCAACTGCATTTAAATTACGTCATTATACGAATTTACCATTGCTAAGTAAATTGAGAGCATTTCAGATAGTTCTGCTACCCAGCATTTTACGCGTGACTCATTCCACACGTGTATGCCAAACAAAGGCCAAGATCATATTCCATCAGTTATTGCCTCCTTATCCCGGTCCTCAAGCGTTATATCTGACATTCTATCTGCACCTCTCACCTTCACAAGTGCGAGGAATGATGCGATTAGCATTTCCATGGCATTCTCCTTAAGGTCAATTGTTTGCGCCGAACTTTCCTCGCTATTCCTCGCTCATTTTTATTTGGGGAGGTTTATTGTTTTCCTCGGAATCTATGAAGACGGCGAAATTAATTTGGGGTTGGATTACAGTTGCTTATTACGTAACAAGTATGCTGGGAAATCTATGTTCAGTATAGACGTCTTTAATAATCTTGTCTTTAGTAATAATGATGCTGATCAAGAATTATTAAAATGGGCGTTTTGGCATTAAAACTACTCACATTAAAAAAACAAACTCATAACTCACTGCGTATTTCAAGTCTTTGATCGTCTACACTACAGCGAGAGTCTCACACGTAGAGATACGTAGAGTACCTATACTATATTGTGCGACATTCGCAATGCATGTACTACACATGCACGCACGACACTCTTACATTACAGACGCAGGTATCGCTGTCGTATTACTCGCCGACTTCTTTTAGGTGTACCTAAATAAAAAATGTAACTGGATATACTGAAATTTTTCGGACCATTTTAATATTTCCATCGCCATATAACGCTCACAGAGGCAAATATATAACGATTCCTGCTCATCGGGCGCGCGTAATTAGTCCGCCCCATCAACTCAAGGCTCAGTCGTGAAGCGAACTGCGTCAAAATACCTCAAACGCTAAAGTGGCTTGCAGATTCATCTGGCTGGGAATAAAATATAAAATGGGAATTTGAGCTGTATGGGAAATTGAAATCGAAAAGTTTATATTACCTTACCAACATTGTGAGGTTTACCGGATTGGTGCACATGATCTGATTTTTAAATAGAAAAATAAATCGTAGTGACTATTTACACCGGCCGGCCGTCTAAATATTCACGATTTATTTTTTCTATCAAAGCCAACTTTATAAATTATGTCTAAAAAGGTATATTTGAGAGAATATTAAGAAAATTTAATCTCATTCTTCCTCTAGTTTCACTCCTATCGGAGGTTAGACATCATCATAGCAATCCTAACTTTCGATACTGCCGTTCTAAATAGATACAGCCAAACCACTCCCGCAGGTTCTTCAGCCAGGAGCAAGGGAATAAGTAAATTTAAAATACCATACAAAACAATTCCGTTAAGACTCTATCGTGCAAACACGGCGCGCGGCAAGTAGGTATTTACCGCGGTGCGCTCGCTAGTGTGCGTCGACACGCACACAACGACAAGTTCTCTTGAAGCCGTGTGAACTTGCGGAAAAAAGTGCATAACTTAAAATTTGATAAATTTAAGTTTTTTTATTACCGCACAGAAGTTTAATATTTGAATTCCTACTTAAATTGATGTTGATATCTATTGATATTTTAAATAAGGAGTAGGTATTAAATAAATTAAAATATTTATACTATCAAATAGATCAGAAATTAAAAAACTAAATATTTATGTGTATAGGTGGTGTATTTTATTAACCGACTTCAAAAAAAGGAAATTATCAGTTCGACATGCATATACATAATTATGTAACATAGTTGGAACTGCAAAATATTTAAATTATAATAATCTGTTACGATTTTTACAATTGACACGTCCCAATAAAAAAACAAAGTTTTATAGGTGTATGTATGTTCGGTTGTATTAAATTTTGTTCACCAATTACTATTATTTACATTTCGATGTACCACCATTTGTATCTGTGATTTTCCGTGTCATGATCTTTCTAATGTTTGTTTCTCGTATTGCTTCAAGGATATCGATGGGTTCCCTGATTTCCATTTGCCTGTCTAATTTTGAGTCTAAAATTTCAGGTAATAAAATCAAAATAAAATTTCTTTAATTTAACTTCCATGTCCAGCTAAAATTGCTCAAATGCCTCTATGTACTCAATCATCATGTCCACTTCGGTCCAAACTGCTAATAAAATTTTTCGTTTTGTGATGTGTAACTGTCCCTGAATCTGCTAATGTCAATCATGATTCTTATTTATTTCTACATTTCCATCTTTGTCTATTTTCCAGAAATTTATTTTTTTGAACTCTTATTCCGTCATCTACGCTTGTCTCTTGCCGAGTATGGACACTTTATTTCTAGAATTTTGTCCTCTCCCACAATTCCATCTGGGCTTGCACCTAAGAATAGCAAATCTGGATCAATAAATAATCCACATCTTTTTATAGGACTTTGAAGACACATTTCGAGCTGTTCGCGCGCAATGTGTTCATTATTTTCTCTGTGTTTAATAGACTTGACGTGATCTAAATTTTTTTCTGTGACTATACTTTGGCCAAAGGACCTCATTTTATAAGTCCTCGTTTGCAAACTTTTCCGAAAACAGATGCAGATGCGAAGTCTTAATTTACGTTCTTGACGCCATTTTATTGACTCACCTTGCAGAGGAGTTCTTTTTTCTAGTAAGTGGCGATCTTCTTCAGACAAAGTTATATTTTTCATATGTTCTATTTTTTTGCTTTACGCTTTCCCATTATCGCTAAAACAGAAATATAAGTATTATTTTAATATAAGATATATAAACAACTAACACGAAAAAAGTAAAAGTCACAAAACTGAACTTACCTTATTTACGAGTTTGCAGCTGAATATTCGTACACAATAGATCGCGATCGAGTGTTCTCAGCGCGTCGCTCCGCAAATCGACGTGACCTCGCTCTGAGCTCCGGTGGTAGACTGAATTTCCGAGCGCATACGTCGCGTATATATTCAACAACGCGCGTCCATAGAAATAATGTATGGAGAATTTGAGACGAGTTTTTAGAAAATTCATAGTTAAATTACCAGACATTATTTTGCAAATGTAAAAAATACATACAAAGCTTTAGATATTAGAGATTAATATTATTTCAAGTTTGTATGAAAGTTCGTTTGTTTATAATACAAATTCAGTTAAACGCCAGCATGCCATTTTGGGCTTTTTGGTGTAACTTTACGATTTTTTTAAAACAAAGTGTTACATCATTATTTATTTTTGTTAAATAGAAAAGGTTAACTGATTCATTGTGCTATTTGTCATATTTTTTTTGTGTCAACTATCATAATAGTACTGATGGTATCGTTATAACCATGACTACAGTTTTGATTGATTTTACTCGATGCGGTCTTAAACAAAATGAACGGACAATCTGTCCCAGGGCCAGTGCCCAAGCCAGTGATGTGGAATGCGCTAATTAAATCAATAATCGAGTTAATCGCAAGCATGATGAAGCGAACGAACTTGAAAATTGAATGAACATTCCAACGAACTTTATACTGGAGTCGATTACAAATTAGATCTTAGTAATTTATACATAGGAGATAAAATCCTATAACCCATCTAATAGTTCAAACATCGCTATAAATAACAACGTATTTGCAATTCAACTACTGCTATTAATAATAAATTGTAGTATTAAGTTAGGTAAGCTTGTGATAATTTAGTGGTGGTCTTAATTTAGGCTGAGTTTAGCTAGAGTTTAGTGTAGGATAAACTCAACATTTATACTTAGTTTGTGTGGGAGTGTGCGCGGTAGTTTTTGTGTGTATTAGGTACTTTACTCTTCATACTAACAATAATATTTAATGACAAGAGATAGCCTCGTTGTAAGAAATTTAAATATTTCTTTTGTGACTTCAAAATCGAAATTCACTAGCTGAATAAAAGTATCCAATAGTTCCTATGACGATGTGATCTTGTGTAAAGAAGACATTCAATCGGTTTGGTTCCTATTAAGATGAAAAAAAAAATTCACAGGCAGCCGTTCAGTGCTAAAAAACATTTTCAATAGCCCCGCATCGCATCTCATCGCTTGTTGGCTGGACCCGGTTTGCATATTTATGGAGATGATGGCTCCGGTAACTGATTTAGTTGAAACAATGTATCGCATGAATATATTCATGACGTCATAATCGATCACCGCACGAAGCGAAGTATGTGCACCACTTTCAATCAAGCTGAGTTACAGACCTACAATTCCTAAATAATTTACTCGTAGTTCTGCGAACGGTAGACCTCGGAGCACAAACGTTTTTGCATCAATAATTACGCTCAGACGTCCACTGCTGCGTCGCTCGTAGAACTGACAGCCGACGGGGAAGAAAGGTTCTCAAGTGGCGACCACGAACCGGAAGACGCAGCGTAGGCTGGCCCCCCACTCGGTGGACCGACGACCTGGTGAAAGCCGCGGGGAGCCGATGGATGCAGGAGGCGAGCAGCCGCTCAAGGTGGCGTGCTCTGGGGGAGGCCTATGTTCAGCAGTGGACGTCTTCAGGCTGTTAATGATGTCCACTGCTGAGCACAAGCCTATTAACTAGTTGCGCTCCGTGGTTTATCCTCGAATAAAAGTATTATTTGTGTTAACCCAGCGTATAACCTATCTGCATTCTAAATTATGATTAAGTATAAGATATTTTAAAACATTTCTTTAATCTTAATGATTCTATTTCATAATAACGTTATTTACGTTATACTGATTTACACTTCAACAAGGTTATTGGACGAGCACTTGTTTCTTTGCACGTGTGTTTTGGCCACTTCACCGATACCATTACAATGGACAGGTTCAATCATAATAAACATACAAACAACTAACAATTAACTTAAACAAAGTTACAATACAATTCCAATTGCGTAGACGTTAGACTTAACACTAATGAGGTATTATTGTTCCGGGGCGGGACGGAGCGCAGTAAACCGTCGCAAGTCTCCGCACTGCGTGAGTTAAGGCTCCGTTACACGGCCCGGCTTGTTCCCGGCCCGGCCCCGGCCCGTATATCTGTCGCCGGCACAATACCGCCGCCACATACAGGTACACACTAAATCCACAACAGCGAAACCACAAACGGTGAAGAAGACAGTGCCTTAGATCTTGTCAAAGGTGACTAAGAAGTTGATGTTTTTATTTATCATCATCATCATCATCAAGAGCCTGAAGACGTCCACTGCTGAACATAGGCCTCCCCCAGAGAGCGCCACTTGGATCGGCTGCTCCTCCTGCATCTATCGGCTCCCCGCGGCTTTCACCAGTTCGTCGGTCCACCGAGTGGGGGGGGGGCATTTATTCCATGGTTTACTGGAAAACAAAAACGGAAAGACGAGCTATCTAACGTTTAAAAATGGTCGGACCAAAATCGTTGTATTTATTTCGGTAATTCCAGTATAAAACTTTTTGTCGTTCTTTCTTCCTTCGCGTATAAGCAAGTGTTGAGTCCTGGTATCAAAAGGTTTAAGCCGGGACTGGCAGTGAGGAGTAATCACACAACTTTGATAGCAATGTAACAAACGAAATATCATTCGTAATTTAAAATTCCACAACTGTGCTGCATTTAAACTATTAAATCCATATTCGGTTGCAATCAAGTTACATGATCTCCTTGCCGGTCAGGCTACCTGTATATTTTTTGTTTTTCTGCCAATAAGATAGCTTAATATGTTTAAAGTTCCGTTTCTGCCCCCCACTGGCATTGTGCTGCGTTGAAATGGAACAATTAAGGCGAACACACTTTATGAATACGTATGAGCCGCTCAATGATTAGATCCGATTGATTGATGGTTTGTTTGTGCCTGCGTCACCACGCGGAGGATTCATTTCACCATCTAAATACGTTAATATAAATTGTAGATAAAGTTACCTACACCTATACCTATAGCTTATTTGTGTTTTGGATATAGCAGAAAATTCAATTAGGTAAAGATCATTCGTTTGTAGATTTAGTACGGTCGTTAGTAAATGCAACTTACCAACAACAGTAAGGTTGTATCTGAAGCTGGTGGTCTGCGTGTTTCTAAAGTCGACCCTGCAGCGGTACACGCCCTCGTCGCGTCGCTTGACGTCACGCACGAGCAGCGCCGCGGGCGGTGGTGACGTGGAGAAGTGTGCGCGTGGCCCGAACACTTCTGGCGCTGACCAGTGGCGTGCTTCTGATAGGTGCTTGCCCCGGACGTCAAAACTGGAACAAGAAAACATAATATTAGCAATTATTTCCGTAGTCATCACACGTCTATAATTCTCGACCGGCTTCAATAAACAATCTTTGGGTGCAGTCGATAGATTCAAATATACCAGTCTCGATTAGCTGCTTATAACACATATTCATAATTTATTGATTATTATCCGCATGTAGGTACTAATACGGGTGTTATAGTTTTCATACTCATTATGAAAATACAAAAATACAAAGGAGCTATATCGATTTTTAGTTATGATCAAAGTGATCTTATAATAAAGTAATTAATTTGATACAATCTAAGAAATGCTGCTAAGTTCTACCCACAGATTAAATAATTGACTATACTACCACAGAGTAAGAATTATATTACTCAAATATTGTTTATTAACGGGATACTTAGGTACCATGTAAATTGTTTTTTTAGTAATGTTAGTGACCATGGAAGTTTAAAATCTAATATTGTGTATTGTGTTTGTGTTATAATTCACAAATACATAATTGTTGTCGCTATAAAAAAACATTTTATTTTGTGTAGTTTTTTGATCATATTCAGTGCTATCAAGTAGGTAGAATGGTTTAATATCACGCCCACGTAAGGTAACTTTAAGTGAAGAATATTGTATAAGTACAAGATAAGAAGGCGTGTCATCTTTATTATATCAAAAGCTATAAGAATAATAATTTTATTCGACAATGAATAAGAAGAATGAAAAAAAATATTAAAAAGACTCAAAACACACTTTAAATACAAAACCTAATTTTGAGTGCCAAGCAATATAATAATGAAATATTTATGGAAAATAAGATTTAACAATATTTTAGAACACATATAAACAACTTAAATGGAAAGCGACACGTTAATTATGACTTTCTTCTAGACTTCATGAACTTCAAAAAATTATATCGAGACTGTATTTTGTTCGTTTCATTCGAAAAGCAATACACACACAGAACAAAGATTAAAAGAATTGTATGAAAGGAAATTGAAAAAGCGGTTGAACATTTCATGAAACATTATTTTTTATGTCTCTATTGGCCGCGCAAACTAACCTCCAAAAAAAACAAGCTTCGGGAGCACAAACATAGTTTAATCTGACTAAACCTGGCCATTCGGTTCGTCCAATAAAACGGTCGATGGCCTGTGAGCGGCAAACAAACAGGCCACCCACTGTTTTTAGGGACGAAAATAGTTAAAAATCAAGGACCAATTTGTACCGAGCAATTTAGTTTCTAGTACGGTTTGTAAAGGAACAAAGCTTTATTTTAGTAAACTTCTTTACAATATTGGATGAGAAAAAAAATCTTCAACCTACTTGAGTATTTTTATTTAATTTTTTCGTGGTTTATAAACATAAAATAAGCTTAGCTTTATTTTTAAAGTTATGATAACTACACTTAATTATCATCATCATCGTGAAATTTCAGCACAAGTCAACCCACACTGATGGGAGTAGGCCTATTCTCCTTTACACCACAGATTACTAAATAATAATATGTTACTATACGTAACTCACGCCGTCTGTTCCGGTTCTGTGCGAGTCTCAACCACTGTTTACCTACCTACCTACCTACCTTGCTACCTTGACAATGACATCTGACCATCAGACGGGTGCTGCCTACTAGTCATACCCATAACTATACTACGAAGTGATCATTCAAGATATGGATAATAATAGATAAATAACGAATGTAAATTGAAAATGAATAATATCGATATCGATATTTAATTTCATACCGGTTTTTAATTTTGTCCCTCTTAAAGGCTCTAGCAGAAAGTTATTTACCGTATATAGGAGATAGGAGATAGCATTTCATATCGCCATGTTGAGTTGAAAGTTCACAAACCACAATTTCAGCTATATCTGGACCTTTTATTGAACGACGGAAGCTGTGTGCAAATGCAAATAATTTGCTTCATGAAATCAGTACAAAAATAAAATAAAACAACGCGTGTTTGTAACTAGGCTAGTACAACTAAATAGGCCCGCATTTGCACCTGTGTATAAACAGAATACCAAGCTCTGTTAAATATGCCAAATGTACTTCAGCGTGTCTACTGCAATTGTTTCACTACTAAACAACCACATACGTTCTAATTATTTGATAATTTTGAGGTAGAGTCTCCAGTTCACTTTATAGCACGGAAACAATACCTATGGATGGGCACTTCGTCACACATTTTCAGCGCTGAGCCATAATACAGGACGTCAGTATGTCGGCGGTGTACTGACGTCGTACGGACAATATGTCACGCGTTATCGACGACCTACTGTCAACGACGTACCGCGTAAAATAAAATAAAAGCGTAAAAGTTTGCTATCGTAGTGACTGTACTCGTGTATTTGCTATCTTAAGGCAGTAATAATAAATTTCATCAAATCCGTTTCAAAGCTAAGTGGTAAGAAACAAACGTACTTACGTACGTGCGCACACACAAACTTTTGCATTTATAATATTAGTAGAAAAACAAGATTGTGTAGGCCAGTAAGTCGATTGTGTGCTTCATTAAAGAACATACTGTTTGCTAAAACAACAAAACAATTATAATTATTACGTTACCTTCAGTCACAGTAACATCAAATAATTTAAAAATATGTACAGTAATCTCGTTATCACCGAATAAAATATTAATGTTCCTCCGAAATAGCAGCGAGATTTCAAAGTACGCGCTTATTTTCATAAAGCCCCAGTTTGTAAGCCTTTTTAAGCTAAATTAGTTTAATAAAAACGGATTTTAGCATGAATACCGTTTAGCTACAAAGTTTTGTTTTTCAATGACTTTGGATGTCATCATCACCATCATCATCAATAGCCTGAACATAGGCCTACCCCAGAGAGCGCAACTTTGAGTGGCTGCTTGCCTCCTACATCCATCGGTTCCCGTAATGTGTGTTAAATACATTATTATGCTGTCAATTATTATTGTAGAGAAAACTAAAGTAAACGGCACTTTTAAAACCTTAAAAATGTATATATGTATAAATGTATATATGTGTATGTGTATGCATAAATGTAACTAGGAGAAGATTAGACCCATGCTCACATGACTTATTAGTCAAATACTGGCCTTAAATCGATTCTTCTTGCCGCTCAAGACTCAAGACAAGCTTCTTTCGAAGGATATAGCATGTACGCGTCGCATTGCACTTAACTTTAGCCAACCATTCGAGAAACCCGTGCCTTATCTTTCCTCTTTTATCCATTGTATAACGCCCCAAATGGATGTAATCAACTCATTGTTTATTTCCAAATCATGTGGTGAATATTTCAGATCACGAGCCGATGAAATTGATGACAAATTCTATCCCCACATTACCAGTGTCATCGCCGTAATCATTCCTAACTCGTCACGATTCATATTTTCCATCGGATCGTGTTGTTTTTATTTCCCCCCGAGGTCCGCCGCTCATCTTGTATTCTGCCGTCGCGTCGCGCATGCCGTCAACCCGCCCTACACCGCCGCCGTATAATTTTTAGCAGTACTTTGTTTTGAGTTTTCGTAAGTATTGGGTGATGATGTAGGTGCCTTGTTAAGGCAGTCAATTCTGCATTACTTTTTTTAATGTATGAACCTCCTCGACCCCTTCCCTATTTATCCATACTAATCTTCTATTTAAATAAAAGGCTTTGTCCTGATGATGGACTGACTGAAAAACAACGTCAAGCCTAAACTAAACAAAAAGAGACGTTAAGATAATATTTGAAGAACGTCTTCCTTTTATGGTGTATAATAGGGGTGAAGAAAACGAGAAAGTTTTTGAAAACTCAACCTCTAAAGGGGTCTAATGTGGTGAAGATTGTATAGAAACGCAGTTGAAACGGCGGGTTGCCTCTAGTTCACCATCCATGGGGTCCATGTTGTTACCTTATAATATAATTAGGACTTATTTCTAATGTAAGATCAATATGCACATGTGGAAACAGAATAAATGAATATGAGTTTAGGTAAATGTATAAAAATTCAATGTTGCCTGTCTTACTTGTATGTTTATTTGAGCAGCTTTCACGCAAATGCGGCTGAACTGATTTAGATGACACTTTGCTCAGATTGCTTCAGGTACATACTTTTATTCCGGAAAACTTTTGGTATTACAAAGTAAAAGAGTTTTACACTCAAGGTTAATAGAATAGTCCGCCCTGATACCATAAATTAAGTAAGCTATTGAAACCTTTATGATATCATCATCAATAGCCTGAAGACGTCCACTGCTAAACATAGACCTCCCCACAGAGCGCCACTTTAAGCCCTTTATGATATATATTTACGTTATTCGCATGTCTAACACACCTAAAACACACAACTTGAAGCAACCATGTGTGCCAACGTATCTACCTAATATGTTGGTTGATCGCCTCTGTCGTCGCTCACATAGTGTAACAGCAAGCGGCTGACTAAGCTGACGGCACTTGACGTCTAACAAGCCTAGACTTTATTGCGATGTAAATGCTGGGGTCGGATCTGTCGCGGCTAAGTGACTGAAAGGGTGGAAAATAAAAATACGTGTCGCGTTGTCGCGGTGATAAATCTTGACTGGAACGCTCATGACTAATGTCACGGAAAGCTTCCACGAGACAAATCGTTGACTGTCTACGAGAAGCTAACGGCGCTTATTTAACTGAAGATATATCAACGGCGTTCTTTATGAAACTGTCACATACTTACGAAAGCTAAAAGTGAAGTGAAACAAAAAAAAAACATAAAATGAAAACTTAGAAATTCTCCGATTCAAAAGCCTCGAAAAGCAATAGCAAGCTAGCCACGTTCAAGGAAGTAACTTCATTTAAAAAAAAAATCGGTTGATACATTTGGGGGCTACAATGCCAGGGATAGATAATATATAGATACACACGTTAAACTAATAACATCCATCTGTTTGCGTCGTGAGTTAAGAAGAGAAACGGAAAAGTATGGGATCGTATAGATTTGATACCGACATCGAACCTGTAAAATTCTCTGCAACGCCGGCATTGGACATCCAATATAGTTAACGCCACACCGTGACAGTTTAAATAATACTCTGTCACGTGACAATACGCGGATATGACGGTACGTGACGCGCCTCGCGACGTGACGCGCTCTGATACACGCGCTGTTTGCTAGTTGCGTAGCCTTTTCTGTCACGTCGCCGCGACTAATGAAACATTCATTCTAGGAGGTGTTTGGGGTGAACAAGCCGCAAGCATTGTTTCAGATAACGCAATCGGTACACATAGTCACGGAAAGCTGTAAGTGACCACCGGGGAACATAATCCAGATATATCATAAGGGTGTAGTATTTATTGCATTCGTTCGGTGCGGGGTTGGAAGAAGTGGCACTCTCACAATGAGTTCTTTAGCTGAGTGTGTTGATTTAATTAGCTTAAATTTTACATTAAAGTTATAAAAAGTTAAAGAATCTTTCTGGTCTTTCTCACAATAGTTTAACGTTTTGATAGTTAGCAATGAATTGACAGCACTTAATGTTGCAGACTACCCTCGCACCATGTCGGATCTTCCATCAATTGTATCCACCACAGAGTAGGGGAAAAATTACATTTGTTATAATTCCTGAAATTTAAATCTATGTTCGAGTCTCAAAATACCCAGGTGCTCACCCTGTGGTACCTTAAGAATAATAATATACTACTAACTTTAAGGTTATATTTCTAACACATAATAGCCTCGTTCAATGAGCGCATGTCGTACCGTCCAACCACTCATATCATGTTACCGAGCAGTATTGCTTATTTATTACTACTTTTCTCGTAATGTCTCGTCGAGGTACCAATATGGAATAAACAATAATATAGCACTCGTCCGGGAGAATCGTTCCTATCTCGCGGGATCAGGTGATCCATTACGTATTGTTGGAAAGTATATAACACAGGGTAATATATTGAGAGCGTCTGAAGTAGCCATGTGTTTATATGAGTTTAGTTATGACGGCTGGATGACGTTCTTTGCTGAAAACAGGCCCTCCCCATAGATCGCCACTTTAAGCGGCTGCTTGCCTCTTACATCCAACAGCTCATCGCGGTTTTGACCAGCTAGGTGAACAAGTAACTTTATAACAACCGATAGAAACACACGTTCGCAAGGGTTTTACAGTTTCAATACGGAGTAGTTAAATAAATATACGATTTTAAATAAAAAATAACGGCGCCAGGTACTTCTCCAAACGATGACTCTAAATTACAACCAAAGAAACATTGTATTGTTCGAAGCTACTGTTCACAGATTAACAATGCAAATTTCCATTGTTCCAGCATCACTCATCTCGTTATGTTTACGAAAACATGAGTCGGTACAACGATCCGAGAGCTTCGACCTACACCAACACCTCAGAGGAAGCTCGGAGCATCGATCTCTTTTATTTACAGCTGGTTAATGGATGGCGAGTTGTTCTTCTTCATTTTTATATTTATTATTATACAAACAAGGTAATGCAAAACAGTATCAGATCTTCAGATAAATGTGTAAGTTAAGGTTAGTGACTGATTACCGATGGGGAAGAAAGGTTCACGAGTGGCGACCACAAAACGGAAGACGCAGCGTAGGCCTCCCACTAGGTGGACTGACGGTCAGGTTAAAATCTCAGAAAACCGATGGGTGCAGGCGGCGAGCAGCCGCTCAAAGTGGCGCTCAGTGGGGTAGGCCTATGTTCATCAGTGGACGTCTTCAGGCTGTTGATGAGTGTTATTAGTAAAGATTGCCATACCAATTAATCCGTTCGGCGGCCAGTAGATCTACACAATTCAATTGTGTCGTGCTCCTCAATTGTTAATCGGTTAAATGAACAGCGACCAAGACAACACAAAAACAAAAAAATGTCTTGACTTTGGTTTGCAAAACAAAATAATTCGTTGAGCTTTTCAAGCATCTAACTATGCTTATTCAAGACTAGAACATGAAAGGGTTTCCTTAATATTATAGGGATCATTTTGCAAGTTGGATTAGGTTATAGGGTAGGCATGAGAAACTCTTCTACTTTGATGTATGTGACCGATCAAACACGGAAACAACCTATAGTGCGAGCTTGTGAACTGTATGTATGTATGTAAGGGCTGTGGCAACGTGGTATCACATTCGTAGTTAGGGCGGAGGTACACTGGTAGAATTGCAAATTTAAACATGACGTCGTCTCATGGAGGCTTCCCCAGCGACTACTCACTTAAGGTGAGTTTCCACGGATTCCACGTTGAGATACGTCGGCTCACGTCTACGTTATTTTCATTTAAATGTACGCCTTGAAATACTTCTGATAAGTTTTATCTCGAAGTTACAGATGGATGCTGGAGTTAGTACTCTGTATGCTGTAACGGGAGCCGAGCAGACTAATAACGAGACTAGAATGTAAGCTAGGTCTATTGTATCTACTTTGTACCTAAGTTAAGTTTTAGTTCGCAGTGATCCCCGGTGTATGACGTACCTACTGCCACGCGTTTGGATTTAGGTACGTCATAGACAGATAAGTATAAACTTAAAAGCTGTCAAACTTTAGTGCGTTGGGGCGTTAGGGTTGATTAAAAACAGCCTATAATGACTTTTTATCTTCCCAGTGCTCAGGCTTTTGGTAGAGTTATAAAAAAAACAATGCCCACCATTTAAACATGACTCATTAATCAGTTATTGCTTTAATTGTATCTACACGAGCAGGAGAAGAAGACCTTTCATTGTTTTTCCTACACTTTGTCATGAATTGGTAAAAAAAATTGGGTAACAGTTTCTATTATGTATTAGTGTTTTCCACGTCTTATTACATAACACATTACACATCACGTAACCAAAGTATCGGTGTAAACACGAGAGGTTTCAGTCCCAGGGCTGCCACATTACCGGAGCCATTCGTAATAACGCTTTGCCAAATTGAGTAATTCTACGCCTTCAACTAAGCCTTATCGAGTTACATGCTGCGGCCGCCAGCCCTTGAAACTGATTGTTTTGTTTATATTTCGGCTCGGAGTAACTCTTGCCAAGTAGGAGAGATGAAACTTAAGTAGTATTGTTATTATCTCTGAATTGATGAATTTAGCTCAACTTTGATGTAGCGGCCTTATTGCGCGTGATCATTATCATCATCCTCTTTGCCTTTTCCCATTTGTTATTGGGGTCGGCTCTCAATGCTATGCTATGTAGCGGCGAGCGAACAGAATTACACGAGCGACTGCCATCTGACCTCGCAACCCATAAGGGACCAGTAACAGGGATGGTTAGACCAAGTGTCAGATTCTGTTAGGCGTCTGACTACCCGTAACGATTGCTATAAATGTTTTTATGACAACCGGCACCGACGGCTTAACGCCGTGCTCTCCGAGGCATAGATCGATGGCATCGAAAACTGCTCATAACTTACTAGATAAATCATTGGTGCAGGGCTGAGGATCGAACCCGGCGTCGTAAGATTGCGAAGCGCACATGCTACTGCTCGGCCACCATCGCTCCCATCGCATCCGCCTTATTACGCGTGATATCACAGAATAATAATGAATAGTACTACAACTACATTACTTTTTAAATTAGATTAAAAATAAATAGGACTGCTTCAAAATGGGATTTAACTCGTCTATTTATAGCATTATTTGGCGGTGATTTCAACACGGATATAGTGTTCAATAAATATGAGTAATCGTAATATGTATAAAATATAGTAATCCATATAATGTGGCTTTAGCCATCGAGGTGAACGAGTGTATACACGCCCACAGATACAATATAAACCAACACATGAACATCACACGCGTCCATAAATCAACCCCAGATAAATCTGATGAAAGTGGAATTAAACATCGCGACGCAGCTGCGCCCGCATATTGTGTACAAATAAAAATGAATAATTCCGTCTAACACGTGTTCATACAAAAATCGCTTCTCCAAATACGTCAAAAGGAACGCACGACTAAAGGACAACGCAGAATAGCAAATGTATGAATAGGGCGAATATTATTTATTTGACGGCGGCCCTTTGATACATTATTCGTTTGGAGCACAATGGAACGATGGAATGGCAGTTGTTTTAATGTTGCTGGAATTGTGACAAACAGAATGATTGATTTGTTTCTTGTCGATACTACACATTCTTTTGGTAAAAATAGATAGATATAGATACCTACATACTCAACACTAGTAGTTCTGCGAACTGTAGAGCTCGCGGGCACAAACGCTTTTGCAACCACGCGCCATGATGTTGTACTTAGCACGTCCCGAATTCAGATCTCACGGCCTTATATCTCGATAACCTTTTGACCGATTCTGCTCATGTTTGAAATACTTGTTTAGAATTGAGTACCCAATGCTTTTTCAAAATATTATCAAAATAGGCTGGTAAATGACGCCACTGCAAACTTCCCCCCTTTTTGGGGAACTGCCCCACCTATCAAAAATCACCACCGACAAAAAATCCCTGATTTAGTAGAACTTGTATACCAAGCTTCATCAAGATTCGTTGAAAAATGCGACCTGTACGCGAGTACGCACATCCGGACAGACGACAGCAAAGTTTGGCAAGTTGAAGCAAAGACTCGCTCACTTCGTACGCTCGGTCAATAATGACTACAGCCCTACTATGGCCCTCCTCGCCATAGTAGGGCTGTAGTCACTATTGACCTATATTATCAACGGAACGTGGGTTAATATGAACCACTGAATTATTATCGTCTCTGAAATCAAAGAAAGGTAGGGTATACTTTGGTGTCGGAGTACCAGGCTAGCATCATTTAAAAAGAGATCACTGCGATTAAACAGATGCGCATTAGACAGGTTTTGTATAAATGGCGCATGTTAAATCTAGTTCATTCCCTTGAGACGGGCGAGTGCCCAATCCGCGATATCCAACTTGTAACATATTGCCGAAGTTGGGGCCGTATCTACCGCGATGCGAACACTTCTACACTTAAACTCGTGCTTCCTTGTGTGCGCTTAGTTGTTAAGCTTGTAACGATACAGGCTGTCTCGTGACGTCACAAATATTATAAATTTTACCTAAAGTATAAAAATACTGAAATAATTTGATCAAAGCATTTTACGCACAAAGAATAGTCCAAAAATAAAGGAAATAGTCGTTGGCATCGCATTAACTGATAGAGAAAATGTAGAGATAGGTGTAAAAGTGGTTATCTGTGGTAAAATAAGGTAATAGTAAAAGAAATCAAACCTCAAAATAATTCTCATACTAAAAGGTTCATACTTAGATATGGGGAGCTGCTAGTCGTAGAGCGTTCGATCACTGAATGTGTCAAAAAATTTCCTGGAATTCCAAATTTAATTGTGACAGATTTATGTTTCTTAATTTCATTGTCCAATCCCTGAAGCTCGCGTGGTGAAAGTAGGAGCATGCGTAAGAAATTTTTGTTAAGGCTAGTACGTTTTGATAACCTCAGTGGAGGGGTGGTTGAGTAGGTCGAATCGTAACTCGGAGGCGGCGGGTTCGATTTCCGCGACAGGAGAAATGATTGAGCACGGGAAATAAAGGCGCACATATTAGTAAGATGAGTAAATAATTACAAACTAAATTACATTATGGTAGAATTTATTTAATAAAAATCGTAGAATTTGAGGAATCATTTTGTACTATTCGTTATTTATAATCGTACTAATATTAAAAAAAATGCGAAAGTTCTTGTGTTAATGTTCGTTACTTTATATCTTCGTAACTGCTGAACCGATTTTGATGAAATTTGGAATGTAGATAGCTTATACGCTGGATTAACATACAGAATACTTTTGTCCGCGATTAACACCGCGGGGTGCAACTAGTATTATCATATTTTTGGTAGAGAAAAGTTGTAATGATTTATTCGTAGAGACTTACATTTCAAATTGAGGTTAATGAAAAATAAACATCTAGTGTACTTTTATAAGATTTTGACGGTCTTTTGTCAGTTCTGGATATGTTAGCAGAAGGTTGGAGAATTCATCGAAAATGAAGATTAGGCAAGGCTTGTATTGTCGGGGTCAAATAGCTGATACTAAATAAAACGCTTAAATACTTTTTGTTTGTAAATGCGTACGGAGAATGCGATGTAGCATCCAGACTTAGAACAGTTTGTGTTCGTCACATAAATGTTTGTCCTGGATGGGAGTAGAACTCACGATCTAGAGCTCGGAGGGGGAGCTACTATCAACCGGGCTAACAAGGCAGTCTAAATTGATCATAAATATAGAATAGATTGAATGGATACATTGGAATTAGGTATATTTTTAGTGTTTTCATGTTTACCATTTATGTATACTAAAGAACGGTTTTGGAATAACGTGCCCTTAAATGCGAAGCAGAAGGAATCGTGTGGGACGATATCGAGCTGTCAAAATAATTAAGTCGTCTTTTGTTAGTGAAGTATCACAACCATACGATATGGAGGAGACTAGGATCGGTACTTGGATTTGCTTTTTAATGAGACGGATGAAATAGTATGGGGAAATTATAGCAAATTGAGAACGAAAAATCTTTAATAAATTGAAGTGGGGACAATAATCATACAAACGCTATTATTGGGGTATTTATATTCATGAAATTATTGTTTCTAGACGGAAGATAAAAAGATTTTTATCTTTTAGAGAGTGCAGAAAGTATTTAAAGGGTAGCAGAGTAGTTTGTTTATATATTGAAAGGATCCACGTTAGGAGGGTTGAATAATTTTAGGCGAGACTAGTTCTTTAATAATTCACAATATTTTCTAGAATTATTACGGGAAGGGATATGTTTCATAGATTGAGAGATCTCGGAGAAAGTGTATATAGTACAAGGAGAAGTCACGAGGACGTTTTAAGTATTAATTAAGACGGATTACATACTCGGTTGTGATTTTTCATACAAGATTTAATTATGCTTTTGTTGGGATTTTGAATATCTTAACGGAAATTTATTTTTAGGCTGTTACAATATGAAAACGCAATTTTCAAACACCTAGTTATTTTATAAGAATAAAGGAATTATATTTTGTATGTACTTTAGTAAGAAAATTGGGACAAGACATTTTTTTTTAAACATATAGAAACAAACACATCGACGCGCGCACTACTAAACGTGACCAGGCAAAAGCTATAAAAGATCTGTCAAGCGGTCAAACGCAGTCAGTTATAAAATCATTCACGGGATTCGCAAGTCGAAACCTGGAAAAAAATGCACGTGAAATTCACGGTTAAACTCTTAGTTAGCTTCGCCCTCTCAATTAATTCTGGATCTGGGGGGAAGTATGCCTCGGGTCCAGGAACTCAGTAAGAGATAAGTTGAAACATTGCAACGAAGCTTGTCTTCCCTTATTTTGCTTAGGGTATGCAGTTCGCGTGTTTTGTGGAGACCTGCACCAGATTTTGCCTCCGTTATAGGATCTGGATCCACCTTTTTGGTTTGGTTTGCATTCTGGCTGAAAGGAGGGCTGAAAAGATTAACTGTCCCGTCTTCGTGTATACGATACCCGGATCCTAAATGCAAATTAAGCTGAACTGTCCCAAGTGATAGGGTTTTGTCTTGTATGCTGCCCATGGACCCCGGTCCCGCATGCAAGATAAAAATTAGGTGGCAACAGGTTTTAGCTTTGGAGAGCTTTTGTCACAGCTCGTTCTCTCATAGGGTTAGATCAGGTATGTTCTCATTGCACACACCGAGAACAGACATGCACGTTTAAAAGTAAATGTGAGATTTGTAGCAATCTCCAGTGTTTGGGGGTACACACTAATGTATAGGGAAAAGCTATAAGTCGAGGAATACACATAGGAGGGGAAAGTTAGGGATATTCGCGGAAAAATAATAGTGTTAGGGAAATAGATAAAATTCAATAAATAAATAAATAAATTTAAAGCGGTATAAAATATAAAAATACATTTAAAGATAAATTCATTATAATAAAATACTAATAAATAAAAGTGCAAATAAATACAATACGTAAGTGATCAAAATTATAAAAATATAATCCAAGTTTTCTCGAAGGTTGAAGCTGTGGGTGTTTATTGTAGGGCTAGTTTGTCGTGGACCTTGCTTTTGACGCAAAGCTAGGTGATCATAGAAGGTTTTAACGTACAGAGAACAATACGTAAATTTATAAATCTATTTTGTGGTAAAAGTACGTTGTACTATATATCTATTCTGTGGTATAGGAAGGTATTTCTTTAGCTGGTTTTGCGATGTTCTACGGAGGATATGAGAAAGGTTCTATCCCTACACGGTTATTACAATATGCATAAATAGATAGGTATTTTCTTAGCGGATTCTAGGCGGAATTTTACTTAGGAGAGTTGGAAGGATCATATTCCTGCAAAGAAACGAACGTTTTGTTTCTAGTTGCAAAATAGGTAATGTTTGAACGAAAGTTAAGGAACTACCGGGAATTAGTAACGAATGGGAATTCATTCCTTTTACTTAGATAGCTATTGGGAATTTGTTCTCTGTATGGAATCATTCGCGAGTAACTGAAATAAAATCGTAATTGAGTTTCACTCTAGTACGAAATATGTAATGCTTGTGCGATAGTTAAATAACTACCGGGAATTTATTCATAGTTTAGGGTTATTCGTGTTTGTTTATAGATCAATTTAGTGGAATTCAGAGTTGGGTTTGTTTGATTGATTTTTCAATAAGAATTTTACTATTTATTCTATAAAAACATTTAATGTACTAGTGATAAGAAATTGTCCTTCGTGTCTTGGGTCAAGCACAGCAGTACCTGTTAGTGATCTCCTTACCAAACGGATAGGGGTAGCTAATTTAAAGATTCGAATGAGAATATCTTGTTGTTAGGAAATAGCATCAATAATCTATAATATTATATGAAGGAAACATGTCCTTATCGTATTTCATAATAATGAAACATAATACCTAAATTATATAAACGGGTTTTAGATTACTTTTCAATACAAGTTCTGGAAAATAGAGACAACCTGAATATCACTAACAGATCATTGAATTCAAATAAATGTTTATAGTTAAAATTAATACTACTGTTTATTCCACTGCATGCTGTTGATATAGAATCTACGATAATATTGATAATCTTTAGACGAAAACTAGGAGATTTGAAAGTTGAGCTATTTTTAGAGTCTGTCATATACCGAATGTAGTACGTATTAGATAGACTCACAATTAACTAAGGTGATGTCTATTTTGTTAGGATTTGGAAAAAAATAATGTCCTCTTGTCCCTTGCACCTTTTGGAGTCCAAACTAGATAAGTAGATAAGAATAGGTAGATGGGGTACCTGACGTACTGACTTGGGATAAATAGAACAAAATTTAGTAAAATCAAATTTCTCTTAGTGTGGGGGAATTTCACACACGGTACCTCCGTGTGGGAAATTTCAAGCACTAAATAGTGGAGGGTTAACCAGCCAGGTAGTCGAGACCCACAGCATTGGAGCGGTGGCGGGGCTCCTATGCCAGAGTTATGATAAACAAATAGAGTTTACTATGACTTTGCTATATAACAAGCTTAAACTCAGTTAGCAATACATTTACTTACGTTTTACCTACGCTTTATTTACGTTTATGTTTATTTCATTTTACGGTCATCGTGAAGAATTATTTTACTTCAGTTTTGGTTATGACTAGGAACTATAATGTTCAATTTTTTGCAGGAAAAAATTATTCATTCCTACAATTGAAACCTTTCGAAAATATAGTAGGAAATATGTTGATTGGTGCATAATATGATTTTATGTGGAAATTTCAGTTCGGTTACTCAGAGTATAGGAATAGTGTTCATCAGGGGATTAAATTGCAATTATTTGTAGGACGATGAATATTTTAAATTAATTTAATATTATTGAATAGGTTAGATGTTAGTTAGGTATTGTCTCATTACTTTAAAAGGATTTGGATTACAACATTATCACAACGTACGGTCCTACCATTTATTAGGTGACGATTCACAAGGCCATAAACATTAAAACAGGTAGTCCAAAATAGTCAACAAAATTTGATAACTTTTTAACGTATGATTAGTTTTAGAATTTCCGGTGAATTTAATTAATTATTTATTATTATTAAAGAGTTAAATATAGGGTGTTGTTACAAGCTCTCGCGTTTATAATTTAGTAGATACCTATTTAATCACAAGTGTTAAATAGAATCCTGCGTTAGGGTATAAATTTGAAAGTTAGTGTGTTCATACCGCGGGGTAGAATTTGATGCAACTTGTTCTAAATAGATTCTTCGGATCCTGGAGTATCATAATATGCAAACTGTGTGTGCTTCTTCTTCTCGTGTATGCAAGTGGTCACCAAAAATTAAAAAAAAAACCTATCTGAAAATTCTGACTCCAGGGCTGACCCTGGACTTTTAAGCCGCCCTAAGGCGATTGGTTAAATGACTATATTTACTGTTCTGATTTGGTTTAATGACTATATTTATTGCCTTGCCCTAACAGCTGAGACCGAACGGCTTACCGTGCCTTCCGAAGCACGGTAGCGCTCAGTTGTATAATGACGCTTTTTTGCTGTAGTGGTCACCCATCAAAGTAGTGACCGCAGCAACGTTGCTTAACTTCACCGATCGGTTAGAATAGGGTAGTCGTGCTTCGCTATGAGCGCTACGTGTGTATGAATTAGGATACATTTACAATTTTTATCCCGGAAAATTGTGCATTTCCTTTGTTTATTGTCCACGTAGTACCAGGATAAATCTTTTTTGGAGTATTTGGTAAACTTACCTAATACAATATATATATATAATAACAAACATGAAATAAATTACTAGCAATCAGCACCCTTGTCACATTCCCAGTCGCACGTGAAATAAAATACCTCCGCTTACCTATATCCTTTTTGCCTGTATATTACTAGAGAGCCTATTTCATCCTGCCACAACAAATAAACTCTCATTTCGTATTTCATTACCCGCAACTAGTAATACAACATCCTTTAGATCCCAAGATCACTCCTTAACGTACTCTCTCTTGCGATACTCAACAAAACGCCTCCATCTCAAAATACGACGTAAACAAATCGTCCAATAACCATCGCCGCTCAAGCCCCTTATATATATAATTCAGTCCTCAATAGCGCGGCCACGGATGAGTCAGCAGGCGGGACGCCCGCACCCAAACCCGGGACGGCGGAGATTACTGATTTCTGATACCTCATTCGCTGTTACAACGCCAGAAATCGGAAAAGTACTCGTTGCGCGCCGCCTTCCAACGATCCGATGTTTTGGTGATTGGATATTTGAGCTTTTAATAAAATCTTATATCGTTTTGCGATGTTCAACTTTTTTGGGACATCAATAGCTTACAGGATCACTAACTTTATCCGACGCAATTTTTGTGAATTTAAGCTCTACGAAGTACGAAGTTGTTTTGTGTCGTCAAGTTCTTAATAGGGTCGCAACGAAAGCTACAGTTGTAATGACCCCATACAAGTAAATAGCCTAATTCTGTACACAACCGCACCCTCTAATGATTTGCATTTAAACAAGGCCATCAATTAACATATAAAAAGGAGAGCGTACGTGGCGGGTGTTTGTATTGTAAGCAAATGTTGCGAGGGGCATAAATCTGCTGTGTCGGATGTTGCGCTGCCATGAATCATAGAGGGCGGTGGTGCCGGCCGACGGCGGCGGCATGCGACCCGCGGGTGCGACGTGCGACGTGTCGCAGCGTGTGTGCCTCGGCAGATCTCCTGCTACTCGTCTACTAGGTCACTGTCGGCTCAATAACACATACTCAGCATCTTTTATCCAAACATTTAACTGAAAGGTCATTTATTTATTTATTTATTTATGTATTTATTTATTGTGATAAAAACGACAAAATCAATTAAAATTACTACAAAATATTTCATACAGAATTAACATATCAAAGTATTAAATATTTAAAAAATAGGTACAATGAATTATTACAATGTCAAATAAAATAAAGTCAGAGTTAAACAAAAAATAAGAAAAGTTTCACTGTCACTACTATCAGGATTACCCGTATTGCTCCATTGGTCACTCATGCTTTCACAATATGTCAATACTGCAGCAACAATGTCAGACCACTTGTCAAAAGAAAAGTCAAAATCAGTGTTGGCGTCACGGAGTGCATTGAGGTGGCGCAGAGGGCGAACCAGCGGAGACATCGCTCTTGCCCTTGTACGACCGCTATCAACTGAGAAGAGTTTATGCTGTCCTCTGTCACCACGCCTCTTTAACGGGACCTCGATTTCGTCAGGGATGAATAACACACACAGTAGATTGTGCAAGAGTAAACAGTCCACAGAACCCTTCAGCACTTTGAGGCAAGTGGTGAGCTGATGGAACATTCTTCTCACCTCCAGAGAGTTAAAGCCTAAGTGCCCGAGCAGAAGCTTGGTCGGGTACCGGAATGGGTAGTAACCATAGGCTTTTCTCTAAAGAGATCTTAAAAAGGCTTTTTGGGACCTTTTCAAGCATCCGAGCATAGGTAACATGGTGCGGTCATGGTCTAGGTATCAAACTATAGAGGTGTTCTGCAGTTTCACCAGCAAAAATGTACACAAACAATGTTTTTGGAGGTAGATATACCATCTGGGCTGTGATTACGTCATAAACTTTTAAATAAACAGGTCAATGCCGATTCAAGTGCAAATTCATTTTCAGGCATCTGTTTAGACAATCAATTTTTACCTTTTAGATCCGACTACTTTTCGTTTAGCTATCAGCTTACGTTTGGGCGCAAGATGCTGTGTGGCCCATCGCTGCCAGTGCGGTACTGCAGTTGACCAGCTCGGTCATCACGGTCTCTCGTGTTCAAAAAGCGCTGGTCGAATTTCGCGACACGCTAGTCTGAATGACATCATTCGCCGGGCTTTTACCACCGCCAATGTTGCAGCCATTCTCGAAACGAATGGTCTCATGCGTGACGATGGTAAAAGACCTGACGGAATGACTCTGGTTCCCTGGAAGATGGGGCGGCCTTTAGTGTGGGACGCTACTTGCGTCGATACTATGGCGCCGTCACACCTTCCCGAGACACACGTTAAGGCGGCGCCGCGGCTAATTCTGCTGAGCAGCTAAAACGTCCCAAATATAGTAATCTCGGTAGCGGTTACATATTTGAGCCGTTTGGTGTTGAGACCCTGGGTCCGCGGGGACCGGGAGCTCATCGCGTTTTCCAAAGTCTATCAGAGCGCCTGGTCGATGCGACGCATGACCAAAATGCTGGCACTTATTTGGCCCAACGCATCAGCATTGCAATTCAACGTGGCAATGCTGCCAGCATGTTGGGTACGCTACCTACCGGTAGTGGGCTGGAGCACTTGGACTGTCTATAGGCCATCGCGGCTATTATACAGTCCATGAGTGTTCTTTGTAGTAGGTAGTGTAGCTAGTTTAGTTTAGCTTAGTTTAGTTTAGTTTAGTTTAGTTCAGTTTAGTTTATTTTAGTTTAGTTTAGTTTTTATTATTGTAGTAGTTAGCTTGAGTAATAAAGGCAATTTGCCCGTTAAAAAAAAATTACCACAAGGAGGAACTCGCTAATACGTTATTAAAGTAAAATAGTGTTCTATTTCATTTGTATCCTAATCAAAGAGCAATATCACAGCTTATTCCGGTGTTCTCCAAAAGCTTTCATCCTGTACATAATATCGTCCATCAAAATATTTTGATGGACGATATTATACTTATATAAGTAGTACCTTAGCTGCGGACACTTGAGTTAAATAATAATAGAAATCAATTTTTCTTCTTGTTCACTTCCCAAAATAAGTTGTGTAAGCTCTTTCTGGCTTTCCGGACAACTTTGTAATATTGTTGTTTAAACATTAAAATGTTACGGAACACTGCCAAAAATAACTTCACGAAACGCTTTATAAATAAATAACTTAATGTAAATAAAACCATCCTGCTTTTTCACATCGATCTAATAGTTCTCTCCATTGAAAGGTTGACTGGCAGATAAGTAATGAATCTAACCATTGTTCATGTGTTCCTGTTTATATTGTTATTGTGTGATTATAAATCGATCTGTCTTCGTATCTCGATCATAAGCTCAATGGTATGTCAATGATGAGCATTGGGATAGTTCATAAATCCTCATTGACTTTTTCCCATCAACGACGATACGTGGAGATTTTTTTCAAAAATTTGCATTGAATCCCGTCATTTTTGAAATGAAATGAAATTTTGAAAATGTGTTTATGATGAGGTTAAGTGAACAAACATTAATTCTATATATACACTTCTATACCTATTTATTAAGTTATAAATTTATAACTTAATAAATAGGTATAGAAGTGATATAATAATAATAAATAGGTTGAAAGTATACAAGCAAAAATTGAAAAGGACAGAAAAAGCCAGACTTTTAGATTATACGAAAACAATTTATTTATTTATTTATTTATTTATTACGATTACCAACATAATGTACACCGTAGCTAAGTTTGGTTACACAATTCGGAGGAAACATTGCTAAGTGTCATCACAGTTACAGGTAAAGAATTAAACATTAAATTGAATAAATCTAGTTCAGAGCTTCGTTTGGTGAATTCAAATATTTACGGACAAGTCCTGCTAGGAAACTATTTAACTTGCCCAACTTACTCGTTCTCGTTTGTCGTGCACTCCTACTCCAAGTACTTAGCTTTACATGGTTTCCTCACAATGAAGGAGCTCCGCGCGGATGCAGTACTCTCGAAATATTTTCCTACAAAGCATTCTGAAGTTACGCTGTCCGGATTTTACCGACAAGCCAAATCTCTGTATCGAGACCGGTGGTTAATCCGTAGAGGACAATGGCGCGTCAAAATGCACGAAAAAGTACCAAATACACGAACAACACAAAAGGCGCAAAACAACGCGAGCCCGGAACAGAAAACTAATCCGTGGAAATAGGACAAAACGCATGGGATTGGGATGGAAGTGTCGTCTGTAAATTTGCGATATGCAGGCAAACAGATTGTTACGAGCAGTTTCAATTTTATCGAATCATTTTTCTGAGTTAAAATCATATCAAAGTCTAAATAATATAATGCAAATCCTTTTTAGCACTTTTACAAGTTAACAATAAGAACAGTAATACGTACTTAATTAGAGTTGTTGTCAATATCTATAGCTACATAATAATAAAACTGTAACTGGGTGAAATCTGTACATTGAATATTTTTTGAAAATTTTGATTGCATTACCCTTCTTAATCGATATAGAAATAGAAACTTTTTTAAATTTTTTGTCTGCTTGTCTGTCTGTCTATCCCTTAGAACACGCATCATGGTTATAGCTAATTTTTCAGAAAAACATTTAGGATACTTTTTGTATCCTAAAACGCCCAAGCACTGGTTGCACGAAGCAATAAGGATGTAAAATGTAAGAAGTTTTTGTTTGTATGTTATTTATTTAAACTCACCATGTAGAAGAGAAGAAGGAAATGAATGGGAAAAACATACGGAAAAGAATAAAAAAGATGAATTCACCCTTTGCCCCTATCTTTTTCCCTTTCCCTTCTCTCTTCCCATGAACAGGGTTAGAACGTAGGAAAAAACTAATTAACCCGTGCCAAACCGGGGTGGGTCAACAAGTATGAAATTACGAGTGCTTAACGTCATACGCAAGCCTATTACACAAATGAGCTTGAGGAAGAAGTAGTTCTATTCCCACTACTTGCGCAAGCAGTCTGGCACTACGCAAAATTCCGATCTGGAGCTTCGATGACACCTGCAAAGAAAGCAACAAGTAACTTTACAGTGATGAACAAACCCTTGGAATACGCATCACATAACCTTCGCATTTTCGTATCCACACGACCGCGATACACAGTAGTATAAATGAAGCAGTCGAACTTGATACCTGCGTACATCACGGTAACGGAGCTCGTCTTGGAAACAAGCCATAAACTATCGAGAATACTATAAAATCACAGGGAATGTCGATGGTAACATACCACCGTGTCATGTGTGGAGGCAGTTTACATCGTGCGATTCATTAGCAACAATAAAGTGGGTAGCGACGTAATATGGGAACAAATAACCGACCATCGGAGCTCTAACAATCGACGAGCACGAACGTGTGCGCTGTGTGCCCCCAATGTGAGAATGCGGAGTTTTGTTAAGGAACTCGTACTATCGGTAGATAATTTTAGTGAACTAGGTATAAAAACCTGTAATATAAGTTGTCTGTATGTTTATTACTTCGTGTGGTTTACACGGTAAACGGCTAAATCGTCTTGGATGAAACTTTAAAAGTAAACACGGATTTTATACACGGTGGAATTTAATTGGTTCTTTTCCTTAAATGTATGTACTCAGCCCATGCTATAGAATAATTGTACAAGGTGCAATTAAAAAAAAATAAAAAATTAATGCCTCTTTACATAACTGGATAACAGCCGAAATGTCTATTTAACGCCACACACAGCACGGGCACCGGCTGAGCGCTTTGTAAAGGTTTCGTAGGTAGGTAATAAAACAAAAACACCTGCGCTACCCGTCCCGCTCTCACACAGGCAAAAAACAACGCGAGTGCGGCTTATCTCTTATCTTTGCTAATAAAGACTCCCAATTTTCCCTTCATACTTTATCGAGCTTAGGACCGTCAGAATTACTTACCTACTAAGAAAATCAGCTACGAACAAAAGGGTACGGCAGGAACTTGTGGATCCCTGATGCCATGTGCTCGTAAAGTGTCCAAGTGCTGTGGCTGTGCGTACATCCGCCTAGCCTCTGCTAAGTTGTACCTTGACAGCGTATAAAAACGCACCATGTCTAACCACTCAACATTTGAATAATTGTAAATGTCGATCCATTGTCCAAAATCGCGATGCGCGCGCGTAAACGGGACACAAGTTGTGCCCCTAGAAGTTTTTGACCGACTGACTTATTTTCTGGTAGACTGGTACTTGTTTTCGGAAGCGGCCCGCGCGCATATCCGCTGCACAAAAGAAAGGGGTGGGGTATTCTTTTTGTGCTATTGGTCACCGCGGGCGGCGCCGGCGCGGCGGTCGCTGTTTGAGCCAGTATTCGGTCGGGCGTTTTATTACGTTGTACTATTATCTATTCCGTGCTTTTGTTCAATGTCGCAGGGCTTTTCTTTAGAATTTCAATTCGCAGTAATTTGATAATACCTAGATTTAAGTTTTAAATCCATAGTTTTAGTTATATAGGAGCGTTCTATAGCATGGACTGAGTATGTACATTGAAGGAAAAGAACCAATTAAATTCCACCGTGTATATCAGTGTGATGTTTTTGTTAAAATATCATTTACAAAAATAGAAAAAAGGAACAATCAAATTAGATCATTGCATAGACACACCAGCATTCGAAATTCCCATAAATTATCTCTTATTATAAATAAAAATCATTTTTGAACGTATTAATGTGCTAAATAAACCTTTCTCTCATTCTGCTCAAATGAAAAAAAAACATATGAACACAGAGATCAATAATCAAAATCATATCCACTCATTTATGTATATCAGATCAATCTATCGGGTCTACCTTTCAAGCCATAAACATAAGTACAATGTGCACAATGCGCGTCGCAGTGCATGCGTCAATGCACTCCAATGCACTGCAAGCCGCAAACAACTGATTTGCAGCGGCTATACAATGCCGCTTTGCAGGGCAGCGGGCAGAGTATACGCTAGTGTACAGCCTTGACTTTTCAGTTCTTATTATGTTATAGTATTGCACTAGTCGCCTCTACCAGCGGTCTTTTCTCATAGCTACAACATGGAGCACTTTAAAAGGAGGGTGCAGAAAGTATCACAGATTAAGAAACGTATTAGTGGTACGTCTAGTGTGTAACCATATGCTACGACAGTGACCTCTAGGGCAGTATGCTTGTATGCTAACTACATCATCAAAAAACTGGCATCGGGACGTATTACTATAGCTACTATACTACTGGTGCCCTGCGGGATACCTACAATCTAACCGTTTTCCCACGGGCAAGTATAATTTCCCTAATTATAGTAGATGAGTATATCGGGAATTGGGATTTCTGTCTGTACAGTTTTGGTTGTCATTTAGTCTTAGTTGGTTACAGAATGAAGGCAAACAATTTTAATGTTTAACTTTTGCACTTACAAACAATGGTATAGGAATATCTAGTGTAACTCGACTAAATCTAATCAGCAATATAATTGTGTTCTAAAGATATAGCAAAACATTTCATCAGACCAATTGAATTTCAAAAATATTAAGTATACGCATCATTGTTTTTAGATCTAATAATGCTTTAATACGGATCTCCTGATCAGCGTAGTAGTTACATAGTAACATATTTAGTGATCTGTGGTAGAAGTGTTTAAATGGAACCCAGTTCTTTGGAACTGTTTTCTGATAGTCATGAAAAACAAGGTCATAATATTATAGTTGAAATTACGAACAGAACAGATGTGATGTCAATGTTGTTGTCAATGGATCGTTTTCTACTTATCCGTAATACAGCAGAGGGTCATCACGGGGCATGCTATATATACAAATTTATACGATGAAACGGTCGCGTGCTCACGACACTGCTAATGGGCTACTTAAAGTCATTGTCTAAGCTTCTCTTTACTTTTCTATTTATACTTACATAAATAACACTTAATAAGTTTAATAGATTATAAATAGAACAATAAAAGTACCGTAGACTTGACTTGCGTTCATCGAGAGCTTTTCCAAGTATTCAAATTTCGAATTTCGAAAATGATCATTGAATACCCATAAATATGTTTTCAACTTTGGATTGATCACGCAGAACTAGGTCAATAGGTGGTAGGACTTTTCTGCAAAGTTCGTCTAGGTAGGTACAACCGCTTTGCCAGTTATTCTGCCGCCAAGCAGCAGTGTGCAAGCACTACTGTGTTCCGGTTTGAAGGGCATTGTAGCTAATAAATTACTGGGCAAATGAGACTTTATGATCTGATCACATAGTCTAGTAAGCGAACGAATAGCTCGTCACGTCATTCAATTATATAAAAAAAACTTACATTTGAAGCACTTCAAATACGCTGATTTGGTACAAGGGTACAAGGCTCACACACACATTGACACTCAAGGACGGCAAAAGGTTATTGACACGTAAAATGCCGTCAAATGATAATATAATCTAAAAAACATTTTAGTTGAGCATAACAAATTGCATGAAGTCACTTTTCACCCGTCACTTGGCACTTTTATAATATGAAAATTGGGAAAACCATTCACGCACACATTATCACACAGCCGCCATTTTGGTGCTGCACTGGCGACTATGACCATACGGAGTCCATAGGTATTATCACAGATTAAGAATATGAATCTAGGATACATTCATCATCATCATCATCACCATCAACAGCCCGAAGACGTCCACTGCTGAACATAGGCCTCTCCCACAGAGCGCCACTTTGAGTGGCTGCTTGCCTTCTGCATCCATCGGCTCCTCGCAATTTTCACCAGGTCGTCGGTCCACCGAGTGGGGGGCCGGCCTACGCTGCGTCTTCTGGTTCGTGGTCGCCACTCGAGAACCTTTCTTCCCCATCGGTTGTCAGTTCTACGAGCGATGTGGCCTGCCTATTGCCATTTCAACTTTCTAATTTTATAGAGCTAATTAAAAGAGGATACATTCATGTGAGTACCTAATTCTCGGATATTTTCTCAGGCATGTAGCAGGAACACAGTCTAGAGTGATAGATTCTTACTACCCTCTTTATAAGACAGAGTGAGTGCACGGACAAAGTTCCCGGCATAAGTTTAAAGTATTTCTGTCTATAAAGTACTCCGAGTGGCGGGACACGCGATAGTTCCAACTTGTCTCTTTGGAGCTGAGACTTAGTTGAAAGAATGATGGATTTAAGTATGTAGAAGGTATAGGTAAGAATGCACTTACTTTTGACCACTTTTGACCTGTCGCTTAGGTTTATAATAATGAGTTTAATGCCCATCTGCACTTAAGTTTGACAGGTCTTAAGACACACTTATCTCTCTGGCGCGCAAATTCGTTGCAGTAGGTAGGTACCTACTGAAACGAATTTGCGTACGCGCGACGTAGGTACGTCATAGAGAGATAAGTCCGAAGCTAGGAGTTTAGTGGAGATGGGCATTAATTTGTGCTTACTGTTAGTTTTTCTTTCCAAATCAATTATTGAAAGAGCGACGTTGCTGTAATAAATACCTAAGTGCAAGATGGAATTCGATCCTGCACTAATATTTATAGCGCTCATAGCAAAATTGGTATTTGAAACTTACTGCGACCATGCTTCGGAGGGCACGTTAAGCCAGCAAGGCAGGCAAGTGGTCAGGTCTGACAAGACCTGACCACTTGCCTGCATGAAAAGGAAAGTAAGGAAGCACTAATGTCACTCAAACTACTAGTGTAGTGAGTATTAGCTGTAGCTAAGCGGAATTTACGTCAAAATTTCAAACGATAACTGTATTTACGTGATATTAATAGCACAGAAAAAACTGTAACCTTCTCTTAGAAAATGTTGCTTGGGATCTGCGAGAGGAAGCATTGCATTACAATATTATCTCTACCTCTTTCTCTTTTACTATCATCGCAGACCAAATTATAGAGTACAGATCACAAAATAACTAATATGTTTCAAAACATAGTTTTACAAAAGTAATTAGATGAAATGCTTTAATGTAAACTTTCCAGAATGATCCGAGTACCGCTGTAAAGGTAAAATTATTCCGTGCGGGTGCGGGCTTCACAGACGTGCTTCAGCTTAAGTTTCGGATGGCCAACCTTCTCGAACTTTCCGTCTCACCGCTAGGCTGCATCGTTAAGTAACTCATTATGAACAATGCTTGAAGAAATGTAATTAAATCTTTGTTGGCAGGTTTTTGGAAACATATTGGTTAATTTATTTAGGGGTTGTGGTGTATTAAAAAAGTTTACGCTCTTCTCTTATCTTATCATTGGAGAAGCGTATATATCGCGTTTTTGCGTTGGATATCTTACGTTATCGATTAAATACAGAATGATGATGATAAACAAAGGTTATACCATGGAGTAGGTTTCCCACCACTGACGAGATAAGAAACTGTAATTAAAAAAAGTCTGGTCAAATTTAAATAATTAGTTCTGCAGTGTTTAAGCAGAAGTGCAAAAGGATGAATAAAAGTTAAAAAAGAGATACTAGAAAAAGATAAACAACAAACTATATACTACACTTCTATTCAAATCTAATCTCAACTGCATTTTTTAAGTAAGTTGCAAATTACAAATGTAGAGTTTACGAAGCGCTCTCACAAAGCAATTTATTCAGAGACGCCGCACAACACAAGACGCAGCGAATCATATTATATTCACTGCGGACGCATACAGAGGATTGCGCCGAGCGTGGTTTAGAACACGAATGGCCGAGAGTGAGCGGTGATCGGGAGTGAGCGGTGATTGGGAGTGAGTAGTGGTCCAAAGTGAGCGTGAGCGGTGGTCGGATTGAACGGTGTGGTTACTGTGGTGTCGGTTTCTTTGACGTGAATCTAGGGAGGGCGATGAAAGCTGACGACTGAAGACCGATCTACTAAAATTAGTACCTATTGAGATTTGACAAGTTCCGATGTTGTTGTCAGATTTAAAAGAGCTTTTACAAACTTTATGAGATAAAGTTGAATACTAACAATTGAACTAAAACAAATACAATTTGTGCGAAATCTAAATGTGTAAGTGTGTTACTTCACGCCCAGAATTTAATGGTTGGGTGTCGGTAAAGCGCTTCTAATGCATCATACGCTTACATTGAGTAGTTTTGGGTAGCCAAATATAGGATCTACTATTCAAGATTTAAATATAAAGCATAATGCGAAGTACGTTAATCTTGATAGTAACAAATACGTGTTATGTATCCCGCGGTATCGGCACCGCGCCGGGATGAATTCGCCACGTACTGTGGCTGAATAGTCGCGAAGCGCTTGACAATAATCATTGCGTGCGAGAGAAAATTTTGTGTTATGAAATATTTTTTTGCTTGCGTTTTATTTAATATTAAGTTATTGCAAACAGTTGCCTGAACATTTTTTGCAAGTCTCCATGGTCATGAAAGCAAAATAAGGTATACAATTTTGATGATTTGAAAATTGTTTACTACTCGTATCAAACTTTTTATGAAAATAATCATTATTAACATGCAACTAGATAGTAGAAGAAAACTATAAGAATCAATAAAAAACATTGAAACTTTATAAAAAAGACAAATAAATAAATACATCTGCCACAAAAATTACTGACACTTTAAATCACAAAAAAAATAAGTACTCGTAGGCGATGTTTATCTTCACATAACAAAATGAGGCCCGTTTCCCAAACTAACAGTTGCATAACTCCGCCGGCGCGGCGCGGCCGTGGAACTCTCAGGATATTAAGTTTCCAATAAACCGACTGTTTGTGTTTATTTTTCCAATTGGCTTTATTAATGCGCAACTGGATTAATATCCAACGGCTTTCCGTTCGAGACGCGCTGAGGTGGAATACAAACGGAACGTAATTTAAGAAATATGCCATTTATACAGCACTTTTTAAACGATTTAATACTTGTTTAGTATCAATTGAATCTTTAAAGTTCATAAGTTTAGGAGGAAAATATTGTTTGCCTATTTTTAAATTGTTTCGAGTAAAGTAATATTTCTGTATATAGTGTTCCGACCGAGGTGATACAAAGCTTATGAGAACGAGTGCTTACTATTATTACACTTATTATATTTTATTATTCTGTGAATATGTATTTTGATGACTAGTTAATCGTTTGCTTGTGACCAAATTCGATGTTAGTTTATAAACAGAAATAAAACTTGTAGGCATATTTATAATATCTGGAACAACAAATAAAAAATGTAATCACTCAGCTATTTAATATATAAAAGTGGCCATGCACAAACGATTCCTTATTCCCAGAATACTAATGTACAAATGTAAATACGGATGTAATTAATTAAGCATCGTAATTAATTACATCCGGTGCAGGGAAAAACCGCTATCTATTCTATCCATGGGCTATTATTAATCAATTGCCACTCGTAAATCTAATGAAGCGACGTGTTTAACCGGCCACTGGCGGTTAACTGCTTAACCGTGCGCGTCACCGCCGCGCCGCGCCGTATGTTTAACGTTAGTTAAGTCAATATTGTGAAACCGGGCCATTTTATACAGCGTGTTCACCAATTACGTGCGTGATCATGAATTTATGTTCATTTCATGCTGACTGTATATTCATAAAATAGAAGATTAATAATTATTATCGCTTAGAACTAAGACTTTTATTAATAATGGATAATAATATAATGTAGATACAATTTAATGTAGACGCAAGATGAAGAACGAAAACTATATGAGCTTCAATGAAACTTAAAAACATAACATTTCACAAAAATATTTTAACAGCAACAACTACTGTAATAAATAAATAATAAAAGCCGAAAAACGCCCAACGACCACATACATCCTGGACCCTAACTAGGATTCCCTGTATCTAGAGACTAAGGAACTACGAGGACCATGGTCCCACACATACCCAGACAGAACAAGTATTTGCGCTTTTTTATACTGGGTGGCGCAAAAGTAAAGACCCTATTTGGTTCAGCTATAACATTTTTTCTAAATTAGAAAACTAGATTTAGGTTTTTTTAAATGTATATTTGTGCCATTAAATTTCGTACCATTAGGATTTAAAGATGATGTCTTTTAAATGGTGACCTCCAGAGTTGATACACATTTGAGCCCTATTTATGACATTTTGCAAGATGATTTTCCTTCAAAATTGGTTATGAGTGACGAAGCGCATTTCCATCTCTCAGGGCATGTCAATAAACAGAATACTCGGTTCTGGGGCACTGATAATCCGCGCATTATTCAAGAAACACCTCTACACCCACTAAAAGTTACTGTATGGTGTGGCATCTGTGTTGACAGAGTGATCGGACCCTATTTTTTCGAAGACGCTGGAGGCAATGCGATAACTGTCACTGGAGAACGCTACAGAACCATGTTACGTGAGTTTTTGATACCCAGTTTGGACGAATTGGGGCTGGAGCACATCTGGTTTCAACAAGACGGCGCTACGGCACACACAGCGCGCGACACTATGGACTTAGTGAGGGACGCTTTTCCAAGCCGAGTTATCTCTCGTTTTGGCGATTTGCCTTGGCCTGCAAGATCACCCGATCTGACCAGTCCAGACTTCTTTCTTTGGGGTTTTTTGAAATCTCGGGTGTATGTGAACAAGCCACAGACTCTCGCAGCTCTAAAAGAAAACATTCGTCAAGAAATAACGAACATATCGCAGGAAGTGTTACGGCAAGTTATGCAAAATGTCATAAATAGGGCTCAAATGTGTATCAACTCTGGAGGTCACCATTTAAAAGACATCATCTTTAAATCCTAATGGTACGAAATTTAATGGCACAAATATACATTTAAAAAAACCTAAATCTAGTTTTCTAATTTAGAAAAAATGTTATAGCTGAACCAAATAGGGTCTTTACTTTTGCGCCACCCAGTACATGCACAAATACTTGTCCTATTGCTAGAATCGAACCCGCCGCCTCCGGGCTATGACCCAACCTTTTTTTTTTTTTTTTTGAGGCAGGGACATACCCTCGCATTTCCTTGCCACCACGGGGGTGATGGCAGGGGGTATGTGGGACTCGAACCCACTAAAACCCCCCCGTGATCCGTCCGCCGCCGGGATGGGGCGAGATAGGGTCGCGTTAGCATTCACCATCTCGCCCCAGCGGTAGGCCCTTTTGGGCCTCTGCGCCAGTGGGTGGGTAACCTTGCACCTCGGTTACCCACCAGACGTGTGGGGCCGTGTGAGCACGGCGGAGAGTCCCCCAACTCTCCGTCGCCGACCCCACTACGGAGGATGGAGAAGGCGCGCAAAACGCCTCCTCCGTCCTCCGGTCCGTCTGCGCCGGAGGGGGTCAGAGTTGGCACCATCCTCTCTGACCCGCTCCGCAGCCTCCTTCTGCGTCATCACCGCCTCGCAGAAGGAGACCGTTGCCTGCCACGCTCTCTCGCTGTCGAGCATGGCGTTTACCACGCTCGGCAACGAGAGGTCCTGGCCGGGCTATGACCCAACCTGCTCAACCACCACACCACAGAGGCTATCAAAACCCAAGAGCGTCCATTTGTTTTTAATTGCAATTAAAGTATTTCTGTAAAGTTAGGTTGTATCAGCCTTTGGATTTCAAACTACGAAATGTATACTATCATAATAGTTATAAAGATATTATAGTTCTTAAAATTTTAGCAACCAGCGGGATTTGAACCCGCGCCTTCTAACTCACCGGATTAGAAGCCCTACCAATTAGGCTATGGTCGCATGACCGCTAGCTGCGAAAATCTTAAGGACTATGTGTTCACCGACTAAGCAGTCGTGGCGACATCTATAGAACCTGTTTAAGACAGGTAATCTATTCATTAGTAGTAATTTCGATACTACCTAATGACGAGAGATGGCGCGCTTGCCAAATCTATCATGGATTAATTTTTAAGTGTAAACCACACTTCAGGTATATCTATAAAGATATTATAGTTCTTAAAATTTCATCATTATAGTTATACCAAATGTGAATGTTCTTTGTAACGAACACGTTTATTAGTCTAGCTTAGTCCGTCTAGACTTACTTCAACATTAAACCCCAGACTAGGTCATTAGTAGATACAGTGTTGGGAAAGAAGATAAGTTTACATTGTACCAACTGCAACCACATGTGTAAGTATTCAAAGACAAAACAACGAGAACAGTAACCAAAACAATTTATGTTGTTTTACTAATAATATTTATTTTATTTAATGTCGCCAGCTTTTTGGGTACGCTCCCAAAAAAAAGGTGATTTAAATTCGTGTGGACTTTATTTTGTTTATTATTTAGGTTGTTTAGCTTAGTGTACATAATATTAAGTTAGGTGATTATTAAAAGTTGAATGTTCGAATAATATTAATAACTATCAGGTATTATTATTTAATCATTGTCAAACTGTAACGATCTGTGTTCCTTTATTTTCAAAGAGGGCCACTTTGAGCAGCTGCTTGCCTCCTGCAACCATCGGCTCGCCGCGGTTCTGACCAGGTCATCGGTCCACCTAGTAGGGGCCCGGCCTACGCTACATCTTCCGGTACCGGTTCCGGTTTCTAGTTGAAAAAGATAATTGTTATAAAACAAGGAGGTTGCTTTTTGTAAAACAATCAAAAGAGCTAAGGGAGAAAATAAATTAGGTACCTATTAAGAACCTTAATCTAGGTAAACTCATATTGACCTAGCTAAGTAATGAAGACCTGTAGAAACCAACTCCATAAAACCCACTTACCGCATCGGAAAAAAAACCTAAACTTATTAGGTTTGTTTCACATAACGAAAATGGCCAGCAATAAAGGTCCAGCCACACAATCGGCAAGAAGCGTCCGCTCATCGGTTCCAATCAATTTAGGTCAATCAGGGCGTGAGTAATGCGCTCCATTAGGGCGCTGCCCTTAGGACGGCCTCCAAGATATGCGGTTTACCTTCTACATATTCTTTAACTTGATTAACGGAGTATTAGAGAGAGTGTAGCCTTTACTTTAACCCAGTAGGGTTGATAATCAGAAGTTTCTAAATATGTCTCTCTTCTTTAATATTAGAGTTAGGTATGTATGTGCCTCGGGTGTTGAATTTTTATAACAAAAACCAGGTCAGCCAATACGATAAAAGTGTTTCTATAAGTACATATTAATAATAGCAATTCAAATACAGTTAGGTAAATTAGAAGATATAATTTATGCACAATTTCATCATTCCGACAATATTTGATTAAATTGAATTTAATTTAATTGAACACTGCTTGAATTACAGTAGGTATGTCATAGAAAGATAAGTGCCAACTTAGGAGCTGTCAACTATTATTCGTGGTTTTGATATTTCGTTGCTCCGATCTTTCGACGACACGTTATACGCATTTTCGAATTTCGGTACCAAGTAGTGGACTTCAAACTCTAGTGCAGACGGACATTAGCCGACTAACGCTAGTGACATGTAAAGACCTAAAGCCTGGATCACACCAAATCCAGTCACAGTCCGTGTCCATTGCGGGTGCAGTATATGATGACTAGTAATGTATGAAATTATTTATTTATCATACATTACTAGTCGTCATGTACTGCACCCGCAACGGACACGGACTGCACTAGATTTAGTGTGATCCAGGCTTAATACAAAATTCAAGGGAATACTTATTGTGTGATCCACCAACCCACACTTTTACCGGGACCCCCACCCCTCTCCACCTACAGCACTCTTAGCTTTCTCCTCTTTGCCTTTTCCCCATTTGTTATTGGTGTCGGCTCCCAATCTAAACTAGTAAACTATAGCTGCGAGCTACCAGATTCTATCCGGCGTCTGACTACCCGTAACGATTGCCATAGATGTTCTTATGACTCTCCGAGGCACGGAGCGATGGCATCGCAAACTGCACATAACTTAGTAGTCGTTATAATTCATTGGTGCAGGGCTGAGAATCGAACCCAGTGCCGTAAGATTGCGAAGCGTACATGCTACTGCTCGGCCACCATCGCTCTAACCCGCACTCTATATCAGCGTTGTAGATTATGGTCTAATCTCTCCCGGTAAGAGAAGGCCCGCATCCTAGCAGTGGAAACTTATAAGCCGATGACATTCATTATCAGAAAATCAAAGTTTCAAAATACATTCTGTTGTTAACATTTCTGTTCCAACGTTGAAGCAAAATAATACTCCTTGTGTTCTTTAATAAAAAATACAGCAATGCGTCATTACAACGGAGAAGTATACATTATGCCCTCCACAACGCTTATTACCTGTGTTAAAATGCACACAAGCTTTTAATGCATACTAGTACATTCTCAAAAACATATCTCATCAACCATCTATATAAAAAACACTTTGAACTTTATGCTCTCGACATAAAGTCGTAAATACATTTCCGGAATATAGTAATAATCATAGAGCTATAAAGTTTTACAAGCGGCAGCGAGATCCAATATTCACGTCACTGGCGTGATTTAGTGACGCCAATCACGCTTCGCCGCCATTCGCATTTACTGAACTCTGTAATTGAGATTTTAATTTTTACGCCAGGATTTACAATTACACTGTTACAAGGCTACAACGCTCGTTGCATTGCGTGTTTTTAGTTAATACTTTTTGTGGAACGTAAACTATTAAGTATAATGTTTGTTTGTCTATGTAGTTACATGTTTTTAGGTGATCATCATCTAAGTAACGAAAAGCACGTAACTGAATAAACTAACTGATTATGTAACTTGCTATAGTTTTTTTTAACTTAATAGGCCTGCAATTGACCGCAGTCTCACCTGATGGAAAGTGACGAGCGTGTATGCTACGCTACACCACTAATGATATATGACAGCAATCACCGCGAGCTTTACGCCTGTCGCAAATTAGGTAATTAGGGCGCCGGTCTGCGATGGTACATGCTTGCTTGATACCTATTCACTCGCGACTTGAAGAGCTGCAGGTTACATAACATTGTCTGTAATTAACTATTTTAAAGTACCTCAATATCAATAATTTCACATGTGAATTTACCTCAACTGAATATGCAATGTGCCTCCAAAATCAATCACTCCGATTTCAAAAGAAATAAACCTTACAAAAAGTTTTAAATCCTCACGTCACACGAGCTTTGCAACACGCAAAAAAGACGTAGCTCGTGTGACGACAAAACGGATTGTTATACACGAGCTGGCAGCACGGCCGCGCCGTCTCTCCCTTTGTGTAGCTCTGTGCGTAGCGCCAGCTCTCTGCTAATAAACCGGTGTGAAAAGGTACAAATACATGTCACTTTAGAAGATATGTGGGTTCTTTTATCGTTTAAATTGTATGATACGGTTCCATTTAACTTTACGCTTTGCAAAGATGTTAACCAATTTGTTTTAATTTAAAACTTCTAAAGCTAGGTAGCTAGGCAAAAAAAACAAACTCTGTAATTACAGAGTAATTATAATTATGTTTACTGATTACTCTGAGGTATTTTGACTAAGCCTAGGTCATGCGTAATATCTCTTCAAAAAGGAAGCTCTAAAAAGGTTGGTTCGAAGAGAAAGTTTACTAGGTACTGCATTTATGTCATTATTTCCATAGAGTGTGATTCAAACTTAATGGCGGCTGTGAAGTCCACTGCAAACCCCCGCATGTTGCGCTCACCGCTTTCCGCTGCTAGCATACATCTAATTTTTCTACTGCGCAGCCTTTGTCATCAATTTCACAGTACACACTCTACTATACTAGTAATGATATATTTATTTCAAGACTAAAGACAAAATATTACTGATATTTCCTAGTTCGTGTTTTCCAAACTTGTCAAAATACGGCCTCACTTATAAATCTAGTTCAAACGTTTCAGCGAAAGATGTTTGCCTATATTTCCATGACATAGTTTATGCAGTCATAAAACGAAGGTTTTGACGAAAATAACAAGCATCCACCGGCACGAGCAAGCTTAACGCACGAGAACAGCAATGTTAGTGGCTGTACAATACTCTATTTCATTCCTTTCTCAAGAGTTTTTCAGAAAAAGTTCGCTGAAACTGCACAGTTCACTATTTCACCTTTCAAAACTGCGCTACAGCGGCGATATTTTTCCTTTACTCGTACAATTTTCGTGCTTATAATGAAGTTCCTGTTCTGAGATTTGAAAATGCGGTGGATACTCAGATTATTGGAATCCGACGGCGTTGCTCTCTGTATTTTGTAACAGAGCTGGGTTCAGAAACGACGTGTTATTGTTAAGTAGTTTCTGCTACTTGTATCATACACTCTAATGAACGCAAAATTCAATTCACGTCGCGAACTTCTTAAGTAAACTATGAATGGTAAAGGGAACCGCGCTTGTGGTCGCTTTTGGCACCTCTGCTTGTTGGAGTTGTAGTATAAGCATTTGTATATTTACTAACATAACTTACAATCTTTCTTTCCACTAGTAAATGAGTGTTTTAACCAGGTAGGCGGCCAGTATTGGCCAGTATCATAATTGAATTGTTGGAAACCTACAAATTCTTAGGATGCTCGCCGAGTTAATTTACTGAAATAGTAAGGTTGAAACTCGAGTCATATACAAACTATATTTAGTATACCGCTTCAAGGAACAAAGGTTTATCAGTTGTATCAAATAACAACATAGCCAACATCCTGGTAGTCCCACATAATTCTCCAAATCCGCACATCCCTGGGCCTCTGCGCATCATCTTTCCGCAGCTTCCGACTGCAATACGATACCTGCCGCCCACGCGATAACTGTCCGTTAAGATATCCGTTACCAGCGTTACCTTCGTTACTGTATGCCGTTGTTACCTCAGACCACAAGTTTGATACTGTTTTGATTTACCAACAATTTTCATGGGAAACTTTGAGGTTGTTTGAGGTTATGGTAAAATAGGATATTTTTTGGTAAACTTGTTTTAACTTGTTTGTGGGAATGGTATTTAGGAATGCTATAGTAACGTTGCTGTTGTGTAATGTTTCGCCCGCTTGTTATTATCAAAGTTTTAAATATGTAGTGTGTACCTTTGTATAAATTAGGTAAGATGAGCTTTGCATTCAATAACAATATTGTACAAAATGGTGAAATTGGTTTTGTAGCATTTCGTAGCACTACTTCGTAGTGGTTCGTAGCATTTCGTAGCATCACTCAAAGGATGACTCCAAGCATTTTGTTTGATACCAATAATTATAATCCTCATATTTTAAACGTAGGTTAGGTTACTGTTTCTTTAATAGTGTTAACGTAAAATATTTCACGCTAAAGGCTACTTTACATTCAAGCCTCGCATCCCCATTTTCTCCACGAGTAAGTTTGGAAATATAATAGGCTGTAGTTAACACTAGAATTAAACTGGGAATTGAAAGCCTGAATTTGAATAGAACCTATTCAAACAAAACCAAACACTAGCGAACCGACAAATATGCGAACATCGTAGTTTTAAATAATCTAAGAGTAATTAAAACTGTTGAAATAACCCTTGGCATGTAGTTTTACATACTTATTTGAATAATGTCTCAGATAGTTTAGGTAACGTCATTTCTCAATAATAATATCAGTGCTTTTACTGTTTTTTTTTCATTTTGCGGCGGAAAATGTTGTGTTGCATACCATGAATCAAGAAGTATTGTAACTTGTACAAGTAGCGTTCACTGTCTAAACATAATATAAGATACTATTATTCGGCCAAAAACGCATAATTTCCACGAGTTACGGAGGCTGCAGGTGGAGGATGCAGAAGAGAAACTAATGTGTTGTCTATGTTAAATTAATCTATATTTGACTTTCAAATATTACACGATGTACGTATTTTACTAGTCCTACAATCTAAAGTGGTGCTTCCGGCCCCAAGGCCGGGACCGGAGTACCTTATGCCGTTCAACAACACGTGAAATGACATAAGACACTGTCTGCTGCGTCGGCGCATGCCTGGATGGCACCAGTCGCGGTGAGCTGTGGACTGACGTCACACGGCAACGTAACACACGTGTAAGCGAATAAAATGATTCGTATCACACGACTGTGTTGAAAAATATTGATAAATTTAATTTTCGTCTCCACTCCTTCATCAGTTATCATATAACCTAATAAAGTAATGCACCAGCGCTAATCGTTTGCCTGATGCCAAATGTCATGTCTACCCACAGTATGTACACACAGTCACCAAAGTATGACGCTTGTATTGTTGTTGTGCTCTGTGTGCCACTTGCACCTCTACTAGGTGTAAAGTCCTCCTGACACTGGTCATGTCTGGACCAAAATTTATAAAATACTAGCTGACCCGCCCCGGCTTCGCATGGGTTTTTAGGGTTTTCCCGGCAATTATTCGAATTTTTCTCACCTTTTAAACCTTCCCTAGACCTCCACGAACATTTCAAGACCAAGATAAGATGAATCCGTTCAGCCGCTCTTGAGTTTTAGCGAGACTAACGAACAGCAATTGATTTTTATTATATAGATAACGCATCGATTTTGTTTTGATAATAACGCAAAAAATGGAATGACTTACTTAATCAACTGCTACAGTACAAAATTAAACTAAAATCATCATCATCATCATCATTTAATTATTACATACAAGGTAACAAAAACTTTTTAAAGTATCAAAATCATTCGTGCCAACCACGTCCGGCGCCGCAGCACCCTTCATAATTTTCAATAAAAAATATATTCATTTGCACGCTTTACTCTTAAATAAATCATCAATAAATGATGTCTATCGTGATGAGCTCCATTTATGCTAATGAATTCAATTGCACCCTGTATATGAAACACACGTTGTCTAAGACAGCCGCACATTCTAGTATTATTTATGATTTCTAGATTAAAAGATTTCGAGGATAAGGTACTACCGCTATATTCCTCACTATATCTCACCGAGTAGCGCCATTAAAGCCACCTCATCAACACATGTGCTGAGAACCAAAGCCTCCCCTCTCTTTACGACCCCTTTATGAGCACTAACTGTCATATAAGTTAGTGGAGGCGGCGGTGTAATTAAATACGCTAGTTGTAACAAACATATGCTTGATTATAACGACGTGTTGGACAGTCTTAGTAAGAAACCAAAACATGTTGAACCGCTGCGTTAAAAAACGTAAGTTTAGCTGATAGTAGGTGCACACATCAAATTCTTTATACAGCCTGATAGCTCAGTTGGTAGTAATCCTGCCTTCTGATCTGTAGGTTGTGGGTTCGATTCCCACTCGGGATAAACATTTGTGTGATGAACATGTATGTATTTACAAACAGAAAGTATCTAAGTATTATATCAGTTATCTGGTTCCCATAGTACAAGCTATGCGTAGTTTGGGGCTAGATGGCGCTGTGTGAAATGTCCACACATTTTTTTGTTTATATATTAAAACACCGCATCACAGGAACAATTGATAATCAGAAACTTAAAACTAATGATGGGGTTTTTGATCCGTAGTAACCGATGGTTAAAATCTCTAACAAATTTTGACCGTTGGTTAGAATTAGTGAGAGTTTTTAACCATTGATTACCTTAACTACGGATCAAAAAGCCCAGCTTAAGTGTCACAATAGGAGGTTATCTCTTCCAGACAACCCAGAACAATAGCGGAAAGAACAACACGATTAAGGAAAGTGGTTTTCATTACAGAAGTAATGACATTGTTTTAATGAACATTGTACTTACGAATAACTATGAATTTCTTTCCTGAATCATAAAGTAACAATTTTTTAAACTTAGTTTAAGTACACTTAAAAACCACAAAAGCAATAAATGTATGTTCCCGCGTAATTACTCTAGTTTGTGATCATTTAAGTGGTTTAATTATTATTATTTATTTTTACAAAAAGAGATATTTTAATGGTGACGAAGATTAAGAAAAATAAGTTAATTACTTATAATTATTATGTTACATTTGTAACCGTCATGTTTTGAATAATAGACTCTATTTAGATTAAATCATCATCATCATCATCATCATTTAGATTAAATGCAAAGTAGCAATTCCCGCGCCTCTCTTTCAGACTTAAAAATTAGATAGTAAACTCACAGCGTAGCCTTTGAGTGGCGTTTTTGCTTACATAGTAGAATAAAGACGTGTCGCGCTTAACCGACATTTTACGGGCCTATTTGAGTTTTATTGTGACAGTGAAGTGTTATGGCCGAATTGGAGAGACTCGCTACTTGGAGCGTTACTGCCTTTTTGCACGGCAAGTTCCGCTGTTTCGGCCGTTACTAAGCGGCTTCGGTCGTCATCCTTGGCAAAGATTTTCTTGTGGTAGTAATGCTAGGTTTTGTGTTTTGTTTTAGAATAGGAAGACCTGCTATCATAAGAGGTCAGCAGCTAGTTCGGACAAATATACAACACAACTCCATCTAAAATTTTTATCTTGCCATAGGGTATTATAATATATTGGCCGAAAAGTCAGATTTTCTACTAGTTAAAGGTAGCTTTTGGTGCATCAATTATGTAAATTCAGTTCACTATACCTTTCCACTGCTGGGGCAGAAGTTTATTTAAGATTTTAACAAGAGCAAGCGATAGAGATATAAGTTAAAGAGAAAACAAACGTCAAACGTAACATCATTGGCTTAGATACCAATGAGGTAAAACGCCATCTTCAACTACGCTGCGAGAAATCCCACTAATTAGTCACGTGTGGCCTTGATACGAACTAACTGTTACCCAATCTGCGTCATGAACAAACTTTACCAATATCCACGTACTGTGGCAAGATTTATACTCGAAGTTCATTACTAGGAGTTTTGATTTGAACTATGCTCTACTCTGTACGCTGAGAACGTTGACGTAGGTATCTCTAGATATTATTAATATTTATCAGGGAGATTGCAGTTTCATCCGCAATTTACCCGTTTTCCCGACGTAATTTTTAATTTTCTGGGATAAAAAGTAACTCATGTTGATCTTGGTAGAGTAAGCAATCTGTGAGTAAGACTTAATCCCGATCAGTTCAACCCATAGACTTAAGAGCGCTCCCACGCTTCGTGATTCTTTTGAGAGTAACGAAAATATCCTAGGTCTGGACAGGATAGCAACAAAAAAAGGAAAGGGCGGCTTTTAAACCACATTTGCTAGGATCATTACTTGGATGACTATTAGAAGTTTGATTGTACGATTGATTTGATTGTAAATGTCACATAAACAAAGTGATATTTACAATTGAGCACTCACACTCCTTCAGAATACGTATTAAGCGAGAGTGGGTTTGTAAATGGCTCCAACTTTAACGAGGAGCATTCTTCTCTTATGGTATCTTGCTTCATCGCTACCTTGAATAATAAACGTAGCTACAGTGCAACGGACAACGTATGCTGATCTGAGCTCAACGTTACAGCCTATAAAATGAGAAGTGTCCGAATTACCATTATCTTTAGTGGCGTTAAACCTGCTTCATCACATTGTCGCTTTACTGCTTAGACCGTACAGACGTTTAATTTGTCGTTTGGTAATTCTGATCTAAGTTCAACCTGTTAACTACGGTTCATTAGACTATGTGATTTGATTCCTGCAGCTTAGAGCATCAGTTAAAGCTTTCAATCGCTTTTAGAGTAGTGCTATAATTGTTTAACTTGTTCCCAGCGCGTGGCGGTAATTTGCTGTCAGCGTTCAAATCTTATAAACTGAATTTTTCGGTAAAGCAATACATCGCGGTAAAATCGTAGCCGAGGGTGATTCTGTATGAAATTGTGTTGTATGTAAGGGGGTGTCTGTGTATGTTTGTTATTATTTAAAAAGTAGCTTTTCAGGTGAGTTGTAGTCAAACGTTGGCCTATTCATAGATTAAAAAAACCGTAGGTGGTACCCGTAACGTTAATCTTGATAATAGAAAAAAAACCTTGTTTTAAAAAAAATATATTATTTTACATTGTTGTTGTTTGTGTTAGCGTCCGGAGAGCCCCTTACCACAGATAATATAATACTATACTAGTACTAATCTCTCTCTCTCGTATCTGTCTCTCGTTTCATCTTTGTTCATTTCAAATTTGACAAAAAGAAAAAGTAAAAAAAGTAATTATAACTATACTTCCGCTACACAATGTTTAAGTATATAAAACAAACCGAAGTATAATCAGTCAGATTGCTTCAACTTCCTCAATTATTATTCCTCATCGCTCACAAAGTTGACCGTGGAGTTCGCGACAGCGCGCCGACCTGCATATAGATCGAGCTGCAACAAACTGGCCTCACTTTGCACACCGACTTTGTTCTACAACTTGTTTCATACAACTTTGTACCAATATTTGTGCTGACTAGATCTAAATCTAAAAATCTATCGTTTACTTTTTATGTTCAGAGTAAGCTTGAGTCGTTTTTCCCGACTAGAATCAGTATCTCCTTGGTAATCATATTACATGGTGGACTACGCTTAGAGTACTGAGTACTAACTGAGTACTAAAGCAAAGAGAGAACTTGGATCTATTGCATGCGTATTGTGTACCATTTTCAGAATTGTTTTATGAGGCGGGATGGGTAGGCCAAAACCTGGTTCTAACATGCCCCATGGAATTTAAAAAACAATTGACTAGAGTCGAAAAAATATTACGGTGACATTTCGCAAGCGTAGCTACATAATCACTATATGTTTGTTTCTTTCCTTTGCCACTGACGTAGCGTATACGTGTGAACAGTACAAATATAATATCGTTTTGACTGGTTTTAATACTCTCTCATTGCTTTAGTACATACTCTAAGGGACCACGTCACAGGTGTGCTCTAGGTTGTAGTGCAATGCAGTGGTCAGATGCAATACTGGCAGAAAAGATAAATATTCAGACTTTTTCACTTGACGATACAATATATTGCACCAAAAAGTCTAATAATTAATTACAGACCGTTCTATTATCTAAGACACTACTTAAATCGCTTCACCAAAATATTGAGGACTATTTTAAATGAACAGTTATTTCATCATACGCGCTAAAGCGCTTAATTTTTACGTAATTTATTGCATAAGCGGTTGTTGTACATTTGTTGACAAACTCAGCATGTAGAATATATAAAAATTCTGACAAGTACTAAACTAAAATAGGCCAAAAGCACCAACATCACAAACATCAGGCGACCATATTTATAAGTAAATCCCTGTTTGATATTCATTACACAAAGGAAAGAAATGTATTCCAATAAAAGTGATATTTCAATATTATCTCAACGTTATATCAATGAAGAAAAGAACCCTAATACCTATTGATCTAATACGTGCTTTCTTAACGTACTAAGTATTATGTTTTATTTTCTTTTCCTCGTCGGATGTATATATACAAGTAGTACGTGAGGTTGTTAGTGTATCAATTGTCTATTTTTAGCTTGTTTCTGGAAAATAATTACATAAGAAGATATACTTTTATACTATGAGCTTGAAACAAGCGACGACTAATCTGATGGTAAGTGGTAACCATCGATAATGGACACGTTAACATGTGTTTACGAAATCCCACTTAAACAAATAACTATTAAATAAATAACGCCCAGCGATTACATACGTAGACCCTGAACCCTAACTAGGATTTCCTGTATCTAGGGACCCGTGCACTACGAGGCCCATGGTTCCACAACATCTAGACTCAGAATAAGTATTTGCGCTTTTTTATGTTTACAAATACTTGTCCTGTCACGGGAATCAAACCTGCTACCTCCGGGTTATGAGCCGACCTGCTTAACCACCACACAACAGAAGCAGTCAAGCTTCTTGCCCTACAATTAAAAAATGTGATAATTTCAATAAACTCAATGCTTTACATTACTTACCAATCCTTTCTCCAGCAATCACACTAGCAAATAACATCTCCTTTGCCCAATAAATCGTTGCTCGAGCCCTATAAAGAGCAAACGAGTGGCGTACAGACAGCGCACTCCATCGGATCCGCATAAAAAGCGCTTTATGGCAACCCCGGATTTACTGCGCATGTATCATTCTAAGATATTATGTGGGTACATTAGCGAAGGTCGTGACTGTGCTTTTCCGTAAGCCTGCAAGGTCTAAAATGTTCAAGATAAGTCTCAAGCTATGTTCCAATCCAAATATCGTCTAGTAACTCGTGTGGTAATAATATTGTCTTAATGCTAGTCTGGCCTCACAGTGCAGTTGCATGGATGGCTCCATATACCTTGTGAACTACGAGTACCTTTAGGTTGTGGATTTGAGTTCCACTATGACAAATATTTGTATGATGAACCTCAATGTTCTCGAATAAATCATCTTGTGCAGTAAACAATGCACCTTTTGTAATATTTCGTAGCGCTGTCAACAAGAACCTGCGAGTATTTATAGCTGATAACTTCTTCGCAACTTACTCTTTCCGCTAGCTTTTCCTGCTAGTGTCAGTGTGTGAAGTGTATAATGTCATAAAATAAAGGAGTGTACAGCGTTATTTAAATTGTTGCTGTGTATTTTCATGTCATTTAAATTTTCGTTCAGATGTTATGCGTTTTAAATATTATCAACTGAATTGAAAGGAGATATTGACCAAAAGTGACGTCATGGTTTCTTTACCGAATGTTTAAGTAAAATGTAGTGCAGTAAAGTGCAGAATTCAAACCTAAAACCAACGGAGCTGTTGTCATTAACAAAATGTCCACTCATCAATAAAATGATGGTATATCGACTCCAAAACCACAGAGTAACAGTGTGTTTAAATAAATTAAAAAATATGAACGTGTCTATCTTTTTTCAACGCTCTGCATAACAATGGGTTTATGAAAACTGTGCAGTTGACATGCATAGGTTAAAATTTTATAAGGTAGCAGAATTGAAATGGCCGTCTGTCGATTACTTTATATCCGGGTGATCGAAAAACTAGATAAATAAAACTGATATTTCTGTTATAATATTATAAGCATGTTAACGAGTTTACAGATGTAAGTGTCAGAGTGTTATCCAGATTAAATGAATTTATAAAATGAATGACGCGCCCTTTTCTATTTAAAAAAAAGTTTGGACAAACTTTCACTTTTTTTTAAAAAACAAGGGAAAATAGAAACAGAAGACTCATGTTTCATGTTTACATATTATGATATCAATAATTTATCTTAAATTATCTTTGAAAGTAGCAATGAAAAGATATATTTTATCAGGGATTTCTGAGATATTCCTTTGCACTCACGACAGTAAAAACATAGAAGATACCGTATGCAAATGTAGTGAACAACCGTGAAGGTTAAAACGTTTGTTTCATCACGGAAGTACTGATTAAATAAATAAATAAATAAAATAAATATGTGCGGACGTTACACACAGCGCCATCTAGCCCCAAACTAAACAAAGCTTGTACTATGGGAATCAGATAACTGATACAATACTTAAATACTTTTTGTTTGTAAATACATACATAGAATACAATATAACACCCAGACACAGAACAAACACCTGTGTTCATCACACATATGTTTGTCCTGGGTAGGAATCGAACCCACAACCTGATTGTTGAAAAACAAATATTAATAGAGTTGCTATTGTTATCTAGGCTATCATTTTCTGTTGATTTTTTTGGCAATACAGCTATTATTAGAATAATGGAAACAAAACCCAGTTTTTCGTAGTTCCTCTCAATTATTTCCACAGCTCTCCTAAGCCCCCGGGAGGTTCAATTTACAAAATAAAGCTGCGTGATTGTCTTAACAAAGTTGTTAACGTTATTACGTGAAACCGCATTAAATCATGATAAAAAGAATTAAAAAGATTACAAGTTGCCAGAGAACTCGGTAATTAAGTTGTGATTTTTGTTTGTTCGTTACCGAGTGGTTCCTTTATCAAGTTAATTCTTAACAGGTTGGAAATTGAAGATCTTGTAAAGTGGTATTAAAAGATCCTATTTCTAATTGAAGCAACTTTAATTAATTGTATTTAAGCAGTATCGGTTGCATTGCATACGGCCGCTGGGCATTTAGACATCAGAGGCGTAATAAATGGACCAATTTTAAAACTACCGACAAATCTAAAACTACTGTGACTGACAGATAACACAGCCTAAGCCGGTGTACTTTTAGATTTAGAGGACATATTTCTTGAGTAATTAAGGGCAGGTACTTATAAGAAAATTATTTATTTAAAGTACTTTGCTTATTTTTCAAATGGCAAACAAGCAGGCGGCTCACCTGGTGGTAAGTGGTCACCGCCGCCTATAGACATGTGCAACACCTAGCATAGCCTACAAGCCTCCCGTTTCAATCCTAGTAATGGTTCAGGTTCTACGTATGCGATCGATGACATTTTTTACTAATTTAAGTTTCAAAGCAAAAATTGTTTTTTACATAAAGATATACCAAAACCATCACAAGCCTGGTACGACCACCATAACACCAACAATGTTAACTCAGTGGTTCACAATGGTTCACAACTGCAGCCAAATCGACTTTAAAACTGCCCTCTCTCCCCTCTACTATTCTTTATGGTTATAGAGTCGGATCACGCCACAGACTGGCAACGGAGACGTACAGTCAGCGATAAAAGTTGCTCATCAAAATCATACTGCCAAGTATAATAAACTACACAAACGTGCAATTTTTTCCCGTTATACCAGCAACAACAGTGTGTTTGCCCATCCATATAATATTATCATCCGCCAACCACTCACTCCCACTCACTGCTAGGACACGGGACTTCTGTTACAGGGAGAGCCACCAAGCTGGTCAAATGCTGGTTGGTGGATGACCCATGTTTTTTTTCAGACAATAGCATCTAACCACATTTCACCCGATGTTAAGTGACAATATGACTAAAACTGGAGCCACGTTAAGGGATTGGGAACTGGCTCACAAGTATTGTTCGCAATTTTTAAGCAAGATATCAATTCAATTATAATGATATTCAAAAATTTTTATCACTGACCGTACTTATAGACATAGTGAACGACCAAACTTCTCCAGTTTGTCGCTTGGATGAATGAAAAAGAAAGATACTTATAGATGAAGAATAAGTTTCATTTTTTGTCACGTCAGTGAACTGTGTAAAGTCATTAAACGTGATACTCGTCTCAATAAAGAAATAATAATACGGTATAGTAAAGGGAAAATTAAGTAAAGCCCTGGGGAGGCCCTAGCACGTGACCTGTACAGTAGCGAAAATGGGTCAAATTGGTTAGTTCATAAATACGTAACTGACTAAAAGTGCGGTGACGTATCTTCGTTTTTTATTCTTCAAAGGGTTTTAGGACCATTATCGTGCCGGTGTGAAATAAAATACGGTGTTATTGGCCACCCTATTTTAGTACTTCATATTTTACCTCAATATAAAGGCATTGCATGTGATTGGCCGCATATAGAGTTAAGACTTATTTGGTAAAAGTTTTATTACATACTGCAGGTGTTTACTGAAGTTAAAAAAGTCCATAACATGTATAAATAGAAAACTGCGCGCTTAATTTTTGTAAATGCAAACCAGTGGTGTTGGTTCTATTTTTTATCCATGTCAAAGGTAGATGTGACACAAAGCAGTGGCTAAATTAATTGAGTTCTTTTTAAAATGTAGGTATATCAGCAATTGCTTCAGTGATTTATAAAAAAACTCATATCGTAACGCAATCCTAAATTAACATGGAATGGATTTTAAAGTGTAGGCCTACGAACAAGACCAAGATTTCCGCATCCACTGGGGAATGCAACCATCGCTCAGTTTGGAGAGCATCTAATTCGGAGGTTCAAAAACAGCTGGTTGCTGGTTGTTAAACTTCTATAGTATCTTTGAAGGAAAGCGTATGCCTAAAATACCAGCTTCTCAAACTTGTCAACACAAATAAAGCTCCCTCCTGCGACCGCCCACTTTCCGCCACGACAATGCCGTCCGCCGTTACTTCGCGTTCGGATTTATAGTCCACATTCTGTTTAGCGAAACATCTTCCGCGGAGGTTTAACGGCACTCGTAAACTGGAGGACGAGAGTGCTGTGACAGACTCTGATGTGTTGATTTAATTAAGGAAACAGTATGTTGCTATGTAGTCGGTTTCATAGTTCTACGTAATTAAAAACTCAAAATTCACAGATTAGCGTCCAATAAAGCTAATAGCATTAATTCAGGAGTTTACACTACCTAGATCAGCATAGGGTACCTATACTCTTTAACTTGGTAGATTTAGAGATACCGGGGGAAACAAGTAAAGTGCAGAACTAACCGCAGGCTAGACACCTCTACTGTAGTGGCAAAGCTCTACAAAAAGCAATCTATAAAAAAAAACCCATTAACAGTTTAGTATTTATATCCCCATAAAAACCCAGCAGATTTCATCGCTGGTAATTTGTTAGGTCACGCATACTTTTAAATCCATCTTCCTTTAATAAATCCGTCCCCTGATCCATCCATCTTAGTGCTAGTTACTCTCAGACGGTAAGTGAGTCCCTTATTTTCTTAAAGCTTCAGAAAATAAGCTGAGATATTAAGTATCAATTTCCAAAGCCCGTTGTTATTAAAGCTTCAAGAGCAATTAGGGTTGTACAATAAACAGGTTCATCAACTTACACTTAATTACTTTATTTATAAATGCATTATTGTCATAGTCGTCTTCATTAAAATAAATACGAGCTGATACAAATAATCATTTCCAAAGCTATTATTACAATGGCGATAAAGTATGAACGATTGTTTTCAGTCGTTAAACAATTGAATTTATCAAAAACTATAGTGGTCAGCTCAGTAACTGAATGCCAAGAAGACAATAAATTGCTGAACTGGTTACCTTTATCAGCTTCCCCTATGAATCACTCATAAGTAGGGACTTTTAAAAACCGAAAGTCATCCAAAGTAAAAAAAATAAGAATTCATAATCAATTTGTGATTTGATGTTTTGATGTGTGAAACAGCTGGCAGTGGCAGCCCTAAGCGGCTGAGTTGACATCGTGTTGACACCGTAATACTATAACAACATAATCAAAATGCCGAACAAATCCGAAATCAGACTGTTTCGTGCGAAATTAAAGCTTAATGTCGTTAACATTCCGGACGCGTGTCCCGGAATATGAATAACGAATTATAGCCGAAAGCTGAAATGTCTTGAGTGCCGGCCGAACTTAAACTTTATTAATACCAATAAAAGTTTATGGCGCCCACTGCGAGAACTACGCAGATGACTTATTAAAGCACCTTCGGCTGTAGGGGCTCGTGCTCGTCCCCAGGACTGTGGACCTGCAACTTTCGAGTTGGATCATCTCAGGAGATGTTGTTTAATTGTAATTGAGATGTCATTTCCAGTTTCCAAATGATTTGTTTGCATAGCTTATTTAAACAACAATACCTTAGTACTTCGTTATTTCTCGGGATGTGTAAAAATATTTAAATAATTTAAAAAATTACACGTCCAATAATATATTTGTATAAAAGTGATTTGCAATAACATTAATTAACCGGTAAAAGTATTTATTTTTAATCTCCATCGCTAACATTCCACAAAAATAATTATACATGTGAAGTAAGTATGTTAAAGTATTATATTTTATGTGTATGGTAAAGGCAAAAGAACTGGCGTTTATTGAATAATTAGTTACCCCGAAACAATGAGCTGAACCATACAACTCCAAAGTATTAGTGATAGCCTCCCGCGGCGTGTTGGACTAGGGGCGGGCGGCCATCGTAACTTCGCTCTTACGAGAATATTTAACTTGCGAGTTAATTTCCTTCCCCGCCCTCAGATTCCCGTCGCTGATAACTTAAACCCCGTTGTGGATGGTGTCCGCGGCGTTAATATTTTACTAAAGGGTCACGGCATGGCCGCCTATAAATTAGTTCCGATCTCGGATTATGAAGCTCAGGATTTATCCGGAACTTGGAAAGTTATCTCCGGAAGATTTGAACAGAGGAATTTGAGAGTTTGTACATCCGAGGATTATGCTGGTCATTAATTTAGAATAAGCTCCTTTCGGATCCGATTGTGTAGGAGACGGTCGGCTGCGGCGTCGGCCGGTCGGCCGTCGGTCTTTGTGTGTGACGCGGGGATTTATAGTTAGCGATATTTTAAGTTGGCTTTTGTCCAGTCGCTCTATTAAAATTAATCTGATTTTGATGTGTGTGTTAGCGGACGCATTTTATATTCGAAATAGTGCTTTCATAATCCTGTTTGCGGCGCCAAAAGCAATCGTTATGAAATACAAACTCTGTGATCTCCTATCCATGTTAACTGCTTGGCGCCATATTATACCTGAAACAAAAATAATTACAGATTAATTAACGTGACACAAAAAAAAATTATGCCGGAATAGACGAGTTCATTACGGATAAATTCATCATGAAATAAATCAATCCGCTGCACGTAATGTTGCTTTGTCAATACTAAACTCCCAAACGTTTACAATAATTTATTGAGTATTGATTACTGAACACGTAGTAATTAACTAATGCACGAAAGTTGCAACTAAAACTTTCAGAATTCTACACGAGACACCCTTGATATACCCTTAGGTAGGTACATAATAGTTGAAAACCTATAGGTACACGTACGATACCACTTCCACATAAAACTATAACAAGTTAAATAAAGCGCTTCCGCAAAAACACCAACACCACACAAAAAGCGAAGCCCACTGAAACACAAAAGCCAGACAAAGTAGAGGCAAGACGTATGATATATATTTTTAGTGCGCGGTCCAAGGCGGGCTTTGTCTCGGGGCGTGCATCGTTAATCATAGTGACGCGGCAGTGGTCAGCTGATAAGCGGTAGAGTGATGGTGACTGCGTTACCCACCCCTGACATGGGCTAAATCGGATGTGTGCGGGGGATGGATATTGAAATTGTTGGGTTTTTCATGGAATAGATTCTTGCGATTTATAAATAGAAGGAAGAGATAGACGGTGAGCAGGGCATTCTATCCCTTAGCTGTTCTAGTCATAAACGTGGGATCAAATCGTTTGGTATGAACGATAGATAATTGATAAATAAATGACTATGTGAGATCAGTGATCACTCAAGCCATAGATACAAAATAATTAATTACGCATGTTATGGCTTCCAACATCACTGCAATTGTCTCGGCCAGCCGTGTCGCTTAACATCAGGTGAAACTCTTGCTCCTGACGTCATAATTTGTTTGCTTAACTAAATGGAAGTTTGACTAACATTGTAGCCGACGGGCATAGGGTTCGGGCCTTCTGATGACGAGGTGCAGATTAAATAAAACCTTTATCTTGACGAATACCGGGTTTATTGGTGTTCTTCACAGTACAGTCACATTTTACACAGAACTACAGAGGGAAAACAGTCACAACATGGGTAATAAAGTGCACAACTCTCCGAAATATAGAAAAAACGTGTCACGGCACACAGAACATAACGGCCGACTGACAAAAAGCGCGGGGGGACCCGCGCTCCCTATTGTTTTGGGCGCGTATACAAATGTCCCTGATTGGACGTCACGCAGCGCGCGAGACAATTTTATAAAGTTAGGTTACACGCTGATTGGCTCATACAAACAATACAGCCAGCATCTTAATACAAAATATACCACATTGCAGGGTGTTGGTATGATGGTATGGCTGACGTAGGGTTGCCTGGTTATAACATGGAATAGTTATAAATTAATATGACTTCCATATACTTATCTAGAATAGGCAGCTCTATTAAGAATGTCAAAGACAAAACAATGCGAACGTTTTGTATTATACCTAGCATGCTCACATTAATGGAATTGATAAAGTTGTTTAGGTTTGACTGACTCCTGGTAGTTTTTATGTTTCACTTTTATATTTATTAGAGTATTACCTTTTTTCCCTGTTTCTACAACAGCTACCTAACTAATTAGTTAATCCACAGCCAATATAAAACTATAATGATTTTAGACATCCATGTGGCTAATAAGTAATTTCAATTTAACTTCTAAAAAGCATAATTGACTGAGCGAGCGAAGTGAGCGAAAGTTTCTGCTTCAACTCGCGATTTTTGCTGTCGCCTGTCCGGATGTACGTACTCACGTACAGGTCGCATTTTTCAACGAATCTTGACGAAACTTGGTATACAGGTTCTACAGATCTAGGATTTTTTTTGTCGTTGGCGATTTTCGGTTGGAGGGATATTTCACACAAAAAAAGGGGGAAGATTGCTGCGGCGCCATTTACCGGCCGACTTTGATAATATTTGGTAGAAATAGTGGGCACTGAATTCTTAACAAGTATTTCAAATATGAGCATAATCGGTCAAGAGGTTGTCGAGTTATAAAGGTCGTAAAGTCTGACTTCGGCACGGGTCGGTAATACAAGATTTAGGGGCCAGTTTTGATTATGTAGGTTTTTGCTATTAAACGAGCCTTTGCGAGGATTTTAAAACTATGTTGAGGTTTCTGGAAGATTTGATTGTGCAAAATACTTACTTTAAAAAAATTATGGGGAATTTTTTAGGTCACGGGTTGTAATAGTTATATTTAGTTCGACGACTTTAACATAGATGGCACTTTATATATTTTCTATAAATATCCCCAAGCAGAGTTGCAAAAAAGTTTGTGCTCGGGAGGTCTACTGTTCGTAGAACTACTAGTTATCTAAGAAGTTGTCCATTAACACTTTTTATATTCATCATAGTCTCTATGAAGTGAACGTTTTACTAAGAGTCGTCGTCATCATCAGGTAACACGATATCCATCGCAGCCTAAGATGAAAATATATGAGTACTTGGTCTTTCTTTCGATCCCACGATCTTTGAAATATAAAATGAGTATTATGTCAATTTGTTTAACATATTATATTAATCTATCTTTATAAAGATATATTTATCAATAAAATAAATGTACTACTTAATTCAAAAATTCTCCGAAATAATGTAGGACGCACCTGATCAATAAATCTCGGTAAAACTTCAAAGCAATCCGGGAACTGGCAAAACCAGGGATTATTCTTATAATTCCCGGTAAATCATTCAGTGTCTTTGATAAATAAACTCCCAGATGGGACTTGGAGCCCATCTGTACTTTTTTACTGGTAGATAATTTAGTTAACTTTACAACTTAATAAATATCTACACCTAACTAAAACCGAAAACCCTAAATTATCATTTTTTGATGTACATATTAAAATAAAATATAAATGAATAAATATTAAACTAAATCCAAAATGATGTAAGAAAGCAATTTCTGTATTATCTTTTAAGCTCACCGAGAGCCACTTTTACAAGGTAATTTAACAGTTGAATTCAATTTCAAAGGAAGAAAGGTTCTCGAGTGGCAACCACAAACCGAAAGACGCAGCGTATCCTCCACTAGGTGGACCGACGATCTGGCCAGACCCGTGGGCAGCCGTTGAATGCAAGAGGATGGAGGCAACTATAGGCCTATGTTCAGCAGTGAACGCCTTCCAATGATGAAGCCGATTCGATCATACGTTTTTTTTGTATAAAATGAATGACGTGAAGTGCGATCACGGCTGCTTATGTAACAGTTGCAGCACACGGGATCCTAATAAGTTTTGAAGTTTCGCATGACACTGCACTGCATTCGTCATCATCCTGAAACATCACCATCTACATCATTTGGCTCCTCATAGGCCAACGTGCAACACCTTCGACTTTATTACCAGATGGGTTGCAGTCAAATGTTGCCTTATTCATACATAGAAAAATCTAGTTATTTGATTTGTAGACTGACATCAAGTCACAAATTCACAATGTCTTAATTATGATTCCAGCAGTAGTCATATTTTCACAGTACTATTTGGTAGCAAAATATCTGGCAAAGTGGTGATTTACTTAGAATATTACCGGCTTATCAATATTTCAATAGCCAAGCAATTACTTCGTTTAAAGATCATCTTTAAACATTTGCAACTTTAAAAGCAAATGAAAATATTACATAGAAAAGAGCTCGGCAAAATACTTCACAGTAACATTGTCTCTGACAAATAAGCTCGCAGCTGGGTCTCGATTATTATTTCATTACAAAGTGTTATTGCAGACGCCGTCCTCGTAAACCGACGAGATGAATTGTGACTTGAGACTTCATGTTATTGTACGGAAGGCATATTGGATGCTGTAGAGCTTGAAGATTGTGTGTTGTTTAAACCTGAAAAGGGGTTTTTATACCTTATGTTATTATGTACCATGAACCTTCATCATTCAGTCAATCAATGTAAAATGATTGCTGATCTTGATTTATGCACGTGGTCCTGGCGGTTGTAGGGTTACCTCTACGCCCTTGGTGCTTGGTAGCACGCCTTTCTTGCTAGATAATTTCAATGTTCATTAGTATGTTATTTTATGGTATTTAGCTTTCCATGTTGTGTTTTCTTCCATTGTAATATATTCTAGGCGATCGCTGGAGGCCCCTGGAATGATTTAATACATTTATTTTACCTGTAATGATCTACTAGAGACGATAGGTACCTTTTTATGTTTTCTTGGTTATTGTACATAATATGTTGAGCTCTAAAATTGTGTTTATAGCTTTTATTATGGGTTACTTTGGCAGTGGATCGATGGATACAGATCATAGGAACACGTTACGTGTTGTTTCTCTAGACCTTTCACGCTATTACGAGTGTTTTGAGAGGAAATAACTTTTTCTATTTACCTCACAGATCTTCACCAAATTCGCACATGAGTTGAAGCAGATTTTATTACGAGTTTTCATCGTATTTTCATGCGGATTCTTCCATTAGTTGCTCTAATATATCGATTTTAATGTTTGTTTACTTTTTTGACAAATGTCACTTTTGACTTTGCCAAACCCCTAAAATGAGATTCTTCGCGAAAGGTTACATGATTTTACGCGTATTTGATGCTAGCCGTTCATAAAGTTATGACAGATTTTCAAAATTCCTTCTTTCGTTTTTCAAAGATTGTGACTGATGTCGTGGTGGCCACCGCAGACTATATAAGCGGGACATGGCCACACAAAAATTCAGTTTTCCATCTGGATTCTACCTAGAAACTATCTTCCCCGTGCTCTCGAAAAGAGCGAAACAGTCTTGAAGACCTATCTGTTAGTGCCCTACCCCTGGGTAATCCGCGAGTCGCTTACAGTAAGCCCTAACAGGCGTCGCGCGTTATCTACTACTAAGAAAACTGACTCCAGAATAACCGGTGAACTCTTTATTGTTTTTTTTCCTAAGAGGTAGTTCAGGCCTCTTTGGGCTTCCCCAAGGGGCCCCACCTCGTATGTTCTCAGTCTTCTGTGCTGCCGTGGCCCTTGTGCAGGCCTGTGCTGCGAAGCGGAAGGTGCTCCGTGGCGGTACGCCAGTCTCCAGGCGTCACCCACCTACGCCGGAAGCGGTATCTACCCACGGTGCCGTCCTCGGATGGCCCTTGTGCAGGCCTGTGCTGCGAAGCGGGAGGTGCTCCGTGGCGGTGCGCCAGTCTCCAGGCGTCGCCCACCTACGCCGTAGACAGCGCCTACCTGCTGTGCTGTCCTCGGCTGAGTCCAGCCAGGACCTGTCTGTGCCTTAGGAAGGCACTCCACGGCCACTCGCCGCTGTCTCCGGGCGTCCCCTACCTACGCCTGAGGCAGTGCCCGCCTGCCGTGCACCCGGCTCTCTGTGGCTGCGTTCTGTCGAAGCCTGTCCCTCGAGGAGGCGGTTCACCGTGTCTCCGATCATCATCGGCGGCCGCTGTTCACCGAGGCGAATGCTTCCCCCGGCGGATCAATCACAAAAGTTACGTTCGTTTCTTTAATAAGTTTGTTGGTGTTCGTGGTCCCATTTAGGAAATTCATTAGGTAAATGTCAATACGGTCAAAGAGTAGTAACTGCCCTAAGGAATACATACCGTTATCATAGATAATCATAGGATATGAAAACAAAGAGTAGGTAGGCTATAAATAATTATGTCAAGTAGGGTTTATCGTAGAGCAAAAGTTTGTATGATAGGGCCAAGTTTCTTCTAGGACGGGCTAGTAAATAAAATTGTTAATCTGTACTAAGTCTTTTATTCTGTTAACTGTAAGTTTCACTACACGGTATGAGAATAGGACTACCCCATCTCTTCCGGTGGGTGTTATAAGAGCCGGCTAAGGGGATATGTAAGGAATGGGCAGAAGCATTTTCCTCGGTATACTTACCAAGCCGCCTGCCAAGCGTGGCGATTATGGCAAACCCCCCTATGATAAGTGTCTGAATTGGCGTGTTATGGAGGAGGCTTGTATTCAGCAGTGGACGTCTCCCAGCTGTTGATGTTATTTGTACTGACTGACTTACAGCACAAACTGCTGGAAGCAGAGACTTTAAATTTGGAGTGTGACCCTTTCTTCTGAAGAGGATCAAATGTGGCGTTAAATAACGTAACACCTCTAGTGGCTGAATAAAGTTAGAGCCTGGCCACTTACTATCCACGTATCACATCACACTTATTTAAAAAAGTCATCCCTGAAAATGAGACGTAAAAAATCCATGAATACTAAATCACACAAAAGTGGATTTGAAACTCACATCTCACTCATGACAGAGACGTATATAGTCACTATATTATAGTGTCAATGATAACAAGCTTTCAGCACAACCCTTCAATCAAGCACTTGACCTCCAGACTAGTGGGACGAAAGGTTGGTACTGGGCCGATCCTAAGGTAAATAATAAACAGGCATGTTAAACATGTACCCTTTGTATTATAAGCCGGGTATAACGGAGGTGAAACCTGCCAATTCGTTGGAAGAACACAATTTATTTTGAACACGAAGTCGTATGTAACACGTGGCGGGTGAGGAGTTGGCCATAGTATGAGCGATTTCACTAGCTGCGCTTTATGGATTCACCCGCGTGGGAAAATGCTTACCCGGGACAAAAGTATTACATTCGTTAGCCCAGCTAGAAGATCACGTAATGGATACAGTTTATATACCTAGTTACTACGAATAATTTATTAAAATTGAAAATTTCGCCTGTTTCATTGATATTAAAGTTACGTGATTAGCTTGACCACTAAGATCTAGTGTATACACATGTATCAAAATCTGCTTACCCGTTTAAGCGCTCAGCGGAAACAAACATAATTATAATACATATATTTTTGCATAGTAATAATTAATTATTATCAATTATGATTGTCTGATTGCAACATAGTGATTTAGGAAGCCTTATAATAAATACCTACTTACACTTATTTATAAAACGGACCATTTACAAATAAGTCATTATGTCAGCCACGCTAAGAAAATTTCAAGAACATACCAACTCACCTAAACGCAATTAACGTGTTCACTAAACATGTTTAGAAAAATTCTTACGGCATCAACTACGAGTATTAAAAGAATTTTAATACTCCGACGCTTTTGCATCTCTAAATGATATCCGATTTTTATGTTTTTTTTTTTAAATGTTGTCTTCTCAGTAAAAAACCAGGTGAGACAGTGGTCAAATGCTTTGCCTATAAAGCTTATACTTATACGTACAAGCCTAGTTATTTTTTTTATTGTTTATAGTCTAACAATAAAAAAAAAACTAGGCTTACTGTACGTCTTCCTTTTTTAAGTTTTTACAATATCTTCGTATTTATAGCCACCTAAAGTTACGAATTTTTGGCGTCAAAATTACGACGAAGAAAAGTACCTAATTGTAACTAGAACACGAAAAATATTATCAAAAATCAAGACGTACATACATGTATGACTTATAATCTACCTAAACGAATGACAACAAAATCAAAGTTTTTGTTAAGATCTAGATGTTGAAAACCGTCATTCCGTCTCTATCATACGTTTGGAGAGCAGAGCGACGACAATAACATTTTATATGGACGGTCCTCGCTTGTCGTTCACATTATGTCCTTGTAGTTGGCAAAGTTGCAACGCAGCGCGACGGAGCCGCGGCGCGGCGATAATTCAATGAATCCGAGGCTCGCCTGTCGCAGCACGACAAGAATTCCGCAAAGGATACGTGGACGTAACAAACGCCAAGCTACACTTTTACATTTTGGGTAATTGCGTGGAGGCGAGGGAATAAAACGCCGCATTTTATTCTCTATTTTCTGACTCTCTTACAATCTGTAAATGGCTGTTATACTCGGTGGGACGCAATGAATTCTACGAAGATCGTAAATGTTTAAAGTTTGTTAGCCTTTGTGATGGGCATAATAGACATCAGATTAAGCCGTTGGTCCCGATTTTTTGCATAACAATAGTTTCAAGTGGCGTAAAAATGACATTGAACCGACTACTTACAGCATCCTATACGAAAATGAATACAACCTAACCTGACCAATAAAATACCTAATTTTAGGTGAGATTTTTTCTTTTTTTACTATCTGTCTATTTAAATAAGCTATTTCGTTCCAATAAATTCATCTAACCCATTTGTTTGGCAACAATCCCATCAGCGTGTTTGTCCACGTATTACGGGCGCGTAATTAGTAGATTGTTTGTACGTGCGTCACGTCGGTATGAATAACGCCAAACAAAATGCGCAAACATGCAATAATCAACCATGACTGTAATCAACTTCCGCAATCATCGATGGATGCTGTCAGTCAACTGACAGCATCCATCGATGATTGCGGAAGTTGATAGTGGGATTATTAATGTTTATGTTATCTATGGTCTAACGAATTCTAACCAATGGTCAACATTTGTTCGAGTTTTAACCATTGGTTACGTTAACTACGGATCAAAAACCCACCCTCAGAGTCCGTTACTTTCTGGAAAGTTATCGCAAAATTATCGCGACATAAACACATACAAGCCTAATGTCGTTTTCCAAGAGGTACGTTTACCGTTAATTGGTATAAATAGTTATTAAATTGAAGTAACCGTTATTTTATTAGTGTAGAGCGATCCAATTGAACAATTATTGCAAACCGCATCAGAAATAGTATTTCCAACCGAAAATACTCCCAATTGAATAAAAGCGCTTCTTGGTCGTAATACCGCTCACTTGCTTCCTGTTGAGTTCAAGACTTTGCATTGATTGTTTTATGTCCATGGAGCGAGTTGAACATTCATTCCTATCCTATCTAGAATTGTTCAACGAGGGGAACGCTTTAGATAAGTTGCTTTCACCCAATTTCTTGATAGAATCGCCATCACAGCTTCCTTAGATATTTATATCCTTTGAAGACATAAATTACAATGAAATCTTTATGATGTGAGTATAAAATATTTTAAAAAAGCATTTAAAGGTTAACGCATCAATGAGAAGAGTAGCTAAAAAGTATTCCTATAGTTATATTTTAATTAGTATTGTAGAGTAAAGTAGCATGACAAATATAATTACAGTGAAAAAAAAAATCCAAACAAAATTTAGTGGTGGCAAAACCTCAATAGCAATTATAATTAAAATGTTTGTACTGTGTGTCTTGTTGTGCACTCACTGTACAGTACACTGGACAGTGAACAAACCAAAAGGACACAACACATTATCTACCCCTCCGAATAGCTCCCTCCATAACTCATATTTCCGAGCGACAGGAGCTATTGTGACGACTGTACCGCTGTACTTCCAACATGATTGTTTAAAATCGCGAGGCGTGCGCCCCGATAAGATTTATACACTGCGCCTGACACTTAATTTCGTTCATGTTCAACGCTCGACGTCAAGGATTTTTTCATTTTACGTGCGTTTATAACAGGGAGCTGAAAACAGTACTCCAACTCGATACGAGTGATTGTTGACACAAGAAGAACTTGGATGTCAAATTATTCAATCATTTAAATAACGCTGGTTTTTTGCTAAGCTCACTTATGTTCCTATTAAATTAAATCCTAACACATTTTTAGAAATACTCTCCAATGAGATTTATATAGCCGCTGAGAATTAGGAATTCTTGAGTTGAGAAGGCGTAACGTATACATCTTCTTCTATTATATAAAAGGCTTTGTCCTGACTGACTGACAGACAACGCACAGCCCAAACCGCTGGACGTATAGACTTGAAATTTGGAGGGTGGCTACCTAGGTGAAAAGGGTAAAAAACGTTTGTATGAAAAACCTACATTTCGTGACATATCGTTATGAAACTTAATACATACAAACAAGTTTAAAAACAAAAGAAATGGTACTTTTTAGATTTTCGAAACTCGACACATAAGGGGGTTAAAAAAATTGTTAATGTTTGTATAGAAATTTAAAAGAAATTACCGTATCATACTGAAATTTGAAATGTGTGAAAATCATACAAAATAAATACACACGGGTCACGGCGTTTCTTGAATTTCATCCCCTGAGAGGTTAAAGCTGAGCTGTATGAATGCAGCGTTGAATGAAAAAATCTTTATTTCTTAACGTAGGTAGGTTATCGTTTTTAAACTCGGACCTTACAAACGAGTTAAAATAAAATGGGTGTTCTTTGTTGTTTGGAGTTCAACCCCAAAATCAGTGGTTAAGCTTTGTAAAGAAAAAAAATATCGTAATGTATTCAAAATTGGATAGTTCCTTCGATATAAAAAAAATGTTGCTTTAATTTTTTTTTGTGAGGGATCACTTACGTGGTTGAAATAAGGGACGAAACTGTGTATTTTAAATTATAGTGATGAACATTTTTCATTTTATATACTTTTTAAAACATAATCGTGCTACAGTAATACTTTTTGCCGGGGTTGATTTGAAGGGGTAAAAAGGGAAGGAAGTTTTGTTTCTTCATTTTCGAAGTCAGGTTCGTAAAACCGGTTATTATTCGGTAGGTGGGTTGAAAAGGAACAAAAATGGGTGGCGTATTTTAACATTTTGCGCTTTCGTGTCAAGGTACCTACATAAAATATTAGTGTCAATTAATACCGGATATCTTAAAAAATTACATATATTTTCATCCCTGCCTCTTATAATGCCACCATGAAAAATCACTGCACGAGGCCACTTAAGATTAAAAGGATTTAAAAGTAACCTTTTTAGTTAGGTACCTATAGGACTTTTTAAACGCTTCCAGAGAGATAAGTAGTCCACGCGGGTGAAGCCGCGGGGTAGAAGCTAGTCATAAATAAGAGGTAAATTAGCGACTCCGTCGATATTCGGGCGGTTTAACGTAACGCTATTCTGTGTAGGTAGGTATCGCAAAAGTACCATAGCCCCTTTAATTGTGTATGTAATTTGTCAGAGATTATTAGATTTATAGTGAAGAAGGTATAACGCAAAATCGGTATCAGTTTTAGTACCTAATTAGTTATTTATTTATCCCTAAAACTGTTGAGTTGAGATGCTGTATTCTCGATCCTCTATTTAAAGTAGATTAAATGTAAGTACGGTACTGAGTGATGACTGGCAGAAGCAGCTGTTACCTCTACGTTGAATTATTCTGCGTGTCAGCTTTCAAATATAAATTGAAAGTACAAAAAAGCCTACATAAATTATTCCTCTCTTACGAAGCGTAGCTTTAAAAACTTTTAATTGGTTTCATAGATGTAATCAAAAGCCTGTGCCGAGCCAGCTGCTGAAGGTTAATTTATGGCATATATATTAAAAGAATTTTAATTTCATAAATTGAAACTAGGCTATTGTTAATGGTAACTGTTTGTGGATGATCTATTCCCATGAATAGATATATAATCCATTGAATACCTATGTATTCAATGGATTATATTGAATACCTATGTATTCAATGGATTATACATCTGGCATATGCAGCAGAAATACTCAAAGTCTTGATCACGCCAGACGATCCCATGCGCTCCAGTCTCACGGGGCAGCAGTGATTTTATGGGACATCTTTTGGAAACGATGAATGCGATCGATCGGGACGCGTTGGATCCTCTGGTGTGGACACGGCTAATGACTTGCTGGAGGCATATTGAAGATAGCCTTCACTTTGAGGTCCTTGACTCTATTCCCTCAAAAACTATTTTATAAACAACAAAGTCATCGACTTTGACGTTGATTCTTCATCATATTTTCATATTCAGCAATCATGAGCAGTATCTGCCTCAGAAAATGCTATCCATAATAAAACCCCTTGTTACCCTCAGAGGCCTAAATAAAGCCCGACCTTGCAAAAAGTTCCAGAAACTCGTCGCGTTTATCAACCTATTCATATTCCGCCGTACCTACCTACCCCAGCTCACTCCTTTGTTGTGAATTCTAATTAAACTCTTAGAATACGGATTAATCTGAGTTCCGGATGAGAAATTATCTGAAGACATGTTTCCGGACGCGTCCGTGAGTGCCGGTAATTAAATTAATTAGGTATGTTGTAGGCATTTAGCACAGTTGCAGAGGGCGACAGGCGTGGCTCCGTATTTATTAAATATTATAGTCTTAATGCCTTTAATTATGTTGTAATTACACTTTTTGTATGATATATCTAAGTACTCTCTTTTATTTTTCAGGGTGGAATTGCTTGTGCCCTGGCTTGAGACGCTGAACTCGTAATAGTCAGGCAACAATGATAGTCATTGACCTAATAAAATAAAGATACCATAAAATCCAGAAAATGTTTTGCTGATCAAATCAAGGCTAACTATATACTACCTTTATTCATTAGACACTATATCTAAATTCAAAATTTTATGAAGTTTGCATGTAAAACCTATATTTACTTCATAAAATAGCCCACAGTTACCGTTTAGCCATAAATATATACCATACACCACCTTTGCAAGTCATAATTTCACATTTTCGGCAACACCGTATCATTTGCGAAATTTTCCTTAAACGAAGAAATCGTTTACGGCACAATATTACCGTGTGGTTGCAAAAATTAGCATTTTTCATACGTTTGTGTAGAATTTTCGAGCGCTGTGAAAGGGCCACAATTTAGTTGAATCGGCAGTAAACCGGCCGAGGTCGCGTGTCCGGTCCGAGTTTACATGCTCGTATGTAATAGCACCTGTTCAAATCGGTCGTGTTCGATATTTGTAAAGCTGCAGTGGGCGCGCTTTTACGTATTTATTGGAAACGTTTCAGCTTTACCTTTGAATAAATAATTAGATGTTAGTAACGTGCTCCAGTGTGGTTAAGTTATAAACATCTTATAGATTAAATGTTTTTATTAAAATAGCACATAAACTTAAGCTAACTGATCTAAATCATGAAATCCATGGTTCCTTGCTTATCGTTCGACTTTTATTTACCTAACGTACACTTGTATCACAGAATAAATAATAGTATTACGTACTTATACTTCTTTTTGTAGTAAAAAGCAAGTGACCAGTGTAAGACATTTTGAATAAAGAACACAGCTTTTTGAAGCCAAGAAAACTACAATTCTAGTAGAAAATTAAATTAAATCGAGTGACCGCACGTTACGAGTTGTTTTCACGAAATGTAAAGTGCCAGTAATGGCACACCAGGCTGGATCCAGCGGTAATGCCACAGGGCGGGGTCCCACACTCTGTGTTTAGGTAAGAAGTACTCATTACGGTGGTACATAGTACCATGAAAGTGTTTGGTTGTTTTCTGTGGTCTTGCCAACTTTGAGAAGTTTAAATTTTCACTATTATTATGCGAAAAAGGGCCGAAAACTAGACAATTTTTTTTTAGTGTTTGGTGACTGGCTTTTTACCGTTGTTACACCATCTAGGATTATAGAAATATTAGATTGTCATAATATTAATAGGGGGATCAGCTGTTTTTTGCTATTATATGGGAGTCATATCTAAAAGAGCTCTCGGTGGCGCCTCACTTGACAGTTAGCTCCCAACCTAGATGCAGTGGGTCGTGTCTTTCAGCAATATCGTAAATTAGTCTCTACATCTATCTCTCTACATACTAAAAAGTTTTATATTTCTGAAGAGCTAATAAAGACGAGTCTATATCGGTGCAACCGTCAACAACCAGTGACTACTACTCCCTAACCAGTGCATAATAAATTACAGATATAAAATGTATTGCCATAATTGATTATAGCAAATGTATCAACTCCGATATAAAAGCTACATAATGGATGATGTATTTAGTTTACCATTACCTTTCGTCGTATAACATTAGCTGATGAATTGAAAAGAAATAGAAAAAACAATACTTTATTACTAGAGTAAATTAGATTGTGATCATTTATGTATCCAGCAGAGCTGTAAGTAGTATTGTCACGGCTTCACAATTTGTAGCAATATTTTATGTTCTGTTACGCCGTAGCTCCGTTAAGCCGTAGGTCTGTTACGCCGTAGCTCCGTTACGACGTGGCGCCGCAGTGTACAAATTCTACGAAGATTTATATAACGAGCGGTAGCAGCATCGAACACGACCGTGGTATTATATATCTACTCGTAGAACATAGTATACATTAGTATAAAATAAATTTACATTGAAAACGAAAATATTTTCCCCTAATAAATTGACTGAATAGGTATGGATAATGTCGCACAAATTAATTATAGAAACAGTTCATTCAATGAAATAAAATATTTTCCGAAATTGTATTCCTTTTAAAATAGCAATAAACAGAAAATATGTGCCGTGAATATTGCGATAAAATTACTGAATATTTACTTATGAGCTAATTTGCGATGGTATTTTGTGTGCGGGAAAGAAATATGAGGACAATTAAACGTTCCGCGATTGGTGGACGAGATGGTTCAAACATTAACTCGGTTCCCTGAAGCGAAATGAGCAAAATGAGCAACCGCAATGGAACGAAATAAGTGCCAATTTGTGCTGAACAGATACAATGGAAAATGAATAACTTTTTAACGGCGCTTCGCTGAACAAAAATCAGTGACAATTTTAAATAACGCCGTGGTTTTTTGTGCCTTATTATTTTGGGTATTGCGTGCATTCCTCGGGGGTGGGAGAAAAGTTTATTTTTTTAGTTACGGTTAAGGCAATGTTTGCCTGCAACTAACCTGATGTTAAGCGACCATGTTTTGATAGAAGTACCAAAAATTTGCTTTGTATTAATTTAGTATGCATGAATTGTGTTACAATGGACAACAAGTGAGAAAAACAAACTTAGGCGTCCAAAACGATCAGTAGAAGAACCTAAATATTCTGACAACAGGGCTATTCACTTGCCTACATGAGAAAAAGTTGATCAAAATGCAGGATTAGTTTTTGACTAAGCGATGTAAGGACGGTGGTAATTGGCCTACTCAAAATATAGGCCATGGACGACGTAATTTAACTTCTTTCTTTCTTTATTACCTAACTAGCTTTTGCCCGCGGCTTCGCACGCTTGAATTGTGTTATTTCTACGTTTAGGTACTCTAATAATAGATCATGCATTTTCTATGTACCAAACAACAAATCCACTAAATCTTTTCGGAGCTGAGCACGTATTAGCACACGTGTAAAATGCATTTACCTATACGACGCGTACATAATTAATTTTGTTAATACTATTTAGAAATTACAAATACTTAAGTACACCACTGTAAAAGGAGTCGACATTGATATGTCCACTATTTTCCACGTTGTCTCATTTCACTGCACTTTCAACATAGTGGAGGGAGTGAGGAAATAACATGTGTACAAAGCTCAAATCAGAATCGCTTTTGCAAAGAATATTTCATTTTTAGGGTTCCGTAACAGTTTTGAAATAAAGAAACCCTTTGTGGCGAAGTTGGGCATGACATGACAAGTACGTCTCCACACTATCATGCCTGCCTAAGGTTCCATTATAGGTTAGGTGTTATGTACGCCACAAATGTAATGTTACAGAGCATCATTGAAAGGAATAGAGGAAACAGTTCTTATTTTTACTTATTAGGTGAGAGTCGCCTTTGATACCATGAAAACACCAAGAGCCACAGCTAAGTGGTAGGATCCTCTCACCAACGAGTGAAGTCATTATCAGATGCGAACTTACTTCTCCTCACCTTACCTTCAGGACCCGAAGGTCCCGAAGGAGGGTCTACCAGCCTTCCCCATTTGACCCGCCCTTACCACCGTGCAAAACTCTTTCTAATTCCTCTTTATTTCCTTTTCAATAAGACTCACATCAAAAGTTAAACTATCATCACAAGGGAACTCTTTGATCACAAGTAATCTTAGTTTTTAGGTCTAGTTTAGTTTAGTATACTTATTATTATATGTTATCTAAGTTTTTAAATGAATCGTGTTATAGGTTTGGAATATAAAAAGTAATCTTTGAACCACTTACCCAGCCTAGCCAGGATTATTAACAATTACCTCTCGTAATTGTTTCGTTGAGGTTATTCATTGCTACACCAAATTTTCTTAATATCGTTTTACTTCATACTCGCTTCGCTATCTTTTTCTAAATAAAACCAAGGCAAGGCACCACTCCCGCCTTTTTTCTCTCATACAATAGAATGTTACCAGCACAGATAACCTAAAACTCGGAATCAATTCACTTACTTACCTCTCGATTAAAATCGCATTTCGCGACACCCTTCATTTGGGTTTTATTTTTAGTGTTTTGTTTTATCTAATGAACAACTTTTATCTGATGATTGAAAAATCACGCCTTATAGTATCATACCTAATAATATTACTCTTTGGTCATATACATTCTTCACAGAGACTTTTTTCTTTAATCTGTGCCTCCAGATAAACATGTAGCACCACAGACCTGTGTGTGTGGCACAGAGTGTAGTCAATGGTTTTTTGCTCTCATCTGTGACATATCGTAACTTACCGTAAGTAGCCAAAAAAATCACCAATCGGCCATGTTGTTTAAAACTCTGATTCGTTTCGTAATGAAATCTTAATAATTCCCATAAAAAAAATTAACGATATTTCAATTTTAATATATCCTATTTTAAGCGCCGGCTATTTCTAAGCATATTAGTGAAAACCGCATGAAAATCCATTCAGTATTTTAGGAGTTATAACAAACAAACAAACAAACAAACAAAGTGTATAAAAAGTGGCTTAACGTGATCAGCGGATAATTTTAAGCCAACCTGTGTGATTATTTTTTTGATATCTTGCAATTACAGACTTTTTTATCTCTACAGTTTTATTATATGTATAGATAGCGTGGGCACACAATACGGTGTTGCCAACTGTAATAAAAATATTCGGCAAAAATTACCTGAAAAATTGGTTTTTAAAAGAAAAATCGATGGTTTGAAATTAAAAAAGATATCGTGAGATCGAATTTCCACAAATAAGCACTCATCCATTGCTAGTCTGGTTTCAACTCGCAACTTTTGCTTTCGTCTGTCCGGAATTGGATGTACGACTCGCGTACAGGTCATAGTTTTCAGCGAATCTTGACGATACTTGATACACAATTCCGATGACAATACGTCAAGGGTTTGATTTCCTCAATAAATTCTTATCATCTAATTCGACACCTACGTTTTATACCCCACCCACGTGTACTTGTGTTTCCTCTAATTTCAACAATGGGAATAATATATTATTTACCATGCACTCTAAGGTAGGTAGGTCTACCTAAGATAGATATCATGATTATATGATATGTGTCTAAAAATAATCGTTAATCGGTATTATGTATCTAAAATAATCGTTAATTATCGAACCGAATATTGGCCTTACACATCACTAAAATTGTTTTTTGACATGTGACAGATGACATTACATAAGCTTCACAGGTGCCTTCCATTCCAGTTTGAAAACAATTAAAAAATCAATCGGCCATGTTGTTTAAAACTCCGATTCGTTTCGTAATGAAATCTCAATAATTGTCATCAATTTTTTTTAACGATATATCAATTTTAATATATCCTATGTTAAGCGCCGGTTATTTCTAAGCATATTAGTGAAAACCGCATGAAAATCCATTCAGTATTTTAGGAGTTCAGTCATAACAAACAAACAAACAAACAAACAAACAGACAAAGTGTTTAAAAAGTGGCTTAACGTGATCAGCGGCTAATTTTAAGCCAACCTGTGTCATTTTTTTCTTGATATCTTGCAATTACAGATTTTTTTATCTCTACAGTTTTATTATATGTATAGACTACAGGCAGCCCACGTTTCTTTATACAATCTTTAAAGACCATTTTTGACTCTCTTAAGGGTTGACTTTTCAAAAACCCTTTCTTAAAAGAAAAATATTAAAATTGGAAGTCTCTAGGCCCAGTGGTTGGGCTGTACGTTGTTTACCAGTCAGTCAGCCTTCCAGGACAAATATCTTTAATAATATAGATATTTAAAAGTCAATAATAAGATTTAAAAAACCTATTTGAGTGTTTACTGCCATTGGTTTGTGTGGAAACCATACATAGTGTAGTTACAAGTTAGTGACGATGGTGGGTATAATATCAAAGTAATTGGATTCATATAAACCTCCAAATCAAAAAAGCAGCACACGCCTGCGCCAATTACGTCTTTTTTCTTTTTTCCACACAATTTTACCCATTACAGTGCTCGCAAACAAAACTCGCTAATAAACTGGCGATCCATTATATTTCGTGGACGTCCAAAACCGCGTGTGCTTAGCACATCCATTACGTGTAATTGCAATGTCCCACTCGCGTGTCCCGGGACTACTGGGACCTACTCCGGGGACCGAGAAATCTGAGATTAATGAAAATTTGAAATGGGACGCTGTTGACATTAGTGGCTGTCATGCAACGATAGAAGAGCTTAGGAAAGTTAATAGATGAGCGAGACAGAGAGGGAGTAAGAAATACACTTTTCACTGTACTTTTTCGTCCCTGTAAAGGTTGGCACAGTGATAAATTTATGAATGATAACACCGATTTATAACTGAGCATCGTTTTGTAATACAGGCCCTTGAATGATTCATTTAGTTCTAGCTTTGTCATGTTAAAATGCTTATTTAGAAACAGAGCTACTAGGTGGTAGGACTTTTCTGAAAAGTCCGTTTAGGTAGTTACGACTGCTTTGCCAGTTATTCTGCCGCCAAGCAGTAGTGAGCAAGCAATACTGTGCTCTGTTTTGAAAGGCATTGTAGCTAGTGAGATTACTGGGCAAGTGAGACTTTATGATCTGATGTCGCAGTCTAAAAATCTTATTACTAGACTGTATGATGTCTCAAGATGACGTGCGCCAGTGCAGTGACACGTGACCCTTTAATTTCGAGTTCCGAGTGACACTGCATCTGAGCTGTTATGGGTAGCTGTGTCGCTTAACACCAGACCCAGCTTAACTCCAGGTAAACGTCGTTCGTTAACATTAATAAATAAAAATAGATACATATTTTGCTATTTTTAGAATGCATAATTTAACACTTTATTTATATTAAAGTCTAGCCATCTGTTGTACTAATAAGTAATTTTATTTAATCCTAACTTTTTAAAACCTATATAAGTAAGAAATAATATAACAAGATGTAGTTTGTATTTCTAGGTAACTAGTACTCACTTGCGCTGCACTACATTATACTAACATGACACCACAATAGCTCAAGTAGTTTTAGTTTATAAATCCATATTCAATAGTTGATGAAATAAAGAAACAAAGGTTTTCAATCAGTGTGTGTTGCCAGTGATGACTTATGGAACAGTGAAACATGGTCTCTTACTGTTGGCCTCATTAGCTATGCTCGGTGTTTCCCTGCGCGATAAGATTCGCAACGAGGAGATCCGCAGGAGAACTAAAGTGGCCGATATAGCTCTTTGAATGGCAATGGGCAGGCCACATCACTCGTAGAACTGACAAAGAAAGGTTCTCGAGCGGCGACCACGAACCGGAAGACACAGCGTAGGCCGGCTCCCTACTAGGTGGACCGACGATCTGGTGAAAACTGCGAGAAGCCGATGGATGCAGGAGGCAAGCAGCCGCTCAAAGTGGCGCTCTCTGGGGGAGGCCTATGTTCACCATATAGACGTCTTCAGATGATGATGAATTGATTACTGCCCAAAAATAAACTATTTGTAACTGATATCTGTCATAGTCATAAAATCATTAAGCATAGAAACATGTTTTAACGGTCACAAAGACGGTAAGTTACTCAATGGAATAACAATCGTTATCATGTGATTTATTGATATAATACTGTTAAAAAGCGTTTATTAAAATATAATTGGATGATTTGATTTTATCAATTCGGCCTTTTCCTGGCTTTGTCCTTACCGTGACTACATTATGTCCATTTGACCGTTATTAACTGGAATAGGTAACAGAGGTCATACATTATTGTACTGACCTTGCCCATTATAGCTGCTATTATGTTACTGTTATTTGTCCTGACAATCAAAAAACATTTAAAAACTGAATCAGGTGTAATGTAGGTACATGAATGAATTTTGATTACAGCCATGTACAGTATAATTTACCTAAAAGCTGCATCATTAATCGAATTAACAACTCATGAAAGGTTTTTAAATTTGTTTAATGGAACGGATTGTAAATAAAATTTAGATATTGCTTAACCTTAATAAATAATCAATTTTATTAACACAGAAGCACTAAGGTTTTAGACCTCGAAAATGGAAAAAGAGTATCGTAAATTTTGAAGTAAACAAAAACTAATCCCATTATTAAAACATTCAACTATTGTACCGGAAAACTTTACTCCGATAACAACTTATAAGATAACTGTCAGAGGCAGAAATTACTTGACCCTACTTTAATGAACTTTATTCACCGCCTAATAGACGCTCTAATGTATATACGTAGCTTTATAGTGGACGAAAAGAAAGTTATTTTTATACAGTTCGTTGGTTCTATCCTTATTTATAGTAAGCCAGCCACCCACGGTTTTAAACAAGGTTGATTCATCACCCAGGAGACATCCACTGTTGAACATATGCCTCCGCCATGTATCGCCACTTTACCCGGCTACTTGCCTCTTGCAATCCACAGCTTTACGTGGTTCTGAACAGTTATCAGCTATACATCTAGTCAACTTAGATCTTAAGATGATAATAAGTTTTAAATCTTTCCTTTTTTTTCTTATAATAGTCGTATTTTCATTTATTATCATCTACCTTGGAAATACAAATTAACTGATATGATTTTCTACCTTACTCGACTGTAGCATTGCCTAAATATTGATAAATAATTTACTGATTATAATACACTAAATAAATAAATATCAGAATATGAGTGAGGTAGTGCATCACATAATTTTTCATGAGTTTTGTGACTTATTTCCTCTCCAAAAATGTGAAAAATAATGACTATAATATTTTTGTAAATTAGTGACAGTAAAACCGTCGGAGTCTTACTGATCCTACAATTAAAACTTTTATTCGTCCAGCTATTTTATCTGTAGTTGTGCTATTGATTAAATAAACCTCTCTCTATTGTCCCAAAAACAGCAGCTTAGTGCCAGAGCCCACCTGCGTGGTTCCGCGCCGACCACTGTCCTGGCACGTACGAGAACATTCCGCGTAGTGTTAAATACACAACAAACATGAATCATTAAAATACAAAAAGAACACTATTTTTAAATAGAAAAAAAATTAAATAGAAAAGAATACTAAAAACAACTCTGATTCATCTCGTTATTAGGAGGGATCAACTTGATAGGCACCAGGTAGGTCCATTTATTTATTCTGATAATGAACAGATCAATAATGATTTGAGTCAACTGTAGACAAAACATTAACCTAAACCTATATTATATAATCTGTGCCTATACCAAGCCCTGATTCTATGGTTCCCATTTTACTTGGGGTCGAAACTATGAATGAAAATTTTAAGCTATACAATGTGAAACAATTTTAATAGGTTTTGAGTTTGTCTAATATCGCGTTATCACTTACCATCAGGTGCAACAGTACTCAAACGCATTGCCTACAAATCATAAATTAAAAAAAAAGCTTTAAGTGGGTTAAATACGTACACAATTAACTGCAGCATGGTCAAGTGGTTGACGAAGTGTCATTACACTTCAATAGCAATCATAATTCAGTACCTAATTGTTTATGAAGAAGACATTGTACTACAGAATATAATTGGTTAATTGTTACTTTTCGTGTCCGTTTTAAAGTTTACCGCAAAACGGTTACTAATTGCTGTGGAACGGTGGTTTTTCATTACGGGTGATTGCTATTATAGGAATGTAGAGTTTGAAGGTTACTGGCTTTCTATGGTTACATTGATGAATAATGTTGCTGTTGGTTTTCCGATAAATAAATAAACTACACCAAGAAGAGAAGACGAATTTTTCACGCTACGTGGGGTGGACAATTCTTCTTTTCTTCTAGAGATATACTCAAATGAATTCAATTTTACAAAAAACAAAATACAGCTATACTGCTGACAAATTCCTTTGTCGAATTTCACAACATGATCAAGATAACAAGGACAAGCTTGTCACCAGAATTCTTTCCGGAATGTCTATTTAATTACATCCAGCGACACATAACTACCATTATTAACGTCAAGTGGCTCGTGTAGATAAACGAGCGTTTGCTGCGACACGTCAAAATGCCAACACAACACTACAGGCACTTGCCTCTTCCTCAGCATACATTGTTGCCTCACCGCTGTCGGTAGAGAACAGGCGCCCACTTCGCCAGCAATGTGGTTTGTTCTAAACAATACACTACAACGAGCGAGTTTTAAGTAGCTAGTGTCTTTACGAGACGCTTCAGCGCGGAGTATCTGCAGTGTTACGTCATTATCTCTACTTGCAGCTTGTATTACCTGCTCGCTGGAGCTGCGTTTATACCACACAGGAACATGAGTAGCAATGTATGACAAATAGCCGTTGTTGAGTTTGGGAGGTCAGTTGTAGTAAAGGTTTGCAGGAGCGAGTTCTCGCTTTTATGTCCGCCTTTGGAACCGAAACTGAGAGCAAGTATTCTATGGCGCTGTTAAATATACAGGTGCTCTTAGTACATTCGTGTGTTTAGGAGCGAGCTCGGGCGGTTTAATGTGCCGCTATTAGCATAAATGAATCCAACAGCCGGGAGCTTCTATTTTTGGGAAGTGAAAAGGATGGTTTTATTCCCGAGAAGATTTTTATTCTTGAACCATGGGATACATGTGTATCTTTAAGGGTTTAATATATTAACATTGTGCTCCATCAAATATTTTTAGTTGCTGCACGTCTTTAAATTGTATTCGGTTTCTCTACCTTTCTATGTAGAGTTACACTTATACACTTACAGTTTGCAAATCCAATTTCTGCACGAATCTATGAAATTTCCTCAGGAAACTTCAATAGAAACTCCACTGGCATCGTCCATTTCAACAACAAACAAAAGATCTCATACCAACTATCTGTTGAATAGGAACCCTAACTTGAATTCGAGATTTTGCGATCCCTGGAATACCTACCGCTTGTGAACTTTGACCGCGGTCGACTGGTTAGGTACTATTTCGATAGAAGCATCATACCTAATACTTATCGTTTTAGGTCTCAGATGTGTAAATACATGGAAACCTAACTAGACTAGTAGTTCTGCGAACTGTAGACCTCGGGAGCACTAACATTTTGCAATAACGCGGCATGATGTTGTACTTAGTACGTCCGAACTCAGACCTCATGGCCTTATATCTCGACAACTTCTCAACCGATTTTGCTCCTATTTGAAAAGCTTGTTAAAAATTGAGTACCCAATGTTTCTGCCAAATATTATCAAAATAGCCTTGTAAATGGCGCAGCTACAAAATTCCTTCCTTTTTTGTAATGTGTAATTAACAGTTATACGCACGCATATCGTTCCGGCAACTTTTGTAATAAGAGGCTCCCAAGATACAGGCTATGCCTAGTTTGGGGCCCGTAGTAAATAGTCTATCAATTTAATAATTACGCCATAACTTGTAATACTGTATCTCATCGATGTAACTCATCGATGAAATACAGTTCTCCAAAAGATAAAGATAAAGATAAAGATAAATTTATTATCCAAAAAGAAATGGATAATAAATTTATCTTTATCTTTATCTTTTGGAGAACTACCCAACTAAACAAAAATCGCCAAAGACAAAAAAACCCTGAACTTGTAGAACTTGTATACCAAGTTTCTACAAAATTCGTTGAAAAATGCGACCTGTACGCGAGTACGTACATCCGGACAGACGACAGCAAAAATCGCGAGTTGAAGCAGAAACACGCTCACTTCGGTCACTCGGTCAATAAAACAATAATAAATAATAAATAAATAAATATGTGTGGACGTTACACGCAGCGCCATCTAGCCCCAAACTAAGCAAAGCTTGTACTATGGGAACCAGATAACTGATACAATACTTAAATACTTAATACAATAGAAACGTTTCACTTCTAAGTATATATAAATATATGTATTTCCTGCAAAAAATCATATCAAAACTTCTTTTTTATTTTTATTACTGAAAACTTTTACAGATATTTTGCAAAACACTGCCTTACTTAAATAATTATAGAACTTATAAGAATTTAACAAAAAATTCATAGCATGAATCAGTGGAGCTATTACAAGCCGCCGTTCACTCAGAGACCATTTATTTGCAAATGAAGCAATTTAGGAATCCAATGTAAATATGAATTTCCTAGCTCAAGGAATTTGTCTCTCACTCAAGCATTCATAAGCTGCTATTAAGGCATGATCGTTCAACGAATACAAACTAATATTCAATAAGAGATGTTGTTTTCCCCGCTCCAACTGTTGAACCGAGTTCGGTGCTATGGGATCAATATGAAAGTATCTTTATCTTTTCAAATACAAAAAGAATTTTCCAAATTAGTTAGTATCTAAATGACGAAGATCTAAGATATGATCTAACAAACGTTTAAAAAAATACTTAATAAACAAATATAAGTACGTAGAACCTCTATTTTAAAGTCAGTTAAAAATAAAATTTGGTGCTGAAAATGGATAATTAGCTAGACTGCGCATTGCGTCTAGTAGTTACCAAATAAGGGGCTGCGAAAAACAAAATTAACTAATTTCCACTTAAGAAAACAAAGTAACATACATAATAAATAGTCAAATAATTATAATAATCAAACGCAGTGCAATTAAGTTTAAGATATATGTATTATAACGCGTAAAACGTCATTACAACACAGCGTTACGTTACAGCCATAAATAAACCGCTGGCCACAACGGGTCCGCGTAACTTTAAATTAACGGAATATCACGTGAAATGCACACTGTAGCGTCTAGTCGAGCGGACACGTTGGTGCTGACTTTGGTTTTATTATGGTTTATTGTTACATAAATATTTGTAACACTGACCTAGTCTATCAATTTATGCGTAAGGTGATTAACAGTTTCATGATACGGGTTTTGTCGGATTGAGATCAATCATGGTACAGCACAAATATATTTTTTGTATTGATTAGTGTAGCTAGTAGCGTTTAGTAATCGTTTCTATTATTGAAGTAATTAGTTTGAGTAAAGGCACTATGCTTGTTGAAAAAAATCCTAGATGGCGTTGACCTTAACAACCCGCCTTTTCTGAAACATACAAAAATGGTGACCGATTTCGAAAATTGACCTATTGCATTAACACGTTAAGCTTATAACACCCCTCTATTTGGTTGGGTGTTACAAAACAGAACGTTGACGGCACGATCAAAGCAAAATATCGTCACTCAAATACCTCAGTATCGCCGCCGAGTGCCGGCTACTGTTGCGAACAAGCCGAAGCCGCTCGCAACAGATTGTTGGACAACAATCTTCTCCGATTTTAGATAACGACACTCGCCGATGTGATGTTGCTAATGAAATTCACGCGCTTTTGACAAACAAAAAAGCTGCAACGTTGGCAACGATAAACACAATTGGACGTTATTTGAATATTTATGAGGAAATATTAGTTTGATGCTCGTTCCTAATTAATTGTACGTAATATTCTCGTCATTAATTTCTGTTAGTAAATGTTGAATAAATGTTTTTCTTGGTGTACTTATTTAGCTTGCTATAACTATACCAATAGGATGAGCACAAATTGCAGTTATTATAATATACATGAACCTACTGCCCAAAATAAGTTGACGTTATCAAATTTGGACAAAATAATGATAAAATAATAATCATGTTTTGATTAGAACTTTTTCAAGGAGCGTTTTATTTTGAAGGGTATAAGTTAATTTACTATGTTATTAATGATGAGTCAACCATTATTATTAACCTCACAAAAGAATAAAGTCATCTTAAAATATTGTAATCAAGAATATAGCTTGCAATGCGATAATTTAAATAAAGTTTAATTACTAAGCATATTGAAACCGCTTCTTTAATCACTCGAGGTGATTTGATAAAACTATAAAATATAATTGAAATTAGCTCATTTCATAGCACGCATTTCGTGACTAAGCGCTTGAAATTCAGCGCTGCTATTAGCGCATTCCTGCGGAAAAGCGCTGCTTTTGCAGAATGCGCATAATTAGCGCTCGCGGCGATTCTAACTAAATGTCATTTGTGTTCTGTGAACTGGGAGGTAACGTAACTTGTTATTACCGTTTATTTCCATTACAATATCATGTTTGATAACTGGTTGTCAAACACGAAAAACATTTATTGTTACATTTTACATTACCGGTTATTTAATACAAAGACAAAATTTTCATTTTTAGGGTTCCGTACCCAAAGGGTAAAATGGAGCCTTAGTGGCTCCGCTGTCTGTCTGTCTGTCCATCTGTCACCAGGCTGTACCTCATGAACCGTGATAGTTAAACAGTTGAAATTTTTACAAAATAATGTATTTCTGTTGCCACTATAACAACAGATACTAAAAACAGATTAAAATAAATGTTTAAGGCACCCATAAAACAAACGTGATTTTTTTGTTCGTTTTATAGATAATGGTACGGAACCCTTCGTGCGCGAGTCCGACACGCACTTGGCCGGTCATTATAATTTTTTAATCGCACATTTTCGGATATTATATTTATTTTGAAAAAGTTAACAATTGTTGCAATTGGTGCAAAGTGCTGTGTAAATGAAACTAGAAATAGCACCGAGCTCAGTAGCCCCAGTGCCCACCCAGTAATAGCCCCGCACCCGAACAATAAACAGTCAGCAGCAACGGTCACACGCCGCCATAAACTGAAAACTCCTAGAAAAATATTCAGTCAACGATAACCCTTTCTAAACCGTTTCAATAAAACCTCGCCCAGCTGAGAACTGGCCCGAGCCCGAGCCCGAGCCGTGGCACATCAAAACGGGCATTCTCGTCTGTCGACCCGACAAAAGCCGGATGATGACGTCAAGCCAAGCATCGAAAGTGTAAACGTCAGTCCGAAGAAGGGGAGAACGCCGGGGTTGCAGCAATAAAAAGCCCGCTAATACCCAAACTGGCACAATAATAATAATTTGCATGTGAAGGGAACGCCCCGCGCCCGCCTCGCCGAATTTATTTCTTTCGGGAAACGCGTTCGTTGACGCCCGCCGCCGCCGCCGTCAGGTTTTATTGCGAGGACAATGAGAGGAGACATATCCATGAGAGGTATTACTGACGGAATAGGGACGTGAACATATCATCGCATATTACGATATCTTTTTGTCGCGCAATGTGGTAACTTGATACTTGAATGATGAAAGTGAGGTGGGTGGATTTTAGTTTGATCAACTAGATGTGGTAGACTAAATAATAACAATCTACCCATCAGCATTACCCTCAGGTTTCCCGCAATAACTTAGTTTTACTGATAAAAATATTCTAATACGATCTCAGTAAATTATATGCAAACTTGAGCCGTCGCTCTGTGATAGAGCTACAAACAAAAATACAAATACACAGGCAAGCTGATAGAGATTCACATTACACAGCCTACCAACGTAACCTTACCCCGCATGTCTTCATTTCAACGTTATTTTTTCAATTTTCCCCATGTTCCCGGCACCCCGTCCCATCCCCACTATCGCCACATAATATATAATACAACAGTGCTGCGTATTACTTCGTCAAGACTCCCGCGGATGACGCCCACAGTGAGCTGTTTACGCTGGAGCTTATTGCTTTTTGTATCTTCTACTATACTTACACGATAGTGTGTGTGAATTGTCATTGTTGAAAGAAATGAGCTTATTAGATAAAATGTTTTAGGTTGAATTGATGAAACTGTTCTGTGTCGGTTCTTTTTTTGATGATGGAAGCTTGAAGTACCTTCATATTGTGAGTCTGTAAGTTGTTTGTATTTTAATAGACGCGGGTTCAACACACGTTCGTGATTCAAATTTTTCCTTTACATAGTATTTATAAAAATTTTATGTAAAGGAAAATTTTACATAGAATTTATATAAATTTTATGATTATTGAGTAGGCATACTAGAAGTACCGCAGTTTTCCTTTGTGGAAAGCTTCACTACCTGGGAAAAAAAGTATCCTTATTTCGAGAGTGTAAAAAATCTCACTAGGTGGTAGGACTTTTCTGCAAAGTCCGTCTAGGTAGGTACCACCGCTTTGCCAGTTATTCTGCCACCAAGCAGTAGTGTGCAAACACTACTGTGTTCCAGTTTGAAGGGCATTGTAGCTAGTGAAATTACTGGGCAAATAAGGCTTTATGACCGGATTTCATAGTCTAGGTATCTGATTACTAGACTGTGTGATGTCTCAGGATTATGTGTGGCAGTGCAGTGTCACGCGAAACTTTATTACTTTAAAGTTCCGAGTGACACTGCAACTGTTATGAGCGGCCGTGTCGCTTAACATCAGGTGAACGACAAACTCATCACGTCATTCATTCTCATAAAAAAATCTATTCGCAAAATTTCATCCAAATCGGTCCGGTACTTTTATGTGAAAATCACACAAACAAACAGGCAATGTTTCCCTTTTATATATTAAGTACCTGTTAGTCGAGAAGTGGGATATGGATTTACGATTTGCAATAAACAAGGCAATTTATGAAAAAAAGTAATTAGTAATTTAAAATTAGTTATAGGTAGTTTTTAAAACTGTGTCCGTTTTGACTGGATTAAAAAGTAACAGCTTTTTTTTACATAGGTTAAGGGATTTTGTTAAAAATGTTTGTTTTTTGCCAGCGATATTTCCTCCATTAGATAAGGGAAGTAAGGTGAAATTGCCAACAAACGGGGAAAATGAAAATGGCACCATCTTTCGACACAAAGAAACGTTTACGTTCTCAATTCGAAAACAGTAATCTTTAAATTAAGTAAATGAAATTAAAGTGTGCTTGGAAAAATTAAAAGAAATTGAATATTGAGAAAATCGAAAAAAAAAATCCATATTTGGCTTTATATTTCGTGGTGTTAGCGTAGACTCGTATGACTCTAACTAGTCATGTAGCAGGTTCGCGCATAAGCATAAATATTTCAGAATCATACTAATTTTCGCCTGATTAGCGTAATCTATGATTAACATTAGCGAAAACAAAAAAATTGTGATGAAAATTAGTGATTTAAATTTTTCCTTTACATTAAAATGGATCTGTAGAAAAAGATTTCACACCCCTCCTAAAAACTTCCATTATAGCTTATCAAAATCACAGACGCTTAAAGAGTTCCAAGCGTTAGTCATTCGCATGAGAGGCCTATTACAGAAATACACGTAGTTTAGATGCAAGAGTTTCTCGTTGTAATTGTCTACTTTTAGTTGGTTTCTATAAATGACATTTACTTGGTAAAATTGTTCCTTTTTATTGTATAATAAAATGAAAATAAAATTTATTTATGGTTGGTTGGTTAATGGTTATGCATTTCAAGGAGACGCGCCACCACTCGGGGACGCGCTGCATGTTCTCCACAGGCGAGTATTAAGACAAGCGTTCGTGCTTTATACTACTTTACTACACGCATCAAAAAAGTCTAAGCAACATGCATGATATTATGAATTTACCATTTATATTAATTAATTTCTAAGTATTTACTCACTCAAAGTGCGTAGGTAAGTAAACGTTTTTGTTATTGATGACATACTGGCTGGTTGTAAAAAAAAATCGATTATGTTTTGTTTTTTCATAAAATTCAAATGACTGCGAATTTGTCTGAATTTAAGTGAGTTTTAATTGACACGTTTATTCTTGATTTTATAAATTTACTAACCATTTATATAAAGTTAGCGACAAAATTGAATCGTTAGATATTCTTCACGTCATGGAGCGACGTCAGAACTTGTCGGCAACGATTATTCATTGAATGAATGAGACTGTTTATGTCATCTTGCGGTATTCGCTCCCAATGGAATTGTAGCAAATCCTTCAGCTGTTGGGTTGTTGTCACTCCGTCCAAGTCCTTCTGTTAAGGATTTTAGTCCTATAGGTCCTTATTTAAATGAAAGATTTGGTTCATCACTAATGGTTCTTTATTTTGGCACTTTTATTTCACTAACGCAACAGTTTATGTATTTATTATAATTATTTTATTGAGCACTGACGTGTCTGCTTGGAGACTTATACGGAAGAGAGGGAAAGCGATATATCGCTAGAGCGAGACAGATAATTTAGTATATGAATACTAAACATTCTGGCCCCTTTTGTAAGCTAAGAGGTTTGACAATATTTTAAGCTGTAGTTAGTATTATTATGTAGTAGTTAATAAAGATTTTATAATTTACATTTTGTTTTATTTAGTAGTTAGAACATTACACTTAGTTTTAGATTGTCAACAGCTGAGAACATCATCAAATAATAGTAAGTATTTTAGCTTAAGTTTGCAAGGTAAGTGTGGTAAATATTTTATAAGTATATAGATGTACAACTTAGTAGTTGAGCCTATAATAGGTAGGTATTAAGTTTACAATTTAAGCTAGGTACTTGACCGCTTATACATAAAATAGAAAATTTACTTTAAATATTAGAGTAACAATTTTAGGAATGGTAAGTACAATTTGTTAGGATTAAGTGTAGGTAGGTATGTATCAACATTAATCACTATTTAATTAATTTGTAGTAATATCTAACTTTACTTAGGTAGATGACCTTCGAAAATTACATTTTTATTAGTATGTAACACAATAGAACCCGGAGCTTATATAGGTAGTATCTTAGGTAGTAACTTATGCAGTATAATAGGTAGATAACATAGGTAGTTAAGTAGACGTAAATCTAGACTAGGCATAGTAGCATAGCAAATCCAGTCTAACGTAACAATAAATATAGGTATACAAGTACAGGGTAGTTAAAAGCATGATTTTTATGAATCATATTATTAGCATAACATGAGCATAAGTAGGTAATTACAGTAATATTACATTATAGATATTTCTTAGGTAACAAAATTAGCTTGTGAATAGGCCTAGTGTATTCACCTTTAGATGTACAAATTACAACTGATCTGATTAAGCCATCTAATTTATTAATATTTGTAGAAATAACTCTGCCTAGCGGCCAAAAAGTGGGAGGAGTGGCTTCATCCTTTATAATTACTAAATCTCCAATATTTAAATTATTATGTACTTGGAGCCATTTATTTCTAGTTTGCAATTCTGATAGGTAGCTAAAATAAAACTGTTTCCAGAACTTTTGTTTTATTTGTATTATTTTCTGGTAAACATTCAGCCTATTTTCATTTATGTTTAGAACATTAGGTTCTGGTAAATCAGTTATGACTGTACCTACAAGGAAATGAGCAGGTGTTAGACATGTAATATCGTTAGGTAGGTCAGTTATTGGATACAATGGCCTGGAATTAAGTATTCCTTCGATTTGAACCAATATGGTGTACAAAAATTCATATATGTTAGCTTAGTACTAAATAAATGTTTTTTAAGTAGCGATTTTACAGATTTTATTCCGGCTTCATATATGCCGCCCATATGGCTTGCTAAGGGCACTGTAAACTTATGTTCTATGTAGTTAGAGTTACAGAAATCTATAATTTGGCTATAGCTTGTGTCATTTTTAAACATTTTATATAGCTCATGAAGTTCTGACTTTGAGCCTTTGAAATTGGTAGCATTATCTGTATACAAACAAGTAGGTATAGCTCTTCTTGAGATAAACCTTTTTAGAGCACATATAAAAGACTGAGTAGACATATCAGTAGCTAACTCTAAATGTATAGCACGTGTGGACAAGCATACAAATAGGCATATGTAGCCTTTAGAGTATTTGCAGTTTCTAGTCATAGAGCTTCTTATAGCGATAGCACCGCTGAAATCAATACCTGTATGAGTGAATGCACGAGTTAATGTCACTCTGGGTGCAGGAAGATCAGACATTTGCTGTCCGCAGACCTTGCCTCTATATCTAGTACATCTGACACAAGAGTAAATGCATTTCTTCACCTCTCTTCTACCATTGATAGGCCAGTATGTTAGTCGTATGTTGTATAGTGTACTTTGTATGCCAGAATGGAGTAGTTTGAGATGATAATGCTGTACTATGAGGCTAGTTATGTGGTTTTTAGCAGGTAGTATGACTGGGTGTGCTTGTGTGAATGGAATGTCAGAGCGCTGGATGCGTCCTCCAACTCTCAGTATGTTGTCTCCATCTAGAAATGGATTTAATTTTTTGAGAGGGCTAGATGTGTAGGTGTATGGTTTTGGTTTCATATTGTTTGATGAATGTGAACCTTCTATAGGTTGTGAGTGTTGTCTGGGCTCATATATGTGAGTCAGTGTTTTTATGGGCTCCGTTGTGTGTGAGTGAGCTTGAGTTTGTGTGGACTGTATTTCTTGAATTTCTTTTGAAAATGTATGTTGTTGTGTTTGTCTAATAATGAAATGGTGAGCATTTCTAAGCTCTGTAACTGTTAGGTGATGCTTGACTTTGTGATTTTTGTTTTTTAGATTATATATGAATCTAAATAAATAGGCATATATTCTGACTAAGCTTGTAAAGCTAGAACATTTACAAAAATGGTCATACAAGGGAGAGTTAACAAATTGAGCATCTGTGCAAATGTTAGCCGCTTTGTGGGTGATGGATGATTCTTCTACTGTATGATTTAGAGCATCAATAGGAGGCTGTGCCTTAGTAATAGGCCAATTTGATTGTGGTTGTGTTGACCATGATGGACCATGCCACCATGGTGAGCATGAAGGCAACGCATTAGGCATGACACCGTGGGTGAGCAGGTCAGCTGGGTTTTCTTTAGTGTTTATGTAGTGCCAGTTGTCCGCCCTGGTGGTGTCGATGATCTGCATGAGCCGGTGTGAGATGTATGTGTCATGTTTGTGTTTGTATGGTGATTCAATCCAACTTAGCACAATATATGAGTCTGTAAATAGATAGATTTTATCAATATTAATTTTATTATTGGTTGCATCAAGAAATCTGTTTGTAAGTTTAGCTAATAGGTGAGCTCCACATAGCTCTAAGCGAGGGATAGATTGCTGTCTTTTAAGAGGCGCAACTTTAGATTCTGCTGTAACCAATGTACAACTAGGGGCTTTATTTGCATAAGTAGCTCTTAGATATAGGACACTTCCAAACGCTTTTGGTGAAGCATCACAATAGCCTAGTAAAGCTATCTGTATAGGTAAATAGTACCTGGGAATTGTAATATCTTTGAGGCAATGTAATTGCTCAGAGAATTTCAGCCACCTAGCTTGTAGGTTTTCTGGAATTAGAGTATCCCATTCAATTTTTTCTTTCCAAATATCCTGCATCAATAGTTTAGCTATAATAGTAGTTATAGAAAAAAATCCTACGGGGTCAAAGATTTGTGCTATTTGCATTAGGATTTTCCTTTTTGTGTTAGGAATAGAAGTATCAGCTTTAGGTGTACACACCCCCATTGTGTTTTCCTCTGGTAACCACTTCAGACCTAGGGTTTTTGCTGCGTCTGGTGGTGTAAAGTTGTATGTGTTTGTATGTAGTTGTGTGTTGTTTGTAGTGAGATTAGAACTCATTACATAGGCATATATGTCAGAATTATTGGTAGTCCATTTATGTAGTTGGAATCCTGCCTTGCTGAATAGGTCAATTAGCTCAGAACATAGCTGAATACACTGTGGTAGAGACTGAGAGCCACACAGATAGTCATCCATGTAGCCACTAGATCTGATACAATCAGCAGCTAGTTTGTGTGTATCTGCGTATCTATCAGCTAAGTCTAGCATTGTGCGGCATGCAAGATAGGGAGCGCATTTAGTGCCATATGTCACAGTTTTTAACTCTAGGCATTTGAGAGGCTCTGTTTTTGAATCTCTCCATAGTATTCTCTGTAGGGATGTTTGTTGAGGATTTATGAAAATACCTCTGAACATTTTAATAATGTCACAAGAAAAGGCATATTTATAGAGCCTGAATCTTAGTAAGATTTCAAATATATCATTGTATATGTTAGGACCTTCGTATAGTATGTCATTTAGGGCTAGGCCACTAGAACTTGCGTGAAAAACTGTTCGCAGTTTGATCCGGCTCGAAGGACCAAATGTTAAGGATTTTAGTCCTATAGGTCCTTATTTAAATGAAAGATTTGGTTCATCACTAATGGTTCTTTATTTTGGCACTTTTATTTCACTAACGCAACAGTTTATGTATTTATTATAATTATTTTATTGAGCACTGACGTGCTGACGTGCACTGGTTGGAGACTTATACGGAAGAGAGGGAAAGCGATATATCGCTAGAGCGAGACAGATAATTTAGTATATGAATACTAAACACCTTCAAAACACGTCTCTGGAGCATGTCCCATGCGTGCTCGATGGGGTTGAGGTCTGGCGATTGTGCAGGCCAGGGCAATACCCGGATGTTCTCCATTGCCAAGTATTCACTGGTTCGCCGAGTTGTATGTGAACGCGCATTGTCATGCATTAACGAAAAATCGGAGCCCCAAAGGTTTGTGCAAATGGATGGACATAAGTTCTGAGAATATCCTCAACTTAATTTTCAGCGTTCATGTTTCCATTTACAAAAACGAGCTCAGTTCGCCTGTTTTCATAATACCCGCCCATACCATAACTGTTGAGCCGCTGTATGGGTGACGGTACACTCGCACCCTTCTTGTATCAGGCCTAAACCCGAATCGCGACTCATCGAAAAACATAATTTTATCCCATTGTTCCTGGGTCCATGTTATGCGTTCTCTACACCATTCGACGTATCGGTGGACACCTGATTGGGCGTCGAGCTCGTAGGCCGTACTCATGCAGTCGATTTCGCACAGTTTGGGGACTTACATCAACACCACTTGAATTTTGTAGCCTTTAACTTAGCTCTCGAGCGGTTAACATCGGCTGGCGTCTTGCAGTCAGTTGTATGTACCGGTCTTGCCGAGTGGTTGTACTCCTTCTACGGCCTGGGTGCTGTTCAGTGGGTTCCCCTGTATTATTGTAGCGCTGCCAAAGACGACAAATAACACTTCTATGAATGCCAAAATGTCGAGATACCTGAGATTGATTACTTCCCGCTTGCAACATCCCTACAGCTCTTTGCATTTCATCTGCCGTCAAATGACGTCGCTCCGTGACGTGAAGAATATCTAACGATTCAATGTTGTCGCTAACTTTATTTAAATGTTTGGTAAAATTATAAGATCAAGAATAAACGTGTTAATTAAAAGGCACTTCAATTCAAACAAATTCGCAGTCATTTGAATTTTATGAAAAAACAAAACATAATCGATTTTTTTTTTACAACCAGCCAGTATGTCATCAATAACAAAAAAGTTTACTTACCTACGCACTTTGAGTGAGTAAATACTTAGAAATTAATTAATATAAATGGTAAATTTGTAATATCATGCATGTTGCTTAGACTTTTTTGATGTGTGTATTATGATACAATGATGATGCAAGTTAAAATGGCAATGGGCAGGCCACATAGCTTGTAGAACTGACAACAGATAGGGAAGAAAGGTTCTCGAGTGGCGACCATGAACCGGAAGACGCAGCGTAGGCCGGCCCCCCACTCGGTGGACCGATGATCTGGTAAAAACCGCGGGGAGCCGATGGATGCAAGAGGCCGCCCAAAGTGCCGCTCTGTGGGAGAGGCCTATGTTCAGCAGTGACCGTTTTCGGGCTGTTAATGATGACAATGAGTATTACTATGAAGGAAGGAAGAAATGAACATTGATAAACATCAGTAACTGGCCTAATATAAACAATACACAATAGCCACAAAGCTATCCATAGATCTATAGATCTAAAGATAAACAAACTGGTGTCTACTTGATGACAGAGCTGTTATGGCCACTTACGGTCGAGTGGCCGCTAGTTGACCTGTCATTATCGTATTATATCACTTTATGTCAAGTTGCCACGTAATATGATATGATGGATCATTTGTAAATAGATCTAGCCTTGGTGTATTTAAACTGTATAGGAAAGTTTGTGTAATAGTATAAGTTTTTAAAAAGCTTAGACAAGGAAACATAATTGTTAAAATTCTAATATAGAATTCACATCATTAGCCCTCCATAAAATGCCACTGGACGGATATCATGGGGTCGCAGAAGGTTTTAATGTACCGAGAAAAACGCTGCTGACCGTTCCCTGCATATTCCTTAGCCGGCTCTTACGGCACTCACGGGAAGAGATGGTGTGGTCCTATTCGCAAATCGGGACCACACGGTAAATTAAAAAAGATTCAATTTAATGGGTGGGTCAATCGCAAATCTATGCCATGAAAATACTTTTGTCATTAAATTACCAAAATGTCTTTAAAATACAGAGAGCGTTACACCAGTTTGGCTCGAAGTCAAAATAAGACCTTACAAATATCAGATCACATCTCCTCTGCCCAATACGGTCCCACTGTTGGGACATGGACCTTCTCCTACAGGAATAGATCGCAGGTGAAAACCCACCAGGCTGGTCTTTGGTCAACTGCGCGTTGAATGACACAAGTCCTGGAACTTTGTGGTTCTTGAACATGTTTTCTCATTGACGTTTCCCTTCACCGTTATAAAAGTGAGTACAAATTCCGCATATAACTTGAAAAGCCATAGTTGCGACGAAGGGGACTCGAACCAGCGTGCGTTGGTTTTAAGGCATCAGTTATTCAAACACATGCCTCTGTAAAGCTATCAAAACATTGCATCAATTTATCTCTGCCCAATAAACTCGTCTAGTTGACAACTGCGTGGAACCACTGGACTGGTTCAGCGATTTATTCTATGCGTGTTACAACAGCTGCTGTGTCACATTGCTTTGTTTCGCATTTGTTAGGTGCGGGTGGTTGTATCACTAAATAAATATTAGTACTAATGTTCAGAAAATTCAGTCCGAAAATGCATTTATGTAAATAGTGACTTATGCTATTGCATTACAGTGTTATTTAGCTCTCAGTGCTTTAAGTCTAAATATTTTTAGTCACTAGAGTATACATAAGTATTTAAGGTCTCTAAGGTCGCTATATTTTCTATCGCTTGCCTTTTTTTATCTCCGTACCTTTTTGGACGCATTTTCCGCAGTGCCAATGCTCAAGGTCGCAGCAACGTTTCTTAGAGCAGGTAGTTGTATTTAGAAACGCTAATAGATTTTATGATTTCATCATTTTCGTAATTTTCTATAGGACAAACGCAATGTCTTTCACAAGTTTTAGATCTATTCTAAAGTTGAGTGGATTTATTCTGTAATCCATGCAATGCAACATGTTTGAATAACCGGTCAAGTGCGAGTCGGACTCGTGCATGGAGGGTTTCGTACCATTGTCTATCCCTGCCATCTAGTGTTGAGTAGCAGTACTATTTAAAGCAGCGCCATCTATGACTCATCCGGTAAACTAGCAAAAAAAACACGTGTTGTGTATGGGAGCCCCCTTACGTATTTATTTTATATTTGTTGTTATAGCGGCAACAGAAATACATCATCTGTAAAAATATCAACTGACTAACTATCACGTTCATGAGAGACAGCCTGGTGGATGGACAGATGGACAGAGAGACCAACGAATAGACAGACCGACAGCGAAGTCTTAGTAGCAGGGTCCGTTTTATCCTTTGGGTACGGAACCCTAAAAAATGATTTTCCGTAGGAGACTAACACCATTTCGAAATAGATTACATTTAAACTCGGCCTGAAAGAGACTAAGCTAATATGTAGGTATCTATATCGCAGCATAGTTAGGATATTTTAGTTCATCGTTCGAAATAGCTCTATCGAAGAGTGAATAACCGCTTTCAGCCTGAACATAAAGCACTACACGTTGTATGCTAAAGTGCTATGTTAAAAAGATCCTCTCAAGCGGAATCGTTCCCAATTTACGGCGTCGCACTTTATAAACGCTGTAAATAATTCCAATAGTTACAACTACACACTTCCATCTGCCTTCCATGTGCACCTTACGTATCTGTAATAAAGTCTATTTTACTTAGTTAATAGTTTGCAGGGCTGCGACGGAGTCACGTATCGCGTGTATCGGTCGGTCTCGTAGTTTACGATAATTCGGTACATTCGCAGCTAGGGTTGGCACATCTAATATTTATGTTGGAATTTGGTAAGGTATTTCGTAAGTGTTCGGTTCCGAATTCGAAATAGTTTTCGGTTTACGCTTAAAGTGCGTCTTACCTGAACTGGATGCCGGCCGCAAGATCCATTCCTTTGTTGCTTACATGGTTACGAACACGATGTAAGTTGAATAAGAATTTATCTTACATTCATAAAATTTTCATAAAGATAAGTTTATAATTTTCATGAAACTATTTTGATTGCAGAACAGTTCCTGTAATTGTAGACCAATGTGTTTTCAGTCAATTAAATTAACTTTTGAGGGATAACCCTATAGAACAGCAAGCTCGACGCACAACACTAGTTGTTATCTAAATTAGGGCGCGCGTTACTCTCGATTCGCGACCGATATCACTATTTTATTTCATTAATCCCGTCGACCTATTCGATTTTGTTTTTGGGCCGCAATCTAAACGGTTACGGGGCTAGTTCCAATATGGATGGTTATTGGAGTTTGTTAACAAATTGGGAATTGAGTTAACAGAGTTCTTTTTTCAGTTAACGCGGGCGGTTTCAATCTATTTTCAACCTTATTCACAGGCTAATGCTAAACGCTACACAGAACAAGATGGAAGAATCTAACCAAAAGAACAGGATAGCAGCGAACTAAAAACTGTACCTTGTCCATTTTATTAATGGTTTTTTGACAGCTCGACGGCTGACAAGTTAGTGATGTTCTAAAGATTCTCGAATGTGATACCATTCCGATTGTACTATTATCATTAATCGAATTAGGTACGTAAACGTAATAATTCGTATCGATAAATGTACATTTTGAATTAGTTTTGATGAACTCCATGAAGTACAATATTACTACGAAATGAAATTTGATGAAATTTTATATATGGAAATTTTAACGTAAGCAATACAAAACTTTATGGGAGGAAGCTGTCAAAAAAACCATTAATAAAATGGGCAAGGTATAGTTCACTGCATAATAGGTATTGACACTACTTCTATATAACACTCTTTTCATAATCCCTATCCTTAACTTTACTAAAATATAAAAGCCAAATGTTGTAGTTTGTATTAGTTTAAGTAGGTTTTATGCCAAAACGACTAAACCTTTTTAGATTACATTTTGAACACTGATTTTACTATTAGATCAACATAGGAAAAGTGCCTTTATTCTGTAAAATAATAAACTTATTACTACAATAATACTCCTAGCTACACAACCTATCACAAAAATTACTTGGACCAAATGTACACTGGCTGCGATAACCTATTATCACAACAGCCTACAGCCTACTACCAGAGGTAGAGTTACCTAACACTGGCAGCATTCTTATAAATAACATGGAACTTTTTTATACCGGCAAGAGTTCCGGCAGAAAATCGAATAAGTTGGGAAACAGTGGGATTCTTTTTTTTTGAAGAGCCCTTTGGGCCCTCACATCCTCGTGTCCGTAAAAACGTTGTCACAGTCCGTACAAGCGGAACGTCGCCCTCCGGAAGGAGTGTAAACAACTTCCGCCAAACGGAACTGTCCTCATGGTAATGACGTCATTGTGCTGTATCACCGATAGCTGTTTGTGGCTGGCTTTGTGATGAATGAGATAATGTTGTGGTTATAAAGTTACAAAACTTATATAACACTGGTTTTGTTTAAGATATCAAATTAAAATTTTATCAGGATTTGAACCTTCATCAGTTCCGTAGCGAAGCTCGACTAAAGTTTAGCGACGTTCACTGCGGTCATTACTTGGATGGGTGACCACTACAAAAGTGCCGTTTACAACTGAGCTACCGTGCTTGTGATGGCACGTTAAAAATTTGACTTGTAAAAGTGCCAAAAATAGTTTCGTTTTTTTATTTGACTTTGAAGCTTCTGACTTGAAAAGCCAAATCAGAAGAAAACGAAATATTCACAATCCGAATGATTATCACGAATATGAAAGACCTTTATAATTATAACATTTATAAGTACCTACATAGGTACAAGAACCAACTTAATTATCATATTTTGAAGTTATTCAAAAGCATTTCCATCTCCAAGAATTCTATGAAAGTTCAAAAGGCCTCTCATTAGCAAGTAAATTTAATGCTCCCGGGAAGTAATCACCCCCGTTGAAGCTTGCACACAAGTACCGAATTTTAATCATCGCGACACCGAAGCATTCACCTGAGTACCTTTTCTAAACGTATAAGCAGTAACTCAGTTGCATATAAACGCGGTTAAAGATTGACGCTAAACCTTGTAACGTGTGTTCCGTATAATTGAATTAGTACGGTCTACCTACTATATACCTACTTAAAGACCTTGTCATATATACAGTATTAAATGGAAGATTTAAAATAATCACAGAGCGTGAAAAAAATGCTTCAAAGCGTCATATTTTTTAATGCTTTGTGATAATAATCATTCATGAAGCATAGTATTTATTTAGTATAGAGTATGACCAACGTGCACGTTTTGGGCAACATAATAACTTCTATTTGTAATTATAACTAATTTATTTCTAATTTTATAAGATGATACCTTAATTTGTTTTTTAAATGAAACGTAATTGTCAAGTTAATAACCAAATTATTTAATAACTAGTTATGTCCTGCTGTTTAACTCGTGGATATAATATATCCTATGTGAATCTAGTGCATAAGCTATCCCAATTACAAGTCTTATTCAAATCGTTATCTGTTGCGGCGTGAAGAAGGAAGAGACACAAGCTTTTGCACTATAATGTAGTGTGTGATTCACAAAATGTACCTAGAAATTAAGTCCATTAAGTAATGACTACACTTCTGAAACCAAATAAGTATCTGGCTTTACTGGTGTATTCTGGCTCATAATTTGTAAGCTTGATTTTTGTCAAAGTAGTAATGCATACTGCCCCCTTAACAATCTGACAACGTGCTTTACCTAGCACACTCTATTATGTCGTTTATTATTACCTGAGTTACTGTTCGAACTTCCGTATGGTGGTATCGTGTTTACTTCGAATTAACGCTTGCCTCGAATTAACGCTGGCTGCGATTGCTCTCACTTCCCAATTAAACTTGCGGCTCGAGCGCGAACATTGGATTGGCTCTGACGCTCTGATGTCTACGTACGGACTATTAGGAATGATTATTGCGAAGGTTTAACTAGGTCACACTGTAATAGCTAATTCGTAGTTTTGATTAAGCAACTTAATGAAATTGATAAGTTTAGGAAATGTTTTTGGTTTGTTGGTAATTTCTGGTGGTGGTTGGTTGCAAAATTCAAAATTTAATCTAATTGTATAGCTCTCAAAACTTTGCGGTCCCTTTCATGTAACATTGAAATGATAAGAACCGCAATAGTTTAGGACTGTTAAAATAAGATTACTTTATGGCTTTGTATAATAGAGCCGACCAGCACACATTGAATATAGAAGTCGGCCACTGTTTCAGTTGTAGTAAATTAATAGTTTTTGCAAAATAAATGAATATTAATAAATATTTAAACATTAGTTAATCAATAATAATTTTAGGGTTCCGTACCCAAAGGGTAAAACGGACCCTATTACTAAGGCCCAGCTGTCTGTCTGTCTGTCTGTCTGTCCATCTGTCACCAGGCTGTATCTCATGAACCGTAATAGTTATACAGGTGAAATTTTCACAGATGATGTATTTCTATTGTCGCTATAACAACAAACACTAAAAAACAGATTACAATAAATATTTAAGGGGGCTCCCATACAACAAACGTGATTTTTCTGCTCGTTTACTAGATGATTCATAGATGGCGCTGCTTTAAATAGTACTGCTACTCAACACTAGATGGCAGGGATAGATAATGGTACGGAATCCTTCGTGCATGAGTCCGGCTCGCACTTGTCTGGTTTTTTTAAATTAATTGTGCATGACGTTGTTGACTTTAATCATTGATTTGAAAAGTTCTAGTATTTTGGATGATATTTTAGATAAATAAAGTTATAGAATAGTTTTCTGTGTAAAAAAGATTCTGAACTAAATCATTGTAATATTAGGCCTTGGTCAGGTTTAGAACCGCCACACATAGTCACTACTCACCTTGCCAGTTATTCTGCCGCCAAACAGTAGTGTGCAAGCACTACTGTGTTCCGGTTTGAAAGGCATTGTAGCTAGTGAAATTACTGGGCAAATGAGACTTTATGATCTGATCACTCAGTCTAGTAATCTGATTACTAAACTGGGTGATGTCTCAGGATGACGTGCGCAGTGCAGTGTCACGCGAAACTTTATTGTTGTAAAGTTCCGGGTGACACTGCAACTGTTATGGGCGGCCGAGTCACTTAACATCAGGTGAACGACTAGCTCGTCACGTCATTCAATCACATAAAAAAAAAAAGATGGTCATTATTTTTATAATAACCGATTTCTGAAGACAACGTGCCTTGTCTCACCCGTCTCATTACTCATTTACCATTCATTGAGCAACTTACAGAAGAACATTGACTGTATTTGAAATCTTATCATCATCAGCCTGAAGACGTCCAATGCTGAACATAGGCTATCCCCACAGAGCGCCACTTTCACCTGCATCCATCGTTTCCCCGGGGTTTTGACCAAATCGTCGATCCACCTAGTGGGGATCAGCCTGCGCTATTTGAAACCTGTTAAGATTAATTTATACGAGTTTGTATTAACATTTTGTTAATTATAATAAGTCAGTTTTCAAACTTAAATAGTTTTCATGCCACCTAGGATTCTAAACTTCCATGTAAATAGTAAATTGGCTAGTTCATTAAACAATTTAGGGTTTCAGTAGCAGCACCGCAAGTTTTAACAACATGTTACATTAACATCGATAGCAGAGTAGCTGCGGGCGAGTGTTAGACACTAGTTGAAGTTTCGAGACCTTGTATAGGGATTGTCAGAAGCTGCACTGCTCTAATATAATATCGAACTGTGGCAGCAACTTGTTACTGAGTTGGTAACACTACTTTATGCAGTTAGGGACTAAAATGATTAGATGAAACAAACCAATTTAGGTCTCCGCAACAGGGTGTTTGATCTTTATTGAGCTAGCGTGCTGGCTCTACGATAGTCCGTATGACGTTCAAACTGACGCTCCCTGGTCTGAATCAAGCTCGGAACCGCACCAATTACTTTTCTTTGTATTGACCCTGGTTCATAGCAATGGGATCTTATCTTGTGATGATTGTGTGTAAAGGTAAATAGAATTGAAGCTGATTTCGTACTCAATATCGAAAGCCATCTTAGCGAAGCCTATTTTCTCAACGCCATATCACCCAAAAGCTAGGCAAGCATCAAACAAGCATGCACCATCGTAGACTGCGTCATCACTTTCGATCAGGTGAGACAGTGGTCAAATACTTTGCCTATAGACTATAAAAAAAGCTGTTTAATCGAAAACCATCGTATGCCCATTCTAGCATTTTTTTAAAAACCATCATAGCAGATATTTATAGTCTATTCAAAAGGGGCCTCGACAGGGCTTTAGAACTGGGCTTTAGCAAAATCCAAGGCACATGTTCTAAAGAAATGGCTCAATATGCAAAACTATTGAAATAATTGCGGCCAAACAAAAATGAGCCCAATTAGGTAGGGCACTAATTTGGAACCAAATCCCAATACCATATAGAAATATAATCCGAAGGAAGTTAGGACTCGTATTTACATGCTAATCTGCGTTATTTACTCGGCAACAATTTATTGGTTTCAATATCTGGGAGCTCGGGGCACACAAAAGCCGCCACAAATCCGCGACCAAAGTTTAGTTAATAAATAAATCAATGGAGCTTAACCGGGGGTTAGCTTGTCGCGCGTAATTCGCATATAAAATGCGGAATACGCTTTAAAGAGGTGAATTTTATATCCGGACACTGAAAAATAAACGGTAAAAGATTTTTAATAAGTGTTTGTTAACTGAAGAAAGATGTCATTGGGATTTGAACTCACGTCCTTTCGACTCTCTGGGTCAGATACGTTATCACCACTCTACGGCAGCTCTATGGCATGTTACCACTACCCAAGGCTCCGAAAATAACTATGATATCTCTTTATACCTTATTCTAAGTGAACACAATTATTTTTAAATTGTTTATATGTGTATAAATTGCACTTACACTTTTAAAGACAACAATGACCAACTTTAATAAAACACGACACGTCTACTTGCCGCGTTAAAGCCCCCCCATCCGTCCAAGCTATTATCCCCGCATCCCTAAGTGCGACCAGTTTTGAGCGCAAATTCGCTCGACGTACAAGTTGGTGTTCAAATCTTGTTAAGCCGGAGCTGTTGGAGCGTGAATGCAGCGCTTTGTTTGTTTGTGATGGAAAAACGCCAGCGTTTTGAAGGGAACTACACTTTAAAAGGATTTAGGCTTGTAAAAAAGGGTGTATTTGACTTTTTTTAGTAGTTAGTAGTTAGCCTACATAATTACGGGTTAAAATCATTCGTATTCAATTTCCCTATCACTGAGAATTATAATACTGTAAAAATTATTTGACATTATTCTATCTACATTCACATTTGATGAATACTACAGCAATATCAAAATCAAAGATGAACAATCTCCGCAGACACGTCACCTCACTCCAGGCACCGTCACCGCTCCAATCCTGCCTACAGAGTTGCTTGCTCGAATCGCATTGTTCATTATTCAGAGTTCATTATTCACGGTTGTATATTCATTACCGGCTGGAGTGGCTCGATGTTGACACAGAAAAGGTAACTCAGAAGGTGATCTACAAAGTCAAAGTCAATCAATAAACAAAAAAAAATCAATTCCAAAATATACATACCTACTTAAAATCTTAGATATTTCTTTAGCAATATGGCTTAGGTGCCTACTCCACCACTTTTACGGTTCCAATGCTGGATTTAGACAAGTTAAATTAATATACATTGCTGACTTGGTGTTACTTTCATCCAATACCCTTATTCCAACCAGTAATGTATATCGAATTAGTAAATAGCCTCGCTGAATTTAGTCAAATGTAATTGCAGCATAGGCTTGCATCATCACTATCATCAGTTACGTCAACCACATTGAAAGTACCAACACACTAGATCAAATAAAAAGAAGAATCATCAATTAGCTTGTAGAGTTAGAATTGACGGAAACAATGTGTAACATGCACATGAAAAGTGTGAGTTCTGTTACATGTTATCGCGTTTATCGCGTTTGCATTTTACGCGAAGTTTGTATGGAGAATTTGTACAGCGTCTCTAGTGACGCGTTTACGAAAACTGTTTTTTTTAGGAGTTTAGTCAAAATAAGCGGTTTTTGACAACACTTGCCAAGCCCACAGGCTCCTTTTGCTGAAGCGCGTTAAAAATGTAAATGAACTCGTGAGTAATTAAAGACGCCTAACTGTGTTTACTTCCGCTGCGTGACATTTGCGAATGGCAATCGCTCAATTGATGAGCGCTCACCTTGGCTGTTTACACAAAATAATAATGAGCTTTGCCGAATGCGACTGATACGTAATGTCATTAACGTGTACACGCCGCGTAATTATCCACGGTTGATTGGACGTATATTAAATTGATACTAATTATTTTATTATAAAATAACTTAACCAAAAATGCAAAAAATGTAGTAGACAACATCTCATCCCTATATACATTTGTAAGTAAAAAAGGGAAGATAAGAAAGTTACAGTCCGCTTAAAGCATTGTGAGCGACAAGAACAGCGAGCCACAGGACTATTTTTGAGCTAACGATGTAGGAAGACAACCCTACCTGTTATATATCTACACCACTATTATAAAAAGGAAAGATTTGTGTTTTTGTATGTTTGTAATGAATAAACTCAAAAACTACTGTACCGATTTCAAAAATTCTTTCACCATTGGATAGCTACATTTACCCTGAGTAACATAGGTTACACCACTACACGTGCGAAGCCAGGGCGAGCCACTAGTAGTGTATAAAAAGAAACCAATAGCAGCGTTTACATTTATCTATTAAGTAGAGATGGGATTCTTTATTTCTTATAACGTCAAATGGTATAAGCTGTGTATGTGCTTCTAGGTAATGAGGGTTTCTTTTTTTGTAAATGAGAAACCGTTGCTTACTTGTTTTCTATAAGAATTAAAGCTTCTTCTAGAAGAAGAAGAAGAACTAAAGTGAATTTATTAATTATTACCTCTGACTTATTAAAACTATAAAGTTCCAATTATTAAATCTGGCCACGCACAGTACCAAAACAAAGTAACAAACCATCCAAACGGTAACTTTTCACTCTCGCACCACGTTTCATACTAAAATCGTTAACGGTCACAGGTCTCAAAGAGCACACGACCTCAAACGAAGTTAATACGTCGGGAACATTTAATTGGTTTCATATTCTTTTCATGCGCACCTTTAGTGTAGTCTGTTCAAGGATTTTTAGAGCTAATTCAAGAAATGGCTTTTTATTTTGTTTTTGTAAAGAGGTTTGTTTTTTGAAATTAGAAATAAAAAGGAGCTAAATGTAATGTTTTGAACGTATTGTGACATTATAATACGTCATTTAAGATTGAGCCTTACAGCCTCGATAGTGCGCGTATGGTTACTATACTGAACATGGTTTTCATGTCCAAATTATTTTAATTATTCGGTGAAAACAAGTAAATCCCATCGGACACGGTAGACTGTGTTTATAACTGTTACCACGCCAATACATTCATTTCATTGCGACAAAGCAACAATGAATAATTAATACATTAGGAAAATAGATATATAAACGATTGCTCGATTGACCGTGGAAGATAACTGCCTAACAGCCTTATGACATTCAATGAGCACGTTTGAAATTATTTTAAGCTTTTCTCCGACTCGTAGAAAACTCACAGACAAGAAGACATTAAAGATGAGAAGCATCGTGGTCAAAGCTGCTAGTTTATTTCTCCAGCTTTCATTTATAGACGTGCACGCTGTATTTTCACATCTAGAATGTTTGAGCACTTGCTGTCTCCCTGACACTAACACTGTAATATTCACGGGGCATTGACCCGGTGCAAAGCCAGGTATGAAACCGAGTTCAATTGACAATTTCAGAGCAACCAAATACAGAGTATGCAGCACGATGTCACTGTACTGGTTCCTTGTGTCTTCGCCATCGGCAGTGCGGCCGCTTTCACACGTTCGCCGAATTATCGAGAGTCGGCTCGTCGAAGTTGGTTGTCGCACGCCTAGTTGAACAAGTGAACGTAAGCGCTCTTTTGTTATACTCGCGTAAGGCCAGCCAATATAATAATAGGTATGTGATCGGCTTGGTAGTTGACCTGCAGCACTTGGTAGCTTTGGCTAACATTGTGTAGCTGACCTTAGCTGATACAGAGAAGTGCTGCTAGAGGCTGTGTCTGATGAGAAACTTGACCAACTTATTGCATTTTGATTGTTAATTTGATTTATAACAAGTAAAAAATCAAAAAAATGTGCCTACTACGGATCGAGTTCGCTCTGACACTTTTCATTAAAATCTAAGGTTTGGTACAAATCAGCTGCGGTAGGCCACGGAAGCGGTTTTTCCAAACTCTAAAATGTATTTGACAACATATATACTTATATATACATTTCGCAGCAACATTTTGATAGCCTTCCCAGTAAGTACACTAAAATCACAATTATCCTCGCAGCAAATTTAATCTTTGACCGATGGGATGTGAGATATTTTTAATAGAAATCCATGGGCTATTTCAGCACCGGAAGAAGCGGAAGCGACCGCTCCCTGATAATGACGTCACATCCGCTGCCGGAAGCGTCTGCACTGAACATTTGACTGCCGCCTCGTAGCGGAAATGTCAACTTTGTCTTCGACTATCTGGATGGGAGCACTTCCAACGGCGGGCGCTATCAGCTGGCTCAAGTGACTTGCAAGAAGTAAACTGTCAACGGTGCTAGTAAGTTTTTACTTTAAACATATGTGACGTCATTTGTAAGAAAGTTGTACACCGTTGATAAAGAAAAACAGCTGTTGTAAAACCGTCTCTTATATCCCTCCCAGAGTATTAAGTGATTAATTACTCATGTTCTCAATGGAGTTTTTGCTGTGTTTTTATTGTCTACGTATTTTTTACCCCATTAAATTATCAGAAATTCTAGTTATTAATACTAACCACATTTTCCATTATTGGAGTACATAACCTCACTGCGTGACTGGACAGCCGTACAATCTGTGGCTCCACAGACGTACATCATTTATTCACTACAACTTCTAGATAGACCAACCACCTGATCATAACCACGGGGAGCCTTCGATCCCTTTTATTTCTAGTCCTCGAAGGATGTATTATCACTACCACCATATGACGCAACTAGGTCGGCCCCTCACTACAGGCGGACCGACGCCGTAGGACGCCTATGTTCAGGCTGTTGACGATACGATGAGGTAATCACTAGTTTACGGATATTAGGTATTTTATCACCGTTTAATACCGTGACGTCATTTCGTTTACTTTTTTTGTGAGCGTCGAAGCCATGTCGTCTACCTGGGCAACGATTGTCTGCCCATTATATTGACTAGCACTCAGGCAACTCTAATGCCCTTAACTATCCAGTTGTGAATATGCTCTTATCTCTCTAAGATAAAAATTCTTATAAAAAGCGCAAATTCTTGTTCTGTGTGGGTGTTGTGGGAGCATGGTCCTCGTAGTTCCTGGGTCCCTAGACACAGGGAACCCTAGTTAGGGTCTAGGTTCTACGTGTGTGATCGTTGGGCGTTATTTATTTTATTTATTTAAAATATAATAAAAGATGGATATAGATTGTCAACAAAATAAAAGTGGGCGTTCGACCAACTCCTAACAAGCGTCCAAAATTCCATATCAGAAGCAACTCCCAGAAAACAATTTAACTAATTGTCGCCACTTGTCCCACCGACCCTCTGTCCGACTTAGGGGTTAATCCCTAAACCCATTAATTAAGCTTCAAGGGCTGCGATTGGAACGCCCAGCAGTTCGCTCGACCCACTAGCCGTATCTGGGCTAGTTCACTTTTTGCCTTTTTGCCCAATAAATACATTCCGAAACGTCGCGTGCACGGTGAAAATGTACGATTGGGCACAATCAAGTAAATTTCTAACTCATCTGGACTAGACTCAACTTCACATAAATTAAGATTTTTTTACATAAGTACTTATTTTAATTTTAGAATGTTTTGCTGTAATACGAACTAAGTAAACAGTGGCTAAAATTCTATAGTAAATTAATAAATTGTATACTTTTTATACATCAGAAACTAATTTACAGCTTTAACAATTATTGAGTACCTATAACCATAATAGAAGAATATCGTTTTTTGGATAAAAATATAATCACTTAAAATATAAAATGACCTATATCCAAAATACTGTAATAATATGCGTATTCCATCAGTGAACTAAACACCCCATTACTAATACAACCTGATGATGATGATGATGATGATGATGATGAAAAAGGTATTTCGACTTATATTGAAAGATTCTTGAGTTCGCAAATCATATATAGATGAATGGAGTATTTTTATTCCCGAAGCCGATGAATGCTTTGTATTCGATTAGATTTCCCGGTAAACTGTTTCCATACAAATTTAAAAAAGGCTGGTATAACAAGATTTCCAATATCAAATTTGATCAACTTATCGACAAGTATATCTACTTCATAACGAACAGTTTCAGGAAGCATTGAAGGCTGATGTCAATATTATATTTACTTTAAGAGAAACTCTTGGTAATATAGGTATATATTATAGTGTGTGAATATTAATTCAAAGTGAGCGTACATTCGCAGGGCAGTAGTTATTACGTCGTTCAAATCTACACACCTTGATTCGAATCCCGTTCCTGCATGACATATTATGGGCAGAATTTACACTTGTTTTGATCTTGTAACAGCGAAGAAAAACATGAGGAAACCAGCATGTTCAAGAATCACATAATTCGAGGACATGTATAATCAACCGACTCGCACTTGGCCATGGTGAAAGAACTCGCTGTGAAAGAAGGCTTGTGTCCCAGTAATGGGGATTGGGAACGTCTGGGCTGACGATAAATTATTACTTTGGTTATAATAAAATTTTAGTAAATTTTAGTAAAACATGAATTGTCAAAACTACTGCCTACTTCTTATTCTTATTATCACAATCGTGCAATTCAACACGTCAAAATAAATCAAATCGAACAGAATTGCTGTCACTCTTTACCTAAAAGGTAAAAAGGTCTAGATCCCACATCAAACGCACGATGCCGATTTACATCGCAATTACAAGTAATCAGTTAGTTATCCGAATAAAAAGTTGGGAATATGAGCAGGAGATCCAGCCAGCGGACGGTGAAATTACGGCGCCAAGTTCTTAGTAAAAAATCTAAAAACGGTAAGCAATTTGTCTTAAGTGGGTAAAACAGTGAAATATTTGGGAAGTTTTGAACCGTATTAAACTCCGGCCGGAGATGTAGAGATGATAGGTCGGCTGCAGGACTCAGTTCAAGAGTTAGTATGGAATGTTACTGACTGCGGACTCACAGGGCACTCAACTTTTCCAGCTTTTAAATTTGAGGCTCATTAAATATAAGCTAACATGCTAGGCTATACCAAAAAAGATAAAGTCAAGAAGTGTTACTCTTTTCTTACTGAGTAGGTATTATTTTAATTTATCGGGCAGACCATTTAGCATGGTCACTAGCTCTATTCTATTCTTTCAATACTACAAGTAATTTTATAGTAAAAGTTTTCGATATTTTTTGTATAGTCAATAGAGAGACACGCATAATATTATTATGTGAAAACAAAAAAAAGATAAATGTGGTCAAATAAACGTAAGCTACCGTAATAACCGTAACTTAAGCTGCGTTAGTTGTACGACGATCTGGTGAAAACCACGGAGACCCGATGGGTGCAGGAGTCGAGCAGCCGGTCAAAGTGGCGCTCTCTGGGGCGGCCTATGTTCAGCAGTGGACGTCTTCAGGCTGTTTATGATTATGATTATGATGAAATGTAAGCTTATCTAGTAAAAAGATACGCAAGTGTTACAAGGTGACCGTATTTGACACAAGTCTCCAGTCCCTGATCAAAATGCGCTGCTTTTATTGGTCGGCGCACTGCTGTGATAGATCAATATCAGCATTTGAAAATGCTAAACTCAAATTCCAGAGTATTGATTGGCGTACACCTGCGCTATATAATTATGCCATACCTGCCGCGTTTTTGGCAACTGAAGGGAAGCAGTATTTAGCAGAGTGGATTAATAGCCTGAGCCGAGAAGACGCGACGTGAGTCTACAACCCACTTTTTAATTAATTCCGAAAGTTTACCGGCGAGGCCTTATTGTCCTTAATATAAATACGCGTTTATAATGAAGAGGTGACATCTCACCCCTAAATTTAAGGGAGGAGACGGGGTGACTTTTGTAAATACGGAAATATGGAATCATAAAGTTAGACAATGAGCTCGTTAGCCGAATGAAATATTTACTCTTGAATAAATTAAAAGGGATGACGGCTTTTTATTTGTTTAAACTCGGGTTACGTTGCGCAAACAACGCGGATGGGTTAACTAAGTAGGTGTGCTTGAGGCACCACGCCGACATTTATATTTCATGGACACGGCCGGTCGTAACTGAAAAAAGTAAGAAAAGGAACGTAAAAACAATAACAAAAATTACTTTAATGTACAAAAAATATGATCACATAATAAAAGGTATCGTTACGCACATTTTTATAGCTGTAAACGTTTTTAATGATGGTGACGTCAGCAAACAATATAAAAACTTCTTTGTAAGATTTTCATGAATATTTTTTTATCTACGACTAGGCTTCTGCTTTGTAATTCTAATTTTCATTTACTCTGAGGCCTGTATTTTTTAGAGAAGCAAAAATCTTTCCTAAACTAAAATACAACCCTCTTTTTTATATAATTAAGGAATAATAGAGGATCTTTAGCTTGGCAGTAACTTTAAAAAATATCTCGCCTTCATTACTTTCAAAACAGCAATCATAAGACAATAACTACACCGTTATTAGAATTATTTCTCTACTAACTCTACATTTTATAACGACGCCTCTCTACAATAAACTTAAACATCATCAAAGCTCATGTTCTAAGCGTAAAACATAACCGCGAGAGTCTCGAGTAGAAATTCTACACTTGACAGTTTGCGACAAGTCGCAAGTCGCCGCGAATTCACTTTGTCGTGCAACAATCTTTGAATTAATTATTGCTCTACAATGCTCTTGTTTCTCTAGATATACAAGTTCGGTCTCACGAAGTTTAAGACGGGACTTTACGTTTCGAGTACACACGACCACTCTATTTATTAGCTCCTTGTGGGTCGAAGGTTGACTGGAGAAGAATATTAAACTATAATTTTACTTTTACTTAATAGAAAAAGCTTTTTATTTTGATCAAAGAAACTCGCCTCACTCTAGTAGAGTCTCTTTACGATTGAAGTTGTATGAATAAGTAATAACCACTCACCTTTTCATGATTAGATTAGTAAAGTAAATACGTGGGATATCTGCTTTCATTTTTGCGACTTTAGAGTCACAGACATCAACCAATTGTTTGTATTTCTCTACCTATATGTAGAGAGCCATTGATAACATAATGTAGATATAAGGGTCATGTTCTTGTCTGAAATGTAACGTTCATAGCAAAGCTCGACTAGCCGTTTTTAACCGATCGGTAAAGTTAAGCAACGTTCGCTGCAGTTACTGCTTTGATGGGTGACCGCTACAAAACATGGCAAGAATACAATTGAGCGCTACCGTGCGTTAAACAGCCCGACTGTTGTCGTAAGACAATAGTCGTTAAGTCAAGAAGCCTTTAGGCGACTTAAGAATTCTGGCCCCAGGACTGACCACTTGCCAACACGAGAAGAAGAAGAAGTGTAACAAGAGTTATGAAACTTCAAACATTATAAAATCACCAATTAAAATATTATGTGGGCACAGAAACCCATTCCAAAGGTCTTCATACATACCCTCCACAGCCTACAAAAATGCAAACATTTGTAACCACCTAACTGACAGAATGGTAAGTAAAGTCAACAAGTTCCACGCACCTGTAAAGCGGGATGCCGGCGTCGTCCCGGAACCAGAAGACCATGTAAACCTTGTCGTTGGCGGCGGTGCCCAGATCGCAAGGGAACTGCGCCACCATGCCTTCTACAGCCTGGACGTCCACCGTCCGCACGCCCGCTGAAACAATTATAATTAACCTATTAACAAACTTAAAATACTCTCTGTCTTTAGCTGGGGGGCTTAGAGTTTACGAGATTATAAATTAATGTCAAAATTATGATTACTTTAGGGTTTTGTAAGCCGAGTTGTGATTCCCAGGCTCGTTATGGGCTATATTTTTTCTCAGAAGTTTGTTTTAGTATAAAAATACGGTATTCCACAATTCCAATGTTTTTCTCTTATATGTTTCTTCTTGTATGTTTTAGGTATGTAATGTATTAACTTATTTATATATTGTTTGTCCTGAAGTTCGTGATGTCATGATGATGGGTTCCGACTGAAAATCAGTTATTGAGGTCTTATGGCCTTGATTACATGCTGAGTCAGGACCTATATCATGACGTCACGCAACATTACATTTTGTACGATACCTTTTATTTTTGTTTTTTTATTGTTTTATTTTCATGATGTATGTTAGGAATGTAATGTTGTGTGATGTCCTGAACAAATGTATTTTCTTTCTTTTCACTGCCAAGGGTGTCCACTAGTAGGCATTTCTGGACTAAAAGCTTCCACATATTGCCGCCAGCAACGAGTGGGTATTTTTCATTTTTTCGCATACTCTTGCTATGCTTTAGCTTAAAAATTAATGGATAATCATTGAAATTACTAATCGCTATAAGTCGACCTTATATTCCTTTAGGGTCATACTCTACCACGCAGCTAACGCACGATACTTCCTTCAAAGTTACAGTCGGTCTCCTTATAGCTAATAATCATCCAAATGGTTTTTCTAATGTAAACTATTATGTCAGGCTTTTCATTCGCACTATGTAACTCGAAATCCTGTCGATAACAATTTCAGTGGCATTCATAACGGGGACCTGCGCTGCACACATCAGATTTCAAGCTTATTGTCCAACATGTGGATATAAACAGACCCTTCTTTCCTAATCTCATAAACTCGAATCACTTTGTTGGGATAATTTAAAACTTTAAATACTAACCCTGGTTTCTCGTACGTATGTCAAACTCATGTCAACTAAACACACCAAATACTGAACGCTCTTTAGTTGAAGACCGCCGATTATGAACAGGCAACCAGTATTTGGTGTGTTTAGTTGACGTAAGTTTGACAAACGTACGAGAAACTGGGGTTAGTATAACTATACTCTTCCACAGCCATGATATAACGACTTCTCTAAGCGATCGAGCATTCCAGACACTCCCCTAGCGTCCATTAGATGTTCAAAGATAGGAAGCGCTTAACTTTAGCACTGCAGGGACCAGTGTTACTTCAAGTTTGGACTTCATTTGAGATGGTTGGACCGGAGGGTCATGTTGTTGGGAAACTAATCATAGTTACTATAATATCTGAGTCGGTGTGCTGCTGGTGGGCTGGCTGTTCATGAATGAAAGGAATGAATTCAAAATAATTTTAGTTAAAAACTATTGTCCACTCTGTGAATATTTATCGAGTAAAGTTACCAACCGAGCATACAATCAATACTACGAAACGGATATTATAAGTACTATTTGTGATAGTAGGTACACGATTGAAACTAAATAAAGAAACCCAGAAAGTCCATAAACTGCAAGTTTTCTAAAATAGCTAACACAATTAATGTTATCTTAAAGCTACAACAAAGCCGAATGTGTCCTGGGACATTCGCAGGACGTCCCGGGACCGCCAAGTCTCGGGACAGTATTCAGGTACGAGATTAAACACAATGAATGGCCCTGCAAACAGACAAAATGCTAGTAATACTATAGGTATCAGGTAAACAAGTAGGTATAATTTAGTACAGTTAGTCGCTTTGTTGATGGTATAATTCGAAACCCTTGTATTATAATTAGGAGCTTTAACAATGTCTGGGTTAATGTAGACTAATGTTTTGAAGAAGATAACGAATGTCTAGACCGCGTAGGCGTGTAGAGTAATGCCATCAGAATAGACGCGTATTGTGTACTTACATTTAATAGACTTTGTTATAGTTATTTATGATATTAGGGCGGTAAGTTGGTTTTTACAAACGAGTAGACAAATGTAAGCCCGAGACAAAGTCGAGGGCTTACCCTAGTCACGAGTTTGTAGAAACCAATTTCCGCGCGTGTATCATACAACGTTTTTCAATACATTTGCGAGAAAACAGTATAATAGGTAATGAAACAAACTTTTGTTTATTAGTGGGAAGGTCGCACAAATAATCTTTGATGTTTCTAATCTAATATGAAAATGGGCTAAAAATCTAAAATGGCGCGCATTTTTTACAATGCAAATAGCGCCACGTGCGTGTGGTGAAAATTAGAACTACATCTCTAGTTTCATTTTCTCTTTAGTATTAAAGTGAGACAAACGTATTGAGCAAAAACGCTTCTAAGGAGTTTCGATCATTCAGCTTATTTATTCTCGTTATGTGAAACTCTTTGGTGGAATTCTTATATATTTTTTATGTAAATTAAAAAAATACCGTAAAGGTTACGCACGGCGCTATACAACGAAGGATGGTAAAATAGGTACTTAGGTGAGAGTACCTATTTTACCGCACGCTCCGTTGTATGGTACGTAATGTTCAACTTTCGAACAATGTATACAGGCTTTGTAAATGCATTTTTTGAGCAAATGTGTTGAAAAAGTAAATTATGTGTGTATTATATCACTAAACAAAATAGAATTTTATGCAATAAGAGTTTAGAGGGTACCTGCTATTATTATAGGGTTCATGTGACAAAATAGAATATGAAGAAAGATAGCTAGCTAGACAATATAGTTATTATGATGTTAAGGAAGTACTTTAATGCTTTCTATTTGCTTCTCTGATTTATTATTAATCTCATAACTTTTTATATTACGCACGGATTAACAATTTGTTTCAACTGAATGAATTTTAATATCTCATGACGACACTCGATTCGGTATTTTATTTTATCCATTCATAAATGGGAAATATCCTATCCATTTCGCCCCTGCCACCCGTGGCGGGCGGTGAGCGATCGCCGAATTTGTACCCCTAATGAGGAGTCTACAGGGCTGTCACGTGGCGTTACGGCGCGCGCCGCTTCGGTCGCAAATTGAAAGAAAGGATGTCTTTTATCCATGACTTAGCAATATCAATTGGCAATTTTAGACGCGGAAACCTCTCGCTTGACAAAACGTCTATTACAAACACCAATAATACTGTTCAATAGTAAAATGTGCCTACTAAAATAGTATCAAACCGTAATAATTTATCATAATTATAATATTTACGAGTATCTATGGCAATACCAATATTTTATGACTGATAATGCCGAAAAACAGGTGGACTGGTTTTACGTTTTAGGTTTCAATCTACCTACCTACGCTATGTCAAAGTGATAGCTTAGAGGAGTTGAGGAATCAACTAGACCTGGAACTTCGTAGTATAAAATACTAATTATTGTATTTTTATCAATTTGAATACGGATTTATATATTTTATACATTCCGGATATTGCAAAATTAACCAACAATACACCAACAGTCAGAAAACATCTGAAAATTGCGAAATATTTTACCTTCAACTGTTCATTTAATTTTACGTTAATCCAATGATACTTAATATTCCGGAATTAATTAATTTATTTCTGTTTTAAATATTTATAGAAAATCATTGTATTAACAGCGGAATGACTTGTGAAGTTACTTTGTGTGTAAATGATACATCCATGGCTCAAATATACCTAATGTTGTAGTATTTAAAAATCCTTTTCGACCCTTACGATTGAGCTGTTGAAATTATTTAACGTCTTTGCGCCGATGTATTATAACTATAATATCTATATTTTTTTAGAAATTGTGTAATTCTTCATTATGAAACTAGATGGCGTTGTTATGCCTTACAACACGCAAGCGTTTTGTTCTGAATATTATGTAGTCAGATCTCGAGTAGATTTGTGCAGTTGACTTCAATCCGATTTCGATGAAATTCGGTATTTTTTGACAGCTTCGATTGCTGTTACAGCGATTCGATCGTATTAATATTGAAATAAACAATAATTAGTAATAACTGGAACTAAAATAATGTTAAATTCCTTATCATTAATATTACTTAGAGCTAGACTCTAGATTTCAGACAACAATTCATAGAGTAGTATAAGTATAGCAAAAATTATATTATAGTTATAATTAATATTATATTTATAATTATAATTCTTGTAATAGTATTGTATTTTCAGTGCCTATACCTAGTGTATGTAAGGTATATATAATGGTTTTCAAAATTATGAACAGACATAGCTCGGACGATGACGAACACCAAACCAATTTTTTTTCTAAATACATTATCTTCCGACTAATCAGAAAACAGTTGGACATAGTTAGTACTGCTCTGAAATCGCACCACCACTGATCACCACTACCGCGTCCTATAAATATTCAACGGCCTGACCAGTGACCATCCACTCGCGTACAATTACTGGCCAGACGGCCCGCTTCTAATTACTGGCCAATAATTGTCCTCCAGATTACAGGGGAGGAGCGACGGCACGCGTGATGTATGCAGGGATCGAATCGGTAATGCATTCATGAGTCGAGTGACTTGGGTTTATTTGGGACTTTTCTGGCTAAATCGTGTATTAATTACAGCTTCTTTTCTTTCTATTTAAATAATCCATCTCAATCTCACGTTTTAGGTTAGGAACACACAGCGCCAAACTAAGCATAGTTTGTACTATGGGAACCGGATAACTGATATAATACTTAGATACTTTTTGTTTGTAAATACGTACATAAAATACACTATAACACCCAGACACAGAACAAACACCTATGTTCATCACATACATGTTTGTCCTGGATGGGAATCGAACCTCCAACTGGAAGAAGGCATGGCTATTACCAACTGAGCTAACAGACCAGTCAATGGATTACTTCAGTTTACTTTCAATCTATTTGCAGTATCATATTGAATTAAGTTTTTTGCAGTGTATTTATTACAGCTACATCTGTGACAGCCAAGTGCCAATTCATATTTTAAGTTCAGCCTTGACCACCCCACCTACGCTGTACTGTTGCTGTGTTGCTGTGCTGCAGGTGTACTGGTTTGAAGGTCATCATCATCCTCAACAGCCTGAAGACGTCCACTGCTGTACATATGCCTCACCCACAAAGTGCCACTTTGAGCAGCTGCTCGCCTCCTGCATCCATCGGCTCCACGTGGTTTTCACCAGATCGTCGGTCCACCGAGTGGAGGCGGCCTACGTTGCGTCTTCCAGTTCGTGGTCACCACTAGAAAACCTTTCTTCCCCATCGGTTGTCAGTTGCACAAGTGATGTCGCCTGTTCATTGCCATTGGTTTTGAAGGTACCTTTTGTGAAATTGACAGAATAACCTCCAGTTTCTCATTCGTAAGTCAAACTCAACTTAACACACCAAATATCGTACGTTCATTGGTTGCCTGTTGATTCTCAGTTATCTTGAACAAATAAGCGTAAAGTATTTGGTGTGTTGACTTGACATTAGTTGGACAAACGTACGAGCAACTGGGGTATATAGCCTTTAGCCTCTTTTACTTTACTACTCTTCTAAACGAATAACAAAAAGGCTCAAAAAATGTATGCCATTCTTCTACCATCTGCGTATCATGCGTCTTGAAAGCGCCACAGTGCAGCGACGCGGCAGTATGACAACTTAATTAATGAGCCTCCCGCGGGTAGATTCACCACGCAATCAATCAAACGAATTTTGCGATTGTTTAGGAGCGGAATTACGCTGCCGTGGTAATGACGAAGATTTTGGTTAAAGTAAATAGAGAACAGTATTGCTTGTTCTGCGTTTCTTTTTGATAGTATTTAATTCTCATCATATCACTACTTCCTTAATCACTTACCATCAGGCCCGCCGTATGCTTATTTGATTGGATCTCATTAATACAACTTGCTATTATTTTAACATTATGATAGGTCTTTTTACGAAACGCAGATGAAATGGGTGTATGCTTATCGGAGTTCCAAATTCATTTCAGTTATTTTCTATCAGGAATAGCTATTAATGGGTTCATATTTAGACACATACACGAATTTAATCTGAATCCCTAATCAGTACATTATAATACAAAAAAAGAATCCTTTTGACGTGCAATTACTCAAGCCTTTGGTCAAAAGAAGTAGATTTGTCATGCACACCTTTTGTTTTTTAACTATCTGAAATTACAGTATAGTCTATTGTACTCTCTCCACACAAACTTTTCGTATTATTAGAAAATTATTAACAAAACTGTTTATCTTCTGTTTACATAACCTACTAGATCTGCCTGCACTATGTCTTTACTGCAGCGGATGATCAGCGTCCGCCATCCGTCTTCATTACGCCGCCGCTTTTACAGCCGCCCTAAGACGCCGCCTAATATATTTATGGGCACTCGTACTTTATGGGACACCCCGCAATAATGCGAATCGGCTTTGGCATCTACTTTGTGTCTCCTAGTATAAGCTATTGCTGTACCCTTTTTGCTTTTTGCCGCGGGAATTAAGTGCGTATGCGGCCCTGAGCCCTCCTAGCAGGACGACCGACGAAACCGATGGGGTGGAATGACCTGATTGGGCGAGATGACCTGATACGATGAAATGATCTGAAGCACTTACTATCATACGCCTAAATCTTTCAGAATGAATTTCGATAGCGGTAGCCTATGTTCAACAGTGGGAAATGGTATGCAATAATGCGCCCGAAGATATTGATAGCTTGAATTAAAAATCAAAAATATTGATGCAGTCGTCCTTTAACTGCATAGTCGCTTAAAGTTGCAGTCGAACATCTGCCTATTCATACATACAAAAATAAAACAAGTTGTACAAAGAACAAATCCCTTTTTACAAAGGAAGTGGGACAGTATGTTTGTGTTTAATAAACTTCTGCCTCTCTAAGCTCATAATATATTTCGTAGAAGGTAATTCAACTGAAGAGCATTACACAACATAAAGTAGAACAGAACAAAAATAACTGTTCCATAGTATTCTAATTATATTGTTTTGTTAGATACTATATTCATTCATAAAATCCATGATATTATACCTGGTATATAAAATTCTTTTTAGATTATTCCATTGGTAAAGGAAATGTGACTTTAAAGCTTTATATTGACGATGTCTTTGATATCATCATATTAAGCTTACCTCAATATATGAATGAGAAAATATATCGCTTGTCTATAAAGATGTTACCATCTTTGTTTACTATTCTTGAAGAGTTGTTCAAGTATTAAAAGTTTACAGGACATGATTGTTGACTGCGTTCCCCTAATCGCCAGGCGTCCCCCATTTTGGGTACACGTAACAAATGGCCGCCCCCGTCCCAGCTGTGTTTCCTTATGCCGTGTCTCCGGTACCAGCATCTGTAATTAATATTCATAATCGCTGTAAAGACGCGGCGGTTTATCTTAACCGCTTTATGATATCGCAATTTTCCGCTCTCCCATTAATGGGAGCCATTGTTCCGCGGTAATTGAGAATAACTCATTGGCGTTGATTAATTTTGTTGTTGTTTAACGACGCGAGTTATTGGAGGTGGCGGAGCTTGCGCTCTTGGACTTGGCTGGTTTATGTCGGGAATTGGTATTTTTCACATCCCAAATTAGGATCTTTTTTGTTCGTACCGTGCCGATGGTCCATAATGTAGAAGTGTTAATAAAATTTTATAGCATCAAAAATTGTTAACATTAAACTACATTTAAGCTTATTGTAAGTAGATACAACATAAAAGAACTCTTCACTCTTTTTGTTCTTAATTACAATATATTAAATTACTGCAAAAAAGCATGCCAAATAAAGTGGCGAAGACACTTGTCTGTCACTTTGTTTTGAATACCAACAGAAAACAACCAAGTTTAGTAAAAGTTAACAAGTAGTTAGGTAGATACATGCTACATTTTTGACAAGCTTTTAGTTTCCTCGAATAAAACATAAGTCAACTTTTTCACAAGCAAGGTTGATCCAACAGTTCCATAAATTATCTCAAGGAAGGTTATCCTTGCACAATCTACTTTATTCTATGGCAATAGAACCCACAAAATTAGCATTCCAAAATATTCAAAGGACAACCCATACTGAATTCCTGACCGTAACTCTCGGACAAGCTCCCGTAGATATACGTCCGGATATAATGGTTGTTCCTCTTTTCTGAGAACAGTTCCTTTATATTGAACTAATTTGACAGTGAATGTTGAAAGTAAGAATAATGCTCAGTTTATTTATGTAATACCCAAATGTGAGCCTAAATCTATTTGTAAATAAGACCTATTGTACTAATATGAGCTTCTACTTCTGACACAATAGCTTTTACTTTTAGTATGGTAAAAGGTATATCAAACCATAGGGCGTACCCTGATTATAATAAATATTAATACGTTATTCAATTGTTGATGACTCTAAAGTATTTTTTTATTTGCCAAAAAGATGGTTACATGCAATTCCTAACTTAGTCTGTAACTACCACGAGAGGGAGATACATTACATTAAAATAAAATAGTCCTAGGTAGTGGCATAGACATAGTGCATATTTGTAGGTACTTAGGTGTAACAACTTAGGTGTGTAGACTTCAATTCGAACTTTTTTATGACCCATTCTTTGTCTGCCTGTGAATATGGCGCATGTAACTGTACCGAAATATCGGGAATTCAGAAATGATTCCAATCACTGTAAAAAGGCCGTTTGTACTATTATAAATGTAGTGAACCACCGTTAAACTTTAAAACTGTAAACCACAAAATTGAATATAATTGTATCGTTCATATCCAGATAAACAAAACAATAGCCAGCTGTTGCCACAGTGGTTTATACACATAAACACTGTGGCAACAGCACTATGCACTGTTTCCTGGCCGTGACAGGAACAGGCGTGACACAAGCAAATGCAGATACAACGTGTCACGCAACAACACGTCACACTGGCCGGTGGAGTGACAGTCCGTTTGGCACACGTGTCCCGTCATAATTGCAGTGATGTTTTGCTGGTTACAGTATACTTAATTATTCTGAATTAGTCGGAGGTGTTTATAAAGGTTTACAATAAATAACCGGTTTAGTTACCCAAAATGCAATACCTAAAAATGTTAGAACGTTTAATTTCATAAACTTCTTCTTCTTCTCGTGTAGGCAAGTGGTCAGCCCTGGTGTCAGAATTTTTTGGCCGCTCAAAGGCTTCTGACTTGGCTTAACGACGAGAACGAGAAGAAGGAGATTTCATAAACGACCCTGCTTCGCGTCTCAGCCACATTTAATTAAAGTTATATTTTATTTAATAAGTTACTTCTATTGATTGTTTTTTAATCATCCACATGACACTGCACTGTAACGTCATCCTGAGACATGAAGACGACTGCACAGACCACCACCTTATTATTAGAAATTACAGACTGCGAGAATGAAAACACAAAGTCTCATTTGCTTAGTAATTTCACTAGCTACAGTGCCCTTTAATCCCAAATACAGTAGATGTTACGCACTACTGCTTGGCGGCAGAATATCTAACAAACTGATGGTACCTACCTAAATGAACTCTGCAGAAAAATCCTATCGTCTAGTAACAAGGTCATCATCATCATCAATAGCCCTAAGACGTCTACTGCTGAACATACCTCTCACCCCGCAGAACACTACTTTGAGTGGCTGCTTGCCTTCTGCATCCATCAGCTCCCCGCGGTTTTAACCAAATCGTTGGTCCACCTAGTGGGGAGCTAGCTAATATACGCTGCGTCTTCCAGGTCGTCTCTCGAGAACTGTTCTTCCCCATCGGTTGTAAGTTCTACGAGCGATGTGGCCTGTCCTTTGCTATTTCAACTTGCTATTGCTAAGAGCTATATCTCTTCAGTTCTCCTGCGGATCTCCTCATTCCGAATCTTATCTCACAGGGAAACACCAAGCATAGCTCTCTCCATAGCTCGTTGCGCGACCATGAGCTTACTAATGAAGCTAACAGTGAGAGACCACGTCAGTAATAGTTTAATTATTTGTATTTTTGTTCTATTCTTACGTAGAATAAACACATACCTACGACTGTAAAACCCACTCTCTACCACAAACAATATTCTATTCAACATTGCGATGCATCCATTAGTTTTATTAGAATAAAGACGTAGTACTAAGTTAGTACAGTACAGTATAAATTAATACAGAAGGTAAAGTATAGCTAACAGTGAAATTGAGTTAACTAAATATATTATTGTCAATGCACAAAAATATACTCACCACATTATTATGTCCGATACTACCCGTAGCTTGCCTAGGCGCTCGATTTTTCCCGGAAACACCTAATAATTTTTTACAATACATTCTTCCATCTAGGTGTTAGTACCAGAACTAACGACTTGTCTGTACTAAGTACTAATCTATTCTGTGCCTATATGAAAAGAAAGGATATAGAGGATTGGTACAGGTTTGACTATAATGAATAAGTGACTGAAAAATCCTTCGTACCCTAGCCTAGGAGTGGTTATTTTACATACCCTTTTCTATTATATTTTCTCTTTTTTAAAACCCTTTCCGGTTACGCAAATTGAAGTCAATATAGTCTCGTGTGTCGTAGACGTAAGAAATTAACATGTTACATTTATTTTATGCGATGAATGAAATTCGGGCACGTTTCACCCCATATTGTATGGTATTGAGTGTTTGGTGAATAGAACAGTGACCTACGGAGAAATACGAACGCAGTTTGAAGACATCCCGTCCTGCAGGAACTTCCCTGGCGCGCGCGCCGGGATCATCAGCGGCGGGACGGAACCCAGGACGTAGGTCATCCGTGAAGGTGTTTATAAACACTGCGAGTCGCAGTTAAAGTAGGTAGGCGATATTTAGATCGTTCTCCTATAGTAGTGCTTGCACACTACTGCTTGGCGGCAGAATAATTGGCAAAGCGGTGACAAATTTAAATTAGATAACGCTTTCTGAACTCTACCAGATTCTATTTCTGTCATCTAAACGCCAAATACGATGCATAACAGTACCGTACAAAATAGAGTACCAAAACGTGAACTTTGCTATTTCAATAGAACACAGATAAGCTTTAACGTTCAAAACACAGACTTAAAGGATATAGAGTAGATAACATCAAGTCTACATTACCTTCTAACACAAAGTGCTCTGTGACGTAGAGTACGGATACGAGGCTTCATAACGAACCGTGAATAATATGAGCTCCGTACAATGTAGAGTTGCATATTGTTGTCGTAGTTATTAAAATTAGTGGGTAGTGGCCGGCAGGGTAGAGCAAATGTAACTAGTTTTGTAATGTAGAGTCGTTTTTGCGGCGTCACGAATGTAATATGCATAACACAAGAGTAGGGCTGAGTTGTTATGTTAAAATACTTTATCATAGTTAGATACAGTCGATTGTACAAAAATAAAAAACAGATTTAGGTAATGCTATTAAAATCTGTTTGTAATAGAGAGTAACCATTATAGTTTTACCTAGAAAATAATAAATTATAACCGATGCTTTTAAATTTTTGAACTGCTTTTTTATCGTTCAATTAAACGTATTTTAAATAGCTTTTTTAAGGGTATACAATAACTAATGAAACGAATAAAATAATATTTTATACGTCTATGTACGTATTATATTTCATTAATTTTTCAACATCAGGCACATTCTACTAACGATTTTTTTGATAACATCAGATTTTTAAGTGTAAATATAAAATAATATTATGTATTTTTGTTTATTATTAAGTAGTTTTATAGTATAGTTGTAGGTTTTTTTCATTTTGTGAAAAAGATATTAGATATTTGGTTTGAGATTCGTATATTATGATAAGGCAGTGCAATCAACTAATAAAAGCTATAACTTGCCCAGCTTTGATATAAAAAAAAATTAAAATATAAAAATAAATAGAATATACACAGAAGTAAAAAAATTAAATCATCGGAAACTGATTTGAAAAATAATTCTAAAAACAAAATCACCTACTCCTGCACGAACAAAGCCTATCACCTTGAAAATCCCACAAAACTTGCGCACGCAGGCCATACGTAAAAGAAAAAGAAACGTGATCAAATAATAAAGCAGAAGTTTGAACAAGAATGTCTCTTCCGAACTCTAGTATACGGTAAACAGCGTACTCTTCCCGTCGTCGCAACACAACTTATATACAGAAAACACTGTAAGTATAATTTTCCTGAAAAACATCGCTAAACTTTTCTTTCCGCCCGGTTAACGACTGTATGTACCGTACAGTTTGATCACGATGAGACGTACTTCGATATAGAGATAAAACCCCGCTGTTTGAGTTTTTTTATGTATTAATAGATCAACGATTGACTGCAACTCACCTGATGTTAAGCAACGATGCAGTCGAAGGTATAGCACGTTGGCCTATGAAAGTTTAAAGCACTTTAACTTTTTGGCAGTGCGCGGCATGATTGTGCAAAGTCAATAAACGAATTGATCGAAATCCACAGATTTCCAGTAAACGGGCACTTCCCGAGTAAAATAAACCTCAACGGTCTTATTACAAAAAACTCGCTAAACTTTAGTTTAGACCAGGACTACAAAGTCTGAACTAATATTTGAAACAAGGTTTAAACCTGACTTTATTACGAAAGCCAAAATAAGTCAAGACTACTTAGGCTACACTTTTGTCTATGGGCCAAACCGGCCTCACTAAAATCAATCAAAGAGTATATAATATCTACAGATAATAAATGATTTATCGGTTTCAACATTTCGTTTGTATCTGTGGTTTGTACACAATGCTAATTTTTATTCATGAATCTTATTGGATACAATTTATTCCATGTAAATAAATTGTATGTTTTAATATTAAATTAATTAAAAAAATAAATTATTTCTATAATTATTAACAATCACGATTTATTTAACGCAAGTTAGGGATTATTCATTAATAAAAATTAAAAAGTTCATAGGTACTAACAACTCTTGCGAGTAGGTAACGAAACGTGTATATAGGTAGGTAGGTCTTCTGTTCTGGCGCGAACGCGAATCGTGATTTAATGCTTTGTCGACGAATATTTCCCAAAAGAAGCAAAGCGTTTGACCACTGTCTCACCTGATGGAAAGTGATGACGCAGTCTAGGATGTTGCATGCTTGCCTAGAAGATACCTGTTCACTCTCGACTTGAAGATTCCCAGATCATGTTAACAGGAAACAAGGGCACCGCCAAGGCGATCCACTCATTAGCTGTTCGCACTATAAAGTGCATAGCAAAACGCTTAAAAAATCGCTTGACACAAAAGAACTATAAAACTTCATTCTTGACCGCACATACTTTAATTGTGTTGTTCCTTTTCTCCCCACCAGCTCTGTCGCACCAGTGGGGAGAAAAGGAAAAATAAAAAGTAAATGCCCTTTCTCCCCACATATTCACGGTCATAATGACCGAATCGCTCGAGGACCTTAGCACCATGCTCAACGACCTCAGTAGAGTCTCCCAGCAGGTTGGTCTTAAGATGAATATGGACAAGACAAAGATCATGTCTAATGCTCATGTTCCACCTATACCGGTAATTGTTGGGAACGATACTCTCGAAGTTGTCGACAAGTATGTCTACCTAGGACAGATTGTCCAATTAGGTAGGTCCAACTTCGACAAAGAGGTGGCGCGTAGAATCCAACTCGGCTGGGCAGCGTTCGGGAAGCTTCGTCCTATCTTTTCGTCCAAAATACCGCAGAGCCTGAAAACGAAAGTTTTCAATCAGTGTGTGTTGCCAGTGATGACTTATGGAACTGAGACATGGTCTCTTACTGTTGGCCTCATTAGTAAGCTCAAAGTCGCGCAGCGAGCTATGGAGCGAGCTATGCTCGGTGTTTCCCTGCGAGATAAGCTCCGGAACGAGGATCTCCTGCGGATCTCCGCAGGAGAACTAAAGTGACCGATATAGCTCTTAGAGGTTAGTAAGTAGAAGTGGCAATGGGCAGGCCATATCGCTCGTAGAACTGACAACCGATGGGGAAGAAAGGTTCTCGAGTGGCGACCACGAACCAGGAGACGCAGCGTTACACGTTAGTTGACAGGTATTCATAGCTCAACTAAGTCAAACTGTATGCAAGGATACACGATGTTTCGTGTCAGCCTTGGCGTTAAAAAGCTGAAACAATTTATAGCGGAATCGATAAGATGTAGGAACGAGCCGAGGACTCGATCGGGATACCGGAACTTGCGGTACCTCCCCAGAACACGAATAAATTAGCAACTTCTGAGATTTTGAATTCAGATAGTAGTTAGTTCTCCTGACTAATCCATACTTAAGAGTCGTATTATAAAATCAAAATTAGCTCCCTCTGTCTGTCTGTTCGTTACCTTTTCATGATTATACGGCTGAACAGATCTTGATGTTATTTTGTATGTTGATAGTTGAAACCCTGGGGTTTATGGAAAAAGGACTGGGAAAGGACATGAATATTTTTTAACACGACATACTGGATTCATTAATAAAGTAAAACACCAAAATAAACTAGTACATTCAATATGAAAACCCATTCTACTACACCAGGTGTAACTGATACAATAAAACGATATGGATGAAAATGTTCAGTCTTACATTTTGTAACATTTACCACTACTTTAATATTGCGAATTGATAAACATATCATATTCACGTTTTGGTATATGAAAAGTATTGAATTTTGATTGAATGTTTCATAACATTTCATAGAGTAAAATTAAATAGAGAAATTGAAATAGCAACCGCCAACACGTCACACACAAAATTCTGCGAATAATTTGTGCGGTCTGGTTAATCCACCTGCACCGTAATCCGAGCAAACAATGACACCGCCATAACCGCAGGGCGCCATCAATCTTAATGTTCCCTTGAAAGGCATATTTTTCTTCGTTTGGGCGAGGCCCGTGTCAATCACTCCGATAGACTGCTGATAATGTGCTGGAACGACAGGTGGGCTCAGGTGCGACGATTAATATACGCTACGGGTGTTTACTTGATTTTATCGCGTGATGGAATCTTTTTGAGATTTGATTGATTGATTGACATCATTATTGTAATTTATTTATTTATTTATTAATATATGTGCTGCTTACAGACTAGGCCAATACGCTAACACTTCACAAAAAATACTTAAATTAAACATTTGAATTAATACAAAATGTCATGCACAAATAATCAACTTAATGAAAATCCTAAATAAAAATAAAATATAAATAATCATTGTCAAAATAAATAATAATAGAAATAACCATGATAATAAAACAAAACTAACATTAAAAAATAGATACACACAGCCGTACGAACTGTAGCAAGATTATCGGCAAATATGTGTACCGTCCCGCGCTGAACGTATAGTTTATGGAAATTTTGGATTTTCCTTTCTTTTTTTTCATGGCATTGTCTAGTTAAGATGATTCTGTACCCACATTGATTGCGATTTGATGTAGTGGTCTTCTAATTTGAAATAATTATTCCATGGTTTTTTTTGTACTTATAGTATAGCTTCAACTAGGTTGAATAGTCAAAAGTCTCAACCAATAGATTTGACACAAAAAAATCTCGTACATCTGGACAGACGAAAAAAAATTTGGCGAGTTGAAGCAGAGACTTTTGCTCACTTCGTTCGCTCAGTCAACAATAACCAATCTTCAGAAACTCCTTCTACAGTATTGCGAATAATGTGATAGTAGACAAGGAACGCATCTTGTCCGCGCATCAGTTATATATCTCCACGGTCCAGTGCCCGCGAGGCGGCAGACCTCACGTCTCGAGCGGAGTTGTTCGACAATACGCCACCATTGTTCCATTGTCTCGCCGCCTTTGTGATTATTTATTGAAATAGACCATTAGCGCCCGCCGACTGTTTGTGACCGCGCGAACAAAACCCTAAATAATTACGATCTCACCCCGCTTGAATAATTATGCTCAAAGAACAGTTATTTATAATGATTTTCGATCCGTTTAGACGTTTGATAATGACGCGCTTTGTGATTCGAGCGCTGTTGCGGATGATGGCACGATTATGTTGTTTCCAAAATTGTTAAATTTAATCAAGACGTTCTTTAGTATTGAACGTCGCTTTTATTTCATTCCAGGTAGAAAATTACTTTACCTACTACAATTACGAGTTTTCAATTGTAAATTAAACTTGTTCTCTCACCGCACTTCTGTTTAGTAAAGTATTAATATTTTACGTTTAAATCAGCAAATTTAATTTAATTTTAAACCAAAGGGCTGGCACATACCTCGGCCAACGAATTAGCCTGGCAAGTCAACGAGGGAATGTCGCCAGGTTTTTGGGCACGCTACCCGCAGATAGTGACCTACATTCTGTATTCTATTATGTTGTGGGGTCACCAGATGTGGAGTCACCAGAAATGGGTGAGAATATCCCACATTTATATTTTTGCAATTAAATGCAGAGATGGACTTTCGGATGATCAGGAATACACTCAATAATGTTCAATACACATATATTCACTATTTACACGGTAACAGCTTAAGAATTATTAATTTATAATATTTTAGCACGAAAAGAAAACGATATAGCAATTACGACCAATGACAATCTGTGTGTGTGGGTATGCCGTGTTTCTCACTACTGTACTGGCGGGCCCGTTCCGTAATGTCGGTAGGTGCGATCGCTTGCACCGGCAGCCTATTGTATTCGAAGTCGCGGTAAGTTTACATAGCGCTTGAATAATATTTTTCTCATGTTGTTGTTTTAATTGATTTTATGTTTTTCTGTTTCAGGTTCTACAGTGCGGTGCGGTACGCCACATGACCCCCTTCCAGAGGCCGTTTTACGGACGATAATAATCAGGGAATACAACTCTTCTTCCCGATCGTGTTCTGTAGTCCTTCGTTTCAGGTGGTCTTTTCCGGTCAAGGGGGATGTTTCTTGGCGGTGTAGCAGAAGGTAAGTTTTTAGGTGGAGCTGCCTTCATTCCAGAGTTTGCTGGTGGAGGGTCATCGAGTATGTATGCTGGTTTTATTCTGTCGACTGATACGGTAAGTGCTTTATCCTTTACCATTATTTTGAAAACTTTCTCATTTCTTTCCAGAACTCTATGCGGTCCAGAATATGCTGGTTGCAGTGGTCGGCGATAGGCATCTTCTCTAAGGAAAACGTGAGTGGCGGTTTCAAGATCTTTAAATACAAATATAGACTTCTTGCAGTGTCTTGACGCTGGTTGCGGCTGGATGGTGCGTGTATGCTGTCTGAGCCGTGCAGAAAAGTCAGTGACGTCAATTGTTGTGTTTGTACTAGGGCTGAAGATCTCGTCTGGTAGCCTCAGCGTTTCGCCGTATAAGAGTTCTGCGGACGAAGATTGTAGGTCCTCTTTATAAGCGCAGCGTATGCCCAGCAGTACTAAAGGAAGGGTCTCAGTCCAGTTCTCATTTCCGTGGCATGTTATCGCAGCTTTTAACTGGCGGTGAAACCTTTCCACCAACTCGTTGCAGGCTGGATTGTATGCTGTTGTGCTCTTATGCTTGAAACCTGCTATTTCTGATAGGTATTTGAATAGCGTAGATTGAAATTGTGTTCCTCTGTCTGTTACAATTTCTGCGGGACATCCAAAACGAGCAATCCACCCAGATAATAATGCCTTCGCAACTGTCTCTGCTGTAATGTCAGTGATTGGTATCGCCTCGGGCCATCTTGTGAATCGGTCGACGGCTGTTAGACAATATTTAAATCCATGAGATATTGGCAGAGGTCCGACAAGATCTATATGTACGTGTAGAAATCTGGCACGCGGTAGTTTGAATGTGCCTACAGGTGAAGAAACGTGTCTTGTTATCTTTGATCGTTGGCACGCAGAGCAACTTTTGGCCCACTCTCGGCAATCTTTGCGTATGCTTCGCCACACGTAGCGCTGGCACACTAGTTTTGCAGTAGCATTAGCACCGGGATGGCTGAGCGAGTGTAGGCTTTCAAACACTCGACGTCGCAACTCTTCGGGTATGTAAGGTCGAGGTATGTCTGTAGTTTGGTCGCAAAGCAGTTTGATGTTTGTACCAGGTATCAATGTTTTGGTCAGTTTCAGAGAAGTTCCTCCATTGAGTAGATCATTCAGTTCCGTATCTGTTTCTTGTGCTTTCGCTAAGATTGTAAGATCTATCGGTTTAGCTATTTCTTCAATTCTACTCAGTGTATCAGCGACGACGTTCTCTTTTCCTGATATGTGTTGTACATCTGTGGTAAATTGGGAAATATAGTCTAGATGTCTGAATTGTCTATGGCTACACTTCTCTTTTCTTTGATCAAATGCAAAGCACAGTGGTTTATGATCTGTGAATACTGTGAAATGTCTTGCTTCCAACATATGGCGAAAGTATCGTATTGATTCGTATATAGCCAGTAATTCACGATCATAGGGCGAGTATTTCTGTTGCGTGGGTCTGAGTTTTCTGGAGAAGAAAGCAAGTGGTTGCCAGGCACCATCTTTATATTGTTGCAGAGCTGCTCCTAACGCCGTGTCCGAGGCGTCTGTGACTAGTGCTAATCTTGCCTCCAGGTCTGGAAATGCTAGAAGTGCTGCTTGACATAAGCTTCCTTTGCAACTTTCGAACGCTTTCAAGGTGTCACCAGAGATATCGACTGGATGTGATCCTTTTACCGATCCGGTCAAGAGTGCATGGAGAGGTGCCTGGAATTTTGCTGCATCTGGTATAAATCTCCGGTAAAAGTTGATCATCCCCAGGAAACGCCGTAACTCTCTGACGTTCTTTGGTGGGGGGAAGTTGCATATAGCTTCTACCTTTGAGGTCAGCGGTTTCACGCCTTCAGCAGAGACTGTATATCCCAGGAAAGTTACTTCTGGTACGCCGAAAACGCATTTGGAAGTGTTTATTACCATGTAGTATTCTTTCAGTCTGGAGAACAGCTGGCGCAAGTGGTCTTCGTGACTTTTTTGATCAGGTGAGTAGATTATAAAGTCATCCAAATAGGGATAGCAGAAATCGTCGAGGCCGCGGGTCATTTCGTCAACGAAACGTTGAAACGTTTGTCCCGCATTTCTAAGTCCAAAGTTCATGAAAGGGTATTCGAATAATCCGAAGGGTGTTGCTATCGCCATCTTGCATATATCCTCTTCCGCCACCTGGATTTGGTTGTACGCCTTTACTAAATCGATTGTTGAGAACACGTGACAGCCTGACACGTTGTGAGAAAAGTCATGAATATGGCGTATCGGGTAACGATCAGGTATCGTCCGGGCGTTCAGCATACGGTAGTCCCCGCATGGTCGCCATCCATTCTCTTTCTTTGGAGCGAGGTGTAGTGGAGATGACCAGGGGCTATCCGAGGGCCTTACTGTTCCATTTTTGAGCATGGCGTCGAATTCCTGTTTGGCAATCTTCAGCTTGTCAGGTGCGAGCCGTCGGGGATTACAGTGAACTGGAGGTCCTGGTGTCGTTTTGATGTGACTGAGACGCGTGTGGTTCCAGATGGACGCGTGATTTCCGGAAATTCTCGCAAAATTTCTAAGTATTTTGATTCCCCTGCCATTGTCTTCACAGAAGAAATTGTGACAGAAGAAGTTACTGATGCTGCTGGCGTTGCAAGGGTAGTGGTGTTGTCTATAAGTCGCTGGCTTCGAACGTCTATCATCAAGTTGTAGTATGATAAAAAATCGACGCCGATGATCGGCTTCGTGACATCTGCCACTATAAATCGCCAGGGGAATTCTAAAATCCTAAGTTGAGCACCATGTGCGCGTATCCGTAAGTCGCTATGTTGGTACCATTCGCTGCGTACAATGTGTAGTCCGTTCTAGGTCGACTTCGTCTGAGAGCGTTTTTCGGGAAGACGCAGAGGTCGCTGCCGGTGTCAACAAGAAACTGTGTCTTGGTAGTGCGGTCAGTGACAAAGAGGCGACCTGGTGAATTAGGGCAATCGTCTGTCGCCATTAGCGAGCGCCCTGAGAGTTTTCCGCCGTAAAATTGCAGGGTTTGACGCACTTTGTTGCTTTGGATCCAAATTTACTGTGGTACCAGCATGTCGGGAACCGCCTATAGTTTGACTGCGATCGAGTCACATTACGGTTGCGCTGATTGTCACGGGTCTGTGAACGTGACCTACGTCCTTGTGTAGACAGGGCTTCAACCTTCTTGGTCAGCTCTGCGATTTGTTTCGACATTTGGTCCAAAACTGAGCCGGGTGAAAATGAGGCAGCGGCCACTTGTGGTGTCGATGAGACAATGTCCATTACTGCGTCAGTCAAATCAGCTAGGCTATTTAAGTCAGAGCGTGGTTGCGATGCGATGGCCGTCTGTACGTGAGTAGGTAATCGGCTGGTCCAAATCGTCTTGAGAAATTCCTCTGGCACTGAGCCGGCTAAATGACGCAGGTGACGTAAAAACTGTGATGGCCGTCTGTCTCCTAACTCTTCATAACACTATAAAAAAATATTTTTAAACACACAGAAACATACTTTATTGGTCAATAAGGCCCGGAAACAAGTGTAGTGTGGTGGTAGGTTATGAATTGTTATCTACTGAAGTAATCATTACACTTTCATTTATCGACAACACACACACACACACATTTTTTTTAATGTTTATTTTTTTTATTGGCTTGTGCTTGACCACTATCTCAACTGATGTTAAGTGTCGACATCAACAACCGAAAGACGTCCATTGCTAAACATAGGCCTTACTGCAGCGGCAACCAACAGAGGCATTGATGGATGAACGTGTAAATGTGGGCCGAGGCGAAGCTGAGGCACACATACGTAAGTCTATCAAAGCCTTGTTGTGGCCAAGGCTTATACTTATAGTACTTTTTTCAAATAATGCGCGGAAATTAAAAAAATAATTTTTTGGTTCAAAAAAAAAAAATTCCCACCGTAAAGTGTTACTTTTTTCAATAAACAGCTTTCTATTTGCAAGCCAGTTCCAAATTTAAATAAAACCTTTGATAAGTTACCTCCTTGGTTGCCATGTTTCGTAGTAACAGATCACTGCATTTTTAAATTAAACGACAGATATGAGTTTTGTATGTAATTTATTGAGCCGCTAAACCACGACGAATATGGATTTTCATACAAATTTTACCGGCCACTGCTCGCCAGTACAGACAGCATTTTCGATTTATCCCAAAGAAGGTTGTCAAAATAATACTCACATTCTAAGCATGTTTGAGAAAAATCACATTATTTTAAAATAACCATAATTTCAAAAATAAATAATATTTTTTTAATAATATTATTAATAAATTAACCCCTATCAAATTTTTACCTTTCCCCTCTATACAACAGTCTAAATGCCTACATAAAGTTATAGCAATAGGTAGAGACATTCTCACGCACTGGCTGAAGTGTGGAGATAGAGCACGCGGTAGAGTCGAGCACAAAGGCAGAAACTATCGAGAGGCAGCAATTAGGTCGCACGCACTCTATGAAGGGAGCTACTGATGTTTGCTCTACAAGGGGGGAAGCTGCTGATTTAAACTTTTAGAACATGAGGTTCGATTTCACCACAAAAATTATTAAGCATAATTTACTTTGTGCCGTTTAATTTAGTCGAAACCAAAAGAAAGCTCAATACTTGCGTGGTACTTAATTGCTTTTAAATCTTACCGTTGAATTACTTTTTTTTTGTGTCTTGCCCATCTTACAAAATCATAACCAACCAAAACTAAAGAAAAATATATTTCAAAAAAATATAAATCAAACATTTAAGAACTTCCAAAACATGAAATTTAAAATAGCAACTGAAAATTCTCAGATGTAATCGAAAGCCTGAGCGCCATTTAAACCTGCCGTTTTGATACATTTAGAGAGCCAGAGGGCCGACCAGAGGCTGAAGGGCTGTGGGAGTATTGTCCGCGCCCTATCGATGGCCCTCCAGGCCGCCCCAGGCTGGATCTAGGGCGGACTGAGGGCTTTAATGTACAGAACATAGCCTTTGTCGTATTTTTGTGACGGACCAAAGAACTTTCGAGTGGTGTAATGTAAAAGCAAGTTAGGAGTTTCGTCAAAGGAAAGTACAATGCGGGTTGTTATTCGGAACATTTTTTTTTCAGGTTTTGTAATGTCAAAGGTGACCTTGATTATTCGTCTAGTTGGTAGGTAGATGTATAAAATATATGAAAGTAGTTTCATGTTATTGAGCTGTTTTAGACTAAACAGTGTGTGACCACAAATGTGACCTGTCGATTATTAGAGTGTAGTAACTAGATATCAATACAGTGATCTTTACACCCCGGATAGGCCAACCGACGGTCTGGTTAAAGCTGCGGGGAGCCGATAGATGCAAGAAGCAAGTAGCTGGTCAGACTGGCGCTCTATAGGGAAGTCCTGTGTTAGACGTAAGAAAACTTCAGGTTGTTGAAGACCTTTATTATAAGTGTTGTGATTTACTTCTGTGCCTTCTCTTTCTAATTGAAAAACTCATAAATTCAAAATACGTTTGCGGAACTAAGTATTCGCGTTGTTCCGTAAAATATGTATTATTTGAACCGTTTCGTTTCCGATGCGTGCTGCTCGTAATGCGTGACCGATTAAAGCAACCCAAATGAAATCACATAATTTACAGAAATCTTCACCCGCTGACCCATATTTCAAAGCTACAATAAATAAGACAATATTTTAGGTAGAAGTTTACTAGGTGGTAGGAATTTTCTGCAATGTTCGTCTAGGTACTAACCATGACGTGCGCAGTGCAGTGTCACGTAAAACTATGTTGATTTCGAGTTCCAAGTGATACTGCAATCTGTTATGGGCAGCCGCAACGCTTAACATCAGGCGAACGACTAGCTCGTCACGTCATTCATTTACATAATATAAGTAAACACTATAGAGCGAGTGGTGCCTCAGCAATGGGCCCTGCAAACCATGGCTTAAGTCCCGCTAGACTCCGCAACAATGACTTTCCAAGTTATGTGTGTAATTTGTTCTCACTCTCACAAAAGAGTGAAAAAATCTTGTCAATTGGGATGTTCAATGATCACAACATGTATGTGCCGTGACAAAATCATCCGCCAATTTGCACTTAGCCAGCGTATTAAAATAATTATAAATAAAAAAAACAAGACCTACACAACTGAAAACTCGTAGAACTGACTACCAATGAGGAAGACGGGTTCTCGAGTGGCGACCACGAACCGGAAGACGCATCGTAACTCAAAGTGGCGCTCTATGGGGGAGGCCTATGTTCAGCAGCGGACGTCTTCAGGTTGATGATGATGATGATGATGAAGTGCTTCTGATCCAATATGTTGCTTTAGTTCATTCGACCTAGACAAGCGAAGATAAACAACGACCAGCAATCGCCCGTTCATCTCGGCATTCACTCACTCGAACAACGTATTACATAGACAACTATACAATAGTGAATAGGTACCCAAGGCACAATTGGTCATGGTCAATTAGTTCATGCATTTCACGAAACGCATCTCGCCATACTTTAATCCAAGGCGACCTTGACGCGCGTTTTGTAGTTTTGCAGGATTTTAAAGTTCGTAAAATTGCTATGCCATTTACCTCTTTGAAGCAGTTTTATTTCTTTGATATTTTTATCTCGTAGTTGTTTTGAAGACTTTAAATAAACAGCCGTGAAAGTTGAACACAGTGTTTGAATAAACACAAAGCTGTAGAGGCAACTAACGGAGAGTAAACAGTCATGTTTGAACGTCAGACGGAAAGCTTAACAAGATTGAAACCTTCCTTAGTCCCGTCTCGTTTTAATTTTTTGATTGTTAAAACTTTGTCTTGAAAAGTTTTGTCGTGATTGACTGACAGATAAGGTGTAACCCAAACCGCTAGACCTAAGGACTTGAAATTTGGAGATTCTTAAAACATATTTAGGACCAGTAATCTACAGGTGGCAGGACTTTTCTGCAAGATTCTATCTGTGAGCACCTTTAATTGGCTAATTTTTTTGTAGTATGTCGATACTATTATAACGGCTGTAGGTCTTCCAAAAAAGAAATAAATAATTAAAAAGTTCATGTAGTTAGATAAAAACTAAAATCGTAATAATAATTGACAGACTCGTACGATTGACAACTATTAGGAAAAGAAAGCAATTAAGATCGGCATGTTACATATTCCAGTGACTCAAAAGCAACTCAATCTATCAAATCTAATCATATCCCATAATCCGTTGGAATAAGTTCGTGTATGCTTAACGAGAAATTACAGAGTCATCGAAGCGTCGCCGGCGTCGACTAATAAACATAACGAAGCACTGAAGACATGAACCGGCGTCGTAATTAGATATGTTGGTTTGTATATTTGTATATAATATTACCTATGTAACTTTCCATGATATAATGTACCTACTATAATTATGTTGGTTTCAGTAAAGTCAGATATCTGTGTGCAAAATTCATCCATATTACGTGCAGATTTGGCAGGGAAGGTACAAAATATGTAGCTACTTTTATATTATATTTTAGAAGGGATGGGTATTGAACATTCATTCAGGAAACAGCATAAAATAAGGATCTATATAATTTAAAATCAATGTCTTCATCACAGATTAAACTATCGTAAAACAGCATTTAAAGAAAGAATAAAACCAGTTTGAATCACTCAGGCAAGTGATTCAGTAACACTGCAGGAAATAACTACCACCTCATCCAACCTCACGTCTGAATTGAAGTGTTTAATCATTGAGGTACGACACCGGCGTCAAACCCGCACTCGGCGTGAGTCAATTGCCACGGCTGCATAATTACCGTCGCTTTGTGCGGGATTAGATGACTCTTCGCTCCACACCCACCCTTTGAACTGTGCAGGGCAGAGTAAAATTTTCTAGAGTAGAATAGAAAATCTATTTGTTGCATACACCAACATAAAATAAAAAGTTGACATTAGAGTACTGTAGGGTACCTATTCACATTATCCTATCTATTATATAAAAGGCTTTGTCCTGACTCCTGACTGGGTGACAGACAACGTACAGCCCAAACTGCTGAACGAGACTTAAAATATACTTCAACTTTTACGACGTAGACGCGTTCTAAGAAAGGATTTTTGAAAATTCAAATAAGAAAGGGGGGAAAACGTGTGCATGAAAAACTTACATTTCGTAACGTATCGTTTTGTAACTTGATACATACAAACATGTATAAAAATAAATGAAATGGTGTTTCTTACTTTTTTGAAAATACTCCAAATGGGGTGAATTTTTTAGTTAGTTTATACGGAAATTTCAAAAAATTGTGTGTATCATACTGAAGTTTGGAATGTGTAAAGAACATACAATAAATACATACAGGTCTCGGCAATTTTTGAATTTCGTCCCTTAAACGGATAAAATATATAGGACAAGGACCCATCGTAAGACGCTCGCACAGCCTAAACCACTGAGGCCAAAATCTAGAAATTTCGAAGATACATCTTTCATTACTTATTATTGTAGGGGGTGCGCTGAAACGGAAGTGTTATCCCGCAAAAAGAAGCGATAGTGCACGTAGGCGAAGCCGCGGGCATAAGCTAGTTATTAATAAATGATTATTATAGTATGAGGGTAGTCACATAGGTAGCATAATGGGTACCTTATCACTAAAATTGATTTCTTTCAGGCAACCTTTGGGTGGATAGTATTAGAGGAATAAGGAATAGTCAGCGGTGCGAAAATTTTAGTCAATTTTGTTTGATAGGCAATAGTTTTACAAATATAAAATAATGCATGTACCTACGTGCATACATGTTCAATTGTTTTTATTTGTTTTGAAGGTTTGTTGATGATGATGACGCACCGTAACTCAGACAAAAAAAACGATATACTAAGGATATATTTATAAACGGTGCGGGAACCCAGAAATAAAGCCAAAATTAACTTGAATTTAAAACTGACGTCTTAAAGCTTATGTTGTTTCTAAATTGTTAAAATATAATAATATTAGCAAGACGCATTTCAAGCTGTGCCATTCTCAGGCGACAAGATAGCTTTCAAAATGAAGGAAGTTCTACTTTCAACATCGCCACAGCGGAGGTAATATTATGAATAATTCGAGCCATTAGAACATCTGCAAATACTCAAACAAAAGATGTCAATCGTGGGGCATAGCTTGCAAAAGAGCTATTTGACATTTTTCCAAAGCCTGTTTCCATTTTTGTGGAAGGTTAGTAATTTTTAGCTCAAAGTTTAACTCCATTGTTTATTCGTAAAAAAGAGCTTTTCTATTTTCGTACTTGCTTACACACACACCGCCACACTGAGTACAACTACACAGTTCCTTAAGGTGGAACGTTTCACTAGCGTGACAAATTAAAAATTTTTTGTGTTCTTTTGCCAATAATAGCTTAATTCCTCGACGTGATTACATGAAAACTAATTTTGCGCAAATAAACAGAAAGTATCAATAAATTACAATTAAAATTATCACCTACAATCATTGGTTTAGCGACAAATGGCAATAAACTGAAAAACTAAGACGTAATTTGTTTTTTTAGCTAAAAAAAACATTTTTCTAAATAAACAAATTTCGTCTTAAAAAATTATTTATTTATTTATTATTTATTTATTTATTATTATTACATGCTTTCATACAATGTCGTTTCATTCGATTTAGAAAAATAAAACCTATGATATCTAGGAGATACTTTTAATCGTAATTTGTTGATACATTCTATTTCGTTACGTTAAATCAGTTTTAATGTAATCACGTTTAGCGATTAAGCTATTATTGGCAAAAGAACGCCTGAAAATTTGAATTTGCTGTGCTAGTGTAAAATTTACAGTCGCAAAATTTAGCCATCATATGCTATTAGGCGTTCTATTATACGTAGATGTGTACATAGTTAATTTTCGACACGACGTGATTTCTAGGTGGTAGGACATTTCTACAAAGTTCGTTTAGAAAGGTACCACCGCTTTGCCAGTTATTCTGCCGCTAACCAGTAGTGTACAAGGACTACTGTGTTCCGGTTTGAAGGGCATTGTAGCTAGCGCAATTACTGGCCAAATAAGACTTTATCGTCATCCTAAGACTTTTTTTTTATTTATTGGTACTTCACACAGTATAGTAGTAAGATTACTAGACTGCGTGAAGTCTCAGGATGGCATGCGCAGTGCAGTGTCAAAACTACAATAATTTAGAGTTACGAGTGATACTTACTGCAATCTGTTATGGGCAGGCATGACGCAAGGAAAAGATGAGGTTATCACTTAGCTATCTTTTTTCTACGCACTAGAAAACTGTGTGCGTTGCACTTACTAGAAAAGACCATTCAAGAAGTTACTATTTTATCTTCTCTCTTCCATTTAAATATATGTATTCATTAATATAACAGTGTTTAAAAATACAGAGATCTATTTAAGTAATCACTGAATTTATTTACTCTTGAAAATCATTTATTGTTTTGTTGGTACAAAACAACTTATTTTTAGCTAATTCGTTTTGATGCCAGCTTTGATGTAAATTTTGGACACATATTTGAAAAGTTCAACTTTGTTTACGCGAAGAGAGACTCGTGTGTTTATTCTCGTGAAAATTAGGTCCTCAGCAGTATGAAAAATTGTTTCGTGAGTGGGACGCTGCTAGGTATATGGTTCAGAGGAATTTAAGCTTTAAGCAAATGAATCGAACTTTTGAACCATGAGAGCGATACGAGTCCTGCTAAAGTTCAAATTTGTTTACGAAACCAATCTGAAACTGCGTTGCAGCGCCTTATTATGAAAGTAAACAGTGAGTGGGATTGGATACGATAAAGATCAATGTAAAGGTTCATAGAAGGCGGATGACGTCAAAATATAGGCAAAAAATAACAATGTTTATGTATTATGGGAACCGATGGGTGCAAAAGGCAAGCAGCCGCTCAAAGTAGCATTCTATGGAGGATGCCTACATTCAGTAGTGGACATTTTTAGACTGTTGATGATGATGATTATATTATATTAGATCTGTGGTTCAGCCATCTCACGAGGCTCTAGCGGATTAAGGGTCGGATACAAAAGGTAGTGGTACTCCTTGACATGGCACTTATCTATTATCACGAGGTTTCTCATTTTGTAATCGAACAAACAGTAGTTATTTTATAGCATTTTTCTTATAAATATTACTTTTATAGGGATAATCTGTTACCAAGCAATGCAAGTTCTAGCAGCCCACATTGAGAGGCAATTCTCACTTCCCAGTGCAGGTGGATTGTGGTACCAACTTTTGGCCATTAAGTAATGGTAGCATGTAGCGCTCATAGCGAGGCACGACTAGCCGTTTTTTACCGATCGGTAAAGTTAAACAATGTTCGCTGCGGTCACTACTTTGATGGGTGACCGCTACAGCAAAAAGTGGTATTTACAACTGAGCACTATCGTGCTTCGGAGGGCACGTTAAGCCATCAGTCCCGGCTGTTGTCGTAAGACAATAGTCGTTAAGCCAAGTCAGAAGCCTTTGGGCGGCCTAAACAATTCTGACACCAGGGCTGACTACTGGCCTACACGGGAAGAAGACGAAGAAGAAGCATACAGTTAAATGGTGTAATAAAAACTGAAGAAAAAACGAGTTAAAAGAATCACACCTACCAGGCTAGCATACAAACGCAGAGCTGCATATTTCGACCACCTCATTACCACTTTCCACACACAATTAAACATTCATACATGGTTCCATGTATAACGACGCCTAATTTCCATCGCAAAGCAGATCCGTTCTGAAGTATCATAATGATACAAGATTCACAGCAACATAGGAAGGCTACAGTCACCCTAATCCCGAGATAGTAAGGTTCAATGTCCCATGTGAGGGTATCGCTGTTTTCACTTTAGATAATGAAGTGCAAGTTGTAAGAGATAAGCGTGCGATCTGGAGCTTGATATGGGTAATGAAAGTGTTCCACTCGTGTTTCCAAGGTTATCAGCTTAGTACATCTAAATTGGCTAGGGCTTGACACAGGGAGCATAAAGGTCTTTCATTCCTGGGAGTGGCTGGTGGAAGTGAAGAGAATTTAAAACAATGACATGAATTAATTACTTCTATATTTGAATTTGGTAAGTGAAAAATTAAGGGTTTTTTTTATTTGTATACTCCATTGCGTGGTAGATCGTCCAATCATCATCAGCCGAAGACGTCCCATTGCGGAAGAAGAAGTGCTACTTTGAATGGATACTTGCCGTGCATCCAACGGCTCTCCACGGTAATAACCTGATCAAAGGTCATTCTCGTGGTTGGTCTACACTGCTTTTTTGACACCCAAAACAGAGCGGTGTTGTAAGGGTTATTACATTTTAAACAAAACTCCTTGTTTGTTTAGCCCGTAATGCTTTAAAGTATGTGTCCAAAAGAAGGCCGTTAAAACGGCCTTCTTTTGGTCTTTTCTGACTTATAAAGTTGCTTCATTCAGATAACTTCTTTATGTAGCGAAGATAAAGTACTAGAACATCGCCTCCCTCTCATAATTTAGAGCACTTAACACATCGTTAGGCTGAGCAAGCATCACAATAACGGAGTTAAAGCAAATAATTCCGGCCCCAAGTGTACAAGTTAGCATGAAGCCCGCGACTTGTCCCGCGTCATTAGCCGCTGGTAAAAGTACTGAGTGGGGCCTCTATCTACAGCCGCTTGAGACTCTTTAGAATGAATGTTGAGTTTAGAAGAGGCTCTATGCTTGGCTTGACCAATTACTGAGGCGCAAACGACTCCCGACAGCTTTGAATAGGATGTCGAAATTGTGGAAGTTTTAAGTTTAATGTCTAGTTTAAACAACAAAACTTATGTACCTATATATTTCTATAATATCTTGAGCTCTTTAGGAACACGCCTTAGTATTTTTGGGTTAAACGGTCCCGTGGTGTCAGGAATTAATTTCCTAACATATTTATACTACCACACCAAATATTATTTCAGCAATATTTATTCCGTGATCCTTTTACATATTTGAAATGGTAATTATGTATTTCCATTATCAAATATATAATTGGATCATAATGATAATAATAGTATTTGACGTGACACAAAATTGGCAGGTGCTGTCTTCTCATTCCATAAACCAAACATCAATCCAACAAAAGTTTACCACAATAGCCCAGAATCATTACCTTTATACAAAATACTTTATAATATGCCGTACCATGCCTGTAAGTTATAATTAATTTTATATTCAACAGGGCATCTTGTTGTTGGCTTCGGCTCCATCAATGCCTCCCAAATGTCCGGGCTAGACCCGAAAATCAAATAAAATAAGAAAATAATAATATTATCTGTATCCGTTTTTTTATGAAGATCAGACGCGAAAATGGTGTAAACTGGTCTCCAATGATAAAAACAGCTGAATAAAAATCGCTTGCTAACTTCAAAGCACTAACAACTTGATACAGCAATAGCAAAGAATAAAAGTAACCATAAAGAAGCAATTCATCCAGTTGTAGGCAGACATTGAAACTTACATAACATTTTATAACTCGACAGAAAAACCTGGTACAAATCTCCGGTGCTTCCTTTTTACAGGCCAATTCAAACTTATTCGTACAAAAGATTAACCACTTTACAAGCAGAGCTGGCCGTAAAGCACGGTGGGCGGGCGGGCGCGGGCGCGGGCGGCGGCAACAAAACGTGCGTATTACGGAAACAAGCCGAAAGTGCCGTTTGGCCGCGTTTCGGAAACAACGCTATTCGTGGTCGCGCCATTTGCATGGGGAAGTAGGACTGGATGCCAGTTGCGAAAGTTACAACTTTCTTTTCGGATTACGTGTTTATTATATACGAAGTTCCTCGTTGTGGTTTTTGTTATCAGTCTTCTAAATAGCACTACTACATCTTTGGGTTAGGTAAAAGAAGAAAGTATAGAGTAAATATGACGGTTTCCTCGCGTTCTATTTGCTACGCTGCTTCTATAAAAATGACTTTATTTTTCATGGTATATAAGTAATTCCTATCACAATTTTACCACCAGTAAAATTATTGTGCCCGAACCTGGACTCTAAAACGCAGTTTGCAATTAGTTCAGGGACTGGCTTCGTTCAAAAACTGTGTACTTATTTCAAATTATGTCTATAAAAATATTTGATTAACTGATTAATTTTTGAAAACTGCAGATTGATCAAACTCAGGCAAGGTAGCTTTCTCTATTACAGGCATTTTTTTAAATAATATATTTTTAGTAACAAACGAAAGATGCTGCGCCCGATAGTAAGTGGTCACCATCCCTTAAGAACATCTGCAACGCCCGGGGCGCTGATGATGCGTTGCTTACCCTATAAAATATTAAATTGTCACCTTTTTTGTGGACTCTATCGTTATTGTTTTTAATAAGACTTTTGGATTTATCATATTGATTTATTATATATGAAAGTCGAGTGCCGTGGCGGAGTAGTTTTACCAGCAAGAGCTTAGCTACTGACTGCGCTTATACAATCGGAAACGGATGAATGTCAAGTTAACTGTGTAGTTCGGCGGTTCGGGCGTAACGGCGGAAGTTAGAGGCGAGAGCGGGTCAGGTGGGATACCGTCTGTACTAATAATTTCATTATTCATAATTTCATTTCACATACCTCATTTTTAATAATGATGAAATTTATAATGGTGGTTATTTATAAATAACTTTGTTCATAATAGTTACTTTTTATATTGATCTTTTCTTATACAATTTATTCAAATAATGTTTAAATTTATTAAAAATTATGTTATAATGTTAATGTTAAGAATTTTTTTATCATACTTTTTTTTATTATAAATTTCATTACTTATAATTTCATAATAATCAGCATTCATAATTGTATTGTTCATAATGACTTTTTCATATTTTTTAGTTAACATAATAATAATTTTGAGGTAGTTAAATCATTATATACATATGCATGTATACCCTAAAGATACTAAGATACTAGTCTAAGGCAAAGTCATAAATAGGTGCGACGACGAGCGAAGCGAGGAGGAGCGTTAGGTTAACTGTGACCACACGACGCACGAGCCGAGCGAGCGAAGCGAAGCGTAGCGAGCGTGCCGCGGCAGCGGCCGGCGAAGTGCCAGAAGTCACTTATCCTTATATTAAAAAATTACAGAAACCATCTATATTAAGTTTCAGGTTACCGTTATTTGATTTAAATATTTTACACGTGTTTTTATTAGACATTTCAAGTTATTTATTAAAATAATGCACAAAGTTCACCAACAACACCAAAATCAACATAACATGAGAAAATATAAGTTATTTTACAATTACCCACAGTCCACACGTTAATTTTGTTTGTTTTGACTGGATGAAGTGCCTGCATAGATTGAAGAGCAAATTGGCTTGCCGTACTACGTTTTTATAACTGATTAGGATATATATAACAATCAACAGTTCCAGTCACATTAATTTACAGTATTATTGATATTTTGTTTTATGCTTTAAGTTAGTTATGGTAAAAGAACATTATAAATTTGTACTGTTATGTTATATACGCCTTATGAGTTTCATTCTTATAAATTTGGATTATTATTAATTTTGATTTATAATAAAGAAAATTAGATGTAGTGAAAGTATAATAAATCACATTATGTGAAATGATGATTATAAGTAACATTTTTATTTGTAACAAAATTATGACAAACGATTTTATGAGTTTCGACAGTGAACCGGGTCAGGTACACTGATGTGAAAAACGTGGAGTAATTCCTGATGCGACTCCTACTACTTGCGATGCAGTGGATTTTAAGGGTGCAAGGATTTATTTTGTGCCTCGGAATTTATTAAAACTTTAGCCCCTTTTACTAAGCACCAGTCACACACACACCCCTCCACACACAACACACCACGCACATACACAGACCACAACACAGTACGAGTAGAGGCTATTCATCGTAATCAGTTTGAAGTCGTCCACTGCTGAACATAGGCCTCTCGCATAGAGCGCCACTTTGACCAGCTACTTGCCTCTTGCATCCAACGGCTCCCCGCGGTTCTGACCAGAGGCAATACTATTCTGTGACCAAACGTACGTACGTACTAAGTCACACTGCAACTGGTACGTTTATGAAAAATTAAAATCCAGAAAAAAAACTGATACTTAATTCACGTTGAAAAATTACTCTTCGTGACTAAGTAAGTATGTATATTACTCGTATTTGTTTAATATAAAAGCTGGTAAGAATAAATATAGTAGAAGAGGCACTTACATTTCAAAGCGATAACCGAAGTTTATTGTTTTATTGTTTTTTATAATTTTATTGTTTTTTTGCTTGACGTATCTACGGCGCTGGAAGAACGGTGTAGACAAGGTCTACGAGTGCTACGGCGTAGTGCGTCTACGATACCATTGCAGTTTTTAACCATTCTACAATAACTAAGTATGAAGGCCCATATCCCAGGAGTGGGAACCGTTTATTCCCGCTAGAATACCACATTTGGTAACTGGCTGTCAAATGGAAAAGTTACCGGTAATCTAACAAGATTACCGGTTGTCTCTAAAAATTAACCTTTCCTTTCAGAAAACCAATTTGACAACTGGTTATCGAATAAGAAAAAATATTTACTGTTAGTATTAGTATATCATACTAATCTGTGCGGTTACTCGGTTATTATGACGTTATTCTTGGATGGGCGCTATGTTGAACATTTATAAAAATATAAATGTTCAACACAGATCCACCGAAGCGCAACATTGTTCCACCAGACCCCAGCAACATTATAAAGGATTTTTTGTATATGTTTCAATAAATAGGATTATAACACGCGACTCTGTATAAAGGGTGATCACCAAAACCGTTACGGCTGGCTCGTCGGGTCAGTAAACAAGTGTATCTTTAATCCAATCAGTGTTATGCCGTATCAGTGTTGGAATAAAAACAACCGGTATTTTTACTAATACAATAACATCGTGGCGCGCGGGTCCCTCGTCCTTTATAATATTTCCTTTGTAATTATAATGACCCCACGTAATGCTGAAAGGTCATTACTGCTGGTTCAAAACATATAATAAGGTTTCATTCTGATTTAATTATACAATCAGAATAAAACGTTAGTACCTGTAATGAATGGAATGGTATTCTAACATTAAGGTTCTAATAGATACCACAGCCGCCCCAGGGCTACTCCCTCAATCTAAATAATACTTGAAAAGAGATAATAATAACATTTATTTGCAAGAGTTTTACAGGTAATCCTTATCATCCTCTTTGCTTTTTCCCATTTTTTATTGGGGATTGACTCCCAATCTAACCTGTAGCGGTAAGCTACCAGAATTACACGAGCGACTGCCATCAGACCTTGCAACCCATAAGGAACCAGTAACAAGAATGGTTAGACCAAGTGGCAGATTCTATCAGGCTTCTGACTACCCTTAACGATTGCCATAGATGTTGTTATGACAACCGGGACCGACGAGCACATTAAGCAATGTGCTCTCCGAGGCACGGAGCGATGGCATCGCAAACTGCACATAACTTAGTAGTTAAGTCATTGGAGCAGGGCCGAGGATCAAACCCGGTACCGTAAGATTGCGAAACGCACATGCTACCGCTTGGCCACCATCGCTGTTATACTAATAATACAGGTAATAGTAATTTACAAATTTAAATTTTCATGTCTAAAATACAAAATTATTTTAATACAAAATAAATAATAACGAGACAAAAATATCTATTCGAATAACCCACCCCTAATTGTAATACCCGATTATAAAATAATTACCCGAAATATTTGAATGATGTCGGTAGTAAAAAAAACCTATGAGAAAAGAAAATCTTTATTTAGCTGAGCAGTTTCGACGAAAAATCCACATAATCAAACATATTTGGTTTAATAGTTATATCAATAGACTAGACAACACGTAGGTGTTTTTGTTCTGTTACTGATCTGTTTTTCGCGGAAACTCTTAATTTTCTGGAATAGTCAGTTCTATTTGATCTCAGCGTGTATTATCGTGACTAACACAAAAAAATACAAGTTCTGCGAACAGTTATAAATAGACCTCGCGACCACAATTTATTTTTGCAACAATTTGTTTGGAAGTTGGCGTTTTAATATAATAAATAAATATATGCGGACATTTCACACAGCGCTCTCTAGCCCCAAACTAAGCATAGCTTGTACTATGGGAACCAGATATCTGATAGAATACTCAGTTACTTTTTGTTTGTAAATACATACGTAGAATACGATATAACAGCCAGACACCGAACAAACACCTATGTTCATCGCACAGATGTTTGTCCTGAGTGGGAATCGAACCCACAACCTATAGTTCAGAAGGCAGAGCTACTACCAACTGAGCTAATAGGCCAGTCAATATGGCACATTTCTGTTTTATTTATTTATTCCAGTACCAAGTAACCTTGTAACTTGAAATTCTGATGTATAAAGACAAGCAAGTATAGTCAAATCAAAGTTGAATACAGGCAGCATAAAGTTAGACAGGGAGCCCCCAGAGCCCTATCGCTCCCCGCCAGTGTCACATCCCAGTGTAAATAACTGATCGGTCTACTCTCTACAGAGTTTCCAACGTACATAATAAACACAACGCACTGGAAGCGTCATCATCATCATCATCAGCCTAAAGACGACCACTGCTGAATTTAGGCCTCCCCCAAAGAGCGCCAGTTTGAGCGGTTGCTTGCCTCCTGCATCCATCGGCTCCCCGCGGATCTGACCAGGTCATCGCTACTAGTGGGGAGCCAGCCTACGCTGCGTCTTCCGGTAACTGTTTACCATCAAGCTGGCTATCAGCTTGTTTGTCTTTGTTATAAATAACATACTTTTACAAGACTTTAAACTTCCACTAACATCTAAAATATTGTTTATTATCGGGATATTACCACATCATTTATTTGATTATAATATCGCGTTTATAAACAATATTTTAGTAATACTTTTACATATGAGGCGAGTTGGCAGCGTGAATATATTATAGCTAAAAAACGAGAAATTGTGAGTCAACAGTAGCTTCTAAGAATTCCAATACTACGTACCACGATTCCGAATCTTTTCGGCTCCAACCAATGAGTTTTTCAGCACGCTTACAATAATAAAGGGAAATATAATGAAGATACCAGGGAATTCCAGAATCACAAAATTCTGTAAGTAGGGTTGATGTGTGTGCCTGATTTAGGGTGAGTTTTTTGACCCGTAGTAGTTAAGGTAACCAATAGTCAAAAATGCTAACAAAATCTAACGAATGGTCACTATTTGTTAGAGTTTTTGAGCATTCATTACCTTAACTACGGATCAGAAAACCACCCTAATACCTATACCACAGATAATGTAAGCCTATACTTAGTGGGGTACGGAGGACTCCACTCTGCGCCTCCACACTCTAATCTACCAAACCACACTCAGCTTATACCATGTGATGGACCATGTCGACCATAGCTTATATTTTTCGTATTAAATAATAATTGTACAGTCGCAAATGGAACCCTATAAGCAGCATGGTCTTGGCAAGATTTTTCTCCTCATTGCAAGCTCGTACTGCCACAACTTTAAGTAAAAATATATTATCGTTTCATCAATCACTTTGTTTTTCCACGAAGTAGTGCCAGAATCAACAAGTTACTTTTTGAAAGTTAGTAGCAATAAATAGCAACGCGATAGAGCATAAAGATCTCCATTTTGTCACAACTATTCTCACAGCGAATGGAAATACAAATTTTGAGTGAATATTTCATTACAGATGGAAATGGGATGGAATGGGATGGGTCCATAAATAAATAAATAAATAAATAAATAAATAACTTGGAAGGTTGAAAGTCCTCGAACGTGAATGAATCCGATTAACCTATTGATATTTTGACATCACAACACTTTCAATCTAGAACAAATTGAATGCTAAAGTATTGTCTAAACTCTATTGATATTCTGTTTCGTAGATCTAAAAATAAAACATCGGATCCAATTTTCAAGATGCAGTTGGTGTAGCTAAAGAGTTTCTTTTTGTGTTATAAAAAAACCGCGGAGTTGATGGAATAAATTTCCATAAAAAAGAGCTCCGTAATTCTCGGCGGTGAATGTATTTTTAAAACGGAAAATTTTTCTTAGCTGTTACCTATTAGTATATTACGGGATAAATCCAATTAGAACGAGTTAGTTTATTGTGAACAACAGATTAAAAAGTTTAACTACTTTACAGTTAAATGAAATAACTTACAAAATATCTGTATAATAAATTATCAGCGTCCAAACGAATGACATCTAATAACACTCACTTTTAAAACTCTATCTACCTTCACGTTGATCACGTCACAAGTTACGCGTCGGGCCGTATTAGTGTGTTGCAACTTCAGGGTCTTATAAAAATCTCGCTATGTAGTACTTAGCCACCTCTCAACTAATCAGTTCATAAACTCCTAAACCATGATTATCATTTCCTTACCTATAAACGTTACTTAGCTTTTGCTTAGATAAGAGACGTATAAACGACTATCGCCACAGAGAACAACCAAAATAATCGACTAAAATACGAAATAGAACGAATATTTGTTCTCAAAATTCGATTTTGCATCTGTGACAAGGTCGTGAATGTCATGATTAGGACGAAATTGACAGTTAACGTTGACTTTTTTTTTAAAATTTTATGTTGTCTGGCAAATTATTTCTATTAATCCCGAAGGTCGTCAAAGTCCATTATAATCACTGAGCAAGAATTATTTTGATATTTATTGAAATATTCAACAAGATGGCGAGCGATGGTGGCCGTGCGGTAACATGTGCGCTTCGCAATCTTACGGCACCGGGTTCGATCCTCGGCCCTACACCAATGACTTATCTAGTAAGTTATGTGCAGTTTGTGATGCCATCGCTCCGTGCCTCGGAGAGCACGTTAAGCTGTCGGCCCCGGTTGTCACAAGAACATATATGGCAATCGTTACGGGTAGTTTGAACTACTGAGAACAAACGAGTCAGACGCCTGATAGAATCTGACGCCTGACCTAACCATCATCCAGTTACTGGTCCCTTCTGGGTTGCGAGGTCAGGTGGCAGTCGCTCGTGTAATTCTGGTAGCTCGCCGCTACATGTTAGTTGGGAGTCAATCACCAATAACAAATAGGAAAAAACAAAGAGGATGATGATGATTGAAATATTCAACAAAGAGAGACTTAATAACAGTAACCTCAAAGCACACCACCTTTTTGATTTTGACAACAACGTTCGCCGTCAAACAGCTGTTTTTAACTCGCCATCTTGGCTCTTAGCAGGCCTAAACTAGGTCATGGCGGTGGTTAATTTTGACAGCTATTTAGGAATAACTTAGCGCTAAATCGCGTTTATAGGTAAGAATTTTGTTAATCTGTTGCTTAGCAATTGACTAAAAGATAAGAGGAGTTTATGAGTAACAGTGTCAAAGCTATGCAAAAAGAAGAGCTTTGCAGAAAAACAAAAATGGTAACTGTCCACCTGAATGGTGAGCAGCTACCACCACTTGTGAATACTTTGAAGCAGAAACGTTGCCGATGTCTTGCTTACCCTATTTCCAACATGAATACACAAACAGAGAGAACAGAACTGTGCCATAATATGACCTAAACCTAGTCCTACCCAGTCTGGTATACTCTAGCGGCTCGCTGTCGAACAGTACTACAGACCGGCGCATTAGCAATGTAAATCAGAACACGAGGGGTTGGATTTACATAGTTTCCCATAAAAGTCATAACGGAATTATCCCTTCGCTTACAAAGTAACTTCGTCCGGTTGTTTTGGATTAGGCGGTAAAGGTAAAGCCACAGAATAAGTAACAGTAACTTCATCACTGAATAAATAATACGTCGTAGTGGTGTCAAATGTGATTGTCGTATGTATGTGTGCTGAGCGTAAATAAGCTCATTATAAAAGTGAATTTATTAATGAAAAAAATCTGGATTTGAAATAATTATGTAACATTTAATGAATTTTCTTTGATTTTTATGTTTTAGATAAAGAAAGTTTTACTGAGTTAGTTTTCTGTTACTTCTGTAACCTCTTTTTCATTGTCCATTAAGCTTCCATTAGGGTTAAATATTAAAGCTCTCTTTCGATACGCTTAGTACACGATATTGGAAGTTGAAAATAATATTGTTCATCAAATAGGTGACCAATCAATATTACTTAAAGCCACTGCTACAGGTACGGGATCATTGTAATAATAACCGGCCAAGTGCGAGTCGGACTCGCACACGAAGGGTTCCATACCATTATCTATAAAAACGAGCAAAAAAAATCACGTTTGTTGTATGGACGCTCCCTTAAACATTTATTTTATTCTGTTTTTTAGTATTTGTTGTTATAGCGGCAACAGAAATACATCATCTGTGAAAGTTTCAACTGTATAACTATCATGGATCATGAGAGCCTAGCGAGAGAGAGAGAGAGGCCTGGTGACAGACGGACAGACAGACAGACAACGGAGCCTTAGTCATAGGGTCCGTTTTACCCTTTGGGTACGGAACCCTAAAAAGCAAGCATTTCCTTTCGAAACCAAATTTTGCTAAAACAGAAGTGTTAGCTGTGGTAGCATAGCCCAGTAGATGCATGACCAGCCTTCACCGAGAAGGACCCATTTCCCTACTCATTACGAGCCCAATCTCGACCAGTCCGTGTTGGAACTACCTATTATTTACTCTATCGTTTTGTTAGTCCGTCCGGCGGCGTTTAATTATCCCCCGTGGGAAGTGATTCGACGTCAAAGCGCCCCCTGGCGACAATTACAGACGCAAATTGCACCACGACAACCGGTCTGTGCGAGAAACACAGTCAAGGTAAACTGCAGAAGGCTAACTATGAAGTGAAATAAACTGTCACGCGTGGCCTAGATGCTGGCTTGTATTTGGCACAACGAATCAACATTGCAATTCAACAGGGTCGTGCAGCAACTTATTTCGCAACGACAAATTAGCATTGCAATTGAACGGGGCAATGCTTTTTCTAATTTGGCACAACGAATTATGATTGTAATTCCCCGGGGCATTGTTGTCACTTTTTGGCACAATGAATCAGCATTGCAATTCAAGATGGCAATATTGCCGACATGTTGGCCATGTTACATATTGGGTAGTGGGCTGAATCATTATTAGGTCAGCAAAACCAATATTTTACAGACCTCTTTGAAGTAAATTAGTTAGTAGTTAGTGAACGTCTCATCATTAGCAGCATAGCATTAGAAGGACATAATTTAGTTCTCACCTTCATTGATTTAAAAGGTCGAAAATACCACCGTCAAACATTTAAGTAATGGTTTATGCCAGTTAGTCTACACCACAGATTAATGAAAAATCAATAGACAGCTTCACTGTACATTTTCTGTGGTTACGTTCCCTGACGGCTAGAAAACAAGAGACACGGAATGCGCTGCCATGGTCCGAGCAAAGCTCGTGTTTGGTGGATGCTGTAAATACGGGACTGAACGTATTGATCTTCATTTACCAGCCGCGTCCACGTGACCGTTGTCTTTTTAATCGTAAAAGGAAATTTGGATAATTCCTAATTACGGACCGAGTGTAATAATAAAACTTAGTCATTAAACTACTTTCTTAATACCAGTTACTACTAGATCCTACAGCTATACTATCATCATCCTCTTTGCCTTTTCCCATTTGTTATGTTTGGTCGGCTCCCAATCTAACCTGTAGCGGCGAGCTACCAGAATTACACAAGCGACTGCCATCTGACGTCGCAACCCATAAGAAACCAGTAACAGGGACGGTTAGACCAGGTTTCAGATTATATCAGGCGTCGGACTACCCGCAACGATTGCCATAGATGTTCTTATGACAACCGGGACCGCGTGCTCTCCGAGGCACGGAGCGATGTCATCGAAAACTACAAATAACTTACTAGATAAGTCATTGGCCAAGGATCAAACCCGGTGACGTAAGATTGTGAAGCCCACATGCTACCGCTCGGCCACCTTCACCCTACAGCTATAGTACTTTCTACAAAAAAAACATTTAGACTGTTATATACTACACTAGCCGCGATGACCTCTCATCATTAACAGCCTGAAGACGTCCACTGCTGAACATAGGCCTGACCTCTATACAGTCCGAACGCTCCAGCCCACTACTCACTACCGCAGGTGTATAGCGTGCCTAGTATGCTGGCAGCATTGCCCCGTTGAATTGCAATGCTGATTCATTGTGCTACATTTGTGATCATTGAAAAGTAACAGAACTAGCTGCTGCCCGCGGCTTCACTCACATATATTATAGTTTATCGCTAAAGAGTGCCTTATACTCTTTTCCCATGGTTTAAATTAAACTATCTACATACAATAAGATCTGTACAGCTGCAAAAAGGTTACAAACCGACAGATCTACAGATATAATTTCAAATTCATATTACCTCATCATCATCATCATCATCAGCCTGAAGACGTTCACTGCTGAATATAGGCCTCTCTCACACTTGAGCGGCTGCATGCCTCCTGCATCCATCGAGTCCCCGCGGTTTTCAACATGCAGGTCGTCGGTTCACCGAGTGGGGGACCTACAGCATTACCTATTACTAGGGATATGATTGTTCCATTCAGCCTCCTCATATGATATGCAGGCGTAGCGTGGCTCCATTATCATCTCTTAAGACCTGACTAGTCAAAAATGAGCAACAAAGTTGACACCCTTGTAGTTCAGGCGTACCCTGATGCCATCCTTTTTAATATCAACTCCACATTTCTCAAGAGCAGCACGCATACACAAGAGTCTCGATCTCAATACACCCCTTGACACACAAAGGTACTCGCCGATCATACAAATACATAAGCCCGGCGCGAAAATCGACGCGAGCTCGTTTTCAAATCGACTCAACTCCCGAGTAAAGGGGATCGCCAAATATCACATTTGTCGTTTCACTGGAAAAGGCTAGAGGGCTTTGGAATTATATTGATTTAGTTGGATTCGAAGTGAATGTGTCAAGTTTTAAGCTAATATACGTGAAGCCCACGCGTACGTACAATTTTGAGAATACACTCAGTAGGTATATGCCTGAATAAGATTACTGTTTCCCCAAGTTTTATACTATGTACTTAAAAAAATGTCCTAGCCATTTTCTTTTTCTTAGTGTCAATTACCTATTATGGGCGCTCTAATGGTATTACAATCTTTCTAATATATTGGGCGAATAAGCAATTTTAATTTATAAACTACTAGTAACCTAATTATTTAGGATTGTGTCCATTATTGTGTCTATTTAGGTAAAGAAACTCTGTTATTTGCTCGTAGAACTGCCAACTGATGGGGGAAAAGGTTCTCCAGTGGTGACCACGAACTGGAAGATACAGCGTAGGCCGGCTTTCCTCCAGGTGGGCCGACGATCTGGTGAAAACCACGGGGAGCCGATGGATGCAGAAGGCGAGTAGCCGCTCAAGGTGGCGCTCTCTGGGGAAGACCTATGTTCAGCAGTGGGCGTCTTCAGGCTGTTTATGATGATGATGGTGATGGCTTTGTTCATGGTTTTTTTAGTAGCATTTGCATTGCACTACACTACACTAATATTTATTGCACTTTAACACTAACTCAGATGGAACTTGTTCTTTTGAGTCTTCTAACAAACCTTGTTTGTGCTTGTGATTTAAACTTTTTTTTTTATGTAATCGAATGACGTGACGAGCTGGTCGTTCGCCTGGTGTTAAGTGACACGGCCGCCCATAACAGATTGCAGTGTCACTTGGAACTCTGAATTAAAGTTTCGCGTGACACCGCGCACTGCGCACGTCATCCTGAGACATCCCACGGTCTAAAAAAGGTTTCTAGGCTGTGAGATTAGTTCATAAGTCTCATTTGCCCAGTAATTTCACTAGCTACAATGCCCTTCAAACCGGAACACAGTAGTGCTTGCACACTACTGCTTAGCGGCAGAATAACTGGCAAAGCGGTGGTGTTATGATCGAAACAGCAATGAACTATGCTTTTACCATCAATAAAAAGAATTGCAAAGTGTGAATCTCCTCATTAGCCGGAACACGTCCACTGCTGAACATAGACCACCTCATAAGGCGCCACTTTGACCTGCTAGTTGCCTTTTGGATCCAACGCTTCCCTCGGCCTAGTGGATGCACCTAGATTGCCACCCGCCACTGCATCTTTCGGTTTGTTATGTAAGAAGAATAAGAATAAGAATAATTTATTTCCAGAAACAAATATAAGTGTTTATCATTATTACAAAAATATTAGATTAGATTTATTGTTATACTATATGTACTAAGAATCCAACGGGCCCCAAACTAGGCAAAAGCCTGTATCTTGGGTAGACTACTCGAGAACCTTTCTTCACCTTCAGTTGTTGTAGCACTTTTTGTAGCAGTCACCCATAAAAGTAGTGACCGCGGTGAACGGCTTAGTAGTGAATAGCTTTAAGCCATTCCCTGCGGTCACTACAGTCACTACTTTGAAACACAACGCTATAAACAAAATCTCAAACAATCGTAACTATGAGAAATTTTATTAATTCTTCTTTTTCAATTCACTGAAAAGCTTTAACGGAGGTATTTGTGTGAAATTAACTGCAATAGTTTTTAGTTGTTTTTTAAGGTTTTTCCTCTTCTCCCCACCAGATCAGTCCCACCAGTGGGGAGAAATAGAAAAATAAGAAGTAAATGCCTTTTCTCCCCACTATGAAAAATAATATTAGACAGTGGAGAGAAAAGGAATACTCAAAAAAGTTGTATCTTTCTCCCCACTATCATAGTAGTAAGGAAAAGTTACGGTTTTTAGAATCAGACATTATGAATTGTTTTCTTTTGAGATTACCAAAAAAATTCTAGATCTGAGGTTACCCTAGTGAAAGTAACAAGCCAAGCTAATAAATAATTTAGATTCCCATAATCAACCATTATCACGCCACCACTTAATATTTCAATGAAATACTGTAATGGTTCCCATCCCATGGTTCAAGGTTCAAAGCTTGATACTATCGATAATAATTATCTTTAATGTTATACACTATTTTCCATGGACATTACCACCGCCTTTGTGAACAGTATTCAGGCTTACTCGTCGATGTTTAATAAGGAATAGTTCCCACTAATGATACCTACCCGATAATAATTGTAAAGGCAGGTGTATGAATACCACACAATTATGTAATGTTTTTTTCATAACTTGCCCATTTTTTTAGGGCTAAAGTAGGCGTATGTTTGATAGCGCCTCACCTGATGGTAAGTAGCGAAGTTGTCTAAGGTGGAGCACGTTTGCCCATGAGATGCCCATTCACTCTTGACTTGAAGAGACCCAGGTTATAACCAGGAGGAAATACTGTTACTGGAAGAACATTTCATTCCTTGGCCGTTCGGACTATGAATGACTCAACGAAACGCTTAGTGCAGACTGGCTGGTGGTATTTAATCCAGTTTTTTTTTTTAATCGAGGTTGGTTTTGGATTAAAACTGATTTTAAAATAAATCCAAAGTTCTACACGAATCCATTATTTATTTCTCAGCTGCACTGACTAACGCCAAATTCACTGCTGCGCCAAACAACGCAGATCTTGGCACTCCCCCAGACTTGGCAAAAACCGATTTGACTTACATTTGGATGTAATCTTGAGCACAACGAACGGCAAAAGCGCTTTTCAAGTATCAACTGTGGACTTAACGTTTCTTTTTTACTTAACCTTTTGACTTGAGTAACGTTCCGTTTCACGGAATCCATTAATAAATGTCCAAAAGCATGTTCTTTCCAAGAAAGAAGTTGGCATCAAACGGAAGTCAAAGGGATTGAATTAGCAAGGCTGTTTGTTAATTGCTCACTCCGATGGAGTGCAAGAGGTCATTGTTTTGTTTTTTGGAATATAAATTACTTAAGCATAATTAATGTGTTAAAATCAGATTTTCAATATACCCAGAACGCTGGCTGGATTGCCAGGCTGTATAGCAATGCTAATGTTTTTCTGTACATCTGTTATGATCATCATCATCATCAGTCTGAAGACGTCCACTGCTGATAGGCCTCCCACATAGAGCACCAATTTGAGCCGCCTCCTACATCCATCGGCTCCGGGCACCTACATATTTTTTTTTTTTTTTATTATAAGTAAAGACTTTATATTTATATAAGTAAGTAGTTTTATAGTTTATTTAATTTTTATAGTTATATTTTATTTTATACTTGATCAAGCATAAAGCGACTTCGACTACGCTGGATAGGAAGGCACTCTTTTTTTTAGTACATACTCTATTACTCTACCTAAATTAATTCTACTTTCTTGCATCTGACATAACTCAAACCCTTCCTTTCACTTCTCTATTAAAAGCAGTACAGATTAATTTATAACTTTGTTGAAAGAAGGTCAAAATGAGGAACATAATTCATATTTTCCAGTCCAATAAAACTATTTAAAGCGTAGAAGGCTCTATTGTGAGAGTGCAGGCGGCGCGCCGCTTTGTTTCCAGATACGGTTCGTGAGATCAACATCTTTATTTACCGAACTGTGGGAAAACAACGGAGAACTGAGCACTTGAGCTAGGCTATTCATTTTATGTCATAATATTCTCTAAGTCGCAAATATATCAAGAATTGATTGAATTATTTTTTTCACTATAGATCGGAAGTTAGAGTATCAAATTGTATAAAATATCAGCGAAAGCGTAGCCGGATCAAAGATGTAGGTATGCATCACTGGGTATGTAGTATTTCAGTAAGAGTTAGAGTCGCATTTTTGCGTCACTTCATGTGTCAGTAATCATATGGTGAGACAAGCTGTCTGTTATAGTGACCAACGATTATAAAGGTAACGGAAAATCTAGTTACTTTCTTACGCACCGTATCACCAAATAAAGTCGGAAGCCAGCGAGTGGTTTAAATTACAGCACCAAGGTTATTCTAAAAATGAATAAAGAATGGTTAATTTGAGGGTCTGTTTTCAAAAGAAAAAGGCTTATTGCCCTCAGGCGCGCTCATAACTGACGCATAAAACCAATTCCATTTTAAAACAATTACTCTCTAACAATATAACAAAACCGTTGTTGATTCAGCGAACGCAACTCGGCAGTCAAACGGATGATTTAATAACAAGTGCTATTACCGTGGGTCATAATTCATTTTCGCATTAGGGCGGCTAGGGCTGCGGTGGGCGGGGGCTGGTGACCCTCGTCGAGGAGTAGGCTGTAGCGGTACTCTCACGGCCGCTGGCGATCGGATGTGGGACGGAATGGAGACAGCCAGCGTTTTTGCGGAGTCATGTTTCTATTTGATAAATTGATAGTTCAGTTCAGAGTAATCTGAGTTAGGACATGAAAGGCGATTGTGTTGGAGTACCCGCCCGTTGTTACTAATTGAGCCAAAGATTGTAACATAAGACGCAGAAGGGCAGGATAGGTACGGTAACATATTTATAAGAGAAAGGTAAGAAAATTGTAACTACTTTCACAATATATGAACCTCATTCCGATTTCTTTCGAAAACTTGCACACATTGCTTCCTAAAATTCATCTAAGACAAAATGCTACATCTTTTTATTGCATTTAGTTAGAAACTAAACACAATATAATAACAAAACTACAACAATAAAACTAGGTATTCTATAAAACTAAACTAAAACTATAAAATTAACAATATAATACAAAAGTAATCTAACAAACCACTACCAGTGGGTAAAGTGCCCAAAATGCTGGCAGCATTGCCACGTTGAATGGCAATGCTCGACCTTTGGCCCAAATAGAGGCCAGCATTTTGGTCACGCGTTGCTTCAACCAGACGCTTACAAAGTTCTTTAAAGATTTTGTGTGCACTTGATCCCCACGGCCCAAGAGTCTCGACCCCAAAAGGCGCAAAAATAAAACCGCTGTCTAGGTTACTATATTTGCGCCTTTTCAGTTTCTCTGCGGAATTCTCCGCCGCGCCAGCCGTATTTTGTGTCTCGGGAAGATGTGACGGCGCAAGGGTGTCTAAGACTGAATCTACAATTAATTCCTATGGCAATTTTTAAGTGCTGATGAATCTTTAAATAATTAGGTGATATTACGCAAGTAAATTTTAAACTAACCTACTTTGCGCCAAAATTTCATTTCGCTATTTCAGCTTTGATGTTAATTATCGTTGTATCTGATCTCATTAACGGAACTCGCTACTATCGACATTTTGCCTGATTAAAATGATTAAACTCATTATTATATTATTTCGTTACAACTTCAGTTATTTAGATATTATTATAGCTGTAGTAGGTACAATGGGACTATCTAACTCTACTGCATCTTTATAACCACTTTATAATAGCCAATATAGTAAAACCTTAGACTAAAGAAAAAAACTTGTGGATCTAAAAAGTTAAGGCATCTAATACTGTAGTAAGCAGACTTAACATAAGGGGAATATTGCGTGCCACTTTTTACAACATATGCACACACAAACATGCACATCAAAACTTACTGGTGAATTGATAATTCAGGCGTTTTCCTATATGAAACGTTGCAGCACAATGGCGCACTGCATATTTTAGTGCTTGTAGAACTTAATATCAATTATAACACAAAAATATTGCAAAATATAAAAACAGGCCGCACGTTTTCTGTTAAGACATGTTTCCATGGTAACCACATTGCGTTTTGGGCACGCGTTCCTTTTTGTTCATGGGTGCGTAAGTGTTGCAACAGCAACAAGGAAAGAGATAAAGTTATCGAACTTTAATAAGAGCGAAATCAATGGATATATTATTTTTCAACACATTTGCTCAAAAAATGCATTTACAAAGCCTGTATACATTGTTCGAAAGTTAAACATTACGCACCATACAACGGAGCGTGCTGTAAAATAGGTACTCTCACCTAAGTACCTATTTTACCGCATCGTTCCTTGTATAGCGCCGTGCATAACCTTTACGGTTTATTTTTAATTTCAATAAAACATATAAAAGGATTTCACCAAGGAGTTCACACAGTACGAGAATAAATAAGCTGAATGATTGAAACTCCTTGGAAGCGATTTTGCTCAATACGTTTGTCTCACTTTAATACTAAAGAGAAAATGAAACTAAAGATTTAGTTCTAATTTTCACCACACGCACGTGGCGCCATTTGCATTGTAAATGCGCGCCATTTTAGGCCATTTTCATATTAGTTAGATAAGGAACGTCAAAGGTTGTTTGTTGCGACTTTCCCACTAATAAACGAAAGTTTGTTTTTTTACCTATTGTACTATTTTCTCGCGAATGTGTTGAAAAACGTTGTATGATACACGTGCGGAAATTGGTTTCTACAGACTCGTGACTATGGTAAGCCCTCGACTTCGTCTCGGGGTTACATTCGTCTACTCGTTTGTAAAAACCAACTTACCGCCTTAATATCATAAATAACTATTTTGCATTGTTTTCGAGGGCGATTATATGGGCCGTGATCGCCGAGCATTGATATCAAGATTAGATGGGGTATGATTTTGATTTGAACTGACCAAAACCGCGTGGTGCTGATGACAAACAGCCGCTTAAAGTGCCGCTCTATGAGGGGGAAGCCTATGTTCAGGGTGTTGATGATGATTTTGTCATAGTAACCTTTCTGTACTGTATAATATTATTTTATTCTGAGAACGTACTACGTCAGATATTTTTTATTTTATCATAGCGAATGCAAAAGAACAACTTCCAAGGTTCTGTTGACTTGCAGAATCGAATTCCACAATTCACGCGAAACTAGGGAAACCGTGCAGCCTCCAATAACACTTATTCACTTATCTTTACTGCGACTGCATAGTTTCATTATAGTAGCTGAGACGCGGAGGAATCTTAGTCGTGTTGGTGTGCGCTAAGTACACTTGTGAACGTTATTTTGTATTCAACTAGAGAGGTTATTAAAGTATTTAGTAGCAAAGAGGTATAAATATGTACTACGTACTAGGCATGGATCATTTCGCAAGGAGCATGTGGAAAATCATATGATTTTCTTTTCATAATTCACACCTGCTACTTTTTATCACATACCCTGATACAAATCACAGTGTGATAATCACACTTAATGGGTCATGGCTTCAGATTTCATAACACGAGAGTAGCATAAGCGGTGAGTATCAAAACATATTATATTAAGTTTATGCTACAGTAAACAAACTGAGACCTGTAGAGTATATAATAATAATAAACAGTCTGTGCCTGTGATATAGCGGTGAACTTTGATCTTGTTTAACTGAAGAGAGTAGCGTTATATTTCTTTGTAATCATTTGTAGCAGATCGCAACTTCGCTCGGTTGCTCCTAAATCACATCTCTGTACTAGATCATAAAGTACCGCCAATCACCATTGACCATATTCAGGAGACAAATGAAAAATCACAGGTGAAATCATAGTGACTAAATGTTAGCATAAGTGACTAAAATAAATCATATGATCAAATGACAATGATTTGAAAGTAGCAATCATTTCCATGCCTACTACGTACTAGAGAAACTATGTGGAGCAGAAATAGTGGCCATTTTTGTATGAGTGAGAAGACACCATTTGGAGCCTTTGCAGTGGTCAACAGTGCCAGTTAGAGATGTGCTGTCTGGTGTTATACATAGAAGTCTTTGTGTAGTAGACGTTAGTATAAGCTTTATACGTCCTCGTTTGCATGTTTTAGTTTAAAATAACGGTATAAAATAACGGTCATGGATTCATAAATATACGGACAGGAACGATTCATACCTACGTGTCGGACTATTATAATACCTATCATACTCTCTGTGTGTTTTTTAATTATATATATATATATATATATATATATATATATATATATATTTTTACTATAACTCTAAATGATTTCAAAAGTAGCACTCATAGAGAAGCTCGCCACTAGACATTCTTAACCAATCTGTAAAGTAAAGCAACGTTCGCTACGGTCACTACTTGGATGGGTGACAGTTACAGAAAGTGTGGTATTTAGGTACAACTGAGGTCTATCACTCTTCAGATGTTATGTTAAGCCATCGATTCTGCCGCCGTATTGTGTAACTTAATCGTAATCGATGAATGGGCTTCATTTGGTCATTTCCGGTTGTGTAAAATCCTCATCCATCGGTATTATGGTCCCTTAGGCGGAGAACTGAATAGACAAAACGATGATTAACTATAATAATTAAAAATAGTGAAAAAATACTAATGGATGCAGATGCCAACACGCCGGAAATGACGAAATGAAGCCCATTCATCAATTACGATTGGCTTAGACGGTAACCCTGCTGGTTGTTATTATAGTGAGACTACAGTCGTTAAGTCAAATCAGAAGCCTTTGGAAGGCTTAATAATTCTCACAGCAAACAACAACAAATGCAGAATGAAAAGTCTTACTAACATTTTACTCATACTGTTATTGTTATATTCGCACAACAGCAAAGTTTCAAAAGTTAGACAACAGCAATGCATAAATGTCATCGCTTTATAACTCGCCACTGCCGTGTCTCGGCGCTCCACTTACTAAATGATCTACACGACACACTGACACTCTATAACATTACAATGACAAACGACTCACGAATCCACTACACAAGCTCATGGCTCACGGCTCACGCAAGCTGTTGAGCCGCGGCTCACCGGCCGCCCTGACTCAATCACTCGACCTTATCGCAACGTATTGATTCTAATCCATAACTGCCGTGACCGACTAACATTACCTTCGAATTAATACGGATTATAAAAATACTTTTTATTCCCGATAGAATATGCCGTCTAGAAATCGCGATCGGTTTAAAAACGGGTCGCATAAATTTGCATGACAAACGTGCGCCCGCAGCGAAGGGACATTACTTTTTTTAAGAAAAATATGACGACCTTCCCCGATGGAGTCCCCAGGTCTATTTCCATAAATAATAAATAACGATCGAGGACGGAGCAAAAAGTATTCGCTGATATTTATTCCGTTCGCGAATTTTTATCCACTTATCAAGTTTTATCGAGAGCGGAATTGTCGGGGCGTTTTGTGCGCCCTCTGCTGGCGTCACTGAAACTAGTGGATCTGTTATGCATCGGTGATGAGGTGAGCGGGCACGCGTGACTCGAGCTGTATTTGGGAACCCTTCGAGGAGTGTTCTTTTTCTTTGGAACATTTGTAACGTCGAAGTATCTTTGAGGGTACCTACATAGAAACGGTTACGAACTTTCTGTTTTGATTCTGTCAGGATAGTTATTCAGGCCTTCATCACAATGTTTCTACAGCATTGTATAATAAATTATGTATATATTTCAGGCTATTTTGAATGTGTATCTTTCTTGCTACAAGGGATTATTTCACAACACAGTTATTTGACAATTTGGATAAAATTTTGCACATAAATTGCTTAACTCACACACTCCACACCCGCACACACCACACACATACTTACACCCCCCTCGAACAGCCTCTGCAGTATGGTGCTTGAGCAGGTCAGCTCATAACCCGGAGGTGGCGGGTTCGATACCTGGTTTAGGGTTAGGGGCCAAGTTCTATGTATGCAATCGATGGGCATTATTTATTTATTATTTATTTTTATTTACTAATAACGAGATCAAAACAGACTTATTACAGAAAAGTAACAGTTCCCCTGGGCGTAGTAAATCGCTGGTGAAGCCGCGGGCTGGCTCTATAAGTAGTTTTCAAAACAGCTCCGTTTATCAACCCACCTGACAAACTAATCCATCACGAAAAGATACAAATCTACATAACAGGCCATAACTTGTAAGGAGGAAAACCGCCCATTTAACCTGCAGATCCCCTGAGAAGGGCGCGGCTGCAATAAGCCGCCACCATACATTACGTTGTATCAACCGCGGCCCTGTCTCGCCGAGGGCCTCTACCTGTCACATTACCGGCTATGAGTGGAAGCACTCTGGAGACCACTCTTAGACTCTGTTCTGAAGATACCGGTCACTTTTTTTTTTAAACAAAACATAAATATTTTGAGGTTTCACAGTTTTTTCAACGACTATCGCTTTTTTACAAAAGCCATATAGTATGTTTGGCTGATAAGCAATTGTAATTTAACCTAAACTACTAGGAACTTCATTATTTAAGATCATCCATTAGCGCTTCGTTTATTGTCTCTACTACGGCAAAGACACTTTGTTCTTGTATTCTTATTATGTAGCACTACACACAGCTGCACTACATCACGCTACCACAGAATATATAATACATACACTGTGGACTTTACCTACTAAGCTAACTCAAAAGGTTTTGTTCGTTTGAGTCTTTTTACTATACTCGTAATCGTCGATCGTCGTTTTAAAATTTAAATTACTATAATTCAAGGAGTTACGATTGTTTTTGATACACATTTTCCGAGTTGAAAATTAGAATAAAAAATCAATGCACGTAGGGTTGCGTCGATAGACCAAGTCAAGGGCCTTCACAACATGGCAGGGCAGGACGAGAAAAAAAAAAAGAGAAAAAATACAATGCTAAAAACTTGGCTATTCATTAGAAGGCTAATTTCATTCTATTTTTCAACATTAGACTTTTGCCAACTTAGTTATTTAAACATCATACATCTTAAATTTTTTCATTTTTTTACCTTTTTGTGTATCAATTGAAACACAGTAAATTTTTCTGCCTACCAGATAACCAGTTATTAAACTATTTTAAGGGGAATAAACGTGAGAAGTAGCAAAAATACACATTCAAATAATTTTCCGTTGGTTTCCAGTTCGCCACCGTTTTTATATCCATACATACCTGAAACAAAGCAAAAAATATATCACTTCTATAATTATGGTAAGCAAGAGGATGAAAACCTGCAAAGTTCTCATAAGAAATTCTGTAGTTTAACTTGAGTATTTGAGCAAGTGTTTTAAAAAGGAACAAATTACACTTACAGACTGCATATTCTTGGCGAATCTACATCCGGCTATAGTTCATCTCTTTATCACGTTCATAAAAACAAACTAGCCGCGTCGGTAAATACAACTCATTTTTTCACTCACTCATTTTTACCGTTCATTCATTCTTTTAGTTTACCACTTTTCTGTTTTCTTTTAGATAAGAACGAAAAGGAATATTTAAATCAGTTGAGATAACTGGCTTTGAGGGTGTTTGTTGGGTGCGGGTGGCGTTATGATCCACTTCGAGATGACATGATTATTGTGAAGTGAGATAAGTATTCCTTTTCTAGATATTTGCTATAGTGTTTTTTACCGTCAGTTATATCTAAAAAATAGTTATAAGCAATTCTGTTATAAATAGTCCCTCGAATAGTGTATATGGTAAATTTATGGTTTAGAGCACCTTCTTCAAATAATTTTGAAATTTTTTGGGCTATTTGGGAATAATTAATAATTATGAAATAATAATATAATTATACTATAATTGATTTATTTATGAATTATGATTTCCAAGTCACAAAAGCATGAATGATTTGTGGTGAGAGATACATCTGTCTACAAAGTATTCACTCTTTATGCTATAGGTAGCCAACAAGCTTACGGCTCTCCTGATGGAATGTAGCCTATTGACATCCGTAACACTAGAGGTAGCACTAATGCCTACCCTGAAAATTTCCAAAAAAGAAAATACCGATTAGACTTTTCAAGGACTTTTCCAATGGGTATCTTTAAATTATATTTACGTAAAATCAGTATTCCAACAACAATCTCATTATTCTAGACCTAGAAATCACAATACCGCGAACCGTATTTCTTTCTTTACCTCGTCCCAACTTGCTTTTCTTCGCAGAACCATCGAAGTGATATTATACCTATTAATATCAATTTAAAAATGCTTTTCGCGAACGCTGCAGCTTGGAGGATAATTGCGACGTCTACAATATCCGACGACAAAAGACCTCGTATCGGAAACGTTACGACATTGTGTTTCGCTGGAATATGTCGCTGTACTGTGAGATGAAAACGGGTAAATTATCTTTTGATTTTTCTTAGAAGTGAGTGGTAGTGGTCGGCCACAACTAACTAACGGCCACATCACATCATCAGCTTTTATTCTACTGCTAAACATAGGCGTCTCCTATTAGGAACCTGCCGATGGTAGCCCCTCTACTGGGGCTACCATCATCACCACCGCCTGGCAGGCGTCTTAGTAATCGCAGCAGATAATAATGTAGACCTAGGAGATGCTGCTGCCTTCTCCCTAGATATTCCGAAAGCCGGCTCTAACGGGAAGAGATGGTGAACTGCAATGAATTTGTACTTTTAAGAATTAGAAATGATCGAGATGCAAAATTAGTCATCCTTTCAAGATTTCAACTCTACGTTTGCACTGAAGGAATAAATTACACCGCCATCGTTGTTTGGGGATCTTCGGTGAAGACTCTTCATGTCAAAATATCAAAAGGTACATGAGTAAGGATAAAAAGAACATTTACTAATAGTTAATTACTACAGCTACGACATAGCTACGATCCACGCCGTAGCAGTAGGTGAGCAAACTGAGACCTCAGGTTTTATTCCCAATTCCACACAAATAAATTCCCTAAAATACTAAACCCTCCTTAAGTATAATAAATATTGTGTAGTGAAAGAATAGTTTATTTGTGTTTTGTTTCTCTGTATCAAATTTGAAATAGGCATTTATAAAACAAGATAAAACACTGGTAGCTCTTCAACTATGCACTGTATATTAGCAAGAGGATGCGTGCTTAAGACAATAAAAATGCATAAGTGAAAGTAAAACCACCCTTAAACATGTCGCTTAACTGTCAAACCCCAATAGAAACAACATTTTGTTGCAATAAAAGTGCCCACTCGTACAAGAAACGTAGCACCCGCGGGTAACAGTGTGCGGCCAGCTTAACACACCGATAATTATTGCATTGTCTCGTATTGAAAAGCCAATGCCTGTTACTGCGGTGCACTGCAGTCACCCCTCCTGACACACGACGTTCAATCTTAAACAAACGCGATAAAGTCTGTTTCGTTTTGCCGATGTTTATTTAGTATAATATCGGTGTCGTGACCGCGCATACATTCCGATTCGAATATTTAATCGCAGCCGGTCCGCTTACACTTGCCGATTTATTGGTTCCACGTGATTATCGTTGCGAATAGCCCAAATTATTCGGAAGTAGTTAAAGTTATCTGGTTTTGTTGTTATTGCATCCTGCTTTATACATAACAATAAATGTTGGCAAATTTAGACCTATCAAAAGAAGTCCAGCCAAGACTTATAAATTTTTCAAATCAGACTACGATAAAATTAGTGAAGAGCTTTCCAAAGTAAACTGGTCAGAAATTTTTAATGGGAATAGTAATGTTGATGATATGGTTACATTGTTTTATGATACGTTTTTGCCAATTGTGGATAAGTATACTCCGTTGAAATCTTCTAAAAATGAACGCTATCCAGTTTGGTTTTCAGTGCAACTTATTAAATGTTTAAAGGAAAAATTTAAATATCATTCGAAATATAAAAAATATGGAAATCTGCAAGACAAACTTTCTTTTATGGATGCTCGTAATAGGTGTGACAAGCTACTAACAGAATGATTTTCATTATTCAAGGATAGTTCATCTTTACTTTTGAAAAAACTGGCTCAGTAAACTCCACGAGATGAGAGGGGATCCACGGGACATTGCTGCGGTGGTTTGAATCTTATCTAAGAAACAGGTCTCAATTGGTTGTCATTAAGGGTTTTAGCTCTGTAACAACGACAGTACCATCGGGTGTTGCTCAGGGGTCGCATTTAGGTCCTATCCTCTTCCTGATTTTTATTAATGACTTGCCTAGTGTCGTCCAGTCGAAGGTTATACTTTTTGCGGACGATTTAAAGTTATATAAAAAAATCAAAGGACAGAAGGATGTCGAGGATCTTCAGGCAGATCTTAATAATGTCAGCCGATGGTGTGTTTTAAATAATATGACCTTGAATGCTTCCAAATGCTTTTACATAAAATTTACGCGTAAACGTACTCCATTCCCAGCAAGTTATAGCATTGAGTTGAAACCACTGGCAGAAGTCACATCTATGCGTGATCTAGGGGTCACCGTGGACGCAGCACTAGGTTTCAGAAGTCATATAGACAATATTGTTAAAAGATCCAGCAAAATGTGTGGGTTTATTTCAAGACAGGCTAAGTATTTAGAAATAGAGATCTTTCCATCAACCTTTTTAATAGCTTGGTACGGAGTATCCTCGAATACTGCTGCGTTGTCTGGAACCCGGGATACCAGGTTCATTCGATGAGAATAGAACGAGTATTGAAACGTTTCATGAATAATCTAGCTTATATGGATAATAAATGTAAAGTGCTGCGGTCCTATCAGTCTCGTTTAGATTATTATAACGTTATGCCTTTGTTTAAACGTCGCAAAATGGCAGATATTATGATGCTCTATAAAATTATGAATGAGTTAGTTGACTGTCCCGATTTGTGAGAGAAGATTAGAGTCCCTCGTCCTGGCAGTAAATTAAAACGAAGAAATACTTTTCATGTTTCCACATGTAGAACCAATATGTTGGATCACTCCCCGGTACACCGCATGTGCAACAGCTATAATGACGCAAGGATTCAGGATTCGTTTGATATTTTCAACAAGGGGTCGTACGCAATCACCAAGATAATTTAATTTTCATTATGAAATATTATAGGTAGACAACATTTTTTTTGTGTTTTTGAAATATTAGTAGTAGTAGGTTTTTTGTTTTGTAATTTATAATTATAATTTTTTTATTTATATTATTATTTTGGGCCATTTGTGATAGTCTGGTTGTTTAACAGTTTAGCAGTTTTTAAGGCAGATATGATGTGTAAGTTAGGTTTACATTTGTAAGGCGTTATGTAAAATAGTAATAGTTTATAAGTATGATTTGTTCGTGATGTTTATACATAAAGCTGTTTTGTGAACTTTCAATATAAAAAAAAAATGCTATTAATATTTAACGTTGTTTAGATAGATCGGGCGTAACTTGCGGTTATTATGGTATTTCAATATAATGTCATGCTGAGTGTGCGTCTAATAACCGGCACCATTCGCCGGCTGTCTGCATAATTTATTTATTGCAGTTAAATTTCAATGAAATATACTCTTTAAAATTAAAAAGTTAGATTGACCATGGCAGACTGTTTAAAAATACTCCTTCGGTTAGCTAAACTATCGGAACGTGTGGTTCCAGAACAAAAAATATTGAGGTTTGGAAGTCTGTGTGTTTCACTTCAGAAATCATTGTACGCAATTTTTTTTTATTATAATGCTACAACATTACACTTTGACTACAATTTGATTACAATTTGAAAATCTTAGCAAATTGACTAAAATCAGCTGAGAGAACTTGTGAGTCGCTATCCACAATCACGTGGAACTGGGAGGCCTATGTCATAGGAAGCTTTTGACGACGTTACGTTGGTATTGGTGGGCTGCAAGCCACACTTCGTGCAGCTAGTTTAGCTAACAGTACAGTACGACTTGTCTCATGTCAACGTAGACGTGTTATGCCTCATTGTGTCCTTTGTGCTCATTGTTCCGGATTCCGACACAATGTTACCTGTAGTGTGTATAATATTGTACTGGTATAATTATAAAGTGAACCTTACACGGGCTGTGAATGTTTTTATTTAGGTACCTTTACAAGCACGGGTTAGGGTACTTTCATGGACGTATCGTGGTACTTTTCGCCCCCTCGGGCTCAAATCTGGGTCACAGGCAAAGCCCTACTGGAGCTAATTAATTAATCTAAAGAACAGTGAAAATATAAAAAGACTAGAAGAGACTATTAATTTAGAGTTCCCAATGATACCGCAACTGTTATGGGCGGCTGAGACGCTTTACTTCAGGCGAACGACTAGCTCGTCACGTCATTCGTTTACATTCAAAAAGAATAAATTATAATAACATAATTAAAAAAAACATAGGTAGATTTAATTTATTGGCCCGTCATTGTAGCATCTTAAGTAACACAATCATGCCATCTAACATGGGCTCTACGATATTTCTGTATCGGGAATCGACTCAAGTGAGACTACTGGTGCGTTGTTAAATGCACAGTGCTTGGTCTACCGGGCTTCGGAAAGCACATCAAGCCATCGGTTTAGTTGTTGATGTAAGTCAACAGTCGTTAAATATTCTAACACCAGTGACCACTTGCCCCCCGAGAAGGAGGGAGGAATTCATTTACACACACCACATCATCCGCCAAAAGACGTAAGCTGCTATACATAGGCCTCCCCTATAAGACGCCACTGTGGACGCAAACCATAGGGAGGCTTTGCCATAATTACCACGCTTGGAAGGTGGCTTGGTGATCGCAGATTAAAATTTACCGAGGAGAATGTTGCTGCCCGTTCCCTGGATATTCCCTTAGCCGGCTCTTACGGCACCCACGGGGTGAGATGGGGTGGTTTTATACACAAACTGGGACCGCACCACAACCGGGACCACACGGTTCATTAACAACACACATAAAATGTAATAAGAAAACTGAAATTACGTAAGCGAAGCCATGACGAGAGGCTATGTACAAGTATAGAAAGGTTAGGTAATATAACAACTCTATTTAAGTAAACGGTACGAATATGTACACGTAACGCTACGGGCGTATTGTGTATTTTATTCTGTGGTAATACAAATACCTAATACCGTAACAAAGGTCTACACAATGCCGGTTAATGCTGGGGTGCCTGTATACACTCCTTTGTAGTGCTTAGAATATACAGGCACCTAAAGTGCGTTGTTAGTAGAGGTTCCAAGAGGTTTCCGCTTCTTCTAACAATAGAAGGAGTGTTAGTATTCAGTAACTGTCATGGAATAAGTAAAGATATCATAGTTAATATTGTTTAAATTATTATATTAAAAAGGGGCCTAAGCGTCTTTATTTCACACTGAGGAATTCCAAAAGGTAAGTATATTTATCCCCAAAGTCCATCGCCGAGGCAATTGGCCATCGTTAGGACCCTGAATAGCGAGTTCCAAGCAATCTTCAATATAATAATTAAATTGCGATTTGTTTATTTATGAATTATGATTGTGATACACTGGTGGTGCCAGGCCGCGATAGAGTATTGTAACTTTAAAAAAATTTAGGCAGTTCTTTTTGAAAGTTTAGTTTGATCTTTTACCCAATGCGAACTGTCCGGTCGTGGCTACCGCAGCTCTTGTACCGTCCATATAGATTAAAAAGTGCTGAAACTCTACGTTATTTTAATTATCTCACATATTGAACTTAATTATGAGGGACACCAAACAAGTCACATAATAAAATAGAAAATAATAATTTAGACCGCCAATATGGAATAACAGTTATCAAACGATCCGAAGACGTAACGTTCTAGTTATACGAACCAGCTTCAGTGTTACGAAATAGTTTTCCAGACTTAACAGAGACGGAAATAAAAATAAAATGAAATAGGTGGGTACTAACATGATGTTATATTGTAAAATGCTGGAAACAGAATCTGGAACAAGCATAGGAATTCAGATGTCCGGATACATCGAATCAGCGGACTGTGCGTGGCTGAGTTCAGGACCCGTGGACATTTTTAGCAATAACGCTGTATGAACAACTTATTGTGAAACCGTTGGACGCAAGCTAGATAATCAGAATTTAATAAAACAGTACGATGTTGATTCATAAATAAAAGCTTTTGGAAACCAAGGCGTATTGTTACTTAGTGACACCGGTTCACGCTAAGATTGTGCAGCAATGGTCATTAAATGTAGTATAAGCTGTAGTATACATATAAGTAAACACAATCATCATCCTCTTGGCCTTATCCCATTTGTTATTGGGGTCGGCCCCCAATCTAACCTGTAGCGGTGAGCTAACTATTAGAATTACACGAGCGACTGCCATCTGACCTCGCAACCCGTAAGAGACTAGTAACAGGGATGGTTAGACCAGGCGCCAGACTCTATCAGGCGTCTGACTACCCGTAACGATTGCCATAGATGGTTTTATGAAAACCGGGACCGTTGGCTTAACGTGCTTTCTGGGGCACGGAGCGATGACATCGAAAACTGCACATAACTTAATAGATAAGTCATTGGTTCAGGACCAAGGATTGAACCTGGTGCCGTAAGATTGTGAATCGCACATGCTACCGCTCGGCCACCATCATTCGCTATAAGTTGTAGTAAACAAGCTTATAATATTTTTATTTGCTCGTGTCAGTTTCGTTGTAGACGAAGGCATTGATCATTCTACTACTTCACTACAACCACTTCATTTAATCTCTTAAGTTATAACATCAATATGTTGAATCATGAAAAAAGACCCAGAATTAAGCCAACAAAGCCGAATGGTTTCAGTAATGTTCATTTAAAAATTGAAGTAAAAATCAAATCAAAGTATGCTTCAATCGATTTTTTTCTGAAATCAAACACCAATGAACCAAATAAAACAACAATATTTTATAAAACACAATAGACAATTAATCTATTCAGAAAACATTTTCTTTCAAACTCAATAAATCCGCTGAAAGTTTTGTAAAGCTTACAAAACTCATAGTAGGTAATAATTAACTACCTAAAACATCGCCTTTGCTTCTGTTCACACTTCTAACTACAACCTAACGAACGCTTGGTATTCACCGTCCGCCCTCGTGGGCGGGCGGCGGACGGCGGACATCGGCCAGCGCGTATTAAACCCAACAATATTGTTATGCCATCTGTTTATTCTTATTCATGGCTCCGACCGATCTTTTATTCGCCGGACAAATACGATTTATTATTTATTTGCGCACATTTGCACTGTTGCGAGCGGATGCGTGCTTTTGTTCCATTTTATGGTGTCGGGTGTAAGGTAAATAAATGATTGTCGGGTCGCGCTCTCTTCGGATTTCCTTGCTTGTTTTATCGAGGGCCCGCTTTTTGTATTTACGCGTTGTGCCCGTTATGTGCGTGGGTGGACCTTGTTTATTTACGCATTGTTCTATTTTTGATGAGGGGTCCGTTTGATTACAATCTTCATGTAAATTGTTATTTTGTATACTTCAATCTTAATGCCTTGTTCTTGTTCAATTTATAGTACTCTTCACGTAATCTTGTTTTGATTTTGCGAAACACACAAAACTTAAAAATAATGTAGGTATATTACTATTGTTGGAATGAGGAGATCCTCAGGAGAACTAAAGTGACTGATAAATCTCTTAGAATTAGCAAGTTGAAATGGCAATGGGCAGACCACATCGCTCGTAGAACTGACAACCTATGCGGAAGAAAGGTTCTAGAGTGGCGACCACAAACCGGAAGACGCAGCGTAGGCTGGCCCTCCACTCGGTGAACCGACGATCTGGTGAAAGCCGCGCGGAGCCGATGGATGCAGGAGGCGAACAGCTCCTCAAAGTGGCGCTCTCTGGGGCCTATGTTCAGCAGTGGACGTCTTCAGACTGTTGATAATGATTATGATTACTACATCAGCATCAACACTCTAACCTAGTCTAGTCTAGTTTTAACCTGCAACTTAAACCAAACAGGTTACAAACAAATACCCTAGGACTTTTGTCATAAAATATAAACTTATTTTTAGGAAACTAGATGTGAACTCCCACAGTCTCAGCACACCTGCACTTATGCACTATACAGTGCTGTTCGCGGAACACAGACAAGAGAGGCTAAGCTGACGTGTCTGGGATATATTTAGATATACCGCAACTACAGGTCGGATATACTCCTATTAATATGCCCTGGATATATTCATAAATATTCAGTATTCTTGTGCCTGTACAAACGAGTTGATACACTCACAGACCTCAATAAGAGACATTATTAAGCGGACTCTATTAATCATTGTTTGGCTTTCACACCGATTGGTAGAACTAATTTGCATGAAGTTTTGAGCGCGCATTGCTTATACTATTGGGGTCATAGAATACTTTTTATCCCGGAAAATTTAAATTGGAAAAACAGGCAGGGCGGGGCGATGTCTAGTGGAAATAGGTATGAGCTGATTAGAAACAGATGTAGGCTTTTTGGCCATTGATATAAATAGTTAGAGTTTTGAAAAGTAGACTGTACATGTACAGGGTGTCTCTAGAAATCATACTGACATATATACACTACATTAAGTAGAATGTGCTCAAACGTAAGCCTGTGTATAAAAAATAGTAGAGACCTTAGAGACTCACATACCGTATGATAACTTATATTTATTTTTGAAAATCCATTTTTATAAATAAGTATTGGTATCCTCGTCTACTGCCTATTTATCCTAATTCAACGTCTACAATATTTTCAAAAAAAAATATTTACATGTGTGAGGCAAGCAGCCGCTCAAAGTGGCGCTTTTTGGGGGAGCCTATGTTCAGCAGCGGACATCTTCAGACAGAAGATGGTGATGATGATGATGATAATGATGTGTTCATGTTACCACTTATGTTACCACAATTCATTGTGTAATTTTGGCCCTGAATATGGGATACATTTTATGACGTAAAATAATTGTGGATCTGATAGAGGCATACCATTATCTAGTCTGTTGGTACCGCGGGGCGTGTTAGTAAAGAACATCTAACAATGGATAATCCTTTTGAAAGTCACCAAATTACATCAAAACTGGTTTCAGTTTGGCTCATTAAAGCGGGAGAGGGCGCTACAATACAATAATAAAAGTTAGTGTGAATTACCATCAGTAAGTTACAAACTTACCCACTTTCCGTCGTCTGTACCCGGCCTAAATTTCTAATAAACTTGGCGTTCTTAACTCGTTTAAGAACGATCTAAATGCATGTAATTAGCTTTTGCCTAAGATTTTGTCTACTTTGCGTCGACTTGAGGAAAAGTTGCGTAATTACTGCGATGTCTAGCGTTATTTATTGATCGTCCAATTAACTTTAAAGTAATTTTATTTATTTATTTACAATTTGTAAACTTTCATATTTAAAAACAACTGGAAACCGACGGAGAAGAAAGGTTCTCGAGTGGCGACCACGAACTGGAAGACGCAGCGTAGGCCCCCCACTAGGTGGACCGACGATCGGGTGAAAGCCGCGGGGAGCCGATGGATGCAGGAGGCGAACAGTAGTTCAGTAGTGGACGTCTTCAGGCTGTTGATGATGATGATGATGAATATTAAAAAAATAATTAAGCTCTTCTAGTAACTTTTTACTAAAGAGCACAGAAAAATGCATCAACAAATGTATAGGCGGAGGCCTTTGTCTTTCTGCAGAATCTCGGTGATGTACGAGATGATAGAAAAAAAGTTATTCAGTCATTTACTGTGTTTAAAAGTATCCTATGTTAATCTCGATAGTATATTTAATCATTTTCGCTCAAAAGCCGTCCTTTTCAATATATTTATAATACCTTGCTTTAACAGTACCTCGTAGGTTACGCCTTTTGTAACTACAAGATGAAACATTTAAATTACGGATCGGAATGAAACGACATTTCCGCCATAATGAAAAGTAATAATGTCGGATAATTGTATTCAACCACGTGTAAGACGGTTGGGCACAATCAAAATACAATTTCGTTAGGCGAAACGAAGGCGAAGCGGTGGCAACGCGGAGGCGAAGCGAAGCGAATTCCAGCCCGGAATGGCCGGCCGGGACGAACGCTCGTCTCCCGGTTCACTCCCGGCAATATGCATTGTCCGGGACAATTTTGCGCTTTTGCCCCTTTTGTTGCTGTGTTCGTTTTTCTCGTTTTCAATCTATGTAATCCGTTCACATTTTGAGCGAAAACCATTTTTCAAGAATCACATTGTTTACAATTCGGTGAGATTGCTGTTTATTTTATTGAAAGGAAATGAGGGAACACTACGAGTCACACCTTCTTGTTTAAAACGTATTTTGCTTCAAATATGATCATTTTCTACACTAAATTAGTAACATGATTAACAGGATTAAAAATTATACCCCTGCTTAAAAAAACGAGGGCAAAATGTGCTAACCGACGCATTTCATAATCGCGTTAAGTGGTTTATTGGCTTGGCATGTAACATGCCGCATTAAAATGAATGCTAAATATACGATGGTACGTTTAACACGACTGGACATAGAATAGGTGAAGTGCTGACTACAATATATTTATGGTCTCTTCTACATAGCGATTTCTTGGCTTCAACTCACTTCACACATTCCTTGGTATACTCTATGGTAATAAAATATTACAGACTAATCTCATCATCGTCAACAGCCTGGAGATGTCTACTTCTGACCGTAGGCCTCTCTTAAAGAGCGCCACTTTGAGCGGCTGCTCGCCTCTTGCATCCATCGGCTACAAGTTTTTCACCAGACTAATCTGCTTAGTAAATTTTCTTGAAGGTTACTCAAAAGCAGCAGCTTAACTGGCTTGAGCAACGCACTATTTTGCGAATTTCTGATTATAATAATTGTGATCATCTATAATAATCACTTCTCTTCGTCTTATCCTATAGAAAGAATTGGTAATTGTTACATGGCACAAAATGCGACAAAAATCATTCCAACTACACCAACAATCAATGAAAATTATGGCTAAAGAAAACTACTTTTCCCTAAAAATATATACCTACTCATTATTTGAACAGTAATCAACCCGCACTAAGCGTTTTGCTAAGCACTTTATAGTGCGAACAGCCATAGAGTGGAAGACCTTGCCGGCGTCCTTGTTTCCAGTTCACTATGATCCGGGAGTCAGTAAGTCGAGAGTGAACAGGTATCTTCTAGGCAAGCATGCACCATCGTAGGCCGCGTCATCACTTACCATCAGGTCAGATAATGGTCAAATGCTTTGTCTATAAACTATTAAAAAAAGTTTTTTTTTTTAATAAAATTTTTACGCATGTAGTACTCCCATGTAAAAATGTACCTAGTTTATAAGACCATTCTAAAGGCTTTCCAAAGATCATTTTAACAATCCCCCTACATCATCGCCAAGCGGCCGGCAATAAAAGCGAAGCCTGCGGGCCGTTGTGCAAATCACTCTTCGCACCTGTCAGTATCAATCTTAATTATAGCAGCGTATTCTTCAGGAAGGGTGTGATTCCGTGTCAATCTGGGTGGGGGCTTTAGGGAGGGGTGTATTAAAATGCTTGCAGTGTTTTATCTGCAGTATTAATTTAATTGTTTCTTGCGGCTGGGTTGACTGGTTCTTTTTAGGTTCCGTATCCAAAGGGTAAAACGGATCCTGTTACTAAGGCTCCACTGTCTTTCTGTCTGTCCGTCTGTCACTAGGCTGTATCTCATGAACCGTGATAGTTAGACTGTTGAAATTTTCACAGCTGATGTATTTCGGTTGCTGCTATAACAACAAATACTAAAAAACAGAATAAAATAAATTTTTAAGGGGGCAATACAACAAGCGTGAATTTTTTTCTCGTTTACCAGGTAAATCATAGATGGCGCTGCTTTAAATAGTCATCATCATCATCGTCAACAGCCTGAAGACGTCCACTGCTGAATAAAGGCCGCCTCAAGAGCGCGCCACCTTGAGCGGCTGCTCGCCTCCTGCATCCATCGGCTCCAAGCTGTTTTCACCAGATTTTTGGTCCACCGAGTAGGGGGCCGGACTACGCTACGTCTTCCGGTTCGTGGTCGCCACTCGAGAACCTTTCTTCTCCACCGATTGTCAGTTCTACGAGCGATATGGCCTGCCCATTGCCACTTCAACTTGCTAATTCTAAGAGCTATATCGGTCATTTTAGTTCACCTGCGGATCTCATCATTTCGGAGCTTATCTTGCAGGGAAACACCGAGCATAGCTCTCTCCATAGCTCGTTGCGCGACTTTGAGCTCACTAATGAGGCCAACAGTAAGAAACCATGTCTCAGTTCCATAAGTCATCACTGGCAACACACACTGATTGAAAACCTTCGTTTTCAGGCTCTGTGGTATTTTGGACGAAAAGATAGGACGAAGCTTAAAAATAGAAAAATAAATAATTCTTTAAAAAGTACTGCTGCTCAACACTAGATGGCAGGGATATACAATGGTACGGAACCCTTCGTGCGCGAGTCCGACTCGCACTGGGCCGATTATTTTACTACAGTTTAGTACATTCTTGTCTGTTTTACATTTGATTCAATTTCTCCAAAGCTGGCTATCTTTAGCAATTTATCTATCTGTTTTCTTACGGGAATTCTTATTTTTTCTTAATTTTCCAGGACAAAAACGTTCTTCTCGGTAGTGTAAGCAATCAATGTGGGAAATTCTATTCACTAGGGTTAAGGCGATTTGTAGTTAAAGACACAAAAAACTGTTTTTACTTAAGGATGGGGTTTAATTGAATGTCAAAAAACGATAAATATAAAAAAAACTCAAACTATACGGGGAAACAGAAAATATTCTCCCAAAAGATAAAAGTAAATGATTAAATCTAAACAATTATTTATTCATGAAGATCTATAATTGAAATCAATGATTACATCAAACCACAAGCGTGTAATTATACCATTAACACTATAATTACAACAAGACGAATGGCTTATTTACATACGAAAGATAAAAGCGTATAAACTGGAACCACCCAGAGAGCACAGCACGAAAAGGCAAACAGATCGCCTGATTACAGCTAAAGCCACAGATGGAGTCATAGCTTCTATGGCTGTGAACACAGACCAGACAACAGTTTCTACTGACAACGCCACATACTAAGCAATAGTGACTGCACTCGACGGCACAGATAACACCATAGTTAGTATAGACAAAAGCATAGATAAAGCAGCTGTTAGTATAGATGAGGTCACAGATATGGTAGCAGTGAGTAAGGCTGGAGTGTAATAGCGTGCCGAGGGTAATTACAGGCTGTAATCGACCCCGCCGTAATCAACAATTGCGAAGTTACTGAAACCACTTATGGGGAAATGTTTTGGGGTAATTTAATATTGATGTTGCCACTTTTGAAGAGTGTTTTAAGAAACAACGGTTAAACACCTTTGTGTTAAATAGATGTAAAGATGAATCATATTATAATATCATTATTGCAGATTTTAATGAAATCAACGTCAATTATTTTCGTTAAGTTATTACAGTCAGATTCTGCACATCAGTGTGCTGGTTTAAGAAGCTTGAAATGGCGAGTACGTTGATTTGCCCCGACTTAAAAATAGCTGTTTAAGTAAACCTTACTTAATAACGATTACTGTTGTTGCGCAAGTTAATAAGTGGTTTTATTAATTGGTCATTTAATTACCCAATTGTTAAACAAGTTTTGAGCTGCGATCCTTTTATTAAGTTGTTACAGCTGATTAGGTAAATTATTAAATACAGGTTAGTAGGCGACGAAACTGTTTCAGTATTTGTAACTTTAATGTTTTGGTAAAATATTCATAGCTCTTTAACTAATGGTGAAGTCGTCCCTAAAAGTTTGCGGTTGATAGTGTTTCATAACTTGTAAATATTTTTTATAAGGACATTTTAAAACATTTTATATTTTGAAATAGACCGTTCATTTGGGTTATGATCCGGGGTTTCGTTGTAATCTTTTTAGCTTAATTAATAAAAATATCTTTGTTATTAAAAAGCTTCGTCCTGAGTGAGTGGCTGACAAACAAAGGCCAAACTGCTGGACATAGGGACTTAATAATTGGGGGGGGGGGGTCCGTTTATGTTATAGAGAAATTTTTCTACAACGAAGTATGAGCCTGCGTTTGACTTCATCTCACCTGTAGCCGGAAGTGTAGCACGCAGGTAAAAATCGTACTAAAAAAGGTTTTAAAAAATTCAAACAGGTATATACATCAAATGGTCTTAAACATTATACGAAGAAACGCGTCTCTACAGAAGGGAATAAGATTGCAACGAGTTTATTAACTCTTTCATTTGAAATGTAGTAAATTTGAGTCAGAAACGGGATTTGAACACGCATCTAAAGCCAGAACATACTTTGTTGAAGCTACCACGACAAATGAACATCAATCTATTGATAACACTAAAGAGGCGATACTGCTATAAGTCATAAATATTGCTAACTCATCTTATTAACATTTATAAAAATTGGCTGATTTTATTACCTACATACACAAAACGCATCTAGTAGTTTGAGCCAAATTTTATCATTTTTCTGATGGAACTTGTTAATTTTTCGGTACAGATCAGATGTAAAAATTATTCCGTTATGACTGTCCGGTATATTTATAGTGTATAAATTTTCATGGGAATTTCATATACTGACTGCACCAAACCACGAGAAACTTTGTTACTATACCGGTCTACTGCGTGATTTTGGCTAATAGCCCTAAATAGCATATTTATTTAAATAACACAATAAATACACAAAGTAACTTAATGACCATTTGCACAGGATGTGGAGTGGAGTATATAAATTAGCATCGAACATGAACGGTTACAAAGTAAAATGGGGTACTTAGGTATTTACTGTATGAATTGTTAATGAACGCGTGTTCTGTCGAACAGTGTCAAGTCGAGACAAACATTGCAGGAGTGTGAGCAAAGGCATATTTTATGAGATACGCTCCATGGTTTCATTTGCCATCGTTACCCATGTTTCACGGTCATTCTTAATATTCCAGAATTAAAGGTGTTTGATGTTGTTATCGGTAGTGCAACAGTGTATAGGAATTTTGTGCAATTTGATTGCGCAATTGTAACGTGTGTGTGTAATGTAAAAGACACACACACAAACAAACAAACAAACACCCAGATTTACAGACGTTTCAGGTTCATATTATAGTAAGATTATAAATTCTGAATTAATGACTTCTGATTCTGTTTATGAGACAAGTAAGATCAGTAATAAATGTTATATTGCAATTTAATATAGTTGTACACGCAGCAAGGCAAGTATTGCTTCAATAAACAATTGAAGCAATAGTTGCCATCAATAAATTATGTTTCAATCGACCGCAATCAAAAAGACGCTAGTGGTACATAGCACATAAATTCATGTAATCGAAACCGTTAAACGTTGAATACATCAATAAGTGTTTGATATTTAGTTGGAAGACAACTTCAACAAAAATGTTTATTTAACGCACTCTAAAAATGTTAATTCTTTAAGGTGGAACGTTTCAATAACGCGGCAAATTCAATTTTTCTTGCATTCTTTTGCCAATATTAATAGCTTAATTACTCAATGTGATTACATGAAAACTAATACATTCTATTTATTTGTGCAAATAAATAGAATGTATCAATAAATTACAATTAAGAGTATCACCTACATATGGTTGGCTTAGCGACAAATGGTAATAGACTAAAAAACTAAGACAAAATTTGTTTATTGCCATTTGTCGCTAAACCAATTATATCTAGGAGGTACTTTTAATCGTAATTTGTTGATACATTCTATTTTTTTACGTTAACTCAGTTTTAATGTAATCACGTTTAGTTATTAAGCTATTATTAGCAAAAGAACGCAAGAAAATTTGAATTTGCCGTGCTAGTGAAACGTTCCACCTTAAACGAATAATACCAAATGGCGTCACCAATTCTTGAAATCGCTAGTTCATTCGCCACAAACCAGTCAACTTTACTGCATATAGACTGCGATAGGGCCACCGGCGCGGCGCGAGCGTTGTCAGCAAATTTTCCGCGCAGCGTGCGATATTGTGATGTTTTCTGACGCCAGAATAGTCCCTCGAGGCCGAGCTGTCCGTGAGCGGGGTTTCGATTCGCTGCAAGCGATTTGGTCCAATCGAATGATGTAATATCGAATATTGAGGTAAGCGTTCTTTAAAAAGTTTTACAGCCAGTAATATTATATCGGCTTCTGCTACTCTATTAAAGCTTACAGCGTTGCAATTACAAGTTATTTTAGTTCTAACATGAATTGAAACAAAAATCTTCTTATCGTGTAGGCAAGTGGTCAGCCCTGGTGTCAGAATTTTCAGGCCGCCCAAAGGCTTCTGACTTGGCTTAACGACTACGGTCTTACGACAACACAAATTATTAAAAAAAACAGTTATTATAACAAAACGCAGACTTCGAAAAAAGATAAAACCAAAGAAAATATAGTTTTTAGCAAAATACTACGGTTAACTTTTGATGAAACGTTTTTAAAGCAGACAACATTCAGTTTGTAAGTAATACAAAATTATTCGCAGCAATAAAATTTTAGATCAAAGCTCTGATCAAAGAACAACCCCAAACAAAACCACAACTTCAAAAACAAATAGAAACAACTAAATATTCTAAAACAACAATCTCATTGAAAAAACATGACTTTTTACAAGCAGTTCGAAATCAATTCGTCTTTTTATCGTCTCCACAATACAGCTACAAATAAAAGGCTCGGAGTTTCCAGTCCGCAGTATTTGTATGCTCAACTTTTTTATCTATGACGGTGAAAAGTTCCCCGGACGGTTCCTTTGCAAAAAATACAGAAAATAAGTGAAACAGTCGGCGTCACACCTAGTCTGGAAGATAAGGTGGAAATATGGAATCACAGTTTTAAAGCTGCTCTTGAAATATATTGGATAACATGTACATTGGACATTTTGGGTATTTTCGTTTTAAATATACACACATCAAAAAAGTCGAAGCAACATGCATGATATTACAAATTTACCATTTATATTAATTAATTTCTAAGTATTAACTCACTCAAAGAGCGTAGGTAAGTAAACTTTTTTGTTATTGATGACATACTGGCTGGTTGTAAAAAAAAAATTATTATGTTTTGTTTTTACATAAAAATCAAATGACTGCGAATTTGTTTGAATTTAAGTGCGTTTTAATTGACACGTTTATTCTTGATTTTATAATTTTACCAACCATTTAAATAAAGTTAGCGACAAAATTGAATCGTTAGATATTCTTCACATACAGCTCGGCGAACCAGTGAATACTTGGCAACGGAGAACATCCGGGTATTGCCCTGGCCTGCACAATCGCCAGACCTCAACCCCATCGAGCACGCATGGGACATGCTCCAGAGACGTGTTTTGAAGGACTTGGACGGTATATTTGGACTGCCAAAGACGACAAATATCACTTCTATGAATGACAAAATGTCGAGATACCTGAGATTGATTACTTCTCGCTTGCAACATTCCTACAGCTCTTTGCATTTCATCTGCCGTCAAATGGCGTCGCTCCATGACGTGAAGAATATCTAACGATTCAATTTTGTCGCTAACTTTATTTAAATGGTTGGTACAATTATAAAATCAAGAATAAACGTGTCAAACGCACTTAAATTCAAACAAATTCGCAGTCATTTGAATTTTATAAAAAAAATTTATAGTAATAGTAAAACCAAACCTAATCGATTTTTTTTTTTACAACCAGCCAGTATATCATCAATAACAAAAAAGTTTACTTACCTACGCACTTTGAGTGAGTAAATACTTAGAAATTAATTAATATAAATGGTAAATTTGTAATATAATGCATGTTGCTTAGACTTTTTTGATGTGTGTAGTTTACGTGATCGATACTAAGGCCCGATTTCACCAACGTTTATTCCAAGTATACGGGTATTTCTTACTCCTGGATACAGCTAATTGACAAATGAAATTACACGAAAAGACGCCATTTTGATTGTATCCAGGGAATAAGTCTTATTCCTTCACAAAATTGGTGATATAAAAGCTATATTCGCGTAACTCGGTTGTTCTCGGAAAGTTATACCTGGAATAAAATTTATTCTAGTTTGGTGAAATCGGGCCTTATTAATTTAATTTTCTGACCTGAAGTATTGTTTTTGTTTGTCCCTTTGGTTGTCTCTACTTGTTTATAAAAGTGGTCAGTGTTGATGTCAAAGATCGTACATACGCATTTACATTTATTGTTATACTTATATAAATGCAAAAGTTTATGTGTATTGTATAATATACGTAAGAATGTGTGCATGTTTGTTAGGGTTTCAAGTGGCTAAACGGATTTTTGTAGTTGCCTTGATACTTAGACCCTGGAATAAGATAGGATACTTTTGCCGGAAAATTAAGTATTGTAGGATGGATGATCATTTTCCAAAAAACTGAAACCGCAGGGCGCTTCTGATATCTATATAAGCCATCAAAGTACTTGATTAATACTTAGCGTGAGCTACAAGCTAGCTTGTATTTTTAAAAACAAACTGCAAAGTAATATTTTAAAAAGTGAACGTAATCAAGTAGACAATAAACAGGTTTAACAAAGCGTTGAGTAAATAGCGTATCTTCAAGTTTTTACCGATAGCGATAACTTTAAACCGTGTTCCGGCACGCGACGCGATCGTTATGTTGCATAATGTAAATGGATTTGTGCATGTTATTTTATTATTGCAGCAAATTATAACGAATTGAATGCAGACCGTTGTGAATTTGCGGCTAAATTTCGACGTGAGCGTAAATGTGGGAGAATTAGGATATTCCAATTTGATTCTCTAAACCACAATACTGTCAGTAAATTGTCATTCTGTTCATCTGTTTATTATAGAGAAAAAAATTAAATACAGATAGAAAAAGAATAAAATGAAGCACATAATTGGAGCTTTATCACAGACCTAGAGTATTATCGCTTACATCCTAAGTCTATGGGCTCGACTATCCATCTCTTAGTGCGGTTCAATTAACGACAGCACAAAAAAAATGTAAAACAAGGCAAGGCTACTGTGTTCCGGTTTGAAGGGCATTATGATCTGATCACTCAGTCTAGTAATCTGATTATTAGACTGGGTGATGTCTCAGGATGACGTGCGCAGTGCAGTGTCGCGCGAAACTATTGTTTTAAAGTTCCGGGTGACACTGCAACTGTTATGGGCGGCCGTGTCACTTAACATCAGGTGAACGACTAGCTCGTCACGTCATTCAATCACATTAAAAAAAAAAAAGCATGTAAATAGCTACAGTACAAATTGTTGTGTACTTGTGTTTCAATATGTGATGGTAAGGTCCCTGAGCATATTCCATCAAGTTTTTAAACCTATTGTTATATTTAAAGAATATAATGAAAGAAAACTCTAAAAATACTACTCTTAAATACAGCTAACCGTATCGTCGTTAAAGGTGGTTAAAGTATCATTTTAATATCAACAAAAAAAGAGCGTATAACATTTTACTAGAAAGATGCAAAATGAGTATTAAACCATATAACAATAAGGTCACATTTTGATAGAGCCCTCATAAACCGAACTTAAAATGGAAGCCACGAACAACCGGAGCCATCAAACCGAACGGGAATATAACTCACTACTTTACAGATGTCTACTGACAACATTTTACAGCGAAACGTCTTTAACATAAAAACTCAAAAAGAGAAGCTATAAAAGCCACTTTTTATAGCAAAATGAGCTCCGAGTGAAATACCATACCAAATTTAAGAACATAGCGTTGGCTCGTAAAGCGATCGCGTTATTGCGGCGAACGCATTTAGCCTGCAATAAAACCAGAACATCGAAAATCGTATTTAAGTTTCAAAATTTTTTAAGCTTATAACACTCTGGCACCATCTGCTTTATATTCCGTTTAGAGCCCCGTACGGAGCAATAACTTTATCTTTGGAATCACTCTCTTGATATTCTTCTACAGATTAATTTTATTGACTCTGAAATTGAAATTTTCCGAGATAGCCTGAGGCGTGACCCAGTTCAATGTCAGCTGATCTAAATCTCGACATATTATAGTCTGCACGTATACCATTGAATTATTAGTTTGTAAGTTCAAATTCTTCTTTAGGTTCTCGCAGCAATGTTTGAGTAACTCAGTTCTGGCACGCATGCCAAAGAAGCTAGGTACTGTCAACATTCACATTAAAGTTTCATTTTGTGAGGTGACAAATGAAATGAAATTTCGTGGCGTGAATTTGTTCAAAGTGACAACCATATTACAGTATCTTGACAGTTGCTTTAATTATAATTATTACGTAGCGTAATGTAAAATGATTCTGATAGAAATAATTAAAGGGGCTCTACGGTTTCAGCCACGTGTTTCTTCATACAATTTTTAACACTTCATTCGACCACCTTAGGTGTTGAATTGTCACTATTCCAAAATATCAAATCTCTACGTCCAGTGATTGTGACTCAATACGTTGTTTGTCAGTCAATCCGCAGTCACTCAGAAGAAAGACGAATTCTAAAATCTGAAGACCACGCTGATTGGTTTGCAATATATTATAGTAGTAGTATTTTTTTTTGTTAAAAGACTTAATAAAGGCGTTTTTAGTCTGTCAAGTCACTTCATTAACTTTAAGTAAATATTAGCTATTTGACTATGTCTTGTAGTTATTAAGTTATTATTATTTATTGATTAAATAAAGCTCTTTTAAAACAAACAACAAACAAGTAGTCTTGCATGTTATTATCATGTACCTAATTATGCTGATAATGATTATGGTCTTGATGAGAAAACTGATGAAATAGGCCAATGTATATAAAAATATTCTATTCTACTTAGCAGTGATATAACTAAGTAACAATACAATAATACCAACTACCACTAAATGCCGATGCGGGGAGCCGATGGATGCAGGAGGCAAGCAGCCGCTCAAGGTGGCACTATATGGGGGAGGTCTATGTTCAGCAGTGGACGTCTTCAGATTGATGATGATGACTAGAGCTAAACTGCTTACTACAAAAAACATTTGGACTGTATGTGTACAATTGTACATGCTAGCCGCGATGACCTTATAATAGGTTCGAATAGCCAAAAAAAACAAAAAGCCAAAAAAAAAAAACAAAAAAGTCAGTCCAAATGCTCCAGCCCACGTTACTGATGTAGATAATTTAAAAGAAATCATTCGTCGTTATATAAAAAGATTTGGTATTCCCTTATCGTCCAAATCTATCAAAATCCCAAAGCATACTAGAAATCTATCAGCGAATGTAGTCCTCGTGGCCCAGAAAAGACTTCAATGCACCCCCTTCTCCCCACGGGTTGACATGCCCCGAATCTAAGCACTGAATGTATATCATACATATATTTTATCCTTGGGTATGTTGGTATATACAATTACGAACTACTGCATTTGAATTCGTATGTTCCAGAATTTTGAAATGGAAAACGTAACTTGATGTTTTAAGAAAATACTGTTGGTTTATTTGTTGTTGTTGTGCAGTGTGCATGCAGTTTGTCTTCCATATATAACACAGCCAGCTCGGTATAATTATGTTACGTAAATATTAGTTTATGATAATATATGTCATTTAAAATTTGGGCGCTCAGCCGCACCTATAAACGTAACGAATTTATGATGTGAATGAGTGATTATTATATTATTATCTTCTATTATTGGAAGGAGTCAAAATCGTAGATGCATTTCATTTGTAGTATTGTTCTTTCTTTGAACCTTATGTTTCTATCTCTGGTTTTTATATGGGTCTTCTCGTGTAAGGCAAGTTTATAACCCACGTGTCAGAATGTTTAGGCCGCCCGAAGGCTTATGTCTTGGTGTCTTGCAACAACATCCGGGACCGATGGCGACGGCGCGTACTATCGGTAGCGCTCATTTAGAATTACTGGTATACCGTCAGTACTATTAATGTAATTTTTCATATTTTCATTTCACATATATATTTTTCACATTTTTAATAATGATCAAATTTATAATGGTGGTGATTTATAAATAATATATTTCATGATAACCATTCATAATAGAGACATTCATAATTTTTATATTGTATAGAATGTTTTTTTTTAATATGTTTAGGTAAATTAATAATAATTTTCAGGTAGTTTAATACCTACCTGCATGCATACCCTAAAGATACTAAGATACTAGATTAGGGCAAAACCATTTATAGGTGCGACAAGAAGCGAAGCGAGCAGGAGCGTTAGGTTAACAGTGACCACACGACGCACGAGCCGAGCGAGTAAAGTGAAGCGTACCTCGGGAGTGGCTTGCAAATGACAGAAGCCACTTGAGCTTATAAAAGCTAAATTTTTTTTTTTTTTTTATGTGATTGAATGACGTGACGAGCTAGTCGTTCACCTGATGTTAAGTGACACGGCCGCCCATAACAGTTGCAGTGTCACCCGGAACTTTAAAACAATAGTTTCGCGCGACACTGCACTGCGCACGTCATCCATCCATATATAAAATACCTAAAATATTACATATTTCCCCCTCTCAAAAAAAGGATTCGCTATAAGCGCTACAACCAGTGTATCTTAATTTGTATCTTCTTTCTTCTTAGTCTTCAAAACTAGCCCTCTCATTAGTCATCACATACAGTAACATAGTAGCGAAAGAGAAATAAATCACACTTCACCTATATCAGTAGGTAAGTAGGTACGTACCTAGGTACCTTCTTTGATCGCTCGCACGGAACTCAAGCGAGCCCTTTTATAGCTTTAACCGCTTCCAGCCAGTTTACATACCCATTAGATGTAGCAGTGGAATGATTAACTGCCATGTTAGGTAGCTTTATTGATAAACTTTTAATATTATGTTGTAAAAGGGACGCATTTTGTGGAGCTACCGTAAAATAAGCATAGGTATATTAAATAAGCGAGGAGACTTTTTGAAGTTTTAAAGCACCGACATTTGCCTTGCAACAAGGCAAGCCCTGAAAACTAACACATCTAACCATTAACCCCATTACTAATAAATATAAATGAGTAGCGGAGGAATAGTTATATAGTGTTTTGGTTCTCCCTATTGAATTTGAATTGAGCAAAGATAAAACAAGACAAAACACTATGTAGCTATTCCACTGCTATGCAGTGTTTATTAGTAAGGGGCATAGATGTCTAGGCGTAGAGTCTTAACGCCACCTTCAGTCATTCACATTGTCACGACATCATCAGGTGAAATATACACTTAGAATGTACTAGATCAACAATAACAGTTTGAAAATGGGACAAGAGATCACAAGATATTGTGTGCGTGAAAAATCGTTGTTATGATTATGGTCTCCAATATTTGAGACAAATTCACTGTAGTATTTACTAAATATTGAACCTACCTCTATAGGCCCCCATAGTTTATTAAATAATATAGCAGGAATTTCATTTACTGAGATCCTTCAAACTTTGGAGTAAATTTGCTAAATATTACAAAAACTGAAACACTGAAATTTACGTTATATCGGAAAGAGCATACTCAATCTACTACAATAAATAGTTTTTACAGCCAGATACCACACCAAAATTAGCCAAATATGATTAGTAGTAATACAATATTTGTGATAAACTTGCTCCCCGTGTGGTCCCGGTTACGAATAGGACCACCCCATCTCTTCCCGTGGGTGCCGTAGAAGGCGGCTAAGGGAAGCCGCCTGCCAAGCGTGGTGATTATGGCAAACCCCCCCCCCCTAATGACAAGCACAAATAAAAACGGCCCCCAGTCCCCGGCAGCTCTGCTATCCCGTGGCTACGGTAGCGGCCACGGTAACGGCAGGGCAAGGGGTGCGAAGAATCCCCGGCAGACGCCCGGCTACCAACCCCAACGACGACCCCTGGCCCTGGCAACACATAACGTGCGCACACTGAAGGCTGACGAAAGGATGGTCGAGTTAGAGGCGGAGATGGGTAAGTTACGCTGGGATGTAATGGGATTGTCAGAAGTCCGAAGACAGGGACAGGACACGATAATCCTAAATTCCGGTAACTTATTCTTCTACCGGGAGGGAGACCAACTCTCCCAAGGGGGTGTCGGGTGTCTCGTCCGCAAGTCTCTCGTCAACAACGTGGTCAAAGTCAACAGTGTGTCGGCCAGGGTAGCGTACCTGGTACTCCGAATAACCAAACGGTATTCGTTGAAGGTTATACAGGTATACGCGCCGACGTCGGCACACTCAGACGATGAAGTAGAAGCTATGTATGAGGACATATCCGAAGCCATGCATACTTCCAAAACATACTTCACCGTTGTGATGGGAGACTTCAATGCGAAGTTGGGCACAAAGAATAGCGATGAGCTGAGAGTGGGGCCATTTGGATACGGGCAGCGGAACCCTCGAGGACAGAGGCTGGCTGACTTCATGGAGAAGGAGGAACTCTTTATGATGAACTCCTTCTACGAGAAGCGGCCATCCAGGAAGTGGACGTGGATAAGTCCCGACGGTTCCACTAAAAATGAGATATACTTCATCATGACGACCAAGAAGCACATATTCGATGATGTCTCTGTGATCAGCAAGGTGAAAACCGGTAGCGATCACCGTATTGTTAGAGGCACATTGAATATCAATGTTAAGCTCGAAAGGTCACGTCTGGTGAAATCTACGCTCCGTCCAAATCCTGACCAAATCCAAAACCCCGAAGGCTTTCAGCTGGAACTCCAAAATCGCTTCCAGTGCCCAGCCGACTGTAACACAGTGGACGAGCTAAACGACGGGTTGGTGGAAACTGTCCAAGCTGTTGGATCGAAATTCTTTAAGACCCAACGCCTAAAGAAGACTCAAAAGCTCTCAGAAAAAACTCTTGAGCTAATGGCCGACCGGAGCGAAATGAAGCTGCAGTCTTCAGTTGATATGTCAGCCTACGGTGAACTCAATAGACGAATCTGGAGTTCCTTGCGACACGACTTGCGTGCTCTTAGTACTTCATGTATTGAGGCCGCAATTGAGCGGAACCAAGGCTCTAAAGTGTTCGCAAAGGATTCGTCTATTGGGCAACACCAAATGACAAAACTGAAGACCGAAAATGGTAGCGTCATTTCATCCAAGCCTGAGATTCTGAGAGAGATCGAGAACTTCTATGGACAGTTATACACCTCGACACGTAAGCCCGCTACTAACGCAGCTCAGGACATCAGAGCTAAGTTAGTCCGACACCATACCGATGATATCCCGGACGTCAGCCTGTACGAGATTAGAATGGCCCTCAAACAGCTTAAAAACAACAAGGCACCAGGTGAAGATGGAATTACGACCGAACTTCTGAGAGTGGGTGGTAGACTGGTACTTTTAGTCCTTTTTTTAGTTTCAGACAGCGACTTAAGAATTACCTCATTACGGAGCAAATAAAGCATGCTGACATTAATATTGACATGTCTTTCTTGTAAAATAAAATTCATATTAAGGTTTGAGAACTCACCTAAACAGTTTCCTATCCTCTGGCTTTAATATTCTTTTTATATTGCTCACACTTGTTATATATATACGACGCTTAAAAATGGATTATTTATATTGTGTGTTGGGAGTTGCGAGTAATAACAATATCAATCTTTATTCACATCGCATGTTTGCATCTACCTACATGTTTTACTCAATTAAGACTTCACACGACCTCATTGGCCGCAGCTAGTCATTTGTCCGTCTTTTATTTTATTTTTTTTTTGTCGTCGAAATGTTCAAAAAAGTAAAGTTAAAATACCTTTTGTTCTCTTGTTCATATGTAAAAATTGTAGTAGTTACAGTTTGGAACACCTTTTTATTTTATCTTTATTTTTGTCTTTGGGTACACACTCATAATTTCCTGTTTTATGTACGATATATGTATAATATTATGTAGATAGTATGTATGTAGGTATGTATGTGTGTATGTATGTATATATAAGTATTATATAATAATTGTAATATTATGTATTCTTAGTTACTCATTAAACTGTATAAGTATCATAATTAAATAAATAAGTTCTTCTTTTTCGAATAGCAGATTGGTTCCTCCCTCTCTGGGTTTAGGCTGAAAACCAGCGCTGGTTACCGATGGGAACCAGCAACATGCTGAGCCGACGCCCATTCAATACTTGGTGTATAATATTATGTAATGTGTTTAGTACGTAGTTATTTTAAGCAAGTGTTGAATAAATGTTTATTCTATTCTATTCTATTCTATTCCTCCAGAAGTTATTTAATTATGTCATCCTTGAAGGTACAACGCCAGAGGCATGGCACAAGAGCGTGGTGGTGCTCTTCTTCAAAAAAGGCGATAACACCTTATTGAAGAACTATAGGCCCATATCGCTGTTGAGTCATGTGTATAAGCTGTTTTCGAGAGTCATTACGAATCGTCTCGCACGCAGGTTTGATGAATTCCAGCCTCCCGAACAAGCCGGTTTCCGAAAAGGCTTTAGCACCATAGACCACATCCATACGCTGCGCCAGATTATACAGAAGACCGAAGAGTATAATCGGCCGTTATGCCTAGCGTTTGTGGACTATGAGAAAGCCTTCGATTCAATCGAGACTTAGGCGGTACTGCAGTCCTTGCAGCGATGCCAAATTGACTATAGGTATATCGAAGTTTTGAAGTGTTTGTACAGTAAGGCCACTATGTCAGTCCGACTACAGGACCAGAGTACGGAACAAATTCCATTGCAAAGAGGCGTGAGACAGGGAGACGTTATTTCTCCGAAACTGTTCACAAACGCATTGGAGGATGTTTTCAAGCTCTTGTAGTGGAAAAGATCTGGCATCAACATAAATGGCGAGTACATCACTAACCTTCGTTTTGCCGATGATATAGTCATAATGGCGGAATCGCTCCATGCTCAACGACCTCAGTAGAGTCTCCCAGCAGGTTGGTCTTAAGATGAATATGGACAAGACAAAGATCATGTCTAATGCTCATGTTCCACCTATACCGGTAATTGTTGGGAACGATACTCTCGAAGTTGTCGACAAGTATGTCTACCTAGGACAGATTGTCCAATTAGGTAGGTCCAACTTCGACAAAGAGGTGGCGCGAAGAATCCAACTCGGCTGGGCAGCGTTCGGGAAGCTTCGTCCTATCTTTTCGTCCAAAATACCGCAGAGCCTGAAAACGAAAGTTTTCAATCAGTGTGTGTTGCCAGTGATGACTTATGGAACTGAGACATGGTCTCTTACTGTTGGCTTCATTAGTAAGCTCAAAGTCGCGCAGCGAGCTATGGGCGAGCTATGCTCGGTGTTTCCCTGCGAGATAAGCTCCGGAACGAGGAGATCTGCAGGAGAACTAAAGTGACCGATATAGCTCTTAGAGTTAGTAAGTTGAAATGGCAATGGGCAGGCCACATCGCTCGTAGAACTGACAACCGATGGGGAAGAAAGGTTCTCGAGTGGCGACCACGAACCGGAAGACGCAGCGTAGGCCGGCCCCCCCCACTCGGTGGACCGACGACCTGGTGAAAGCCGCGGGGAGCCGATGGATGCAGGAGGCGAGCAGCCGCTCAAGGTGGCGTGCTCTGGGGGAGGCCTATGTTCAGCAGTGGACGTCTTCAGGCTGTTAATGATGATGATGAACTTCGACAAAGAGGTGGCGCGAAGAATCCAACTCGGCTGGGCAGCGTTCGGGAAGCTTCGTCCTATCTTTTCGTCCAAAATACCGCAGAGCCTGAAAACGAAAGTTTTCAATCAGTGTGTGTTGCCAGTGATGACTTATGGAACTGAGACATGGTCTCTTACTGTTGGCCTCATTAGTAAGCTCAAAGTCGCGCAGCGAGCTATGGAGCGAGCTATGCTCGGTGTTTCCCTGCGAGATAAGCTCCGGAACGAGGAGATCCGCAGGAGAACTAAAGTGACCGATATAGCTCTTAGAGTTAGTAAGTTGAAGAAAGGTTCTCGAGTGGCGACCACGAACCGGAAGACGCAGCGTAGGCCGGCCCCGCACTCGGTGGACCGATGACCTGGTGAAAGCCGCGGGGAGCCGATGGATGCAGGAGGCGAGCAGCCGCTCAAGGTGGCGTGCTCTGGGGGAGGCCTATGTTCAGCAGTGGACGTCTTCAGGCTGTTAATGAGGATGATGATGATGATAAACTTGCTATGATTCGTGTATTTGTTCGGGTTAGTATGTTTTGTTACATCACATTAACTCACGGAATAAGATTTAAAAGCTGCAAAAATAGCATGTTGCACTTGGATAACGAGCTTTGGTACATGATCAATGATTATGCTCTTGTTATGTTGATTATGTCGTGAAGAAGATTGTGGTGATTATGTGCTACGCTTGTGCTACTTGTGTACTCACCGAAAATAATGACACATCCGCCATTATTTCACTAGGTATCTCTTTTCTTCGGGCAGTGTGTACTTGATTTGTACCTCTCGCTCCCACGCTTCGTGAGTCTTGAGAGAACGGAAACATTCTAGCTCTGAGTTGAAATGTATCTGACGCTACGCTGGCATTCTCTGATATAAAAGAAAACTTTTAAACGCTCCATATTGCCAAGCATAAACAGAAAAACGAGTTTTCTCAGTTGGTTAGTTTCAAAAAGAACTCTGCCTAATGCAATAGTGAGCTGAAACAAAGTGCAGAGCCGACGGCGCGGCTCATTAAGCAGTAGGCAAATAATGTTCGCAATATCTCACCGTGGACGCTCTGTTTTTATCCTTATTCTGTGCCGCGTTTAGGAACCGTGAAGTCAACTTTATTTACGTTTATTGTTAGCGTTTAAATATTAAATTGCTGGCTTTATAAAACTCCGCTTTTATGCTAGAAATTGGATTCAATCTCTGCTATTTGTGCGATAGTTTATTATAATTAATTTAGCACTCTGTTATTGGAAAAGGTTATGAAATCTTTTAATATAAGTAAATATTATTATGACTGTGTCACGTATATATGAATTTACAGTTTACAGTTCCGAGTGGCACTGCATCAGCTACCTACCTATGTGCAGCGGTAAACATCATGTGAACCACTAGCTTGTCTCGTAATTCGTCTATATAAAAACACTCATCTTCATCATCACCCGCATGGAATTTCCAACATAATTATATTATATGGGTGCCGTGTTTTCGTGCACCTTGATGTCCGGTAAAAGAAGGGAGGTGGAGGAATAAGATCATTTAATTCCTTCGCACACTCTCCAAAATGCAGTCTATAAAGTACCGATAAACTGGCAACTTGACGTTTGGTGCTCTAAGCTTCGGAGCTTAGCTTCCACCAACTCAGCACTACCAATCAGTCTTTTGGCACATCTCTGAATGGAGTCCAAGGTATTGACGAGTTCGGAAGTATACCTAGTGGGAAGTTGATCTAGGCTGCGTCTTGTGTTCGTGGTCGCCACTGGAGAACTTCCCGTCAGTTGATTCTTCAAGCGCTGTGTGGCCATATCAACTGGCCAATTTTAACCAACACTATAAATGTAAACAACTCACCTAGTTTGTCCTGCTGCACTTGCTTGGTGTCCCCGTGCACTAGGCACAGTATGAGAAACAATGCCAGCGGCGCCGGCGCCATACTGCCGCGGGGTCACGTGCGCGCGGGGGCACGGTCACTGCGCAGTCGGGGCATGACACTGGAACAATACACAAGGTTACGTTATGGAAAATGTTAATAAATGGTTTTTTTAATGGCAAAGCGGGTTTACTCTTAAACTGTCAGGCAAACTGCTTGGGAATGGAACTCACTCTCGGCTTCCTTGTTTCCTGACAAACATAATTTTGGCCTCTCTAAGACGAGTGTATATAGGCTCCTCATAGGCCAACGTACCTTCAACTGCATCGTCGCTTATCATTAGGCGAGTTGCAGTCAAACGTTGGCCTATCTATACATGTTATAATAAAACTGCGTTAACTGGGCTAAATCTGTACATTGAATATTTATTGAAAATTTTAATTGCATTACACTTCTTAACCGATATAGAAATAAAAACAATCATTTTTGAACTGTCTGTCTGTCTGTCTGTACCTAAAAAACACGCATCAAGCTGAAACTACTGAACGGATTTCATTGAAATGAAGTATGGTCATAGCATATTTTTCAGAACAACATTTAGTATACTTTACGTTTTCTAAAACGGCCAAGTGCGGGTTGCACAAAGTAATAGGAAAATAATTTTTATTTATAATGTTTGCTTGAATATTATTTAAAAGACAGTAAAACACAATTAACAATGGCAAAATAATAAGGAATATCAAATTTTGAAAAATTATGAAATACCAATTAATCGTTGCGTCATTTTGACGGTATTATCCAAACACTGTGATAAAATATAGCCGGCAACGAAGATGAAGGCCAATGAAGGCACTATACTCATCCTGTCAAAGGGTACCAGTAGGTAGCGTGCCCAACATGCTGGCAGTGTTGCCAGTGCCAAATGAAAATTTAATAGTCTGGTAGAAAAAGTATTTAAATACTAGCAGAGCTTTTAAAAATATTGAAGGCACCATATTAAGCTCTGTGTCATTTATTGTGATGCCATGCTAAAATGTCACAACACGTTTTCAAAGTGAAAATAAATAATCTCGTCAATTTGCAACATAATAATTTAAAATTAACTTTACTCAAATACAAGAAATAATTTAAATTTACAATCTTTTTTAAAGAAAAAAGCTTTTAACTCAGCAAGTACCGAAATGGAAAGAATTACTCCTTATAGTGAAGTTTGTTATGAAGCTGGAAAGCGGGACGTTAAGAAAAGTTAAGTTGCAAAAAAATACAAAATACTTGAAAGTTTCAGATCTAGATGATAACAGTGCTCGTTAATTTAGTTTCGGTAACTCTTAAGTGAGTTACTTAAACGTAAAATTGAGTTAAGTATTGAGTTGGTTCGGCTCATGATGTTTAATTAGTGGTGCTCAAAAACTTTGTTGCGACTTTTGAGAAGCTCGTTGTCTTGTTTCGCGTAATTGGACGTTAATTCGTTTGTAGGAGCTATCTCGAACTTAATTTGATTTCTTAAACGTCTAATGTTTTTGATCCAGGAATTGATACCATTTTTCTGCCTGATATTGAGTACTCTACATTAATAATTATTATTGTGTATTTTCATGAATTGATTATAATATTTTTATTATACATTGTGGTCACCGCCTGCCATGCGTATTTTCACACAGCTCCATCTAACCCCAAACTAAACAAAGCTTGTGCTATGGGAAATACATACTTAGAATACAATATAACACACCCAGATACAGAACACACATCGATGTTCATCACACAAATATTTGTCCTGAGTGGGAATCGAACCCACAACCTACAGATCAGAAGGCAGGGTAACTACCAACTGAGCTATCAGGCCAGTCAAACTTTTTACTACCACCTCATGCAATATGATATTTTATATTTCATTATAATTATTAGCCACTTCATATTTCACTGCACCGTGGCAGTAATTATGTAACTCCCCTCTCAGTTCAGAGAGAAATTTCAAAAAGGAATTAACCTGCCCGAGCTCCATGGACACAACGAAAGATTTTATTACCTCCATGAATAAATTCCTCCTCGGGGACTCTCGCAACGTATATTATAATGACAGTTAAAACCACTCGCCCGTCTTTAGTACGACGGTCCACAACAACTACGCTTGTAGCCACTACGAGCTTCGACAGCAATGCCTGCTCAGCTGAATAAAGCAGCGTTGTTACCGCATAGTTTTGTGTAGAGCTTCCGGTCAGTATGTCATAAATGTATGGTATTCTGTACCGGGGCGGCAATGGTTATTGGAAATGGAGTTCGGTGGTAGAGGGCTGTTTACGTAGAGTTAGTTTACTGTCTGTCCAGTGGTTAATGCTTTATTGAGCTATCTTATCCTAAACATAGTGTTTGGAGTCCTGAGGGATGGTTTGCAGTAAATAAACTTACGAGAACTATTTCATGTGTCTGTTACGAGATGACAAACATAAAGTAAATAGCTTTCATCGTGGGTATTATTCTTAGTTTTATTAGTGGTTAATGCCACACCTAATGTTGTATAGGGTCTTACTTACAAAAGTTAATTAAATTTAGTCAATCGTTTTTCTATTGTTTATAGGCAATGCATTTGATCACTGTCTCACCTGATGGAAAGTGATGACGTGCCCTACGGTGGTGCATGTTTGCCTAGAAGATACCTTATTTAAAAGCTATAAAGTATTTTAAAAGGCATAATAATATGACATTATTCGTTGCGAGTAAATTTACTCTTCTATGTATTCGAATAGGTATATAATAAACACAGTTACATACTTCGCCTATGGGTAGGTAAACTAAGCTGATGGAAATCTTCGTTGCGTACGACTGCGGTTTCATTCCGCTTTCAGCGAGATTTCCCAGAATAGAGTTATTATTTTGAACGGCAAAGCCGCGATATGTTTCACATGAAAATGAGTAACTACTCGTATGTGCTAGAAAACGAAATGTTTTGATTCATTTTGAAAAGTATTATCGTAAATACTGTTTTAAACTTTCACCGTCACGGTTGTTCTATATTTTTAATAATAACTACTTACGGGATCTTTGCCGTGATTGGCTATTTTATCATCAATCCGCACCTTTTTAACATTTCGTTCCTCTTATTCTTCTTTCTTCTTATTTAAGAGTCCTGCTCTTTTCGGTGGAGTAATCGCTATTTTCTTTATTTTCAGCTATTGCTTTGACTTCCCTGTACGACATGACAATTTATCTTTTCTTTAATTCGTTCGACTCGATTCTAGATCAGCCCCGTCCTCTCTTCCCTTCTACTTTTCAATTTATGATGATTTTTATGAAGTTGTCATGTCGTATAAGATGGCCAAATATTTTTCCTTTTCTCATTTCGTTCCAGAACACTAAAACTATTTAAGTAAATCACAACTAATTTGTTATTATAACACAAATTAATTCGCCGATTAATTTGCCGAAAATCTGTATACCTACTTACCAAAATAAACATATAAAATAGAGTTTATTGTTTGTATTAGATAATCATTTGTGATCACAAACCAATCCCTACACACTACTACGCCGGATTACGCTATTTCCGGCAAAAACGGTTACCGTCCCATTACTAACCCACAAACTCGTAGATATTTTTGTGGCGGTAATTAATGGTGTGGTTACAGGTTAGCGCCCCGGACCCTGGAGCAATAAATGTTTTATCTGGATATGAAAATATTATTGCGTACGGAACAGGCACAAGAAGAAAATTAGAAAGGGCTTCAGATTTGAGGAAACCCGTTTTACAAAAGTACTTATACCTTACCTATTGGAACGGTATAAATAATATTTTTAGGTATACTTTTTTATATCTCTTAGAATCTGCAAGTTGAAATGGCAATGAGCATGCTGACGGCCCACTTGCACTGCAGATGGTAAGTATAGTCACCAAGACGCTGAAATAATATGTATAAAATATGTTCTCTTTCTTAAGGATAACATGTCACACTAAAGAGAGGAAAAACACAAGGAACTTCATTGAACGCTACATTTCGTTGCTTCAAAGCGTTGTTCGCAATGCATTCTCCATCTCCAGTGTTAAGTTTTATATAGGCTTCTTGGAGGCCGCCGTCGTCTATGGACATCTGCAACACCAGTTGCACTGATGATGTGATGATGTAGTACACTCTACTCGTGGTTCCACACTCGTGTGCCAGAATTTATCCACTATCTCACCTGGTGGTAGGTGACGATGCGGTCTAGGATGTAATGCGCTTGCCTAGAAGGTACCTGTTCATTCTTGATTTAAAACTCTCTCTTCTTTCTCATCATCATCATCCTCTTTGCCTTTTCCCATTTGTTATTGGGTTCGGCTCCTAATCTAACCTGTAGCTCGTCTCGTCATTCATTTACATAAAAAATATGATATAAGTTGAAAGTATGGACATAGAATGTTCACTTTCCATAGGTAATCGTTAATTGTTTCAATGAAATTATTTGCCTAAACGCAAAAAAAAAACAAATGAACATTAAACTTTTGAATATGACTTCTCAACAATACCAACTAATAAACACTGCATAACAGTGGAAGAGCTACTCAGTGCTTTCACTGGTTTTCATTATCATCATCATCATCAACAGCCTGAAGACGTCCACTGCTGTACTTAAGCCTCCCCCAGAGAGTGCCACCTCGAGCGGCTAATTGCCTCCTGCATCCATCGGCTCCCCGCGGTACATCTCTTGTTTTATCTTTGCCTATTTCAAATTTGAGAGCGAGAAACAAAACACAAAATAACTATTCCGCCGCTAAACAATGTTTATTATTAAGAGCGTTATTGTTTAGGTACACTTGAAACATATTTCCGAAAACCTCGTGTCCAATAAACTCCCTCATGAATTTCAACTTTGTCTCTATCTCACGTAACATTAAACCTACTGCAGCTAAAATTGTAAATTGTAATCTCCTATGTTCGACATAAATTACAAGTTCAACATAAAATTGTATCACAAGAGCGGGTTATGAAGTAGCACCAGTTACAATGCATGCAGGTTAAAGCTTCAGCCCCACCTGCGCGTCTACGAAGCGGGGGCAACCATAACGCGAAACTATGTGGTACCCATCGCTGCCTGCGGCGAGCGCGGCGCGGCCGTCCACGAACACGGGCAGTAATAGGTACCGAATAGCAGACGCTCCCCTTTCCCCTGGCGCAACTTGACGCGCTGGTGGGGCTGAAGCTTTGCGCACCGTTTATAGTCGTGCGTGAAATATAGTGCCGCAATATCGATGTTGGTAAAGCTTTTTGAAATAAATTATAGTTTAAAATTAACAGCTGCTAATTTATTATCTAGGTTGACTAGGCAGCATGAAAGACCTTTTTGTTTTACAGCGTAAATTGTGTTAAAATCAATGCAAAATAAATTTAAAGTTTTATCAACCCCCTTTAAACAACTGTGGTCACTGTTAATGTACGTATTAATGTAATACATTCATTTACGGATACGATTGCTTATTATACCTTATAAAACTTCAATCTTAAAATGTTATATTGCATATTTTAATAGCTATAGGTAACTAGCAATTATGTAAATAGACTAGGTATGACTAATGCCGCAAGTAAATACCCACACTAATGCAAATTTTCAATTTGGTATGCTTTATATTTTTAACAAAATATTACAAAATGATATCGAATAGCATTGTACAAAAATAATGAAAATGTCGACAAAATAACGATACGAGTTGCCGCGCATGCAGTGTTATTAACGTCAACTAACTGGCGTTTAGCGGTAACTGACTACCAGCCGTGATAGTGATGCTCTAATATCGAGAACGAACACACACCAACTGGTATCGACTTTTGCAGGCAACTTTTTATGTTTATTTATCGGAACCTATAACTATTATTAATAATGATATAATAATTATGTAAAAGATTTCAAAAAGACGTGGAGTAAATTATACCGCAAGATGCAGCTTTGAGCTTTTTCAGATTGCAATTAGATTGGAGATAATTTATTGCTCTAGCTAGGCTAGGGGGAAAAAACTAAAAGTAGGTCACTATGGAAAGAAGCCAAATTTAAGATTTTTTATTTTCTTTGAAGCTGGCCTAAGTGATAGCACTTAGCATTGTTCCTGAATAGTAATTAACAATGTTACTAACCTATGTTTAGGTAATATCTGCAACTATGTGTGCCTACCAGTTGTAGGTGCATGTGCCTAAAAGCCGTCAACTTTCATTCAATATAAAAAATAATAAATACCATATTCCCAATCTAGCATAACATCATGGAAGGAAAAGTAGAAGGAAAGAGAGGAAGAGGACAACCGAGAAGAACATTCGTGGATCAACTGAAAGAAAAGGCTAATGTCATGTCGTACCAAGAGCTGAAAAGGCTCGCAGAAAATCGTGAAGAATGGAAGAAACTCCACAGACAAGAGTTAAGCTCTTAAATGAAAGTAGAAGAAGTATAACATACCAACATAGCATAAATGATTAGGTAAGTATCGATACCAAAGCTTAATTTAGAAATCCCTGCAGCTATTGCAAATCAGTCGATTAGAATAATGTGTGCGATTTGTCGACATGTTAGCCCTCATTAGTCCCAGCCCTAGCTGGTCGGCAGTGCACCATTCTGTCGATATATCTCTTTAATGCAGCTTTCAGTACTACATTGGCAGACGGAAAGCCGGCTAGGGTAAGATACTGCTGTGGTGAAATTTCAAATAATTGACCGAGCGAACGAAGTGAACGAAAGTCTCTGCGTCAACTCGGGATTTTTGCTTTCGTCTGTCTGGGTATACGTACCTCGCATACAGATCGCATTTTCAATGAATCTTAACGACACTTGGTGTACAGGTTCTACAGGTCCAGGGTTTTTTTGTCGTTGGCGATTTTTAATTGGAAGGGTATTTCCCACAAAAAGGAGGGAAGTTTGCATTCACTGGCCAATTTTGATAATATTTGGTAGAAATTGCAAATCTATAACCACTGATTCCGAGCACTGTGCTGTTGATATCAATAATATTTCCTCAATCCACTACGATCTAATGACTCGATCTACCAGTGAATTTTATACTAAGTCCTCTGGAGTTTGCTATGATCCACTACTGGTATTAAGCCATTATGGTTTTGACTTGGTTCTGACATTTTTTTTTAAGCAGGTAAAAAGAAAAAAAAATAAAAGTTGCAGCATCCATTGCAGCACAGCAGGTACCTATGTGACGGAAAAAATATATCTTAAATGCTTTCTGGTTGAACTGTCAAAGCTTAAATGTGATCTAGAAAATGTTCATAAGATCAAAGTGATTGCCCTATGCTAATATTATTAGCCTCAGTGGAAATGTACCCTTGACCCGCTCAGCCCATGAGCGCACGTCACAATATTAGGTAGTCTGAGTTATTGACAGAATATCGATACGAGATCGGTTTTATTAAGCTTTTGTCGATTTCAAACATTCTATTTTCTAAACAATTACCCATACTAATGAATACTATATAACAGTGGAATAGGTATTCAGTGTTTAGTCTTGTTTTATTTTAGCTTATTTTATTTGAAAGAGGGAAACAAAGCACAAAATAATTTCACTACACAATGTTTCTAAGTAAAGAGGTTCACTTTTAGTACAAAATCATACACAATAGCGCTTTAAATATATAGTGATATCACTGTATTTACAAGTAAGTGCCCCGTAATTATGTGACCATTATAATGATACGATGTACATAAACAGCGGTTGGAAAATATGTAGGAATCTTTAGGCGAGCTGTTCCAAAAACATTAAGGAAGCCTTAGGCCTACCCAAAAATCAGAAATGACTATAACAGAATTTCAGTCTCAATGTAAGTACATAAAAACGAAATAGTCACGTAACTGAATGTTCAAAACTTGCAATGGTTCCTGTCATAACCTATTAATCTTTTGTACCAAATATTATCATTATCAACTCTTTTACCACAGAATACAACAGTGCGAATGTTAACCAACTGAATTTTGCAGAAACCTAAGTGATCTATCCTGGAAATGCACTAGTCTGTAAGTCTAGCCACGAGGCTATCAATGTATCTAAGCTGTTTTCACAAAATGTAGTTGTTTAAATAGTACCTAAGTCTAGCAGCTAGCTCACGTACCTACGGTGGAGTACGACGCTACTGGAGTAACGAATGTCACTTTTATTATACGTTTGCCGCTTACAACTACCGCATTCTAGAGCTTAGTTTAGTTAATAAATCAGTTACCTCCATTGGATGTAATTGAAGATACGGTACTAAGTGCTGCTATTTATTCTGTGACATAAGTACCTTCATCCTATATAATAATATTCTACACTGATTATGTAAGAGTGAAATATTTACAAAAGTCAAAGCCAAAATCATAAAAAATATAATATTTTTAGCACTTGTACATAATTGTTTGTTTTATAACTATTGTTAATCCAGCGTAATGCATTATCTCCATTCCTAAAGTTATTAAAATCCATTCCACGGTTGCGGGCGTGAAGAGGAGACAAATACCATACGTATACACACACACACACACATACTTTTGCATTTTTAATATTAGGGTGATTTGAGCTTCGCTTAATGATCATAATCAGCAAACCCTTTATCATGTACGAACGGTCCCCATGCCAATTTGTTCTACAATCCCGCCAGAGTACGAGATGAATCCATCAGCCGGTATGTATCATGAATGTATACATCGAGTTTCGTTTAATTAAAGCCCGTGACAGGCGATCCGGCGTGCCGGGTGAATTAGAAACCTCCCGCCGGTTATTGCCGGTAGGGTGTTAACGGAGATCTGTCGGAAAGCTAGCTTAAATTTGGTAATCTGGTTTCAATAAAGAGTTCATCTATCTACCTATATATGTTCCACTATATGACTGAGCTCTTCAAGTTGCGAGTGAATAGATATCGTCTAAGCAAGCATGTATACCATCGTAGACCGCGTCGTCACTTTCCATCAGGTGAGATTGCGGTCAAATGAGGGCCTATTCTGTTATAAAAAAAAATAGAAGTCTCATGTTTCACTCTTATCATGTTCTTCTTCAATCTTTGTTCGGTACTCATACCACATTTCCAAAGCATTGAAGTGCCCGCGCCATATAAATTTATTCATACCTCAAGCCAAATGCACATTCTAATTTATTTCTCTCAATTTCATCCAAAAACGAGATTAATCTATTCGCTGCAATTAATTTTTTTCTGAAAAGCGGTGTGTCTGATACTTGTCAATCGATACACCAGCGTAATATCTATATTGAGTCTCGTTTGTTAAAGTCCATCAACTTCTATTCAGCATATATGTTTTAGAGTATTTCGGGTACTTCGGATACTAATTTGTTTGTTTTTTGTCCGCTCTATTATGAATTTATACAGTATACCTATCGTTAATTTTATTTTATCGACATCTCACCTAAGGTTTCAAAAGTTGCTAAGACAAAGAGAGAGATTAGAAATCAGGTGAGGCAGTCAATAGTGGTCAAGGGCCAGCATATCAACGATAAAAAAGTATTAGAAAAGGTATGACTTAATATTAAAGTAAACAAAAATCTCTTTAAATATTTAATTTTTCCTCCCTAATACAATATTACACATTTCATGTAGGTACACACTTAAGTATAATAATATATATTTATTGGAAAATGTAAGTGATCCAAACTCGGAAAAATATCTGGAGCGCAGAGTTTTTTCATTAATACAAGATGAAAACAAGAGCTCTGGAAGATCGGAAACCAATAAAATTGTACGAGAAATAAGCGGAAACAATTGCAAGTGGAGCCCTTTGTAGAGAGCTCTACGAATCAGGGATAAGGTTGCCACTCGCCGATCCAACACTCGGTTTCACTTTAAAGGAGTCCTGGGACCCACGCCGCGCGACGTAACTCACACCTGCGTCCCTGAGTCCATGTGCGTAAACAAGCTCACTTTATTTTGGCCTTTACATACTGTGTTACATGTCTTTCGGAAGATATGAGTGACTAGCAGGAATTAGTTGAACATTTTGGTTAAGAATATTATGGAATTCATGATCTAAAGTCATATCTAGGACATTTAACTGCCCCTCAGGTTTTGAATAATCATCTCTTTTATCTTACAGACGCTATCAAAATTGTTACTCTTAATAATATGTCAACCAGACGTTTTCTTTATTGTAAAATAACCCTCAAAATCCTTGACAGAAATTTTATTTGTAAGACATTTTAGTTGGAAACCAATGTTAAAAATTTTTGTATGACTATAAATTACAATTTTATTTTTACGCCATGGCAACCCTAATCGGTAAAGCATTGAATACGTACACGGAGCATTCCGATACTGGAGACGTACGTACATACAGATTGTATTTCATTGTTATTTTCCTTTGAGTCGGTCGCATATTTATGCTTGTGTTAGGTTTTTTCTTTGAAAAATTTGACATGCCTTTCCTTTGTGGTTGACGAAATGAAAAGACGCTTTATAGGTGTGGCTGCGTTTTTATATATTTTGTTGCTAAGCTTCACCTCGAAATGTATGTAGAATTTTGTCCTTATCTGGGAGGAATTTCGTGCTCTGTGTATATACAAAAAATGGTACCTTCTGAAGTTGAATTGTCTACCCATATTTCATTTTTATAGAATATCAACTTATTGGTGTTGCGTTTAGATTTGTGAATATAAGAGATGGCGAGAAGGCATCTGATACCACATTTAATCAAAGCTCTATTAGAATGAAGTATTTTTTATTAATGTTTGTCGGATAACTTTAAACAGGTTAGTAGAGACTGAATTCGAAAGTATAAAAAAAAGCCTCAGCTCACCAATCACTAAACCATGCAACAAAGAAAGAAAAAAAGAAACAACATTTAGTAAGCACACAAATTTTGGAATAGAATTTAAAATAATGTTCATTCTAAGCTGGGGACTGCACAAATAAGCAAGAAACAAAATAATATACTAGCAACACGTACAGCTAAATGCACTAACACCAAAACTATATGTAAATAAAAACAAAAAACCACAAAGTAAACCAGCACGACAACTCGATCACAGCCACTCGACCGACTGCCGCTTTACACTAGTTGTTATTATACAAAACTGTTCCAGACACGAGAGAGCTTTTACAATTATAATAACGATAATAACCCTTATTACAGGAGTTATAAGGTCGTTAGTTGTTAGCCTATTAGTTTTAAAATTGTGGTAAGTGTACAATTTATTGTGACAGTTGTAATTGCTAATGTTCTAATACACTTTCTAGAAGTTAATTGCTTCATTTTAATTATTTAATAAGGAAGTTTTGGAATTCATCTTTATCACTAAGTAGGTAATTGTCACCAAAGTGTTGTAGGACACTAGTCCTACGAACCTTCTATCATCATCATCATCATCATCAACAACAGCCTGAAGACGTCTACTGATGAATATAGGCCTCCCCCAGAGCCACCCAGAGTATCAACTTGAGCGGCTACTTGGCTCCTGCATCCATTAGCTCTCCGCGACTTTCAACAGTAGGGTTAGCACGTCCGGTAGATAAAACTGTCTTTCCCCTGTTTTACTCCAAGCAAGTATGAAGAAAGTGACGTAAAACGGGGAAAGACAATTTTGTCTACCATCCGTGCTAACCCAACTGATCGTCGTCGGTTCACCTAGTGGGGGGCAGCCTACGCTGCGTCTTCCGGTTCGTGGTCGCCACTCGAGAACTTTTCTTCCCCATCGGTTGTCAGTTCTACGAACGATGTGGCCTGCCCATTGCCATTTCAACTTGCAAATTCAAAGAGCTATACCGGTCACTTTAGTCCTCCTGCGGAGTGCCTTCTATAGTTTTAAGGAACTCCCAAAGATTGATATTATTTAACATTTTCTGTATAGGTACCAACCTAACATCACCGATCCGTGTTACCGATCATGGACAATGGCGTAGTTCCTGATACCCTAGTACTTAGAGTACCTATAGAGAAAATCTTAGACAATATCGACAAAATATCGTGTCAGTGCATTGCAAATATTAGTTTCCTCAAACCAGCATCTTTAATTAAGCCTGCCGACCTCGTACCGCGGAGTGTGCCCGTTATGAGTAGCTACCTATACTTAACTAAGCAGGTATACGTCATCTGTGTATTATACGTTTACATTTTCAAAAGGAGAATTAACAGGTTTCTTGAATCAGGAAAAAATGGTCAAACGCAAGCCTGTACTTATAGTAGGTATTAAAAATAATACCGATGATTACGTTGTTGATACAGCTGACTATGTGGGGTTAAATTCCACAATATAATTTGGGATACTGGGTTCTTTCCCCATTCTTCATCCATAGGAAGTTAATCTGCATTTCTAACACGAATTCACAAAAAGTAATACTCTTGGTATGGTCTTCAGCGATATTTCACCGTGTCGGAGGCTCGAACCCGCGACCCCCGCCCATAAATCCAGCCCCGTGCCCAACGGGCCACCGCCGCTATTTCGGATATCACAAAGGGTTAATAAATTCCCGCTATGAATATAGGCCTTAATAAATCGCTGAGCTTAGTGATATAACGCGTAACTCTATAGTTTATTCTTTTGGTTCTTCGGCCTATATGGGCAGCGTGATTACCGAATGGTTACGCGTTCATCATCAGCCTGAAGACGTCCACTGCTGAACGTAAGCCTCCCCCATAGAGCGCCACTTTGAGAGGCTGCTCGCCTTCTGCATCCCATGCATGGGTTCACGCGGTTATTGACCGAGCGAACGCAATGAGCGAAAGTCTCCGTTTCATTTGGCGTTTCAAGTCGAGAATGAACAGGTATCATCTAGGCAAGCATGAACAACCGTAGATTCCGTCATCACTTTCCGTCGGGTGAGACAGGGTGAAATGCTTTGCCTATAAGTAAACAATAAAAAAAATACGAAGAGAAGCAAACACAAACAAAACGGCTACAATATTACTATGATGTAGTTTTTTACAACTTTGTTCTTCAGTGCGTAACAGCCCTTACACAGCTTTTTATTTTAGTGGTAAATGTTTTCCGCGCGGGGTAACCACTCAACAATATTAATAAAAATCTAGGTGAACAGCCGGAAAGCGAGTTTTAGGTCTATAGTTATTAGCTAGGTGACCTAGAAACCGTTATTACGTGCCTAACATTTTGTCGCGTCGGCTTTTACTGCTCCGCCGGCTTTCTTCGCGTTGTTATTTTTATTCGACACGTTTGTACATGGAAAGCACTCGGGATAATCAAGTAATTTGGTTAAAGCCTGCATTGCAGATCGGTGCCTGAATCGGTATGTCACAAGGACGTTAGACAATTATTTGTCCTAGCTTTGATTAATATTTTGGATTCATTTCACATTCTCAAACATTTCATCGCGGGGCTGCCGTACCTATATAAGAACCGAATAAGGGAATATTGAGAGAATGGGCAGCAGCATTCTCCTCGGTCTACATCACAATCTACAAACAAATATAATTATAACTATGGCAAGTCACTCCTCTCTAGGGGAGGCCAACGTTCAGCAGTGGACTCAAAAAGGCTGATCATTTGAAACTTAGTTTTGTAAAAACCAATCCATCCAATATACCTACTTAACTATAGTTAAGTTTTTTTATGTAAATGAATGACGTGATGAGCTAGTCGTTTGCCTGATATTAAACGTCACGGCTGTCCATAACAGAATGTAGTATCACTCGGAACTCTAAATTAATAAAATAATGTATAGCGTGACACTGCACTGCGCACGTCATCCTGAGACTTCACACATTAGGTATATTAGTGATAAGGTTACTAGACTGTGTGACCAGCTACGCGATCATGCAATTTGATTGCAACCAATAGAAACACAAAAATGTATGGATTTGGCAGTTTTAATACGCAGTTTATGTGCGTAGTTACTGTGGAAATTTTCAAATTCGGAATGAAATATCTCCTGTTGCATTATTACCAAAGTTCCGTGATCACCTCGCAGGTCATAAAGATGTATTTACATGAAATCATAAACGTTAATTTGTATCGACTGCTGGCTACCAGTCCAACAATAAAGTGCGATGAGTCCAACAATCTACACACCCAATATTGCACCAGTCGCTATTTATAGCTAATTCACAAAATATCTGATAATGTATCCTCATAACCGCATTCTTATCACGAGCGGTGGGAGGGCCAGAGCAATAAATCTAGGGCCAAGGGCCGCTTTATTAGCCCTTATTGTGCCGACCTGGGCAAAACCGCCGGGCCCAGGGAAACTTTCATGTTCCCACAAAGTTGATTGCACGAAGAAATATAGTACGAAAGTTGTACAAAAGATGAGTCGGTTTATTTATCTTGTGATTTATTTATGGGCAATTATACACTTTTTATGACTTGAAGTTAAAAATTAGGGAAATAAATGAACCTTAAAACAAACTTCCTTCACAAACTTTGCAGTATTGAAATGAACACAGAATAATATGCAAAAAATATTATTTGAAAACATCTTGTGTTAAACAGCTTGCGTTATTCGTCAAGCATCAGCCACCTTTTTTAAATGGCACCATGATCTACGCAACCGTCAACTTCCGGTCAAATAGAATAATCTGGTATTTCTTCCAATGTGCAAGTTATCTCTCCAGAAAAATGCCCACTTCATGGTAGCGAAAGTTCTTAACACTCTATTACCAGAAGATTTAAAAAACTTACCTGTAAATATTTTTTAATATAGGTACTTAAATTACACAAGTAGTTGGTTGAAAATTGCTTTTACTCGATCAATGAATTGTTGAATTAGAAACGTAATATTGTGTATATATTATTTTTTTTTATTTATTAGTGTAGTTTGACGTTTGAATTATTGATAAATTATGTAAAATTTTACCTATTTTATTTAATTTGTTTTGCGGCAACATTAATTACTGGTTATTGTATTTTTGCATTTTTTCATATTGATTTAAATGGGAGACACATTTATTCACAAAAACTTAAAAAACATAACATAACTAAACTAAGCCTAAAAACTAAACTATAACTAAAAACTTAAAATAAAGATTTATAACTAAATAGAAAAATTTAAAATAGCCCGTTGATGGAGGGAAAAGTGCCCAGAATGCTGGCAGCATTATTTTAAATTGAATAACTCACATTGCCTAATTTTGATGTTAATATGAATATTTGTAAGCTATTTATAGTAAAAACATGCATGATCTATTTTTTATCACACACCGAAGACCTGCTGTTATTATAAAATATATTTAACCATGTTTTTATGCAAATAAACGCTTTGATTTGATTTGAGATTAACGAAAATGTTCTAGGTCTGTGTGTTGAAAGGAGCTGCTATAAAGACAATGACTGTATAATCTATAGTCTATAAATAATAATATAGTCTATAATAATGAAACAATGGAATTTACTTTTTTGGGACCTGGAATAGCAATTGTTAATTTCAGGTGAATATCCAGCGCAGTCGTGGCCGAGCGGTTAAGGCGTCTGACTAGAAATCAGATTCCCTCTGGGAGCGTAGGTTCGAATCCTACCGACTGCGAACTTTTTGCACATCAATTTAAATTTTCAACAAAGAAATATTATCAGCCTTCAATAGAAAAGATTTAGGAGTAATGGATAATGACTTCGTGTTTCCATAAAACTTTTTGCTCAAAATCTTGTGATCACGACGCCAGTGTGTCCATGTTTCATTGAACAAAGTAGCCACAACTTTGCTCATCAATTTTAATCAACGTTTACTTTGGAAGTAGTCAGGCTTCTCGGAAAATTACGAATCAATTTACCGTAATCTATAGCCACTTCAGCCATTTTGGATAAGGTTATCGATATTAATTTGAGTGATAAGTTACAAAATTGAAAATTAAATTATACTGGAGGATATTTTTGAAGCCTATTATACATATACATACTATGGCAATACAGCATTTATTTATCATGCGCATTTTGCAAGTTAGACATCGTTTTTAGGCATTTTTTCTTTGTAGGCAGTCTGATCATGATGAGCGATAAATCATACATCTTTAGTGCTAATCGTGTTTGAAAAATAATAAATATTAATAAGATAAATGAATATGCGTGGACATTTAGCGCCATCTAGCCCCAAACTAAGCATAGCTTGTACTATGGGAGCCAGATAATTGTTCCGATAGAATACTTACATACTTTTTATTCGTAAATACATACATAGAAATACAATATAACACCCAGACAAAGAACAAACACCACATAACACAAATGTTTGTCCCGGGTAGGAATCGAACCCACAGCCCACAGTTCAGAAGGCAGAGCTACCACCAACTGAGCTATCAGGCCAGTCAAACACAGTTGATACTATATTTTTGCCAGAGTAGGTGAAAAACGTTGCTACTCCATAATTTCATCATTTACATAGTTTTTATTTAGATTTCAATATACAATGTACATTTTTATGTGATATAGGTAGCAATGTAAGAAACTTTCGAGAATAATAATTGAAACTGTAAGTGCTGCTCGTTCAGAATGTTTTAAATTCTTATTCAAAGTATTTTATTAATACAAGTTTTAATTAGAACCAAGTATATTTTTAAACACTGAAGTTTTATACTCTATCAAATTATTACCTTGTCTTAATTATAATATCGTTTTTTCTAAATTGTAATTTATTTGCCTGATGATGTATCAGGCAAATATCTGGTATCTGGTAAAACAGGTATCTTCTAGGCAAGCGTGCACCATCGTGGGCCGCGTCATCACTTACCATCAGGTGAGACAGTGGTCAAATGCTACGCCTATAAATTGTAAAAAAAAAAAAAAAATGTTAGTACTGAAGAATACCTATACGAGGGTATAGTCGTTACAAAGGTAGGTAGAAATTACCGAAACTCTTTAAAAAACTTAGAGTTTAGCCTATTTTTAGGTACCTACTACGTATAGTAAATAATATGAGCGTCAGTGGCGTGTCTGATGCGCCCTTCGTGTCGCCGGAAATGATCGCAAACCCCAGCAGCTTTGACTTCCTGCTGTTTTAACTGACTTCCTTTTTGGCGCCATATTATTACAGTTTCCGTGTCTCTATTGTATCCATGTTTAGTTATAAGATGTCAGAAGTTGCCTGCATAAGATACCTTATATCCTTTTAAACTGACCCCAGTCGCCTTAATTTGATACTGAGAACATCATGATCATCATCATCATCATCAGCCTGAAGACATCCACTGCTGAACATTAGGCCTCCTACATAATACTTACGCCACTCTGGACGCTGATCTTTGGGAATGGGGGCTGCGATATAAAATTACTACGCTATTGGCACGTGTCTTGATGATCGCAGAAGATTTTATGTAAGTATACCGAGTTGAATGATATTGCCCCTTCTCTTTTTTCTTTTTTGTTATAAGTAAATAGGCCCGCATTTGACCGCAGTCTTACCTGATGGAAATTCACGATGCCCTCTACGATGGTACATGCTTGCCTAGAAGATAGCTATACTCACTCGCAACTTGAAGAGCTTCAGATTTTACTTATCGGGAAACAAAGACGCTGGTAAAGTGTTTCATTCCTTCGCTGCTCGGATTATAATTAATAAGTTATTAATTAAGATTACAAATAATAAGGAATTCCCTGAATCACTGGATATTTCCTTTGCCAAATCTTACAGCACCCGCAGAAAGACATGGGATGGTCCTATTCACAGACCACGCAGGGTGATACAAACATGGAAAGGAATGGAACACCTTACCAGCGTCATTGTTTCCTGACAAATATAATCTGGGATTTTTTAACGCTAGAGTGAACCGGTATCTTCTAGGCCAGCATGCTCCATCATCGACCGCGTCGTCACTTACCATCAGGTGAGACCGTGGTCAAATGTTAGCCTATCGCTGATAAAAAAAATTGATTATCTTAGAGAAAACTTAAGTAATTTTTAATGAAAGGAACTTCATTCTTATATTTATTCTCAATAGAAATATTTACGTTTCGCCGAATAAACAGACATGAAAAATTAATAAGCCTCACTCGAAAATGTAATTGTATTATCACGAAATCCAACGGTATCGTTTAAAAATGTGGAAGAAAAGTACAAAGCTCTGGGATTAGCGTAATCAGAAATTCGCACGAGAAAAATAAGAGGAAGAAAAAATATTTTTGGCGCTTTAAAGGGTAGGTAAGTAAATTCGGGGTATTTATAATGCGATGTTTTATTAATATAAAGGGATAACGAAGGAGGTAATATAAATAAATATGTACGACGTTCTTCCTAAAAAATACTTCAAAAATGTTTTTCGGGCAATAAAAAAAGCAATTAGGTTCACAGTAGCACTTGATGAGCGTTTCGTCTCACTATACTAATATGATCTCAATAACTTTCAGTGAAAAATAACTATGGACTATGCTATTTACTGCCCCTAGTAAAAAATAGTGGGATTTGATTTTCACTTCTCTACCGAGTTTTTTGACATTTCAGTACACAAGTAGAGTATGTTTCAGTATCTAGGCAATATATTATGCTTATTCATAAAAATTGCGTTTTAAATTAACACGCTTTTTCCATCCTCCAAGTAGAGGAAGAGGAATAGGTCGGTATGACGTTTCGCATTTTATGTAGATTTCATGCAAAACATACAATTTTATGATCAAAGGCTCTATTAGTTCTAGTTTGTTTTAATATCGATGCTATAAACATAAATGAGTTGACTGAGGGTAAGCAGCGATTATAAATGAATCAGCTCCATTTTTACATAACCTTGTTAATGAGGGCTATGTAAGAACATAATTTAATATTCATTAGCTACATGCAAGTTTCATGGGAAACAAATCGCAATAATTATAAAGAAATATATAATAATAAAACAGTAAATCAACCACGTACAAAATAGCAGATATTCTCTGATCTACATGATTGGTGGGCGTCTTACTTCTCTATATTTCTTTGATCAGGTTTTTCCACAAAGTCAGCACATCATGCTGAAGATGCTATGATTATTAGGGTTATCGATAAAAAATCCAGTGCTGTTCATAATTTAGAAATTAACATAGCAAATATTTGAATGCGTAATCGTTTTTATTTTTAATGACATTATTTTATCTGTACATTACGAATAGGTATCTAATTAATGACTCATTTGTAATAAGCGCAAAAGAATCATGCTTCAATTTGAATTACTAAACCATTTTCCGTATTGCGTATAAGCTCAACAAACCATGAAATAAACAAGTAGCATTACGTTGCATGCTCTGTATGAATATTTTATAGGAAAATGAAAACGAGACAGCTATGTAAAGCAAGGTTATTTGTTACTGGGACTGTCCGGAAGGTATAAGAACTTCGATGAAAGGAATATACACAATAGTTGAAATTTATAGCCTAGCTTGATATAAAAAATTACTTGCTAATTGTTATTGTTAGTTTACTTCTTTGGGCTTAGTAATTTCAGAAAGTTAAAATATTTATAAGTAATTACCTACTTATTGTAATATTGCTTGTGATTCTTAAGTAGGGAACTAAAATACTTCATCAACATTAGTATTTAATTAATCATACTAAGTCACAAACTATTATATTTTAGTGCCCACAATCGAATATGAGTATATCTACTCCCATGAATCTTCTACGTAATTAATGGTTGATATGGAATTGGACATAGCGCCTGATCTCAGTTGTGTCGATTCAGCAACGAATTTATTCCAGTCCAGTCATGGGTGCATCTTAGCGTTGTTCGTCCATAGATACACAATCACCAAAAAACATCGGCAATATTTACCAAGTTTCGTAATTTCCAGAAAACTTAGCAATTTCTGCCAAAACGGTCATTCCACAAATTGTTCTAAAGAGTTGAATGGGCTTCGTACAGAGGATACCAGATCCACTCGAAAGTTAAGAAGTCGATCTTAATTGTTTCATTTGGTTCCACTTTGGCTTGATTAAAATGTGGCTATTGTTAAAGTTTGCCAGAACGAAAGCAGCGGAGTCCCAAAGTGTGGTTTAAGTGTTTGAATAAATTGAAATAGAGAATGTTTTCTTCTACCCACCTCTTTAAAGATTACTTGGCAAAAAGTATTTGTGGCTTGAAAAGTCTTTGCTTGACTGAAACTTTTTGTTTTTTGGTATTTTTTTGTTATTTGTTTTTTTTTGTGTTCATCTCGGCTTGATTATATGAGACTGGCTGATAGCACGGCTAAATATACTCAAATTACTTCAGAGAGCTTTATCAGTGCGCTTGGTTAATGAGACAGTAAGCCCAATTTTGAAGGCTTTAGACAGTCTTTAACTTACTTAACATATATCCATCTTTTACATTTCCGTCTATTTGACAAGAACAGCAATAGTTTTAGAAGATTTAGATCTGTAAAGCCTTTAAAATTGGCCGCAATACTGTCTTTTATTTTGCTACCAGCATGGTGGGTATGCTACCTACTGATAGCCGGCTCGAACATTTAGCAGTAGTTAGTAATATTGTAGTAGTTCGATTAAAGAATAAATGCACTTAATATAATGATTGGCAAATTGTAGGGTACGTGATTATTATTTAGTTATTAGTATGAGGGTAGTACAATAAACGTCAGTTATTCACCGGACTCGAAGGCTTTTATTTGTCCCAATAAACTAACGTAATATATTACTGGCGACGAGTCAAATACGTTTAAATCACCTTAAATCATTTGTTCGTAGTGCACGTATCATTTTTTCGTAAAAATGCCTATTGGCAAAATAGAACAGTTCGATTTATCGAACAAAAAGTGGTCGGCATACATTCGACGCGTTGAACAATTTATAACCTTAAACGAAATCAAAGTGGATTTACAAGTGGCTACGTTAGTGACTTTAGTCGGGGAAGCAACATATGATCTTATGTGCGATCTTTGCGCTCCAGAGAATCCCGAAAATAAAAACTTTAAGGAGTTGGTGAAAATTGTCGGGGATCACCTCGAGCCGAAGCGCTCGGAAATAGCTGAACGGCACGTTTACCGTCTTCGACGGCAAAGAGCAGGCGAAAATCTCAGTGACTATTTACAAGTACTGAAACATTTAGCGAGTACTTGTAATTTTAAAAGTAGCCTTGAAGAGAATCTGCGGGACCAATTTGTGTCCGGGCTTGCTAGTGATGAATTGAGGTCACGCCTCTGGCAAGTAGTTCGGGCTGCGGAGTAGTGACATCCCAAGGTTCGACAGCGGCTGTCGAGCCGCTTCATCGAGTGTCGTCCACGGGGCAACAAGGGCCCCGCGGCAGCGGTATGGGCAAATCGGCAAGCGATCGCGGTGGCGGAGGTAGTACCGGCGCTATGGAACAGCGCGGTGGCACGCAGCCATGCTGGCGGTGCGGCAAGAATCATCGTCCTACCGATTGTCGTTTTAAAAATTATTCGTGTGATGTGTGCGGCCAGAAGGGCCACCTGAAAGTGATGTGCAAGCGTTCTCCACGTCAGGGAGAGGTAAAGTGGCAGCCAGTTCGGGGGCGCCGCCAAAATTTTATCGAAAGCGATACCGAGTCAGAGTGTGAGTTATACAACCTTAGGGTGTGCAACAGTGATGATAAGCCATACGCAGTGCGGGCTAAAGTGAACGGCGAACTGGTAACTTTTGAACTGGATACTGGCAGTAAGTTGTCTGCAATTAATATGACATTCTATAAGAAACATTTTTTGCATTTGCCATTGATTGAGTATAATGTTAACTTACATTCCTATAACGGTACTTTGATTGAAGCGGCTGGCTATGTTTTGGTTGATGTCGTGATGGGGGCGCACACCGCGGGAAATCTTAAGTTATTTGTTATTAAAAACGGGGGACCGCCATTAATGGGCAGGTCGTGGTTGCGTCAACTGAATATCGACAATATTCAGATTAATGAAATGATTATGAACTTATCGGATAATAGTTTGGTTGATCAATTGAAATATGAATTTCCCTCAGTGGTTGCCCCTGGTCTGGGAACATGTACAAAAAAAATGGTATTAAGGCTAAATGATACAACTCCTGTCTATATAAAAGCGAGGCAGTTGCCATTGGCGTTGCGTAAGCCCGTAGAACTTGAACTGGAACGGTTAGAGGCTGAGGGTACGATTCGCAAAGTCGAGTATTCCGATTACGGGACACCGATTGTCCCAGTTATTAAAAAGTCAGGGGAGGTACGAATTTGTGGCGATTATAAAGTAACGGTAAACCCCAAATTAATACGCGAACCGTACCCGATGCCACGAATCGAAGAACTGTTTGCAGCCTTAAGTGGCGGTGAAAGGTATTCAAAAATCGACCTTACGAACGCGTACCAGCAGTTTTTTTTGGATGAGGCTTCTCAGGCATGCACGGCCATCACTACCCATGTGGGAACGTTCGTTTATCAGCGAACGCCGTTCGGACTTACTTGCATTCCCGAGAAGTTTCAAAAGTTTATGGAAGAGACGCTTAAGGGCTTAAAAGGAGTCGTCAATTTTATCGATGACATTGCTGTCACTGGAGTTAATGAAGCAGATCATATTGCTAACTTAAAAGCCGTGTTATGTCGGTTGCGTGACGTGGGTTTAAGGATTAAGCTTGAAAAATGTGCATTCATGCAAAATAGTATAAAATACGTCGGCTTTATTATCGACAAGCACGGTTTGCACCCGGACCCAAATAAAATTAAAGCCACTGTTGACGCTCCTCCACCCACCGATTTGACACAACTTCGATCCTTCCTGGGTCTGGTCAATTATTATGCTAAATTCATTCCGCGCCTTAGCACAGTACTGCATCCAATGCACCAATTATTACGCAAGAATTCTAATTGGGTCTGGTCAAATGAATGTCAAACTGCGTTTCAAAGGGTCAAAGACGTTATTTTAGGTAGTGACGTATTGGTTCATTATAATCCAAATTTGCCCCTGGTCCTTGCGGTGGACAGTAGTTCCTATGGCATTGGCAGCGTGTTATCACACCGGTTTCCGAATGGCGATGAGCGCCCGATTTGTTTTGCATCGCGGACCTTAAATGTAGCAGAGCGAGCTTATAGTCAATTGGACAAAGAAGCGTTAGCAATTATTAATGGTGTGATTAAGCACCATCAATACCTTTACGGTCGCCATTTTATCATAAAGACTGATCATAAGCCACTGACGTTTATATTTGGGCCAAAATTTGGGCTACCCCAAACGGCAGCTAGTAGGCTACAAAGATATGCGACTAGGCTGGCGTCGTATGATTTCGAAATAGAGTTTGTTAAGTCCCAAGAAAACGGTAATGTTGATGCGCTCTCACGATTGCCTCTGCCTCGGGAACATAAACTTTGTAATGAGCTGGATTCGGTTTCTTACATGCATTACGTAGAAGAAACATTTCCGATTAGTGCGAGCGAGGTGGCTGCGGCAACAAAAAGAGACGGCATTTTAAAAAAAATATCCCACTATGTAATAAACGGTTGGCCCCATGTAGTTTCAAGCGAGCTTGAAAAACCGTATTATTTTCGTAAAGACAATTTGTCCATTGATAGAGGTTGTTTATTATATAACCACAGAGTAATCATACCCGAACCATTGAGAAAACAAGTACTCCACGAACTACACGAAGGGCACCTGGGCATTGTCAAAATGAAGAACACCGCGAGAAGCTATGTGTACTGGCCTAATTTAGATTCGGAAATCGAAGCGATCAGTAAAGCATGTCACGCTTGTCTGCAGCAGCGTGACGCGCCCGCGCGTTCTTTGTTACATCCCTGGGCTTTCCCTACTCGCCCTTGGCAAAGAGTACACACTGACTTTGCTGAATTTCAAGGGAAGCATTATTTAGTGACTGTTGACGCCCACAGTAAGTGGATAGAAGTGCAGAAAATGTCAAGCACAAATGCTGGGGCTACAATTGCAAAGCTGCAGGAAATATTCGCGCGTTTTGGTCTCCCTTCTCAGTTGGTAAGCGATGGAGGACCACCGTTTGGGTCAAACGAGTTTTCCAATTTTATGAATAAAAATTTTATAACGCATACGATTACGAGCCCTTACAGGCCAGCTGGGAACGGGGCAGCAGAAAACGGAGTTAAGTCGGTAAAACGAACGATGAAAAAAGCTGTACATGACGGGGTAAATGTCGACACAGCAGTTACTAAATTTCTATTTCACTATCGCAACTGCGAGCACGCCACTACCGGTGTGGCGCCGGCCGTTGCGATGCTTGGCAGACGGCTCCGCTGCCGCCTGGACGTACTCAGGCCAAGTGCTGAGCGCGCCAGCGAGGAGGCGGCAGCGAACGCGGCGCGGCTGCGGCCGGGCGCCGAGCGGCACGTCGCGCTCGGAGACCACGTGTTGGCGCGGGAGTATCGCGCGCGCGCTGATAAGTGGGCTCCGGCTGTTGTGCAAGCGCGCAATGCACCCCTTACCTACCGCGTACGCACCTCTGATGGACGTGAATTAAAAAGACATATTGACCAAATATTGCCCAATAAATCCCTTACATCACTGCGACATTCATCGATTCATTTAGATGAAAATGAACATACTACTTCCGAAGATGAATTCGATGATGCAAGCGATGATAGCAATCAGACAAAAACCGGAGACGTAATCGCAGACACTTCGACTCCTACTAGGTCTGTTGTTGCTCAAGTACAACCGAAACCGGCTCAAGCATCGGTAGATAAGCGTGAACAACCCAAGATGCGTACTAAACGTTCATGTCTGTTTCAGGGAAAATATCAATAATCACGATAGTATGGGTGTATATAGGTGGTTGGGAATGGATTGTAGGCTTCAATCATACAACACTACACTCTATTCATATTTTTTTTTGTTAGAAAGTAATACCTAGCATACCTACCTTCTTTCTTGACAGCTATATCTATCCATTAATTGTAATTTAGAATAAGCGGTATACACGACCTATGATGAAAGGTTTTACTCATTTCATTAGTCATAAGTTATAATAGGTATTTAAGCTTCTGTTGATTGTAAGGAAAACTTGCGAGGTAAATTGTACACCTAGTTAATATATTGTTTTTTCTCTTTCATTTCTCTGTTATATTTAGGATGTTTTAGCGGTTTAATCAGTTAATTATATTTATAGTTGTATATTATATTATATTTATGCAAGATTGGGTTGTGGTTGGATAGTATGGGTATGGCCATGAACAAACACGTATACAATTTATTCCTGTAAATGTATATTGTAGTTTCTTATAACATAAGTACCAATATTTTTGGTTAGTGATTAAAAATGTAAAAGTATACCTACCCAGCATGTTAAGCCATGGATATCGAACTTGGTTGAATTGTTTACCTACTAGTTATAACTATGTGTATAACTTTTTGTGGTTAGCGTTTTCATTTAAAGGGGGGACGTGTAGGGTACGTGATTATTATTTAGTTATTAGTATGAGGGTAGTACAATAAACGTCAGTTATTCACCGGACTCGAAGGCTTTTATTTGTCCCAATAAACTAACGTAATATATTACTCAAATAATAATATCTTTTATACATACAATAAAACTGTGACTGGACTAAATCTGTACATTGAATATTTTTTGAAAATTTTCATTACATTATTCATATTCATATTCATATTCATATTCATTTATTGTGCTCACATATAATAACATTACACTTAGATATAGAAATAGAAACATTTTTTTGTGAATTGCTTGTCTGTCTGTCTGTCTCTTTGAAAACGCATCACGCTGGAACTACTGAACGTGTTTCGCTGAAATTTGGTATGGTTATAGTTATTTTTCAGAATAACATTAGGAAGGTTTTTGGTTTCTAAAACGGCCAAGTGCGGGTTGCGCGAAGAAACAAGAATGAAATTTTTATGCAAGGATGTTTTTGTTTGTATATTATTTTTTTATACTCATCCTGTCGAAGGGAAGAGAGTAAGGAGAGGAGAAAAGATAGAGGAATGAAAGGGTTCTCAATTGAAAGGAGGTAGGCGAAGCCTACTGCTTCCTTCGCCGGCCCATCCGTTCATCCTTTTTCCCTATCTTTTTCCCTTTCACTTCCCTCTTCCCATGAACACAGAGTTAAAACCGAAGCCGAGGCGGGTCAACAAGTTATTTTATAAAACCTCGACCATCAAATTGGCAAAGCGCTGAGTTTAATAACAGAGGCGAGAAGAGCTGTAGATCCAATGGCATACCATGCCTTGTCTCTGTGGACTATACCATCACAGACTACAAATGATTATAAAATATTAGCATCTAAAATATGGGTTCTCAAATAAAGCAACCTTTTGCTACCTTAGCGATCAAACATTCATAGTCAACACATAAATATTCAAGTCCACCCGAGAACGAAAAATAAAATTTAAAAAGTGGAGGATCGCTCCCCGGTTGGCCGTACATTTTGTATGACGCGGTACAGATATGGAAGATAAGCTCGGTTTAGAATCGAGCTGGAAATTGTAAAGCCCGATGTTTTCAAAAGGCCGTTTAGTTGGAATATTTTCGGCAGTTTTTAACTAAAACCGCTGTATAAATGGATGAATTGGAGCTATATTTATATACAAAACATCGTGAATAAGAAACGAGATTTATTATTGTCGGCCAGTTTTTTTCAACTGCTGATTATGACGTATTAAACGGTCATCATCATCAACAGACTGAAGTCGTCCACTGCTGAACATAGGCCTCCCCAACCATTCTTCCCCATCGGTTATTAAACGGTAGATTACACTAAAAAACTGACAGTTGAAAATATCTCCAAAAGCCAAGGAACTATACGTTTCCTTGTAGCTGGAACGGCCTTTGTGCGATGGATCTTTGTTGAAAATGTTTTTTTTTTCTATTTGATTTTGTAATTACATTTCGGGAAACTAATGGGTTTCAAAATTCGAAAATTTAGTTTTCTTCTTAGACGTAATTTTCCTACTAACAAAGAATCATAGTTGCCCGTGAGAGAATTACAATAAGCTTATAATAAAATTTTAATTGTAAAGTAACACATTTCAATTAGGACGATCGAATTTTGTTACACCTACTTCCCAATACAAAACTCATTACCGAGTTGGCCTCATAAATAAATTAGGAAAGTCCATCGGAAAATGACGCCCACACAAATATGTATTACATTAAAACTTTTAACGTTACCTACATTAAAAGTCAGTTTAGACATAAAGCGATCCAAGCACGAAGTATTCGAGAACCCGCCCCCTCAAAGTCCGAAAGTTTGATGGTCCGATCCGGATTTTTCATCTCCCGACTTATTTGAAATTATAATTTGCTGCTAAGAAATCGAATCAAAATTCCATTTAAAGTTGATATTTCAATATTTTGTTATAGCACAGATGTCGGTTACGAGCTTACGAGGCTGTTGCGGGTCGCGTTGTGCTGTGGGACATAGTAGCGGTGATATTTAGGGCCACTACTACGCTGCCGGATGCAAGTTTTACTTGAAATTTGAGTTTAATAATACTGTAATATGCATCGTCAAGAAAGAAGCATTTTAATCCCGTAAAGAAAAATAACCAGCTCTCTGTAAATTGAACTTAAAGACTTATCGCGTAAATCTCAATGTATAGTTGAAAGGTCACCCAAATAGGATTAAACTTAACAACGGGTTCAAGCGAGGGAAGTTACCTTTACAAATCAACGAAGGTATCTTTTCAATCTAAAGGTCCTGGAGACCGAAGTACTTATTCCAGAATCACAAATGCCGTCCAATCCTTAGATATTCAAATTTCATAACACAAAGAACCTTTATTCGGGTTTGGAACACAACTAGTAAGAACAATTTAAATCCTAAATAGCCGTCTAAAGACAATGGAAGCCAATTTTACTCTTTGAAGAACCATTCTCTTTATTCGCTTTAGTATTTTATGGAATAGTAACGTAAATTTCAATTTATCTTTCAAAAGGTCGAGGTTGAAACATGTAATTAATTGAGTTGAGCACTGGGAGGAGCATTCGTAGTTCTTTATAACATTTCTTCATTACCATATTACACCAAAAACGAACTACTAAAAAGCAACGAATGAAATTTTATTCATTCCGTATAATTATACATTATCTATCTTCTACATAAATAAACATGAATTTAAAATGGAGATCCACAAATTAATGCAAACGTGGTGCTCAGGGACACATCATAGAGATAAGACATATTATCATATTATAGTTCACTAGATCTTTGCTACTGCCTAAACTACGCGGCACGCCATACGTGCCGTATTGCTTTAGATGGCGATGTTGGCATCCGTAATTTTCTTAATTCTTGCCCCCTTACTAATAAACAGTGTGTAGCGAATGTATAGTTATTTAGTGTTTTGTCTTTCTCTGTTGAGTTTGAAATGGGCAGAGATAAAACAAGAGAAAACACCGAGTAGCAGCTATTCTGCTGTTATGCAGTGTTTATCGCTAATGGGGTTAGTGAATAGAAATAATCTCGCTATTCACTGTATGAAGCCCTTTTTGTGTCACAACCTTCCGCGAGAGTAATATGAGTTTTATGTGGTTTGTTTCAAGGTGGCTGCACAAAAAACTGCAGTGAGTTAATTATTTCTGAGGATAACGAGGTTACAATCCATACCAATGTGTGAGTATAGGATAAATAGCTCAGTGGTATACGCAATCAGATAGAAATCAGCAAACTTCTGATTCGGATTCATAAATAAATGCAAATAACACAACAGTCTTCAGTAAAATTGAACCTCTATTTTTTCTTTGTGTAGGTTTTAGCGACTTCAATGAAATCACAACAAAGTCTTTTACCTTGTTGATTTCTTAGTGCCTAGTTACAGAATAATAAATGAAGCTCAAAAAGTTAGACGTTCCTAAACACGAAATGAAAACATCTGATGAACAATTTTTTATACAAAAAAGCAATAAGCTTCCGGATAACTAAAAGATAATAAACAATAATATCTAAGCACCGTAGACATAATCAGCTGTATAGAAAGTGAATAAACGAAACGGAAATTATAATGATGAAATTAAGGAAAAAAAACGTTTCCAAATTTATAAAACGCAAATTATTTCCCGCTAAGTAAATGCTAACAAAACTTCGTACAAAAAAAGTGTGTATCAGCAATCCATCAGAAAGGCACGAGCCTCACTCCATCTAGATAATGATGATGTTGTAGAGAGAAAAGGGAATTATAACAAAGAGAAGTACCTAATAAAGATCGAGCATCGGAATATAAATAATCCAGTCAATGGTACGGAAAAAGTCATGACTAAGGAACTCAACGAGCATTCTTTTAAAGACGATTATTGGAACGGTACTGGCTGCAGGGAAGACATCAAGGTATTTATTTATTCTATAGTATATCTTCATATTATTATATTGGCATGTTAAGGTAAAATATATTAAAATTGAAAAAAGTCACAGTAACTCACAGAGCCTATCACAAAAAGTCGCTGGGCAATCGCCTTTTTTAGTTTTAGGTCCAGTCTGATACTGTCTTTGACTGCATTGTCGTCACTCATTGTGCAACATTTTATTTATTTATGTCTAAAAACTCTTGGAAGGGTAAAATCAGCATTCAAAATCAATGCTTAAGGTGGAACGTCACACATGCGCGGCAAATTCAAATTTTCTTGCGTTCTTTTGCCAACAATAACTTAATTACTCGACGTGATTACATGAAAATTAATTTTGCGGAAATAAATAGAATGAAATTAGTTTTCATGTAATCACATTGAGTAATTAAGCTATTATTGGCAAAAGAACGCAAGAAAATTTGAATTTGCCGCGCGAGTGTATCGTTCCACCTTAAAGAAAAAAAAAAAAAAAAAAGAACACAAATGAGACTGACATATATATTATTTTTGAAAGCAAGATGTCCATTTACAATACCAGTATGCAAAAACTACACAAAATACTAAATAATGTCACAACTCCAATTTTCACTCCTATTGATGTATACTAAAATAAACAAATTTTACCAATACATCAAACGTCCATTAGTAAAATGAATAATCTATAAGCAACGCGTCTCATTGTTTTGCCGCAAACTGACAAATATCAATCAATAAGAAAAGGAACAACGAGGAAACATAATTTTATTAGTAAAACAGACCTGTATTGTAGAGTATTGGTTATTTTATAAGTATTGTGTTGTGACAGGTTATTATAAATGTTACCGTAAAAGTCTGCATATAGTCAACTGGATAAAGAGGACGTCAATCATGCACAAGTTTGAAGGTCAAAATCATTCATCCGTCAGTATTATCCGTCCTGTTCATTTACATAAGCTCCACAAGCTTATTATAAAAAAACAATATACATACAAGAGCATACAAATTATTAAAGGGTGCAAAACAGAGTCATCTACTAAAAATATTTTTTTATGTTAGTGAATGACGAGACGAGCTGGTCGTTCGCCTGGTGTTAAGTGACACGGCCGCCCATAACAGATTGCGGTGTCACTCGGAACTCTAAAAGTATGAAAGATTTGATCGCGTTCGCGGACATCATGCACCTCGATGTTTTGACGTTTGAAGTTTATTTTATAACAATATTAACCAGATTTGGGCATCCCTATATAACTCGATGTTTATTATTCCACTCTTATCGTGCTTTCAGTTTTATTACAATTATAAAATACTTCGTGATAAAATCTTAATTAAAACATAACAAATGAAGGTTCAGCGCTGGAAACAAACGTCTTTTTTAACCATTTTGTAATTTAATAGACTATATTTAACACGAGCTCTGGTTAACAAAACATTTCCTTTCTGTTCCTTCCTGGTATATTTATTGTATAATTTGCTCTTTTATTATTCAAACTTTGCAATTTTATCATAATTCATTATAGTTTTGCTAAAAATCAATGAATTGCCGAAGATCATTTGTTGTTGTCGTTGAACCATGACGCCACGCCTCTATCAAAAGGATGAAAAACAACTTTCAAAAGCTAGCGTATATTCTAGTCAAAATGAAACCTTCCTGTTTAAACCATAATTCAAGTAATCCCCGTAACATACAGAATCAATAACTCACCGTCTGTCCTCCTAATGGGAGGGCGTTTAACTAAATGAGGTCAAAGCCACTCTGTTTTGGGACAACAAATAAAACGGGAATTGATCCTCCCACTGAAGGCTTATTGGCTTAATTATCCGCCCGAATAAAGAAAATACAACGTTTAATTGAAAACGGAATACTGGAAGCGAACGTAATAATTTATTTAATGCAGAAAGAACATCAAAGACAAAATAATACCTAGCCTTGTCAAGCTTCGAGAAAGTTGATTTTGGAGAGATACTTTAAAAAGAAGTTAATTTTATTTTGTATTACGTCGTAATGTTTTTGGCGATAATAAACAGTCAACTAAAGGAATTAATTTAGGGATTTCAGAATCATCGTTGAATTGGTAACCAATAATCCAAGAATTATTTAGTGAAGATCTCATAGAATTAAGCTACTGAGATTCAGACATTACTTACTTGTGAAGATAAGTTACAATACTGAGATTTGTTGAGAACAAAATATATTTTCTTGAAAACGACACTATTAGAAATATCATCCCGCAATAATAGATACCATATGATTCCGTTTTCATCATCATAAACTTAAGTAAGAATAGGTATTTGTCTATATATAACCTAACCTCATTTTGCCTCTTCCGTCTCCACTGTCTTATTTACATTGGTTTTAGTAACATTCCTAGCCAATGCAATACTATAAAGAAGCACTGAATCTTCCAGACAATGGCTATATCTTGGAAGGTCTACTAACACAATTTCCTCTCCAGTTCTTTCGGGCAAGCAATTATTCACCAATTTAAAGTCTAGCGTCCCCATGGCCCGGTTTCGCCGTAAAACTGCGAGACGCGGGCTCGCTCTGACCTTACAATGCATACTCTGAATTCCAGTACCTAAAATTGGATTGCTTTTGTAAGATGTTTTAGTCGATGCAAAGGGTTTTGTTTTGAGATTGGTGATGTGTCGTGGGGATCGTCAATAGTTTTCCTACCATTATTAATCTCCATCGAGTTTCACCTACAAAAACAGTTTATTGAGTGCGATTGTCATTTGTTTCAGAAATGATTATGCAGAATCGTCACGGGGACTTTTACCACATCTGCGCATATAACACCGTAGGATAGAATGGCTAAAATCTGCGGCACTATGTACTATAATTAATTACCTATTAATGTACATCTATCTATTGCAGTCTCTTCCCCCGGAAACAACTCGCATTGCATTTCTTATGGATGTTGATTTTGATACGAAAATAATCATGATTATATTATGAGGCTCATACTCTTGAGCATGTTCGTTGTGAAAAAGTTAGAAAGTTACTTTTACTTGTACGCTTCATTGTATCGAAAATATAATTATCCATATTGACTAAAGTAGAGACAATTAAACATCACCAATGGTTAATCTATGGAAACCAAATTAACGTGTTCTTCAAATCACATGTTATTAATTCCTTTGTTAGTACTGTGTAACTTTTCTTTTGTATTTTTTGTTGCTGAGACATTTTAAGCGCAGATTAGATAATAGTTACTATCTAAAGTGGTTAGTAACCGTGGTTCAGTTTGTTTTTATCAGAGACCATCAACTGTTTCGTAGAGGCCCTGGGTCAGTCTACCCTCGTCGATGTTTATCTGCAGCAGCGTCGGCCGGAGTATCGCCTTGGCCGCGGATTTGCTCGCTTTTATCCCGAATTTATCGTTTGTCCACCTCGCCGGGACAATGCTACTTTACTGGATTCAGGAGGCATTATTTTTGATCTTGTTTGCGAGAATTGGGTTAGGGAAGTCATTTACTTGACGTAATTAATATCATGTTTTAATCAGATGGAATTTTAGCTGTAGTTGAAACAGTATGTTGGTTCCTGGAAGATGATTAAACAATTTGAATCACGTCATCAACTCTATACATTTTCATTGCTGGGACACAGACCTTCTCTTACAGAGAGAGAGAGTTTAAGCTGTAATCTATCACACTGACCAAGTGCGGGTTGGTGGATAACACAAGTTCTCAAATTTTGTTATTCTTGAACAGGTTTCCTTATGATGTTTTGTTTCACCGTTGTAAGAGCACCGTGCGCATAACTGGAAATTTCACTCAAGTTTGAAACGCACGGACTAACACTGAGCTGTTTAATATAGTTGATTATGTTTAGTGCATTCTGTATGAGAATTAATGACGTGACGAGCTAGTCGATCACCTGATGTTAAGCGACTCGGCCGCCCAAAACAGCTGCAGTGTTACTCGGAACTTTAAAATAATAAAGTTCGACGTGACACTGCACTGCGCACGTCTTACTGAGACATCACAGTCTAGTAATTAAAGTCTCATTTGCCCAGTAATTTCACAATTTTTATTTCTATGCCCTTAAGTTTGACTACTCTTAACTTCGCACTTATCTCTACATCGTGCTCAAATTGTATCGAGTACGTCATATAGGGACAAGTGCATACTTAGGAGCCGTCAAACTTTAGTGCAGACGACCATAAGATTAGTACGATGTCTCATAGATCACGCGCGTAAATGGCGTGCTAAAGTTCATATCACTTTACACTTTACATTAAAGTAATTATATGTTTTACATTGTTCAATGTGTCGTTATTATCTGCTCTGAGTATAGTTGAGGCCGCTAGGTTATCTTTATTTATTTGCGAGCAGGTTTTGTACGAACAAAGTCGCGCAACGAGCTATGGAAAGAGCTATGCTCGGTGTTTCCCTGCGAGATAAGATCCAGAATGAGGAGATGCGCAGGAAAACTAAAGTGATCGATAGAGCTCTTAGAATTAGCAAGTTGAAATGGCAATAGGCAGGCCACATCGCTCGTAGAACTGAAAACCGATGGGGAAGAAAGGTTCTCGAGTGGTAACCACAAACCGGAAGACGCAGCGTGGGTCGGCCCCCACTCGGTGGACCGACGATCTGGTGAAAGCCGCGGGGAGCCGATGGATGCAGGACGCGAGCAGCCGTTCAAAGTGACTCTCTCTGAGGGAGGCCTATGTTCAGTAGTGGGCGTCTTCAGGCTGTTGATGGTGATGATGATGATGATGGTGATGAAAAAACAAGGAGCCATCATATTTTTATCTGGTTCAATTATGTTTACTTGTTCTCATAACTAATATTTGAATTCTAATAATCTCTCTGATTTACTCTAAAATGACACTGAGCACAGGTACATTTTTATGTAAAATAGGTAAGTATGTACTGATAACTATTTGATTTACTTACCTCGAAGGTTCGAATCACAGACATAGAATATTTTCGTATTTGAATAGACTTACACGATTTTCTCTAAATTTTTTTTCCTAAATTCCTTTTATCCATTGCACGTACTTTAGTACACAAAGCACAAAAACGTAAAACTAATACCTATTTAATTGCAACCCAATCTCACTCCTGACACGACTAAACACGTCTGATAGCAGCCAGAGGCAGAAACAAAAACGAAACACAGTTACCAAAGATTCTCAAACTTGTGCCGGCGTTAATGATACCCACCAAACGACCATAAAACTAAGTAAATCGTGAAAAGCGATACGCGTATTGAGCGCGGGAAGATACGTGGTACGTGACCGGAGTTAGATACGCGAGAGGATTAAAAACGAAATATCGTGACATCTTAGAACGGCGCGGCGGCAGAGTTGATAGGTTTGGTTTAGTTTCGATTTTGCTGCTGTATAAAATCTGATATAGATGCTGTCAATTTCGCATACTTACGTACCCAATTAGTTTCGAAGTCAAATAAGTTAATGTCAAAGTCACTAAAGATAATGTCCATTTTTTTTGTGATATAGGTTCTTACTATTGACTCTAAAAGAAAAACAAATGTGGCTCAGGGGCTACTCGTACGATATTCAAACTTAGATATACCATGGTTCGAATCCCACTCGATCCCTAAGTAATATATTTTGAAATTATTTGTGGAATAAGCACTATTGTTCTCAAAACGGTAACGGAAAACATCACTCAAGAGAAAACCGGCCTGTTCAAGACTCAAATCTTCACCACCAACCAGCACTTCGTCAACGTGGTAGATTATGACTGTCTCCTTGGGAGAGAAGTTCTGTGTCCCAGTAGTGAACTGCTGGTGACATTATTATTACCTATTATAATAAAATGAGATAGATGCAAACTAAATGATAGATTTATGCATTTGGTTTAAATTATCGTAATTTGTACAGCAGTAGGTATAATGAGACTTTGAATCTGAACTAACATTAAAAAACAAGCAAAGTTGATGCTGCTCCTAAATATATTATTAAAGACAGGCAAACAAATATTTTCATCTTAAGAATACCTAATATTTTCCTCCCACAACCAATCTCGTTCCTCCCTCACCGCACGTCACGTAGTCCCCGAAGACACAAACAACCAGTTACTGAAGATTTTCCAAGTCGTGCCGGCGTTAATGATACGGCTCCAAACGCGGAACATAAAACCAGTAAAACTAAGTCAATCGCGGTAAGCGATCGCAGCGATACGCGCATAGAGCGGAGAGATACGCCGATACGTGACCCGGTTTTGATACGCGTGGGGATTAAAAACGAAACAATCGGGACATTTTAGAATAGCTGACAGTACCTAAACGTAGCAATTTTTTACATTTTCTCTTGTGCAAAGTTTATAAAATGGCGTACTTTAGCAAGTGCTATAACCCACTTATAGAGCCATGCCTAAACGTAATTTTTAAATTAACGCGATTACTTGAACTATTTTAAACTATTTTATCTTATTGATAAGAGAAAATATTTATCAATACAAAGTCATGAAGTCTAAAACATGCAGAGCGAATAAAAAAAAACCTGGGACAAAAGAAAAGGCAGTTTGTGACGAAAATTTAGGATTGATTTATTTTTAGTCTTGTTCAAATGGAATGAATTAATCAAAAGAAAGCTTTAGATCGTTAGCTAACGATGTGATGAAAATATGCCTTACTTTTAACACTAAACGATTTATTTAAGTACGTCTTTACTAATGACTGCTTCAACATTTACTGGCAGATAATTTTCAAAATTTTTTAAGTTATTCGTTTCAAGTTGTGCTAGTCGAATAGTTTGATGATTAATTATTGATGCTAAATGAGTAAATTGTATTCTAATAATTTAATAACATCTTATATTAAACTATTAACCGATCGATGGTGCCTGAAAATACTTTTAGAAATCTCATGCAATATTTTAAGATTGATTCAAATGAAATTGAAGATGAGGAATTAAATTTGTTTTTTTTTTTCAGAATTAGTATAACTAATGAATTAAGTTGATACTGGGATATGGGGTATGTTCTTAACTATAACAGTCATAGAAGCGTTTATCACACTAATATTATAAAAGCGAAAGTTTGTATGTGTGTTTGTGTGTATGTGTGTATGTTTGTTACTCCTTCACGCTCAAAGGGCTGGACGGATTTGGATGAAATTTGGAATAGAGATAGCTTATATACTGGATAACCACATAGGCTACTCTTTATCTGCGGGTGAAGCCGCGGGGCGCAGCTAGTATTATTAATAAAGAAAACTTTAACTCTCAAGTTCAAATAGGAAAAAATTTAAACAAACAACAACAAACAAACAACACACAAAGTTAGTTAAGTTAAGTTAAACAATGGCCAAAAACCCTAAAAGAATAATGAGAACAAGTGATGAACTGCTGAGACGGCGTAACAGCATGATGACATAAGAGATCAACGAAATAAATAAACGCAGTCACGAACAACGTATCAGAAAAACCATTTTTATATATAAACTCGCAAATCAGATAATCCAAATTGGTTTTTAGACGTAAACTCAATTTTGACGTGTATTTTACTTTATCGCGACGGCAGATAAATTGGTCGAGATACGGCGAAGTGTGGCAAAGTGAGAATGTAATATACCTCAGTTGTCGATGTCGGGGAATTTGCAGATGCTACCCGCGATAAGGTGCAGGTGATCGGAACTGTAGAGAAATAAAATGGATTTGGAAATGGGGAAATATAAGACGACTGCTATGTTTCCAAAATAGAGTTTAACAGACTAATCCTTTTAAGAGGTATCGCAAACAGACCATAAAACACTTTTTAACGGACTTAATGTTGTTGATCTCTCGAACTTTACTGTGTCTTCCTAATAATTCTATTGTAGAACTTTGTGATTTTCTCTGTTGCAAATAAGTACTTTTCTTATTATTTTCTTTCGATGTCTGCATTTTTGTATCCATACTTTGGGAATTTGATTTTCGGTTCGTTTTTATCTCAAACCTATGTTAACGGTGCCTAAATGACTTATTTAATTACTGCTATTACTATCAGGAAATAAAAGTCAAAACTTACAAACTAAGGCAAATCTTAAACGGTGGCAGATGCTACTTTAATCGTCCAACTAATCACTTTAAAACTTTTCTAACTTTTACTCTCAATTATTTTAACTGAAATTCCCATTAAAATATTAAAAGCTTTACTTTCTCGAGTCTTGGACAAGAGAACATTGTTGTTATGGCAAGTAATAACAGCGTCTACGCGTAACTTGGTTAGGCTATTAGTCAAATTAGTCAAAAAAATGAGACGCAACGTTTAGATTTGTATTTTATACTGGTTAGTTCTTGCACGCGTGGGGTGTGGCTCTATAAGCAAACAGCTCGCCTAGTTTTTTCAGACGGTCAGTGCACCATGTAGGTACTTGGTTTATGTAAACGATCTTTCAAAAGCAGATAAGCTTCATGAATTGGTTTGCCGCTCAGTTTTTATCTAGTGCGTAACAAATTAAATTTATTCTATTAGTACGAAGTATTATTTTGACTCATCATCAACAGCCTGAAGACATCCGCTGCTGAACATAGGCGTCCCCCAGAGAGCGCCACCTTGAGAGGCTGCTCGCCTCTTGCATCTATCGGCTCCCCGTGGTTCTCACCAGTTCGTCGGTCCACCGAATGGAGGGCCAGCCTACGCTGCGTCTTCCGGTTCGTGATCGCTACTCGAGAACCTTTCTTCCCCATCGATTGTCAGTTCTGCGAGCGATGTGTGGCCTGCCCATTGCCATTTCAACTTGCTAATTCTAAGAGCTATATCGGTCACTTTAGTTCTCATGCGTATCCCCTCATTCCGGAGCTCGCAGGGAAACACCGAGCATAGCTCTCTCCATAGCTCACTGCGCAACTTTGAGCTTACTAATTAGGCGAACAGTAAGAGACCACGTTTCAGTTCCATAAGTCGTCACATCATTATTTTGGCCAAGTAATTGGAAAAATAAGTAGGTATATTAAAAATGTGAACGAACTGTACAGAGATTATGGTGTTCTTTATAGTGATCTCTTCGCAGAACCACGTTAAAGTTACTCTTTAGGATACACACTGTAACAACACCCTATATTTAACTCTTTAATAATAATAAATAATTAATTAAATTCACCGGAAATTCTAAAACTAATCATACGTTAAAAAGTTATTAAAGTTTGATGACTATTTTAGACTACCTATTTTAATGTTTATGGCCTTGTGAATCGTCACCTAATAAATGGTAGAACCGTACGTTGTGATAGTGTAGTAATCCAAATCCTTTTAAAGTAATGAGACAATACCTAACTAACATCTAACCTATTCAATAAGCTTAAATTAATTTAAAATATTCATCGTCCTACAAATAATTGCTATTTAATCCCCTGATGAACACTATTCCTATACTCTGAGTAACCGAACTGAAATTTCCACATAAAATCATATTATGCACCAATCAATATATTTCTTACTATACTTCCGAAACTTTGAAATTGTGATAATGAATAATCTTTTCCTGCGCAAGTAGAACATTATAGATCCTAGTCATGGACAAAACTGGAAGTAAATTAATTCATCACGATGACCGTCATATGAAATAAACATAAAATGTAAATAAAGTGTAGGTAAAACGTAAGTAATTGTATTGCTAACTGAGTTTAAGCTTGTTATATAGCAAAGTCATAGTAAACTCTATTTGTTTATCATAACTCTGACATAGGAGCCCCGCCTCCGCTCCAATGCTGTGGGTCTCGACTACCTGACTGGTTAACCCTCCACTATTTAGTGCTTGAAATTTCCCACACGGAGGAACCGTGTGTGAAATTCCCCCACACTAAGAGAAATTTGATTTTACTAAATTTTGTTCTATTTATCCCAAGTCAGTACGTCAGTTTCCCCATCTACCTATTCTTATCTACTTATCTAGTTTGGACTCCAAAAGGTGCAAGGGACAAGAGGACATTATTTTTTTCCCAAATCCTAACAAAATAGACATCACCTTAGTTCATTGTGAGTCTATCTAATACGTACTACATTCGGTATAAGACAGACTCTAAAATTAGCTCAATCTTTTAATCTCTCCTAACTTCCGTCTAAAGATTATTCATATTATCGTAGATTCTATATCGTCAGCATGCAGTGGAATAAACAGTAGTATTCGTTTAACTATAAATATTTATTCGAATTCAATGATCTGTTTAGTGGTATTCAGGTTGTCTCTATTTTCCAGAACTTGTATTGAAAAGTAATCTAAAAAATCCCGTTTATATAATTTAGGTATTATATTTCCTTATTAATATAGTAATAGATTATTAATGCTATTTCCTAACAACAAGATATTCTCATTCGAATCTTTAAATTAGTTACCCCTATCCGTTTGGTAAGGAGATCACTAACAGGTACTGCTGTGCTTGACCCAAGACACGAAGGACAATTTCTTATCAATAGTACTTTAAATGTTTTAATAGAATAAAAGGTAAAACTCTTATTGAAAAATCAATCAAACTAACCCAACTCTGAATTCCACTAAATTGATCTATAAACAAACACGAACAACCCTAAACTATGAATAAATTCCCGGTAGTTATTTAACTATTGCACAAGCATTACGTATTTCGATCCTAGAGCGAAACTCAATTACGATTTTATTTAAGTTACTCGCAAATGATTTTAAACAGAGAACAAATTACCAATAGCTATCTAAGTAAAAGGAATAAATTCCCAGTCGTTACTAGTTCCCGGTAGTTCTTTAACTATCGTTCAAGTATTACCTATTTCGCAACTAGAAAACAAAACGTTCGTTTCCTTGTAGGAATATGATCCCTCCAACTCTGCTAAGTAAAATTCCGCCTAGAATCCGCTAAGAAAATACCTATCTTTTTATGCATATTGTAATAACCGTGTAGGAATAGAACCTTTTTCATATCCTCCGTAGAACATCGCAAAACCAGATAAAGAAATACCTTCCTACACCACAGAATAGATGAATAGTACAACGTACTTTTACCACAAAATAGATTTATAGAATTACGTATTTATACTAATATGATCCGCAACATTAACGACAATAATTTTTCAGTTGAGACTAAGTCACGAAAACTAATGTGATGAATCGTACTCAAACACATTCCCCTTTCTATCTCTACTGTAGTTTCACAAAAGCTTGTGCCAGCTATAGAAAATACCTACTTATACCTTTGCAGCGTTGCTCTCTGTACATTAAATCCTTCTGTGATCACCCAGCTTTCCGTCAAAAGCAAGGTCCACGACAACTAGCTCTACAATAATCACCCACAGCTTCAACCTTCGAGAAAACTTGGATTATAATTTTATAACCTTGATAATTTACGTATTGTATTTGCACTTTTATTTATTAGTATTTTATTATAATGAATTTATCTTTAGATGTATTTTATACCGCTTTAAATTTATTTAGTTATTTATTGAATTTTATCTATTTCCCTATCACTATTAATTTTCCGCGATTTTCAATATTTTATCCCTAACTTTCCCCTCCTGTGTGTATTCCTCGACTTATAGCTTTTCCCTATACATTAGTGTGTACCCCCAAACACTGGAGATTGCTACAAATCTCACATTTACTTTTAAACGTGCATGTCTGTTCTCGGTGTGTGCAATGAGAACATACCTGATCTAACCCTATGAGAGAACGAGCTGTGACAAAAGCTCTCCAAAGCTAAAACCTGTTGCCACCTAATTTTTACCTTGCATGCGGGACCGGGGTCCATGGGCAGCATACAAGACAAAACCCTATCACTTGGGACAGTTCAGCTTAATTTGCATTTAGGATCCGGGTATCGTATACACGAAGACGGGACAGTTAATCTTTTCAGCCCTCCTTTCAGCCAGAATGCAAACCAAACCAAAAAGGTGGATCCAGATCCTATAACGGAGGCAAAATCTGGTGCAGGTCTCCACAAAACACGCGAACTGCATACCCTAAGCAAAATAAGGGAAGACAAGCTTCGTTGCAATGTTTCAACTTATCTCTTACTGAGTTCCTGGACCCGAGGCATACTTCCCCCCAGATCCAGAATTAATTGAGAGGGCGAATTTATCTAAGAAGTTAACCGAAGATTTTATGTGCATTTTTATTACCAGGTTTCGACTTGCGATCCCCGTGAAATGATTTCATAACTGATCGCGTTTGACAGCTTGGCAGATCTTTTATAACTTTTGCCTGGTCACGTTTAGTAGTGCGCGCGTCGATGTGTTTGTTTCTATATGTTTAAAAGAAAATGTCTTGTCCCAATTTTCTTACTAAAGTACATACAAAATATAATCCCTTTATTCTTATAAAATAACTAGGTGTTTGAAAATTGCGTTTTCATATTGTAACAGCCTAAAAATAAATTTCCGTTAAGATATTCAAAATCCCAACAAAAGCATAATTAAATCTTGTATGAAAAATCACAACCGAGTATGTAATCCGTCTTAATTAATACTTAAAACGTCCTCGTGACTTCTCCTTGTACTATATACACTTTCTCCGAGATCTCTCAATCTATGAAACATATCCCTTCCCGTAATAATTCTAGAAAATATTGTGAATTATTAAAGAACTAGTCTCGCCTAAAATTATTCAACCCTCCTAACGTGGATCCTTTCAATATATAAACAAACTACTCTGCTATCCTTTAAATACTTTCTGCACTCTCTAAAAGATAAAAATCTTTTTATCTTCCGTCTAGAAACAATAATTTCATGAATATAAATACCCCAATAATAGCGTTTGTATGATTATTGTCCCCACTTCAATTTATTAAAGATTTTTCGTTCTCAATTTGCTATAATTTCCCCATACTATTTCATCCGTCTCATTAAAAAGCAAATCCAAGTACCGATCCTAGTCTCCTCCATATCGTATGGTTGTGATACTTCACTAACAAAAGACGACTAAATTATTTTGACAGCTCGATATCGTCCCACACGATTCCTTCTGCTTCGCATTTAAGGGCACGTTATTCCAAAACCGTTCTTTAGTATACCTAAATGGTAAACATGAAATCACTAAAAATATACCTAATTCCAATGTATCCATTCAATCTATTCTATATTTATGATCAATTTAGACTGCCTTGTTAGCCCGGTTGATAGTAGCTCCCCCTCCGAGCTCTAGATCGTGAGTTCTACTCCCATCCAGGACAAACATTTATGTGACGAACACAAACTGTTCTAAGTCTGGATGCTACATCGCATTCTCCGTACGCATTTACAAACAAAAAGTATTTAAGCGTTTTATTTAGTATCAGCTATTTGACCCCGACAATACAAGCCTTGCCTAATCTTCATTTTCGATGAATTCTCCAATCTTCTGCTAACATATCCAGAACTGACAAAAGACCGTCAAAATCTTATAAAAGTACACTAGATGTTTATTTTTCATTAACCTCAATTTGAAATGTAAGTCTCTACGAATAAATCATTACAACTTTTCTCTACCAAAAATATGATAATACTAGTTGCACCCCGCGGTGTTAATCGCGGACAAAAGTATTCTGTATGTTAATCTAGCGTATAAGCTATCTACATTCCAAATTTCATCAAAATCGGTTCAGTAGTTACGAAGATATAAAGTAACGAACATTAACACAAGAACTTTCGCAGTTTTTTTAATATTAGTACGATTATAAATAACGAATAGTACAAAATGATTCCTCAAATTATACGATTTTTATTAAATAAATTCTACCATAATGTAATTTAGTTTGTAATTATTTACTCATCTTACTAATATGTGCGCCTTTATTTCCCGTGCACAATCATTTCTCCTGTCGCGGGAATCGAACCCGCCGCCTCCGAGTTACGATTCGACCTACTCAACCACCCCTCCACTGAGGTTATCAAAACGTACTAGCCTTAACAAAAATTTCTTACGCATGCTCCTACTTTCACCACGCGGGCTTCAGGGATTGGACAATGAAATTAAGAAACATAAATCTGTCACAATTAAATTTGGAATTCCAGGAAATTTTTTGACACATTCAGTGATCGAACGCTCTACGACTAGCAGCTCCCCATATCTAAGTATGAACCTTTTAGTATGAGAATTATTTTGAGGTTTGATTTCTTTTACTATTACCTTATTTTACCACAGATAACCACTTTTACACCTATCTCTACATTTTCTCTATCAGTCAGTGCGATGCCAACGACTATTTCCTTTATTTTTGGACTATTGTTTGTGCGTAAAATGCTTCAATGAAATTATTTCAGTGTTTTTATACTTTAGATAACATTTATAATATTTGTGACGTCACGAGACAGCCTGGATCGTTACAATCGCCCCTAAAATATTTGCGCAGGCGTTTTAAATTTAAAGCCGAAGTAAAATTTTATTCTTTAAAATACATTCACAAATATTAGCAAAACTATAATAAAAATAATTTAAATAATAATTATAACTCTACCACCTCACTTAAGCAATTATAATTTGTTAACGTTTGACTCCAAATTTAAAATGTATTTATAGTTCTGTAGTGTTCCTAACCGTTAAATTTAATTTAAGAGAGCACCTAAAAATAATCAACCTGATAGCAAGTAATTTGCGAAAGAAAAAACACACTTGTATTTTCAATTTGTTTAATATGCAGCATACTGCGTATTAATTTGTCATTAGTTTGAAAAATATTAAATATTACTAATATTAAGTAATTTATTTTCAAAAGTTTAATGTTGTCAATGATAATATTTTTATTTTTAATATACTATTGAATCCATCCTTGAAAACAAACCGTAATTACTTTTCTATTTTAAGCGCCCTCTTAAGCCGTAATAACAGTGAATTACTTTATGAGTCAATATCCAAAATTTCATCGCATCAATCATACCCAAAAATCACTTATCCCAAGGCTAACCTAGCCACCAAAAGAAACCAGGTTGTGAGGCTGGTCAGTCCTAATAACTTTAAGTAGAAGGTACCCCTAAGAACCATGTTTTCGTTCCGAGCTGCCTCCCACAAAACCCTTCGATAACCAGGTCAACTTTAATAGTTCAAAATATAGATTTGTCTATGACTTCAGCAATATTTCGCATATATTTCCCACTCCGTAATTCGCTATTATTTCGGATGTAGAGTGTAGCAGATCGGATGTTCCTACCTTGTAGAGTACGGGGTTGTTATAACAGTTTTGTTTAAACTTAGGCTTTCTCTTTTAACCTAGCACCTAGCCTTAAATTATATCAACCCATTTGTTGAGTCGTGTAAATCCAAAGCCACCCGTCAACAAATCCCTTAAACCGTAGATCTTGCTAAGCCACTAAGATCCTCCTGCACTGTTAATACCTCTGACCATGTCCATACAATGATACTTGCTTACATAAACGTGACTTTTTTTTAAATTATCCAAAATCAAAATCCCTTTCATAAGCAAAAATAACAACATAACAATTCATTAATCCACATTTGACCCCTGTCAACTAACTTATTCGCTATCTTAACGGCTAGCAATTCCCAATAGATTTAAGGCTTCTTTGAAGTTATTGCTTAATACTTATCATGATATTAAAATAAAATCTATAATTTTATTTCAATTTCATTTCTACAACATAAGTAATTATATGATTTAATAAATTTTGGTAGAAATTTCATTTAATGTCAATGCTGAAACCATTTATTCAGTATAGGTAAATTATAATCACAATAATTAATAAATATTAGTTTTCGCGAACTGAACTAACCTTTACTACAAAATAACTTCTTTTGTTACATTTCCAGTATAATGTCGTTATTAAAGTTTGTATTTTAAAGCGCAATATTTTATTTGAAAATTTAATCAATAAGTATAATATTCACTCTCAAAAACCCCGAACTTGCGCTCGAATTACGCGCTAAACTACCAAACAAGCTAACTGAAATAGTTTTTAAATACCTTTATTTTGAAATTTTAATAATTTATTTTAAATATTTTTATGTTGTTTAGTTTATTGTGCATCGTACAATAAACATTGAATCGGACTTAATCTAACCACCGTACCAACTACCACTAATAAAATTATTAAATATCTTGAACTGTAAAGCGCCCCCTATAGTTTTATAATTTTAGCCAACTTCAAACCTTTCCTATTTCCAAACACAGAAAAGAAATCTAAATTATTTACCCTAACATTTCCATATTATTTGTGAAAATTGACTATGTCATTTTTCCTGAATTGGATGATGATAAATTTCCACCGTACTTCCTAAATGGAAGCTCAACCTTATTATGTGCATCAATAAATTATAAAATTAATCAAACAGATGAATACGTACCTATCTGATTAATAAACTACAACTTCTTTCCAACCTACTACAACAAATTTCCATGTTCGTAATGAAACATTCTTATGTTGAATTTATTTAAATTCCGTTGAGTTTATTGCAACGTGGCCTATTTTAAATTTGTATCTATTTAATGTCAATCCTAATATTCGTAAATCAAATAAACCAATGTTTGCATGAATAGTTCGAATCCCGTTTATCTATTCATCATCTTCATCATCTAATTAATCCACCGCCTACAATAATCTAACGATGATATCCTGAACATTATAGCCCCGAGAAATTGTAAATAACTAATAAAGTAACGATTAAAACTCTGAAAAAATTGAATCTTTGTTTTAACTAATTTTCATTTGATTTATTGAAATCTAAAACCGCCCCTACATATTGTCTCAAAACCTTTCCTTTTCCACGGACAGCAAATTGTGCGATAGTAAATAAATACCATCGCTACTTAAAATAATATTAATCCAAAACAATCAACATACTCATTCTAATCGAAAACTATCACTAATGTAAATCTCTAAAATAAATCGACCTGATAACGAAAGAAACGCACGTAAAACCTAGTCAAGTAAAATCCTGGCCATTTGAGATCCTGGTCAATTAAGATACTGGTCAATTGAGATCCTGGTCATATGAGATCCGTCAAATGTCAATCCTGGTCAATTGAGATCCTAGTCATTTAAGACACTAGTCAATTAAGATACTGGTCATTTGAGATCCTGGTCATTTGAGATCCTAGTCAAATGTCAATCCTGGTCACGGTACAACATATTGTAAAAGAGCCCATCTTAATCTAATTATAATACATTAATTAATAATAAAATCACCGCATATTCTAAACTAATCATAAGACGTTAAAAGTTATCAAATTTTGTACTATTTTGGACTACCTATTTTAATGTTTATGGCCTTGTGAATCGTCACCTAATAAATGGTAGAACCGTACGTTGTGATAGTGTAGTAATCCAAATCCTTTTAAAGTAATGAGACAATACCTAACTAACATCTAACCTATTCAATAAGCTTAAATTAATTTAAAATATTCATCGTCCTACAAATAATTGCTATTTAATCCCCTGATGAACACTATTCCTATACTCTGAGTAACCGAACTGAAATTTCCACATAAAATCATATTATGCACCAATCAATATATTTCTTACTATACTTCCGAAACTTTGAAATTGTGATAATGAATAATCTTTTCCTGCGCAAGTAGAACATTATAGATCCTAGTCATGGACAAAACTGGAAGTAAATTAATTCATCACGATGACCGTCATATGAAATAAACATAAAATGTAAATAAAGTGTAGGTAAAACGTAAGTAATTGTATTGCTAACTGAGTTTAAGCTTGTTATATAGCAAAGTCATAGTAAACTCTATTTGTTTATCATAACTCTGACATAGGAGCCCCGCCTCCGCTCCAATGCTGTGGGTCTCGACTACCTGACTGGTTAACCCTCCACTATTTAGTGCTTGAAATTTCCCACACGGAGGAACCGTGTGTGAAATTCCCCCACACTAAGAGAAATTTGATTTTACTAAATTTTGTTCTATTTATCCCAAGTCAGTACGTCAGTTTCCCCATCTACCTATTCTTATCTACTTATCTAGTTTGGACTCCAAAAGGTGCAAGGGACAAGAGGACATTATTTTTTTCCCAAATCCTAACAAAATAGACATCACCTTAGTTCATTGTGAGTCTATCTAATACGTACTACATTCGGTATAAGACAGACTCTAAAATTAGCTCAATCTTTTAATCTCTCCTAACTTCCGTCTAAAGATTATTCATATTATCGTAGATTCTATATCGTCAGCATGCAGTGGAATAAACAGTAGTATTCGTTTAACTATAAATATTTATTCGAATTCAATGATCTGTTTAGTGGTATTCAGGTTGTCTCTATTTTCCAGAACTTGTATTGAAAAGTAATCTAAAAAATCCCGTTTATATAATTTAGGTATTATATTTCCTTATTAATATAGTAATAGATTATTAATGCTATTTCCTAACAACAAGATATTCTCATTCGAATCTTTAAATTAGTTACCCCTATCCGTTTGGTAAGGAGATCACTAACAGGTACTGCTGTGCTTGACCCAAGACACGAAGGACAATTTCTTATCAATAGTACTTTAAATGTTTTAATAGAATAAAAGGTAAAACTCTTATTGAAAAATCAATCAAACTAACCCAACTCTGAATTCCACTAAATTGATCTATAAACAAACACGAACAACCCTAAACTATGAATAAATTCCCGGTAGTTATTTAACTATTGCACAAGCATTACGTATTTCGATCCTAGAGCGAAACTCAATTACGATTTTATTTAAGTTACTCGCAAATGATTTTAAACAGAGAACAAATTACCAATAGCTATCTAAGTAAAAGGAATAAATTCCCAGTCGTTACTAGTTCCCGGTAGTTCTTTAACTATCGTTCAAGTATTACCTATTTCGCAACTAGAAAACAAAACGTTCGTTTCCTTGTAGGAATATGATCCCTCCAACTCTGCTAAGTAAAATTCCGCCTAGAATCCGCTAAGAAAATACCTATCTTTTTATGCATATTGTAATAACCGTGTAGGAATAGAACCTTTTTCATATCCTCCGTAGAACATCGCAAAACCAGATAAAGAAATACCTTCCTACACCACAGAATAGATGAATAGTACAACGTACTTTTACCACAAAATAGATTTATAGAATTACGTATTTATACTAATATGATCCGCAACATTAACGACAATAATTTTTCAGTTGAGACTAAGTCACGAAAACTAATGTGATGAATCGTACTCAAACACATTCCCCTTTCTATCTCTACTGTAGTTTCACAAAAGCTTGTGCCAGCTATAGAAAATACCTACTTATACCTTTGCAGCGTTGCTCTCTGTACATTAAATCCTTCTGTGATCACCCAGCTTTCCGTCAAAAGCAAGGTCCACGACAACTAGCTCTACAATAATCACCCACAGCTTCAACCTTCGAGAAAACTTGGATTATAATTTTATAACCTTGATAATTTACGTATTGTATTTGCACTTTTATTTATTAGTATTTTATTATAATGAATTTATCTTTAGATGTATTTTATACCGCTTTAAATTTATTTAGTTATTTATTGAATTTTATCTATTTCCCTATCACTATTAATTTTCCGCGATTTTCAATATTTTATCCCTAACTTTCCCCTCCTGTGTGTATTCCTCGACTTATAGCTTTTCCCTATACATTAGTGTGTACCCCCAAACACTGGAGATTGCTACAAATCTCACATTTACTTTTAAACGTGCATGTCTGTTCTCGGTGTGTGCAATGAGAACATACCTGATCTAACCCTATGAGAGAACGAGCTGTGACAAAAGCTCTCCAAAGCTAAAACCTGTTGCCACCTAATTTTTACCTTGCATGCGGGACCGGGGTCCATGGGCAGCATACAAGACAAAACCCTATCACTTGGGACAGTTCAGCTTAATTTGCATTTAGGATCCGGGTATCGTATACACGAAGACGGGACAGTTAATCTTTTCAGCCCTCCTTTCAGCCAGAATGCAAACCAAACCAAAAAGGTGGATCCAGATCCTATAACGGAGGCAAAATCTGGTGCAGGTCTCCACAAAACACGCGAACTGCATACCCTAAGCAAAATAAGGGAAGACAAGCTTCGTTGCAATGTTTCAACTTATCTCTTACTGAGTTCCTGGACCCGAGGCATACTTCCCCCCAGATCCAGAATTAATTGAGAGGGCGAATTTATCTAAGAAGTTAACCGAAGATTTTATGTGCATTTTTATTACCAGGTTTCGACTTGCGATCCCCGTGAAATGATTTCATAACTGATCGCGTTTGACAGCTTGGCAGATCTTTTATAACTTTTGCCTGGTCACGTTTAGTAGTGCGCGCGTCGATGTGTTTGTTTCTATATGTTTAAAAGAAAATGTCTTGTCCCAATTTTCTTACTAAAGTACATACAAAATATAATCCCTTTATTCTTATAAAATAACTAGGTGTTTGAAAATTGCGTTTTCATATTGTAACAGCCTAAAAATAAATTTCCGTTAAGATATTCAAAATCCCAACAAAAGCATAATTAAATCTTGTATGAAAAATCACAACCGAGTATGTAATCCGTCTTAATTAATACTTAAAACGTCCTCGTGACTTCTCCTTGTACTATATACACTTTCTCCGAGATCTCTCAATCTATGAAACATATCCCTTCCCGTAATAATTCTAGAAAATATTGTGAATTATTAAAGAACTAGTCTCGCCTAAAATTATTCAACCCTCCTAACGTGGATCCTTTCAATATATAAACAAACTACTCTGCTATCCTTTAAATACTTTCTGCACTCTCTAAAAGATAAAAATCTTTTTATCTTCCGTCTAGAAACAATAATTTCATGAATATAAATACCCCAATAATAGCGTTTGTATGATTATTGTCCCCACTTCAATTTATTAAAGATTTTTCGTTCTCAATTTGCTATAATTTCCCCATACTATTTCATCCGTCTCATTAAAAAGCAAATCCAAGTACCGATCCTAGTCTCCTCCATATCGTATGGTTGTGATACTTCACTAACAAAAGACGACTAAATTATTTTGACAGCTCGATATCGTCCCACACGATTCCTTCTGCTTCGCATTTAAGGGCACGTTATTCCAAAACCGTTCTTTAGTATACCTAAATGGTAAACATGAAATCACTAAAAATATACCTAATTCCAATGTATCCATTCAATCTATTCTATATTTATGATCAATTTAGACTGCCTTGTTAGCCCGGTTGATAGTAGCTCCCCCTCCGAGCTCTAGATCGTGAGTTCTACTCCCATCCAGGACAAACATTTATGTGACGAACACAAACTGTTCTAAGTCTGGATGCTACATCGCATTCTCCGTACGCATTTACAAACAAAAAGTATTTAAGCGTTTTATTTAGTATCAGCTATTTGACCCCGACAATACAAGCCTTGCCTAATCTTCATTTTCGATGAATTCTCCAATCTTCTGCTAACATATCCAGAACTGACAAAAGACCGTCAAAATCTTATAAAAGTACACTAGATGTTTATTTTTCATTAACCTCAATTTGAAATGTAAGTCTCTACGAATAAATCATTACAACTTTTCTCTACCAAAAATATGATAATACTAGTTGCACCCCGCGGTGTTAATCGCGGACAAAAGTATTCTGTATGTTAATCTAGCGTATAAGCTATCTACATTCCAAATTTCATCAAAATCGGTTCAGTAGTTACGAAGATATAAAGTAACGAACATTAACACAAGAACTTTCGCAGTTTTTTTAATATTAGTACGATTATAAATAACGAATAGTACAAAATGATTCCTCAAATTATACGATTTTTATTAAATAAATTCTACCATAATGTAATTTAGTTTGTAATTATTTACTCATCTTACTAATATGTGCGCCTTTATTTCCCGTGCACAATCATTTCTCCTGTCGCGGGAATCGAACCCGCCGCCTCCGAGTTACGATTCGACCTACTCAACCACCCCTCCACTGAGGTTATCAAAACGTACTAGCCTTAACAAAAATTTCTTACGCATGCTCCTACTTTCACCACGCGGGCTTCAGGGATTGGACAATGAAATTAAGAAACATAAATCTGTCACAATTAAATTTGGAATTCCAGGAAATTTTTTGACACATTCAGTGATCGAACGCTCTACGACTAGCAGCTCCCCATATCTAAGTATGAACCTTTTAGTATGAGAATTATTTTGAGGTTTGATTTCTTTTACTATTACCTTATTTTACCACAGATAACCACTTTTACACCTATCTCTACATTTTCTCTATCAGTCAGTGCGATGCCAACGACTATTTCCTTTATTTTTGGACTATTGTTTGTGCGTAAAATGCTTCAATGAAATTATTTCAGTGTTTTTATACTTTAGATAACATTTATAATATTTGTGACGTCACGAGACAGCCTGGATCGTTACAACACCAAATAGAGACCAATAATTTAAAGATGGAAGACCAATTTCAAAACGACAAAATTACTGTATTGATAATTGTACAAATAATTAGAAACTTCAAAGATAAGAGACTATTTTAGTGAATGAAATGATTAATAACGTAGATATTTTAGCCACTGTGTGGATAGTTAGTCTTGGATCAATACGGATAGTCAACTGTTTTACAAAAAGCATTACATTGTTCGACTTTCTAACAAATAAGAGCTTTTTGGCGTTCCTATTACACACTAGCAGAAAGGTAGAATATTTGAAATTACTCGTGTATTTACACGATGTGCCAGATGGCTCAGAATAATAAATGGTGTAATATTTTTGGTAAAAACAATTGTTTTGGGAATAATAACGATCTATCTTCTGGTAAAAAGAAATGTAGGTGTTTTGCCAGATTTTTTATTTAGACACGTTTTTCAATTCATGCATCAATCATGTTGACATTAGCTTAAAATTAATTAAGTATAGTCTAACGAATAACATGCATTTACTTTTACTTTTTAAATTTTAAAGCGAAATAAACAGTGGCTTTGTTGACAAAAAAACAGCTATTAAGTGCTTAATTTTTCATTTTTATGCTTAGTTAAAATAATTCCTTTTGATTTCCTCCGTGTTGCGTTATACTGATTAAATTACACATACAAGCGTAATCACATTACCCTTATATCGGTTCATTTTATTGCTGCTTCCACCAATGCCTTATAGCCTTGCCGCCTTTTTACCAGGTCAACGTCTGGGTCCGCGGGTCACGCAACACGTCCCCGACTTTGCCCAAGCGGACCCAAACACGTCGCAACTATTGAATTATATTCCAAGGAGAAGATACCTACGGAAACTTCGAGATTAATCTTTTTAACGTATTGTCTTACCTTTTGAGAGTCAGTGTCTTTGATGTAATTTGGCTGAGTTCCTTGGTTTATAACTTGGGTTAGTCCACCATCATCTCAGCCATTCTGTTTGCTCTTTTTATCGGTTTTATTCTTACCTGACTTTCTGTACCCTCTGTATATTAAGAAGGGGTGGATTCATGATTGTTTAGGATACTTGAACGATTACCAAGACACATTGAGATTGAAGGAGCGATTGTGGCTCACTGATAGCCGACACAACTTTCGAACTGAGCCCAGCTAGGCGATCATGTAACTCGATTGCAACTGACAGAAACACACATTTGTATGGATTTGACAGTTTCAATACGCAGATTATGTGCATAGTTACTATGAAACTTTTCAAAATAGGAATGAAGAGGCACCCAGGTTTTAAACGAGAAACCGGCATGTTCAAGAATCACTAAATGCGAGAACACGTGCCAGCTCGCATTTGACTAGGGTGGTGAATTATTGGCAACACACTCTTTACGTGAGAGACGGCCCACATCCCAGCAGTGCGGACGTAAGTATTTATAGCCTGATGACGTAAATCAATGGTGGGGATTACTTGAAATCCTTAATGGAAGAAGCAGTGAACATCATCTTCCGACTGCAATGTTAAATCAATATTATTTATGCGAGTGAGTAAGAGACGGACAGAAGATTTAGGTTCTAAATCAAAACCGTCAAAAATAAACAATATTATCATTACTAATTATCATGTGATAACGTCATGTGGCACAAAAATTACTGCAGGATCTAACAAACATGACCATTCCACACTCTTTTGTGTTTTCAATTCTCATTTCAATATAAAATGCATTCATAGTAACTAAACGACATTTTGAAAACTCGACTAAAATTCCATTATACAACAACCTTAAGATTTTCTCTCAAGACCTTCGTAAAAGTCCCGCGCAATATTAAAAAGTCGCGAGTTAGTGCGAACAAGTGGCAAAAAGAAAGGGTAAAGTTGCCGTACCTGCGAGTCCCGGGATAAAATATTCACCGGGAACATATTACGGGACCGCTGCTCCGAGATCTTCACTGTGAAATTAAACAAGTTATGAATGGGAAAGTTTCGAGACCAGGATTTAATAGTCGCGGATAGGTAATAACGCGGTCGCCTCGGGTTCCACCCGAATGGATTAATATAATGAAAGCTCAACTTCAGACTAACTTAACCGTAATCTTCCACATAATCTCTCCGGCCTTGATGGTGCCGACGTTAGACTAGATAGGTTTATTTATTTATAATTAAACAAACTGATCAGTCATCATAATCAGTTTCAGTTCTAATTTGCAAATTGAGTTAACGTTGAAGTTCCCCGGTAAACAAAGTTTTGTGTAAACAGTTTGTAAGAGGGTAGAAATCGCAGACCTTTGGTATAAAATCAAAAGTTAACAATAGCTCAGAGTGCGGATTTGTATTATCGTGGGAAAAAGGTGAGCTCCAGATATTCCCTAATGAATTGACCTCGACTCAATCGCTTGTGTAACAGAATTGCTCCGAATTTGGTAGATTTACTTATCTTTGATGGTGGCACCCGGTTTTTCATACGATCCCTTTTCCTGATTTTTTATCCTCCTTTTAATCAATGTTAGAGCGGAATTCCGGTAATATTTTTATCAAAATTGGATACCCTAAACTTACCTAAGTGATATATATACAACATACGAAATTAAGTTAAGTAATTTTAAATGCTATAGAGTAGATAGATAGGTGTGTATATTCTATTCTAGAGCATTTTAAAGTAGCAAACAGAAAGTCATTGGCACGCCCACTCTTAGTTTTCCTTAATCTGGAAGTGGCATCCAGCATTGGAAAACCTCTGTGTACACTGTAAAAAACATGGGTTTGTAATAAATAGTTTTAGTTGAAGTCCTTGAGATCTTCAAACATTTTTAGTAATTTATCTCTATGTCATGAACAAAGCAAATTGCCACATTATTGTTTCATAACAAACATAATGTCCATCGTACGTCACTTGCCCACAAGTGAGAATTATGTCCTCGAGGGCCATTGGGGGATGATTCGATTTGCTCGGTCCAGCAAGGGCCGCATGAGGGCCGCATGAGGGCCGCACGAGTGTTTTACCCATCGTACCGGAGACGTGTCCGAATATGCACTCGCTTACAGGAACGCCCTTGACGGAATTATTGTGATTTGAATTGTTTTCATTGTGTCGCTAACAGAATGACGCTTCAAACTATCGACAGTTGCATTTGTTTTTGTCAAAAATGGAAAGTAATATAGTTATGGAGAATTATAAAACACCTAAATTGTCAACTAAACCCAAGGTTAGGTAAATAAATACAGCATATTGGGTCATGAGGCATACACAGAGAGAAATAGCTCTCATCATCATCATCATCATCATCAACAGCCTGAAGATCGTCATAAATTGAAACGTAAGCTTAGACTGGTAGAGCTTACTATGTGCTCACAATATCACAACACGTACTAGCTATGCTTTAGCAGTGTCGTTGCATTCTGTCAGAGTATCATCATCATCATCATCATCATCATCATCATCAGTCTGAAGACGTCCATTGCAGAACTTAGATCTCCCCCACAGAGCGCCACTTTGAGCAGCTGCTTGCCTCCTGCATCCATCGGCTCCCCGCGGTTTTCACCAGGTCGTCGGTCTACCTAGTGGGGTCTGGCCTACGCTGTGTCTTCCGGTGTCGAAATAGCTCTACAATAAAATAATGTATCTATGATGCATAATTATTTTCCATTCAATATAAACATTTCAACGGTAAACTCAGTCGAAAAGCAATATCTAGGTGTGTGACGTGACATTCCTGATAGAAATACAACCAGATACTCTAAGATCAATAAAAGCAAATATTCGTACAAAAGGAGGCTTTCAAGGCATTCGTGACCCGGGGTCCGGTGGAATTCCATCTGAATATACCGAATAGGAACAAAGAGCAGGATCTAGAGATAATGCTGGAAGATTTTAGGACAAAGCGGGAAGATCTTGAAACAAAGCGGGAATATCCGAGAGTTTAGACAGCAATTTATCATGGAATAATATTGAATCAAGAGTGTCTGAGCCGAGCCGACCACAGCGCTGGGATACTAGCCATGTGGTCTGAGGGGCAAGATCCGAGCGAGATGTTATGAGATCCCATTATATTGTGAGCATCAATCCACATTCCAAATTGAGTTTAAAAATAGTATAAGATTTACAGTAGTATTTTTACTAAAGCCCATTGTTATTATTCCATTGAATTACTTCGTGTCCAAAAGGTTTAAATATTTATGAACGGATATGGAAATGGTTTTGTTTGAATAAATGCATGAATATCAACGACTTTTAATACTGATGTATTATTTATAATCTTATTTTACTCGCTATTATACTGATTATTCAGTTTTAACTATTGATACAAATTTTGATATTTTAAAACTACAATTTCTTGAATTGATATTTACGAAAAAACTCGCACTGTAATCGAATCATCCACTGAGTCAGTGCTCCATCGCTTGGCTAAATATATTGAGATGACTAGTGTGATAATAATTACATGCTTAACTAGTCATCAGGTAACCTGTGTGCTCACCACACTCACACCGTACAGAGAGCTACAACAATGCCACAGACAATATCATAAATTTATAATACCGTTCATTTTTTTTTTTTTTTACGTATAGGCAATGTGCCTTTATTCCTCAAACTAACTACTACAATAATAAAACTATACTGTGTGCTAAAAGCTACAAGCTAATACACTACCTCAAAAAACATTTACAAGCACACACACACACACACACACACACAACACACACACACACACACACCCGAGCCACGCGCGCGCTTTTTACATTTTTATTTTTTATTTTATTTTTTCCAACAAAGAACATTTGGGCTGTATATACTAGCCGCGATGGCCTTTTAATAGACAGTCCAAAAATGCTACAGCCCACTACCGGTAGGCAGCGCACCCAACATGCTGGCAGCATTGCCACGTTGAACTGCAATGCTGATTCGTTGAGCCAAATAAGTGCCAGCATTTCGGTCACGTATTTGAAATATTAAGTACGTTATATCAAATACAATTTCAATAATGGTATTTGGTTATATAAACATTATTTAAATAAATAATGCTCTGTCACGTTTGTCTCGTAACATTTCACGTTAGGGGGCAATTGACAGGTTATTTAAGCAACATTTCTACAAAAGGCCTATTATAAAGTAATAATCTAAAACACACAAAGTGTATGCCTTCAGCCAACCCACATCTTAAACTCGAAATAACATCAATCGATACTCCCGAGACCTCTAGGAGGTCTAGAGAGGCCCCTCTAGACCCCTAGTCTTGTAACAATACCTCAGATCCAATTTGTGTTTCAAGATCCGGGGATTCCGGGTCTTTATTTAGATACCCGGACCTTTGCTCTAAACTTGTGCGGCGTTATTTGAGTTATGTGACGACTATAACAGGTGGCTCCAGCATCTTTAATTACGATGGAATGTCGTTTTGAGGAGTTGGAACTGTATTATGTTGTTATTTATTTATTTATTTATTTATTTTTCGACCAACGGCTGGGATCATACATCATAACCACCCCCTATGACCTTCTTTTGTAACTTATGATCATTGTTATTATCACCTATATAGAAAATTTAATAGGTTATGATGTTTCTCGATAATAATAATAATAACGCCCAACGATCACATACATAGAACCTGGACCCTAACTAGGATTCCCCGTATCTAGGGACCCAGGAACTATGAGGGTCATGGTCTCACAACACCCACACACAGAACACGTATTTGCGCTTTTTCTGTTCCCAAATACTTGTCCTGTCGCGGGAATCGAACCCACCGCCTCCGCGTTTTGAGCCGACCTGCTCAACCACCACACCACGGAGGCTGTAATTTTAGTTAAAACAAGCTTCTGTGATTATATAACTTTCTTTGAAAACAAGTGTTAAACTTAATAATACTAATAATTTGGCATAGAGGTAGCTTGTACCCTGGATTAACGCATAGGCTACTTTTTATCCCGAAAACAGGTACGTTTCCTGTATAGGAACACGGGTGAAGCCGCGGAGCGCTGCTAGTGGTTTTATAGGACAACGTATTTAGGTTTTTTTATGAGATGTGTGGCAAACAAGCAGTCGGCCCACCTGCTGGTAAGTGATCACCGCCGCCTATGGACATCTATTATAAAGAGTACGTTAAAACGCAGTCAATAACAATATGAGGGAATGTTCGTAGCAAGTATGAAATACCTACTACAATTATGAAACAAAACCCTTGTTCCCACTACATGGTGTCTCGCGTGACAAAATCCATATCTTCACGATCGCAAACATGACACTATCATTTCGACGTCACTTGATATTTAGATTTTCTTTTGAGAACCTTATCATACGAAACTTTCTGTCCCTCATATTCATAACTTACCTCGAGCAAAAGCTATTACTATTCAGGGTTATATTCGCTATAATATTGACACAAATCCAAGTTATTCTTAAAGTTCATTGATAAGTCTACGTAATCTCAAGGCCAATCCTGCACGCTTCCGGGTCGACTCAATACGAAATCGATTTTAAGAACAAGTTGATTCGATTAATCTCGATTAAATTTAAGCAGACGTAACGATTCAAGCGATAGAGTTTGAACGATCGCAGTCTTTCAAGTTTCATAAATCAGAAGGCGGAAGCTTCTCCAGAAAATTAAATCAACGCAGAATTTATTCCATTATTTTTAACAGTCGCGTCTTTTATTAACGTTCTATTTGAAGATATTATTTTATGCGAGGGATAAAAAATAACTAAGTAACCCATTAATTATATTTATGCAAGTCATGGTAAAATTAACGAAGTTATAAGTAAAGCAATGGGTAAAATAAATTCAATGCTAAACTGTGTGACAACCCAGTGCGACCATTCCTAATCCAAAAAATATTATGTCCGTCCCGTTTTCGTGTTCTCACAGTAAATTAAAAAGTATTTGTGAACACTAAGTACTTCTAATCAAATCCTACTCCCAGTTATTGCTGCAAAACATTCCAATCTGCCAATTCTCTCATAACTCGATTATGTCCCGAATTCTTCCGAATCCCTCCCCGCCGTTCCCACTTGCCACCTCGTCCCATCCCATAATGCTTGTTTATCGTGTTACGCCCGACTCTGTGATTTCCGGGATCCCGGATTGACGGAGATGATTTTTAATATCTGTCGCAGTCAGTTTTTGGGGAAAATCCTTGTGATTTATCATTTAGAACTGTGGCGGCTTGGGGGCGTGATTCGACCTTTGACTCATTTGATGGATGCGCAACAATCGTGTTACGTCTTCTTTATTTACTAACGAGATGACAAGGATACAAGTCTTTTAGGAACACGGCTGACAATCAGGAGCATATTTTGTTAACCTCCTATATTATAGAACAAAAGACTATAATAAGTCTTTCACAAATTATTTGTTAAATTGTGTAGCTTTTACAAAAAAACTACTGACAAGATTAAATTATGTTTTTTTGGACTATGTACTAATTATTGTCCTCAAGTGTATGGTGCATGTATTCCCTCTTGTCGAATAGACTGATAAGGACTGTACGCGCTGATTGCTTACACTACCGAGGAAAACGCAGAGTAAACTTTTGTTCCCCGAGAAAACGGGTAAATGGCGGTTGAATCCCGGATGCCTGCCAGTCATCATCATCATCATCATCATCATCAACATCCTGAAAACGTCCACTGCTGAACTCAGGCCTCCCCCAGAGGGCGCCACCTTGAGCGGCTGCTCGCCTCCTACATTCATCAGCTCCCCGCGGTTTTCACTAGATCGTTGGTCCACCTAGTGGAGGGCCGGCCTACGATGCGTCTTCCGGTTCGTGGCCGCCACTCTAGAACCCAGCCTGCCAGTAAAATATATTAAATAACGTGAATAATGAAATAATTATACGATTAGCATACAAATATTACAGGTAACTGACACATGGCGTCATTTTAATGACGTCATGTGCCGCTGCACAGTGTGGATACTTCTCGCACTCCGGAGTATTATTTAGTTTAGTTAAGTTGATCAAATACACTTTTGGTTGACACTATTTCTGTAAACATAACACCTACGTCTTATTCTATGTAACCAGTCCCAAAAGTCCCAAATAGTCCGTCTCTAACGAATACTGCTAACTACAGGACTTCGTTTGTGTCCCGGAATCGTTTGTTCCACCTCGACTTTTTTCGGAATAAATTTGTTTGGTTTGGCAAAAAGCGGGATAAGTGCGCGCTATTTACATTCTAAACGCGCTGGGATGGTTATGACGCCATATTTATGACGTCGAGTGCCATCAATATGGTGATGGTGATCGATAAACGCATTATGCCTAGTATTTGATGTCTTTATGGCAAAGAATAGAAACTGGTTTAGTAAAAATTCGTAGCTTTTGTTTCTTTCGACTAACTTTACACAACTATTAAGACACTTTTATCCTTTTTAATAATAAACGCGTTGTAGCTTTTGATTATTTACACCATTTTTGTCTTTTTCAATCGCTTTCAATCCTTACTGTGACTCAGTACCCTGTGCATCCACGTTGTGTATATTATAAAAAGTAGCAAAATCATCTTTCAACGGAGTTTATGTAGTTTCCATGTAAGAACTACAAATAAGGCTTACCTATGTCCAGCAGTGGATTAGTATAAGCTGATGATGATGATGATAAGAACTACAAACAAGCTTCTTCACAACAGTACAATGAATAAAAATTATAAAGAAACCTAATTTGACAAAAAACCGACGACCTAGCTGACTTTGACAAATTCTCCCTAAACAAAGCCATGTAACTAATACGTTTTCAGCCAGACAAGGCTGGCCATCACAATAGGCACACTCTACTTTATTTGTACGAAGCGGTAACCTCAACAATACCTACTTTACGCAATCGTATATATGAACCTACTTTGATATATCACAAGTTCACAAGTCCATAACACTAACAGAAATAGCTGTGGTAATTCACAAGCGTTTACAGGTTTATATTCAAAAATAGGGCGTTTTAGTAAAAGCTGTTTTTAGCAGCATTTTGTTAGCGAAACTTACAAAATAAAGATCTTAAATAAATGTCCTAATGTATTTGGATCTAATAATTTGAGAAATACTTACCTATCTGTTACACTGCAGTAAGGAGACTTGCTCAAAACTTGACTAAAAGTGTGATTTCAAAGATCATAGGGCTCAATCTTAATCGATAATAATAGGGAATGTCCCAAAAATCAATGCTATACTCTTAATTATAAACCTTATTTGTTTAAAAATAAAGGGGGTCAGGGGAAAAAAAACTCACTTCTTGCTGTCCTCACTAGTGAGACAGGAAAATGAGGATCACGATAAAAAATAAAGAACTTCAAATTCAAATTCAAATGTTTATTGCATTCCACAATGTTACTTCGTTGAGTTGTCCACGTTAATGGGTTATGATAATAGGGATAGGAACAATGAGAAAAATAAAGCCCTTAGTCTCGATGTGCCTAGTAATATGTCAGGCCAATGAGGACATCGGATTGATCTCTTATTGTAAACTGTTTCTCAACTGCTAAATATATAAACGTTGACATACGCGTTTAATGCAATTAAGTTCACTATCTATGAAGGTAGTGAACTTAATTGCATTAGATACATTTTGAACTATTTTTTGAGCTATTTTTAGGATTCAATGAAAACACTTTCAGGCTTGAAATTAAGTAAAGACGAAGGCTAAGGCTTGAACAATGGCAATTCTATAACCAGAAAATTGAATGAACACGACTCTCTTGCATCGCAGAGAACTAAAAAGTGTCCTTCCAACAAAGACTTCTATGTTACACTGGACAGCACATCTCTAACTTGCACTGTCAATCACTCCAAATATGCCAATTGGCATCTTCGCGCTCATACCAAGCTTGGCACTCAAACTGAGCGAACGTGCGGTAAAAAAACTTTAAACTTGCCAAAAATCTTAAAAATGCCAACGTGCATACTTAGGTATTGTAAAAACCGGTCGGGGAACACAAATAAAGTCGATGGAATCACTTTTCATAAGTAAGTTCTGATTTTGGATTAAATACACACGAATAATAATTATTTCGTCAATTTGTAATGGCGCCAGATCATGCTTCACGACTAGGGATTGCGATCCGGCTTTTTTTTTTCAATCGGACAGATCCGGCCGAATTTCTATCGATTTGGCCTAAAAAAATCCCAGACCATATAACGTGAAGTGTCGTTGAATAGGTAACTTAAAGTTAACAATTATAAAAGTATAAAAAAACAGTAATCTTATATTTTAATAGTGGCTGTAATTAAGGTTAAAAAACAATTTCGCTTATCCTCCGTGTGTGGGAAAAATTTTTAATAGGTATTTTAAAATGAAAGTAAGGTTTCCACAAAGATACTATAGGTAAACCTAATTTTTTTAATGGTTTTTTTGTCTAATACAAGTTCGATGTACTACATCAATTTTATAATTATACATCCGTAATAATAATTAGACACCAATTCAGCAGCCAAACATTTAATCTCTACGATCTATCGGAATAACTAAGGCTACTCTATAATCTAGAATAACTTAGAATAAATGTCTTTTCTTTCTTTCTTTCATTTTTATTCTTAATTGTTTATTATTATTATTTAGTTTTCTGTCAAACTGTATAATAGCCGCGATGGCCTATAGACAGGCCAAGTGCTGTAGCCCACTACCGGTAGGTAGCGTACCCTAACTTGGTCAATATGGCCGGATCCGGCCGGGTTAGAAATTTGGCCGGATAGCAATCCCTAGACGCGTCATAGCATAGAATAATAGGCGAACAGATATGTCATATAACAAATAGCAACATCGCCTATTTTTCCCCGAAAAAAGTTTGACGGGTCTGTTTAATACTGGGTGGCGCAAAAGTAAAGACCCTATTTGGTTCAGCTATAACATTTTTTCTAAATTAGAAAACTAGATTTAGGTTTTTTTAAATGTATATTTGTGCCATTAAATTTCGTACCATTAGGATTTAAAGATGATGTCTTTTAAATGGTGACCTCCAGAGTTGATACACATTTGAGCCCTATTTATGACATTTTGCATAACTTGCCGTAACACTTCTCAGGGCATGTCAATAAGCAGAATACTCGGTTCTGGGGCACTGATAATCCGCGCATTATTCAAGAAACACCTCTACACCCACTAAAAGTTACTGTATGGTGTGGCATCTGTGTTGACAGAGTGATCGGACCCTATTTTTTCGAAGACGCTGGAGGCAATGCGATAACTGTCACTGGAGAACGCTACAGAACCATGTTACGTGAGTTTTTGATACCCAGTTTGGACGAATTATGGCTGGAGCACATCTGGTTTCAACAAGACGGCGCTACGGCACACACAGCGCGCGACACTATGGACTTAGTGAGGGACGCTTTTCCAAGCCGAGTTATCTCTCGTTTTGGCGATTTGCCTTGGCCTGCAAGATCACCCGATCTGACCAGTCCAGACTTCTTTCTTTGGGGTTTTTTGAAATCTCGGGTGTATGTGAACAAGCCACAGACTCTCGCAGCTCTAAAAGAAAACATTCGTCAAGAAATAACGAACATATCGCAGGAAGTGTTACGGCAAGTTATGCAAAATGTCATAAATAGGGCTCAAATGTGTATCAACTCTGGAGGTCACCATTTAAAAGACATCATCTTTAAATCCTAATGGTACGAAATTTAATGGCACAAATATACATTTAAAAAAACCTAAATCTAGTTTTCTAATTTAGAAAAAATGTTATAGCTGAACCAAATAGGGTCTTTACTTTTGCGCCACCCAGTATAACCACCCAAATAACAGAACCGGTATTGATTTAGTTTTAACTGTTTGAAAAGTAACTAGTTTAGATGCGTTAGCTATGATGACCATGTTCTATGCTTCATTAAAATTCATTTAACAGCTTTTAGGATTCCGTAGTACTACAAGAAAACTTACATGCATTAAATTATATCTGTTCAAAAGTTCAAATAATACAAATAATCTTTTTTTTTTGGGTTCCGTACACAAAGTTACTAAGGCTCCACTGTCCGTCTGTGACCAGGCTGTACCTATCTCATGAACCATGATAGTTAGACGGTTGAAATTTTCACAGATGATGTATTTCTGTTCCCAGTATGACAATAAATACTAAAAAAAAGAATAAAAAACGTACGTAGAACATATACCTCTTAGTTTGAAACAAAATCATAAGAATATGTACCTATTTTTGTGTCTAGTTTAAGAAGTTGTAACCTTAACCTATTGTAAATGTACTATTTTTTAACTAATACAATACAAACAGTTTTTCTAACAAAGATCTACAAAACTTTATGAAGTTACCTAATAATCATATTATCATAAAATTTGGTAGGTATAAAATCTATGTCCATTCTGTATGTTGATACTCTTTGTCTTTGTCTATAGGCATAACCATAGCTAAAATGCAAACATTTTCTGCTCCAGACGGCCGCTCTAGTACGTAGTACATAGAACTCTTTGCCTTCCAATCAGAACTGTAAAGGGATAAATCTTTTATTCGTACCTGCACGAAGTCCAGATGGAATATTCAACAGGACGCCGCGTAATCCCTGGGACTGAAATTAAAGAAGTTATGAAATGGGAACTTTATAAAATAACGCGCGATCCCCGCCTTAATTCTTGGGTACTTTCGAACAGTTTAATTAAGAAAATGGCGAGTAAAAGTGAGCGGACCGAGGACTATGGACCATGGAGCGTGGCGTTCGCCCACAGAAACGGTAAAACCGAAAAATTGCCACTTTTAAAGGACAATCGCTGATAAGCCCTTTGAATGTCACAAGGGGTGGAAAATTCCCGAAGTTTTACCTTAACGAGGACAAGGGCGTTTTGCAAACAGATTTTAGTAATTTCGCGGATTTGATGGAAATTGTCGAAGAGCTTAGGTAAAGATTTTAACAAAATTTCGTGGTGCCATAAAAGTATGATAATTAAGTTTATCTTTTGCATAAGTTACACGAGAGCTTGCTTAATAATGTTAAAATTGGAGTAAAGAAAAGAAAAAAGCAAGCCTATAATTTCAGCCTTTGTTTCAGATGAAATAACGTACCTAAAAAAGAAGGTATCAAGGTACAAACGTCTATAGACGTCTTGTTCGTTTAATTGTAATTTATTATTCCCTTTTATGTTAACACGACTGACATTGAAAGTTTCACATTGGCAATCTGAAAATACTTACATGATCGCTATTTCATTTACTGACTATAAAATTGTGAGACTTATTTTATCCACTTATTTTGAATCTGGCTGGTTTTAATTTAATAATCAGTCAGATTTACTTTGGTAGTTTCATATTCAATGTGCCCTAAGTATTTCATTTGCTGCATGGGTACTGATCTCCGGAGAGAACAATACCAAACGACGGCAACACTAATCTTTCGACTGGTCACATAAAATCAATTTATGAGGCTTAAAAATTAATAAATACATCCTGATAAAAAAAAAGTTTTAACTTCCCATCGCCCGTAATAAAACTGCAATTTTGGAACAAAAAGCCTGTCAATTTTTATCACCGCATAAAGTACGCAAAAATCCATCTATTTATTACCCGCTGACAGGACAACAAATAAAAACTTTTAACGATGTGCCAAACAATAAATTGTAGGCAGATTCAATTGACAAATAGAATTGGTACGAGTTGATTGCTCCACTAGACATGTAGACCGATACATTTTGAGGCTTGTCATTTTATGTGTGAAAAGTTATGCATATCACTGTAGCTGCTTTTTATGTATCAAAAATAAATGTCTATGACGTCTCTATATGACCAGATCGTCGGTCCACCGAGTGGGGGCCGGCCTACACTGCGTCTTCGGGTTCGTCGTCACCACTCAAGAACCTTTCTTCCCCACCGGTTGTCAGTTCTACGAGTGATGTAGCCAACGTGTAGCTAGCACATTAGCATAACTTGAAACTGCACTTATTGGTTGTCAGTTTCACTATTTCACATAACGGTGTGTTATTTCCGCGGTTGTTACCTGCAATTAACAGCTGTATGCCACGAGTGTCATAAACGTTAATGCATGCATCATTTTAATTCAATCCCAACTGAAAAAGGATAATTGTGAATGAAACTACTTTTTAAGCAATGTATAGTTTAGTTATGGGTAGCATCACGTTATCATAGTACTGAATTAGTATTATTGGAGCTGTTATGGGTCATTTTGCCGGTTTAACGACTGCGTCAAATGAGACCTGCTCGGCTTTAACATCAAACTCTCAGAGTGGGAAAAGCTTGCAGAACATACTATAGACAACAAGACAACACAACAAGTCAGAAAGAAGAGACAAGTTTAGTGGAGGTCTGAAGTCAAAGAAGGTCAAAAGCTTCATGACATGAACAATGTTGGTTTATCATGGATTGATTCTCAAAGTGTAAACCAAACTTCAGGAAAATCTATAAACATATTATAGTTCTTAAAATATTAGCAACCAGCGGGATTTGAACCCGCGCCTTCCCAGTCACCGGATTAGACGCTCTACCAATTGAGCTATGGTCGCATGACCTCTGACTGCGAAAATCTTAAGGACTGTGTTCACCGACTAAGCAGTCGTGGAGCACACAGCCCGTAATTTTAAGATCTATAATATCATCAAAGTTGTTTTGTTTATCTTGCTTTAAAAATAGCCAAATGGCATAATAGTGATGACAATGCACTTGTTACAACAGCAACACACACCTGCACAGTGTGGTTGACCTTGCCGCTCCTGTTTTGGCCTATATAGTCATCAACGAAAGTGTCTTTCGCAAAACACGGTCCTCTGTAAAAGACGGAAAAGGCCAAGTATGTATTTATGCGTGACCGTGATACCTCACATCTGGTGAACGACTAATTCGTAACAACATTCATTTTCATAAAAATTTATCTGTAAGCCTATAATTTTGCAAAAAACTAACGTGAGCGAATTATGTTTTAACTAACAAAAATTAACGTAACTTCGGGGTATCTATTGCAACACATCCAAAAAAATAACCATTTTATATAATTTGGAAAAGGTCGACCAAGGTTCTACCATTCCATAAAACCGTTATAAAAAAGAATATTGTCAAGGTTTCTTATTTTTTCCGTTGAACTGATAATAAACTCTAAATTAATTAAAATAAGTACTTTGTTATTTCATATGCGTAGTAACTTAAATGTATTCTGATTTTGACTTGTAAAAGTAGCAAAATTGTCCTATTTGCAATAAGTTATTTGAATTTAAATTCTACTCACTGGAGACAAAATTTTCAAAACGTGACGCTCAAAACGGATTTCAAAAATATACGTATGGTTATTTTTACCTACGCTTAATGCACCATTTCCTTATTTCCTTGACAGCCATGGCTATCGACCCCCTTCATCCTTCACTCACCCCCCAGCGCCAGCATAAAGTGGCTGCCACTCAGGGGGCTGCGAAAAGTCAACCGCACCTGCAATCGTCGCGAACAATCGGGTCCTCTCGTCGGGCGATATTAAAAACCTCCTACGCTGAATTTATTCGAGGGCGCGACCCGCACTTAAATTTCGTTTCGTAAGCTATTCGATAATCTTCGTGTGAAGGTTAAGGCTAATCGTATTAGGTGAGCTAATTGCATTCGTACCACCTTAGTATTCAATATACTAGATAAACAAAACTAATAGAGGTATTTACAGAACAGCAATCTTTTAAAACATCGATAAAAAGAGTTATAGGTGTAAAAAGTGGCAAAGCTATATTTGGGTGATACCTACTTAATATACAATTATTTTACGCCAATACCTTGTGAATTACTCGTAGTAACTGAATCCAAGCTATAGAATTGTCTATAACATGAGGTTGTTTTCTTCCTGTTGGATTGTTATCTGGAACACCTTTTATAAATATTGTCTTAGCTTAAAATTGCAAAAAACTCGACACGCAAATTTTGTCGTTCAGAGATCATAATTTTTTGTTGATTGATAAGTATGAGACTTTAATGTAAATTTTATAACATTTTCTACCTTTTCAAACCCTACAATGATATTTTAAAATTTTCAAATCTCTCCATTAGCTAAACACTTTTCGAATTACAAAGAAAAGGTGTAGATTCGCATCTTTTTTGGAAGAAATGATTCTCCAACTTTTCGTTTCATTCACACTCGTATTATATAATACTAACCGCAGTACCCTCTATAACACAAATCTAGCAACTTCTAGCTATTGAGTTGCGATAGTTGCACGATAGTTGCGAACTACCCGCGGGGAGCGAAGAAAGCTTATTGTAATGGATCGGTGGGTACTTGCGAACGCACGCGAACCGTTCATCAGAATGGCTCGCTAGATTTACAAACAGTTGTGTGACTCCACTGTTTTGGGATTTTCTTTTTTATGAAGCAGTTCCGTATTTTACTATATAAAATAGTCTGCTCAAACGGAATCTTTATGACTAGCATGCAGTCTTTGACAGGACATCGCTTAAGATAGTCTTATCGTCAAGGAGTAGTTCTTAATTGTAACCTTAAACCTTAGCAAGTGAATTCAAAGCTACAACTCTGTTTGCCAATATACCGCGTTCAAACTGAAGTATTGCCCTTTTGACCTTCCGTTCTCACCTACTTTCAGTATTTACAGTGACCGTGGGAACGAAGTTTATACTTAACAGATTTTTGGGATAATTAATCAAGTTCTGCCGAAGTTGGCCGGAGAGTTTGGGAAGCGCGACGGTTGCTCACTTTGGGTGTTTTTGAGTAAATACTGGCGATTTTAAGTTTCCGTAATTATTTTGTAGGTAAAAGTTGATGAAGTTACTATACTTTGGGATTTACATTCAAGTATTTCTTTGGCGAAAGGTCAAAAACATAAAACGACCAAATGAAAGAAATGTGAATGGATGATTTGTTGAGGTTCGCGATTGCTTCTAATATGTTACTCAACTACAATGGAAAAATTCCCAGCTCCTCCTGGCTTTCCCACACAGGAACAGTTGCCGCCAGGGCGTGATCTCTCATGGCCAGTCTGGAAGTCAATCAACCGGTTTCGGACTCAAGTTGGTCGTTGCAGGTACTACATGTGCAAGTGGGGCTATCGAGACCCCACAAAAACTCTATGCGACTGCGGGGTCGCCATCCAAACAATGTCCCACTTGCTTGTGTGTCCCTCGTGTCCTACCACCTGCACAAGCGACGACCTTCTTGAAGCCACGGACGACGGAGTAAAGGTGGCAAAATTTTGGTCATTATTTGTTTAAAGTACATTTTACGTTGTTGCCCATTGACACGCAAGAAGAAAAACTACAATTTGCACCCCAAAACTTTGGCATTTTTTTTTTGGAATCAAAATTCAATAGGTCAACACACAAATAAATAAACTGCACACTACAGCTATTAAACCTTTCAACGCCATATTACCCCGTTAAACCAGCTGTCATTCCCCACTGCGCCCCCGATACACCCACAAAGGAATAATTAGGTGACAGTTTCGAGGAACTGTTCGGTAACAGTTACCAAACAACGAGGTGAACAATGTAGTTCTATTATTGAATACTAATGGTTTCTTATTATTTTATCTGAATCCAATTATGAGAGCTAAAATCGGTTTCTTGTGTTGTTTTGTGACCTATCTCAAAACAATAGAGCAGCTCTACATCAAGATTTTTAACACGTTACATAGCTTTGTTTAGCAGAGACCAAGAAAACAAAGTTACAGCTACAAAAAAGCAAAGCTCATAAGATTTTTATTTGGATTATAAAAATGTTAACTCTAGCTTGAAATTTCATGAGATTGCAGAAACCCTATCAATGACAACGTAAACTATACGGTTTGCGGTTAACATTACCACGACAGGACTATAACCTTACCCTAATATCCTTACCATAATATATATATATAGGTAAGTACGTACGATGATAAAGCGGTAAATTCGTACAAACGGAACCACACATATTATCCGCTAGCCGTACCTTGGTAATCCACTCCACGTGTTCGTATGATCTGATCCAAACTGTGTGTGACATGGTTTAATCTGACCCGGGCATATATAAAGGGCACTATACTCTGACAGTTGGTGGCTGGAGATATGGTCACATCGCTTGTAGAACTGACAACCGATGGAGAAATGTCCTCGAGTGGCGACCACGAACCGGATACGCAGCGTAGGCTAGCCCCCCACTAGGTGGACAGATGACCTGGTCAGAAACGCGGGGAGTCGATGGATGCAGGAAGCAAGCAGCCTCTCAAACTGGCGTTTTTTGGGGGAGGCCTATGTTCAGCAGTGGACGTTTTCAGGCTGATGATGATGATGATGATGATACTCTGATAGAATGCAACGACACTGCTAAAGCATCAGCTATTGGTGTTATGGTGTTGTGGGCACATACTAAGCTCTACTACTCTGAGCTTCAGTTTCAATTTATGACGATGTTGCGCCGTTGGATTAATCAGGTTTGAACTGTAACTTGTAACCTAATTAGGTTACAAAGTTACAGTTCAAACTTGATCAATTGATTGTCGGTTCTTAATTGGTTTTCATTAGAATGAGATAGGTTAAAATGTACACCAACACTGAAAAATGTAGATGACGTTGAGATCTATAGTACTTAAATGTATAAACGAGTCATGATGCACCATGAAGGTCATTACTTCACACATCATTGCATTTCTGTAGATTTATATGAATTACAAAATAATAACAAGCTCAAGTAAACTTGTTACACACTAGCTCGCTTTATCCCCCAGCGCAAAAAGTAGGTAACGAGAAATGCCCTTCCGTTGACGCATTTAGAATAAAGTCAGGCGGGAAGGTAACGTGCAGGAAACTGTGTAATATTTCTAAAGAGATTTTGTGGAGTTCAGCAGTTCAGCAATGTTAAAGTCTTGACATTTTTCTTTTGAGAGGTGAGACGTGTTATAATATTTTCTGAGCTGCTTTTGAAGTATACTTGCAACCATGCAATCAGCTAGCGAAGTAAAAATATGTCATTATTATTTTCACCTCACTAGCTCGAAAAGATTCTCTTTGTCATTCAAAATCTGGGCGCAAAAACCCATTTTAATCGCTAGCGTGGAAAGTGTTTTTAAAATTCGAACGTTTCTATTCAATAATTTTCTCGTCAAGAATTGAGGATTTAATCACATATCTGCCCGAATTTAACCTTCTTGATATTGCCAGTCTACTGAAAACTCCCACAGACTACCTCCTAAAAAATACCACGTTTTTCTCGTTCACCAACCCCATTTTTAGAATAACCGCACTGTCCAGCACCAAAGAGCATATAATAACCAATACGCTATCCAGCTCGGCGACTGCATGGAAAATGGATTAAAAACACTCTTTCTTTAATTTTCCATGAATCACGTGACGATCTAGTCGTTTGCCTGATGTTAAGCGTTACCGCCACCTATGGCTAAATTAATAAGCTAAAAACTAATTTTTTCTTAGCCTTTTAGCTGTTTTTCTTACATTTTCCTCGCTGTAGTGAGGTGAAAAGTTGTGTGTTGCACTCGGCAGCAAAGTTTTTCTGCGTCTCGTACCCTTGAAACCTTCGCTGCGCTCAGGATTCTTTTGAACCCTTCACTTGCTCAGGTTTCAATTCAAGTACTCGCGCCAAAAACCAACTTTGCAGCCTTGTATAACAAATAACTATTGTTACGTCAGGCATAGGTATTGTTAGTTTTGTCTCTTTTAGGAAAGAAAATAAAATGGTTAGCTTAAGTGAGTTGAAACATCTATGGTAGATTATTTTTAATTAAATTGTTTGTCTTGTATCATTAGTTAGCTGTCAAACTTATTTCTTTTATCTGACATTAGATCAACATAAATTCCTACACCTTTCCTTTCCTACAGGTATTGTGTTATATTATCTGTGCCTACAGAAAGTCAGACTCTGGTAATTATTTTCTATTGTTTTTAAAGCAGGGCTCTAAAAATCATGACCTAGCGTTGTTTCCAAATAATGCCTCATCTATGCATAAAAACGTCCAAAATGGTGAAATTCTCTTACGTAACTCAACAATCCTTTGACGTTTTTCAACAATTATATTATGTTCCGTCGGTTCCGCGGCTAACTTTTAATTAATGGTACATTCCTTGCCGCCCTTTGCGGCCTTATTTCTACGTGAAAATAATACCTTTTTGCTGCACGGAACGAGATAATATGAAATTATTCTTGCAATTTACAACGTGAGAATTCCAATCCGTGGCTGGAATGTTCCAGATTGAAATAAGCCTTTATCGCGATTTATGAGGGTACAGCCATGGTCAGGGCCATCAGCAGTGTTATATGAGATTTCTTATATGCTAGAAAGAGGAATAACGTGAACTCCGTTAGCAATATTAATTCATGTGCTGTTACTTTCAGGACACAATGATCGCTGATGGTAAAAATATTTATCGGTAAATAACTACGTAGGTACCTTTAAGTATAATGACATATTTAGATTTTTACCATTTTTACTTGCTTAGCGAAACTATCATAAATCATTTTATTTATTTAATTAATCTATCCAAATCACCTTACCTTGAACCGTGAAATGGCGACTGAAAATAAAATCTCTACGCAGTGAGTCAGTAAGGTGGAGTCAGAACGGCCCCGCGCGCGAATCTTTATTATGTGTTTACTGCGTCCAGCGCTGGGGTCTCGCCCTATCTGATCATTTCAAAGGTCATAAGATAGAAACGGATGTGGTCATAACTTACATTCATAAAGATACTGGACGGAATGCCTCCGGGACTCCCGGCCTTGGGGTCAACGTTACTCTTACCTTTTCAGTATTGTAATATGAAAATTTATACTCGGCTTTTGCTTCACCCTTTTCAAATAATGAGGTATAATGAATTAATTTAAGGACATAATGGGATAAAGTTAAGCAAATAGTAAAAGGAGATGCTTAAATTATTCATAGATTTAATTACACAGTCTGTTTGTGAATTAAATGGCATATAATTTTGGAATAGGCCTGTGTAATATGATAATGCCTAACCCAAAAAATGAGACACTTAAGACCCAAAACCTTATTATTGTAAAGAGTTAAGAAGCTATTAATATTAAAGTAACAGCAACTAGTTATCCAAAATCAATTAGAATTAGGAAGCGTCAACTCAAAACAAATAATTTACATGGTAAATATCCCGTTAATAAACAATATTGTAGTAGGAAGCGTCAGTTGGGGTCTATCTAAATATGAGGTTTTATTAGATAAAAAATTAGTCTAAAATAAGGTGTTTATTTTTAAAGTTGATAAAGCTTTATTGACGCAGACTGCGTCTGTATTTTACAAAAGGCATAAACTTAATGGGTCGTAAGGCGTCTAGAGCCACATCCCGCGGGTCCAAATGTTTATGGAAAAAATCACCAATGAAAGGTTGTCACTATAAATCTGTGATTGAATCTAAAAGCTTTATGTGTTCTTAGATTTTGATCTCAGTATAGGCTTACTGTCGCAAGTTATGTCACAACTTATTCCAAGATATATCTATTTAAATAGACTAATAAATTTGAGATCAGTTTGTCACCTTAAGTATCAGCTAAGTGCCGAATAATGGTCCCAGTAAGCTCTTTATGTGCTTTGTTGGTGATAAGTGAATTCTGTCCTGATTTTATCTTTTGATAGCGATGATTGTTTCGGGGCCGAGTTCAGATTACCTACAGTAATGTTTCAGATGGGGATAAATATTTGATTACGAATCCTTTATGAATAAATCTCAATCTCAAAGAAATGCTACGGTAACCTAATTTTGTGAACGCAGCGCTTCTTAAAGATTTTTTGGTTGGTAGATATTTTTCTTGAGTTGGAACGTTTTATGCTGAAATCACTGTGGTAGTGTTGATTAATAAAATTTTTGATCATTCTGACATGCTCACTATCAATTTTTAGACTCTGATTGGTAAAGAAATGGTTTATCACATTTTTTCATTACTAGCTAACTTTGCATTACAATAAATTTTCAAAAACACAAAGCATCATTCTGCACGCGTCTTCACAAAAAAGCCCTCAAACAAAAACCAGATGTTAAAAATAACGGCTTCATAAATTCGGGTTCACACTATCTCCCTATAAACCCACTCCATGAAATCCGAGCATATACCATGAATTTGATAGATGGCGTGAGTGATCTCATGCACAGTAAGCCAAACAAATGATGGAAAGTTGGCTATTGCACGATGAAGCGATGTGTAGATATGGCCTAACATGACTCACGCGATGCTTTACATAACCGATATGGCTTGTGAACTACTAATAAGCTTGTGTGTCAAGACATTTTTATAAAAAGTAATAAGCACTAGTTTAAATAGTAATAATAGTTCTATTAATAGTTCAAGTTGTGATTTTTTTTTGTGTCACTGCACACTTTTACTCTCGAAGAACTAACTGATCATGTCAATGAGTAAAAACTGCAAAAACGAGAGCATCTCGTCTAAAAGGTCAATCTATTTTTGATTTGAGCATGAAAAGTTAATGTTATTTAGGTATTTAATGGATTAAGCACAATAATTTTATTGTAAGAGTGCAGCTCTTACAATAAGTAAGAGCTGCACTCTTACACAGTTTATTATTGTTATTGTACTTAATCTGTACGTTATTGTACTTAATCTGATCTTGCATAAAATGTTTGCCGAAACACAAATGAAATGGTAATTAATCTATTTAAAAAACTGAATGGGGTTTGTCAAAATATTTTGATGAAAATTATAATACTAGAAAAATCTGTTTTCTTGCCTGGGAAGCAAACTTGTTGATTTAGAGAAAAAGACGCAATGGTATTGGTATTGCGTTACCCCATCACATAGTATCATAGCTATACCGATTTTGATACATATAATCGACACTGTCGGATGCTGCAAAGATACCTAAGTACTGGTATTTTTTCTAAATGAATAGATTTCAGTTTGGATCATGGTAAACTTGATTATTTCAAAATCTAACTAGTGTTATAGTTTTCATCAAAATCGGCTCCATGACATTTCTGAGATTTTCCTCCATTCTCCATACTTTCTGACATGGTTATCCATGCCCAGTTGAAAGGTTAGCTCTGTATATGTTACGTGACAAAGCTAATTCAATAGTTTGTCATCACCGGAACCCTCAAAAACCGAACTGTCGCACATCGCGAACCTCCATTGTTAGAAACTTGCCAGAATTTGACGGTTTCACGGTACATAAAGGCCGGTAATGGATGACAGGGTGTTAAGCGATAATTAGCGGGGCGAGCTCCGCGTAAATCATACGAAACCATTGTTCCCCGCGAAGGAACCCTCACGGCAGATTGCTTAACACGCCAGATACTTGGCAAGTGCCTACTTGAGCGGAGAATAGGTAGGCGTAATGAGGAGAAATGATCTTAATATAAATATAAGTGTGTATAATACATATTATTATTGCTTGCTGTCCGTAACATTTATTATCACATTGCTGGAAGGCTAAGTATTCTGGTTCAGCGGGGTACCTTATGTTAAAAATATTGCCTATCAGTATTTTGGGAACTGTACCGTACGGTGGCGAATTGGATGGAATATTTATTTTTATGTTGTACAGTATCATAATAAAAACACTTTTAATGTAGCAAATATATCTGCTGGCACTAAAATACTTGCTTGAACTTAATATCTATTGATATTTGGAGAGTAACGAAAAAAAATAGGTGTGGATATTTGAGTTCTCAGAATAGTCAGAAAACCATGTTGACGTGCTAGAATGATATTATAAAATGTATAATTAAGTATTAAAACTGTTCAAATGCTTTTTTAATTTCGATAGCCAAAAAGTTTTTTTTTTTATTACAGACATAAATCACTACAACATTTTTTTTTAAATAAGTAAACGACTTGACAGCTTTTTGTTTTCCTAATGTTAAGAGGCACGACGGCCTTTAACAGTTTCTGCAGTATACTCAGAACTCTAAATTATACAAAGTACTGCACGACGCTGCACTGCAGACATCATTCTGAGGCATCAGAACAGTCTAATGACATGATAATGTCTAGACTGTGAGACCATGTCACAAAGTCTCATATTATGTGAGATATGACAAATAAAAGTTTAACAAGAAATTAACAGCCAAATAACTAATAATAAACCAATCATCGAAAACCCAAGGCATCAAATATTTCCACAGCATTCATCTTAATCCCAAAACCTAAACAAAAATAATAAACCTAAAGCAAACTAGACAAAAAGTGTTCGTTACTAACGCCTTCTCAAACTTCTCGGGTGTCCTGTTTCCCAATCAGTATTTTTTTTAACTTTGTTGTAACATATCGACCAACGACGCACGCTATGCTTTTTCCCAATTAAAACTTGCAGAAGTTATAACAAGCCAAATGATAAATCGATACAGCGCGGATTAGGATAAATAAAATTTTGCATATTTCACGGTGAGTTGTCTAAAGTTAGTCTTTTGAATATAAGTGTGAGTTAACAATGACAATGATAAAATGGTACAACCGCATCCTCTCCTTATAAGCAACAAAAGAACGAATACTAACGTATCATAGCACAGACAGTTCGAAACCTCAAATTCCAAGTCTTAGGAAACGACGAAGCCCACATTAATACAGTGAAATACTAACCAAATATAAGCCGCAGAATAGGATTACCTTAACAGTTTTTATTACGCCACTTAAAAAAATTCATACTAATCCTTGTGTCTCAATGTTATGATAAATAAATAAATAAATAAATAATAAATAAATAAAAGGTCAAGGTGGCGTGCTCTGGGGGAGGCCTATGTTCAGCAGTGGACGTCTTCAGGCTGTTAATGATGATGAAATAAATAAATATGTGTGGACGTTTCATACAGCGCCATCTAGCCCCAAACAAGGCAAAGCTTGTACTATGGGAATCAGATAACTGATACAGTACTTAAATACTTGATGATCATTATTACTTAGGTAGAATACTTTTAATATAATTAATTGATTTACATGCAGGATTTAATTATGATCTGCAGTCCTTATCTCTTCTGACACAACATGTGCGATCCCGATGAGGGCCATCATTATCTTTATTTATATTCTATTTTCCTATTGTAACATTATGCCATAAGGTTTTGACAGTGAGTTATTAAGAAAACATGATCCATATTAGTCCTTGTAATAGAGGTGTAAAAGTAACGAAAAAAAGCGTACCCGTATGTATTCGTTACTATAACAATTAGTACCCGTTACTATCATATCGTTACGTTACTCGGTGCTAGATGGCGCACCCGTTACTCAGTACCAAATACATACGGTTTGCTACAGCTCTACCTTGTAATAATTCCGAACCCAAAGGCTCCTTCAACACGATTTCAAACAAAATGTTACAATCTTATACTACCCTGATGTTTCACTTCCTTGCCGAAGGTATTTCGTAGTTTGATAGAATTAATTCAAAGGTCGGCAAACAAGGTCTTTTACGCGCCAAGTACGTAAGTAAGTTAGTCCGTACCGAGCGTAGTGTCGCCGCCGGCGCTAAATTAATCATTGATTACAAACACGAGTGTAACTTTGCAACTAGATTCCCTAACATACTTACAAGTTATATGTAACATGATTTCGATTAGGAGTTCCTGAGTTCACAGCGAATGTTCCAATTTAGGTAGAATTAGTTTGCTAACGATCTATGTAGAGGGATCTAGCTACTGCTCCGTAATAGTCATGTATGTACAAAGTTTTTATACAAAGAAATATTTAGCGAGATTCCAATTCTATTTAAAAGGTTGCATGCATTTGATGCATTGATGACGAGAATAATAATATTATAATAATAACACCCAACGATCAGATACATAGATCCTGGACCCTAACTCAGATTACCTGTATCTGGGGACCCAGGAACTAGGAATGGGAGGAATGTCGAGATGGATGTGTGGACTGATGACGATGGATAAAATAAAGAACAAGTATTTAAGAGAAAGTTTGAAGGTGATGATGACGATGTCCTCCTTTTTGGCTTTCGATAAGGGCGATCGTTTAAGTTTGAAGCAGCTCCTATCAGAAAAGACATTAGTTGGGCTTGGTATAACATGAATATGTTATGAGGAAAGATGAAAAGCATACATTATCACCGAGAAAGTGATGAATGATGATGAATTTGGCGCCCTCTGTGGTGTTGTAGTTGCACACGTCGGCTCATAGCATGATATTGGAGCCAATTTTAAAGGCTTTAGTTGACAGATCTAAAACTCCTAAAACTGTTGCTGTCCTTGTCTAATAGACGGGAATGTAAGAGACGGGTATGTTTTTAGTAAGTTAAAGACTGTCAACTAAAGCCTTCAAAATTGGGCCTAGTGTGTCCTCAATTCCCGCGATAGGACAAGTATTTCTGTACCTACAGAAAATGAAGCATATAATTTATATTTATAATATTGTAGAAACATACGTGAGTAGTACTCATAACTACAACTATAAACGGCTAGCACTCACGTAATTTTAGTCGAATAACTCGACCGGTGTTCAGGCAATAAAGATGCCCACCTTCTTCATGGGGTCCTACGTGAATGCTAGCCGTTAACTAGTTGTAGTTAATATATATTTGTTCTGGGACTGGGTGTCGATTGTGAATCCATGGTCATAATAGTTCTTTGGTTCTAGAGAGAATCCTAGTTAAGATCTAGATAGGTATGTGGTCGTTGGCAGTTCCAAAAAAACTAGTGCTGATGTCACGGGTGGAAGGAAAGACGAAAGGAAAGAAAGGGTGGATGCATTGCGTAATGCCAGATGAATGAAACGATGACAGCTAACTAACAAAAAGGGTGAAAGAAAAGATGTACTACGTCAACACCAAATAAAATAGAGTCAGAAGAAGAAGATGAATTTTAATAATTTAGTTATGGTACCTATATACCTGCTTAGTTCATAAAATAGAGTAAACATCAAATTTATAAAAAAATGTATTTAATTAGTTAAATAATAATCGACCAGTTCAAATAATTAAACGACGCACTTTTCTATAAAAAGTTTTCAGTAGAACTCAGTGTTTACCAAAAGATATGATATGATAACGAAATAAATAATAGTTATTGGATACGATACGAATTATAATAATAAAGCTTATTTTACGTAATTGAGTAACAAGGATAAAGGGTCATTGTGAAATAAATAAATAATAAATAATAATAAATATGTGTGGACATTTCACACAGCGCCGTCTAGCCCCAAACTAAGCATAGCTTGTACTATGGGAACCAGTCAACTGATAGAATACTTAGATACTTTTTGGTGTAAATACATATATAGGATACAATATAACATCCAGACACAGAACAAACATCAATGACGCCTTTGTGCAAAAATCTAGAGCTTTTAACGTTATTTTTACCTTTTGAAACGTTACATTAGACGCAAAGCCGTGGCAGAATAAATATTTCGGATGTTTATCAAGTACCTACACAATAATGCCTGGAATGCTTAAGTGCGTTTTTATGTACGTAATATTACGCCTGAAAGGTTTGTTTGCTCAGCTTTGAAACGATTTTGTAGCTATTTTTACTACATTAAATTCCAGTATTTTTGGTAAACGAACCATTGTAACATTAATATCTTTATGCTAAAATACCATCACTACGTAATTTTCCTGGAAATAGTCATCGCCAACGAAACCGTTACCTACGGAATATTTTTGGCACTCCAATTGGGACTCCAAAGTCGACAGACGAGTTAAGTATCACTACCTACTAGTACCCAAATCATTTAAACAAAATGTTTATGATATTTTAATTTACAGCTTTATATAATTTATCTTTTAGTGCTTCAAAGTATTATATAATTATTGAATAGGTATTTTTGTGAAAATTGGCGCCCAACATGTGGCTGAAATCAAACGCCCAAAGTAAATCTAATCATTGACCTGCAATTTCATCCATTTGCGTATATCAGCATGGTTTTATTTTCAGCATGCACGATAGAAACACGCACACTCACCGTGATACTTTAATGGGAAACTACGAACAATCGAACTTCCATTTCCTACTGATTGCATACCCATAATATGCTATGCCAAGCTTAGTATCAGCTCCTTTTATATTTTTAAATTAATTTTCACAGTTTACGTTAATCCTCCCTTTAGTGAATTAAGGAAATACCACCTACCTTAAAGCCAGGACGCAAACTCTAGGCGTTAAATGAACAAATCACTGTACCTGAGAGGTTCAATCCACGTTCATGGCACACGTCATTCACAACGTATTCGCAATTCACACACAGACACTAGCACTGTCACAGAGTTGGATATTTTTGGTAAAATTGAGTACTTATCACTGTTCGCTCGATGTGATGCGGTATGAGAGCAGGCGGAGCGCGCGCGACACGTCCGCTCAGAACCGAGTCACGGCCACCACTGAAGCCGCGCGCCGCGCAAGCCTCTGCGGGACCCGTCATAGAATATCCCCCCATTCCACTCGCTAGACTTGTAAGATTCTGGCGTGATCATTTGAAATGTGTCAAGTTTTGATCTCTAATTCTGATTAGTGGTGTTAGTACCAGAACTCCAGTCAATAAGCTACGAAATTAGACACGCCTTTGATGTATGTATAATAATTATGTCTAGATACTCAATTTAATTTACACCATTTCAGTCTAAAACTATCATCATCATCATCATCATCATCAGCCTGAGGACGTCCTCTACCAAACATAGGCCTAACCCATAGAGCCTTAGAGTTCTAGGCCTCCTCCATGGGACAGGCCTAAAACTATATCATCACGTAAATTCGTTATGTTTTAATTAAACTAAAATTTATTCTTGGTTCACTCAGGTTCATAGGTTTAGCTTAAGAACCTGCTCCACCAAATCAATTCAAAAAAATAAAATAAAAAGAGCAGCTCCTTTAGTCAACAGAAAACCAATTCTGAATTTATTTTTCTCTCTGTTTTCTAAAAGAGGAGTTTTTTATCACACAATATATTCATAATCGTACTTTCTGTACGTACCTACATAAAACATAGTTGCAAACTGTACTTGTGGATTGACAAATGAAATTTTTATGACTCGGCTCGCTACTTGCACTCGCACTAATGACGCTGTGTTGTACAAAGCGACATCTCGCGGGCAGCGGCGACAACTTACATTACTCGTCACCCACACATACAACGCTTGGGTTATGATGTTGTATTGCTAAGTATGTGCATCTCGTAGGGCTACCTAACTTTACGTATCATCATTTTCATTTTTAGATTAATTAAAAGACGTTTTAAATAAATAATTTAAATCGTTTGTGTTAGTAAATAATAGATATTTTTTAAATTCCTTTCATAATTTTCCTCAACGGGAAAACTTCTTGGAGATATACTCTACCAGACCTGTGAACATAAGTCTCTTCAATCCACATTATTTATTTTAATTTACGAAGATTAAAATAATACTACTGATCATATCTGCCGAAAAACCGATAATCATTGGGGTAAAGGTAGCCTGTAGTGGAGACCGCGAATCGGCAGACGTAGTGTAGGACGACCTGCAGCAAGATGGAGCGATGACGTTATACGCAAAGTAGCTGGCATGGCAGTAACTAGAAAAATAGAGCCAAAGACCGGGTTCAGTGGCGTACCTTGGGAGGCTTATGTCCAGTAGTGGACTAGTTATAAGCTGATGATGATGATGAAAAAAACTGGATGACGTACTTCCTATTTAATGGTTTTTAGCTATGCAATAGGTATATTTATTCATTCTTTTCAAAAAATAGTGGTATCTTTCAACAGAATAATGCATAAAAAAGAAATTCCAGATTGTTTATAGTTTGAAGAGATTTTGTACCACAACCACACTCGCAAGTATTTTCTCTTTAATTTTGATTCTAGAGAAACCTTAAGCCAGTGAAATATTAAAAAGCCCTACATTCTTAACGAAAAGTAATCTGCACCGATTGAGGCAAAAGTTAACCGCATTTAACTTTGAGGAAAAACTTTTTTTATAAAGAAAAGTGTTATTGATCGGCAGCCTAATTAGCACCTGAAAGCCTCCACAAACAACCTTTATGAAAAACTCGAAACTGGGCCAGTGACATCCCTGGTTGAAAGCGACACACGCACATGCACCCGCAGCAAATACGCGCACACACACACGGACAGTTACCGTCAGGTCGCCAGCAAAGTTGGCAGAGCAAATGAGTAAACGGAAAAGATAGGCTTTTCTTTGACTCCTTTTAACTGTCCGTGGGAGTTGTAAATAGGATGCAAACAGAGATAGGGCTAGCTGTCGCGATGAATGAAGAATTAGTGTCTGCACTGCTAGATGGGGCGCTGTGTTTGCAACGTGTAGTGTTTTAGACCTCAGGCACATGGGTATTTTAATTAAAGTGTTTACCCTTTATTTGACTGATTTAAGTTAAATATCGAGATAAGCTCGAGATTTGTAAAGATGAAACCAAACCTTGCATGTGTGGTTTCCTAATAGTCCGTCATGCCGCGCCTATTCATTGTCGTTTTTTTCATCGTGCATCGTGGGTGCATCGGGACTGTGAAAAAGACTCTTTAACACTCTTTTATTTACATCAATGAATCGTCTATGAAACCTTTTCCAAGCTGATAATGGAACGTTAACCCTCAATAACAAAGGTTAACCGTTGGTTACTGCGTGACAGGTGACCTTATCATCACGGTTTGACAGGCCCCGGCGAAACGCGAATGCCAGCGGTCGTAGTTGGTCGGCGAACGACCGACTGACCACCATTACCATACCATACCATCATAGCATATTATCATTACCATTTGAAGTAGGGCCGTTCACCAGATTTGGCTTCTGAATACGGACTAAGTTTTTTTATGTTGTAAAGGGTGCAAACAAGCATATGGCCCACCTGATGGAAAGCGGTCACCGTAGTCTATGGACAATAAACAAGAGCGAGAGAAAACAAATTGGTGATTGCATTGGCTCAGTGATCAACCATCGCTTGCATTAGAGTGAGTTTTTTAAACTACTGCATAGACATTTTAAGAGGAAATACGGGCTGCGATTCTCCATACAAATATAAACGCATTCTCCTATTTCTTTCCTGGGTTATGCCTCTAGATTATTTCTTTTTGTAAAATCTAGGTCTACTGTGGGCATGTCCTTGTCACTTGATTTTCTTCATAAACTACTTATAACAAAAGGAAATATGACCCATCAAAAATCCCGAAAATAGCCCCATTATTACCGCCGTGATCAAAAGACTAACAGACAAAATTGATAAGTTTTTACCATTAACAAAATAAGAGAAACCTGATCATACTCATTCTTTTGATGAAAAAAATAATTGAATGGGTTAGTTTTGGAGGAGGGAACAGGGGAATACGAAACATCGATTTCGTCAAGATTTTTGTAGCTGTCTTTATCACTGTGTGAGTGAGTGTCCTCTTAATACGACTCCAACCAATATGAAACTGTAAGTACCTACCTACAAAAGAAATCAAAAGTTAATCAACCCCATTGCTCCAACCATACGCTACGTATTTAACGTTCATCAACTTCCAAGAAGGAATTGATATAAAATTTTAGTCGTAAAAAAGTGGAGCCGTCTCTGTGTGCAAGCAAGGATGTAAAAACAAGATTTACGAGGGAACGAACACAAATGTAAGTCGGTACAATGATTTAACCTACTCCAGAAGCGGTAACCCATCCAATACAGAGTCGTAACCTCGCTTAACCCCCAAATTGATTGATTTTTCAACAGCCTCATCAAATTGAAGCCCCCTTCCTTCTCGTAATAAACTCTGAGCACAACGGAGTAATGCCGTATTATTTTCTGTGCTTACAATTTTCCAATTTCCTACATCCGGGCTTAGGGCGTTAATCCTAAAGAAAAAAACATCAAAACGCTTGTTTTTATTATGAAAGGCCTCTTTTTAGATTGTACAAAGAAATGTTGAAACAGAAAATGTAGATTTTGATTTGAATATTGAAACGGGTTAAAAAGTAGGTACCTACCACAGATACAACCAAAAAGTAATTACTTACCTGTTTTATAAATTAGAATTCTTAATTGAGAAGATATTATAACCAAGACTAAGAAAGTCTTGGTTATAGATTGTGGTGTGGCTTACACTTTAAAATCAATTTAGTTTAGCTTAGTTTAGTTTAGTTTAGTTTAGTTTTTATTATTGTAGTAGTTAGCTTGAGTAATAAAGGCAATTTGCCCGTTAAAAAAAAAAAATTTCATGATAAATTCTAAATGAGAACTTCCACAATACTACATATACTACAAATCTCAACTAAATATTTTATTCTGACCACTTTACATTTAGAAATTGAAAGAGATCAAAAGCTCTACCTTGAAAAAGTTGTTAATTAATTTCATTTATGTCGGTTATTAATGAACGAACTTTTGGTTTATATCTAGAGTAAAGTTAGAGTATTCAACGTATGAAAAGTCAAGCACAAAACTTCTCACGACGTTTCCTATGTTCGAAAAGGAAACAAAAGAGTGCTCTGCTCTTATCTTCTGCAACCGTTCAGCTGATAACGATAAGTATTCTCGGACGAGTATCGTACAGAGCTGTCAGGAGGATATATGCACTAAAACATTTATCGTTTATGCCTGTGAGGTAAGATCCGAAATGAGATCCTGTGACCTAGTATCATATTATTTATTTATTTATTGTGATAAAAACGACAAAATCAGTTACAATTACCACAAAATATTTGATACAGGATAAACATGTCAAGGTTATGTCCTTTTTGAGTGTCTATACAGTAAGTAAGAACATTCAGTCATTTATGCCTTTAGATAAAATAAGTTCTCCATTTATTTACCCTTGTAATCGATAACAAGTCTCCCGCGATACAGGCTTGTCCTAGTGCGGGGACTACTAGCAATGTGTCATTTACTGTATTTTTTTTGGTAAATACAATATTTTGTATTTATTTAACAATAAAAAATAGGTACAATGTTTTATTACGATTATCAAATAAAATAATGTCAGAGTAAATTAGATAAGAAAAGTTATTCACTGTCACTACTATCGGGATTACACGTATTGCTCCATTGGTCACTCATGCTTTCACAATACATCAATACTGCAGCAACAAAAGGAAAAGTCGGAATCAGTGTTGGCGTCACGAGGCATTGAGGCGACGACGGCATTGAGGTGGCGCAGAGGGCGAATCAACGGAGACATCGTTCTTGCCCTTGTACGACCGCTATCAACTGAGAAGAGTTTATGTTGTCCTCTGTCACCACGCCTCTTTACCTCGATTTCGTCTGGGACAAATAGCACACACAGTGGATTGTGCAAGAGTAAACAGAACCCTTCAGCAATATACTTATTATACATATATTATGTGTTTTTGACATTCAAAAACTTCAACTTGTAACAGCATCAGTCAACCTATAGATATTATTCATACACTTTGCAGTCAAACTTCAAAGATACCAGACAAAGTACCCCAGTTCAAACACAGCTTTATATTACAAAATATCTTGTGATATGCTCCGGTTAGAATCCACGTCTACTCATCTACTCTACGTATATCGTTATGCAGGGTGACACCGGCAGGAAAGTCTTTAGGACAAGCATCTTCAGCCAGTTCCTTGTTCAGATAAATTCATTACATAATCGATTCATTTCAGGTTATTTGACTGATATTTTTTATGTGAGGGCTATAGTTCTTCACTTGTAACTTTTTTTGTGGCACAGATTTTCCGCTTTGTTATTAAAAGAACACCCATGCTAAAATCAAAATCAGTACTACCTATAGAATAATACAGTTTTCCCTTTGGAGTTTTTTTTGATAAAAACAAGGTTTTCCTTTAATTAAATCAGCAGGTTTAAACTGCCCCGGGCTTTGTTCTTTACTCACAATTAAGCAAAAACGAATTTTCCTAAACTAATAGATTTTCTAACAATTTTAAAATGAAAATATTACAAATACAATTTTGCTGTTTTGTGAGTTCATTTTGACAAGAACGACGTGTCGTTTTAGTCACATAAGTAGTTTGGACGAAAACCACATTATTAAAATCGAAGGATTTTAAAGGATTTTAATATTGTAGTTTACGTAAGATGGCCAACCATTGCGAATATATGAGATGTCATATATTCGCAATGGTTGGCCATCTTACTTCCGCTCCAGTGAAATAACTTTTCTTAGGAAACAATACTATTACGTATGATACTTCAACTGTAGTGCGCGTTGAATATTAATACTGGGCCGGCCTAATTACGGATCAACTTGTTCCTTGGCTCACTGAACAGAATAATTGCACACGCTACTAACTTCCGTAAGTAGGTAATCCGGCAAAAATAAGTCAATGTTCAGAAAGATGGATGAATATAATTATGTTGTGTTGTTGTATTTTATAGTCTTTTTAATCTCAATTGTTTCTAGGCATAAATTCTTCTAGATTCTGATGTATGTAGTTGGAAGAGCTAATCTGTGATAGGAAATAAAAAGGTGCTAAATAGTACGTTTCAACGGGCACTTTTTGAGAAGGGGTGTAAGCATTGGCGGGAGATATCTTTTCCTTGCTTCATTATGGCAACTTGCCTTCCTAAAGTTCCAAAGCACGGTAGCGCTCAGTTGTAAATACCGACTGACATGCGACATTATATGTAATTATATAATTTTCGAATTGTGTGATATCCTGAATAAATGTATTTTCTTTGTTTCTTACAAATTAACTTATAGCGAATGAATAATGAGAATAAATATAGCATAGAATTGATTTCTTTAAGTGTAAACCACACTTACCACTTCCGCGCACATACACACTTACACTTACGTTATCTTTATAAAAAACTAGATGCGCCCCGTGGTTTCACACGCGATTAAAAAGTAGCCTATGTGTTAATCCAGTTATATATTCCAAACTTCATCCAAATCCATCCAGCCGTATGAGCGTGAAGAAGTAAAAACATACACACATACAAACTCACATACACACCTACAAACTTTCGCCTTTATAATAAAAAATATAGGCTTATACAAACCACGGATGGTGGCTTTCAACAACTGCTCTTTGATCGTGTCATATTAGTTCGTACGAGCACTAATATGATGGACATATATCAGCTGTACAGTTTATCATAGAAACAGAAACACGCCTCGGGCGACGCATGTCTCGCCTGCTGCGTACCACAGATCTGGCGTCATGTCGAAAGCTTTAGCCTGGGGCTAGGAGAGAGCTAGTACTAAGACATGTGAGATCACAACTACATAATCCTAAACAAAATTATGCACAATGACCAAGGTTATGCTTTGTAGGTATGCCTTTAGTTACCTGTATGAAAACGTCTATTAAAGTCAAGAAATCACAGATAAAATGATGGCATTAAAACTGCCGTCCTTATGAAAAATGCAGTAAGTAGGTAAAACATGTTTTCGAGAAAAATGCGAAACAAAAGTTGCGAGTAGGCGAGAGTAGTCGAGTTGCTGCATTCCTACTTCCTCGGAGTTTTTGGGTTCCAGGTGGAATTTTGATACGTGAGAAAGAACAGAATATAGATATTCTTTTGGCGATTCCGAATATGTTTGTAATCTAACTCAGTTTTGCCAAAAACGTTAGTTACTGCGTTCTTCACTATGAGGGCAGAATAGGTTATACCCTAAAGATGAACTTTTCAAACCAGTGTCTAAGCTCTGTGATGTAACTACAAAAAACATTTGGACTGTATTCTAGCCGCGATGACCTATAGATAGTCCAGCGGGGCTACCGTCTGAGCCAATTGTAATCGATGAATCGGCTTCATTTCGTCATTTCCTGCAATTTGGCAGTGTGTAACATCTCCATCCATTAGTATGTTCTCACTATTTCTCATTATTATTGTTAATCAATGTTTGGTCTATTCAGTTCTCCGCCTAAAGGACCATAATACCGATGGATGAGGATTTTACACAACCGGAAATTACCAAATGAAGCCCATTCATCGATTACGATTGAGTTACACAATACGGGGGCAGTAAATGATTCAGCCCACTACCAGTAGGTAGCGTATCCAACATGCTGGCAGCATTCAATTGCATCTCACCAGCTTTCATTGATAATATATGGTAAAAGATATTGCTTCACTTGGGTTGGTTAAATTATTGGCTAAGGCTCGTTAAGTTATTGGATATAGAGTCTAATCTTGCTTGGCGGGATACTCCAACGTTTTATTTTCCAAATATTATTGTAGTATACATACATATACTCTAAAAAAGTGTTCGTTGAATATAGAACGTTTGATAGTACCAACTGTGAAAAGTAAAAAAATAGTGCAGTCATCCGGTGACAGGCGGACGTCGTCACCACCATTTATCATGGAGAGGAAATGAGCCTGAGCGCTGTCACGTTGCGTTACTCCGCTCAAACGGATATTTGGCATAAAAACTGATATGGAGTTCAATATAAAGAAAATGCTTTAAACTTTATGCTTATTAGAATGGAGCCGAGATTCCACTGATTGGCTGAGTTGTTTCATAATATGAATTTTAAAACCGAAGAATAGAAAGAAGCTACTTATTTCAAAAAGTTACGTTTTTAATTGCAAGCCCATTTTTCATGGCCGTATTAAGGTTATTCCGACTCACAACAGTCGGTTTTCACGATTCACTTTTTTGAAAAACCATGTCTAAGTTAAATATTTAAAAACCCTTCCGCAGACACAAAAACCTCGGATCGCTACTTTTAACTTTCAACTAGTAATTACAACTATTTAATAGTTATCATCTGCACTGCGGGTAATCAGTCAGTCAGAATCAACTCAAATAATAATCATAATTTATTAACATTATGGTTAAAATAATTGTGTAGTAACGAAACCTGATTATTAATTCTAGTGCCCTTAAATGAATGTAGAGCGTGATCCATCCCGACGCTCACCCAACTATATGAGACCGACTGAAATGTAAATACCATTTCTAGGTCGTTTGCTTTGAAAACACAAAACGAAAATTGAAGACTAAAATTATTTTATAATTCAGACAGTGTCAGATAGGTTATCTTTATCTCTTTCTTTAGATTATTATATACATTTGTGCCTGCCAATGCACTTTCCATATACGGATCAGTATTTGTAATAATTACGACGCATCTACAGTCGTCGCTTTGCGCACTCTCTATGCGCTTGTATTGTCTTAACCACAAAATATAATAAACGTCATAATGTGCTAAAAATTAATGAATATTATTTATGGTCACCACTAGCCTCTCATCACCTACCTATAGGAACACGCATAGGTAATAGGCAAACATTCACTCATTGGTAGCTCATTCTACCCACTAGAGGGCAAAGTTTCTTCCCTTTTACGTCATTCATCCCTTTCTTAAGCAAATTTTGGCCAAGTTTCTTTTAGTAAACTATTATGATAAATATATAAGAAACGTTGTCTATTTTCTTGGTTTATTTATTTATGTAGTTTTACGCCAATATGGCTGAACCGATGTAGATGCAATTTTTCACACCAATCCTAGGGTAATTTTATCACGGGAAATACAGAGAATCTGAGAGAAAATGGGAAAGTTGCGAGTAAAACCGCCTAGCGCCACAAGTCAAATTATAAGTTAATCTAATGTTTTAAGCAGCTAGTATTTAAGTAAAAGGTGGAGGAGCCTTTTACAATCAACTAATATGAGACACCGTGCAAGTAATTTTATGTCTAACACAGCCGCAGTTTTAGACACAAAATAGCTTGTAACTGATGCAGTTCGGGCTATTATGAAACAGACGGATGGACACAGGCTTACACACCACGCGCTATTAATCTGTTGATTAGGTGATAATCAGATGAAACTATTGAATCAAAAACTAAATAGTACATACGATTTCACTAGTAAGAGTAGAATACGTTTCAAATATACTTAACCTTTGACCACTATCCATCTTTCCCTTCCCACAGAGTCAATGAGATAGTCTGCTAAAAATCTAGTCCATTTTTATTCCAGACAGGCACGAACCAGTGCCAATCAATCTTGCGGCTTCCCTGAATTAATGTTGCTTTGCTGGAATGGCAACGTGAACTTGGAGTCATTCCAAGAAACCAAAACAAAATAGAACATTGCGGTTTTCAATTTAGTTGGAAAAATGTAGTTTCTGTCTCGATCTTCGATTCTGAGAGTAAATCAAAATGATTCCTTTCGACGCATTGTATAAGATTCGCACTAGACCATTCACAAATGTCCATTTATAACTATCAGTTAAAAAATGACCAATAAATGACCTATAAACCGATACATGGTCTCATGCGTGACAATTAGGTTGAGACCCGAAGTCCGTGGGGACTGGGAGCTCATCGCGTTTTGAAAAGTTTATCAGAGCGCCTGGCCGATGCGACGCCTGATAAAAATGCGGGCACTTATTTGACACGGCAAACCAGCATTGGATTGCAATTCAACGGGGCAATGCTGCCCAGCATATTGGGCACGCTGCCTGCTGGTAGTAGGTCTTTGTAATTTTCATCATTTATTAACTAACTAACTAGGATGGCGCAACGACTCAAAGTGTGTCTTGGCCTCCGATAATCAAAGTCGCCACTTCGTCAAACCAGCGGTACCTAGGACGGCCGACTGGAGCCACTCGGCCGTCCCATGTAAGCTCGCTTCTCAGCTCAATCGTCGCCCATTCTCTCGAGATGGCCGAGCGAGCGAAGCTTGTGTGCTTTTATTTTGCCAATGATATTCGACTCTGCCACCAGTTCTTCAATTTCACTATTTTTACTTATCCTCTACACTCCGCACTGGACCTAAGATGTTTCTTACACCTTTCTTTCTGTATTCAAGGCAGAATATTATTATTTTCACTTCATGCATCTACGTACAAGTTACGAAGCGGATTTCAATTATATTTCCTATTTGTGGGTTTTCTATCAAGTAAGTACATCAATAATTTACATAAAATACGAATAGCTTTAGGATCGTAACTGATTTGAAGAAAAAATAATAAATTGAAGCTTTTTCTAAATGATGATCTAGAATGTGGTCTATGATATATAAAGGAGCTAAGGACGACTCATCGTTTGGCTGTCTGTAACATTTATTTAGAATATGGCAGGTGGAATAAAAACGTTTCAAATATAAGGCTAAGTACATGATGGCAGTCGAGCACTTCAAGCATTGAGAAAGACATCTTTTGTTACAGTTAATTACTCCACCGAATTACTCGCCTGTATGTGCTAGCTTTTCATAATTACATTAGGCCGTATTGATTGAAATTAGACTCAGTTCTCACTGAAGATAAAATATTAAATAAATAGAAAAGAAAGAAAACCAAGCGAAAGCGTATTTGTATCTCACATGTCTGTTATTTTCTCAGCGAAATAAACAACAAAACCATTAACAGCCGCAGCAAAAGTCGCAACGACTTGTGTAATTGAATTCTTGAATAAAACTTTGATCCCCTGCATTCCTTACAGAGCAAAGTTACCAAACTCAAAGTCTGCGTTGTGTAAACGCATAATCGTCTATAAAAATCCGCTTTCAGTTTTCGGGTGACTACAAAGTTCGCGCACTTTAGGAAGTTGGAGAAGAAAAACCGCGGGAACGCAAAAAAAAATTATTTTCATCAACCAGTTTCCAACCTGTGAGTGTACGAATATAAGATGTATTGAAGTGTATGGTTTAGAGATACTGGGTCCCCTCCACTGCATGTATATAAATAAACTGGTTAAATAAACTGTTCCTTTCTATTTTATTTAGTTTTTAACTTTTGTAAGATCAATATCACGTGTATGTTTGTTGTAGTGTAGGAATAGATATACCTAAGCTAAGTATATGTATTCTATACTCTTTCACGCTCTAACAGCTGGATAGATTTGGATGTTGGTATGGAGGTAGCTAATACCCTGGATTAAGGCTGACCCTACATTTGGCTTGCGCGTTCCTCGAGCGTGCCGGTTAAACGCTCGAGGAACGCCCACGCGCAATGTCGGGGGCTAAAATATAGGCTACTTTTTATCCCGAAAACGGGAACGGTTCCTGTAGGAAAGCAGGTGAAACCGCGGGGTGCCGCTAGTTGCTACATTATACTATCTTCTTCTCGTGAAGGCAAGTGGTCAGCCCTGGTGTCAGAATTTTTAGGCCGTCCAACTTGGCTTAACGACTATTGACCGACGGCTTACCGTACCCTCCGAAGCACGGTAGCGCTCAGTTGTAAATACCACTTTTTGCTGTAGCGGTCCTTCCTATCATAGAGTAGTGACCGCAGCGTTGCTTAACTTTGCCGATCGGTTAGAAACGGCTAGTCGTGCTTCGCTATGACCGCTACTAATATACTACAAAAACCATTGTGTTGTTGCTTCCTTAGTTTCTCTCGCCACATACCTCTCACTGATCCTGATATTCTACTATCCTCACCAGCTGCTGCGTCACTTGGCGTATATTATATATCATTGCTCCACCTATAGTCGAAAGACGTCCTACTCTACGTTTTCCAATTGCAATCTCCACTCGAGAACACGTTTAACCCAGTGATTGTCTGCTACCACATCTGATTACGAAACTCAGTTGTGATGGATGGCGGCTGGAAGGTACAACATTATTAATGCAAGAATAATTCAGTTCAGCGATCACAATCACGGAAATTAACCGTAAATATCAAATGAACTAAAAACTGGTATGTGTAGTGGTACTGGCACCTGAACAGTTTGGTACTTTTTTTATTTTTAACCAAAAAGACAAGCAGTGAATTCGCGTGGAAGCGAGTAGGACGCCGCGAAGAATGTTCTGGAAACTTCCCGATTGTTCTGCGGAGTTTTTTCTCGTATTTACTTTGACAACGGCTTTGTCTTCTTTACGGATTGTTGCCTTGGTACTAAACTGAGTACTTAGTGGAAGAAGTCGATCTGGTTAGACGTTTAGGTTTTTTAGGCTTTGTTTAATCTATTGTTTATATGTAAGAATATGGTGTCTGGAAAGTTTAGCGAAATGGCTTTGAGATAAACAATCAAAGTCAAAATAGTGTATTAAGATAAACATATATGTTTTTGAAAATGATTGTGTGTAGGTATAGGTTTCTCACTGACATTTTAAAATTATTGTTCCTGAAAATATTCACACTCAGCGGGTTCTTGTTTCTTACATTCAACGGCTCTCCATGGTTTTGACCAGGTTGCCGCAACGGTCCACATTGCAATAGAGCCGGGTGGCCTACGCTTTGTTGCGGACGTGAATATTTATTGGTCAAAATACATTTCGCGTCTATAGATTACAAAGGGAAGTCAGAGAACTAAGTTGCCTTTTAACCAAGTCAGTGGATGTATGTAGCTTTAGCTTATAGGGCTCATTAATGCGGAAATAGAAATAAAAGCTTAGAACCGCGATAAAATTACGAATAACAATTTTAAAGAATTCTCGTATTAAATTAACAAAATATACAAAATAGACGATTTTAACATTAAAATTTATAAGATAGATTGTACCTACTCTTTTAATGTATGAATAGGTAGATGCCCAAATGGAAAAACTTCGAAACATCGAACGAAAATATTACAATACAATAATGATATACTTACGTTTAGCTTAATTGACAATTGACAAGGTTAAAGGAGTAGATCCCTCGAACGAACTACCTACACAGGGCCTAAATTATCTAAGGTCTCTTTTGGGGTTATATACCTATGTCAGTTGTCACTTCAGGGTAAAATGTTTTTAATTTTTTTTATTCTATAGACAAACTAACCGAGTAGTTAAGTTCTCTAAGAAAATTACTGAATAAATAGTTTGCCAACTAAATAAATTATGCAACTCCAGAACCACGCAATAATATCGCAATAACGTTATGAACAATGAAATCAACAAATCATCATTCTCAGTCAAGCTTTCAGCAAAAACAAATGAACGTTTCTGCTACATCATACGATCACCAATCGTTTTCCCACTACAGCCTTCTAACATGGCTTCCTAGATCAATAACCATCACAATCGGAACACCATTAGGCAGGCTCTAGTTACCCCCCTCCCTCTCCGAAGTTATTATTGCCAAAGAGTCGTTTGTTCCCGCTCGAGGCTGGCAGTAAAATCTTTATCGGGATATATCTGCGAGATCATTGGGAATACAATCGTAAAGATAAGGCGACGCCGACGCCGCTGGCGCAAAGTTAATAACTCAAATTTCTATTACCGTAAATCGCTTCGGAGGCAAAAGTTAGCGGTACTCACTACTTATACGGGTTACGCACTGAGTGGGAAGACGCGCGTGTTTTATTAAAGTAATTTGATTGCTGTTGGCTGTGCACGTCGGTATCAGTTTATTTAAATAAAAACTTCGTTTGATAAGAGTCTCATGGCTGTTCTAAGACGAGGCCGATACTTTGTATACCTCAACAAACATGTTAACAAACTTTGTAGGTAACGTTCAGATTAAATTATCTATCGCGTGAACGTCCTAATTTTTCAGGTACCCCATGGGTACCTGAAAAATTAGGACGTTCAACTAAGCCATGAAAATTCTATTGAATTTCTCCAACCGTTACGTTTTTAGTGTCTAGTGCGTACCGCAATACAAGTGTCGGGCTGTCGGGATAAGTACGCCTCCTCAGTGTATGCGTCCCCCGAGAGTCGCACACAACTCCGGCCGACATGTTACAGCCGCGCGGTTAACGCTCGCACGCACTTACCACACTGCTTTATTGTAAAAATGAGGGTGTGCTGGTGTGAGGGTGTCAGCTTTTTAGTTTAGCTCCATCTAGTTTTTAAGTATTAGAAGCGTTTTAGAGATAAACTGGTAAGAAAGAGACAGAAGAGTACCTACAATTTTTGGATTGGTCAAAGGTTGGATGTAGGAGACGCCCTCTGACTAGGGTGAAGCGATTACTTACATGGACAACCTGGCAGTTGACAGACTATGAGAAGAACTTCCGAGGTTCTCGCAAAGATCAGGCTCAATGGAGTGCCATCAAGAAGTAGAGTTAGCAGCACGCTGACTAACATAATTAGTTAATTAGGCCATGTTATGTGCTATGTGGTAGGACTTTTCTGCAAAATTCGTCTAGATAGGTACCACCGCTTTGCCAGTTATTCTGCTGCCAAGCAGTAGTGAGCAAGCACTACTGTGTTCCGGTTTGAAGGGCTAGCTAGTGAAATTACTGGGTAAATGAGACTTTACGAACTGACCTCACAGTCTAGAAAACTTTTTTAGACTGTGTGATGTCTCAGGATGGCGTGCGCAGTGCGCAGTGTCACGCGAAACTTTAGTTTGGAGTTCCGAGTGACACTGCAATCTGTTATGGGCGGCCGTGTCGCTTAACACCAGGCGAACGACTAGCTTGTCATGTCATTCGTTTACATAAAAAAATGTGTGTAATTATACAGGTTGGCCAAAACGCTACGCAGTGTACCTTTATATTTAAGTCTAAAAATACTATTGTTATCTATAGAAACCAATGCATCACGATCACTTCAACAACATACAAGGTTTTATTAATTTAATTCAATAAAATCAAGACCACTCAACCTCTGTATAATTCTCTTCACTCGAGTGGCAGTAAACTCAACACACTTGCTAAAAATACCATCTTGAAACTTGTCTCGAGAGCGATTACCTCAAGAGGCTCGTCATATTCGTTTTGTTTGAAATGTTGAGAGTTCTCGTGAGGTGTCTTTACTTTCATTAACAGTTTCACGTCATTCTGCAAAGCTGTTGAAATGGATTGTGACTCCAACTTTGACAAAAGGTGCCGCAACCTTACCACTGTAACCCTTTGAAACTGAACTCTTGAGTGTGAATGACGGTGCAGTAGAGCTGGCGACCTGTTCAATATACCACTTATATTCTCGACAGAGTTCTTCATTAAATATTGACTCGATTGGGGTAGAGTATCTAATCATCTCAATCGACTCAATATTTAACTCATCATCCTCTTTGCCTTTTCCTATTTGTTATCGGGTGCGGCTACCAATCTAACCTGTAGCGGCGAGCTACCAGAACACGAACGACTGCCATCTGACCTCGCAACCCATAAGGAACCAGTAACAGAAATGGTTAGACCAGGTGTCAGATTCTATCAGGCATCTGACTACCCGTAGCGATTACTATAGATGTTCTTATGACAACCGGGACCGTGCTCTCCGACGCGCGGAGCGATGGCATCAAAAACTTTTTTTTTTTGAACGGGCTAATGCTGTTGGTCTGTACTGACCTTTACAGCGTCACCGGGCGGGAGGGCAGGCGCTTAAGGCGCCTAACCGTCAAAAGTGGGAGGCAACTAGCACTAGGGCACCCCTGGGGTGCGAGCCTCGGCTCAAAAACTGCACATAACTTAATAGATAAGTCATTGGTGCAGGGCCGAAGATCGAACCCGGTGCCGTAAGATTGCAAAGCACACATGCTACCACTCGGCCACCATCGACTCGATATTTAACTATCTTATCTAATAGATAACTCGTGCGAAGCCGCAGCGGGTAATATTCTTGAGGCTAAAATGTATAATTCATGTAGATAACTTCATATATTAAAACATCGATCAATTCTTCAGATTCAGATTCAGATTCAGATATTTTATTGCTTCCATAGTGTACATAGGTGGAATAAGTATAAAATTATTTAAGTAGGCTCATTATGGACCCCGTCGGGCGCAGCAAATTTGGAGAGAGAAGGACGACTTCACAAAAGAGTCAATATGTACTTACAAAGAAAATAATAACATATTAGTTTGACTATGATAAAATTTTACTCGCAATGTTTTAATTGTATTTATTAATTAATTTAATGTCAATGGAGTACATAAATATATATATATATATATATATATATATAAAACTGATTAATTATCATTCAATGTCATTCTTATCGATTCTAAATACCTAATATGATATAAATTTTTAATGTCAAATGTTGGTACCTACATACTATTCATTATCTTAAATTTTCATTTGTACATAATATTTTATTTTCGTTTAAATACTCATTTACATTATAATAGGCCTTTTGAGTGAGGAACTGTTTCAAAGTACGAATAAACCTATTATAATTTTCTATGTTCTTTAAATCATCTGATAGCCCATTATAAATTCTTATAGCCATAGGTAATGTACTATAAGAGTGCATTTTTAATCGGGACTTTGGTATTTGTAGCACTAGACGGTTTTTTTCTTGAATTGTTTCGCTTAAGTTTGTAGGTTTTGTAAATAAAAAGTTTCTTACGAATTTGCATACTTCCAAAATGTATACAGATGGCAGAGTTAAAATTTTGTACTTTTTAAAATAAGGTTTACAACTGTCAATTTGTTCTATATTAGCTAGTATACGAATTAATTTTTTTTGAACTATGAAAAGATCGGATGCAGCGCTGCTACTTCCCCATAAAATTATCCCGTAGCTTAAACTTGAATGTGCATTCGCATAGTATGTCGTGATTGCAGTTTTTAAATCAGTTGTCTTTTTGACTTCTTTTTTCTCTTCCGGTATAAACCATTTCAACATTGAACACTGACTGTCACATAACCATCCTTAATGCCAACCCTATTGTGGTAACGTAGATGCAAAGGTTGAATAGGTTCTTGCAGAGTCGTGTGTCTAAATAAAATGGTAAATACCCGTCTGACCCACAGCTCTAACCTTGCGGCGACAGAAAGAATGAATCTGTCCTCCTGTGAGCCGCGCGGTGATGAGACAAATGAAAATTATCGATGCATTTTGTTACTTCCTGCTGATGAGGTAGGTTTTGGCAGATATCCTCCTGGTCTATTATGAGTTTTTAGGTAATATGACCAGCTCACAGAGGGTGAAGGTTGGTTTTTAGTCTGTGTCCACTTACAAATACAAACAAATAAATAAATTACATAACACCATGCTAAGTAGTCCCCGCACTAGGATAAACCTGTATGGCTAAGGACTGTGACCTATTAACAAGGCAGATTGATAATCATGTTGAAAATATGACATCTCTTGTTAAATAACTTATTATATTATGCATACATAATTATTATGAATGCCACAAACGGCATCTTTGTCTCTATGATAAACCTAATACAATGTGCGGAAGGGCTGAACTGTATACCTATTCGAAATAATACCAAAAGTCATATTACCATTTTGTTTGCCAACGCTGTGGTACTCGAAGATCAAAGCTCACAGGAAATATGTATATTCCGTCAAAGAATACGCAGTACTTACCTACCTACTATTGCGATGACATACCAGACGACACCTAAAAATACGCGCGCTGTTTTTGTGGGAGTATTATGTATGTTTTTAAACATATCTGTACATCAAAAGGAATGTTATGTTCGTCTGTATGTATATTTTATCAATTGTGAACCGTTTTCCTAAAAACTTTTTTTCTTGAAAGTTTTTTCACTTCCTTTGTCTTTTAAGGTGGTCCCATTCGCAGGAAGTTGGAAGAAGATAATTATAAAAAAACTCGGAGTACAATTGCAATTTTTTCCCCAACAGAGCGCCACTTTGAGCTGCTGCTTGTCGTTGAGAAGTTATTTTTTGAATATACAATGATTTATGATATGTATGAAACAACGTGTAGGTATAGATAGTTTTATTCCTCGAGATGTAATCGTCACCGGTATATTATATCGTCAATACAAAATTTTGTCTTTTGCGTCCGATATAAAACCAGTACCTTTTTTGGGAGGGAGAGGGGGGGGGGGGTTATGCACTTCCCTGCCACCACGGGGGTGATGGCAGGGGGTATGTGGGACTCGAACCCACTAAAATCCCCCCGTGATCCATCCGCCGCCGGGATGGGGCGAGATAGGGTCGCGCTAGCATTCACTATCTCGCCCCGGCGGTATAAAACCAGTACCTACTTTAACTCAGAATATTTAATAGTAATATTGTATTTACAGTGATTACAAGATTGAAATAATTATCATAAAGTTGATTTATAATTCAAATTAAATATTTAACCGATATTTATTTTAAAATATTGCTGAATTTTTGTCAACTAACTCACAATTGAAGTAGGTACACTGAACCATTTTGCACTTATAATATTCTATCTTCTTCTATCTATCTATACATACATATAATAAAACTGTAACTGGGCTAAATCTGTACATCGAATATTTTTTGTTTTGATTGCGTTACACTTCTTAATCGATATAGAAACAATATTTTTAAATTTTTCGTCTATCTGTCTGTCTGTCCCTTTGAATACGCATCAGGCTGGAACTACTGAACTGATTTTGCTAAAATTTGATATTGTTATAGCTAATTTTTCGGAATAACCTTTGGAATAATTTTTGTTTTCTAAAACGGCCAATTGCGGGTTGCACGAAGAAACAAGGATGTAATTTTTAATATATTTATTTATACTCATTCTGTCGAAGGAAAGAGAGAAGGGAAAGAGGAAAAGGATGAATGAATAGGACGGCAATAGAAATTAACCCGTGGTCCCGTGCGAAGCCGGGCAGGGCAACTAGTACCTTATAATATTATGTAAATAAATTAATAATTATTCAGTCATCGTCAGGCTTTGCGATGTAAAAAGTAAAAAATCGAGATACCAACGAAATATTTCATGCGTTCAAAGAATTCATTAAATTAAAACATGACATCGCCAGCCTGTAGCCATTTTAAATTAATTTAAAACTCGTTATTTTAATAAAACCTGACGCTTTGTTTACAAAAGAAAAGCTAATTGACAGTTTCAAATTACTTTGATCTCAACTTTGATAATGGGCATGACGCCAACTATTTAATAAGTTTTCAGCTCTAATTTACTTTAAGTGGAATAGTTAAAATGGAAATAAAGCTGTAGATAACTATTCTGTAGGTACCGTTGTTTTTACATAGACTTAAATTAAATTACTTAATCCTTGACAACGCGCTCAAACAAGACCCATGAATAGGAATATACTAAAAACAAAACTTATATTATTATTTTAATCTTTATTACTTTTCCATTTATCTTTTATACTTCCACCAAATTTAATTTAATGTAAATTTATATAACCCATGAATTTTATTCTCTATAACAATATTATAAAGAGGAAAGATTTGATTGTTTGTTTGTTTGTATTGAATAGGTTCCGAAACTACTGAACCGATTTGAAACTAATTAATAACATCATGCATTAAACGTAAACTAAATACCTACATAAATAACACAGACAACGCACAAGCTTTATCTACCGAACATTTCAAACGTCAATATATAAAACTCAAAAATAAGTACACCCGATATGGGAACCTCTTCGGATCTTTAAAGGTGGTTGAAAATTAGACAAAGCAATTTAAATGTGCCTCTCGTTTGTGATATAATTAAACTTGTAAACAGAAAATAGATTAAAACAAGACGTTGTTAATAAACTTATCTGATCGTGTCATCAGCTTCTACCAGAAAGTTACCATCCTCGTACGCTTCCTCACTGGCAACGCTTCATTATGTATTTAATTATTTAACAATGTCTGAAGGTTGCACACTGCTGAATTATACAACAATGTAAACTTTAGGACAGAACCTAAGCTCCGAACAAGTGTAGCTTACTAGTGTAGTTACAAATTTAGCTTTGTTGTGCTGATAATTATTTAAAATGTCATTATTAACATTATTTAATGTTTCTTTATTACTCAAGCTAACTACTACAATACTAAAAACTAAACTAAACTAGCTACACTACCTACTACAAAAAACACTTATGGACTGTATAATAGCCGCGATGACCTATAGACCACCCACTACCGGTAGGTAGCGTACCCAACATGCTGGCAGCATTGCCCCGTTGAATTGCAATGCTGATGCGTTGGGCCAAATAAGTGCCAGCATTTTGGTCACGCGTCGCATCGACCAGGCGCTCTGATAGACTTTGGAAAACGCGATGAGCTCCCGGTCCCCACGGACCCAGGGTCTCAACACCAAACGGCTCAAATATGTAACCGCTACCGAGATTACTATATTTGCGCCGTTTTAGCTGCTCAGCAGAATTAGCCGCGGCGCCGGCCCTAACGTGTGTCTCGGGAAGGTGTGACGGCGCCATAGTATCGACGCAAGTAGCGTCCCACACTAAAGGCCGCAAATTATTATTTTAACATAACAATTATTATTGTTTATTCATTTATTTAATTTTTAAGCTATGTTTTTTTTTCAATATTCTTATAAAATATATTACAAATGTACTATAAAAAACCTAAAACTAGGGTGCGGCTGAATAAAATAACCAAATCTATTTTATATTCCTGCTCATTGCACCAGCTCCTAAATAGCAATCGTTAGATCTTTTGTAATAAGAAAACGATGATCTGATAGGGAAGAAAGGTTCTCGTGTGGCGACCACAAACCGTAAGACGCAGCATAGGGCAGCCCCTCACATAGGAGGACCTATTACTTGGTAAAAACCGCGGGGATCCTATGGATGCAGGAGACAAGCAACTGCTCAAGTTGGCGCTCTTTGGGAGAAGCCTGTGTTCAGCAGTGGACGTCTTCGGGTTGTTGTTGATGATGATGATGATTATGATGATGATGGGATCTTTTGTACTGTTCAACTGTTTGTACTGTGCTCAAGCAGCAAGCACTCGTATATTCAAATGAATCTCATTCGAGCACGTGGAATGTTTTAGTTTACGCAGCCAGATTAGGTTGTTAACGAGTCTCTGATGAATGAATGCGGTCGTTGGTACTAGGTATATATAAGTATATATAATAGTTAAGCATCTTAATAATACCTTCTATTCGCGGTTACTGTTGAGAGACGAATCACACTAATCCGGATGAGGACCTATCTACACAAATACGTGATCTTTTGTTAAACAACAATAAATGTATCTTGATAAACTAAGTGGCCGCTTTTGTTATTCCGTATATTTCCAAGAGTATTATTGGCCTGATTATATAGACCAATAAGAGACATTGCGAGTGGCTACTGTCGTACGATGAAAAAAGAGCCAAAGACCGGAGTTAGTAACTATAGACTTTATAGGAGAAGCTTAAGTACAGCAGTGGACTAATTGAACTGATCATGATAATTTTAGAGATTACAATGCCTTTACTTGGATCAAGGAGGGTCATAAAAGCAAAAGGCAATCTGGTAATAGTACATTACTGCAGCGGCCAGCAACAGAGGCATTGATGGACGAACGTGTAAATGTGGGCACACACATACGTGGGTCCAGCAATTCCTTGTTGTGGCCAAGGCTTGTATAGTACTTTTCTCAAATAATGGACGGAAATTAAAACTAAGTAGCAGGCCTGGGCAGAACCTTTTATTTGAAAATATTTTTTACCCACGAAAAACTGTTATTTTGTTATTGCAATAAACAGCTTTCTTTGCAAGCCAGTTCGAGATTTAAATAAAACCTTTGCTAAGTTACCTCCATGGTAGCCATGTTTCGGAGTAAAAGATCGTTCCATTTTTAAATTACACGACAGATATGAGTTTACTATGTAGTTTATTTGGCCGCTAAACCAAGACAGATATAAATTTTCATACAACTTTTGCCGGCCGCTGCTCGCCAGAACAGCAATTTCGATTTATCCCGAAGAAGGTTGTCAAAATAATGCTCAAATTTCCAAGCATGTTTGAGAAAACACTATAAACACCTAAACCACAATTTATTTGTCATTATAACGGCTATAACGTCAAAATTTTTTGGGCGAATCTCATTAAGACACAACTTTTCAAAATAAGATTAGGAATCCTCAATTAATATAATGAATTAGGTTCATTCCAAAACTCAAAAAGGTAGTAAGTATAGTGAAGGCACTATACATACACTTACTACCTTTACATAATCGTACGTCGTAGCGATTCCTGTATAGGTAATTTATTTAGACTGGACCTAAAATGTTAAATACTTATATAGCCTCTCTCCAAAGGGAACGCAGACCATCTCATATATGTCAGTCAACCAGTCAACCAGCCAATAGTAGTGATAATTATAGAAGACAGGTCAGCAACGTTCTGTCGATCTAAAGTCACTCCACTCTACCTCGACTCCACTCCAGACTTGCTCGAGTCATTCTGTCAGTTGCTTTGACATTAGCCAGCCCTCAGACTTTCGGCAAACTAGATGGGACACACGGCTGTTTTAATTAGCAAACTAAGGCAAATTTCCAACCAATTAGCAGTTAGAATTCTCAAGATTTTTTAATCAATGATGCGACATCTCCTTCAGTTTTATTCCGAACATTACAGGTTATAGTGACTAAAGCAATCTGTAATCTATATGCTACTTTGCTAACTATAACTTACAAAAAAGCGTTACTATTTTGTGAAGTGTTTACTAAACATTTTTACTAGAGTTATGTGGTTTCACCCGTAATTTACCAGAGTTTTGCCGGGAGTAGGTACCTATCCTCTGGTAATCTTGGTAATGTAAGTAGGTACATAATCTGTAAGTATTTCATTCCAATTGGTTCAGCAGATTGGAATGGAAGCCACACAAAAAAATACATACAAACAAAAAAATCTATTTTTAAATATCAGTCAGGGATTCGTTTTTTGTGATGTTCACCTATGTTAAATATTTTCAGGTGCAGTGTGTAACGACATCAGAAGTGTGGTCACGTAATGAGGCGCCTCAAGCCAGCGCCGGTCACATGTCAGTGGCACTGCCGGCGACGGCAACCACCCTTCTATCAATATTTGTATCATTTACCTTGCCAGTGTCTAGTCTACTAATGCCAGTCTGCAGTAAAGATTGACAGCTTCTAAGTTTGCACTTACTTTTCTAGGACGCGCCTAAGGACTGCACCGCATTTTTATAGTAAGTACGTCCCAGGGAAATAAGTGCGAACTTAGAGCTGTCAAACTTAAGTGCAGAGTGTTAGTTCTGTTAGAAAAATAAAAGTATTTTCTTTAAATGAGTTGAGTGAACATTTAGTTTACTATTAATTTGTCACTAGTTACATCGCACAACTTGATCTTTATAAGTGACTCTACCTATGGGATGACGCAAATACTGAGATCTTAATTTTTCTTAGGTTTCCGATTCGTTCGATAATCAAAATGATTAAAATAAGAGTTTTATTTTTTATCAAATTTAGCCCCATATACTCTTTTCAGCATTTTTCTTTATCCCCTTTATACCCTATACTTTCGGATAATCTAATTCTTATGATGAAACATTTTCCCCAGCACTATCGATGCCAATGTTAAAATAGGTAGACAGTAGGTACTCATTCCAAGATAGAAAGACGAAAATACCCGCAGATTCAAGCCACAAGCTTCAAAACTGTATCTATATACGAGCAGCCACTAAAGGGCGGATTGTAAGGCGATCCACAATAGCCTGCGTCGATCCATCATGTCTCCATCGTATTGACGTCCATATATCTTCACTGTGGAAGGATGCACCCATTGTGCACTAACTGACTCAGTGCAGCGGGCGAGTGAGCTTCTTGAATACCCACGAGACAATCTTTGGGAAACATCTTTCAAGCCAAACGAGTACTTGTTTTACACAAACCTTTATAAAGATGATGTTTTTTTTGCGCTAACGAATGACCTGACATATTTGTCGTTGACCTGATGGTGCCTGCCTTTTGGAACTTCTTATTGTAAAATGGATGTCAATATTCAATTTAGTAGCGGCAATAGAATTCTTTCTTGCTTATTGATACAGAACAAGTTTTTGATACAGAACAATGCAGTAAATTCAGTCAAAAGAATGGGTAACAATAGCTTTTCCTGTGTACTCACAAAGTGACAACCAATCATAGCAAAGTTCTTCCGGCTAATGACGAAAATGACCCTAGCATGATCTCTAAATTTAAAAATGTTTGCTCTTTTCATGTAAATATTAATAAGCCCTTTTGTAGTCTTCACGCAGCCTTCTCGCTTACCCACACCCACAGATTTAGAATAATATTATAACCGGTGAACATCTTGCTATATCCTGCACAAAGCAGTTTGCACCGCTACAGTCCGGTTCCCGGGAGCTTGATCCGCGCGGGTGTATTGTGGTGCAAGATGATCCTCTTACTGAATGGAGGACAGAATGCTCAGCGCATTTACGTTGGAAGTGGATGTACGATTTTCAATTGTTGCGTTTGAGTAATGTGAGTTTAGTCAGTAGAATGGAAATATTCTATTGTAGGATACTATTTCTTCTGAGCACCAGCTGTATACTAGAGCTAATGTGTGCCAACGTAGCATCATACTACATATACTATACATACTATATTGTTAATTATATTGAGTGATTTAGGGTGGGTTTTTTTTATCTGTAGTTAAGGTAACCAATGGTTAAAAATTCTAACAAATTCAAACAATGCTCGAAACTTGATCGAATTTTTAACCATTCATCAAAACCCCAACCTAAGGGTTTTTTCACCGAAAGTTAAGGTAACCAATGGTTAAAAACTCTAATAAATTCAAACCGAAGTCAAAATTTGTTACAGTTTTTAACCATTGGTTACCTCAACTATTGGTGAAAAAACCCACCCTAAGTCTTGAGAGATAAAGAATCAAAATTAGCGCAAAATCGGTCGTTTAATGTAAGGCTAATAAGGTTTATGCGTCCAAACGTATATTGCCATGCATGCGTCTCTCTATACATATAAACCCATGCAAGGTAGTTCGTCCGGTAATTGCGAAAGCTTTTTGAAGTAGGTATAGATAGATCTATCTACTGTACTTTGAAGACTTTGGTTTAAGACATTACAACAGTTCATGGCCAAAATTATGCACAAAAAAAAACAAAGAATATTACAAATAATTATTTATTTTCGAAATTAAAATTAAAAGTTCTAATTATGCAATGATGCCTTTCATTATTTGAGAATATTTTAACTATTCACATGTCTTTAATAACATTAAATAAAAATCTTATTAGAATCGACACCTCACATAAAACATCCAAACTGAATGACCTAAAGGACCTAGGATTTCAGTCGTTCACATTAAATTGCCACTTCGAATGCACTCGTCTGATTGCTTACACAGCGCTCGTCTATAAGAAGTGCCGAACAAAGCCAATGTACAGTCAAGTAAAACCGTTCAGCAGGAAACTAAATAGTACAATTTCAAAGAGCTAAATAACTGCTTTTGCGAAACGGTTCTCGAGATAGCTTTTAACGTTATTTCATTTAAGTTATTAGATTACTGGCTGTGACTCAGCTTCTCCAAACAGTGCCTCGACTTCTCGACTTTTATGTATGGCCAAAATGCTATTAATATAGGTAGGTACTTAAGCGTTTAATTTGAAAATATCGTCTGTTTCGATATTTTATGTAGGTGCTTCATCATTGTCATCATCATCATCCACGTCAGCTTACTAAATCACTGCTGATTATACGGCTCCCCCATAGAAGCTAGCTTGACCGGCTACTACCTCTTGCATCCATCGGCTCCCCGCAGTTTTGACTAGGTCGGTCGTCGGTCCACTTAGTGAACATTTCATTTATTTCAAATCAATTATTAGTTGTGTCGAAATATTAGATACAAACATAATAACACATCAAAATAAGTTATGTCATAGGGTAATAGATAGCATAATAATACAATTTTAATATTCGATACCTAAGCACTACGCAGACACAACAGGCAGAATAAATAAATGAATAAATATGTGTGGAGTTTTCACACAGCGCCATCTAGCCCCAAACTATATAAGCATAGCTTGTAGGTACTATGAGAACCAGACAACTGTATAATACTTAGATACTTTTTGTTTGTAAATACATACTTACCTACAAAACAAACATCGATGTTCATCACACAAATGTTGTCCCGAGTGGGAATCGAACCCACAACCTACAGATCAGAAGGCAGGGTTACTACCAACTAAGCTATCAGGTCAGTCAAAAAAAATAGGATCTTACTTTATAATAAAATGTCATATTATTTCATTTCATAACCAACGTGGAATTCAGTTCATCATATTTGAAAGGGGATCTTTATTTTGGATCATAGTTTACCATTGCAAGTAATTAGGAAGCGTTATATTTATATGTATGAAGTTATCTTAAGTTATCCTAATTGAATGTCAATCGCATTGATTATTTGTGCAACTCGATTATTAAACTGTTCTACCGCGACTAAATAGCTGCTATTGAGGGAGCTTCATCTTTCTTCTATGACAAGTGTTATCACATTCTATTATGGTCATGGTAAAAACTATCACCTAATACTACCTATATCATACCAACAGCTTTTTCTCGAAGGGCTGAACTTTCCATAGTCGCGGACAATGTCTTTATTCTATAGGTAAGTTTAAAGTGTTACTGCTAGAATAATTAATCGTTAATCCAGCAAGATAAACTCCAAACGGAGGAGATCCGCAGGAGAACTAAAGTGACCGATGTACCTCTTAGAATTAGCAAGATGAAATGGCAATGGGGAAGAAAGGTTCTCGAGTGGAGACCACGAACCGGAAGACACAGCGTAGGCCGGCCCCCCACTAGGTGGACCGACGATCTGGTGAAAACCGCGGGGAGCCGGTGGATGCAGGAGGCGAGCAGCCGCTCAAAGTGGCGCTCTGCGGGGGAGGCCTATGTTCAGCAGTGGACGTCTTCAGGCTGTTGATGATGATGATGCACATTTATTAATACGTGTTTATAATAATTGTTTCTGTTTTTAATTTAACATTGAATATTGTAACTTATACACTGTGAATACAATGCATTTTTCTAATAATGAATATACTCATATTTGTAAATTGTAATACGTAGTATATAAGTTCCAACTGCAAGTCTTGAACGTTACAGCTATTGGAATTAATACGGCTGTGATTTCTACAGGAACGGCGCGAGTCAGGTGCTTCGATTTTATAACGTTCGTCGAACTGCTATAACCGTTATTGTAACGGTTATGCCTATCTGTTACTAACTTCGTTATTTCATGCGGAGTCGTACGAACTAAGTTATGGTGATTGGCTATTTCTTAAGTGGCGACATCGTGCGGCATATAATGGTACTAGAACGGTTAACCTTTTCCCTACTATTTATATTTTATTTTTATTGTTAATTTATTATTATTTATTGTTTGTAGGCTTGCGTTTGACCGAGGGAAAGCTTCGTTTCGTGTCGTAGATACTTTTCTTGTACGAGTTTTGATATATACCATTGATTTACGGTAAGAAAATATACAATACAATACAAAGATACTTGATTAAATACCAATTATGTTACGTAACACAGAACAAAGAACTGTAAAACCACCGGGTAGCCTTATCACATTTAGAAATTTCTTTCAGGTTACCCTTTGGATATTGATCTTGGGTGGTATTAGGGACCTGTTACTTCTTCAGTATCATTATCACCCGAAAGACGTACGTATACTGTTGTAATATCGAGAGGCAAGTAGTCAATCAACATGGCACTCTATGGTGGACGGTTGTATACAGAATGGAATTGAATTCATTAGCATAAATTGAGCACATAATTGTTCATCATTTACTTAATTATTTTAATTTAGTTATGCACTGTAGCAGTTGATTAAGTAAGTTATCCCATTTTTAGGGTTCTGTAACCAAAGGGTAAAACGGAGCCTATTACTAAGGCTCCGCTATCCGTCCATCTGTCTGTTGGTCCGTCTGTCACCAGGCTGTATCTCATGAACCGTGATAATTACAGTTGAAATTTACACAGATATTAGAATTTACATATATTTCTGTTGCCGTTATAACAACAAATACTAAAACACAGAATAAAATAAATATTTAAGGGGCTCCCATACAAAAAAATGTGGTTTTTTGCTCTTCTTTTTTAGATAATAGTACGGAACCCTTCGTGCGCGAGTCCGACTCGCACTTGGCCGGTTATTTGGAGTTATTATCTACACCAAATCGATGCGTATTATTTCATAAATTTTGGCCCATGCGTGACCGGTGTCAGGAGTAGGTATATATACCTAGTTTCAAAGGTTGCTAATGAATTCAATTACACCAAGTATAACGTGTTCGTTACTTCTAGAGGAAGAGCATCGGATATGAAACCTAGTCAAGAACTCCATTCACTATTTATGAGTAAAAAAATATTTTGTTTATTTTCTATAATTGAATAGCCAGCATTTGACTATGATGTCACGTGACGACGCAGTCTGCGACGGTACATGTTCACCTAGAAGATAACTATTCACTCGTGCCTTAAAGAGCTCCAGATTGTACGTTTTCATTCTAAAAGAACTCATTTACTGTTTGAGTGGGCAATTTAAGGATTTTTTGGCAACACTCAGTTTTATTGTTGAGCACGCTGAGTGCCCCACTCTAATAATATCGTATTTTATAAAGAACGCTCAAAGATAAAACCTTCATCGGGTCCCATCACCGAGGTACGTGCCTGGTCAGAAACGATTGCCTAAATCGTCCACAGACGTCTACATGAATTAAACGTAGAAGCTTTCTCGTGTAGCCTGCAAGGTCTCGAGGCAGTATCTGTCTGCAAGAACTTGGGAGAAAGGCTGAGTATGTTGGAACCCTGATGGATGGAGCCTAGTTGTACTGTATTTACTTCGTGGTATGGTGTCGTATTCATGCTCGCGTGCGTGTAGCCGTTTACTCGTTGTAATTCGTCTAATTGCGAAAACCAAACCATTGCAACTTTTTAATAAATAAAATAAATAAGTGTGGCCATTTCACACAGCGCCATCTAGCCCCAAACTAAGCAAAGCTTGTACCTACTATAGGAACGAGATAACTGATACAATACTTACTAAGATACTTTACAGTACTAAGATATTTTGTTATAGGTAATTATGTATTACGTTATATTGTCTACAAATTATTTTTCAACTATAAGTAAATGGCAATTAAAATAATAACTTACACTATTCAAATAAATTTATTTTTAATAATTATGGCAAAAAGAACATCATATGCCTCATCCACCCCTATCAATGCTTCGTTCTCCGATCATCTAAGGCTGAGATTCTTTCCACTTTTCAGACCTAGTCCTAACATGTGATAATCGTCGAGTGCACTACTTATATCCTTAAGGTGGAACTTTACACTCGCGCGGGAAATTCAAATTTTCTTGCGTTCTATTGCCAATAATAGCTTAATTACTCAACGTGACTACATGAAAACTACTTTTGCGCAAATAAATATAATGTATCAATAAATGACAATTTAGCAACAAATGGCAATAGACTGAAAAACTAAGAAGAAAATGGTTTATTGCCATTTGTCGCTAAACCAATGATATCTAGGAAATCAACACTTTTCTAATAAGAACTGCAAAAGTGTGGAATGCCCTGCCCTGGTCGGTTTTTCCACAAAAATACAACCCGGGGTTGTTCAAGTCAAGAATGAACAGGTATTTATTACTAGACAAGCGTGCTACACCTTCAACCGCAACGTCACTTCCCATCAGGTGAGTTATTGGTCAAACGCTAGCCTAGTCAAACATAAAAAAAATACGTTTATTTTGTTGATACATTCTATTTATTTCCGCAAAATTAGATTTCATGTAATCACATTGAGTTATTAAGCTATTATTGGCAAAAAACGCAAGAAAATTTTAATTTTCCACGCCAGTGTAACTGGTTGCTTTACAGATTACGACCAACCTCATCAGGCTTGTAACAACTAACCAAGTGGACGGAGAGAACCAAACACCAACAGACTGGCACCATCAAAATTTGTAAAGCACTCAACTCTTGAAGCTCTTACGTGCAACACTAACACAAACCACGTGACATCAAAGTTTAACTTAACAGTTTCTAATAGGATTTATTCAATTACAACAGCAAGCTTCGTTATTTTTTTCAACACAACATATTCACTAAAAAAACATCTTGTACCATCTTCTAAAGTGATATTTGTTATCTTCAGACAAATCTTCAAAGTCACCTACATGGTCGTACTATTTAAATAATCTTGACGACACGTGGTACACTGGTTCACAAACCATAGATTTTCGTTTTTTCGGTTATTGGTTGGAGATGTATTTCTCCCAAAAAAGTGTTTTCACTTTTTGAATTTACTGACTCATTTTGAGAATATTTGGCACAAGTAATCAGTACTTAATTTTAAATCGTTATTTAACATCAATATGCAAAACGGTCAAGAGGATGTCCAGATTTAAAGTCGAGTTTAGAAACACTATTGTTTTAAAAAAAAGTTTGTGCTCGTGATGTCTACAGTTCGCAGAACTACTATAGATAAATTAATGTTTTAAGTTGAGTCTTATTATTCGGGCAACAAGAGTAAAGAAAGGTGTGTAGCGTACATATAAGGCGGGCGGTGGATGGTGGACGGGCGGATTGAATTAGGGCACTTACGGCACGCGGCACCACGCTACAATCGCCCTTTTTGTAGCTGATCAGTTTTCTTAAAGACAGTTTCACAATAAATACTTTCTTTTCCTTACCTTTCTGATGAGTGGAATACCTTGCCGGCGGTGACCTTATTTTCAGACCTTATTTATTATTTATTTATTATTTATTCACTTAGGCAGAAGGTTTGCACCAAGAGCACCAAGCTACAAAAACCAAACAATTTTTTTTTTTAGTATGGAATTTAACTTCTTTTTATCCCTAAATAAATACAATTAAAAAAGCAGCGCAAATCATAAACAGCAAGTTCTCTTCATTTTTGAGTCTCTACGACATCTAAAACTCTTTACATGGTCCAATAGCAGCAGCTGTGTACACTCAAAACATTAAAAATGCACTTTATCCCGTTTTGAGAACGAATTCTTTTCCAATTACTTTACTCCTGCTCTGCTGGACCGCCTCGCACTGGAAAACTGTTTCCTTTGATTAATTAGAAATCTAATTCATTAAATGAATCTTGCAGAAATAAATTTGACATGAAATGTTGGGCTTTTGATATGTAACATTTCCATTTCTTTTCAACTAACTTTTCGTTTCCCCCATCCCATCTTATGTTATCTTATCCCGGTAGTATAAACAATCTGTGTGCAAAGTTACATTGAAATTGGTTTCGCGGTTTAAAGACCCAGAAACCAACAGATAATATTAAGTTTTAGGATAAAGGTTATTTAAAAACCTTATAACTAATATCTAAACTATTATTGTTATCTATAGCTATCTTTTATAAGAGTAATCTTTTCTTTTTCTTTTTTCAACCAGCACTACTTACCACTCGTTCCACTCAGCATTATGTTCGCCTATGTACTTGGTTTACTCTTGTGCAATAAAGCATTTTCTATCTATAAAGTATAGATTAGTAGTACGCCAGATTTTTTTTTCAAACAAACGTTCTCCATTTTCGCCAACTTTAACAATAGCTTCAGGCAAAATGTAGTAAAATATAATAAAAAAGTGAAAATTACATAAATAGCATACGTCTTTTGTCTTTCACTGCATAATAAACGCAGAAGTAAAACGACTGGCGTCTGCAAATTTAAAGCTTCCACACTACCGGAAACTAGAAAGAATGCTAGTTTATCTTGTGTATTCAACACTTTGCAAGCGTCCAGACTTACAAATTGGGTGTGGAACTGTAGACAGACTCCGGGTTATAGCCCCAGGTTTATTAGAGCTGGCGAGACGGAGAGGTGTCCTTCTGGGTACTTTAATAAGTGAAGTAGTTGAAAGACCGCTCGGATTTTGATTATCTTTGCTTTTATGTTATTGTAAAAGTTATAGGTAAAGGACCGAAGGGAGATAACTTTAATATTATTATTATTATAGGTTTTACATAATTGACGTGATATTCTTTGAAAGTAACACGTGTTAAAACAAAGTTTCTTATCATTCAATAGAATGTAATAAAATCAAAATTAAATTATTGAGGCACTATAAAACGAACGTGCTAGTCAAGATACGTGTTTGAATTCTTGACTAAAAGCCACACACAAAATTCAGAGTATTTTTAAGAGTTTTTGTAGAATGTTTTATTAAATCTCTAAGCTTAACTTAAAAAAAAGCGCAAAAACAAGTTTACAACTCCGTACCTATAACTCACAAGCTATTTGTGTGGGTAAGGGATGCTCAAAGCACAGTTTTCCATCAGTGGGGCGTCCTCCATTGAAAACTCGTCAACAGCATCTATCATCTAAGTATCGAACCTCCCCGTCCATCGACAAATGCCCTCCGCGCGAGGAGTGATGCCGTCGATCGGCGACCGTCGACAGCGCCCGTGACGGACGCGACGCGTCGACGTGACGGAGCGACGTGTCGGGCTCGTGTCTATCTTGTGACGCAGGGAAACACTACATGAAACAAGCGTTTTGAACCATCTTTTTTTAGATTTGTAGCGTATTATCACATTTCACATGTTGTTTTATAAAGTGTCAGACCTATAATAGCATTACAATTGTGTCAGTTACTCAATAATTGATTCAGATTCTGACTCTGACAATAATAAAGAAAGGTAGTGCCACGCTACATGTGAATTAGGGGCGTACTGTATTAAACTAGCGTATAAACTATCCCCGTTCCAATTTTAATTAAAATCTGTTTAGCTGTTGTGGCGTCATCAGGGAACAAACCACAGATCTCTGGAACTAACGGGAGATAATTGTGATAAGGGGCAGGGCCGGTGACGCAGAAATAATTATGCGCAAAAACAGAACACATTTAATGGAAAAAAAAAACCATAAGGTCAAACGGCAGTCGCAATATTAGTGTAGAAGATGTGATATAATGTTTAAAATACAACATTTAGAAGTTGTGTCTTGTGAATAAAAATTTAAACCGCTATAACCGCTAAGGAAACTTAATGATAATGATGATATATAAATATAATATTATGGTATTAGTATGGCTGGTTTTTTTTTCATCGCTCGCTAGTTTCATGGCCTGACGTTAACTGATCGACCAATATCATCGCCATAACTTCGTTTATTATTTTTCAATGTGAGAATAATCCTTTGTTGTAGAGTATTGATACTCTGTGCACAAAGTAGATTGCGATAAACTTTGTGGGTACTAAATATTATTCAGTGAAAAGAAAAACATGAAAGAGAATGAGAAAACCTTTAAAGGTAGTCGTTGTTGTTTTTGTTTATTTTCTTTCTTCATTATTGTCGTGCAACAACTAACCTAATACTGTATTAATTTAAGAATTAATACATTAATAATGTTATTGTTAATAAAACCAGGAGCACAGGAAAACTTCTGTTTATATTATTTGTGCTGCCGACTAGAAAAGTACATTAACCTAAGTTAATTTCGAAAAATAGAAACAAATCAATAGGTTACGTTAATTCAACGACAAATACTAATTAGGCACCCTGTGGCAATGGGCCAAATTATAAAATGTATACTACCATATTACCCACAGACTTCGGATCAGGGCAGTTATTGTACCTATAGGTTACCACTGCTGGGACACGTGAATAATAATTGTGTCTAATGTTTTTTTGTATCAACAAAAACACCTCAAGATTTCGTATATAATATTGCAAGTTTAAGAACGCTAGCTCAAGTACAGCCAGCTCCAGGAAAAGTCCAACAATTAACACCCATTTAGCTCGCAACTTGGCAACCAAGTTAATTTTTAAACGTAACTTTTCAATCGACACACTTAGTAACTTCTGTTCCTTTGTGAGTGTAATAAAATTATTGTGAAAGGTTATTGTACTTAATTTAATTTATGGAGAATAAAAATAAAATTGCTATAATAAGGTTAAAGTATCCTCTACACTATTCGTGAAGTTAGACGAAGATGAAACACGATAGTGTGGAAGGGTACTTCGTGCTACCACGCCTCGCTTCGGCCTACTTCCCAAAAATTCCGACGCCCTCCACACTATTCGTGAAGTAGGACGAACTCAAGCGAATGCAGTGTGGAGGGGTACTTCGTGCAACCTCGCCTCGCTCCGGCTGACTTCCGAAAGTTGTCCTACGGATTTCTATAAATGCTTCGAGACAATAGAGTTGTTAGATTGATAAGCCCTAGATTTTGGCAATTATATAGGAACCTTATCTACAGTAGTAAAAAATCTATGGTGTAAATTCGTACCATAACAGCAGTAAAGCACTTGGCCCACTGTGCGAATGATTTATTCCATCGCTGCAACGCTCATGTATTCACGGCTGGGGCAGGAACTTTTGATTTGTTGCAATAAGCTCTGCTCTTACCGTGAGATACCTGGCGTGACCACGACTCTTGAGGAAATTGGGACAGATTTCATCAGAGTATTTTTGTTATAACATCTAAAATATAGTCCGGCTGCTTTGGCTGTGAACAAAACCTGGGTAAATGTTTTGGTTTCTATTAAAATGATAAACTATTCAAAGTACTGCTTCTTTTTTTTTAACTGACACACATAATTATTATAAAATCACACTATTATTATTATAAATGCGAATGTTTGTTTGTGTTTGATTCCATTTCACGCCGTAACAGCTGAAAGGATTTGTATAAAATTTGGAATCGATATAGCTTATACACTGGTAATACATAGGACACTATTCATCCGCGGGTGTAACCACGGGACGCGACTAGTACGCACATATAAATGCATAATTCTTCTTATAACAAGTAAGTACACGTAGGACATAGAAAATCATCATTAACAGCTGATTGGTTGGTCGCATTGTCGCAACACTCCAATCATGCAAGCTTTCCCCTGGACAAGAACATCATCTCTCTGAATCTAGTTGACACATTGAAAATTAAAATGTAATTTGACAACAACAGTAAGAATATCTCAAATATTCCGCCGACATCGCCACCGTACCTCGCAGGCCGAGCTCCGTATAAATCTGAACATTTTTCCAGCAAGAGCTGAATTCAAAGAAGTTTAAAAGTTTGAAACAGTGTTGATACATGTGATGGGGCTCACGAAGTTCTTCCCTTACCGCCCGCCCCACACCGCCCTGCCCCGCCCCAGCGAGTGCCGACTTTTTGTTCCACTTTTATTTAATCTCTTCAAACTGTTAGAAGGTGTTGGGAGGGGTATAAATAGCGCCTCTACTTATTTGTACAACTTTTTTGGTGAATAATTTATTCGGTTTTTCTATTTCAACTTGATTTTGTATTCCAAAGGCATCTTTACATTCATTCGTAAGCAAAAAGTTATGAAAGTTTGATGTGATAAATGTTATAAGAAAGTTCAACAATTTCTTTTTTGGCGACTTTAATTTTGTGATCTACTTAAGTCGCAAGCTCGTTTGTTAAGTTTTTAATTTGCTACACTTCTTACTTATCAAGAAGACGGAAGACAAACACCTGCTGCCGTCTGTGAGGAGCCTTATTAAACTTCCAAACATCTTGAGAAATCACCAGAACGCGTCTCACATTTTTCCACGAACTGGAACATTCGGAACAGCTGTAAAGCTGTGAGTACACTGAGAGTATCGCTTGTACACTCTGAAAGTATCGTGCATGAGATGACGACCAATCTCGAGGGAGGAAAAATTAGAACGTGACGTTCAGCTTGTAACGTCGACTTAATGTTTTTTTTTTCAGAATCATCCTCCGCGTTGCAAATTATATTACGAAATATAGACGTATCCTTCTCTAGTTAACCAGACAGTAACAATAAAGTACGTTATAAAAAGATATCTTTATCAGCGTTTACTTAATGGTCTATGCGTAAAACAGAATATTGCTAACTACAATACTCACTCGGTGTGTATGACACAGTACTGAAGCCTCATCTAACTCGAGCAAAACAGAACGTGTGCGTCCTCCGCCCAAGTCCCTGAGGGTCTCTGATAAGGAATATATTGATGTTCCCGGGGGCTGAGTGATTCCTTCCAGTTTGCCTGAGACACGGTGATTTTTATTATTAATACTATATCACTAATATTGGGAGAGCGCTCTCTGGGGGAAGCCGATACAACTTTGTGGAAAGTTATGAATGTAGACAAACATGCGGTGTGGTGGGACATAAATATTTGGTTATACACCACTATATCGGGAACATTATTTACAAATGCACTCCCGCAAGACTTTCAAGATATTTGCTAGATAGTAATGTAACCAAAAATAGATTAATGGAAAATAAAGCAACGTACCGTTTTCTTATTTGAACAGGTAAATAACACATAAGTCACTTGTAACTACAAACAAATCCTCAGACAAAATAAACATAACCACAGTATTTCTGGCTCGCTCAATCCATTGGGTCAGCTAACGAGCTTCTAAACTTGAAATGAAAAGATTAAAGTTCCGAATCCTTCATCAAATCCAGCTGGATCCCGAGTTAAAGGAGTTAACGCAAACGATCCACTAGCCTGCACAGAGCGGGCCTGTATAGAGAATAGAGCGAGCGGAGTAGTTGCGGATTAGTGGGGACCCCTCTCGATCCATCAACTCGAAACAGCCTCGAACAATTAAAATCGAATCCCGTTCAGCGAACATTCAGAAACTCCAGCCGCAAGCACTAAGCTCAAGATAATTGGCGTAGATTGTCTCCGAGCCGTAAGCCATTGCCAAAGTTTAAAGAATTGACTACAGTTATCTGCTCCCCGAATTGGCAAGGGTTAATGTGGGTAGGCGGCAATTAAACTTACTGATCCCTCCGGTTCGGTTCGCATCTCCCGAGCTGGCTAATTCTTGAGGATTTTGTTTGTTTTTATTGTCTTTTGATGGATGGTAGCGCGTGGGAGATAGAGATAGACTCATTTTGTTACCTTCGACATTTGAACGGTGACTTGTTACGAGGAGTGCTCGAGGGGCGTCTAACAAGCGCAGCGCTGCATCGGCTAGGTTTTGTATTTCTAGGATTTGTAGGTTACTATCGTTATTTCAAGCCGTTTTTCTTTGAATGTATTCTCGTGTTCTAGTTAAATATGAAACTCGCTGTCTGTAGTCGTTAGCGTGCGCAGCGCTGGGACAATTAAATTGTCTTATTTTAATGTCAGACTACGTTTAACTACTGTATTAATTAGCCTAGTAATTTTGCAGCTTTAGTAAACGTCAAATATATCATTTTACATTAAAAAATGTTTCATAATAAGTCACGCATTTCACTCTAAGAAGTTCGCAATCTTTAAAAATACAAGGCGATATTGTAATGCCTTTATTCGGTTTTTGTAGTGTAGGTATTACAATTAAACTGCTTTTATATGCATGCATAAAAACTGTAAAATAATATAGCACTACAACAAATTAACAATATATGTACCTATAAAACCAATAAATTGCTTTTCTGTAAACTGCCTTGAAATTAAACTCAAAATCCAGCGGCTCCTAGAACTTCTATCAATGGAATGTTCAGAGTTCCAAACCTGAAGTAATTGAGCATAACGTCCTCCTACCCCCTTATTGGTAATTACCGTGCGACGACGCAGTAAACTGTGGGAGCCGCGGCAGCCAGACTGCTTGGAAAACTCAAACAAAAGGACTTCAAACGGAATCATTAAGTTCCTGCTCAAATAATGGGAGAAGACAAAGGAATGTCCTAGGGGGCTCAGGAGGAAGTGAAGCCACTGTGTACTAGAGGCTCGTTACTTTGGTACTGCTACGTGGATAGAAGCTTGTTGGCTGTTGCATAGTAATTACAATAAAACGTAAATTACACACTTAGGTTAGCCATGAAGAAGTGAGCCAGTGACTTACGACAGTGACAGACAAGATAATTGATTGACTTAGGCGTGACCTCGCGGAAGCTCAGCGGAATTACGATAGAATATTCTTGTTTCATTTCGTAGTGACAGCCAATTTAAGTGCTAAACTGCCAATTTTTTTTTATTCGCAATAGTGCTAATGCCTATTTATTAGGTGCATAATATAAAAAAGGATAATATTTCAGCATTAAGTCTTCTGTCTCAAATACATCCAGCAGGGTGGGCTCACATTAACACTCAATGGGAGACTACAGATGGGCGGCGACATCGTGGGCGCCCCCGCAAATGGTGGCGACTTATGTGCACATCAGCCCGGTTGATCAAATGTGGCTCAAGATAGAGATGCGTGGAAGGAATGGGGGAGACCTTTGCCCAGCAGTGGGACACAAACGTTTAAGAAAAAATAAATAAAAGAAAGTCTTCTGTCAGTGATATTACGGCAAACAACGTCTGCCTACATGATGCCGCCGTCTTGTATGTACGTAAGTACTTAATAGTTTAGTTGATTTTATTTATTTCTATTTATAACTTTTTATTACTCACTTATTTTGTTTTCTTAGGCTTAGTGTACATAGATTTAAATAATATAAAGAATTATTGTTTAGTTATGTATATATTTATATTTTATCTATAATAAACTATTATGTAGTTATCAAATTAAAATCAACTAGTCCAAAGAACCCAATGAAACGGAAACTCAAAAGTGAATTAAAACTTAGAGCTGACAGCTGCGAACGTGTTTAACAAATTGTTATTGTTGCCAAATTTGACCGAATCACGAAATTTCAGAACTTTAAAGGTCAATATTAACACTGAAAACTTCTACGCAAACTTTGTAGAAATCATGTTGATAACTTCGACTAATCTATTCAGGCGATAATAAGTTAACAATGAGAATAACTATAGGTAAGTACTAGGAAATTTTGCTATCTGCCCCAAGCCTATATATACCTATATCTTACTAGGTGGTAAGACTTGTCTGCGAAGTTCGTCTAGGTAGGTATACCACCGCTTTGCCAGTTATTCTGCCGCTAAGCATTAGTGTGCAAGCACTACTGTGTTCCGGTTTGAAGCGCATTGTAGCTAGTGAAATCTTATTACAATACTGTGTGAAGTCTCAGGATGATGTGCGCAGTGCAGTGTCACGCGAAACTATATTAATTTAGAGTTCCGAGTGATACTGCAATCTGTTATGGGCGGCCATGACGCTTAACATCAAGCAAACGACTAGCTCGTCATGTCATTCATATACATAAAAAAATAAAGTCATGCAGCCGTCAATCAAAGCCTTTGGGCGCTTTAATAATTCTAACACCAGCTGTAGGGTGAGCACGGCCGGTAGACAAGCAAGTATGAAGAAAGTGACGTAAAACTTGGAGTAAAATAAGGGGAAGACAGTTTTGTCTACCGGCCGTGCTAACCCTACAGGGATAATCTTCAGCCCGTGACTTTCAACCCGATCGACGCAGATAGGTTCAAATCCCACTCCCCCTGAACCAATAACAAGTAGTCATTGGTTCCTAGGCCTACTCTAGCAAGCAAGGTTCTAGCAAAGTTACAGCTCACAGTTTGCTGACAGACGCCTGACCTACAGATTCCATCTATAAGTATGACAAATTTAATTGACTAAAAGACAATTTACGAGTAAATCCATACCAGAAAGTGTCATAGTCCCACAGCAGTATAGCCACCAAGCCAATAATTTTCATAGTTCTATGATTAACTTATTATGTTATCGTATGAAAAATAAATGGAACAATGATTAGCCCACAGCACCCAGCATAAATTCAATGAGCTTAAACATTCCCGTCACTTCAACATTACGTTTATTACGTTCAGTCCACCTAATAAACTCTATTGACAACCGTCTTAAGGCGAGACTGGCCCAAAAACGCCCTTGTTTGAATCGTCTTTTCTCTGAGATAAACCACACTTTTAGATATGAAAAAAATATATGTTATTCTTAAGGATGTCTTCAAGTTAAATGATCATACTTATACATAAAAGGAATAACTTCACTCGATCGAAAAAAAATCCAAAGTTACCTCTATCTTAGATTTTTTGAAATGACTTTTCGACTTGTTTTAAACGAATCGTATTATTTAAATATATTTTAATGAATCATGTATTGATCAAAAAATTTAAATGATTAATAAAAATGTTAAAAAGTTAATACGGTAATTTTATATGAATATTATATCTTGAATTCATGGCATCCGAGCTCATTTTCGGGGCCGCCAGTCCGCTCGCAGAGCCCGTCGACGCCGGACGTGTGCCAAATTTTTGCGCTCCACGACGCGAAGCTACACTGGCCGTGAATTTTAATAAAATGGGTAACAAATATAATAAAAGAAAAAAAACTGCTCAAGACCTTTTACCTATTTTTTTTATACACACGCCTTACTCAATCATACAATCCACACTTGTGTTATTTTTTTGTGCACAAATTCATGTCACGAATCGAACCCATCTCCTCCGGGCTATGAGCCGACCTGCTAAACCCCCACATCACAGAGGCTGTGAATAATCATCATACTCATTTATTTATCTCATACACAAGCAGTTATGTTTGCTTCATAGTATACATTGCGTATACATGGTGTCAAGCAGCACACCGCGGGGAGCCAATGGATGCAGGAGGCGAGCAGCCGCTCAAAGTGGTGCTCTTTGGGGAGGCCTATGTTCAGCAGTGGACGTCTTCAGGCTGATGATGATGATGCTTATGATGATGATGATGCTGCTGCTGCTGCTGCTGATGATGATGATGATGATGATGATGATACATGGTGCTAGATAATACGTAACTGGCATGCGCAAGTACGGGCAGGTATGAATCAGTGTTACCAGTTGAGCGGCTGGTGTGAGAAAAAGTGGGCAGGTGTGGGCAATTATGGAAACGTGTTAGCAGGCAGGGGCTAGCAGGCAGCTTGTGTGAGCAAATGTCGATAGGCGTGGGCAAGTGTGCAAAACCTATGGGCAGGTGAGCGGGTGGTGTGGCAAGAAATAGGCGGGTTGGGTAAGTGAAAGAAAGCTATGGGGTAGGGGCTTGATCCCATCCTCCCCGGCGGCGCTGCCCCGTTACCGGGGTCGATGGGAAAAAGGGAAAAAAGTGCCATCCTCCCCCGGAGCCTCAACAACGGCGCTCATGGGGGCCGATGGAACATGAAAATTGTCATCTGCCCCGTTATAGTCGGATCAATGAATTCATCTCGGTGACAGCGGCGCAGACGGGAATAATAGTCTCATCCCCACCCCAGTACGGCCAGTGCTGGTGCTTTTAATGGGGAGGGTTACACAAATCAGTTTCATCAAGTCCAGCATTGAAGGTAGGGTACCATAATATTTAAGAGGTAAGAGGTATGTGGGTGGTGCTCGACCAAATGTCATAGAGGATGACAGGGGCTGTCAGATCGTTGTCATGAAAATCCAAGATGCGAGGCGGATTCAAAATGGCGGCCATTTTGAAAGTTAGTCCAATCAGGGTGATTTTTCGCATGGGGGGGTTTTCGGGGCCGCAGATTCGAAATTTGAAAAAAAATTTGGATTCCGCCATTTATAAAGATGGCTGCCATACAATTTTTTTTTCCATTTTTGACGCATTGTTTCTCGATACCAATGGAAAATTTTGAATGTCTTTGTTGACTTTTGTGTCCAGGTGACAGAGGTGTCTTCAAAAAAATTCGCGACCTGGTTTTCCGACCTTCGGTCACTCGGACAGTCAACGGCCTGGCCAAACCATATGAGATAGGTCATGTGCGTTTTAAGGAATGTCATAGCAAACGCTGGGACGATTTTGGTGATGTCAAAAAAAATTCAAAATAGCGGAAAAAAAATCCGCCATACAAATTTTAACCGTAAATGACGGCGAAACTATGACACTTTAGTATTAAGAGTTGGAACTAATATTGTTTGAAAGCCAGAGAGGAAGAATGGCAAAAATTTTTTTTTCCAAAATGGCGTAAATTTTGGCCGCGGCGGGAAAAAAAGTTTCACCGATCCGGATGAAAATCGATATCTGGGGGTCCCCAAGGATGCTGATCAACATTCTGAAATCAAATTTTAACATGTGTCAACTTTCAATGGGGCTGTCATACAAAGGTACTTTTATGGAAATATCAGTTTTCCTTTTTTACGCCTCCAATACCAGCGTTTAAGGAAAATCGTTCCTGGGGATCGAGTATAGATGCTATAAGGGTCAAAATGCAATATCAGCAAAACCGATTTTTTTCAAGATGGCGGCTGTAGACATACCGACTCATAGTAAAAGTGGTCCGATCCGAATGAAAATCGATATCTGAAAATCCCACGGTACACTTGGTAGGAATGTGTAAAAACTTTTTTGATTCCGCCATTTTGAAAAATTGCGAACATTCAATTTCACTTTTTAAGGATTTTTAATTTGCAATTAACGCCGAAACTATAAGACTTTTGTGAGGAGGGTTTGTTCTAATATTGTACAGTTTTGAGAGGGGCACACAGTGAAAAAGTACTTTTTTCAAAACGGCGGTCTATTGGTCCGCGTCTGAAAGTAAAGGTGCTCTGATCGGGATATAAATCGATATCTGGGGGTCCCAAAGGATGCTGATCAACATAGTTTGGTCAAATGTTGACATCTGTCATTTCTTAATATGGCCGCCGTATATACATACTGTTATCGAAATTGCTGTTTTCCGTTTTATTGCCTATGGTACTACAGTTTCGGGCTGAGATAGTTATAATTTTGACAGATGTCAGTGTGACAGATGTCAAACGTCAAAATTTTGACAGATTTCAAATTTTTTGATAGATGTCAAATGTCAATTTTTTTTCCAACCTACCAAATACAACGACGAGCGAAGCAAGTATACTGTAATTTGGTATAAGTGGACGGTCACGACCAACTCATGTACTTGCACACTTGCACCGAGCGCGGGCCGCACTCGGCTCGCGCACGTTGCAAGTGTGCAGGTGCAAGTGTTAGTCGTGACTGTCCAATTATACCAATGACAGTAAATTAACTCGCTCATCACCGCATTTGGTAGGTTGGAAAAAATTTGACATTTGACATCTGTCAAAAAAACTGACATTTGACATCTGTCAAAAATTGACATTTAACATCTGTCAATAAATTTCACATCTGTCAAAAAAATTGACATTTGTCAAAAGTTTGACATTTGACATCAATCAAACTGACATCTAGTAGCGAGTTAGTTTACTGTCATTGGTATAATTGGACAGTCACGACTAACACTTGCACCAGCACACTTGCAACGTGCGCGAGCCGAGTGCGGCCCGCGCTCGGTGCAAGTGTGCCACTTGCAACCTGCGCACTGTTCTAATACCGCTGTCAAGTGTAGACAGATGTCAGTTTGATTGATGTCAAATGTCAATTTTTTTAAAGATGTCATATGTCAAAATTTTTCCAACGTACCAAATGCGGTGATGGGTGAGTTAGTTTACTGTCATTAGTATAATTGGACAGTCACGACTAACACTTGCACCTGCACACTTGCAACGTGCGCGAGCCGAGTGCGGCCCGCGCTCGGTGCAAGCGTGCCACTTGCGACCTGCGCACTGTTCTAATACCGCTGTCAAGTGTAGACAGATGTCAGTTTGATTGATGTCAAACTTTTGACAGATGTCAAATGTCAATTTTTTTTAAAGATGTCATATGTCAAATTTTTTCCAACCTACCAAATGCGGTGATGAGCAAGTTAGTTTACTGTTACTGTGTATTGGTATAATTGGACAGTCACGACTAACACTTGCACCTGCACACTTGCAGGTGCAAGTGTGCCGGTTGCGACTTACTGATGGTGCAAATGACGCTGTCAAATGTACAAATAAGTAATTTTTTTACTTTCATGCCCTCTCCCGTGGGAACCGTGCTGAATTTCAGGATTAAAAGTAATCCTATAGCCTACCTCGTAATATGAACTCAAATCATGGCAAGTTTCATTTGAATCCATTTAGTAGTTTCGGCGTGTGACAGACAGACAGACAGACAGTCAGACAAAAATGAAAAACATTATAGTTTTGGCTTTAGTATTGATTGTAGAGAACCTTCCAACAAAATTTTTCAAAATATCTTTACGGTACAGAATTGACTCTGTTACAGTTTGATTGTATTATAGATTAGTGTAATATTAGGCAAATTGCTTATTATAAATATTATAGTACCCTACCGTTTATGCTGGGCTTGATGAAACTAGATTTGTATAATCCTCTGCGTTAAAAGCACCAGCACTTGCCGTACCGGGGTTGCAGATGAGACTTTAATTCCCATCGGCCCCGCTGTCACTAAGGTGAATTCATCGATCCGACTATAACGGGGCAGATGACCCTTTTTCTATTCCATCGGCCCCGGTGAGCGCTATTGTTAAGGCTGCCAGGAAGGATGACACTTTTATTCCCATCGACTCCGGTAAGGGGGCAGCGCCACCAGGGAGGATGGAACCAAGCCGGACTTGGTACGTATTACAATAATAATAACAACCAATATAATATTATTATAAATATATATATAATATAGTTTAGTAATCTGATTACTAAACTGGGTGATGTCTTAGGGTCAATTCAGATAGAGCTGCAAAATGCTCGAACAGTTTTTAAGTGCTATTGGAATATCAACCTTATTTCATGTAGACAAAACTGAAAATAGTATGCAACATTAAAATCTTACCTATTTTAATGCTGCATACTATTTTCAGCTTTGTCTAAATAGATTAAGGTTGATATTCATATAGCACTTAAAAACTGCTCGAGCATTTTGCTGCTCTGTCTGAATTGAGCCTTAGGATGACGTGCGCAGTGCAGTGTCACGCGAAACTTTATTGTTGTAAAGTTCCGAGTGACACTGCAGCTGTTATGGGCGGCCGTGTCACTTAACATCAGGTGAACGACTAGCTCGTCACGTCGTTCAATCACATAAAAAAAAAAACAAAAATAGCAATAAAAACACGGTTGTACACCTCATTGCATTTGTTATAATAATAATGGTAGGTTCACATTTATCATATATCAATCCAGAACATAAGCTAACTCTATCCTAAATAACAAAGCGGCTTGATCTCCGCTACTGAGTTACATAACGTGGCTGACGCGGGCGAAAGAAGTGCGCGCGGCGCGCGGCGCGGCGCATTGCACACAGCTTTTGGGTCGCGTAAATGAATACGTCGTGCCGTCAAATAGTGCGGCTTAAGGTAGCGTAAAATACCTAAAGTTCCCGAAAAGGCTCGCCTTAAGCGCTATACTCATCCAAGCTCTGCCTGCAGCTTTTTGCAGATCATTGCACCATTGTAATGGCAATTAAATTACCGCTCTATTTGTTTATTTATGTTAGCTACCAGCGATAAATAAAAATTAATAGTGACACAACTCTATTGTCTCACGATAATAAATCACTGGATGAAAATAAAATAGATCTTTCCACGTCCCCGCGCTGGAATGGAAACGAATATGTCGCCCGGTGAATCAGTGTATGTAACAAGCCTTGAAAAAATATTGCACGTTTTCCTAAAGCAAAAGGGTAGCGCGATTTATTTTTTCGGCTCGACAATTGTGCTGGTTTTTCTAAGCCCAGTATATACTTTACCAAGGGTGCGTGGCGCGTTGTCCCGCGGAGGACGTTTTAAAATAATTTCATAAAGTTTATCGTCGGAATTGTGCCACTTGGGATGGCACAGGGACTCTACTAATGTGGAAGATTTGAGATCGCCGCATTTGCGTAAGATAGAGTTTTGGGAGAGCTACCTAAATAAAACCTAAACATTAGGTAGTAGGCTTCATAGGTAATCCAAGCCAACTAAAAAAATCACGTAATACCGTTTATACGATAATGGCTTCATCGAGAAGTACCTCGAGTAAATACGCAATAAAGCAGTTTTGGCTGACTGCCAACTTCACTACGAGTAATGTGCCAAAAAATTAGACAGAATGTTAAAAAGATACCGCAGTCGGTAGGATTCGAACCTACGCTCCCAGAGGGAATCTGATTTCTAGTCAGACGCCTTAACCGCTCGGCCACGACTGCTCTGTAAGCGAGCGTCGAAAAATTTTGCTACTTTCACTTGCAGTGATCAACAAGGCGAGCTTTCTAAATTAAAATTACAAAAACCATTCAAACTACAGGAAGCCTCATTAAATTCGAAATGATCGCGATCCAATCAACAGAATGAGGTCTGAGTTGGCATCTAAAACCAATACAGCCGTGGCGTATGAAATGGCGGCGCGATCAAACAATCGGCGTCAATTGGCAACCGCGGTCGGAAAACAAATGAATTGTATGTAAATGAGCGAGTGATTACTTGATTAGTGCACGCTGATCCAGTTACTGGTGAACTGCGCTGGCACTGATTGTGCGATGTAGCTGCAGCATGGAGATTGAAGGAAGAGTAATTGAACGAGTTATTTTGCATGTTTTTTTTATATAAACGATAGACGTGACGAGCTAGTCGTTTGTCTGGTGTTAAGCGACACGGCCGCCCATAACAGATTGCAGGTCATTCGGCACTCTAAATTAAACTTTCACGTGACACTGTGCACTGCACACGTCATCCTGAGACATCACAACGTCTAAAAAAGTTTTCTAGACTGTGAGATCAGTTGGTAAAGTCTCATTTACCCAGCAACTTCACTAGCTACAGTGGCCTTCAAACCGGAACACAGTAGTGCTTGCACCAACTACTTGGCGCGCTGAATAAATGGCAAAGTGGTGGTACCTACCTAGACGAACTTTACAGAAAAGTCCTACCACAAAGTTATGTTATGAGACAAGTTTTTGTTTTGGTTATTAGCTAGTGCGGAAATATAATTAAGTACTACTAGCTGCTGCGCGTGTCTCCGTCCATGTGGAATTAGAGTTACCTACAGACACAGGTATTCAGAAATATAACATTTAGCTAATGAACTCCTGGTACTGAATTTTTTTTTACCGTTTTTATGTAAACGGATAAAAAAAGTTCGCAGTCGGTAGGATTCGAACCTACGCTCCCAGAGGGAATCTGATTTCTAGTCAGACGCCTTAACCGCTCGGCCACGACTGCTGTGTGCTTTTGCATCAATTTACTTGTTCACAAAATGTATTATGAACTTTCACTAACCACTCTACCTTGAACACTTTTAGTGTACCCCTACACCTTTTGCTAACCCGATTATAGCGAATCTAGAAAATGAAGGTGATGGTATCAATTTTGTTATGAAAAATCCTAAACTGAACTTGATTTGACAGAGCTAAAACTATTGTGGCCCATTTTGATTTTTATGAAAAGGCTGCAACATTTTAAGAACTGTCACTTTATATTAGGGATTTTGTACAACATTACTGACGCCATTGTCCATCCACACTACCCAGTTAAATATTTAAGTTGATCCAACAATTACTTGTAATATTTATGAGCATAAAATGGACACAATTTATCCGAAATTTAAAAAGAAAGTCTAGTGGTTCTATAAGTTTTGATATATTGTGTAGACTTGAGTGACAAGTCACGTAGGTTGTAGTAGATATCTGTAATATAGGTATGTAGTTTATTACTCAGCAGTGCAAGACGCGATAGTTGTTAAAACTGCTTGAGTAGATTTAGAACTCGGGTAATGCTTAAATTAGGTTTTTGCTTCACGTCATCGAATGAGAATATTTTAATTGAATTCAACCATTTTTCTTATGGCCAGCAGTAATAAAATACTCAATCTTCTTACGGACACTCTCGTCCTCGTATAATTGTTCAAAAAGGTGAGATCCAATTGGAGAGTCTAATTGGAATCGGAAGGAGCGTCTCTTGGCCAGATAATTGAGTGAGCCGATGAGGAGCGCACTCAGCGGGATTTGTACCACTCAGGGATAATATTAGAACCAAGCGGTAATGATAATGTTAATGGATATCGTAGGACATCAAAGTTAAAGAAGCAAAAAAACTTAGGAATAAGTGGCTTTACTTAGATGAGGAGTTTTGGCAAACAGTACAGTTCTCAGTAGCACTGATGCAACTGTTACGTATGAGAAAACACTAAGTTATAAGTGGTATATAGTAAAATTGTGGGAGAAACAGGATTAAATACATTAAAATAATAAAATTACTTATATTTAAAAAAAATAGTGGCTGTGGGCAGGCCACATCGCTTGTAGAACTGACAACCGATAGGGAAGAAAGGTTCTCGAGTGGCGACCACGATTCGAAAGACGCAGCGTAGGCCTGCCCCGCACTAGCTGGACCGACGACGTGGTCAGAACTGCGGGGAGCCAATGGATGCAGGTGGTAAGCAGCCGCTCAAAGTGTCACTCTTTGGGGGAGGCCTCTGTTCAGCAGTGGACGACTTCAGGCTGATCATGACGATGTTGAAAAAAAGTAAACCTACCATATCTATTAATAATAAAATACTAATATAAGTAGGTACCTATGCTAGCAATAGTTTTAAAAGTAAAGCTACGTAATAGGTAACTTCGGGAATAAATTAGCCAACTGTATAAACTGTGTTGCATGTTTTTAATGAAGGAATTCTTCTATTGCCACTTTGTACTACGTGCCACTTTTACTGTTTTCTCAAAGTTGAAACGCATTCAAAGCTTGCTCGAATCCTTTCAGGAACTATTTTTAGATTGCTAGAGAGTTGGATGTTTATTAACTTTTAAATAAAGGGACGAGCAGCTGGAATTGGAACAAGAATTTCGAACTCTCAAACGTTTTGCGTCAGAACGATTCTCATAGAGAAAACAAAAGACCGGATGTCTATGCTCCTTCTGTAAGGGGATTATTCTATGAATACACTAAATAAGTAGTTTAAGGTGGAACGCGGGATACTAGCGCGGGAAATTCAAATTTTCTTGCGTTCTTTTGCCAATAATAGCTTAATTACTTAATGTGATTACATGAAAACTAATTTTGCGCAAATAAATATAATGTATCAATAAATTACAGTTAAAAGTATCACCACTTATCATTGGTTTAGCGACAATACAAAGCGGCAATTGGTTTAGCGGCGATTGGTTTAGTCGGTTTGGTTTGGCAATAGACTGAAAAACTAAGAAGAAAATGGTTTATTGCCATTTGTCGCTATACCAATGATATCTAGGAAATACTATAATCGTAATTTATTGATACATTCTGTTTATTTCCGCAAAATCAGTTTTCATGTAATCACGTTGAGTAGTTAAGCTGTTATTGGCAAAAGAATGCAAGAAAATTTGACCAGTGTAACGTTCCGCCTTAAAAAAGTAATGATTTTGTGCTAATTTCCAGCTATTTCAAATATGAAATTATGGTATACATTCGGATAATGTTTCAGCAAAAAGATCAAGATTACCGCATCGTCGTGCTATAGTGGTCAAACGAAAGCTTATCAAAGAATTTAAAAAAGAAGTTTCAAAACGCGTAAATATTTAAAATGCTTCTTTAAGTCTAAAGAATCCCTTTAGCAACTGTGTTACCATTACAAAAATAAAAAATATCCGCAGTCGGTAGGATTCGAACCTACGCTCCCAGAGGGAATCTGATTTCTAGTCAGACGCCTTAACCGCTCGGCCACGACTGCTTCATGCTGGTTCAACACAATATAACATCTTCTCGCAAGTACCACGAAACCTTTCACTTTTTTATCAAACTTGTTTGCATTGATTGGCATATGACGGTGAAAGGTATGTAGATATAGAGAGCACTTATATCTTATTCGCATTTGTAACTTTAAAGGGGGTTAAATAACTAGAAGAGTAGCTAATATAACTGCACAGAGTCATCACCATCATCATCAACTGGAAGCCATCCACTGCTGAACATAGACCTTCCCCATAGAGCTCCACTTTGACGGACTCTTACTTCTTGCCACTGGCAACACACACTGGTTAGTTGTAAGTTGCCAGGGGTCCTTTGAGGGTTGTGTTAAAGCTGGATCTCTCTCAAAGAATATTCGCGCCCTTGCTCTATCGTTACCGTGGCCGATACACAAAGCACCTAATAGATGTGGTAAATATAGATAATATGCCATTATAGATCCTCAAACAATCTATTAATTATCATCAACACCATTTAATTAATTCTGTGTGTTTTCAGAAATTATGAGATTAATTAGTTTCAGGTGAACAAGATGAAATAAATCAATTTAACATCTTGACACTAAATTTTCATGCGTTGTTTTTTATGCATTTTATCCACACAGATATCAAACCTGCAACCTTCGTTTTTACCTAAGGTAGGCCTGTATTAGACCACTTTTTTACCTCGTGGCAAGTGACAACGTGATCGACGATGGAACATGCTTGCCTATATAGAATATACCAGTTCACTTTTGCCTTGAAAACTCCTAGATTATATTTTTCAGGAAACAAAGACGCCTTATGCGTTCGTACATTGGTCTAATAGCCTGCCTACATCGCAACCAGAAGGTGGATGCCTGGGTGTGTGTACAATACATACGTTGACTTATAAGTAGGTAGCTTTTCAGACTCGGCACGGATTGTACCTGCGTCCAAATGAACTCCGCAGGTGTTTGCGCTGTTGATTGTTCTTCTGTTTGGCTGGCGAGCCGTGTCGGGTACAAACACTAGTTTTGCGGGACATCGTTGGTGGATGTGGCTGGTTTGCGGTTTAATTTTGTTTGGCTTGAACTGTTGACTTTTATTTAGAAGCGCTTTATGTTATACTTTTAGTGCCATTATCAAAGTGGTTGCTGCGTTTAGCTACATTATTTTGTCGATTTAATAGAGGCATAAGCTACAGATTGCCTTTTACCAACATACTATAATATTATATACTAGCGGCTCGCCCCGGCTTCGCGCGTGTAGTGGTGTAGGCCTACGTTATACTCAGGGTGAATGTAGCTTTCCAATGATGAAAGAATTTTTGAAATCGGCACAGTAGTTTTTGAGTTTATTCATTACAAACATACACACAAAAATACAAACCTTTCCTCTTTGTAATAGTGGTGTAGATTGATTGTCAGTACATCTTCAGAATTTCAGCTCTACTATAGCCACTGTCACAACCTCTTTGACCGGTTAACGGTCCTTCAATTATTTGTTATCCGGGATGTGAAACCGTCAGGTACCTTTGTGATTGGATAACAATAGGTGTTGGGTTGGCGAGTAACTAAAGAAGTAGGCTTTAAAGTAAAACTAAAACCAAAGGTTACGTGTGCCGGCTAGATCATTATTCTATTTTTTATTTATTAGGACTTCTAAAAGACACTGTTTTTAAACAGAGGGTCTCGACATGTAAACTTATCTAACTTTTTTTATGTGAACGAATGACGTGACGAGCTAGTCATTCGCCAGGTGTTAAGCACCACGGCTGCCCACAAATTGCAGGAACCCAAGAGGAGGAGGAGGAGGATTTACTCGTAACTAAGTTTCGCGTGACACTGCGTGGCGACGTCAGTGTGACGTGCGCAGTACTTGTAAGTTCTATTATGCAGTTTTATTTATTAATAGCTAATCTATAATACACCAAAAAGAATAAGCCATGGAAATATCTTCGATGTATGGTTAAATAGATAGATGAAAAAAACTATGTAGGTACGTACAATGGATGAAGACACTATTAATTTGACTGGCCTGTTAGCTCAGTTGGTAGTAGCTCTGCCTTCTGAACTATAGGTTGTAGGTTCGATTCCTACCCAGGACAAACAATTTGTGTGATGAACATCGATGTTTGTTCTGTGTCTGGGTGTTATATTGTATTCTATATATGTATTTACAAACAAAAAAGTATCTAAGTATTGTATCAGTTGTCTGGTTCCCATAGTACAAGCTATGCTTAGTTTGGGGCTAGATGGCGCTGCGTGACATGTCCCACACATATTAAAAAAAAAAAATAAAAAAAAAATTATAATGTACCTATAGTAGATTTGAGTACAATTACTTTTCACAGTTGGCAACACCAATAATATCTATCGAGTGACTCTTTTGTACCTGCGGGCATCTTGGGTCTAACCGGATTACTCAATTATCCGGTAACCGGCCGGTTATCCGGGCCGGTGAGGACCGATCAGGGGTGACCGGTCAGGTAGCGGTATCCGGGTGTGGAGCATGTCTCGACGTTTGCCACTTCTGGAAAACGGTGTTTCTATTCTATCTAGAATTTATTTTGTTAGGGAGGTACTTATCAGGTTAGTTTTTTGACAGTGAAATTACTAAGCAAATGAGACTTTATGACCTGATCTCACAGTCTAGTAATAATATTAGGCACTAGATAGTGCGCAGTGCAGTGACACGCAAAACTTGATATTTTAGAGTTCCGAGTGCCACAACTGTTACGGGCGGCTTAACAGCAGGTGAATGACTAGCTCATCACGTCATTTATAATCATAAAAAACGGAAGCAACGTAATCTAAGGGGTGTGGAAAGAAAATAAATGGCACCTATACTATGTCACGTATCTAAATGACTAACCGTAATATATTTTACTACTTAGTTAACTATTATAATAGATAGCTGTTACCATCTGCCTTCACGCGGGAGCATCTTTGATAAGCAATGCCCTGCCCATCGCTGCTATTAATTTGTATAACAATATAAATAAAAAACCACAGATTATATGTATCATCATCAACAGCCTGAAGACATCCACTGCTGAACATATAGGCATCCCCCACAGAACGCCACTTTGAGCGGCTGCTTGCCCACTGCATCCATCGGCTCCCCGCGGTTCTGACCAGGTCGTCGGTCCACTTAGTGGAGCGGCCGCCTACGCTGCGTCTTCCGGTTCGTGGTCGCCACTCGAGAACCTTTCTGCCCCATCGGTTGTCAGTTCTACGAGCGATGTGGCCTACCCATTGCCATTTCAACTTGTTAGTTCTAAGAACTATATCGGTCACTTTAGTTCTCCTGCGGATCTCCCCGTTTCAGATCTTATCTCGCTTATACTAAGTAAAAACCGTCGTACGAATAACATTCCTTGAGTTCATCTCACCACCCACCGTCAGATCAGGAAACAACACTAACTACCCCTTCGTGTCAAATCATATTATTAATTCCACAATGCTGTCCCCTCCGCAGCACAACAGCGAAACTTTTAATTGATTACATCGTTGTTACGTCCCGTGAAGCGGAAGTTATATTCTGTTTTCCTGCTCTGAATGGAAAATAACAAACATGGTATCAACACTATAACTCTTCAACAGCCAAAGGGAAACTAATTACAATGTTGTGCATCAGTAGGTATGACATTTCTAAAATTGTGTTCATTTTTGTGGTACTAAAAGCAAGGACTCCTCCTCGCTCGCTTCGCGCTTGGGTTGCTCTTTTAGTAAAGTATCTTGATTTTCTTTTTAGGCTTAAGGTAGCAAACTAATCAGCAAAGAAGAGCTCACCGTAGCTTATAGAGATTTATAACACTAGACGTGCCACTTCTTCTTCTTCTTCTCTCGTAGCCAAGTGCAGGTCAGCCCTCGTGTCAGAGTTTTTAGGCTGCCCATAGGTTTTTGACTTTGCTTAACGATTTACGTGCCACGAATGCGTTGTAAGCAATTCGTTATCCCCTGAAATGAGCTCTGTATTAATTTGATTAAAGATGAGGATTGGCGTGAGATAATTATACTAATAATATTGTCAAGAGCTTCCTCACACGGCTATACAAATATATAATTAAATAATAATAAAATCCGTACATTTTTTTTCTTTTCCCGTTTCCGCCGTACTAGTAAATAATAACAGTCCCGGTTTTTTTAACTGTACTTCTTCATTGGTTTTTGTCAGTCCAGCTTATTTACCCCATATCCATCATATATTTTCAAAACACCTTTGATTTCAATTCATTAATTTTATAACTTAAGCTCTGGAACGAGGAGATCCGCAGGAGAACAAAAGTGACCGATATAGCTCTTAGAATTAACAAGTTGAAATAGCAATGGGCAGGCCACATCGCTCGTAGAACTGACAGCCGATGGGAAAGAAAGTCTCTCGAGTGGCGACCACGAACCGGAAGACGCAGCGTATAGGGCGGCCCCCCACTCGGTGGACTGACGATCTGGTGAAAGCCGCGGGGAGCCGATGGATGCAGAAGGCGAGCAGCCGCTCAAGGTGGCGTGCTCTGGGCGAGGCCTATGTTCAGCAGTGGACGTCCCCAGGCTGTTGATGATGAATTTTATAACTTATTGTTAAAATTAGTAAAAATAAACTGACGTCTGAGATTCACAAAAATGACATAATTATCATTACACGCCCTCTTCACAGGTAAAGCTTTTTTAGTAACTTAGAAAGCATTGTCAACAAGGTGGTGATGGCCTATATTCAAAACTCCAGCCTAAATAAGTTACTACGTTTTCAGTGTCCGATACTTACTGTACCCCTTGGGACGAAGTAACAACTGTCATTAGGCTGTAGCACGCTAATTACTAATGTTGATTGTTGATGTAAAAGTTTGTTGTTTTGTTTGTATAAACAAGGATTTATTGAAACCAAAGCTTTGTTGGATTTGTGAACGATAGGTAACTATACTATTATGTACCTGCCAAGTATAATGTAGTTAGTCAGCATAAAATAAATATCTACATATTTACATCTGAGTTGCTTACTTTATGATTAGAGTTTCATCAAACAAGTAAGAACTTGGTGATATAATTCATTATTAGATGTGAGTTCTTATTAAATATGGCGTAGGGTATTCTATTTATAAATAGAAATGAGTTTTTGATAATTCAACCCATAAAAGGTTAAAAATAAAGAAACGCGGGTGAAGCCACCGGCTGTTCTGATTAGTGTCTTTTAATATTATACTTTTTACCAATTACATTTTTACATGCTTCATCGTCATCATCATCATCATCATCATCATCATCATCAACAGCTGAAGACGTCCACTGCTGAACACAGGCTTTTATGATAATTTAAAGTACTATATAGATAATTATATATTTTGATGGACTGCTTGGATGCTTTTTGTTGGTAAATACATATATATGCATTTATAGTATAAATGCTATAATACAATGTAACACCCAGACAAGGTACAGACAGACATCTATGTGCATTACAAAAATGTAGATATCCCAAAATCCAAATGGTTTAAGTATAATTAAAGATAATATTTGTTTATCAGCATAGTTCGCAGCGACATGACTAACATGGTCAAAGGTAACAACATCCTGTATAATGTGCTGTTTACGCGCCAGGCCGCTTGCCCAGGAACCGGTTAGAGGGAGCGTCCGAGCGGAGCCTCGCATACGCTTCGTACGCGACTTCGCACTCGGTTTAGGTATGTCACAGCTCTCAAATCGTACGTACCTTCTCACATTTGTAATATTAAAATGCGGAGTATGACTTATTGAAGTAGTATGATAGCTGAAAGTTACTCTATTATTCATAGCGGGCGTAATGAATGTGAGCACCACGACAAACCTACTGTGGTTTTTTTGGTGCGATTTTTTTTTGCGGATTGTAATTTGTAATAGTTAAATGAAAAAGAATAAAAGGAATAAAAGGCCCCTCCCAGAGAACGCCACTTTGAGCGGCTGCTCACCTTCTGCATCCATCGGCTCCCCGCGGCTTTCACCAGATCGTCGGTCCACTGAGTGGGTGAGTTTACATGCTTACGTTAATGTTATGTATGATGTGTATTTATGGTCCGCATAAAACGTGAGTATAAATTTTTAACACATTTTATTAAAATGCTTCAGTCCTTGATTTTGCGTTAGGACAAAAGTTATGTACTTACCTGATATACGAGTACCTTGTACCCAGATATTAAAAACTGCCTTCGTCCCTTGAACCTTTTTATTTTATTGCAAAAAAAGTGTTTTCAGGAATTTAATAAAAGCTTTCCTTACACAATTTTTGACAGCCAACGTGACTGAAAAATATGGTAATTTCAGATTACAGAAAAACGATTGACAGTTTGCAAATACGACCACCCCATCTCTTCCCGTGGGTGCCGTAAGAGCCGGCAAAGGGAATATCCAGGGAATGGGCAGCAGCATTCTCCTCGGTGCATTAAAATCTTCTGCGATCACCAAGGCGCCTGCCGAGCGTGGTGATTATCGTAAATTCCCTCCTATGATAAGCGTCCAAAGTGACATTTTATGGGGAGGCCTATGTTCAGCAGTGCACGTCTCCCGGCTGATGAAGTGATGATTGACCATCTCAGAGCGATATGCAAATACTTGTGTTTTTCGTTTCCACTTCTGTGATTTAGACATATTGTTGTCCCATTTTTGTTGCTCTCATTTGATTATTCTTATGAACGTCCTACTCCCCGTGTGCGCAGAATCCTTTAACTCTAAAGCTCCAAAGAAAGCAAAGACAAGTTTATGATTCTGGAGGCGCCCTCTATTTCTCCAAAACGACGTCTGCAAGAGCCCTATTTCTTAGCTTAACTAAGATGTACCGTCGGCGATAGATCTAAAGCAGTAAGTGGTGTTTGATATGGCCTCACGAGCCGGCCTATTCACCGTATTTACGGCGGCCGTTATCCGTTAACCAAGGGACAATGTACCGATTATTGCCGTTCTGGCCGTTACCTACGCAATAACGGCTGAGATAAGTAGTTTGTGAGTATTGTCCTGTAATGTTCCCGTCTTGATTTTTTAATTAACCAACATTCCAAGTAGACAATAAGTCATAATATGATACGTATTATTTTTTGGAGTAACAGAGTTGTATGCTTACAATCAATCAAAAAAGCTAACCAGTATGTATCATTTATGTAAAAAAAAACTAAGTGTCCCGCAGATTCATTGCACCCTCAACTTCCTTCCTGTTTTCCTCCAGGAACTCTAAACTTTCCAAGTTAGAATCATTTATGTTGACCCCGGATAATATAAAAAACCCGTGCCCAAAATTTCATCCAATTCAGTTCAGCCGAAACAAAGACTTTTCTCTGCTAGTTCAGTCCAGAAGAAGGTTTTACAAATAAAAAAGCTGAATACTAAATTACGATTTTCACCTCCATTATTTTCTTCAGAACACCGAAAACTACGATCAGAAACCCGTATTTTATCAGAAAACTGCCGACTGTATTGAAACATCAGACCTAACTCCCAAACTACAAAGTTTGTTCAAAGGGTCACTGCACAGAAAAAACTTTGGTTCTCAGGGCTACCAGTCACCCTTTGAACTGTTTACGAAGTTATTGTAGAGGCGAGCTGGGTCCGGAAGTACCCACCGCGCGTTTCCGGGCGCGCTCGCGATGGAGCGGAAATCGTCACACGTTGTTTTTCCGCTTTTTCTTTAGCGCATTTCCGGCGGAGTAACCTTGGTTTTGTTTTAGGTGTGTGTGTGTGAAATGTAGGTTAGCCAAATTTAATTTCATTGACACAGTTTTTGAGAATGACTGTGCATTTTTTAGTTGAAGGTTTCAACATTTCAACTGGCCGCCAGTAATTATTGTTAAAATGTCCCTAAAATTGTCTTATTATTTGAGAGCAATATACGTAGCAGTCGTGGCCGAGCGGTTAAGGCGTCTGTCTAGAAATCAGATTCCCTCTGGGAGCGTAGGTTCGAATCCTACCGACTGCGAACTTTTTTATCCATTTACTTAAAAATGGTTTTAAGTAAATGGATAAAAAAGTTCGCAGTAACTGTGTATCGAGTTAGCGATTACAACACACACAAATCTGGAAATCATCCATTGTCTATAGCTATAAGTAATAGTAGGCGACGATTTTGGAGATAATAAAAATTATACCAATTTAGTTAGAAGCCTCAATAATTTAATTATTGCCTAAAATCGATTAATTTTTTACTAATATTTTTTACGTATATTATGTTTTATGTGCATTTTTGCACAGAACTCACCCTATTTACATAGGGTTTTGTTGATTATTTTTATTATAATTATAAAAAATGTCCTCTGGGCTAGTAGCTACAAAAGTAAAAACTGTGAAAATTTTGAATTTCTCGCTTCGGAGTGGACCAACAGTTTTAGTCTAATAATGCTTATAATTCTTCTTTTTAGGGACTGATTATGAACAAACTTTAGAGCCTGCCCAGGATTTAATAGGCCATCGCGGCTTTTATACAGTCCATAAGTGTGCTTTGTAGGAGGTAGTGTAGCTAGTTTAGTTTAGTTTTTAGTATTGTAGTAGTTAGCTTGAGTAATAAAGGTATATTGCCCGTTAAAAAAAAGGACTTAATCAGTCGAATACATAACAATTAATGATATCAAAATCTATTAAATTAGGTTTTGCTGGATGAATTTACTTATAAACAGACAGGCAACAAATCTAAAACTATTTTTTAAGGTTCCACTACTTGAATTTGTATAAAATAAATGGTTTTTTAAATCATTTCAGATTTTACCTTGGTTGACGTTTTATTAAACTAGATGGCGTTGTTAATCGTTAAAACGCGCAAGCACTTGTCTCCGTAATGGGGTCGGTGGCGGATAGCCGGGGGACTCTGCCGCACCTGCACAGCCCCATACGTCTGAAGGGTAACCGAGGTGTTAGGTTATCCTCGGCTGTGGAAGTCTGAAAGGGCCTACCGTCGGGGTGAGATAGTAAATGCTAGCGCGACCCTATCTCGCCCCATCACGGCGGCGGATCGATCACGGGGAGGGTTTAGTGGGTTCGAGAGTTCCACATACCATGCCATCATCCCCGTGGTGAAGAGCGAGGGCAAATCCCCCCTCAAAAAAAACTCGTGCGAAGCTGGGGCGGGTCAGCTAGTCCTAGATAACTGTACTGGGTGTGCCTACTCTAACACTACCTTGACTTTTTAAATCATAATGTCATCATAAAGCAACAATACAGCATTTATGCTGTATTGTTTTTACTAAGTATGTAAAATTATTTACCATGGTAGAGTACAGCTGGTCAAACACATCGATATATGCTCGGCGATAGATAATATTGTTGCGGAATGCAAAATACATGTTTTAAATTTTTAAATGAGGCCTATTTTATCATAAGTGTAATTTTATTCATTTTTTGTACAATAAAGAGTTGATTTATCTTTAAAATATAATATTTATACTTATCTAGTAGTCATTTGAATATTCAAGGGAACAATATTGGAATAAGTAAAGCTACATAGTTTAAATTTAAAACATAGTTGCAGTAGGAAAACTTAATCTAAGAAACCGGCACAAGTTGGCAACGTTCTAAAAATGCTGGAGGCATTGCACCCTTGAGTGGCAATGCTTAGCCTTTGGGCTAAATAGAGACCAGCATTTTGGTCACGTGTTGTATGTTGATTGAATACTAGTAGTTCTGCGAATGATAGACCTCGCGAGCACAAACATTTATGCAACTATATGTATCACATCACCATCCGGAAGGTGTCTATCACTCCTGAACACAGGCCTACCACGCATAAAACGCCACTTAGGATCACAGAGTAGGACTTTGTAGAGTACCTACTTTGTTACTTTGGATGATTATGGCTTATCATAGGAGAGGATGATAATCTATAATCAATAGTCAACACGCATGGCACTGATGCAAAATACTGCTGCCCAAGGCCACTCTCATTTCTGTGGATATATCCCTTAGCCGGCTTTTACGGTTTATGGCATCTGTGGAAAGAGATGAGTGAAAGATTAGTCCTAATATCCTGTTCTCTCTCCGGGATCATAAAAAGGTATTTTGTGGAGACCACACGGTAACGGCATGATGTTATATATGTGCATATAATCAAAATTGGCCGCTAGTACTGGTAGGCTGGTAGGTGATAGTCACCGTTAGGTGGCCCATAGCACGTTCACGTCCATTTCCGTCAATGTTTTTTCCATACAGTAAACCGAAAAACATTGACCAATACTAACCCTACATGATCAATAGTATTGAGCAATCACAAAGATTGATCAATAAAATTGAACGTATAGGGCCGGCCTTAGACAGTGTTTCAGAAGGCGCAGACATAAAAATAATAATTATATAGCTTTTGATAAGAAATTAAAAAAGCATTTTAAGAGGAAGATTACGTCAAATTGCACTAATTGCACTCAAAAATATCATTAGTTTTTACTGTAGAAAAGTAATAAAAATATTTGCTCAAACTGAATTCGCAGCCGGTAGGATTCGAACCTACGCTCCCAGAGGGAATCTGATTTCGAGTCAGACGCCTTAACCACTCGGCCACGACTGCTTTGATCGAGATCTCTAAATTTGTAGTCACTATTACGGTCATAAATCTTTGATAATTAATTACTATTAGGATGAATAACTATGAACGTCGGAGTAACAGACCTAGGATGTTCTCGTTAGGTCTATGGCACAGAATTCGCCCTATTTACATAGGGTCTATGGTCGGAATTCATCACGATTGTTTTTTCTCTCATCCGTGGAATTCATTAAAGAAATTAAAACCGGTAGGTACTTTATAAAATTTGTTGACTTAGGGTGGGTTTTTTGATTCGTAGTTAAGGTAACCAATGGTTAAAATCTCTTAACAAATTCTAACCAATGGTCAAAATTTGTTAGAGTTTTTAACTATTGGTTACCTTAACTACAGATCAAAAAGTCAACGTTTAGTGAGGTTGTTCCTAGACAAAGTGATGTCAGTACCACGTAATACCCTTGCAAACAAAATTATACCTACCTACTTTTGCCATTTCTAGAAAAAAAATCACACACACACACATCAACAGGCGGAAGACGTCCACTGCTGAGCATAGACAAAAAATAGTTATTTGTAGCATTACGAGCAATTTATAGGTTTACTCCCCGAGTACCCCGATCCCCAAGGCCCCCGCTAGTGGCGTCCGTCGAGTAAAACAAAGGGCGCCGCTTGTTGTTTTCCCTGCTGTCCTTAGATGTAAATAAAATGTGATAGATGAGACAAAAGACAACACAAAAGCTAATAAGACTCGAAACAAAATATTTTACGAAAACTACATTGATGAAAATGTAAAAATTCAAAAACCCAGAGTTTCTCTTTCTCTAGAACCTATATTGCAGCACGTTAAAAGAAGAGTCAAAAGAGTACACAGAGTACCTAAAGTATGCATATTTTATTTCAAATATTATACAGATGTCCACAGACTACGGTGACTGCTTCCCATCAGAAGTGCCGTTTGCTACCTATTGCCATAGAGCAAACAAGCATACGGCACTCTTCAAAAGCCAGATTTCCAGTCACATTCCCGGTCTACACTTTACATGTAGCTTAAATTAACTAGCTCCAAGAAATATACAAACAAAATTCTAAAGAAAACAAAGCTCCAGAAAGGAATCCGGATTGCACCGGCATCGGCATCGGGTAAATTCAGTTTCCTAGCCGGCGTGGCGCCGAGAAGCACATATATTTCCGTAAACGACTCATGCGTCTATAATGGAAAGCTCGTTTTCTTTTTAATAGGCATTTTGTTCCACAAAACTGGTACATTTTGTTTAATTTACGGCCGTGAATATAGAAAATGGAATAATTAGAGAAATGTAATTATTTCAGCCGTTTTTTGCAGGCGTTCGGTGTTGGCACTTACATAGGTGGGGTCCATGATCACATTTATAAGAACAAAATTTTCAATTATATAAATACGAAAATAAAAAAATAGTTTTTATTTATATCCATATGATAGCTGTTATAACTTATAAAAGTGAAACTAAAATGAAATCTTAATTTATACTACCTACCTAACCATACCTATCTAGTACCTCTTAGGTACCTTATAATAAAACTGTTACCAAAAACACGTGTGAGGTAGTAGTAGCAAAATTATAACATATTGAATTTTTTTCTTTCTTTCTGTCTGTCTGTTTGAAAATTCATAAAATATGAACAAAATATGATGCCGTCTTTCGAGCAAGTTCTTACGTTTGTGTCAAAAGCATTAATGTTTTTATTCTGTTACTATATCAAACTAAATAAAAACCAATAATCACCCCCTCTTCTCTTCTATAGCCGACGCTAAAGCATCATAAGTACGTGGGTAAGCAGATTACAGCTAAGTCCAGGGTACTGCGGCTTGTTATTCGGCGAGCTGTTAGAGGATTTAGTGGGACTTATCTACGTAATTTCTCGGTATTTTTGCCATTTACTGAAATGTAATGTGTAAATTAATGTAACATCAGTACTCATTCGAAAGTTAACTCTCTATCTTTATTTATAAAAAACTGACCAAGTGCGATTCGGACTCGCGCACGAAGGGTTACCAAAGCACCATTATCTGTAAAAACGAGCAAAAAACACGTTTGTTGTATGGGAGCCCCCTTAATTAATTGTTTTATTCTATTTCTTAGTATTTGTTGTTATAGCTTTATGATTTATACCTGTCACCATTGCAATAGTTAGCGTTTTGGTAATACTGTAAGCTAACTATTATAAACTGAATAATAAATAAATAAATAGCAGCAACAGAAATACATCATTTGTGAAAATTTCCACTGTCTAACTACCTATCACGGTTCATGAGATACAGCCTGGTGACAGACGGACAGACAGACAGTCAGCGGAGCTTTAGTAATGGGGTCCGTTTTACCCTTTGGGTACGGAACCCTAAAAAACCAAAAACTTGTTCTCTATATTTTTCTCGCAAAACTCACGCCCGCTGACAACTTCGATACGAATCTCCATAAAGCTCGGTACACACGGCATAATCAATTTGCAATCATTCAGAGTGACGAAACGCGTCGAGATCTCCCGAGACGCGCTCCACGCTAGTAGTGTTGCAAAGCGAACGCCAAATCCCGCCGCTTGACAGCTTGCCGATCGGTACAGAAGATAGTTTGCTCCAATGGGAAACCCTTGACCGCCAAAATAGAGCAGTCCCACTATTTTCTTTCAACAAATACACCCAAATAAAAAAGCGAACTGATAATGAAAGTGTTTTTTTACGTAGCAAAAATAACCATTGCGTCGTCGGTCTGGTTGTAAAACAAATGCGCTCACATAAAGTGTTTTATAGGAACGCATTTACGTCATCACTCAATAGACTAGGTACTTATCGTGTCGTAGGAGAATTGAAAGATGCTGTAGTCATAATACATTATTTAATCCGTGATAAATATGGCAGTAAGTAAAGAATTTTCAAGTGACGAGAATGATGTAATTGAAAACTGAAAGACTAAACATTATTAAATTTAGTTGAATTCTTAGATAAACGCAATACCTAATAATAATAAGCACACATTTAGTGGTTTTTTTGACAAAAAGAAATGAATGTCGCACCAATGCTGGCCGTATTGAATGTAATGTCAGCACAGGCACCAAACCTAAGGCTATGTCCGCGTAATGGGTGGTAACGAGCGACATTGTGGCCGTTGGAGCCCGTGTGTGCGCTGCCTTACAATGCATCCATATTTTGACTCACCTATATGGTAATATTAGGAAATAGGTCATGTGACACAGCTGAATGACTTCAAAGTCTAAGAACAGCAACTTTAGTGAAGTTTTTAAAGTTACGTTTTTAAATGAATTGCATGTCTGTCACGCTTGTCTAATACATTATTGTTTATTTTTATTTTTATCTGAATGTACTTAGTAAAGAAGGAAAATATATTTCTGATTCCATTTCCATAACCAGTAATAAAACAAGAATTTTTCTTCCCACTTGTAGATAACCAGTGATCAGACTTGGTATTCTAACGGGAGTAAACGGAATTTAGTCTGTCACTACACGTTTTACTTTATACAGTGCATTTTAAATTATCGTGCTATGAAGTCAACATTGTCGGGGTATGCAGAATGCTCATATGGTACGGCCATTCTGCTCATACCCCGACACATACATAACATTTATACAACCGTAGTAGCCTATCGATTAAAAATAATGACTTCGGTATACCTACATTATACTATTAGGTAAATAGATAAATCCATTTAGCTCAACAAAAATGAATATCAGTTCTATTGCAATCAATTCACACCTTCTAAAAAAATACTCTATATTTATTAATTCGACGCGCGCGCTCCGCAATCGCGTGTGAACCGCCAATAAGTTGCGCTGTATCGCGATTCCATCGCTGCGGTATCACAGACTAAGACATAGGCAAGGGTTGTTCTCACCAGAGGGTTTGCTGTCGATTGATGTGTGGGGAGGCCAAAAGCGAAGCAAGTTGCAATGTGCTAAAGATTCGCTTTTTGCTTGTTTAAAAATAAGCATATTTCGCTTATAAACAAGAGAGCCAGGACGAATATGATGGAAAATGCACGGTTGTGATTGACGAGTTGCTGTGTGATTGGTCGGCTTTTGACGTAACAAACAGCAAACTCAAATTCCTGATAATTGTGATTAGCGGATAAGGCACTCGACTGTTATTCACACTACAGTTGTGAGCTTTTAATTGTTTAGGTATCTATTATTATGCAAATTAGTGGCATCCAAACGCTTAGATCTGAGAAGTAATTACCAGAAAACAAGAGGGACACCGAGTCAAAATTAAAGTGGTGAGCATTTTTTTTAAAAACGCTCGTGTATTATACTATGCTTTTCGTCCCTAATCCGCGATCCCACCTCGTTATTAACGGTACTGTTACACAATACCTAAGTACAAGCTAATCCATACTCTGCAGTTGTTATACCGAGCTGATCGTATCGGCAGGTGCCGACTGATGCAACCCCGATAACCCTTTGTTAAATGTCTACGCCGTAAACTGATCAAGGGTCCAAATTAAATTGAAAGTTAGGCGATTAGTTGAATTTTGACAGCGACTAATTGCTGGCTGGTTTGGTGTAGGTAACGATTCGTTGCGCAATATACTTTCGTCATTTTGTGCATTTTTTTTTTCATCTTGTAGTTAGCTGAAGTAGAGAAAGCGACAGATTGTGTTTCTTTTAGCATAATTTCAAGCTATTATTTTCAAAATGAAAAGCAGTTTTCGCGTCTGAAATGACAACAAAGCCGTCGTTAAGGTTCACGTGAATTAATTTCTAAAATATTTTTATGATTCTAAAAAGTTAAGTATAGAATTTTAACAGGTTTTTCGTGACTCCACTACCTAAAAAAGATAAGATAAGTAAGAGAGAGAAGAGAAGATAAGAGAGTAGATAAGTTTTCTACCACAAAACCACGATGCAGCTGCGGACTGGAAAGTCGTAAGTAGCTACGATTCACATGCTTATAAATGTGCTTTCATACATAAATACATGACATTGTGAAACTGGGGTAGTTTAGATAGACATTAAATTCGACAACATGTTAATAAAATGCTTATGAAAATGTGGTAAGTATAAGTTGCCGTACTATGTAACTACTAACCTGTTACAGTGTAGTAAAGAAAAACGAAAAATGTTAGCTATTTGCAAATTTTAGTACGATACTAAAACAATCATTGATATAAAAGTTGTTATAAAAATGTTATGAAAAGACTCTATAGCTATCATAAAGTTTGGGTCATGAAACTAAATTGTCATAAAAAATTTGACAACGTTTGCTTTATTAAAATGTCACAAAGTAAAAGCTTTGACAAATTAAACTGAAACGTTGCAAACAATTAAAATGTGAAACTTAGTAACATTAAAATAAAAACTCGACCGCAACAATCTCCAGAAACAACAGAAATATTATTCCCGCTAAATACGGACAGGGCGCAGACACTTGTCATTTTAATATCACCCTTAAGGGTTATTCACAAAATTAACGCTAAATATAAGCCGGGCTCCAGATAACGGGATTATCGTTAAGCGTTATTAAATTTTGTATTCTATGAATTTCGGCTTAGTCAGTGAAACCAGCAGTGCTGCGCAGCCTTTGCATAACAAACTTTTAGGCTTATTTAGAATTTTAAACGACCACAGACAAAAAATTGTTTAATTAATTTTAAAGTTGCTTTTATACCCGAAGGAATTATAGCCTAGTTAATTTCTAACAACAGCTAATATTATAAGCATATAGGAAGTAGAACAACTTCATCATTCTTTTTGACAAGACCTACTGCAAAATAAATTGAATAAATAAGTAAATATGTGGGGATATTTCACACAGTACCAAACCCCAAACTAAGCTTGTTCTATAGGAACCAGATAACTGATAGACTACTCATTATACTTTTGTTTGTAACTATAACGCCAAGACATAGAACAAACATCGCTGTTTATTACACAGATGTTTTTTCTGGCTAGCGAGGAAGCACCTACAGCTCAAAAGGCAGAACTAGAAGCTGAGCTATGATATGAAGGAAAATACTATCCAAGTTATGATATCACATTCAAAGATTAAAGCTAAGCATAATACGATTTTATAGTTCCTTGTACCTTGCAAGTTGCCACTCGCTCGTGGCGACCATTTAGCTCTTGAATTATGAATTCACGTCGCGTTGTCGCGAGAACTAATGGCGGCGACGCTGCCGTCCCACAGGTTACATAGCGGACTACACGGAATCGGTTCCGGCCGGTTCTATACAAATGAACAGGCCGGTTCATTCTACGGTCGGCCATGTTCTACAGTGGAGGTCTTCCGGGTAATGAAGTAAAGTGAAGATGTTTTGATACGCAGCGTTCAATGTTAGGCAATAGACAACAGGCGTAGTCTACGCCCGTAGCATTTGCTGCTCTTGCTACGTGGCTCGTAGCCATCTTGTAGCTGGCAGCTATCGGAAAAGTATAAAGATCCAACCGGAGGACGGACCGGAGGACCGGAGGTCAGAGTAAGTTTATAGATCCAGCAGGTGATGGTTTAAACAAACATCTGTTACTTTTCTGTGACACAATAGTTCACTCACACTAAAGGTTCCTTTTTCATGGCTGAAAGATGAAGTGTTACAGTTTTTTAGGACCACTAAACTCGTTGAGGAGAGTCGGTAAATATCAAACAGACCCGAGGGCGATAACACAAAAGGCGGTTTGATTTCTACTTGATAACAATAGGCAGGAACGTTTGCCCTACTTTTCAAGTTAACACTAACCACTCTTTCCCTGTTTCAGCTATCATTGCTGGTGAGAACTGCTGTAGCGAAACGGAGCTGGGTTCACAAGCAGCATTGTATGAAGACTGTGTAAAACTAACTTTTCAAGTAGTGCGTAGTAAAGTAACATCCGGAAGGCAAAAGGTAAACAACATAGTTGTTGATTAATCATTGTGAAATAGTATCGCACAGATTAAGTGTGGGCAAAGTTTGTGTTTGAGGGTTAATTTAGCGAATACCTACCCAGCTGGGTGAATAATAACAACTCGAGTGGAGCGAGCGCTCTGTGTGGGTCGCGAACTTATTCAGTTCTGGATGGACCTGACACACTTTTGCTAAAATTTGATCTTCGAGCAACTACCCTGCTTGAAGGGGTTGATTGGGCAACCTTGCTAAGTTTTATTAACTGATGTGTTTGGTTGCGACATATCAGACAATTTTGAGCATTATCACTACGTTTAATTAGGCAGTTTTTGATATTTTCATTATGAATTGTGCATGTACGTGGAGGCATGTTCATTGTTCAACAGTAGTCAGTAGACGTTTTCCGGATTATGATTACGTCATAGGAACCTATATGTATTGATTAGTATCTATGTGTAATAATAAAAAGCGTTGTCCCGAGTGACTGAATGATGACTAGCAGACATACAACGTACAGGCAAAACTTCTGAATCTAGAACGGGGTGTATCCTTGAAGATGGTTTTAAAAAGTTATTTTTTTACACGAGGCATCTTTCGCGTGACGTTTGTTTTCATGACTTTTTCTTTGCCTTCTCGTATCGTGTCCTCTCTTCTGGAATGCGTGAAATTCCGCACGCGGGATGATGTCTCAAAATGAGTTGAGCGTGTCACAAATTTTCGCTGTAGATACCGCTTCATCTCCTATTAGTTAGATTTGGCGTTTAGATTTTGATAGATAAAACTCATTAAGGTGTGATGACATAAATACAACTTCAATAACTAGATTATTGAAGTTGTATTAACTAGGTTATAGATAGGTTTATGGTTGAAATTTGTTGGTATGCTAACGACACATCGTCGTCTTCTATGACAGTCTAATAACGATTTAAATCTTTAGTAACCCAATCTCAAGACACCTTTATTTTATATATGTAGTCACTAGGTATATAGTCTAAAGACAATAAATTCGTTATGACCGCTTCGAGAAGTTTCTAATCCAATTGGCTCTGTAGTCGGAATACCGCCTGGTCAGCAAATTGGCCCTTTTCACGACGGAACCCACAAATTGGAGCATTTGGAAAGCTCACCTGGGGCTTAGCGACGGGTTGAAGAACCTTGCTTTGTCTTTGCCAATCGAGTTTGCAGATTGTTTGATGGTTCTGGTGGAGCAAGAGTTATGTTGTTGTCTTCAAGAAGGCGTTTTGGAGAATAACAATGGACATAAAGTGAAATCAGTTATTAATGCTTCATTTGGTGAAATTACTGGGCATATGAGACTTTGTGAACTTATCTTACAGTCTAGTAAACTTTTTAGGCTGTGTAATGTCTCAGGATGAAATGCGCAGTGTGCAGTGTCACGCGATAATTTAATTTAGAGTTTTGAGTGACACTGCAATCTGTATTGGGCGGCCGTGACGCTTACCAGGCGAACGGCTAGCTCATAACGTCATTAATTTACATTAAAGAAACTAGTTTGAAAAATAATTGTAAATATGAGTAGGCAGTCTAATTATTATGATAGTGCTGATGAATAAAATTATGTTACCAATGGAGATAATACAAAACACTGTATATAGGACTGAATGAACCGAGTCCATTAAGACCTATTTAATAGAATAATCCCTCGCAAATTATCTAATTCAACATTATGAGAAATGGAACGCTATTTATTTTTTGTTTAATCTTGTATTCGCGGACGATTTTATTAAATTCCTCTAGTTTTAATTAAGCGGGAGATATTTTAACGGAACTTTATTAGTATTAGGCATTTTCGTTCCAAAAAACCTTTTTGGAACGAAAATAATGTGCTTCATTTGCGAGCATATTTAGGGTGGTACTTAATTACACGTTTCTCTATCCAATTCCACGCGAGCAATTCTTGCGTTCGTGAAAATCACGGACCTAGGGCATACTATTATATATTCTGTGCCTAGGGGTTTGGACCTTGCAATCGATTTGTCAATTCTCGGGGCCTTACTGAAGAGCGGTCGTTATCAAGCCAATTCTGTAAGTTGGATTGTCTGTTCAGGAGAATTGATTAAAGTTAGTAATTTATGAATGATAAAAAAAATTGGTCGTGAAAGATACTTTTTGTCTATTTTAATGATTTTTGACAAATTAGGTTTCGCCACCAATCAACAAGGGGTATTTTGCTTCACAAAATCACCTTAGCAACTTTTATTTATCATGGCATTAATTATTACTATTAGTTATTCTAAGACACCGCGTCGAAAAATCTTAAAAATAGAGCAGAAGGAACAAACTTTGACTAAAACGTCTTCACTACTCCTAATTCATAACCCACCATCAACAGAGGTAGATTCCGTCATCGCACTTTATTTCCGGGTAGTAATTTAAAACCTCCCTGACCCAACAGCACTGAGCAAAGTAGGACCGCCTGCAAAGGGACCCGCTACTCAAATATTTACTCTGAGCCTCTAATTAATACGTCTCCGGCGAAATATTAAACGCCACGAGCTCCGCGTTGGATAATTAAGAATTCCTGATCTACCTTTTGTGTTATTGTCCTGGTAATGTGAGGATAAAGTTGCGAACATTGTTTGCGGGTTTGTATTTGTTAGTTCCTAATATATTCTGACCCACTGGAATCCCTGGGTTCCCTACAGGGAACTAGATCATCTAGTCTAGTAACTATATTAGGTACTAGCTGCTGCCTGCGGCGTTGCCACGCGTGGACTACATTACCTATAGTAATAGTTATAGGTACTTAGCTCCGATGCAGACCGGCCACCGTCCACAACCACCAATGGCTGCCACGCACCCCGCAACTTACATTCGGTACAAATATGCCTTAAGGCGAGACTGGCCCAAAAACGCCCTTGTTTGAATCGTCTTTTCTCTGAGATAAACCACACTTTTAGATATGAAAAAAATATATGTTATTCTTAAGGATGTCTTCAAGTTAAATGATCATACTTATACATAAAAGGAATAACTTCACTCGATCGAAAAAAAATCCAAAGTTACCTCTATCTTAGATTTTTTGAAATGACTTTTCGACTTGTTTTAAACGAATCGTATTATTTAAATATATTTTAATGAATCATGTATTTCATGTGTTTTCATGTAATCATTTCTTTTATTATAACAAATATAATAAAAGAAAAAAAACTGCTCAAGACCTTTTACCTATTTTTGTTTTTTATTGTTTTATTTTCATGTTGTATGTTAGGAATGTAATGTTGTGTGATGTCCTGAATAAATGTATTTTCTTTCTTTCTTTCTTTCTAAGTTATGCATTAGGAACATCGGTAGTTACCATGTAATTTACCTATGCTTTCTAATTATCATTATGCTCACCGTCATGGACAGTTTCTTGCCCTACGCCTCAATACACACGCCTTACTCAATCATACAATCCACACTTGTGTTATTTTTTTGTGCACAAATTCATGTCACGAATCGAACCCATCTCCTCCGGGTTATGAGCCGACCTGCTAAACCCCCACATCACAGAGGCTGTGAATAATCATCATACTCATTTATTTATCTCATACACAAGCAGTTATGTTTGCTTCATAGTATACATTGCGTATACATGGTGTCAAGCAGCACACCGCGGGGAGCCAATGGATGCAGGAGGCGAGCAGCCGCTCAAAGTGGTGCTCTTTGGGGAGGCCTATGTTCAGCAGTGGACGTCTTCAGGCTGGTGATGATGATACTTATGATGATGATGATGATGCTGCTGCTGCTGCTGATGATGATGATGATGATGATGATGATGATACATGGTGCTAGATAATACGTAACTGGCATGCGCAAGTACGGGCAGATATGAATCAGTGTTACCAGTTGAGCGGCTGGTGTGAGAAAAAGTGGGCAGGTGTGGGCAATTATGGAAACGTGTTAGCAGGCAGGGGCTAGCAGGCAGCTTGTGTGAGCAAATGTCGATAGGCGTGGGCAAGTGTGCAAAACCTATGGGCAGGTGAGCGGGTGGTGTGGCAAGAAATAGGCGGGTTGGGTAAGTGAAAGAAAGCTATGGGGTAGGGGCTTGATCCCATCCTCCCCGGCGGCGCTGCCCCGTTACCGGGGTCGATGGGAAAAAAGGGAAAAAAGTGCCATCCTCCCCCGGAGCCTCAACAACGGCGCTCATGGGGGCCGATGGAACATAAAAATTGTCATCTGCCCCGTTATAGTCGGATCAATGAATTCATCTCGGTGACAGCGGCGCAGATGGGAATAATACTCATCCCCACCCCAGTACGGCCAGTGCTGGTGCTTTTAATGGGGAGGGTTACACAAATCAGTTTCATTAAGTCCAGCATTGAAGGTAGGGTACCATAATATTTAAGAGGTAAGAGGTATGTGGGTGGTGCTCGACCAAATGTCATAGAGGATGACAGGGGCTGTCAGATCGTTGTCAGGAAAATCCAAGATGCGAGGCGGATTCAAAATGGCGGCCATTTTGAAAGTTAGTCCGATCAGGGTGATTTTTCGCATGGGGGGGTTTTCGGGGTTTCGACTTGCAACCTGCGCACTGTTCTTATACCGCTGTCAAGTGTAGACAGATGTCAGTTTGATTGATGTCAAATGTCAATTTTTTTTAAAGATGTCATATGTCAAATTTTTTCCAACGTACCAAATGCGGTGATGGGTGAGTTAGTTTACTGTCATTAGTATAATTGGACAGTCACGACTAACACTTGCACCTGCACACTTGCAACGTGCGCGAGCCGCGTGCGGCCCACGCTCGGTGCAAGTGTGCTACTTGCGAACTGCGCACTGTTCTAATACCGCTGTCAAGTGTAGACAGATGTCAGTTTGCTTGATGTCAAATGTCAATTTTTGACAGATATCAAATGTCAAATTTTTTGACAGATGTCAAATTTATTGAATATGTCAAATGTCAACTTTTTTTCCAACCTACCAAATGCGGCGATGAGCGAGTTAGTTTACTGTCATTGGTATAATTGGACAGTCACGACTAACACTTGCACCTGCACACTTGCAACGTGCGCGAGCCGAGTGCGGCCCGCGCTTGGTGCAAGCGTGCCACTTGCGACCTGCGCACTGTTTTAATACCGCTGTCAAGTGTAGACAGATGTCAGTTTGATTGATGTCAAACTTTTGACAGATGTCAAATGTCAATTTTTTTTAAAGATGTCATATGTCAAATTTTTTCCAACCTACCAAATGCGGTGATGAGCAAGTTAGTTTACTGTTACTGTGTATTGGTATAATTGGACAGTCACGACTAACACTTGCACCTGCACACTTGCAGGTGCAAGTGTGCCGGTTGCGACTTACTGATGGTGCAAATGACGCTGTCAAATGTACAAATAAGTAATTTTTTTACTTTCATGCCCTCTCCCGTGGGAACCGTGCTGAATTTCAGGATTAAAAGTATCCTATAGACTACCTCGTAATATGAATTCAAATCATGGCAAGTTTCATTTGAATCCATTTAGTAGTTTCGGCGTGTGACAGACAGACAGACAGACAGTCAGACAAAAATGAAAAACATTATAGTTTTGGCTTTAGTATTGATTGTAGAGAACCTTCCAACAAAATTTTTCAAAATATCTTTACGGTACAGAATTGACTCTGTTACAGTTTGATTGTATTATAGATTAGTGTAATATTAGGCAAATTGCTTATTATAAATATTATAGTACCCTACCGTTTATGCTGGGCTTGATGAAACTAGATTTGTATAATCCTCTGCGTTAAAAGCACCAGCACTTGCCGTACCGGGGTTGCAGATGAGACTTTAATTCCCATCGGCCCCGCTGTCACTAAGGTGAATTCATCGATCCGACTATAACGGGGCAGATGACCCTTTTTCTATTCCATCGGCCCCGGTGACTTTTATTCCCATCGACTCTGGTAAGGGGGCAGCGCCACCAGGGAGGATGGAACCAAGCCGGACTTGGTACGTATTACAATAATAATAACAACCAATATAATATTATTATATATATATATATATATATATATAATATAGTTTAGTAATCTGATTACTAAACTGGGTCTTAGGGTCAATTCAGATAGAGCTGCAAAATGCTCGAGCAGTTTTTAAGTGCTATTGGAATATCAACCTTATTTCATGTAGAAAAAACTGAAAATAGTATGCAACATTAAAATCTTACCTATTTTAATGCTGCATACTATTTTCAGCTTTGTCTAAATAGATTAAGGTTGATATTCATATAGCACTTAAAAACTGCTCGAGCATTTTGCTGCTCTGTCTGAATTGAGCCTTAGGATGACGTGCGCAGTGCAGTGTCACGCGAAACTTTATTGTTGTAAAGTTCCGAGTGACACTGCAACTGTTATGGGCGGCCGTGTCACTTTCAGGTGAACGACTAGCTCGTCACGTCGTTCAATCACATAAAAAAAAAAACCAAAAATAGCAATAAAAACACGGTTGTACACCTCATTGCATTTGTTATAATAATAATGGTAGGTTCACATTTATCATATATCAATCCAGAACATAAGCTAACTCTATCCTAAATAACAAAGCGGCTTGATCTCCGCTACTGAGTTACATAACGTGGCTGACGCGGGCGAAAGAAGTGCCCGCGGCGCGCGGCGCGGCGCATTGCACACAGCTTTTGGGTCGCGTAAATGAATACGTCGTGCCGTCAAATAGTGCGGCTTAAGGTAGCGAAAAATACCTAAAGTTCCCAAAAAGGCTCGCCTTAAGCCTAGGTTAGGTTTCTCCAGACATATGGTAACTTTATGGTACTTTCGCAGCAGTAACGTTTACGCGCGACAACCTCCGGTATTTGGAAGCAGCCACATCTTATGCTGTGCAGTCTCATGCTTCTGAATAGGTTACGTGTGTCAGTGTAGTATTTGTTCTGCATAGTATATTTCCTACCTGCATTACATACGAATGAAAAAATGGCTTTATTTTTAAATCCACAAGCCAGAACCTTTTAATTAGAAAGATTTAATAAAAATTTAAATTATGTAAGCATTCATATATTATCTTTTGGTACGTATCTATTTACTCCTAAAACGCCATACAAGTCATACAACCTGTAAAGGCATAAATAGAAAAACTATAAAATAGATAGGTAGCAAAGAAGGTTAAGTTCTCAATTACTTATTGTACCTACCTACCTCTTAGAGTAGCGGTTATAATTATTACTCTTTGGTCATATCCTACACAGAGTTTTTTTTCTTTAATCTGTGCCTCCAGATAAACAGCTAGGCACCAGGTAGGTGACATAAAGTTACCTTCAGTGGCCAAAAATAACCTCACCATCTCACCATGAAGCGGCCATGTTGTTTATAATTCAGTTTCGTTTCGTAATGAAAACTTAATAATTATGACCAAAAAAATTAATGAAATTTCAATTTTAATATATCCTATATTAAGCGCCGGTTATTTCTAAGCATATTAGTGAAACCTGCATGAAAATCAGTTCAGTATTTACGGCGTTCAGTCATAACAAACAAACAACGACACATCACTGTCCCTAGATGGCGCTGATACAAATAAAATTTCATAATGTATGGAAAAAGGGCAAAAAGCCGCGGGCCTGCATCGCGCAAGCGATATTTTTTGAACAATAGAACCTATGGGATAAATTACATTAGATATAATTATGTGTGTGTTCCAAAGCATACCAGAACTTCACATTTATTATATGTAGGGAGGGATAGGGATAGGGAAGGGATTCTGGAAACTTTTTTCAAAGCAGGTTATATTTTTAAAGTATAGTGGGTACCAAACTTTCAATCAATCATTTATCATAATTTTATTTTAGTAAGAATTTATGACATACCTAATTATTTAGATCAATACTAATTAAATTATTGTAAAGCGTGTGTTTAGTAAATTTTGTGAAGCTACCAATACGTAACTAATTCTACGTTAATAGACTTAAAAACATCAAAGCTTTTTTTCGAAGCAACAAGAAATTTGTATTTTTTTTTTGTATACAAGGTACGTTTGACCGCATTTTGCTGGTGGGTATGTAGCATGCTCGCTTAGAAGAAACCTATTCACTCACCTCTTAAAAATTTTCTGATAATACATATATTTATATGTAACTATATAGCTGTTAAGAAACACAAACACTGGTAAAGCTCACCTGTAATTCAAACTTATAATCGTACTCTACCCTACTGAGGTTCATCATCATCATCAGACTGCGTTAGTCTACTGCTGGACATAGGTCTCTCCCAAGGTACGCCATTAAGCCTGGTCCTCGGCTCTTCTCATCCAATTACTGTCAGTCACTCGGTGCGAATCGTGGCTCCATATATTACATAGTTAGTGGGCAAAGCCGAATAATAATATACCAATACTAGCGATCCTTGCCGCAACCCTGCTTCTACCTAACAAACGCAATCTCAGTCCTTGTAATAATAAGGCCCCGCGTAACCAGACCACGCCAAACTTGCATGGCGCCGTAACTGGTATCGAATTGTATCGATTGACCCCCTCTTCCTTCTTGGGCAATTAAAGTTGCGCGGAGACAGAATCAACAGGGGGGCGCGCCGCAAACTTGGATCTTGCCCTTAGTTGCTCGAAATTACAGTATACTTATTGGGACAGCATATTACAGTAATCATGGTTATGCATCATCATCGTAATCGTCATCAGCTCACCTCGTTTCACCGCCAGACGACGGTGTAAAATTAAATGTCTCCGTCTTTTTATTTTCCCTTTATCAGAAGAGTACGAACTTACTATAAGTTTCAGTTTAGTTTTAGAAAGTGGGACACATAGCATCGACAGCAGTTTTAATTGGTTTGAGTGCATAGTAAGCTTACATTCAAGACACAAAACCGCTATTTGCGTAGTACAATCACTGACTGCGAACTACATTGTGCCGGATTGGTACAAACTTAGCCAGCTTTAGCCGTTCCAGATTTGGGCAGCCCGCCGCCCAACTATCAGATCGACTCACAAGAGCTTACGAGTAATTTGTTTAGCAAAACTCCGTCCAGATTTAGTAATGAGGTTTCATAAATAATCTGTTGGATGAGTTCTGTGGACCGGGACATAAAAGTGATTGTTTTTAAGAATTTCTTTAGATTCAATTCTCAGTAAGTATTTTATTATCACACCCGAACGAGAAGAAATTAATTATTAATTATGTAAGTTTACGTTAATAATTTTATTTGTGATTTCGATCGCTTTTGTACACCTAAAATTTGAAGAGCAAAAAAAATGTAAATCGTCAACTTTCCAATACCGTTTCCTTTAACATTTTAATGTTAAATTAAAATTTCAAAATACTCCGTCGAAGTCGAGCGAATCAAACTTTTCACTTCGTAAATAATAGTTCTCGAGGCAACTTGTACCATGAATATTCTGTGAGGGATGCGTGAGACGCGGCAGTGACTGAGGCGCCATCTGAAACGGTTCCTGTGTACCTCGCCATTTACATTTTAAAAGTATTTACACTTTAGAGTTGTGAAGTTTCAAAACGTTTTCAGTGCGACGTAGTGGTGGATGCCACTTTTTCATCACATTTTCGACAATATTATTGGTGTAGATTTAAACAAAACATAATTATTTGAACAAAACTTTTTTCTTTTATTCTTTTTAGGATTCCGTAGCCAAAGGGTACAATGGACCCTATTAATAAAGCTCCGCTGTCTGTCTGTCTGTCCGTCTGTCACCAGGCGGTATCTCATAAACCGTGATAGTTGGTTAGACAGTTGAAATTTTCATAGGTGATGTATTTCTGTTGCCGCTATAAGAACAAATACTAAAAAACAGAACGAAATAAATACTTAAGGGGCTCCCATACAATAAACGTGATTTTTTTGCTCGTTTTATAGATAATGGTACGGAACACTTCGTGCGCGAGTCCGAATCGCATTTGGCCGGTTTTTTTTTAAATTTCATTGGAGGGCTTTGTTGCTTAGCGACCACATCGATTCGCACTGTAAGATAATTAAAACATATTATTTTCACTTCTAGTCCTTATCTATGCCCAAAGTCAACATTTTAAAAGTTACATAATAAAAGCAGGAAAGTGCTACCCGTGCGTACAAGAGAACTAAACAAGAAAACTTACGGCACCGTTAAATTGATTTCTAATTGTATCCACCAATCTATTGTCAAATATTATACTGAATCCGGACAAAGGAAAAGTTTTCTAAACTCGAGTAAACTTTGTGGAAAGTTCCTAAACGGCCGACGAAATTATACAGCAGAGATACTTTGCGTTTCTTGCAGTCATTAAGTACGTAACCAGTGGATTACCTGCAGCCTGCTTATCATTGAAAGAAATTTCGCCAATACTTAAGTCTGAGGTACTGGAAATGCACTGCTCTGATTGGTACCGTACACAATCAAAATATCGAACACGAATTTCCGTGCTATGATTGGCGGACACTATATTATAGCGTGTTTCTGGCGACTGACAGAATACGTTATTAGAAGTTGGGAGGTTTGTAGTCTTTCTTTAAAGTCATCAGCTTATTTGTAACAAGATACCTGGTAGGCTTCCTAAGTAATTGGTTTTCGAGAAATTTTCATAGTGTTGTTTTTTTATTTCAGATTAATTTGTCGAGAGTGGTTTAATCATCCCATTTATTAAATCTATGTCTCAGAAAACAAAAAGAAGTTTGTTAAAGCTTAGATCTAGATAATAAATACATTGTGTGAGAAAGATAAAGAAAATTCAAAATAAATTAGTTCTCAGAACAAGTAAAATGAATTAAAATGGTAGATATACCTACTTTCTGTAAGACTATGTTTATAACGCGACTTCAATAAAAGGAACCCATTCTCAAATCGAGTGTTTTCTTTTTGTATATTTTATACGGTTTTTCTGCCAATAATTAACCGATTTGAACGATTTTTTTTTTGTTTTATATAGTGTAAGTGATCCCTTATACCTAACCATTTGGTGAAAATCTGGTGATTGAGTTTGACATAAAATCGGAAACTTATAATGGGTAACAACAAACGCATCGCAAAATTGGTTCTTATATACTGGTCTTACAGCTCAATTAGTAGTAGCCCTGCCTTCTGAACTGTAGGTTGTGGGTTTGATTCCCACCCAGGACAAACATTTTGTGTGATGAACATAGGTGTTTTATTGTATTCTATGTATTTATTTACAAACAAAAAAGTATTTGTGTGTTCTATCAGTTATCTGGTTCCCATAGTACAAGCTCTGCTTAGTTTGGAGCTAGATGGCGCTGTGTGAAATGTCCACAATTAATAAACAAAAAATTGCTAAGAAATAGCTGTTTAGGGACCTATCATAATCAGTGCTAAACTGAACTACCAAGATATCTATAAAATAAATTAATGAGTACAAATAAATCAATATCTATGTAGCGTAAACTCTAATATCATTATAGCGAGGCACGATGCTAAAATCATAAAGAGCGATAAAACTTTCCTCCGGTACAAATATAAAACATTTTATTCCTGAAACGACCGCATTTGCGAGATTAATTCGAAAGCAATGTGCAACAAATTAATTAGGAGCGTGCTGGGTGCACATCTATACATATATAAAATTTCACTTCTTTGCCGATGTAGAAGTAAAAACCATATTTTTGTGTGTATGTCTCTTTGAACGCACATCATGTTGAAAGTACTAGACGGGATTCCAGAAAACTTGGTAAGGTTATAAGCAATTTTTTCAGAATAATATTTAAGATAATTTCTGTTTTATTCCTGTCGAAGGGAAGAGAAAAAGGAGAGTGAAAATGATAGGGAGAAAGGATGAATGAATTGGATGGAACAAATGGAGGTAGGTGAAACTTAAATTGGGCGTAAAAATAATCAACCCATACGACGCCAGGGTGGGTCAGCCATAGTTTTTAATATTTCTGTTACTGGCCACTGGGTTTGACCATGCACGTGGAAATTACGTAGAGGAATGTAAATAGTTTATTGTTGTATATTCTCTTCGGCAGGTTGAATTTTTGGGGTATTGTTGTTAGATTCCAGCCACCTAAATAGGCATAGAAATCATGAGAAAACAATTAACAAAGCTGTTGCAAGATGCATAGTATTTTTCTTTGATGGGATGCTGAATATGTAAAATAGAGGAAGATGTTTCCCCAAGAAATATAACTTTTTGATGTAAAACATAAATCTTAAATCTTTACATACCCTTGCTTTTTAGATGAAATAATTCTTATATATTATTGTATATCTATTTACCCCATTTGTTCCCGTGGCCGTAAGAGCCGTCAAAGGGAATATCCAGGGAATGAACAGCAGCATTCTTCTCTGTCTGCAATAATCTACTGTGATCACCAAGACGCCTGCCAAGCGGTGATTATAAAAACCCTGCTCCCCTTGACAGGGGATACCTATATGCTCAGCAGTGGACGTGTTCCGGCTGGTGAAGTGAAGTGACGTATTTCCTTTATTGATATTCAATGTTAAAAATCTGCTGAGACGTCTTTTATACAATCTGAGTTTGAATTGGTATATTATCCGAAAGGGGGTAAATCTACTCCCCAAGGTAGATGTTTCTTCTACGACTTTTCTAAATTAATAGTTTTTCATTGAAGAAATGCCATGTAAAGTTTACGTTATAATTTAACCCAAACGCTTCGAAGATAGCCCTAGCGCAGCTGGGTGTAGTTGAACTTCGTGTTGACCGAATGCACTTAAATGAGTTCGAAGAATGAATTTGTTTATTTTAGCGGTCGCACGTGCAATTTTATGAGTAAATTTATTTTTTTGTATGGAGGTTTGGAAACACGCAGTTTCAAGTATAGCTGTCACAACTTGTGGGCTATCATGGTCCTTTTCGGGATAACATACCAACTCAAACTCAACCTGTATTACCCCAATTAGCTCTACTCATTAATTGCCATCCTACTGCACGCATCCCAAGCTTAAAGTTTTAATTACAAACAAGCGAGCTGCGAGCTGCGAGCTGCGAGTGGGCAGTGCTTAGGTCGGGACTGCAATAAATGCCGTCCGTTGTCTCTCCTGCAAACTGCACGCCTCTCTGAGCAGCACTAGTGAGGGGAGGACAGGGACTGACCGGGACTAAAAGTGAAACCCAGAGTCTACTAGGAAGACCTAAGATTAAGGCTCAGGAGGCGATTATGAAAGTATTTAAAGGCTGTTGTTTTAATAGTACAGGATTTTGAACGAAATCTGGACTTGAATTACTAGTGAAGAATAAAGTATAACCTTGTTAGGATATTTTTAGTTTTCATCTGGGTTATAGGTATCTAGCACCCTCAAGGATATAATCTTTCGCCAAGAGGTTTTCTGAACCAATTCTTAAGCAAAACGTAGTGTGCCATCACTTCTAGCAATTATCGTCGCATCAATTACCACCATCACATAAACAACATCATTACATAAACTAACTTACCATCACAGATAATACCTACACTAAATATTAGAGTATAAATATTAAAACACTTTAGTTTACAACAAGTTTACAACACTAAACAAGAAACTACTTTGCTTCGCACACGTGTTTTTGATATTACTATTCCAAACCAAACAATTAGTTATTTAAAGTACTTACTAGTATCTGTCACGTTTCAAATGTACAGACAAAATAGAAAGACTGACACCGACTCGTCTCTACCTCCGCTTGAAATTCATTCTATCTCTTCGCTAATTAAGATTTTGCTAGTATTTAACAAAAGGATTGTTTGTGTCTGTGTTGCTGGAGTTATGCGTCTCTGTTTATTTGTTTCAACAAGTGTTCTCATAAACAAAACTTTGGGTTTAATATACTTTTACTACTTTGCAGTTAAACACGCTCCTTAACAGAATTCTGCTTTTATTGATATTTGAGAATGATTATATTTGCAGTGAGATTTATTAAATATCGTTTTAACTATTTATTTATTTATTTATTTATTTATTGCATTATGTAATAAGGTGATACATCACACAAGTTACACAACCCTGCTAGGGTATAGCAAAACAATACTACTAACTAAGAGTTTACACAATAATAAAATTTAGACTATGAAAATACCGAGGAAATAATTATATCTAAGTATAGGTTATCTGCCTACAGTCACAGTGACTGTGTCATCAATATCATCGTGAATTTGTTACGCTTTTGTCTTCCAAGTATATATGTATGTATAAGGGTGCATTTGTATGAACATGAGGTGAGGTCCCGGCCGGTCAGTGTGCGAATAGAACTACCCCATCTCTTCCCACGGGTGCGGTAAGAGCCGGCTAAGGGAACATCCAAGAAATGGGCAGCAGCATTCTTCTCGGTACATTAATATCTTCTGCGATGACCAAGCTGCCTGCCAAGCGTGGTGATTATGGCAAACCCACCACGCCATGCTCCACGCCACGCCACGCTTGTTATACAAACTTAGGATGGTTATCATAGAGAGGGTCACACTATATTTCGTAAAGCAGGTATCAAAGTAAGGAGAGCGTTCAGTAATTATAATTATAAAATCTACATTTTATCACACGTATTTTAACTTGTTCATAATAAATATCTCGTCTGAAGATCGATTCATTTCTTTTCAGCTACAGTACAAAGAAACCAATAAAGACGTAAGCTTCCATAACTAAACAACTAGCAACCGGCTAACACTCACGTAATTTATCACGTAATTTTTTTTTTTCGTTATTTTCTATGATATTATACGTAAGCTTCCAAATAAAAAGCTGCAGAAAATGGAGCATGTTCGTAATTGTTGTGATAGTGTGAACTATTTACATTTATTTCAATTAAAACTCTTTATGCCTATAACATTTACATTATTTAAATGTATGATGTTCTATTTGATTTGTATCAATCAAAATAAAACTCTTCAATGTAATATACATGCTTTTTCTGTTTTTCTCTAATTTACTAGAAATAACACTTTTAATAACTCCTTTCAAATAGAGATGGATATTCCTCTTGAAAGTTCAAGATGCAAAATTACTTGATCCATGAAGATTTATGGTGCACAATAGATGGGTACAGTGAAGGAGATACCACTTCGACTATGGTAAGAACGAGGAACGATCAGCGAGCTCTAGCGAAAATATGCTTAACAGTAGATGGCTCTGCTATGACGCACGTAAGGAGTGCAAAGACTGCCGTTGAAGCTTGGAAGGCTTTACAAGATGCCTATGAAGATAAAGGTATGGGCAGAAGGTTATTCTTAGAGAGAAAACTTTATAGACTTTCACTCAGTGATTTTCAAAATATTGAAACGTATATAAATGCTATTTTGAGTACGGCTCAAGATTTAGCTGACATCGGAAAAGTAATAGAGGACACGTCGATTATTGCGATTTTATTGGGAGGTCTCTCTTTAAGATATGAGCCTCTAATAATTGCATTGGAAAATAGCAACACGGAAGTACCAACCGATTTAGTTAAAAGGAAGCTGCTAAACGAAATGTCCAAGAATGATTGTACAGAAAGCGATACAGCCTTTCAATCGAAGAAACAGTCAAATAATACTCGTAAGCCAAAAAAGATAGTGGTTTGCTATGAGTGTAATAAGCCCGGTCACAAACGACCAGATTGTCCGTTACGCACCAAAGCAAAGAAAGAAGCTAGTGCATTAGACAAGGATGCCACTTCATTTAGCGCACTTGGAGTTTGTAATTCAGAAAAAGACAAGTGGTTCATTGATTCAGGCGCGTCCAAACATATGTCGTCAAGACGTGATTGGTTCCAGGAAGTAAAACCACTAGAAGGTAGCACTGTTACAGTTGCCAATGGTGAGAAGATCGACTGTGGTGGTATTGGGGACATATCTATAAAAACAGCGCGTGGTATAATAGATAGCATCAACGATGTTGCGTATGTACCTGAATTAACTAGTAATTTAATTTCTGTCAAGAAAGTTGTAGACAAAGGTTTTATAGTACTTTTTGATGGTTCACTGTCGAAACTCATAAAATCGTTTGTCATAATTTTGTTACAAATAAAAATGTTACTTATAATCATCATTTCACATAATGTGATTTATTATACTTTCACTACATCTAATTTTCTTTATTAAAAATCAAAATTAATAATAATCCAAATTTATAAGAATGAAACTCATAAGGCATATATAACGTAACAGTACAAATTTATAATGTTCTTTTACCATAACTAACTTTAAGCATAAAACAAAATATCAATAATACTGTAAATTAATGTGACTGGAACTGTTGATTGTTATATATATCCTAATCAGTTATAAAAACGTAGTACGGCAAGCCAATTTGCTCTTCAATCTATGCAGGCACTTCATCCAGTCAAAACAAACAAAATTAACGTGTGGACTGTATGTAATTGTAAAATAACTTATATTTTCTCATGTTATGTTGATTTTGGTATTGTTGGTGAACTTTGTGCATTATTTTAATAAATAACTTGAAATGTCTAATAAAAACACGTGTGAAATATTTAAATCAAATAAAGGTAATCTGAAACTTAATATAGATGGTTTCTGTAATTTTTTAATATAAGCATAAGTGACTTCTGGCACTTCGCCGGCTGCTGCCGCGGCACGCTCGCTACGCTTCGCTACGCTTCGCTTCGCTCGCTCGGCTCGTGCGTCGTGTGGTCACAGTTAACCTAACGCTCCTCCTCGCTTCGCTCGTCGTCGCACCTATTTATGACTTTGCCTTAGACTAGTATCTTAGTATCTTTAGGGTATACATGCATATGTATATAATGATTTAACTACCGCAAAATTATTATTATGTTTACTAAAAAATATGAAAAAATCATTATGAACAATACAATTATGAATGCTGATTATTATGAAATTATAAGTAATGAAATTTATAATAAAAAAAGTATGATAAAAAAATTCTTAACATTAACATTATAACATAAAATTTTATAAATTTAAACATTATTTGAATAAATTGTATAAGAAAAGATTAATATAAAAAGGAACTATTATGAACAAAGTTATTTATAAATAACCACCATTATAAATTTCATCATTATTAAAAATGAGGTATGTAAAATGAAATTATGAATAATAAAATTATTAGTACAGACGGTATCCCCTTTTTGATAGAAATGGATGTAATTTTTATAAAGGTAATGATTTTTCTGTTCAAGGTGAGCTGGTTCTACATGGTTCAGCACATGGTGGACTGTACACGCTAGATTGTACTACAAATTCCCTCCAAAGTAAGGCGTACGAAGTGCACTCTGACTCGTTAAGCAGGTACCAGTTATACGGTTAGCGTCATTTATGTCGCATAGGTATGGACCAATTAAAGAACTCTCACGTAGGAATAAATTACACTGAAATAGATAAATCGAGTTGTATTTCCTGTGTTGAAGGAAAACGTGCAAGGAAACCGTTTAAGACGATTGTTTATAAAAAAGCTACCTCGAAGCTAGAACTGATTCACTCAGACTTATGTGGACCTATGTCTGAAACGTCATTTCAAGGTAATAGTTATGTTTTACTTTTTATAGATGATTTTTCGAGATTTATATATCCTTATTTTATTGCTTCAAAAGCTGAGGTTAAAGAAAGTTTTGTGCTTTCCAAGCGCTTGTGGAAAGGCAAACTGGTGCAAAAGTTAAAATTTTGAGAACTGACTGCGGGAAGGAATACGTCAATAAGGAATTTTCCGATATTTATCATCTAAGGGTGTGATACATGAGACAACTGGGGGGTATAGCCCTCAGTCCAACGGCGTGGCAGAGCGGACCAATCGCTCCATTCTGGAGAAAGCGCGCTCTATGCTGGCTGGAAGCTCACTGCCAAAGGCATACTGGGAAGACGCTTTTAAGACTGCTGTTTACTTAAAAAATAGGTCGCCACATCGTGCTTTAGGTAGAAAGACACCGTTTGAGAAATGGAGCGGACAAAAAGGTGATTTGAGCCATTTGCGCGTATTTGGGTGTCGAGCATTGGTACAAGTTCCAGCTTGTAACAGAAAGAAATTGGATGTAAAAGCTAAAGAAGTAATCTTTGTTGGATATTCAGATGATCCTATCGGATATTTCTTTAGGGATTCTTCAAATCCAAGGCATTTGCAGAAGTCAAGAGATGTGACATTTTTTGAAGAACATTTTACACAACTTAAGAGTAATGTCGTAGAGTCAGTAAATCCTGAACCTATTGTTCTGATTGGAGATTTTCAGCAGAAACAGGACGAGGTGGTACGTCACGACGAAGATGTGGTGGTACTTCAAGAAAATTCTAGATGCAGTGATGATGAAGTTGATTATAGTTCGGTGGAATCAGTTTCTACAAGTCCTGTGCAGGTGGAATCGGCTGTGGATCAGCAAGTTAGTAGATACCCTACTAGGACTCGTAAACAACCTGATTTCTATACCGCTATGGTTGCTGAAGAGATGATTGAACCAAAAAATTACTTTGAAGCTATGAAGTCAGATGATGCCGATAGATGGCAGGCTGCAATGACTGATGAATATAATTCTTTAATGAAATTGAATTCTTGGAGACTGGTTGATCGGCCTATAAGAGATAAAAAGGTGATACCTTGCAAATGGGTCTATAAGTTAAAGACCGATGCCGACGGAAATATTACGAAGTATAAAGCAAGACTTGTGGCAAAAGGTTTCAAACAGGTAGAAGGCGTTGACTATGAGGAAACTTTTGCACCTGTGATTCGTCATTCTTCACTTCGTACTTTAGCTGCAGAAATGGATTTGAAAATGAGGCAGAAATATTATCTCAGTTTAAATATTGAAAACACTGAGAATGGAGAAATAAAGGTGAGTCAAAAAACCTTAATTTCTAATTTGCTAAAAAGGTTTGGCATGGATATGTGCAAGACGGTGGATACACCGTCGAGTCTGAAAAAGTTAAGCATTGGAACTGGAGAAGAAGATTTTCCCTTTCAAAGCCTAATTGGATCGTTAATGTTCCTGATAGTAAACACTCGACCTGATATTGCTTTTGTAACGAGCTATTTGAGTCAGTTCAATAGTAAGTTTAATAAATAACACTGGCTCGCGGCTAAGAGAGTGTTACAATATTTGAGAGGTACTATAGATTACGCTCTCACTTACAGGAAGACTGGGCAGTACCTGAAAGGTTACGCAGACGCGGATTGGGCAAATTGTAGTGTGAGTCGTAAGTCTTATACGGGATATTATTTTACGCTGGCGGGAAGTCCTGTTGCGTGGCAGGCTAAGAAACAGCACACCACAGCCTTGTCATCAACGGAAGCTGAGATCATGGCCCTTGGCTGCTGCGAAGGAAGCGTGCTACCTAAGAAGATTGATTTCTGAACTTACAGGTAATCTTGCTACTGTTATGTTGCGGAACGATAGTCAAAGTGCACAAATTTTAGTACATAACCCGGTCCACCATGAGCGTACGAAGCACATAGACACCAAGTATTATTTTATAAAAGAAAAGGTGTCAGACGGTATTATAAACATTGACTATGTTAGATCAGACGACAACTATGCGGATATGGTGACTAAACCTTTATGAAGAGTTGCACATACGAAATGTGTTACTGGATTAGGTTTAGGGTTAGCATAGGTACTTTACTTTTGTAGTTATTTTTGTGTTTATCCTTTATATTTAGAGCTTTAATTGAGGGCGGATGTTGTGATAGTGTGAACTATTTACATTTATTTCAATTAAAACTCTTTATGCCTATAACATTTACATTATTTAAATGTATGATGTTCTATTTGATGTGTATCAATCAAAATAAAACTCTTCAATGTAATATACATGCTTTTTCTGTTTTTCTCTAATTTACTAGAAATAACAGTAATCTTATTAAAATTTTCCTTGTACCTATCACATTTTAATGTTCCGAAGTTTTCGCAACTGGGTTACGAAAATGTTTGCAATAGAAAATGCTCCGGGGTAAAAGGTTTTGTTACGTCAAACAACAGGAAGGGAACAGTCGACGTCTAATGATATACTCAAGCATTTCTTCTGTCAATTTTGCCCTTTGCCTGTACATGAGGGAAAGCTTAATAATTCTTATAATATCCTTTTAAAGATAAAGGCTAAACTGACTTAAATCGCTTTAATTTTATACTGAGAACATAATAATATCTGGATGATATTATAAATAAGCCGTAAGGTGGAACGTTACATTAGCGCGGCAAATTCAAACTTTCTTGCGTTCTTTTGCCAATAATAGCTTAATTACTCAACGTGATTTACATGAAAACTAATTTTGCGCAAATAAATTACTATTAAAAGTATCACCTAATTATCATTGGTTTAGCGACAAATGGCAATAAACCATGTTCATCTAAGTTTTTCAGTCTATTGCCATTTGCTGCGCTAGTGTAACGTTCCAATAAAGTTGCCGTTGTATAGTAATAGATACTTTTAATTTACATAAAACCTTCATTGTGTGAAATTTTCGTGTGAGACTTGTTTCACATGAGACCTATGAGGTTCTTCTTTTAAAAATGTGCAACATTCGATTTTCGTTTTTCAATTGTTTTTTATTCAGCTTAGACGTAAATCAAAGGACGTAAAAGATCGATACTTCGAAAATCCAAGTCATTGCTGAATACGAGTTCCGCCGCGGGACTAACGTGGCAGAAATGGCTCTCCATATCAACGCTGCGTTTGGAGAAGAGACTACTAATGAACGCACCGTGCTTGGTGGTTTAAACGCTTTCGTAATGGAAACTTGGACTTGAAGAACGAACCACGTGGAAGACAGGTGAATAACGCAGAGTTGAAGGAGATAGTGGAAGCCAATCCGAGTCAAACTACCCAGGAATTAGCGGCATGGTTTAACGTTACCCTACCTACAATATTGACTCATTTGCGTCAATTAGTAGGTGTAAATTCTCTTGAGTATGATTCATTTTAAATTGAATATACCGGACAAGATTCACGGGTATTAGAATAGAAGAAATATTATTACAGCAAATGAAATAATTTCTTCAACTCATTTTGTTATAGGTAACTCACAAATAATGTCCATCTTTAAAATTTTAAGTCTATATATCTAAATAAGTATATATCCGACTGTTACTCACGAATAGTGTGTCGATTTCTCGACCAGGTTTCGAGCATATTCAATTCTCTTCCTCAGGAGGCGAGTTCACATAGCGGTCACCACCCCGATCTCGCTACGGGAACAAACCTCCTGAGGAATAGCATTAGATTTATGCTCGAAACCTGGTCGAGAAATCAACACACTATTCGTGAGTAACAGTCGGATATATATTTATTTCAAATGAATCACACTCATGAGAATTTTAATACTAAAATAGCTTTCCTATCTAAAGCTTTCAAATCATTAATAAAATCAGCAATCCATAAAAATGTCATACTCTAGCATACTCATTCTCCCGACTATACTACATCCACTTTTCTCAATTATTATCACTAACTACCCTTCCAACGCGTCCCAAAGTCCGTACAACTTCCCGTTATATCCCTACAAAAAGCTCGTTATTTTTCCGTAACGCCGGTATACATTGGGCTATATCTTCCACAGTCGCCCCAAACCGGTCATGTGTATAAAATACAAAGCGAGTTGCTCTCGTGGCGGAACTATTCAAGAACAAGCCTCCGTAAGTCGGTCCTAACCAGGCTGACTTGGGAAGCTACTCGTAGCTTACGATGCGATGTCATATAATTATATGGGAGACAACAGAAAAGCTCTGCGTTGCAATTGACATTTGAGCCCATCAAATACGAATGCTACATTTAGATATTGCTAAGAAGTCACAAAAAAGTACTCGCTCATCCAAACTACCGTTTAAATATTTTAAAGAAAAGATAAGGAAATTGTTATCAAATATACCTAATTAATCAGGTGGGAAGACCGCGCCTACATCAAGAAGAAGTTGTATCCAGTTCGTCATAAATCTTTCTATTTCACAAAACTGATTCTTGAATACATTTTGTAATACATTTTTTTTTGTATTGTAATCTTCTGCCAATCTGTTTATATCGTATCGTATCGTGTAACTCGCCCGAGCATATTCCGGAAGGCCCTCAAAAATGCAATAAGCGTGCCTCGTGGTCCACTCCACGTGCATGTTAGAGGCGCGGCTGCAGGAGCCGGCAGGTTGTTACTCGACCGCATGAAGCATTTCGAAAAACTTATTTGTGAAAAATAAAACACCAAGATTTTTTTTCTTTCTATTAGAGCGTTTTTTGATACCTACTACTTAAGTATCTTTGGACATGGATGAAGACACTCGTTAATTATTAAACCTGCGGGGTGATCATGTAACTTTGATAGCAATGCAACAAAAGAAATTTCAATCCAAATTTGAAAATTTCCATAGTAACTCTGTACATAAGCTGCGTACTGCAACTGTCAAATCCATACATTTTTGTGTTTCTATCGGTTGCCAACAAGTTACATGATCGCCTAGCTGGACTTATTTATCTATTTATTTGAACACCAACATAACAAACACCAATTCATACTTGAGTAATTAAATTAATAATAATATAGCTAAGCCGCTGCCGCTGTAGTCTTCCTTCTAAACAACTAAAAACACAGTGTGGGTCATACCTACCGTAAGGGCAGGCATTATGACTAAGCATAGAGCGCACTCTCCTACATTCAGCAGTGGACGTCTTCAGGCTGTTGATGATAAAAGCTTAAATATTCTATAACATTCAAATAAGGGTAGTGGTACACTGGGAAATCAGTTAACGTAATGAGGAATCATCGCGCACCGCTCTGGGGGCAAATGTAATGAATTGTTGAAACCAGCAACTGTGCAACAATTTCATGAGTTGATGTTGCTCCATTATTGAAGAATTTTAATTCTGGATACGGCCTTAAATATTTATCCGATGCTTTATCCACGGTTCTGGGTAGGTACATAATAATTACCTATAAAATTGGGACCATGTTTAATCACATCGCTATAGATGTGCCCTGAAACTGTTCCATATTTGAAACGTTATGTATTTAATTTCTAATAGAAATCACTTGTTACTCGGATAATTATTAGTTCCAAAAAAACACTTGTTAAACTCACAGAATGGTACTTACCTCTGTACTTCATCAGTGTAAAAATATTCTATTATTGCTATATTTTTATATAATAAATGGTTATATCGGTCCTTATTTGCTGAGGTGAGACGTTATATACTTTACGCTAAACAATTAAAAAACTCAAACACTTGTGCCAAAATAAAGATTTATTTTGCTATTAACTGTAGTACATCTAGAGATTTATATCTTCGTTATTCCCGATATGTACCTAAGGGAAATTATCGGAATGATATCCGCGAAGGGGGTAAAAGGGGGTGGCATACCTTTAATTTAAACATCTTCGTTGTAACGTCTCAGGAATGGCCCCTAGGGCATCGAACTCGAATTAAAAGAGAATATTTATTGCAAAATCAAGTGAAAGGGTAAACTGTATGTTTGCATGTTATGCTGTTGATATTAAGACATTAATGACGCATAATGAAAAACATAAATACACGAAATAAAGACAATTGCCGGAACCGCAGTTGCAGACCCCTTTTTGAAAATGAATTGTGAGGCCATAATATGTTGAAAATAGATGTTATGAGCCTTATAAACTCGATTCCATGGTTTTTCTCTAAAAATATTTACCACGTCTTATTAGGGTTCTGTACCCAAAGGGTAAAACCGACCCTATTATTAAGGCTCAGGTGTCCGTCTGTCGGTCTGTCTGTCTATCCATCTGTTACCAGGCTGTAGGTATCTCATGAATAATTAGACAGTTGGAATTTCACAGATGATGTGTTTCTGTTACTGCTATAACAACAAATACTAAAAAACATAATAAAATAAGTATTTAAGGAGGCTCCCATACAACAAATATTGCTCGTTTTTATAGATAATGGTACGGAATCCTTCGTGCACGTGTCCGACTCGCACTTGGCCGGTTATATTAATTAATGACTGATAAGTAGATACGCTAAATAGGATCTCGAGTGGCGACCACGAACCGGAAGACGCAACGTATCCGAACTCCGGATCCGGTACTCTGGTGAAAGCCGCGGGGAGCCGATGGATGCAGGAGGCGAGCAGCTGCTCAAAGTAGCGCTCTCCATGGGAGGCCTATGTTAAGCAGTAGACGTCTTCAGGCTGTTGATAATGATGATGAAGTAGATACGTATAACCTAGACGCTGAACGCAAAGACTTTATTTTAGGAGAATAACATTATCTTCCTTTTATGACAAAGAGATGTACTAAGAAATAGTTAAAATCATCAACCCCTAAAACCCAAATAAGGTATTAAAATTTGTATGAAGAAACGCGGACGATAGGTATCGCAGGCTGCCTGTAGTTGATAATAAGAGCATAGCGTGATTTTCATAATCGACATTATAGTCGTCCAGCCCATACGTTCCAACTGCTGGAAAAAGGGCCTTCTCGCACAAGAAGAGTGTTTCATTATTGCGGGTGATTTGAATTAAGCCATATCCGCTGCATGATCAATAGCCACGATATCACCTTTCACCCCGCACAGTAAGAACACCAGCCAATGCGAATTGACATTGTTCAAATAAATGAATGAATTAACTCAATTTTCCTAAACATTTTCCTGGTTGTCATCTGCCGAACCACTCGACTGGTGAGATCGCGAAGATACGCAGACTCACAAACTTTTTTAATTTCTTTTTAAGAAACATGTTTGGAATTTGGTCCGTAAAGTCTTCGTTATGTTATTAATAAAATATATTGACTTCAGAATTCGTTATGGATATCTTTCGATTTTAAGTTTTTAAAAAAATGCCTCGTTATGTTCCAGACAGAAGCATAATTATTCTAATGAATATAATATTAACTAATTTCATTTATTCATTGCGTAAATGGATACAATAATATAGGTCTCAATTTTATAAAATGCAGAGCACCATACACTGCTTAGTGATATGCGACTTTTTATTTATTTTTTATCTTATATTATAATAAGTAAGCGACTACTTGTTACAGAAGGCTAAAACGCAATAAAAACAATGAAATATTTTCAATAATTTGTACAAGAACAGAGTAAAATTTCCGAGAATGTTACTTGAAATAATAACGAAAATGAAAATACTTTGAAAATTTAATATGGCGAGGGCTTACCTTCGTTTGCTTAAAATTCTTCTCAAACAAGAAATCAAATTAATTTACGTGCAAATAACAAAAGTTGCGTCTCAATTTACCGACACACCAACAAACAAATAAGATGCAAACGTAATTATAATGTAATATTGCATACCTATTCTGTTTTGTACAATACGCTCGTATTTTATTGAACAACGCTCAGTCTTATAGCTTAAGGGCCGCTTAAGAATCCTTCTTTAATTTTGTTTAGTTAAATGTATTTAACTGCTAAAATACGTTTAAGACAAAACGCGTTTAAGATTGACTTGCTTAACATGCTCACTGACTCTGTTTAACTAAATACATTTAGCATAGACGTAAAAAAGTCCTACGTTCCGTTTTAAGCACATTGTGAAACTTGTTCATCAAGCCGCCGTCAAGCCCGTACAATTCTCTTGAACGTATAGATAACATTTTGCGTGAATAGGAATTTGGATGTCAGTGGCATTAGACGTCAAATCTGCTCAGCTGGAATTACAAAATGGCGCTAAACATATTTAAATAGCGCTAAACGCCTGTTTTTGGGTATTTAAATTTGACAGATCTTTAATTATGTTTAGTCTCAAATTTTATATTGTGCAAGAGGGTAATTGCGTTTAAACTTCTAAATGCAGTTAGGTGGGTCACTAATTGCGTTTAAGAACGCTTACGCAAGAGGCCCAGTCTTGTCAAGTCACAGAATAGATATAAGTATAAGTACTACGTGGAGATTTCATTTATGATATGTGATCATTTTGACTGAACTCACAGTGCAGCTGGTAGGTAGTAGCGCTGCCTTCTGAACTATGGTTATGGGTTCGATTCCCACCCAGGACATACATTTGTGTTATAATCGTATCGCACGCCTCGACCCGTCATTCGACGTTGATTCCGATGTCTGCAGATGATATCATACAGATTGCTGATTGGATGCGTGCTTGTCTCACCGCTGGTGATGTTAGCCAGTAATCTTATTGCTGCGAATACTCTAGCTATTAAGGTGGTAGGACTTTTCAGCAGTTCGCCTAGGCATAGGCTTAACTGTTACAAGCAGTAGTGCGCAAGCACTAGGTACTGTTTTGACTTTATGACCCAATGTCACAGACTAGTAATAAGATTACCAGTGCTGATGTCAGGATGACATGCGCAGTACTGTATCACGCTAGACATTTTACAGTCCCGAGTGGCACTGAATTATGGTGGCTCTGCAACTATTATATTGTGGCACTGCAACTGTTATATGGTGGCACTGCAACTGTTATATGGTGGCACTGCAACTGTTATATGGCGCCACTGCAACTGTTATTAGTGGGCGTGATGTTAGCACAAGGCGAACGACAAGCACGTCAGTCATTTGAATCCAGTAGGTACATCACGCACTTCTATAAACTAATCCGTTTGAAATACTGCGTCCTAGGATAATAAGACTTCTGGCAGCATGTATCTATATAGATACATGCTGCGTATATATTATACGTATAGATTACGTTGCTTCTGTTTTGCCAGACCCATTAAAATAACGAAACCAAACCGACTAATCTAGACAAACCGATCATAAAACAGCATCAATTAAAACAACCTCAAACATAACAAGATATTTCTTTCGATACCACCCCCTATTACGAGTAACAACCGTAATAGGCGGTGGTATCAACACGGCGTCTGCCTGTCATTGTTCGTCAATCGACGTTAACGAGAGATATTTGAGTCAAAGTTAACAATGCTATTATGTACATATATTGTGAGAGCAGAGCTGGAGAGCAACCCTCGTTAATTAAACTAAGTGGAATTAGTGTGGGTTTTGAAGTTTTAATATTTCATTTTCATTTTCGAGAGTCATTACGAATCGTCTTGCACGCAGGTTTGATGAATTCCAGCCACCCGAACAAGCCGGTTTCCGAAAAGGCTTTAGCACCATAGACCACATCCATACGCTGCGCCAGATTATACAGAAGACCGAAGAGTATAATCGGCCGTTATGCCTAGCGTTTGTGGACTATGAGAAAGCCTTCGATTCAATCGAGACTTGGGCGGTGCTGCAGTCCTTGCAGCGATGCCAAATTGACTATAGGTATATCGAAGTTTTGAAGTGTTTGTACAGTAAAGCCACTATGTCAGTCCGACTACAGGACCAGAGTACGGAACAAATTCCATTGCAAAGAGGCGAGAGACAGGGAGACGTTATTTCTCCGAAACTGTTCACAAACGCATTGGAGGATGTTTTCAAGCTCTTGGAGTGGAAAAGATCTGGCATCAACATAAATGGCGAGTACATCACTAACCTTCGTTTTTCCGATGATATAATCATAATGGCGGAATCGCTCGAGGACCTTAGCACCATGCTCAACGACCTCAGTAGAGTCTCGCAGCAGGTTGGTCTTAAGATGAATATGGACAAGACAAAGATCATTGTTAATGCTCATGTTCCACCTATACCGGTAATTGTTGGGAACGATACTCTCGAAGTTGTCGACAAGTATGTCTACCTAGGACAGACTGTCCAATTAGGTAGGTCTAACTTCGACAAAGAGGTGGCGCGAAGAATTCAACTCGGCTGCGCAGCGTTCGGGAAGCTTCGTCCTATCTTTTCCTCCAAAATACCGCAGAGCCTGAAAATAAAAGTTTTCAATCAGTGTGTGTTGCCAGTGATGACTTATGGAACTGAGACATGGTCTCTTACTGTTGGCCTCATTAGTAAGCTCAAAGTCGCGCAGCAAGCTATGGAACAAGCTAAGCTCGGTGTTTCCCTGCGAGATAAGCTCCGGAACGAGGAGATCCGCAGGAGAACTAAAGTGACCGATATAGCTCTTAGAGTTAGTAAGTTGAAGTGGCAATGGGCAGGCCACATCGCTCGGAGAACTGACAACCGGATGGGGAAGGAGGGTTCTCGAGTGGCGACCTTGTGAAAGCCGCGGGGAGCCGATGGATGCAGGAGGCGAGCAGCCGCTCAAGGTGGCGTACTCTGGGGGAGGCCTATGTTCAGCAGTGGACGTCTTCAGGCTGGTAATGATGATGATGATGATGAATATTTCATTTGATTAAGCTTGTATCATAATCGTATATCCTCAATTCAAATCGATATTTTCTCTTAGCTCCATTTCTTAGCGATTGCACACTAAACATGCTCTGGTCGTTGAGTAATGGAAAGAGCGACAAGCGCAATGAAAGACTTGTGCTAGCAGGCTTCCTGGGGTGAGCTTAGGGACCTCAAGAAACCACTGAAGAGAAATCTTCATCATCAAACATTAATCGATTGCCCGCCAATAATCGATTCGCGCCATCACCGCCGCGCGCCTGCTCTGTGCGCGCGCGCATCTACTACACTAGTCTGTGGAAAACTGTACAACAATAATAAGATTCGCCGGCGCTGTTCCAAAATCATTTTTGAGAACTAAATTAATAGAAAGTACAAAGATTTAATACGTTTTGTGCTGTGTGAGTGGTGTCAACTACATCTACCGTTGCTGGGACCGATTTAGGTAAGTCTGCTTGTATTGTCTTATTTCTTTTATTCGACGAACAAGTATGTGCTCTGCAATCGCTTTGAAATCCAGATATTTTTGATTTCATCCCATGTTACAAGGGAACTAACCCTTCCCGTAACAAAGCTATTAACCTAATACTTACTACATGAAAAAACCAGTTGTTCTGGCGTACTATTCCCGCAGGACGAAAACAGTATGTTGATTACAGCATACTTCTGAGCAGTTCGTTTGTTATTGGACGAATTCTATCAAAGATCTTTAAGCAACCAATCAGGAAGCCCATTATTTAAATTTCAGGACGTCTAATAGCAAGTGCAATCAATTTACTTTGCCCCGTACGATGTGGAAGACTTGTATTTTAGTGGAAAATATACCTATACCTACGCTTGATTACGGGTTTCTTGATCTGTGATACTCACCTTCCATCTTTTGCGGAGAGTTCTCCTCATTCGTGGGACATCTTTTTGCTAATGATGACGACAAAGAAAAGTCATGGATGCTATAAGGGCTTTAATCATTAGCCGTTACATTTATTATGTTTCCTCCTAGATTTTCTCTTCAGTCTTATATTATGTATTATAAATTGATCCTGGTTTGCTAATTACTAATAACACTATAACATTGCTCAATTTGTATGTTTACCTAGTTACTATTATAGAGTCATATTATTAAATATTTCACTAGTAGCGGGATATACCTTCCATGTAACTGCTCGACAAGTTCGCTGCACCTACTCACCACGGAATGGGGCACAGCTGAAAATCAGCGCGCTGCATCAGTGGTGCATTAATGCTGAGCTGTGACCTTTTTACACTTTTTATAGCCATAAGTACATATGATAATTTTTATAACCTACAACTATTAAACGTGTACCTTATGTTGGCTATAAATAAACGTTTTCTATTCTATTCTTACACGGCGAAGGCTCTAAGATTATTACTATGTTTTACTACGATAGATATGTACATAATTATTATCTATTCTATTGTATTATTGTATTTATTTATTTATTTATTTATTTATGGACCTTCAACAGTACTACATGATTTAATAAAAATTTTAAATAAAATTTAAAAAAATTTTAGCTTACATGATATACATGACAGGTTTTGAATTACATGTAGGCTTAATTACAGAATGGCCACATCATGCATTAAGAAGTGAGAATCCTATAGTAAACCCTACAGTAAAATAAATACATATTTAAAGACAAAGACTACAAAAAATAGATAAACAAAAATTATACCTACACAGCAGCACAGACAACGCATTTTGCATAGACCATTGTTACAATACATTTCATCACCTAATTATTCAATGACTTTTATTAGCTTAAAATGAATATAATATACACTCGCTCAAAGCAATAAACCACAAGAATCATAAAAACAACAAAGAGTATGTAGCGCTAGTAGTTAATGAGGTGAGGTGTGGTGTATGAGTAACTTAGCTTCAGTGATTTTGTAGTATCGACTATCGACGGCCTGGTGAGTTGGTGTGATCTTGCGAATGCGTCGAGTTCTAGCGATAGGCAAGATTGCTTTCATAACCAGTCAAGTTTCATTACCAGTGAAATAATTTCTTCTCTATCGATTTCTATAAGTTGTCACTTATAAAAAATGATGGAGCAAAACATATTGACACACAAATGTTACTTGAACTTACTCCTCAAAGCAGTCTCGTACGAACTCCTCAATTCAATTCACAAAAATGAAATATCTTTTTATAAACGTACTTAACTTACATCGAAGAAACGTACTGACTAGGCCCTTTTTGTGTTCGTCTTTAAATATATATATTCTCAGGCTACAATAGATCGGGGACAATACGGTTGACATCCGAAACCCGTATCAAAACTAATGGACTTCTACACAGCAGGTTTATTCCGGGATAAAATGGAATGGAAAAGACGTAAACAAACTGGAATAAATAATTGTTTTTGGTTTAATACTGTTGTGGCTAGATTGACAACTAACAATGTACCATGTTTATTATAGACTAGCTTTTGCCCGCGGCTTCGCACGCTTGTATTGTGTTATTTCTACGTTTAGGTACTCTAATAATATAGCTCATACATTTTCATGCATTTTTTATATAACAAACAACAAATCCACTAAATCTTTTCGGAGCTGAGCACGTATTAGCACACGTGTAAATTGCATTTACCTATACGATGCGTACATAATTAATTTTGTTAATACTAATTAGAAATTATAAATACTGACTTAAGTACGCCACTGTAAAAGGAGTCGACATTTATATGTCCACTATTTTCCACGTTGTCTCATTGTACTGCGCTTTCAACATAGTGGTGGGAGTGAGGAAATAACATGTGTACAAAGCTCAAATTAGAATCGCTTATGCAAAGAATGTTTCATTTTTAGGGTTCCGTAACAGTTTTGAAATAAGCCAAGCAATGGGATCGGTATCGTTTTTGGTATTTACAAAATTAGCGTTGTTGTAAACCGTTCGGTTTGAGAATTTCGCCAATAATGCCTCTTTTACCATTTTTACTCGCTACCCAAAACGAACACAAAATAACCAAATGTGGTTTGTTATCTCAAATGTCAAAAACAAATTGGCGGAGTTTTACATAACACACGTAAACTTACGTCTGTCGTCTTTCTTCTCACTTCTCCGTGCTATATCATTACGATAACTACAATTTTCACAATGAAAATCAGTAATTTTACATATCCGCGCCAATAATTCTACGTCATACTCTAATGTCAGAAAAAGATCACCTTTAACCAAAGACTTCTATGTATACACCAGACAGGACATCCCTAACTTACACTGTCAACCACTGCAAATATGCCAGCTGGCATCTCCTTGCTCATACGATGCTTAGCACTCAAAGCGACTGCACGTGCAGCAGTGAATAGCAGTAAAAATTATGATCCGAACGTGCCATTGCACTAGCGCTGCGTGTTGGGATCGTTGGTTAGACGATTTAATCTCATAAAGCGCTGTAGCGGATTTTAGTTTAATCATACAAAAAATGACAACTATTTGTGCTTCGAATAGCTTCTCCAGTACGTAGTACATATACCTCTTTGCCTTTAACCACAGCTTTTAACCCACCTCCGCAGGTGGGTCCAAATTGGCAGTTCACGATGGCATTTTTGACTGTTTTTGAGCTATCCGAACGGTGAACGAAAACAGTTAAAACGCAACTTTTGCTCACACATGCCCAAAACGAACGGTGCATGTGATCGTTTTTGTCGTTTTTAACTGTTAATTTTGCCACCAGTGGGCTATCCGAACGCAGGTTAAGAAGATTTAAGCACGGATGTACAGACTATATGTACCTACTCCGTGGAAGTATAGTAATCCTCATTGCATCATTTTTGCTCTAAGCTGTGGTTCTTCCAAAGAAAATATCACCACTTAGTTTGTTCATTGAAAAGCCCACAGACCTTAAATATTTTACCTTAAAAAACTCATTTACATGAAAGAAGAAGAAGAAATCCAAAACGCGGCCATGTTGTTAATTCGAGTATCTTACCATAATGTATATACTTACCTATTTCTAAGTACCCTTTTAAATTATTTTTCATAAAATATTTCGTATCATTCATCATCAACAACCGGAAACGTCCACTGCTAACACAGGCCTCCCCGTAAAACGACAGTTTAGACGTTTATCATAGGGGGGGAATTTTCCATAACCACCACGCTTGGTGGGCGGCTTGGTGATCGCAGAATGTTCTAATGTACCAAGGAGAATGCTGCTGCCCATTCTCTGGATATTCCTTCAGCCGCACCCACGGGAGGAGATGGGGTGGTCCTACTCGCAAACCGGGACCATACGGTGAATCATCAATGGTTCTTATCATTGGCTAAATACAAATGTCGTCTAATGCCAAAATAAAAACATCTACTTGTTGTTTTTATTTTATTTTATTTTTTTATCTATTTGTTGCTTTTTGTCTAACTTCTAAAATGCTAAACAACCTGTAAAACATAAATAGGAAACCAAGAAATAGTTTTGATTCTCATAATGGTGATTTTTCAATGGCTGGATAACGGTTATTCGGGGCTAATAAATTATAAACCAGCTAAAACACAAATATTTCAATTTTCAGTATTCCGCTTAAAAAATTCGCTTTTTACTTTTACAGTGTTTTGTTTTACCTAATGAACAACTTTTATGTGATGATTGAAAAATCACCTTAGAGTACCGGTATCTACTAATAATACTCTTTGGTCGTATACATTCTTCACAGAGACTTTTTTCCTTTAATCTGTGCCTTCAGATAAACATGTGGCACAGAGTGTAGTTATCCAAAACATTAGTAATCTCCCCCCCTTTTATGAGTGACTTCATGGTTAGTGGCAAAAATGTGCCGCATTTGGCGGAAACAGTAGCCAATATAAAAAAAGTAGTCGATTGTCTTTTTCTCTAGTCTGTGACATGTCGTAACTTATATACCGTAAGTAGCCAAAAACAACACCAATCGGCCATGTTGTTTAAAACTCCGATTCGTTTCGTAATGAAATCTTAATAATTGTCATAAAAAAAATTAACGATATTTCAATTTTAATGTATCCTATTTTAAGCGCCGGTTATTTCTAAGCATATTAGTGAAAACCGCATGAAAATCCATTCAGTATTTTAGGAGTTCAGTCATAACAAACAAACAAACAAACAAACAAACAGACAAAGTGTATAAAAAGTGGCTTAACGTGATCAGCGGCTAATTTTAAGCCAACCTGTGTAATTTTTTTGTTGATATCTTGCAATTACAGACTTTTTTATCTCTACAGTTTTATTATATGTATAGAATACTTACAATTTTGTCGTGCCTGGAAATTGTATACACCGTTGCGTTTTTAGGGTTCCGTACCCAAAGGGTAAAACCCTATTACTAAGGCGCCGCTGTCTGTCTGTCTGTCCGTCTGTCACCAGGCTGTATCTCTCATGAACCGTGATAGTTAGACAGTTGAAATTTTCACAGATGATTTGTATTTCTGTAAATATACTAAAAAACAGAATAAAATAAATATTTAACGGGGCACCCATACAACATACGTGGTTTTTTGCTCGTTTACCAGGTGAGTCATAGATGGCGCTGCTTTAAATAATACTGCTACTGAACACTAAATAGCAGGAATAGATAATGGTATAAGGAACCCTTCGTGCGCGAGTCCGACTCGCACTAGGCCGGTTATTAAAGTTATGTGTCCCGGAGACCGACTGAAATTATTTCAATTAACTGGTCCAGACCATTGCTACGTTTTTGTGTCTAGGTTTATTATGTGCCCCGATAAACCTGCAAACCCAAATACAAATTAGTTTTAAGTATATTATTTTATAAGTGAATGCAATTTAGGTATTTATTTGATGATTCATGATCCATTATTTACATTATTCAACTAGGTACCCGCCTGCTACCTACCATTGTGGAAGCTACCGGATATTTATAAGGTTTAGAAAATAGTATAAAACCAACTATAGGCAGCACAATTCTTTTACAGTACACTGAATAACCATAATGTTTACACCTTTAAATTTCAACAGTAACAAAATCACTACAATACAGCGTCGCTGCCATCGCGTCGCGATTTACATGAAAAACAAAATAAACGCTGCGAGGTATTTCTCATGAAATTTCAGTCGCGTCGTGCCTCAGAAGCGGAAGTAATGTTGGCTTGTTTTTCGAGAATGCCACAACAAAGGTGCTTGCCGCGCTTCCAGACTGACTGCAATTTACCGCTGACAAGTCGGTTACGGTCAATATAGGTACTGATTTGACGTCCAAAAATCACGGAAGGTGGATGAAAGGTTCTTTATGTATCATCCGGATAGACAGTGGTTACCGGGAGAAAAGCTTTGTCAAAGAATTGATGACTTCGTTGCGAGAAATGGGTTATTGGGAAACTGATTTTTTATAAACCCTTTAATAGGCAATTAATTACCTTACTCTATGGTCTAGTGTGTGTAAAATCACCGATATAGCTCTTAGAATTAGCAAGTTGAAATGGCAATGGGCAACATTAACATTAAAATTTAAATCCATAATGGCGCTGCGTGACATGTCCCACACATATTTATTATTTATTTATTTATTTATAAAATATCATCATCATCATCATCATTAACAGCCTGAAGACGTCCACTGCTGAACATAGGCCTCCCCCAGAGCACGCCACCTTGAGCGGCTGCTCGCCTCCTGCATCCATCGGCTCCCCGCGGCTTTCACCAGGTCGTCGGTCCACCGAGTGGGGGGCCGGCCTACGCTGCGTCTTCCGGTTCGTGGTCGCCACTCGAGAACCTTTCTTCCCCATCGGTTGTCAGTTCTACGAGCGATGTGGCCTGCCCATTGCCACTTCAACTTACTAACTCTAAGAGCTATATCGGTCACTTTAGTTCTCCTGCGGATCTCCTCGTTCCGGAGCTTATCTCGCAGGGAAACACCGAGCATAGCTCGCTCCATAGCTCGCTGCGCGACTTTGAGCTTACTAATGAGGCCAACAGTAAGAGACCATGTCTCAGTTCCATAAGTCATCACTGGCAACACACACTGATTGAAAACTTTCGTTTTCAGGCTCTGCGGTATTTTGGACGAAAAGATAGGACGAAGCTTCCCGAACGCTGCCCAGCCGAGTTGGATTCTTCGCGCCACCTCTTTGTCGAAGTTGGACCTACCTAATTGGACAATCTGTCCTAGGTAGACATACTTGTCGACAACTTCGAGAGTATCGTTCCCAACAATTACCGGTATAGGTGGAACATGAGCATTAGACATGATCTTTGTCTTGTCCATATTCATCTTAAGACCAACCTGCTGGGAGACACTACTTATAAAATATAACCTATCGAAATAAATAAAATAAGTAAAAACATACTTACATCGAAGCAATTTGAACTGCAGTTAAAAAAATATTCGCATATGGAACAGTACACGTCGCGCCGGTTGTAAAACGCACCGCACCTATTACCATGCCATTACCGGAATATTGCCGGAATATTACGGAAATATTGCCGGAATATTACACACAATCATCGTCGAATTACGCGAGGTGCGATGAGTAATAACTTTGGAATCGTCTGAGCGCGGCCTTATATTATTATGTTGCCTCCAGTTGATGGAACGTGATATTTAATAAACAATTGGTTGCGAGATACTTGTGGTGTTAATGTTTTTTTGGAATTAAATTAATCTACTGATGATAATAGCAGACATAAGCCGTCATCATTCATTGTGATAAATGCGGAGAGATCACGCTATTGTGTATATATAATAAAAAATGCAATAATTGTAAATATTTGCTTATTTGTGTGCTGAAACGGCGAAACGGAATTGGTTTTCTAAACACCTTTCATTATAAACCTAAGAGCAGTTCAGCAGTCGACGTCTTCAGGCTGTTGATGATAATGATTATATCTACACCTCTACACCACTATTATAAAGAGGAAAGATTTGTATTTTTGTGTGTTTGTAATGAATAAACACAAAAACTACTGTGCCGATTTCAAAAATTCTTTCACCATTGGAAAGCTACATTTACCCTGAGTAACATAGGCTACTACACGTGCGAAGCCGGGGTGAGCCGCTAGTTATGTAATATAACAGTTAATACTTATATTTTTATGTACAGCCGATACTATCAATTGAAAATAAAATACCTAACATAGCTCCAATTCGTTTTCATTTAAAACTACAATTCCCTTGCATCCGTGAAATATTAAGAAGCTTTGGTTAACAAGGTCAGCCATTCTTCAGGCAGAATGCCTAAGCTGCTAGAAAGCCTGCATTATAAACATAGCCGACCGATCTCCGCTCCAATCACTGCCCGCGGGCGCCCCTCGTATCTCACCGCGAACAAACAAGAAAATATACCGCTACTTACTTTCGCAGTAAAACTTATTTATTGCAAGGAAACAGCGAACACGCGGGTCCTGGAGGCAATCAGAAATGTCTTCATTGTATGTGCAACACTCGGCAAGTAACCGGCTATTATACTCAAGAGTCAGGGGCTCATATATTACCAGCCCGAAGACATCCACTGCTGAACATAGGCCATACCTTTATGACGCCATTTTGGAAGCTCATCATAGTGGGGGAAGCATTTCACATTTGCCACAATCACCGCAAGGCAGGCGGCTTGATGATTGCAGAAAATTTTCATGTATATGTACTGTGTATCCCAGAAACCTGACTGGAGAGCCAGTTCCCGATTTCCCAAGGCCGTGATGTTTAACACCAGGCGAACGACTAACTCGCCACGTCATTCGTTTACATTTTTTTAATCCATGAGTAATGTGTAGGTCATCGTGGCTAGTATATAGTCTATATGTTGTTTTTGTAGTAGGTAGTGAAACTAGGTATTTAGTATATTATTGTAGTACTTAGTTAAAACAATAAAGCCACTATAAAGAAGGTGTAACGTGGCGCCTCTTTCGGCCATATTGTCACTTAACATCGGGTGAAAACGATCCTGTCTAAACTAACAATATCCCTTTTAAAAAGAAGGTTATTAAACCAACCTCAATCATCTTAACTTCATGCTGAGAAATACTTGGATGATTATCATCATAATAATATAATTTATTTTTAATTTATAAACCAAGTTACCGACCGGTTTTAATAACTACGGGACCAACCTGTATTACCTAACAAAGGGATTTTTGAAATCGTTTTATAAATGAAGAGATATAAAATAACAAACGTAGAAAGAAAACTAACATACAATCGGATTGTGAAAGCCCTCAATTTTTGAAGTCGGTTGAATAGTGAAAATTGTTCTCAGCACTTTTCTACAAAAGTATTAATTTGGTATCGGTTATTGCTTCGATTCTTGCTAGATTATATAACTTCTTAGTATTAATGACATAAGCATATTTGTATTAAGCACGTATTAAGTACCTATCATGGATTGACTTACATTTTTTTTTATTACTACTAATGAATAGATTACCTGTCTTAAACAGGTCCTATAGATGTCGCCACGACTGCTTAGTCGGTGAACACATAGTCCTTAAGGGTACTTAGGTGAGAGTACCTATTTTACCGCACGCTCCATTGTATGGTGTGTAATGTTTAACTTTCGAACAATGTATACAGGCTTTGTAAATGCATTTTTTAAACAAGTGTTGAAAAATTTATTTTGTGCCAACAACATGTTTAATAACCAAGAATTGAAGTTGAAGTTGACATGTTTTATATTGAGGAATTAATTTATTACTAATTTTATTATCTTAGTTTTATGGTGTAATGTTGGAAATGTTCAGTAATTAATTAATGTAAATGGTGTTTATTTGCCGTTTTAAGTTAATTCAAATAAATAAATAAACGCCTCAGTAAAGAAAAACATCAAGGAATATCAGGATCGTTTTCCCGTATCTCGTACAACCTCACTAAAATTTTACTCCAGCCATCGCAAATTGATCGCGCAAAATTAACCGCGTCTCAAAAGCGATATGTGAAAGGGTGTAAGAAATATGCATTTAGGTGCAAGGATGCGGAAATCGGGTCACGTTTTAGTGTGGCTATATTTTAATGCAAAGGCGAAAGCGCTGCGTTCGCTTCCCTCGCTTTGGAAAATACTATATTTGACGTTTAATCTAGCTCGCGTATAAAAGTGCAGTAACTATAGATTGTACCTTTCGTTCGCTAGTGTTCAACTACTTTATATGATGAAAATTCTGCTTGAACTAATGCAACGTTTTAGAGGCTTCCTTAAAATAACCTTTTGTTTTTAATAAGCCAAAACTCGTATCTATTTAATTCAAAATTTTAAAACCAGCCTAAATTAAATTACTCAAGCAACAATAGAGGGGAAAATTTAAACATTCTTTAATAGTCATTGAAGCCTTTTCTTTTATCGTAATGTCGTTCCAAATGAAGAGGTTTGCCGTCGAATTACAAGTTTAAATCTGATATTAGAAAGGATTCTAGCCTTTATTTATAAGGCTGTAAGGTTAAAAAGAAAACCAGATGGTGAACAATGGGTAAAAGAAAATCAATCGCCACGGAAAACGAGATTTTTTAATCAAATGGACTAGAAAGGGGCGTCGGCGTCGACCATTAACTTTAACGAGGCACCTTTGTCATATTTTCTTTTGTAATCGGCATCCAGTAATTTGGGAATGCAATTAATCTATCGATTGAGATGACCCCTTTAATTATTCGATTGGAATCGACGGTGGACGATAGGGTTGAATATTTATTGAAACGGTCTCATTAAATTTTACACACATCAATTGGCTTTAACTCTCTGCACTAATAATAGAATACCTATTTTTATCCCGGAAAATGAAGAGATCTTAACCAGACAAGAGTAAAATGCGGGTAAAACCGTTAATCATCACTAGTTTAAAATTATTCCGTACAAAGCACAAACTTAAGACAAATCACAGTATAATTTTAAAAGCCACTAACCCTTGGTCTTACTGACATTTTAATTAATCATCAATTAAAGCAACGAGAACTCGCCCTAATTGATTATTGAGAACAAACTAATTGCCGCTAATCTGAATTGAAGTGAGGGTGGCAGTCAATTTATTTTATTTCTTCAGCCAGATTGTTGAGAAGCCCTTGTCTAGAACGTATACTTTAGTTTATTACGTAAATTAGAAGACGCTCTGGGTTAAATCGTTTAGGGATATTATAGAAACGGAATCAATTATAGGGTGTTCGTCCGTAATCATGGTGCTTGCAACAGTACCGAAATATCGGCAACTCGAAACAAATAAATTACATGGTAAGTATCCCGTCCCATGATAAATATAAACAATATTTGAGTAATTATAGGGTTCTTTCTCATGTTCAAAGTGGATACTCTAACTGATTTATCCTATAGTAAAAATAATCCTTGTGTTTTTCATTGTCTTCAGTGACAAATCATCATCAGCAGCAACTGATATAAATCAGTCCACTACTGGACATAAGCTTAAGCTTTTAGCTGGATTAGTACGCTACTAACCCCGATCTTTGGCTATATTCTTATTACTTCCAGACCTTGCGTATACCATCGCTCCTTTTCATTGCAGGGCGCCGTAACACTACGTCTTCCGATTCGTGTTCTCTCCCCTTTTTCGTGTAGGTGCTCTCCACTCTAGAACATGTCTACCCCAACGGTTATCGGTTCTGCGGCGGATATGCAACATACAGCTTACAATTATTTATTTTTATTTATTTGCCGGCAACTTTTTAAAATCAATTACTTTACTCAGTACTATCAACATGCATTTAAAAAATATCTATGACTTCTGGTTCTCTTATTAGATCTGTAGTTATCATTACAGACCGCGGGAGTAATGCAATGTACTATTTCATCCCATCTATTCGAAAAGAGGCGACGAGTTCCTAGATAAGTGCGCCTATAATCGGACATTTAGGCACACGTAATAACAATAACAAAATGACTTTTCTCATAGAAGGGGATGAAAAGCAGGGTATGCCACATGGTAACAAAATTTTTAACCTCGGGCGACGTACTTTGAATCCCTCGCTACGCTTAGGATTCTAAAATCTAGGACTCTAGAATCCTTCGCTTCGCTATGGATTCAAACAATTGATTTCGCACTAAATACATATATTATATTGGTCCTTGTGACACAATCTACTATCGTTTGCTCTAAAATACTCAGACGATTTAGTATTGATTGTAGGAAGTAAAATAAAAAAAGTAGTTATAGGTAAGTCCTTAGAGGCTGAAGCTAAAGGTTTAGTCTTAGAACCAACCACAAGAAAACACCGAAATTATCGGCGTTACAAGATTTATCTTGCTTTTCACAAAGAACAGTTTTATTACTATTCAGTCTTGATTTCCATCCCGCTTCACATAAGATAAGCGAAAAATAAGAACATCAAAGCACCGCACACACCTCAATGTCACGTAAACAAGACAGCCACCATAGAACTTTACATATTAGCCGTCGAGCGGGGGCGGGGACGATAGGCTATAAAACCCAGGACGCACTGCTGTCGGCAGGTGGGCGCCGCATTTCATCCGCTGTGTTTACATCAACGTGTCATCGTGACGCATGTCGCTTTGTTTCACGCCGTTTGTGAAACGTGAGCTTCACAAAGTAATTAGAAGCTAGAAGCTAGCTACTTTCAATATGTCACGTAAGTGTTTTTGGTTATAATTATTATCTGCATTGGTTGAGAGCGAAGCGTGAACTATGTATAAGGTAGCCCTTATACATATCAATCATTTAGGGGCCTGAATTTAGTTTGATGTAATAGCTACATCAAACTAAATTCAGGCCCCTAAATGATTCAGGCCCTAAATTTAGTCTAATGTAATCGCATTCAGGCAGTTACGGCTATGTATAGAGCGTTACTTGCTACCCAGTTAGTTGCCTAACTAGAGTAATTAGGGACCGATTTAGAACCCTAACTGCCTGAATTTAGTGTTATGTAATAGGCCTTTATGCTGAGCTTCAGAACGCCCTGTCAGATGCAGGTGAGAGCCGCATTTCAACCACGATAGACGTGTCTCTAGAACTCGTGACATGCGTGTGAACCCAGGCTTATTCACAAATGCATTCTGTGAGTTTGTGTAAATTTGCAGTTGCTTAATGCGAATATTATAACTAAGAATAGGTATCAATCATGAATTTAAACATTTTTTTAATACTAACAAACTTAACTACAAAGGTTCTTTACCAAGACAATGTAATAATTTCAAAAGCTCTCATCATCATCATCATCATCATCATCATGAACAGCCTGAAGACGTCCACTGCTGAACATAGACCTCCCCACAGAGAGCGCCGCCTTGAGCGGCTGCTCGCCTCCTACATCCATCGGCTCCCCGCGGTTTTCACCAGATCATCGTCAAATGCTTTATAAAATGTAAAACAAAGTTTCGTGAGGAGCTTTTACGGTAACCTAAATATTTTTCTTAGCCTCGTGGGTATTCCTTGTCAAAAAGCTATTTGTTAACCATTTTAATATCCTACCCACCATAGAGATTTCAGCAGATGTTCAAAAAGCGAAAAATTAGCTATTTCACCCTCGGGCGAGTGTTCCTCAAAGTGAACCCATAAAATAATAATCGATTAGCCGGCGGAACAATACCCTACAAACAACTAGCGATAACCCTTATCTGTATCTTACCTACTCCAACTTACACGGTAAACTAAGTAAAAAGTACATAACAATAATTTTGCATTTTATGGACGTTAAGCATAGATTGTATGGTTATTATTAATTTACCGGAAACCTTTCCCCGGGCGTGACTCACATCTTGAAACAAACAACTTTTGTTCTACAACATTAAAAAAATAGCTTTATATTCACAAATGTTATTGTTATTTTTTTATTTTGGCGTTAATACATAGATACCAAAAAAATTAATGATAACACGGGTCAATACTCAATGAAACAGAATAATAAGCTCTGTAGCCTGTATTATTGCCTAACGTGCAAAAAAGAGGAAATTACAGTTTTTTTGCTAATTTTGATCCCATTACATTGGCAAAAGTTTTAAGATTAGAAATAAACGGTAGAAAAAAAGTTGTTTGTTTAAATGATGTAAGTTATGCCCTAAAAGGTTGGCAGTAAATTAAAAATAACCCTGTATGAATGTCAATGACGTTAAGTGTATTCTATACCGAGTTTGAAAGAAATATAATATTTACCTACACGTAGCTATGTGTGATTGTAAATCTAAAATAGGCGAAACTTTCAAAGGCACATAATTATATCAATCTCAGATTGAAACAATTGAAAAAAATGAATATAAATAGCTTACTACAAATAACACAATATTATTGATACCTAATGTTGCATTTGCTGTGTTAACTGTATAGGAATAACAAAAATAATGCGTGGGTACTATGAAAATACGTGTAATGTGCAGTTAAGAGACTTAGATTTTCCCTCAGAATTGGGAGAGTGTAGTGGCAAAATGTGTTATGACATGGAACACAGGAAAATTATTAATTGTATTAATTGTAATTGTACAGCTAAATAAATCCTTACAAACGATTTTTTGTTAGCGTAACTAATCAACAGATCTTTCATTCCATTTTTTTGTAATTTTGTTGGTAGCAAAAAAAAACACAATCAAAATACCAACTTGTATATAACATAAAAAACGAGTATTAAAAACGCGCGTAGGCAACAAGTACCCCAATGAGTACCAGTTTCGATACCCGATATTAGTACAAGTACCGATACCCGATATTTGTAGCGACATGTTACGGTAACGCGTATCGCTTAGCTATTATCGTTATATTTTATGTTCCGATGTCAATAACGAGCCCTCGGTGTCTCGAAAATTATGCAATAAGAATCGGACATGAGGAGAAATCATAATGGCGGGCAAAAATGTATCTATTGTTAATACGTAGTGTTATAACGGGTTTGTATTCTACAACCTAATATGAGCGTATCAAATGTGATCTATCAAATTATATCACAAAATCACAAAAGTTATCAAAAATATCCATTTATAATCATACTACAAAATATATCGCAGCCGGTAGGATTCGAACCTACGCTCCCAGAGGGAATCTGATTTCGAGTCAGACGCCTTAACCACTCGGCCACGACTGCTGCGATGACTGATGACCGATAACTTGTTTCTATTATAACATTTATCTGTTTTCCAACAACACGATGGCAGGAAATGTATTTTGGAATATTGAATTTATAACAAAATAACCAATAGAAATTGCTATACCATAAAAGTACAGGTTTCAAGCTCAGATTAAAATAACGTAGACTCGAAGCGCAAAAATCTAAGGTTATGTAATAAAACACATTATTTTTGTAAATCCTGTTACGAATAAATAACTATGAACTACTTATAATAATTACGATTACATAAAACCAGTCTGCCCGCAATGATCTGTTATAGTGATCTAAAGTGACGAAAGTGACGGCTAATCAATACAGCACACGTTAATTTACAATTACAATTTACAATCATAGTCTTCGATCGCTTCACTACATATAAGAATAATTAAAAGTGTACCATAACTTTTCGTTTCGGTATTGCTTTAATATGTTCATCTTACAGACTAGCTGAAAGCTTCACATTCCCGTTCTACGCGCGTTGTTTGTATTCTGAGGCTCCTGTTTGGACCGAGCGGCGTAAATTTGCGGAAGTATAACCCGACCGGGGTGTCAATAGGCGGCCGGGGACTCATAACTGAATGGCATTCGGAAGCTCATATAGCAGAAGAATACAGGGTTACTACCGCTTCACGAGGACTGGCATTTAATGCATGATACACCAAAATACACTTTATGTTTAAATAATACGTCGTATTCACTTACGTCACTACACGTTTAAAATTCACTCCCTATGCTTTTTTTATGAGAATAACTGACGTGATGACTGACTAGTTGTTCACCTGATGTTAAGCGACACGGCCGCCCATAACAGTTGCAGTGTCACTCGAACTTTAAAATAATTGATGAAATAAAAAAAGGAATAACAATAAACTTTAGTTTTATTTCTTAATTAATTAGGGAGCACATCTACCGCAGGTTAGGAAAATCAAAAGAGAGTTTTTTTTTTTTTTTTTTATAGTGAGGCAACAAATTTCTAACAACACTCTTACCAAATTTATGCCTCTCCAACCGATTTACCAATTTACAATTGTTATACAGACCTACCAAGGAAGTTAATATAATATTATTATATGACTGAGTATATTTCAACTTTATATAATTCAACGATCAGTCATATATTTCAAAGTACACCTATAACAATATTATTGATCTTAATCTGAATGTGCCCCATTTTATTTTACAACTTTATTACATGTTAACTAATTTATAAAATATAAGTAACTTACACAACAGTCAGCATTATACTTACCTATCATTAATACTAACTACCTATTACAAAATTTTCTCTTACCCAATTTTAACACTATAAAATATTAGGTATACAAAGTTCAGTACCTACACTTATACTTTAAACTTACTTTAACAAAAACACTAACATAAAGCAAACTTAGTTATACTCTACAACCATAAAAGAATACTGAATATTTAAGGTACATATTTCAATACTAAATAATAATAACCTAAGTACATAACTCACATTTTATTTTAAGTATAGGTACCTAATACACATGGTAGCGGAGTGTGGATTTATTCCAACCTCTGCTGTTATCATTTATTATTTTATTTCAGTTGCATGATTATGTTATAATGTTTAGGGTAACATTAACATTACATTAAAAACCATTTGTTATTATCATTATAGTTAAATTGATCATGACCATGACTTTCTCATAATATCAACAAAACTAAACAATAATAAATTTTATTATTTGAACAAGAATGTTAACAGGTAGTTACTTTATTACTGTGACATTTTAATTATTCCTATCTTTGTTCTTAAATATTGAAACTTATCTCTAGAAAGTGGTTTTGTGAAAATATCAGCATATTGTTCATTTGTACATATACTGGGTGGCGCAAAAGTAAAGACCCTATTTGGTTCAGCTATAACATTTTTTCTAAATTAGAAAACTAGATTTAGGTTTTTTTAAATGTATATTTGTGCCATTAAATTTCGTACCATTAGGATTTAAAGATGATGTCTTTTAAATGGTGACCTCCAGAGTTGATACACATTTGAGCCCTATTTATGACATTTTGCATAACTTGCCGTAACACTTCCTGCGATATGTTCGTTATTTCTTGACGAATGTTTTCTTTTAGAGCTGCGAGAGTCTGTGGCTTGTTCACATACACCCGAGATTTCAAAAAACCCCAAAGAAAGAAGTCTGGACTGGTCAGATCGGGTGATCTTGCAGGCCAAGGCAAATCGCCAAAACGAGAGATAACTCGGCTTGGAAAAGCGTCCCTCACTAAGTCCATAGTGTCGCGCGCTGTGTGTGCCGTAGCGCCGTCTTGTTGAAACCAGATGTGCTCCAGCCCCAATTCGTCCAAACTGGGTATCAAAAACTTACGTAACATGGTTCTGTAGCGTTCTCCAGTGACAGTTATCGCATTGCCTCCAGCGTCTTCGAAAAAATAGGGTCCGATCACTCTGTCAACACAGATGCCACACTATACAGTAACTTTTAGTGGGTGTAGAGGTGTTTCTTGAATAATGCGCGGATTATCAGTGCCCCAGAACCGAGTATTCTGCTTATTGACATGCCCTGAGAGATGGAAATGCGCTTCGTCACTCATAACCAATTTTGAAGGAAAATCATCTTGCAAAATGTCATAAATAGGGCTCAAATGTGTATCAACTCTGGAGGTCACCATTTAAAAGACATCATCTTTAAATCCTAATGGTACGAAATTTAATGGCACAAATATACATTTAAAAAAACCTAAATCTAGTTTTCTAATTTAGAAAAAATGTTATAGCTGAACCAAATAGGGTCTTTACTTTTGCGCCACCCAGTATAATGCAAATCTATTTGTTTTTCATTATATTTTTCTTTCACAAAATTGTACTTTACTTCTATATGTTTACATCTCTTATGATAATCAACATTTTTAATTACACAAATAGCACTTTGATTGTCTATCATCAATGGAACACTATCTTGGTTAAACTCACCAATATCTATCAATAGTCTCTGGTGGATATTCATCCAGTCGTTATGATTTGATTTATTAGAAATGCACTTGTAACGGTTTATTTCCTTTCCCCTACTCCTTTCCGCATGCACGCGCGCATACTGCCGTCCTACTCTGACGGCCGAGTATCGCCGAGCTACTACGAAGTGCGCTCGGCTCCACCCGCCAAATCAGTAATAAAAATGGAGAACTCCCGCTGTGAGCTACAACGTGCGCGTGCGATCTAAATAATGTTAGTTTGGTGAACTATTGCCAATTTCTAATACTTACCGCTATCTGTGAACGTTATGAACTTTAATTATTGTGATTTGCTGTGAAAATACGTAAGACGTTTCGTGTGTGAGCATCTACTCGCCACGAGGTGCTAGGTCTCTTCGTTAAGACCTAGGCACGGAGACAAGGAGTCTCAAGGACAGCTGACTCAGGATTCATCAGGTACGTGCATGCTTCCATTCCTTAGAACTGCTGTATTGTACTCCTGTGTTTTATCCTCTAGCAGCAGTCTGATCTCCTTATCATTAGAAGATCGTTACAAGTGCTATTAGATTTTGTGTAGGAATATCTACTGTCTAGGCATTAGTACAGACTTCTAATTCGCACCATACAGTCCACTTTAATATTAACCCTGTTTTGCTACCGTTGTGAAACCCCCCCGTAAACTTAGTTTTACACCCTCTGTGGTGAAGAAAGGAAAGTAGAACCATTTCATAGAATTTCCCACCATAAGTTCCTTCGAGCCGGATATTTCCGGATTTTTCCGTCTATTTAAATTCAATTCACTACCGCCAAGAGAAATCTCATTCTTAAAATATACGTATCGCAGTCACATAATTATAATTTGCTTAATTGTATCCGCTATTTATTATATTCGCATACCGCTATCGCACGTTTCATACTTGCACATCTATCTAAACCGCACCGCTAATCTATTATCTTACTGTACGAGTCAAATTATCGAAGTATTCGATCGTATAATTTTATCTAAAACTACCCGCTATTTGTCGTTATTTCGGCGCCTGAGCCGTTCCGTTGTCCGTTCTCCGCCCGCTCGCTCGACTCGCTACGTAGGTAATCTACGCTCGGCCGCACGCCGTACTAACTGTTGCACCAACTATGTCATACAGATAACGTTGTAGGTTCTATTCAACCGGAAAACTCACGACTACTATTTGCTAATCTGTGTCAACCTATTTTTATTTGTAACTTAATTACTCCGCACCCGCTTTATTATTCACCGTTACGTAATATTCGCTCGTAAACATGACAGATAAAGGAAAGGAAGGTTCTCCAGTGTTTGAGGAAAGTTATGATGAGGACAAATGTCAGCAAGTTATGCTCGAATCTAAACTCGAAATGTTGTTTGCACGCATGCAAGGCATCTACGACATCGCTAAGAAAGTGGATACGGGTTCTGCCACTATAAAGTTGTTGATACGCAGCGCGTTTAATATCGATCACTTGCACAAAGATTTCGAAAAGGTGTTAGATTCGTACAACGCTATTTCGCTTAAGATTAATCCTAAGCACGTCATTAAGTACCAAGAGTGGACTAATTTTGATATCATGTACTGTTTGACTAAGGAAGTTATCGAATCTCATGCTGCCCCCACTAAACAATCTGAATCGCCCCCGCAAGTAGAAAAATCTAAACCTAAACTTCCTCCGATTGAATTAATGTCATTTAACGGCGATGTCCGTACATGGCCGCTATTTTACCAACAGTTTAAAAACACTATTCACGAAAATACTTCTTTGTCAAATAGTGATAAGGTGTACTATTTGGTAGGTAAACTGACTGGTACCGCCGCCTCTGTTTGCTCCCGATTACCCGCTACCGCAGAGAATTACCCTATTATTTGGGAGGCTCTAGTGCAAAAATATGATGACCCCAGATTACTCGCTAGCTCTTATCTTAATCAGTTGTTGAGTTTTAAACCGCTATCCGCTAATACCGCTACTGGCCTCGAATCATTTTTAAATACTTTCGATACGTCTGTAGAAGCCCTTAGGCAACTGAGCCTCGGCGACTTATCAGATTTTATTATGCTTCATCTCGCACTCCAGCGACTTGATTCGGAGACTGTAAAGTTATTCGAAATAACATACCGCAAAGATAAAATTCCTAGCTATTCAAACCTTGTTGAATTTGTAAAGGAACAAAGCAAAGTTTTGTCAAGATCGGCTGGTCCTGCCGTGCTGCCGCAAGCGCAGCGCAGAGCTCGCAACACGCACATCCCTGCACCTACTAATAGACAAAGTCAGACCAAGTCATTTGTAAACACTGACTGGGTGTGTGGTGCAAGTGATGAAAACAAATGCAGTTTGTGCCATCGCGATAAACACGATCATTTATACCGCTGTTCTTCTTTTATGAAAATGTCGCCATTAGATAGATACAGATTCATAAAAAATAATTCATTTTGCAATAATTGTCTAAGTGTGAAGCATAAAACAATAGATTGTATTTCCAGGAACACTTGTTCCCATTGTTCGGCCAGACATCATTCGCTACTCCATTTTAACTCACGCGCTAACAACAAAAATGTTGAAATGAAACCCGCTAATAATTATTTACCCGCTATCGTACCCGCTCCCTCTCATGACCAACGCCATAATGCGTCTGGGCATGAAACTCGTTCCGAGTCCTATGCTCGTGCTCCCGCCAAGGACCTTGCGCCCCATGCGCGTAAGGTCGACTCTTATTCGCCCGCATCCGCTATTGATCCGAACAGTAACACATCGGTCTGTACTGTGTCATATGATCACGATTCGCACACAATAACAACTGCGTTATTGGCAACCGCTAAAATTAAAGTTTATGATAACTTAAACCACCCTCACTTTCTGAGATGTCTAGTCGACCCTGGCTCTCAGAGTGAGTATATTTCCGCTGCATGTAGAAAGCGTCTATCGCTTCCTATTTCCACGCAGAGCCGCTTTTCTAAAGTCCAAGGTATAGGAGGGGCCACTCAGAAAATTCTGGGAGTGACCTCACTTAAGTTTACTTCTCGCTTTGAGGACGGACATGAGTACCACATCCAGCCCATGGTAGTGGATAATATTACGTCGCAACTGCCAGATTCGCGCGTCGATATCGGCGCTCTTGGTCACTTACGTAATCTACCTATGGCGGACGATGAATTTTCCGAGCCCGGTCCTATTGACCTACTTCTAGGAGTAAACATCTATTGTCAAATTCTCCTATTTAATAAAATTAGTGTTGATACTAATTTACCCGCTGCCTTGGAAACAACTTTAGGTTATATTGTCATGGGAAATGCACCTGTTGTTTCCCCCCGCTCCTCCTCGCACACGTTTTGTGCTTTCACTAGTGACCCGCTACACCAACTTGTGGAAAGGTTCTGGTCCATTGAGGAACCACCTTCCCAGTTGTTTCTAAGCCCCGATGAACAGCGCTGCGAAGAAATATATACTTCGACTACTACGCGAAATAAAGATGGTAGTTATGTAGTGCAGCTTCCATTTAAGGATGACCCGCAAGCACTAGGTAACTCTTACATAACCGCGAAGAAAAGATTTTTATCACTCGAAAAGAAGTTTTTACGATCACCTGACTTGCATAAAAAATATAATGATATTGTTGTTGATTATCTCGACAAAGGTATTTTATCACGCACTTCTTCTGTTGAGTGTACGTCGCCTGGTTATTACCTACCGCACCATCCTGTTATTCGCGACGATAAGTCCACGACTAAACTTCGCATTGTTTTGGACGGCAGTGCAGCGACTGATTCAGGGCTGTCACTAAATGATATTTTGTATAAGGGCTGCAACTTGCAGGCTGATATATTTAACATTTTATTAAATGTTCGCATACATCGCATTGCCTTTTTTGCAGATGTTAAAATGATGTATTTATGCATACATATGCATCCGTCGCACCGCTGTTACCAAAGGATCTTGTATCGGTTTTCGCCGACCGATCCATTAGAAACTTATCAGTTTGAGCGCGTCACTTTTGGGCTTCGGTCTTCCCCAATGTTGGCTCTCCGTACATTACGCCAACTGGCACAAGACGAAAGACAAAAGTGGCCAACTGCTGCTGACGTCATCGAAATCGGATGTCTATATGGACGACCTTGCTTCTTCTGCTCCATCGGTAGATAGGGCAGTCAAGACTGCGCAGGAGTTGATTCAGATGTTTAAAGCTGGTGGGTTTGATCTAGTCAAGTGGACTAGCAACTCGTCCGAGTTGCTGGAACACATACCTGTATCACATAGACAATCTGAATCAATTTCATTCGATGACGATGACGCGTTCAAGATTTTAGGGCTACGCTGGCTCCCCGCATCTGATAATTTTACATTTTTGATTGACATTCCGCCATCCGCCGCTATTACTAAACGCGCTATTTTATCTTTGACCGCACGTCTTTATGACGTATCAGGATTCGTTGGTCCTGTTATTCTGTACGCCAAATTGATAATCAGGGAACTGTGGCTGTTGCACATCGATTGGGATGACAAGCCGCCCTGTGATATCACCAGTTTATGGCAAAGATATTTATCTGAGCTACCGCTAATCTCGCACCTCAAGTTCCCTCGCCATGTAGGAATTGAGGAAGATGATTCAATCATCTCGCTCATCGCTTTTTCGGACGCAAGCGAAAAGGCGTATGGCTGTGTTATATACCTACACGTGTGTAACGGTGACCAGCCACCGCGCATTTCGCTCTTATGCTCGAAGTCTCGCGTCGCATCCGCGAAGCCAACAATTACGCTGGCTCGCCTGGAACTGAACGGCCTAGTTCTTCTCGCTAAGTTATTACGCGTCGTTCATGATTCGCTATCCGCGCGTTGTCACATTGATAACGTCTTTATATTTTCTGATTCTACAGTTGCCCTATGTTGGGTAAATTCCTCTCCGCATAAGTTTCATACTTACGTCGCGAACCGCATCTCCGACTTTCAGTCTACTTCGCCATCGCAAAACGTATATCACGTTGCAGGAGTTGACAACCCTGCCGACATGGTTTCCCGTGGGCTTTTGCCCTGTAATGTGTGAAGAACCGATGGCAGGATCGCCATGTAATGTGGCATGGTTTTGCCACATAAAGGTTGCAGGTTCTTGGTGTGGTGGGAACTCCTATGGTTGATGGTAAGCCATGTTGGCAATGAAAGGTGGTGTTGCGGTGCACAAGTGTATTGTACGGCTACTACATGATGACTGTCTAGTCTAACTTAATACTAACTTATGCTACGTCGGCTAAACTATATAGGTCGGGCGTGTTCATACACTACACCACCCGATTTATTGGAAAAAAATGTTTTTTATACTAAAAGAAAAAACATTTTTATGCTATATAAAAAAAAATACATATCTCAGTTTACTAAAAAAACATAACTCATACAAAAAGCAATTATACTGTAAAAGCAAAAAGGTCGACTAATAATATTATACAAAAATCTTAAAAGTTATTATTACCTAGACTTACACTCATACATTATAATAATACGTTTTAATTTTTCACCTTAAACATTTCACTATTTTAATAAGTTTTATTACATACGCTAGTACAATCATATTTGCAAGTATGTATTTTATTTTATCAATATTTTTTGTATGCCATACCTACTACATACTCAGCCGATCTACTTCTAAACACCTAAAATTATAATCAAATTCAAATATTTCTTATAATAATAATTATTTATCTAAAGTTATTTAAACTTTTATATTTTTACTATTACAAAGTTTTCATACTATCTTATCATACTACTTTTCCATAAATCTAAACATACGCATACCGCTATAAATGCTATATTTATACAATATTAATTTCTAAGTTATACCTACACATCTTTCGTCGTACTTCTCGTTAAATCTAGCTAAAGTTTCTCGGTCTGACCATTTCATACCTATTTTTCGTTTTTTACTACAATATTGACCTATTTTCTTTAAAATACCTTCACTACCTATAATTTCATATGATTTTAACATTTTTCTTTTATTCAACTCGTTTAATAAATCATCCTCATCATCATTTTTCATCAACTTTTTCTTTAAAATTTCCCTTAGTTCATTATTTTTATCAACATTATTCTTGCTACATTTTATCTCATATAATCTCTTTTTATCATCATCACCATCATTTTTCATCAATTCTTCTTTCAAACTTACTTCATGCTCACTACGTTTTTTACCTTCAATTGAGTCACCGAACTCTATACTTTCCGAAAACAAAATATCTAATCCTAAATCCATGGTTTCCTCTACTTCCCTAACTACCGCAGGTTGATCAAGCCTGGTGACAGAAGGTACTGAGGTTGTCAAATCTGGTAAATATTTCGATTTTTCCCCATTTTTATTTTGTTTGGGAACCGAAATTTCCTCATTACCATCGCATTGCGACACTAAATTCTTGTTTCTGTCCAAATTCAAAACTTCTTCGATGCTTTCATTCATATAATGTACCTGACGACTATGTTCAGGAATGCAAGCGGTATCAGATTTCATTACTTTAGTTTTATAACTGTTCTCTAAAGTGCACTGAGCTTCATGTACTTGCCTAATACGCTGATCGGGCAAAGTACGATCGCTGCTCGGTATGGAATCATGACACGTTTCTGATAAGGGCGTGTTGCACAAATTATCTTTACAATTCCACACGTTTGTTTTATTGTAATTTTTACGTGAGATGTAATTTTTATATCTGCGATTTTGAAAATGAGTATAACAATTTTCCTGGAAATTCGTACTAAAGGATGACTTAATAATCTGCTCGTCTATTGCCGTTTGAATAGCTTGAGACAAAGACTTAATCTGTCTACATGAAATAATGATTCCTAAATTCGTGTTATTAAGACCATTTGCAAAAACGTTTATAGCCATTCTTTCATTAATTGGGTATAAAACATCAATCTTTCCTCTATCATTATCAGACTGCGCTTGTGTTAATTCGGTTAAAATATTTTCTATTTCTAATCCGAAATTCTTAATGGACCTGTTGCCTTGTCTACAATTGAATAGTTTACTTTGTAATGCAACTGGACATTTTTTCGGTAGTAAAATGTTTTTCATATCTTGCAATAAACTCTCAACATCGTCATAATTTGATTTTAAGTAAAATTTAGCACTTGTCGTTAGCCTCGTTTTTAAAACAAAACTAATTAGCAAAGGCTTGGAACTTTCATTCAGCATACTATTATAAAAATCTATACCATCAATTAAAGATTTTGTTACATGTTCTTGTCCCGTAATTACTGGTAACAAGGCAATAGCCGTCTCAAAATCAAAATCTTCCATTTTATATCAACTTGTAAACTTGTAAAAAATAATATGTCAAAGTAAAAAATAGTAAAAATTGTATAAAATAGAAAAATAATTAAAGATGGTCTTCTAAAAAATACTCAAAAAATAGCTCAACCTTCGAATTAAAAAGAATCCTAACAAATGTTTAGGTAGGTAACTACTTACTTTTCCGTTCTACAATAACAAAACACGCAATAAAAAAATTAAAACTTCGTGGAACTTGGGGCTAATTGAAGACGGGGTCGGTGGTCCTAGTTGATCTTGCTGTGCTGAAATCCAGAGGTCCAAACTCTGGTCTATAGTGATGATGCTTGCTGCTGCGCTCCAATTATCCTCTTGCGTTTAGGCCGGGCATACCCTGGACACCGATCCTTGCTCCCGTGCTCCTTGATGCCGAAGATCACGTCGAGGGGTTCTGGATAGGCCTCTTGAGAATTGTAGGCACTATGATCGAGTCGGTATTTAGTGAACCGATTTTAAATATGTAGGTACCCCTTATTTACTTTAAAAAAAAAACTGCTTCTTGTAAATGTTCTTGTCACCATTCATTATTTTTCACAAATATTCAGTCGTAATTCTTCGTAACTTATTTTCGTAAACTTTAACTTCATAATATTATTTCTCTTCAAAAATTCTTCATAAAGTCATTCTTCGTTTTTCATAGTATTTACCTTCATTAAACATATTTATTTTTCTTCCATCTTCATAATAAAAATAAAGTATGCTTCCCAAAATTCATCTTCTTTCTTGATAAATTATTTTTCATTATTATTCTTCATATTTTCTTCAAAACGTAGCGACGTAAGATATCTTCTTTCTTCTTATAACATTTATTCTTCATAATTAATAAGCTTCATTATTCATATTTATTTTTCTTCTTATTTCTTCATAATTTTTCTTCATATTATTCATCTTCATTTTTCATTACTAGACTTCATAAAATTAATCTTCTTTCTTCAATATTATTCTTCTTATAACACATCTTCTTTCTTCCATCATAAAGCCAACCAGTAAAAGTGGCATTGGCATGGTCGCCATGTAATGTGTGAAGAACCGATGGCAGGATCGCCATGTAATGTGGCATGGTTTTGCCACATAAAGGTTGCAGGTTCTTGGTGTGGTGGGAACTCCTATGGTTGATGGTAAGCCATGTTGGCAATGAAAGGTGGTGTTGCGGTGCACAAGTGTATTGTACGGCTACTACATGATGACTGTCTAGTCTAACTTAATACTAACTTATGCTACGTCGGCTAAACTATATAGGTCGGGCGTGTTCATACACTACAGCCCTCGCAGATTTTAAATAATGACCTGTGGTTCTTCGGACCCGCTTGGATGTCCACTCCGCTGCCAGATTGGCCAATTAAGATTTTCTCTCCTACTCAGAGTCAATTGCCTGAAGAGAAGACCGTTTCTCATGTCACTGTGACAAAGGAGGAAAATCCTCTTCTCACTTTAGGCTCCAAGTTCTCGTCTTGGCTAAAGTTTCTGAGAGCTACAGTTATCGTGCTTCGTTTTCTGAAAATAGTTCCTCGCAATGACGTAATCACCGCCAAGGATCTAGAAACAGCCGAGAATAAAATAATTCAGGCTGTTCAGCAAAGTAGCTTCGCTAGTGATATACGTAATATTCAAAAGAACCAATCCTGTTCTACCGCTTTAAGAAAATTATCGCCATTCATTTCTGATGAAATTGTACGAGTCGGAGGGCGACTGTCATATTCAAGTTTGGATTATAATCAGAAACACCCCGCTTTAATGCCTAAAAATGGGCACATCGCTGAACTAATAGCAGATTGGTACCATCGTGAAAATAGTCACGCTGGGCCCCAACTACTTATGTCAATTTTACGACAAAAATACTGGTTTTTATCCGCTAGGCGCTTAGTGCGCAGCCGCATTCACAAATGTGTTCGTTGTTTTAGGCTTAATCCTAAACCTACCTTTCCCGCTATGTCAGACTTACCTAGTTGTCGCGTTGAGCCCTGCAAGGCTTTCACTCATACAGGTGTCGATCATGCAGGCCCCCTGTATATTACAATGGCTAGAAAGCGCGGTCAGCGAAGCCAAAAGGCATATCTGTGCGTCTTTGTGTGCCTAGTCACCAAAGCCGTGCACATAGAACTAGCGTCAGATCTTAGCTGCGCTACCTTCTTGGATTGCTTCAAGCGCTTTTTATCCAGACGTGGTCCGTGCAGCTTTTTATACAGTGACAACGGTAGAAATTTTATTTCTTCGCAATTCTTCCTAAAGGAATTGTTCGAATTTTTAAAATCTGACCAATATTATATTACTTTTAGCAACGAACTCGCCAAACACAATATTATTTGGAAGAACTCACCTCCCCTAGGAAGCCATTTCGGTGGCATTTGGGAGGCGAATATAAAAAGTATTAAATCGCTACTTTTCCGCGTGATTGGGAAGCAGATCCTTACCTACGAGGAAATGCTTACGGTCCTCAATCAGGTCGAAGCTGTCCTGAACAGCCGACCGTTATATGTTTTGAGCTCTGATCCTTCAGAGCCAACCGCCTTAACGCCATCGCATTTTTTATCGACTAAACCGCTAGCTTTCTTACCCGCCGCTGATGTGAGTGGAGAACGTACAAACCTTTTGTCTCGTCATGCTTTGATGGACTCGCTAGTCCAAACATTCTGGAAGAGATTTAAAAATGAATACCTCCATAATTTGCAAATGCGCGAAAAGTGGAACACCGCTAGTAATCCACTCACAGTAGGCACTATTGTTCTTCTGAACAACGAAAACGCACCTCCATTGTCTTGGAAAATCGGTAGAATTTCCGAGGTTTTCCCAGGCAAAGACGGTCGAGTGCGTTGCGCGCGAGTGGAAACCTGCGATAGCTCGTATGTTAGGCCGACAACAAAGTTGTCGCCGCTCCCTATTCAGTAGGGTGACCATAACTTTTTCTTTTCATGGATTTTATCCAACTCCGCTTTTTATATTTATTGCTTTTCTATATTTACGCAACCTAATTCGCTACGCTATTTTGTTTTTAATATTTACCGCAACGCTATTTCATATTCTTTTGTTTGAAGGATGTTCCTTCAAGGAGGGGGAGATGGTGGATATTCATCCAGTCGTTATGATTTGATTTATTAGAAATGCACTTGTAACGGTTTATTTCCTTTCCCCTACTCCTTTCCGCATGCACGCGCGCATACTGCCGTCCTACTCTGACGGCCGAGTATCGCCGAGCTACTACGAAGTGCGCTCGGCTCCACCCGCCAAATCAGTAATAAAAATGGAGAACTCCCGCTGTGAGCTACAACGTGCGCGTGCGATCTAAATAATGTTAGTTTGGTGAACTATTGCCAATTTCTAATACTTACCGCTATCTGTGAACGTTATGAACTTTAATTATTGTGATTTGCTGTGAAAATACGTAAGACGTTTCGTGTGTGAGCATCTACTCGCCACGAGGTGCTAGGTCTCTTCGTTAAGACCTAGGCACGGAGACAAGGAGTCTCAAGGACAGCTGACTCAGGATTCATCAGGTACGTGCATGCTTCCATTCCTTAGAACTGCTGTATTGTACTCCTGTGTTTTATCCTCTAGCAGCAGTCTGATCTCCTTATCATTAGAAGATCGTTACAAGTGCTATTAGATTTTGTGTAGGAATATCTACTGTCTAGGCATTAGTACAGACTTCTAATTCGCACCATACAGTCCACTTTAATATTAACCCTGTTTTGCTACCGTTGTGAAACCCCCCCGTAAACTTAGTTTTACACCCTCTGTGGTGAAGAAAGAAAAGTAGAACCATTTCATAGAATTTCCCACCAGTCTCTTTACCCAGATTGCCTCTTTGGTTGCAGCACAAGCCGCTAAAAATTCAGCCTCGGTTGTTGAAAGGGCAACGCATTGCTGACGCTGACTAGACCATGTTATGGCAGCTCCATTTTTTACTAAAACATAGCCAGTCATTGACCTTCGTGTGCTCTCATCTCGTGCATAGTCTGCATCACTGAAACAAACTATTTTGTTATGCTGAAAAGAAGAATAAGATAAGCCATAGTCTTTAGTTTCTTTCAAGTACTTCATGATCTTCTTTACTGTTTTCCAGTGTGTGTCATCATAGCAATTAAGGTAGCGGCTCACTAGGCTCACAGCATACATTATATCAGGGCGACTGACTATAGCCACATGCATCAATGAACCTACAGCTTCTCTGTATGGAATATTCTTTTCTGTAGCTGCAGTGCTCTTTTCTAGAATTGTGTGAGGATCAACTGGAATACTGGAACAGTTAGCATCTGTCATATTAAATTTTAACAACAGCTGTTCAATATACTTTGTTTGGTGAATAAATACATGTTCATCAGATTTTTCTATCTGTAATCCAACAAAGTTCTTTGGTTGACATGTTTTTATATTAAAATTTAGTTTTAAATCAGAAACCACTTTGTTCAATGCATCATTATCGCTTGAAATTAATAATCCATCATCAACATATAATAACAGGTACACCTTTTTTTCATTTACATATCCTATGTAAACACATCTATCAGCATGACTACCAACAAAGCCAAACTTTTTAAGTACACAGTCAAATTTATTATTCCAGCAGCGTGGTGCTTGCTTTAAACCATATAAGGAGCGATTAAGTTTACACACTTGGTTTGACTGGACCTCTAAACCTTCAGGTGGTGTCATAAAAATGTCTTCATGGATGTCTCCGTACAAAAAGGCAGTTTTTACATCGAATTGGATCATACTGAGATTATGTTGAGCTACTTCAGATAATAATATTCGAACTGAGTCATACCTTACTGTCGGTGAAAAGGTTTCTGTGTAGTCAATGCCTTGTTTTTGTGCACAGCCCTTTGCACATAGTCTAGACTTGTAGAGTGGACCTGATGGCTCGTCTTTGATACGGAAGACCCATTTACTGCCAATTGTCTTCACTCCGGGTGGCTTTTCAACTAAGTTCCAAGTCTTGTTTTGTTCATGGGCTTTTAGTTCATCTTCTATGGACTGTTTCCAATGTGTGGCATTATCCGAGGAGAGGGCTTCGTTGTATGTTTGTGGTACAACCTGTATGTAACTCAGGGCTTTCATTCAGACAAAGATAAGTATTAACATTGCTTTCTAGTTTTAATTGTTTGGATCGTGTTGTTACTTTAGTAGTCAATGGAGAATCAATACTGTTATCTGGAACATATAGTGAGTCATCTTCTGATTGGAATGAGTCATACTCAGAGCCATGTTTTGGTGATGACTCTTCTCCAGTGATATCAATTATTGACACATTAGTATCTGAAGAGACTGAATCAGACAGTGGTAATGTTGCATAATCTCTTTTTACTGAACATTCTAGAAAAACAACATCTCTGCTCATCAACACTTTCCTGTTTTTAGGATTGAGCAATCTATAACCTTTAGTATTTTCATTATATCCAACAAATATCATTTTACTTGCCTTTGAATCTAGCTTCTTTCTTTTTTCTTTTGGGGTATGCACCATAGCCTCACAGCCAAAGACTTTTAAATGTTTCAAGTCTGGTTTGGTCCCCGTCCACAGCTCCTCAGGTGATGCATATGCCAGTGCGCGAGTTGGACATCTGTTTGTTACATAGGCTGCAGTCGACACAGCCTCTGCCCAGTACTGCTTCTTACTCCTCCAAGAGACTGCACCTCCATTGGTCCACAGACATCAGAATGAATTAATTCTAGCGCCGCTTGCGCCCGGGAACCTTCATTTGGGAATGGTTTTCTTGTCTGCTTGCCCTCCAAGCAGGAAACACAAACAATCTTTTCCTTGCTTGTTAGGTTAAGTTCTGAAAGTTTATTAAGATCTGAAAAGTTAAGATGAGCCATGCGCTGATGCCATAAATAATAATCAGTTCCTTTCATGTATGCTTCTGAAGTTGTGTATGCTGAGCTTTGATCAGTATTCAGACGGTACATATTATTTATCAATTTTGCTTCTGCCACTTTTGTGTTTTCTGTGTTTAATATGTTGCACCCTTTTTCATGGAATACTACTTGACCACCATGGTCAATTAGTCTGCTTACAGATATCAGATTTGTGGCAAGCCCTGGTACAAATATAACATTATTAATTTGTATTGTTTCTTGTTTTCCATTTCGGATGACATTTATGTTAGCTTTTCCACAGCTTTCAACCGGTAATGTCATATTGTTGGCCACCTTTATACTTTTCATCGGAGGCGGGCCTTCTTCATAGAGCCAGTCGCGGTGCATTGTCATATGCATAGATGCTCCCGAATCGATGAACCAGCTCAAAGATTCATTATTCTCGGTTGCAGAGAAAACTGCCACGTAGCCAGAATCGGTTGCAGACTTCTTTTTATTCCTGCAATATTTGCTTATGTGGCCATACTTATTGCATGCAAAACATCTCGGACCTTTACCTTTTGCGTCGGGGTTAGGTTTTTGCTTTTGATTGTTTCTCTTAACAAAAAATGCTCCGTTTCCAGTAGTTTTTACTTCCTGCAGTAATTTTGTCTTTACAGAATCGCTTGTAATTGGCACACCGGAACTCTCTAAAGCCATTAGCATGGGTTTGTATTCATTAGGTAATCCAGCGAGAAGTAGTGAACCCAGCCATTCTTCATTAACTTCAAATGAGATATTTCGGAGTTTGTGTGCTGTGCTCATGATGCGATTCACGTATTGTTCAATATCCTGGCAGCTTTCCAGAGTCGTAGTGATCAGGTCTCTTAACAGGCCAACCCTTCTTGTGAGTCCTTTGTCATCAAATGCTCGCGCAAGGTTTTCCCACACATCTTTTGCTGTCTCACATTGTTGCACATGTATGTAGTTGACGGGCTCGATGAGCAGGATTAGCTTTGTTTTCGCCTTTAGATCAAGTTTACTATCGATTACCTTGTCAGCAGTGTCAATGCATTGCCACAGATCCTCGTGTTGGAAATATGTCTGTACAGCAAAACGCCATGTGGCGTAATTTTCACGGCCGGAGAGTTTTTCCAAATTAAAAGCAGAATTAGACATCATATTTGCTTTTAAGGCACTGTCGATAACTTGTGTATAATATGCTGAAATATAAGCCAACGAAGTTTGGCGGCCACGCGGTTGCGGCACGCATTCGGTAATGGCGGCGCATACGACGGCGAAATAAAATACGGCGAAAATTACTTTCATTACGACTCGCGTGATTCTAAATGCATCAGGGGGCACTGGGCCCATAACCTGATGAAATAAAAAAAGGAATAACAATAAACTTTAGTTTTATTTCTTAATTAATTAGGGAGCACATCTACCGCAGGTTAGGAAAATCAAAAGAGAGTTTTTTTTTTTTTTTATAGTGAGGCAACAAATTTCTAACAACAATAATAAAGTTTCGCGTGAGCGTGACACTGCACTGCGCACGTCATCCTTAGACATCCCGTTGTCTAGTAATAAGTTCACTACACTGCGAGATCAAATCATAAAGTCTCATTTGCCCAGTAATTTCACTAACTACAATGCCCTTCAAATCGGAACACAGTAGTGCTTGCACTACTGCTTGGCGGCAGAATAACCGGCAAAGCGGTGGTACCTACCTAGACGAACATTGCAGAAAAGTCCTACCACCAATTCTATCGTTAATGAGCTTAGTACACACAAGCAGACTCATTAGATTTACTTTATTTTAGTTTGCTTCCCTTTCTAATCGGCGCGACGCGTGACCACGCGCGGTGTTCTGTAGCACCACTTTTCTCCTTAGTTACATAATTTTATATAAAGTAAGGTCATCTCTGTCTGTTGCAAATATAACTATTTTCATGCCCTTACACAAGGGCTAGGCAAATAAATTTTTTCTTCAGTTTGCACAACAATGTAAAAGTGGCTAAAGACAGCCCTACTAACCTCACAGTCGTACATAATGTGACAGCTACGATACACTGTAGCCTATCACGTGGTGGCGCTATTTTCAATCTATTCATTAAATCGACAATATCGACTTTGAAATTGAAACTAGGGCTTGAAGGAATTCAGTTTCATATTTTAAATTGGTAACTAGCAATCAATGAATAGCCGTATATTTCACTCATTTGCAGTGTTCGACGTTAGACGGTAGCGTGTGGCCACAAACATCACCATCCGGAAGACGGTAGGCCTATCCGAACAACGCCAATTTGAACGTATAGACGTTCAAAGCTAAATTAGCTAGCCAGGAGTTACTCGATTCTGAAAGAAGCGTTGGATAGGCAATTACAGAAGGAAAATAATTCTAAATAGAAAATATTCTACTTCTAACCTTATTAATGGTTTTACGATGTTTTAGTTTCCTGAGCTTGGGGTAACTGCAGGATTCTATCCCAAGGTATACAGATCATAAGCCAAAGATGTAATTATGTTACCGCTGACTCGTTACTACAAAAACTTTCAATTTTACCAATTTATATAATAACCGAAATAATTGAATACCCTAAACTAAAACATCTGACCAAATAATGTTTGTACAAACCATTGATATTTTGCCAAACGTTCCAACTTGTTATCGATAATTTTTCATGCTTTTCTTATTTTAATTTAGTTATTTACATCTTTTTTATAAGAGGAGTGGCAAACAAGCAGGTTTCCCACCTGATGGTAAGTGGTCACCGCTGCCTATGGGCATCTGCAACACGAGACATCATTAGACATCACAATCATTACGAGCGGTCTTCATTAGCCATTCAGTGGCATTGCGGCTCCGAGGGTGCCGTCAGCTAAGTGGTGTACTGGGATCCCGGGATCTTGGGATCTCGACCGTCAGATCCCGAAGTTATGCTGAAATCTGTGATGTCCTTTGGGTTCTGCAAAAGTGAATTAATAAGAAAATGAGTAGACGTGAAATAAATGTGAAGTGGTTGATACAGCAGCAGTGGTTGAGCTGCGTTTGGTATAACTGTTCTAGCTTTAATAACCTAGTCGGTAGCGTGCCCAGCATCCTGGGCACGCTACCGACTGACTGCTGACTGCCCCGTTAAACTGCAATGCTTATTCGTTATGCCAAATAAATGCCAGCATCTATCACGAGTGAATACCTGTATTGGTATTAGGTGTAACTGCAATGCTGCCAGCATGTTGAGTACGCTACCTACCGGTAGTGGGCTGGAGCACTTGGACTGTCTATTATAGGTCATCGCGGATTTTATACAGTCCATTAGTGTTCTGTGTAGTAGGTAGTATAGCTAGTTTAGTTTAGTTTAGTTTTTAGTATTGTAGTAGTTAGCTTGAGTAATAAAGGTACATTTCCCGTTAAAAAAAAGGTATAACTGCACATAGAAAAACCTAAGAGTGCACAATATTATGTTAAAAAAACACGATCACAATGTCTGAACAATTTCAGTGTGCTCACTTAAAACCCCAAGAAATTGCAATTTGTAAAACACTGACTTGTTTGTTAGCTTTGCGATATTACATCTTTGCCACGTCTCCAAGTAAGTCATCGTAATTGTTTTACTGCCGGCAATAAAGCTTGCGACGCGCGACGTGGTGGTAATCGTGCGATTTGTAAACAACAGTCGTGCGACTATCGCGTCTCCTGTGGGACGCTAAATAAGTCGTGTTGACAATCCCGACCATTGCTGAACAAAAGATAAGTTCTTTTTTTTTCTGATGAATTACCATTCTGAATTTGGATAATATAATATTATGGACTTTTCCTTCAGCTTATAGTCATGTTTTATTTATATAAATGTATTGTTTGATGGTTTAAACGCGATTTTATCTACAAAATATTATTATTTAAATAGACAACGTACCAAACATAGTAGAAAACTATAACCATAAACCAAAAAAATTATTTAACACAGAGTTGGTTCTCTCTTATTAAAAACACTATTTTAGAAATGCAGACTGTTTAAATTTTTAAAAGTACTGAAGACACTCTCATAGAATTTTGATTAGGTAAACATTTGGACTGTCTTTAACGTAGTTCCAATATAAAATCAATTTAATAAAAAGACAATTGCAAAAATAAGATGAAATTTCTTTGCAACAAATGGTTTAAAAAGTAATCGATTTGGAAATGGCTTTCTTTAAAAGACCTGATGGCATGATTTAAAATATGTAATTTTGAAACTAATAAGGGTAAGTAAGCTTGAGTAAGTGTGGGTGGCTCAGTTTTGAAGCCATTAGCGCAAGTAAAATATCAACGTGCCCAACGATCCCACCCTTGCACGCAGGGACGGACTTGGGGATGAGAAATTGAGGATAAAAGATTATTGACGTTACCTACTGTTTCTCTGTTAGATACTTTTATTACAATAAATGGTATTAGTGGACACTGAGGAATTTATAGAGTGGCCACATGCGGACCAAGGACAAATAGGTACAGTTCTGTAGGTAATTATTTATTAGGATATTATAATCATTAGGTACTGGTTCTTCACTTTTATGTACTTACTATCCAATGTGGCTATCGAATACCGAACGCCTAAAACTGCCCGCCCAATCCACCTAATAATAGAACGTATTGGGCGGATTGGGTGGGTAGTTTTAGGCGTTCGGTATTCGTGTCGTGATTTTTGGATGTCCTGTTTTCTCACAACGTTTTCCTTCACCATTGAAAGAGCGAATGCAACACCGTACCTATATAACTTGAAAAGCAATGGCTTTTCAAGTTATATACGGTGTTAGACCAATGGGTCTAGGACCGAGCGGGATTGTAATCAAGGTGCTTTGGTTAGTGGCATACAAGCTACCGCTTAGTCACACTCGCTCTCATAAAACACGATGTCTATAAACTTTCATTGAAAGTGCATTCCGTCGATTGGGGGAACTTTAAGGTATTATTTATTTCAGCCAACAGTAACTTTGCTATAACGATCGATTCATTTAATTTATTTCGTGTTTTCCTTTCTCGATCCGAATCCGTCCCTGACTAGGCCTCCGTAATCTCCCATTCCGTTCTGTGATTACCGTTCCGCTCCGGGACTGTAAACTTTACTCAGATAAGGATTACTACAACGGATGAATTACAAAGTACCGACGATAATGCGCGGCAGATTAATAACAAGTTTGTACCGGGAATACGCAGTATTTCGGTATTGTGTGCTAAGGGATGAGCGTTCATCGAGCTAATGGAATATCTGGTACATTGTAGACCACATTTACGTATTTTTCCGACAGTTTCAGCTTTTAAAAAGTTAATTGGAAGAGGCGGACAATATAGCATCGCATGAACCGCGGATTATTTAGTGCTCTGTGGCATGAACTATATACAATTTAATATAATGCGTTTATAATAGGAGCCATATATGTTTTCATTTACTTCTAAAGTATAAACGATCTAAAATAAAAGCATGCTGATTACAAGATAATGTAAGTCTTACACAAGGGAACACTGTAACTCTTACTTTTGGATTTTTGATTTGATTATTGCGTAGGCTGTTGCCTTAAACTACATATACATATATGCCCGATCTTGTTAATCTTGTTAACCAAAAGAATGATTATACAAAAAAAATGAACATCGGGCGCAGTGAGCGCTCAGTACTCGTTCGCATTGATTCAGAAAAGGGGAAGCATAAACTGTGTCCCGATTGTTAAAATGTCGTTACTCGCGATCGTAATGTTGAGTCACGTACACCGGCTTTATTGTATTTCTGTATCGTTTAACAAGACCCTTTTTGTTAGTAGTCTTAGCGGCTCTGTGATTGGGTGGCTGGATCTCGGATCGGACCAGCTCATTGCGTATAGTTTGGAATATAACAACCACTGGTACTTACCTAATTTAATTACCTTCTAACTGTACGTTTAAACGTTGCATTCGTAGTGAGTTCTTTTTTATCAATATTCTGATGGAATAATAGTCTAAATCTGGTCACAGGTTTAATATTTCTGGCAATTCTTTAAAAAATCATTGTGTTGTATTATTTAAAGCAAAGAATTGAAAAATCTTTTGTATTTATTACTTGTTTGAAGGGATTATGTTCCTTTGTATTTCACTAAACCGTTTCTTAGACTTTATGTTTCTTAAAAATAAAGCGACACTCAAAAGAATAGATAATCTCTGCTTAAGTTTTTTATGCTTCAGCGGTCTATCATGGTCAATGCTCTTTTTTGAACGGGTTTTATTCGTTTGATCTCTACTGACCTTTACAGCGTCATCACATATTACTTAATATGTTATTGCGTCATCTTCGCATAATGCACCAAGCCGTTGAAAAATTGGTAGCAACTAGCTCAAGGCCAGGTCAAGGCTTGAGCCGTTGCCGGGAAAGGAGGATCGAGAAGAATAAGTCCACTGAAAGAATGGTTCCCATGGAAAGTCGCGATCGTTCTACCTAACCTTACGTGGAAAGGTAAGGATAGATACTGCCCACGTAGCAAGTCGTATTGATCTGTGACACCCTGACACCACAAATTTGTTATTTACTGAACTTTATCACTTCCCAAATCATATTAGTTACCAAGAATTCTATGAATGTTGGCTAGTGTTTTTCTAGTTCATGTTAATAAATGACAGGCTTTGGTGATGGAAGTTAGATTATTTAGTTCAGTGATATCTTTGCACGTTCCTTATAAATATAAAGAGGTACATTTCACTCTACTCCTATAACTTAATACAACAAAATCGCGTTGGTTCGTTTGCGGCGTGTCAGGTGTGGACTACGCTCCGAGAGAGTATGTATGCAAACTACGTGCACGGAGGAATGCGACTCCTGAAAATCCTGAAATATTCAGTTTTCCATTTGCCTACAAACGAGTTCTAAGTGCGCAGTATCGTATAGTTTCTTATTATTGCAGAGAAAGATAATGTTTTTTGATTTCACTAGAATTGAAGTTTAATATAATATAATATTGGTCGTGTTCCTTTGTAGAATAATAAAATGCAACCAATTCAACGATTGAACTGTATGTTACATAGAGAGAAATAGTTCATCAGAATGTTCAGTAGTCTCCTATTACCCAGTACCGTTATTTTCTTAGGAGTCAATACGGAATCTTTTCTATCTGTATCACGGGGGTGATCACGTAACTTTGATTGCAATGCAACAGGATAAATTTCATTCCAAATTTGAGATTTTCTAGTAACTATGCACATAAACTGCGTATTGAAACTGTCAAATCCATACAAATTATTGTTTCTATCGGTTTCAATCTAGTTACATGATATATCAACTAGGATAAAATCGGTAACCGAGGTAAAAACTAATAGAATGTATATGCAAAAAAATTATTGGTGAATTTGTCTGTCTGTCAATATAAAAATCAAACACGTTAAAAAGTACTCGATGAATTTTTGTGTGTATTATTTGGGATTTTGCACCTATGTTGGAAAAGTAAGAAAAGTAAGGATAAAAAAGGAAGAGATGGGAAAAGTGACAAAAAGAGCTCATTTCCAATTACACTTAATTGTTGGTCATTTGGTATTGTTTATTTCGCCTATACAAACACTTAACAGGTATGTTTCTGCTGATAAAGTTTATTACATGGTTAATTCAGTAAGCATTACCTACAATTAAGTGGTAGGTACATACGAGTACTCGTGATACAGTAACTACTGCTATCTTGGGTTGTGATCGAGATAAAGCCATCACCTTTATAAATTGTTAAGCACTTACAGACCCGACTCGAATAGTGATTCAGTTGTTGTAACGACGGTCTGACTCTAATAAAAAGAAATCGACGAAAAGTATGAATATTTATCACTCTCGGCTGATTTGTTAAAAGCCGAATATTTTTAAAATCCATTCCCATTTCTCTCGATTGATAAAAAAGTTATCGAAGAGAGATAAGATGGCGCCGCGCGATTGACTCGACGTGGCGACGCCGAATGCATTCAAATTAGTGAATTTCACAGAAAAAATTGCTGCAAACATGCGGGGAATATTCAGGCGAAATTAACGAATATTCCGCAAAAAGAGCCTACGCTGATGTAATAAATTTCATTAAATGACATAGGGGTTGAAAATAATGGATGGTATTAAAGCATTATCCGTCAATGTGGAAAATATTACGTATCGGGGATTGAGAAATATTGGACCTTATAAATTTAAATGAGATGAAGAGAGGAAATAAATTGATTGCTCCATCAAAGCTGAGGGTCCTTCTATCTTCTCTGACCGTTTAGTCAGTAAAAAGGGCGCTTAAATATGCATTTTATTTATGACAATTGAATCAGCATTTTAACAAACTTCTAATTTGTGATTAGGAATTCATACAACTTCCAATAATAAAAAGGAACCATTTAAAAAAGACGTACACATATAAAAAACCAAATTACAGCGATACCTTCCCATTTCGAAGCCAAGAAACAAACCAGTGTACATCAAGCCTCCACGTCAGCTTCCCTCCACGTCCCATCAACAAGTGAAGAGACAAACGATTGACAAAACGCCTCATCTTCACAAACAGAGGACAACGCCTCGAATTTCTCCTCGAAGTGCTTACCTTAAGAGGATTACCGAGGAGAGGGGGAGGTTTACCGAGAAATTCGCGGCACCAGTAATTTATCTCAGTAATGGCTCGGGCCGTTTTCTCCGCCTTTTTTGGATCTCGAGGAAATCAAGGGCAGACGGCACGAATTTTAAACTGGCGCGAGTTTTCCCAGGACATTAATTTATGGAAAACATCAGTGATTTAGTGCTAAGTGATTCTACTGAGCGCGGACTACGTAGTAGAGGGTGGCTGTACTTATTAAGTAAATATTATTATGTTCAACTGGCCGCACCCCATGGGTTCACCACAGAATAACTCATAGTACTAACGTAGTTTTACTCCAAAATAAATAGTAAAAGTGTTGAATTAAAAGTAAATCCGTTTCAGTGCTAAGTGGTAACAAACATACATACATTCATTTTATATCGGTACACACAAACATTCACACTAATAATATTTAGAGTAGGATAGGGCCTGCCCCCTGTCCTACTCTAAATAACTAAGAGTAGGTTTTTTGATCCGTAGTTAAGGTAACCAATGGTTAAAACTCTAACAAATATTAACCATTGGTTACCGTAACTACGAATCAAAAATTCACCCCTAAAAAGAGATTTATTTTTATTTCTTACGAGGCAGAAATGTTTTTATATCTGAAAATTTGAAACATCAGTCAAATTGCAATTTAAACCGCGTGGGGTTATAAATAAATACTTAGCAATCATTTTCAGTGCATCTTTACTTCCGTAGTTAATAACTAAACGAATAACGACTTAACTCTAGAGGTTTTTTTCTAAATATATACAGGGTCGTCTCCTCGGAGACTGGTTAAAGTATAAACCGGAGAGTATTAGGAGCATTAAACCGAGCTTAATGCAGATATGCTAATAATATTTTATATTCCATAGTTTAACTTTCTTTGTCTTTCCGTTAACGACTCCGTTACCCTTTCGCTTCGGGGTATAATAAAATGTTCGGATTTAATGACGGAGATGTTCTATTATATATTCATAGCTCCATCTCTCAGATATAGTTATAAATTAGTTATAAATTAGTTATAATTTAGTTATAATTTACTAGGTAGTAACTTAGATCATACAGGTAGATTCGCATGCGTTTAGATTTGTATCGATAAAAATTAAAAATCGATTCTCTGGTCGGTCTCCTCACTACCGTCACAGCTCTTCCCTATAACGCCATTCTTTTTTCATGCGAGGTAGAATACGCACGCGTCTCAAAATATTTCATCGCAAATTATTTTATCATGTCGAAACGAAGAAAGGAAGAAAATCAAGAAAAACTTGAGAAAACGAAGAAATCAGCATCATTGCGGCGTCGCGTCGTTAGTAGGTATACCTACTCCGATTCAAATCAGGAACTGAGATCGAAAAAAAATGAAGGTCAGTACCTACATACCTTGTCATTTTCATAAGAATTCCTAAACTGATATAAGCATCTCGTAAGTCTGCGTGGAGGATTAACTGCGGGTTATCACGAAAGCCAGACAGGATGCTAAAAAACCTGGCGGTTGACTGCGGGTCATACGCGACGGTTATAATAAAAAGAGTATAATACACTTACTTACCTTGTCATTTTCATAAGTATTCCTAAACTCATATAAGCATCTTTAAATCTGCCGGGAGGATTAACTGCGAGTTAATCACGAAGGCTAAAAAACCTGGAGGTTGACTGCGAGTCATACACGAAGGTTGTAATAAAAAGAGTATAATGATACCTTCTTACCTTGTCATCTTCATAAGTATTCCTAAACTCATATAAGCATCTTTAAGTCTGCCGGGAGGATTAACTGCGGGTTAATCACGAAGGCTAAAAAACCTGGAGGTTGACTGCGAGTCACACACGAAGGTTGTAATAAAAAGAGTATAATATACCTTCTCACCTTGTCATTTTCATAAGTATTCCTATCCTAAACTCATATAAGAACCTTTAAGTCTGCCGGGAGGATTAACTGCGGGTTAATCACGAAGGCTAAAAAACCTGGAGGTTGACTGCGAGTCATACACGAATGTAACAAAAAATGAGCATAGAAGGCTATATCTGGCTTAGTTCAAGCGAGTTTATTACAATATTTTTCTACATTACTTGATAATAATTTATTTCCCCACCCACATTTTTTTTCTGAAATATAAATCACTTTACCCGCATAGGTACTACCTACCTATATTTAGAAATTAAATCCCCAATTCATGTCGAGTCGGTAGACAATAATTGGATATAATACCCCTTGCATAATATAATGCATATAAGTGTGTATGAATCTACAGAGAGTAACCCCTATGCATTGACGTTAAATAGCGCTGTCGTGCAACGGCTGATACAAGTTCATAATTTGATTCGGAAATAAGTACCTACTTATGTTTAACGCTAGGAGTCTCGACCGAAGACGTCTGAATTTTTAGTGACAATCTTAATATGAAATCGACATATAGACCAACGTTGGTTTCCGTTTTTGAAAACGCTTCATGAAAGAAGTACCCAGAAGATACAATTGTAGTCTTTTAAAGGCACTGCAGCGGTCTCGCAGGAAATTCGAACTAGAAATAACGAGATCGAAGTAAGGCAAAGCCAAGCATATCAGCCATTTGTAACGATAGGTATGTCGACACTCAGCAGTGACTGGAATAAGGTCGAAGCTATCAAATCTCTGTGTAAGGGCTGTAGAACCCAAGTGGGCCTCAACCATTAATAATAGGACTGGACCAGTCCTCCTCCTCGATACCCCTAGTCTCTGAATGTGGGAGGCAGGAATGTATAACCCTATCAGAAAGAGACCTACGCCCTAAGAGCTAGTAGAAATTTTAAGAAAGTATGCGTCGTCAGAACTATTTACCCTCCTCCACAAGCGTCAAAGGTCAAAGCAGACAGCCAAATGCAGAGGTATTTCATACTGGTACCTGCAGGCAAGGCAGGTTACACTATTTCAAACCATCACTAAAAATAACTTTATAGTAAATGGATACCGTATAATACATATTATTATAACTGACGTACCAATGAAGGCATACCGCCTTCACATATTTCTTTCCTTCTCAGAGCGGGAAAAGCTACATAAAACTTACAGTTATAATCTACTCGAGAATATTGGCTATATCTGCTTACAATAGGTTACTAATACACCACGTTGTGATACTTTAGTATTGCCTAATCAATTTTATCTAAGCTAAAAGCTAAAGGCGAAGCATAAAGCTAAAATTGGATAATTTTCCAGCGGCGAAAAGCTGCAACTAGATGTAACAGCGCAAGCCGAACAATGTGAAATGGCGGAATGCCAATGGATTACGCCCTCAAGGTTCCACAGTTCACACCTATTGCCTAAAGATTCATATTAAATTTTAAATCGATACTTATATCGAGTCTTATATTATTATTATTATACATTCCTAATTAATTATTTGGCGTAAAATGTAATAATTAAAGTACTTCATATAAAACATACAAAACAAAATCCCTAAGTCAAAACTTTACCGCCACCATCTTACAGGTCAATGTAACATGTCCCTTTGAAAGCACATGAAGCTGCAATTACTAGACGAATTTCAATGAAATCTGCCAAGTTATGCCTACCTGATGTTTTAATGAACAGCCAAGTACAGGTTGCAGAAAGCAACAAGGAAGCAATGTTTATGTATTTTGCGAATATTATTTTTTCGTATCGGTATTTTTAAAATAATCTAAAAACCATTAAATATCGTGAAGAAATATTTCAATATCTTGAAAAAGTGTGAACTTATATGATATAATCTTTGTGCATAATAGTGTGCTTTGTTGTTTGTTGTTCTGAAACAATTTTACCCCGAATGAAACTAGATGGTGTTGTACGCGCTTAAAATACTCAAGGTGTCGTGCAATGGACACGGGTATTATTATGGGAGATGGATGACTTACAACCTTATTTCGTTTTTGTTATTTCTGTATCCACAGATTACAGAAAAAACAACTGATCTCTTAGTCGTTAAGTTGATGGTACTGTACTAACTTGAAAATTTATTAATAGTGAGTTATTTTGTTGTGTACATAGTGTACTTATCATTTTATTAATTACACCATACACTGCATAAAAATTGCCTGCTACGAAGATCAAGCCACTGTTTACACTATTGAAGAGAAGAGAGATGATCCTAACCGTTAGGCAGAGTTAGGACGTAGAACTAATTAACCTGAGCGAGGCCGTCAACTTATATTTTAACGAACTTGTAAAAAATAATGAAAAATCAAGATGGTCAACCCCTAAAGGTACTGAATTAAGCGCCTTGCGCACGAGTATTTCAAATGATCGTTGGTAACAAAGTTCGGACAATCTAGTATAAATCCATAAATCCTTTTGCATCTCACGATAGAGACCGGATCTAGATCTAGTCTATCGTTATTTATTAAAAAAAAAAAAAAAAAACCCGTTGATGTGTTTACGATACATTGGCACTATTACTATTTTAATTGGCTATCTCCATTCCCATTGATACTTATGGGATTTAAAAAAAAAAAAAAAAAAAAAAATTTTGCGTGCAATCAGCTTGAATTTTAGTTCTCCATTCTTTGCAACCATGATTGGCTCAATTATGCTGGAAATACTGTTTAAGCAATAGTTGTAATTTTTTAAGATTCTGAGAGCACTTCAGTTTTTTATTTTTGGTTTTAATGGAAAATTGCAAATAAGGAGCATCGTAATATAACTTTTTAAATATCTATCGCCCGACTACTTCTTTATAAATGGGCAAGAAAATCAGCGCCGATGAGTATCGCGCTTGCTAAAGAGCATTTAGAAATAGACCAAGCATCACTCACATACACGGATCCCTCAAACAGCCTTTGGCCTCTACTTCATGTTATTATTTATTTATAGTTATTATCCACGCAGTAATAATTTGTTCTTGGACAAAATTACAAAACTTGTCATCTTCATTGATTTGGGCATTGCTCACCATGTGTACAAACCCTTTCTCTATTAAAGGTTAATGACAATAATATTATTGTGACTTCGCAAAATCTTAATATAAACTATAAATATTTGTATAATTATTATACCTTAAATAAATGTAACCGACTGTTACTCACGAATAGTGTGTCGATTTCTCGACCAGGTTTCGAGCATATCCGATGCTCTTCTTCAGGAGGCCAGTTCACGCAGCGAGATCGCGGCGGTGACATATATACATACATATTTATTTAAAATGAATCACACTCATGAAAATTTTAATACTAAAATTATCACACCTCATTAAAAATGTCAGCCCCAGGTCATAAGCAACCGATTCTGCTATTATTTCATGAAAAATCTAATATTTGAGCAGCCAAATGCTTGGAACATCACCTACTTTTCGGTACAGGCTTATAAATTTGACAGCCTAACTCATAAACGCCCTCACAGAATATGCCAAGGAACAAACCATTAGCCGATAAATAAAAGACGTTTTAGCAGCGAGTAGGATCAACGTGATTACATTCATCAGTGCCCACTGCCCACACGTGGGACTCGCTCAACGGGCGCGAAAACATAATCATGGCATTCCTGTAAATTGTACCCATAAAGTAGCTAGCTGGTTGGACACCAAACTTACAAGCTTATTAGCCAGTAAGTTTTATAGTGGTGCAATCATTGTCGAAATATTACTAGGCCATTACTAAAACCTATGGCTTACTAAAACTTATAATAATGTGCTATTTGTAAAAGATGATTATACATTATCTACTTTCTTTTTTATAACATTCTAAAATATTTTAAATTGATTACTTATACATGAAATATCTTCGTTTTCATTTGTAATATACATATATTTTGAAATACTATTATTGGTGCCCGTGGCACTTACATTTTGCAGACGACACTCATTAACATAAAAGAATACTTGCTTATTTACCAAAAACTATTTGTCTCTGAACATCTACCTAGTAAATTATAACTAAATTATAACTAATTTATAACTAATTTATAACTAATTTATAACTATATCTGAGAGATGGAGCTATGAATATATAATAGATGATCAAACGAACTTCTCAAGCGAAGTTCGATCATTATTATATGAATAGCTCCATCCGAAGATATAGGAACCCTTCCCTCCACTACCCCATACATAAGCAAAAGTTTTTGGATAATATCTCTAAAAGAATGGCGTTATAGGGAAGGGCTGTGACGGTAGTGAGGAGACCGACCAGAGAATCGATTTTTAATTTTTATCGATACAAATCTAAACGCATGCGAATCTACCTGTATGATCTAAGTTACTACCTAGTAAATTATAACTAAATTATAACTAATTTATAACTATATCTTCGGATGGAGCTATTCATATAATAATGATCGAACTTCGCTTGAGAAGTTCGTTTGATCATCTATTATAATCGAAATGGTGTCCTTGTATGTCTGTCTTGTTAATATTTCTTTATTCTTTATGGATGATTTTTATTACAATATGGGAAATAGCTTCATTAAATGAAAATGTCACAATGCGCGTATTTTTGATCTATGTATTATTAAATTAAATATAAAAGATAAAAACTAATGTGCCACCTAAAAAGTGGTTAGTTCAAAAGTCCCTGTCAAGTGGAAGAAATGTCAGAGGCCTTTTTAGTGTCTAATAATTCTATATTATATTATTTCACTCATTATTAATCCCCATCTTTAAGCTACCACAATTTAAAAATTAAACGTTGTCTGTCTGTTTGTTTGTGTAGGTTTCACACTAAAACGTCCGATTTAATTTTTCTGTAATTTTACTCAAATACTGCGGACACCAAGCTGAACAAAAGGTATATATATATACTACTTTTCTTCTTCTTCGTCCTTTTGCCTTTTCCCATTTGTTATTAGGGTCGGCTCCCAATCTAACCTGTAGCGGCGAGCTAACAGAATTATACGAGCAACCGCCATCTGACCTCGCAACCTATAAGGAACCAGTAACAGGGATGGTCAGATCAGGCGTCAGATTGTATCAGGCGTCTGACTACCCGTAACGATTGCCATAGATGTTCTTATGACAACCGAGACCGACGGCTTAATGATAATAGGATCATTAAATATTTGTTAACAAACAAAAAGTATCTAAGTATTCGTATCAGTTATTTGGTTTCCATATTTGGGGCTAGATGGCGTTGTGTGACATATCCACACATATTTATTTATTTCATCTTTTCCCACCCGCTGCGCCCACACTGTCTGTTACAGTTACTTCCGGCCAAGGCAGTAGTACGTACTAAGCGTAGTAGTGTGCCGTCACTCGTCGTCAGCCGGTTCGGTGCCGAAGTACCGATCTCCGAAGTTGCCTATTCCTGGTAGTACGTAGAACTTCTCGTCATCATTGGTGTTCTTCCGCCATTTTTAGCGGGTCAGGGCCTCGGGCATTTCGCCCCTTGCCCGGGCCTATACTCCAGGGGTAACTACCCCTGGGTCATCGTTCCGCGGCTGGCCACCTGTTGTAGGGGCCACTCTCCGCTTCAAAGGCCTTTATTTCACTCTGCTTCGGTTTATTACTATATTGGTCTCGATTGCTCTGGTGACAAGAGGTCCCTCGGCAACCTCCTCCTGCATTCCTCAGGTGGTCTGGTGTGAAGTGGGGCAATGTTCCGGAGGTGCTCGTGGCGACCATTGTCGGCGCGGTGGAACATGTTCCTCGCCAGACGGACCACAAACTCCTCCACGGGTTCTGCCTTGAGGTCGCGAGCTATTACCTCGTTACGCACATGCCTACCAGCATTGGCACACATGCGTAGGGCGATGTTTTGGACTGCTTGGATCCTGATCCTATCGATGTTGCTGGTCAAGCGAACTTCTCGTTGATTTCCGGATCTAGGGCCGATGTTACTATCTTTACCTGTGGGAAAGCGTACGCGATGGAGTGCACGCTGATCTCGGCCATGAGCAGCGAACCGAGCGAGATGTGGCGCTCGGGCACGTCGTGGTCGAGCAGCACGCGGGTGGCCATGATGGACGCCGCTCCCGTCGCCACCGTCACGTCCATCAGTATCACGTGGTAGTCCTTTATGTCTGTATATACTACTTTTCATCCGGGAAAAATAAGACCTTCAGCGAAAATACGCGTAAACTGTAAGTGAAATTGAGGGCGTAGGTGTCTAATTAACTTTAAAATGAAAGTAATACAGCCAAGGTCGGCTCCCCATTAGGTGAACCGATGGCTTGGTTAAAACCGCGGGGAGCCGATGGATGCAGGAGACAAACAGCCGCTCAAAGTGACGCACTGTGAGGCCTATGTTCAGTATTGGATGTCTTCAGGTTGTTGATGATGATGAAGGCAATAAGGGTTTTGTATAAAAAATGGAATAACATTGCCGTTGCATATGTAGTTATAATACAGTCGCGAATTAGACTCTTAAGCCATCATCGCCATAAAACTAAATAACCTAAGAATAAGTATATAATCAAGCTGGCTATGTGCGAGCTGTAGGACCTAAATCATATTGGTACGAGCCAGGCTTTAGAGTAAACCCGTACAAGACTCGACAGCCGCTGGTCCAACATCAGGGCTGCAGCGAGTTTATTAACTTTTGGATCAGGTCATCAAATATTTGGTGAATCTCTTTCGAACTCGAAAATTCGAATTTTGAACTTCGAATCGTTTTTGAACTTATCAATATTTTAAGAAAAAGTGTAAAATTGAAAAAAGATAGTTAAGTTGTCATTTACAGAAACATTACATTTTAGTTATTATCATGTCTGATTGAATTTTTGATATGGTACAGTTTTTTTTTAATGATACTATTGACAGAAAAAAAGCAGCTTTGCATTTAGATGTATTCTTTTGTTTAAAAGAAAAACTGTATATATATTGTTGTAGGTATTGTTGTATATTGATAGGTATTTATCTAGTCGTCAGTTTTCTTTTAATAATTAATATTTATTAAATAAGGGGTACATCACGCACGATACGTAGGTACCTAGACCATTACCGGCTCAGCCGACATTACCAATTACACATCTCTCATAACTTAAACCACACGAAAAAAGATGTCTCTTCATTTTACACCAAAAATAAAATCTTTTTCCAGGGATTAGAAAGCACCGGAGTCCCGCGCAGGCGAGCGGGCACCGGTCCTGGGGGCACCGGGCCACCAGACCCGCTATAATTTATCTCACTAATGGTTTTAAACCTGACATCTGCCCTTTTAGGGAACCATGAACGGCCAACGGTTTATTTTCTTGGCGGGGAAAAGTGCATTTTTTCCGCCAGCGTTATTTTGTTTATGATGTTTATCGCTTAAATTGTTTTTGGAGGCAAATGAAGCGACTTTATATTGAAGGGGCATTGCTGGGGCGTCTCTGAACTGCGGTGGATGTAATACAACGGGAGATTGGTGTTACACTTTATGATACCTTTTGGGATACATTTGTGATTAAGTAACTGAAATTTTCACTCTGAATATAATAGATTACTGGCTATTTTTTACTTGTGTTAAAAGTCATTGAATTCAAGTAAGAGGTTAAACCATCACTACATTGTTTTCTAAACAGTACTTACATATTATTATACAAAAAAAAACCTTTACTTTTTCATTTGCTTTCTTGCCACTATCATGCTTCAGAGTTTTGTTTATTTTTTATACCATAAGCTGTGCTGTTTAGATTACTGCAGGATTTCATTTTATTGACGTCTACACTCAGCGTGACTCAACTTATACCAAACACTTGCATTTTCATAATCCAGCAATCCGGTTGCATGCGATAAGCGGGTGTGGTGATACGCAGATACGACAATCCGTCAGCCCGTGACGATACGCCAACCGAGCGATACGCCAAACCGTTGGTATGGCTGCAGTCTCCTTTATCTAAACTAAGCTGAGCTGGTTGTACAGCAGGGTAAGTTGGTTGTCCTTACTGTGTGTTGAAGATTATAGTAGTTGGGTTGTGTCTACTTTTCATAATCTGCTAACATCGATGTCAACTGTCAAAACAAAATGTGTCTGCTATTATCATTTATGACGGAGGCTTTTTCATAAGTATATTAAAATGTGGTTATGCATATTTATAATAGATATTGAAAATTACAAATTTATTAATCCAAAGAAATGCCTTAATTGAATTTTATTTGAAAGCGGAATTTAGTAACACTTACCACATTGACCACTTCAGCGAGATTCTAGTATTAAAAGCGACGCCCGAAAATTTCGCCACCTGCCTCATCTTCATACCTCAGTTAATTACAAGGAATCAGCAAAAACTAAGCTCCAACTAAGGGCCAGCGAAATTATAATTAGCAAAAACTCCGGCTCCGGATTAGATGGAGCTGACTCCGGAATTCGGTTAAGAAGCTGGGAAATTGGCAAAGTTGGCAAGATGGCGGCTTGGTACCTGGCGGCTTGGTACCTGGCCGCTTGGTACCTGGCCGCTTGGTACCTTGTCTCGAGGTAGCCTCGCTTATCCCTCGGCTAATGCTTCAGCGGATAGTACACCTACCTTTCTTATTAGGATTACTCAAAGTAGCTTACTTTTATAAAATGTTATTAGAGTTAACGTTACTGTCGCCTGTCGGCTTAGGATTTGGCCAAATACTAGATATAGATGAATTTTACAATTTTGTGTGTTAGAAAATCTCACGAATGTAAAAAAACGTAATTAGAATTCTCTGGAATATTATTTATCGCAACTGCATTGCACAAGCTCGTTAAATATTTCTCTCTCCGATGACCCAACACAACAAAGGCAACCAACTACAGCGTGTTTCTTTTTTCTCGCAATTATTAAATTTCCCGCGCAGGTAGTGGGCGGTACAAAGAGCGGAGTATGTAATATGAGTTTTTCTTTAAAATATAACGCACAAGGGAAAAAAGTAAAAAATTGTCGAGGACCGTCCGCGCGTTATAAATGGCCGGTAATTAGGACACACGCCGCCGGTTATCGGCCAGGGCGCACTGGGAAACGATCACCGGTAATTTTACTTAAAGGTTTTTTTGTTTTCCCATTTAGGTAAATAAGCTGTTAGTTTCAATTTTCTTTCTTGTATAATTTCTTTAGCAGCATAATATAAATTGTTTCTGTAAGCTGTCTAAAAATGCTTCTGCTTTTGCGTTTTTCGCCACGTCTCCCGAAATCAATTGGAGTTATTTTATTATAATTCTAACAGACGCTTGACGTATTAGTAAGCTCAAAGTCGCGCAGCGAGCTATGTGCAGAGCTATTCTCGGAGTTTCCTTGCGAGATAAGATCCGAAATGAGGAAATCCGCAAGAGAACTAAAGTCACAGATTATATAGCTTTTAGAATTAGCAAGTTGAAGTGGCAGTGGGCAGACCACATCGCTCGTAGAACTAACAACCAATGGGGAAGAAAGGTTCTCGAGTGGTGACCATGAACCGGAAGACGCAGCGTAGGCTGGCCCCCCACTAGATGGACCGACGACCAGGTCAGAACCGTGGGGAGCTGATGGATGCAGGAGGCAAGCAGCCGCTCAAAATGGCGCTCTATGGGGGAGACCTATGTTCAGCAGTGGACGTCTTCAGGTTGATGATGATGAACAGATGCTTTCCCACTCACCACCAAAACCAATCACCACCCGCGACACCAAGTACACCTCAGCCCTTATAGTAAGTTAGTACTCTCTAGTGTTCCACCGTGTTATCTGGTTAAAGCGAGTCCGAGCGACTTTTTGCGGATATTATCCTTTTAGCACCGCGGCCTATTATAACAAACGTTAGGCAAAAACTGCGCAGCCTTAAATTGTGGAAAGCTCACCTTTAAAATGTAGACTTTTTCACCTGCGGCGGAGACTGGCGGGCAAACGTTGGAAACATAAGCATCATTTGATAAATTAGTTTAAGCACCGGTTTGCACGCAGTGCTCTCATATAGTTCAAAACTCGATACCTACTTAAATCGGAAGGAGAAACAGATTTGTATATTCATGTTGAATTGAATTGAATTTTAGTTAGTGGCTACTGCGGCACTTTCACCATAACTTAGCCAATGGTATAAAATATGTTTTATTCCAGAAAGGTCACACCTTGAACATAAAAAGTGTGGATATGTAAATAGTCTAAGCAATTGCAATTATATCATAGTAATTTGTTATAATGGTTATTTTGAGTCGATTTTGTTAGAAAGTCTCGAAAGGTGAAAATGTCGATATGCCAAGTATGTATAGTAACAATATCTTAGCCATTGACATCATAGATGTTATTCCATGATAATAACAACGTTCAATTAAAACTTAAATATTGCAGTATATCAACAAATAGGTACCTACAGCATTTTAATACATGCAAATTGTGCAAAACAAACATTCTACAACAAAAAAGTAAGTGGCTTACAACCGATACGACACTGTTCCGTTCCCCAAACTTCCCTTAATTTTGTGCAACAAAAACAAATATACAGCTTCAAAGTTTTATCTTAATCTGCGAAGCCCAGCCGTGTACCGGCGCTATCAAAACGAGGAGATAAACATAAATGCAGATCCGACGCGGCCGTATTATGAATATTGCATCTCCTTGCGTTCGCGCGACCGCTACTACCGAGAGGGCAAATCCTCAGCCAAAAGGCCAAAAGCCAAATGAAAATTTAATCTGAAATGATCGCGGCGCTAACACCAGCGGTAGTGCGGAATTTATTCATACGGCCACTGCAGCGACGTGGTAATAAGTAAAAACTAACAAAGAGCCGAGAGAAATATGAGTAGAGTGCGCCATTAAAACAATAAATGTCCGCCGAACAAAAACCCCGTGGACGCGCCTCGCCCGTCGCGCTGCCTCGCTGCCTTGGTACTTCGCCGCTTATTCTGATCCACATACTGGCCTTGGATTGTACTAATTTAGCCGTCCAAATAAATTACGTAAATGATTATTTTTTTTATTTTGCTCTGGAAATGCAGAGTGTAGCCAGGGGGCTTACTGAAGTCTATACTGCGTAATTATGTCGATCTACCTTGAACACATTCCTAATTTGTATAATTTATTTATTTATTTTATTTTATTTATTTATTTATTTATTTATTTATTTATTTATTTGTTCACATAAAAATAAAAACACAGAAATTATACAACTAATAATATTATGTACAAAAGTAGTTTTTAACTAAAATAATGCTGAACCCTGAATCCCACACTAGGACAACCTGTGTCGTGAGATTCAGTTTCTTCCTTAATATAGGGTAGGTGGTTAATTTATGTTTCTGAGCAGACTAATAATATTTATTAAACACTAAAGTATGTATATATATTGAGGTAGGTATCTAATGTTCATTATTGCGCTGATAGCTACTTTCTCTTATAATAAATGGATACGTGGAGTCCTTGAACAAATGGGTTAGTTAGGTACTGAGTGAGCTTGCATCAACGAACGGGAGATAATGTCAGCATCAACACCCAGTAGGCAAACCTATAATAAATACTACTTTCTATGAACACGAGTGACGCCCGAATAGTAGTGCATTATGTTAAATGAGTGTCATTATTTAACCCACATTGATGCAAGAATTCGTGACTACATACAGGGACAAAGAGATGATATTGTTGGTTGTAGGTAGGCTATAATTATAAAAAAGTGTGTAAATATAAATATAATATAATAAAAATAATCACTGGAAGACAAGAGCTGAAGATCGTGCTCGGTGGCGGGCTTTAGGAGAGGCCAGTCCAGCAGTGGACTAGAGTGGGCTGATGATGATGATGAATGAAAATTATAATGTTTGTAGAGACCTCGATGATTATAGTAACTAACCATAAACAGTGGCTAAACTCTCTGATAATACCTACCTAATCAACGCAGCACCTAAACGGCTGCGTGTAAAAACACGATACTTATAGATAAGTAGAAGTACCAGCTATTTAGGTGTGATCTTTTATGGCCGAGGTTTTCCAATATTATAAATGGTAGTTAAGTATAGTATTGAAGAAATTACGTGGCTGATGCCGCGGGATATTGTTTCCGCATTCGTAACGTAATGCTTATAATATAGAAACTAGCAAGTTTAGATTTTATAGACCGTACATGGCGTCTTTTTTGCACTAATTGTTCTTTCAAAACACATTAAATATTTCGTATTATTTTCAGTGCAGAATAAGGTCTCCTACACACGAGGCGAGTAGGTACCCTCGAGGCGCAATGTTTAAGTAACGCTTTGCGCGTAGGTACACACTTGTTTCTTTTATTGCGAGCTCACGCCCCGTTTGTTCCCGGCGCGCGGCGGTTGTTTGCGCGTTTTTAATGCGAATTAAGATTTCATTGTTTTACTATTTTCGTGTTAACATACCTACCGACCGAGCAAGGTTTAGTTTCATAGATCTTGTATTTGTTTTTTTTTGTTTTAGATGAATAATATCAAAAAGTAATAACCTTTATCTGTGTATATGGTTGTAATCAAGTTGGATGCTTGCACGCACTAATATGTAATAGTCGAGACCATACCAGACCATCCCCGCGACCCAAAGACCACGATAGCTGAGTGCTAACCTTGCACGCCTTTGCTGCCGCACGGGATCGGAATACGGTAGATCGTCCGCTATGGACCCGCCTGGCCATGATAACTATCCAGTAAGACTTATAAGTTTTAAAAATATTTCATGAATCATTCATTCAATTTTTTTATTTTTTTTTTCATTTTTTTTTCTTTTTTCATTATTTTTTCATTTGAAATATTTCATCTAAATAAATCAAACAAATTGTAACGTCAGGTCTAACCACTTGCCCACTAGAGAAAGAAGGAGTAGATAGTTAACTAGGTATACAAAGAAATACTTAGGTTACATAAATAAAAATTTATCTTCACGTTTTCACAAAGAACGTATACAAATAGAATCATTCCAAATTTTCCACATATTTTTCTTGCCTAATTATTAGTACTACAAATATGACATAGGTATTTAGACTCTCGTATTCACCTAATAATTCTTTTTACATCACTACATCAATAAGCTTTTTGATATAAATAAACAACATTCATTAAAAGGTAATGGAATCATAAAAATTCCACGAGGACCTCACATAAAAGTATGAAACGTCTGTGAGTGGAAACGGGTACCTTTATACTGATATATATTATTGTATAGGTATAACGAAATAGAGAAAATACTTATATTGAGCCATTGATATGAATTACTTCAGAATATTCATTTTCAGTCATGACCAACATAAAAAATCTTATAGGTGCATATCGTCGATTTTATGGATGGTGCACCTGACTTATTTGAATCTAAATTGTACGCTCAAATTGGAAATGTGGTGACATTGTCAGAGGTAAGCAACCTTTGATGCTCCCATATTAATTTATATTAACTGTATTACCTATAGAATACTATAGATCATGTATAATGCCCATGTTCCACCTAAACCGGTAATTGTTGGGAACGATACTCTCGAAGTTGTCAACAAATCCAACCCGGCTGGGCGGCGTTCGGGAAGTTGTCATTTCTCATTACCTACCACCAACTATCTATCTCACCTATCTTTTCGTCCAAAATACCGCAGAGCCTAAAAACAAAGGTTTTCAATCAGTATGTGTTGCCAGTGATAACTTATGTAACTGAAACATAGTCTCTTACTGTTGGCCTCATTAGTAAGCTTAAAGTCGCGTAGCAAGCTATGCTCGGTGTTTATCTGCGAGATAAGATCCGGAATGAGGAGATCTGCAGGAGAACTAAAGTGACCAATATAGCTCTTAGAATTAAAAAAGATGAAATGGCAATGGGCAGGCCACATCGCTCGTAGAACTGATGACAACCGATAGGGGAGAAAGGTTCTCGAGTGGTGACCACGAACCGGAAGACGTTGCGTAGGCAGGCCCCCCACTAGGTGGACTGACGATCTGGTAAAAACCGCGGGGAGCCGATTGATGCAGAAGGCGAGCAGCTGCTCAACGTGGCGCTCTGTGGGGAAGGCCTACGTTTAGCAGTCGACGTCTTCAGGCTGTTGATGATGATGACTAAAATAGATCTGGTAACTGATGCGCATTTACACGCGTTTTTTCATACAAACATCATTCTAAATTACATGAATCCAGGCCCTCAGCTTATACATTCTGCATTGATCGTACCTGTCAATCAGTCAGACATTTTCATTTAAGAATATCACATATGTATCAGCACTATATTGTCACCTATCCTGGCTGGAGTATTATTGCATAACTTTACCGACCTTTTAAGAATGTTCAAACTACACTATAATTATAGCTTTGCAATACAATAAATTTGTTTTGTTCCTATCAATTTATAAGCAAATGTTAACTTTTACATGTATAATTGAATTAACCAATCCAATAGTCACGGGCCACGCGGATGCCAAATAACGAGCACCGCACTGGGCGGGACAATCCTACCCGGGTCCCATTCGACCCGGGACAATGAGCGCAAATCGGGACACTTCGGGCGCTGTCGTGCACATCAGGGGACATTTTTGTCGGATCAGCGAGCCGCCGACCGGCTCCCGACAAATGTACCGGAAAGATAAACCTAACGTTACAGCTTCGGTAACCCCACACTATATGTTATTACAGACATTATGGCGTGACGTCATAGTGCCAGTCAGGGTGACTGAACAATTCTGCTTTTTTACACATTTTCCTGATAAAATAGAGACTACAAATCTGGGACGAGCCAACCGTACAAAAGTAAACGTCGAACACTTTTAGGCAACCCGTTATAATAATGCTTGTTCTTATGATTTAATCAATTTAGAGAACGCCTATCGTTAGGTACACAAATTCAAATTAGTTTCAATCAATTTGTGGGCGTTAAATTAGCTTGTACAAATATTGTAATTGACGTTAAATGTTTTGAAATGCACAATGCACACACGGTAAGCGAATGTTTTATATAATTAATCCTGCAGTATTGCGCTACAGTAGAACAATGCTTATTTAAATGGCTTGATACAAGAGGTTCCCTCCGATATTTCCATTTAGCTAATGACGCACAATCTGTTAATTAATTCCGAGTTATAGGCGCTCGGCTGTAGGTGGGCGCGTTAAATTCACGAGAACAAATGTTGATTTAGGTACCTCGACTAAACACACAACGAAATATTGTGCGGCGGGTAATATTAGTGTACTGTACATCCTGGCCGTCCGCGTTCACGCGTCTATTGATTTTGTAAAAAAGGATCTGCTTGTACCGTAGCCCGTAATACATCGCAAATGATTGAGTGCTGAACGCTTTTTAGGGCCCTATACATCTTAGATGTTTCAGTGAACACGGTGTCTCTATGTCATTACGATAAAAATATACTCTTCGGTGAAATCTAAGCCGTAGAAATCTCAGCGCTATTACGTAATGAAAACTTACACAAGATATGATAAAAGGTTACATACAGGCTGTTGTGGAAGTAGTCTAAACTAACCAGACCTCGACAAGCCACGTCGTGTGAGAGCCATTACTTGTCGCGGTCGACGCAAATTAATTAATTTAAAGTTCTCTTTACACTAGTTATAACCATCAACCCTTTATCGTCTGTGACTCTTTTATGCTGATGAATGCGAGAGGGTCGCTGAAGCCCGAAACCTAAAATCTGAAGTCGGAAAATGCACCAAGTCTCTATAGGTAATTTATCAAATACCTATTTTTATATATATGTATCTAATGATGCCATAATATTAAGTGTTCTCTCTATATTATATTGATTCTATTTTATTTTCAATAAAAATAAATAAATAAGTGTGGAAATTCCACACAGCGCCATCTAGCCCCAAACTAAGCACAGGTTGTACTATGGGAACCAGATAACTGATAGAATACTTAAATACTTTTTGTTTGTAAATACATACATAAAATACAATATAACACCTAGGCACAGAACAAACACCTATGTTCATCACACAAATGTTTGTCCTGAGTGGGAATCGAACCCACACTCTATAGTCATTGCTTTGTGTTTTGTCATTGAAATTCAATTTTTATATTAAAATTACATGCAATAATATTTAGTGTGTTTTTGACCCTATACTTACACTCATTTCTTTAATGACATGCGAAATGTGATTCTATACCTGCGTTGTTTTTCATAGCTCCTCGGCAGTTCTGGTCTCCTGATACTTCATCATGCTTTGTAATAATAAAGTACCTCCACAACAACTGGGAGCAGTTGATACTAACCCTTAATTGTTGTACCCACCACCCCCAGTGGGGGCTGTTTGGATTAACCATATTTCAACTAAGTAACTAAAACAAAAAGAATGTTTGATAATTAATTTAGATTAAATATGAAACGTCGTCGTTCCACTGGTTAAGCACTCTGTGCTCTAATTTCTAAGGAAAATAAAATAACCAACAAGACGTGGTGTATCGCAAGTATCAAAACAACGCGAACCATCGCCATATTTCACCATAAGCCCCACTCGTCTAACTATGAACGCGAGATAAATGCGCGGTCGCGCTGACCCCAAGTGGCCTCCCACGGGTTAAGTAATAAATATGCAAAGTTTCAAGCATTTCTAGACAATTCCGCATCTATAAGGATGGCTTCGACTCGCAAATTTCCGGAGCAGGTGTGCTTAATAGGAATTTTAGGCTAAATTTAGCAGCTATCGGATTTATACACCCTTGTTCATATTAAAATCAATCTAAATGAAGATTTTACTGAAAATATTGATAGTTAATAAAAACAATAAGTATAGATTTTTCTCTTAGCAGCTTTTGTTATTTTTGAGCTTTAACTATACACAGCACAAATTTCCAACACACCCCTAAAACCAAAAACTTTCTGTAGTACCTACTTTTTGATTGTTAGCGTAAATTTTCAAGGTTCTTCTTCGTAAAAGATGTAAAACCTTTTAGAAATCCACTAACAGGTATATAGAAGCGTCAGCTCTCCCAGTAATAAGTATTCATTCACCCGCGGAACCGGAAGTGATTAGCTGCCGGAAGCGGGTGCAATGAGCTTCCCCCTAGCTCTAATGTCGCCTTTGATACCCATGGCTCTGAGCAGACGCCTTATGTCTGACTCGCGGATAATAACTTCTTTAGCGGTCTATTTCATTTAAATAAAGTGCTGTTAAAGCGTTTTAAAAGCTATTAAGTTTAATTAAAGCTTAAGGTGGTTATAGCACGAGACCTTTAATAACTATAATTGTTATATTTGTATAATTTGGAACGCCTTGCGGCTCCACCCACGTTATACGCTTTTCGTTACCTTTTTTTCGTGAAAATTGAAAAGTGAAATGGAGCTAGGATTGTGCCCTGAGGAACACCCACAGTGAGTTCACACAAATCTGATAAATTTTCATTATTCTCACTATTTAGTTTTGTCGGATTACAGGCCGCCAACTTTACACCGGTTTCTCAAGATACACTGCAAACGTCCTCAGCAATCACAATGTGAATGCAGAGACCTGGGAAGTATTGTCATATGTAAATAGTATTTTAATCTCCATAAATAACATTTCTAACTAAGAAGTATTACTGAATCAGTTCAGTTCAATTGTTTACGATTTCAGGCATTTCTTTCAAATTGACCCATGACGTGTCTCCATCGCTATGCGTCCCAACTTCAGCCCTCTCCGTCATCGCAAAAAGGTTGGTCCTTCAAACTGTCACAGGGCAGAACCCTCTAGATATTGTTAATTAAAAATAGCCTCGGTTCGGTCGCTGTTTTGCGATAAATTTAATTAAAAGGCCGGGGCTGCGGTCGCCATCTAGCTGCCGCCGCTGCCGATTTATTGAAGCATGGACTGCTTCATCTGGTGAAGGGATTTTTTTCAATGGTGCTTGTAAGGAACGCAAGCTTCGATTGTTTTATTTTAACGGGTATTTTGATATCATTTTCCTTGCTGATTTTATTTTCCTGGTTCTATGAAAAATTACAAAACATACGTCAATTTATTATTTTTGGAAAAAGACAAATAGAGACGCCTCGCGGTTTAACATGCAATTTGTCTAATGATTTTTTCCAAGAAATCAATTGTCTGGAATAAAAGTATATAATTAGGTATGGTCTATATTGCTAGCAGTAATTTCTTTTAGTTAATTTTGAAAGGTAGTTCGCACCTTAAACTGCTCCCAGATTGGTTCAGCCACATAAACAAACATCAGACAGCGATTTTCTATTTTGTAATATAAAATATTTTATTATAATTCAAGTATAGGTACTGTATAGAAATGGATATTCATTTTTCGTAGCACTTGTGTAGGATCGCATAACTGACTATTAATAAATCCCATAAAAATTTGAATAAACTCATTATGAAGCCGTTACGTTATTATTATTAGTTTCAAGTGCAGCTAATATAACAGAAATACTTTAAAATCTCAATTAAAAGTCCATTAAGTTGAAAAAGCCAAAACAAATAGAAGTGCAACGCGGGCAGCCGTGCACCGAGAGAAGTTAAAATATTTTATGCAAGGAGCGTGCAGTTTGAGAAATAAATTGAAATAATGAAGCCGCCACGGATCTGGCTTAACATAATCCAGTTGATGCCGGATTTACATATCGCCGGGTGGTTTTAATACGGAGATAATATCTCGCCCGATACCCGGAAAGTCAACATAATCGTTAGAGATGCGACTCAAACGCGGGGATTTTCCTCACGGTAATTAAAAAACCAGCCAAGTGCGAGTCGGACTCGCGCACGAAGGGTTCCGTACCATTATCTATAAAAACGAGCAAAAAATCACGTTTGTTGTATGGAAGCTCCCTTAAATATTTATTTTATTCTGTTTTAGTATTTGTTGTTATAGCGGCAACAGAAACACATCATCTCTGAAAATGTCAACTGTCTAACTATCACGGTTTATGATATAAATAATTTCTTATTAACATTACAATAAAGTGGTACAAAATTTGCCAAGTTAAAGTTACTTTAATAAAAAATGTGTGTCCCAGAAATGTAAATTTCCTTTCATAAGGTGGAACGTTTTACTCAGCGCGGCAAATCCAAATTTTCTTGCGTTTTTTGCTAATCATAGCTTAATTACTATACGTGATTACATAAAAACTAATGTAACGTAAATAAATAGAATGTATCAATGAATTACAATTTAAAGTATCACCTAGATATCATTGGTTTAGCAACAAATTACAATAAACAAATTTCGTCTTGGCTTTTCAGTCTATTGCCATTTGTCGCTAAACCAATGATATCTAGGTGATACTTTTAATTGTAATTTATTGTTACATTCTATTTATTTGCACAAAATTAGTTTTCATGTAATCACGTTTAGTAATTAAGCTATGATTGACAAAAAACTATCTTAAATTTAATATCCAATGTTCTATATCCTCTTAGTTTGCAATAACAATAGCAGTGCGATCATAAGCCAGTGTATTTAGCAGACCGAGATCTCGGGCCGTACGGTCTATTTGCGGGACATAAATAATTCCCGGGACGCGAAACGGGACAGGACCTACATACACCACGCACTGTATACGGTGACTTACGTATGGGTAGTCTAACATCACCCTGTTACCTTCTATTAATTATTCAGTGCCTTAATATTCTAAGCAGTCGATATCGAACATAGGAAAATTGTATTTTGGAAATGCACTAAGCCCTTAATTAACTTATAAATAGTATACAATGCAGCTATATAATACGCATATAGGCATTAGGTCCTTTAGGTAGAACAAGTAGTCTTAAATACAGTCACAACAAAATACAGAATCATAATTACAATATGAGTTACCCTAAATTTAGTTCTGCCTGATACCTCAGTTTGTATAACTCCGCCTTCTGAACTGTAGGTTGTAGGCTCGATTCCCACCCAGGACAAACATTTTTGTAATGAACATTGATGTTTGGTTCTCTGTCTGGATATTATATTGTATTATAACAATGTATTTACAAAAAATTAAGTATTTTACTAAGTAAGTAAGTAAGACTGGTCTCTTCGCGCACAGAAATGTAGGTATGTGTTTTTTGATAAATTTCAGTGCGCGAAGAGACTCTTTTTAACCGTATAATAAGAGTTCGAGTCGCGAAAGTTTAAAAAATCTGCTAAGTTCGTCATTATCAGCCTGAAGACGTCCCTCTGAACATAGGCCTCTCACACAGAGTACCACTTTGAGCGCCTGCTTGGTTCCCGCATCCATCAGGCCGACGCACGCTGTGAATATATTGTGTAAAGTGCTTGAATTATGTCATTGCTATACGAGTAGGTACCTACTACCTAGTGTACCAACCTGGCAACTCCAGCACAAAGCAATAAATTGTTCCTCCAACTTCATTCTCCGAAACGACGGACAGATTTTAGAGCGAAGAATGGCTTCCAACTTTTTGATAGTTTGTTATCCGAGTAAAGACTTTATGCCCTTAACCTAATGGCCTACGATAGTTAGATTTTATCACTTTAGGGACGTCGTAATGGCGTATTATTGTCGATTGTGTTAGAAGACAGTTTTTAACATAAGTAGGTAGGTATGTATATTTTTATTAAATTGAAGGCTTGTCGTGACGAGTGGATCCATCGCGGACGCGGATTAGTTCAAAAACCAAAGGTATAACTATCCTTTTAGAACATTAAATGTAGGTATTTTATTCAAATGCCTTTATAGGGTTCCGTACCCAAAGGGTAAAATGGACCCTATTAGTCAGGCTGTCCGTCCGGCTGTCCGTCTGTCATCAGCCTGTATCTCATGAATCATGATAGTTATACAGTTGAAATTTTTACAGATGATGTATTTCTGTTGCCGCTACAACAACAAAATAAAATAAATATTTAAGGGGACTCCCATACAATAAACGTGATTTTTTTGGTCTTTTCTATAGATAATGGTAGGGAACCTGTTCAGGCCGTTATTGTTCACATCAAATATGTATAGTATTGCCATCTAGCGCTCATGCAGGAACCTCTAAGTCGGTCGATGAGTTGACCAACACAGCCGCATGCGGCGCTAGCTACGCGCCGACTTCGCCCGAAGGATGCCGACCATCGCCGATGGGTCGTCAGTATGATTCGAACGCTAACCGCCGCCGCATATATTTCACATTGAAAAAGGTCGCTTTTTCTCCCGCTTATCTACCTCTGGCTCGGTACGCTGCCACCAGAGTGCTTACCGATCTTCAAGAAGAGAAGACCACCTATATACTCGTGTGTGTTACCCCTATTGGACTGGGAAAGTGCTATATTCCCACGCGTGGGACTGACTGTGTGCGTCGACGCCATCCTCACCACCTGCCTAACCACTGGACGCTGCTGTGCTTGGAAGACGAGTCAGCTGGCTTAACGGTGAGTGCATTTGCCTTTGGCCTACTACTTCTCATTTGATGTGAACACGGTCTTCTTCTCTTCAACTTCTTTGTCGCATTCGCATTCCGCCCAACCATAAAGTTGGTCCGTTCCGAACCGGATAAAACCAGCTCATCTACCTATCGCTATCGTTGGGACAACATAATTTCTATTGTACCACTTATTAAGTGTACACCTAACTTGCAGTTGTAGGTACATACACACATGCAACAATTAAATACTATTTCATAATTATATTTGCGCATAAAACTGTACTTTTTACAAATTCGGTTCATTTATTTCGCTGTGGGTAGCGCGCCTACCCACATACCGCATTCCGTATTTTCTTACGCCTTTGTTGCAATTTAATTATTTTATACAGCTCACTCTTGTTCAATAATAACCTGTATTAGTGAACTGAATCTTTGAGGTTTAATTACGCTTTTAATTACCTAGTATTTATCTTTTCATTTCACATCGCATTCTAACTGATATAAAATGGCATCAGTAGACTCTAAAATAAAAATTATTATCGCTAAAAAAGAAGCTATTTTCGCGATGATCAATAGTCTGTACAATACGGCGAAGAAACTGCCGTCAGACATTGAAACAAGAAGCAATAGTAAACTAGAATATTTAGCTTCTTCCTCAAACATCGATAAACTTTACGCTAATTTTAACGATTTATGTGATGAACATAACTCATTACAATTACAAAAAGACCCTGAGCATAAACTTAACTTCGGTAACTGGACCGCATTTGAAACAATGTTCGCATTTGTTCAGCATACGCGCACTACCATATTAGAATCTAATAGTAGTAGGAGCTCAGCGGATAAATCTGGCCCTTCTACTAACATCTGCCGCCTACCAGCGCTTGATCTGGTAGGATTTGCAGGTCTTCCAGAAACCTGGCCGCTCTTTTATCATTGTTTCAAAACAAATGTTCATGATAACAAGCAATTAACAGATGCTCAGCGCGTGCAATACCTAGTAGGTAAATTGAGTGACACGGCACTTAATGTTTTCGCAGGTATCATTCCTAATGAGTCGAACTATAAAACGATCTGGGAATCTTTAGTCGCTAAATACCAAGATAAGAGGTTACTTGGGTCCATGTACCTAAACAACATACTCGACATCAAGCCTAGTTCCGATGCACCCGCTCAGTTGAATAACTTTATCGAACGAGTTCACTCTTCGATATCCGCTTTGAAACAGTTAAACATTGACAACTTAACCGATTTCATTTTAACGCATCTTGCACTTAAAAAATTCGCATTTAGTGCAATGCTTCGAGTTATCTGTCCGCGATAAAGACATCCCCACTAGTACTGATTTAGTAAATTTTGTACGACACCACATAAAGGTAATCGAAAGAACCGACTCGGTTCGACAGAACGCATCGCATCATAGCAACAACAACAACGCTCAGGGGTCTTATTCTCAATCTCGATCACGTACTGCCGCTCCAAAAATGTCGCATACTTTCACTATTACTGAAAATTATAATAACAAACCCGCTTGTATATTCTGTAAATCCCCGCATCACGTGCATTTATATGAATGCATGGAGTTTAAAAACACGACCGTAGATGATCGCTTTAAGTACATTAAAGATAATCAGCTGTGTATTAATTGTTTTAGTGCAAGACACAACACGCTTAACTGTGCTTCTCACAACACATGCAAACAGTGTCATAAAAAACACCATACTTTGTTGCATTTTAATAATCCTTCGCAAGTTTCACGCCAAGACGTGGAGTTCCAGAATAGGGACCCTACACCGCATTCCGCTGCTGCGATAACAGCCACGGCTGGCTCGTGCGACCGCTCGCTGGCTGCGCCTGCGCATTCGGTGTGTATGCATTCACACACAGAAATTCCAGACGCCACCACAACGCGCGTTTATAACGCCGCGTTAAATAAACGCTCGCACTTGGCAACTTCACATTCAAGTAATAGACTTGAACTGCACAATAATCCCTTGGATAGAACTATTGTTTTACCTACCGCTCAGGTATTCGTTCCGCATAATAATGGTCAACGCAGTACTATCAGATGCTTAATTGATAGCGCATGTCAGAGTAACTTAATAACTCTCACATCATGCAATAAATTAAATTTAAAAGTTAAACCGCTCGTCAACTCATCCCTGAAGACTGTAGGGTCGACTTCCGCCCCTATTAAGGGTCAAGTAACGCTGACGATACAGTCGCGCGTTTCTGACGTTCACTACAATTTAGAGCTTTTAGTAGTTGATCACATCACGGATCAGCTGCCTACGCGTATCATCGACACCAGTGTGATGGATTATTTCCAGCACTTACCGCTCGCTGACGAATGTTGGAACAGACCCGCAGATATAGACGCGATTCTCGGGGCTCAGTTGTTCCCATTCATAATACTTGGAGGTAAAGTGATACCACCGCATCCAGCAGCTCGCTCGGCTGACTTTTCGGACACCGCTCGCTCCGCGCCTCACGCTCTCGAGACAACGCTTGGCTACATTGTCATGGGGGAAATACCTTCCGTTAACCCTGAAGGTGTAGTCTGGTCCTTCGGTCCTTTAGTATACGAACCGCATAAAACCTTACGGGAACTCGAGGAGGCGCCGACCTTAAATATTTCATTGCCGAAAGGTTACGACGGCAAGCAGCCATACAATGAACCTTCTGTTACCACTTCGTCCACGTCTGTAACGCATAGCCCGTGTATGAGTCATTACGTACCCTTGCCGCATTTGCGTAATTTCACCCATGCTCGGCGCGAAATACCCGCACTTGAGCACGAAGTTCACGTGCTTTCCGAACCACGTTCAGCCTGCAACGCCGTCAGCGCTAACCGTAATAGTTTAGAAATGGGCTATCTGTCCAACATACCGCATTCTAATGCTTTATATGAACGCTCCCGCTTCAATAAAAACGGACGTGATTCATACTCGGGTTTGCACCAGGATCCAACGTGGATTCACCGCCCCCCCACTGATTGGCCAACTATGCCATTCGACCCATCCTGCGCTAAAAAACCTATACCTGAAATAACATCTCCCACTACACTTACCGCTTCCTCCGCATTAGACACTCCGCCTCTTCTTGAGCTCGCTCTCCAAGCCTCATCCTGACTAATACGTATACATTATATTCCTCGCTCCGCTATAAACCTACCTCAATCGCATTCCACTCCAGTTGCCAATACTGTCTTCACTGATCAAATTAAAAATGTAAATATAGATTTCTTACCTTCGCCCGCCTTTTCGATCTGCTTGTGCCTGACAATAGATTGCGCCTCGTTGGTTGCTAGTGCTAGGTTACCGCCAGCCAACCGACCTAATGAGTCTCGCCAACCGCTTCCCCGCTTCATAACTGATTATGATAGCCGCTCTGCCGCTTCATACCGGTTCGCATCATCCCCTGTCTTTTATAAGACACCGCATCTTTGCTTGAATCTTCGTTCGACACCGCATACGCCAAACCAATTTTGGCTCAGAATCGCATGCTTATCATGCACCTGTAATAACAGGTCTTCCGCCCGCCTTTGCAACTCTGATGCGTCAAACTTAAGCCATATACACTTGTTCTCATTTATAAACTTGATATGCCACCGCTTCGCTGATATACAGGCATTATTGAACAAGTGCCTCGAGAAAGATGGAATTGTTTGCATCGTAGCTAGTATATACTGCGTACTACAAAGCCTGAATCCGCAACTGGAACATCTGGCATCGAATTGCAAATTGTTGCCCTTTTTTTATTTTTAATATTATGTCTACCAATATTATTAGTTGTAAGTACAATTTCATCCGCATTTATATTTTATTTCTCTCGCATTATTTATTATATTATAACCCGCACCATTATTAAACCGTATTCAAATTCAAACCTTCCCGCATCTATTATTGTCTTTCAAGATTGAATTTCGCTGTAACTTCAATACACATCCGCATTGTTGCATATTTTCTTTGAAAATCCTAAGGATTTCCAAGCCGGGGAGAATGTTCAGGCCGTTATTGTTCACATCAAATATGTATAGTATTGCCATCTAGCGCTCATGCAGGAACCTCTAAGTCGGTCGATGAGTTGACCAACACAGCCGCATGCGGCGCTAGCTACGCGCCGACTTCGCCCGAAGGATGCCGACCATCGCCGATGGGTCGTCAGTATGATTCGAACGCTAACCGCCGCCGCATATATTTCACATTGAAAAAGGTCGCTTTTTCTCCCGCTTATCTACCTCTGGCTCGGTACGCTGCCACCAGAGTGCTTACCGATCTTCAAGAAGAGAAGACCACCTATATACTCGTGTGTGTTACCCCTATTGGACTGGGAAAGTGCTATATTCCCACGCGTGGGACTGACTGTGTGCGTCGACGCCATCCTCACCACCTGCCTAACCACTGGACGCTGCTGTGCTTGGAAGACGAGTCAGCTGGCTTAACGGTGAGTGCATTTGCCTTTGGCCTACTACTTCTCATTTGATGTGAACACGGTCTTCTTCTCTTCAACTTCTTTGTCGCATTCGCATTCCGCCCAACCAGAACCATTCGTGCGCAAGTCCGACTCGCACTTGGCCAGTTTTTTATTATTAACTCAACTTATTAGTGGCTCAATCACGAACGCGGATTTAGTTCATAAAACCAAAGGTATATGTTGTAGAACATTCCTTCCTCTCGTGTAGGCAAGTGGTCAGCCCTAGTGTCAGAATTTTTAGGCCGCCCAAAGGCTTCCGACTTGGCTTAACGACTATTGTCTTACGACAACAGCCGGGACCGACGGCTTAACGTGCCCTCCGAAGCACGGTAGCGCTCAGTTGTAAATACCACTTTTTGCTGTAGCGGTCCTTCCTATCATAGAGTAGTGACCGCAGCGAACGTTGCTTAACTTTACCCATCGGTTAGAAACGGCTAGTCGTGCTTCGCTATGACCGCTACATTTTATTATTTATTTCAATAAAACACATTTAATGTAGAACATTAAATGTGTTTTATTGAAATACCTATTCTTCAACAGGCAATGTTCTATTTTATTCTTAAAACTAACCGCTACAATAATATATAAAAAATACTATTTATTAACATTTAATATATTTATTACCATGGTGGGGGGGGGGGGGAAATACCATATGTTGCATGTATGCTACGCTACTGCTGTTGCTTTGCTACTGCTGTCGCATTGCTGTTGCAAATTTTACGTAATTACCCCGCCGGTTCAAGAACCAGGCTCTAAACTAAAACATTTACCTCTATAACTTGATTTAGGTACGTTGGCTGAAATAACGCGTGACGTGAACATAATTAAGAACTGTCTATGTAATCGGGATCATAATTTAAATATCATAAACCACGCGCGTCTACAATCTACATTGTGAGAAAAATAGTGTGTTATATTGTTTTTAGGCATTGATCATCAGCATCGGTGGTTCAGTGGTAGAATGCTCGCCTGCCACGCGGGCGGCCCGGGTTCGATTCCCGGCCGATGCAAGTTTTTTTGCTTTTGTTTTTACTTTTGGGTACTTTTGACATTCGTTTAATTTTTCCCCTGCCTCAACAAAGAAATGCTTTCTATATTTTTTTCTACATTCGTTTACTATTATTTCATCACACTGTCCAATTAGGTAGGTCCTTGGAGTAGGTATACATATAGCTTATTGCTTATGTATACTCTAACTAAGGGTAGGTCCAACTTCGATAAAGAGGTCGCACAAAGAGTCCAGCTAGGCTGAGCAGCGTTCAGGAAGCTTTGACCTATCTTTTTGTCCAAAATACCGCAGAGCCTGAAAACAAAGGTTTTCAATCAGTGTGTGTTGCCAGTGATGACTTATGGAACTGAGACATGGTCTATACTGTTGGCCTCATTAGTAAGCTCAAAGTCGCGCAGCGAGCTATGGAGAAAGCTATGCTCGGCGTTTCCCTCCGAGATAAGCTCCAGAACGAGGAGATCCGTAGAACTAAAGTGACCGATATAGCTCGTAGAATTAGCAAGTTGAAATGGCAATGGGCAGGCCACATCGCTCGTAGAACTGACAACCGATGGGGAAGAAAGTTCCTCAAGTGGCAACCACGAACCAGAAGGCGCAGCGTAGGCCAGCCCCCCACTAGGTAGATCGACGATCTGGTGATGGAAACCGCAGGGAGCCGATGGATGCAGGTAGAGAGCAGCCGTACAAAGTGGCGCTGGGGGAGGCCTACGTTCAACAGTGGACGTCTTCAGGCTGTTGATGATGAGGATAGTAAACAAATGTATTCATTATAACATTCTTTTACAGTACGCATTTGATTCATTTTATTACCAAAATAGGTAAAATCCGGGTCTTACACCGAATAGAGTTTAGCATAATGTAAATTTTAATGAATGCCCATTGCACTAATACCACGCTACCTAAATGGTTTCAATAGGAATTGGGATTTAGGTACAGGTAGAACCAAGCCTGAATAGGATGCCCAGATTACAATTCTGAATTGAATGTGGTAACAAATAGCTTTTCAATACTGTTGGGATATTAATGGATATACTGACAGTAAAATTTGAAACGTGTATATTTTAGCGGGAAAAACGAAACATGCTGTTTTAGTTTTGTACTAGTTGTGTTTTTCTCGTAGACTATGATCACTCTACCCCACAGGAACCAAGTAATTGTCTGAAGCAAAAAGTACTATAGATATATGTTACGAGGCTTTAAAGTATCGACATACCAAATTTCATCAAAATCCGTTCGGTCGTTTCAGCTCTATGGGGTTACAAAGATATACATAGAAAAAACAGTACCTACTTTTCAATAACCGATTCCAATTACCGGTCTGAGTATTAGTCTTTTTTTAGAACATCTATAAAATAAACTCCATTTTTTTATCTCTAAAATCGATGACATTTTACTAGGCGGTAGGTTTCTGCAAAGTTCGTCTAGGCAGGTACTGCCCTCCGCTTTGCCAGTTATTCTGCCACCAAGCAGTAGTGTGCAAGCACTACTTTGTTCCGGTTTGAAAGCATTATAGCTAGTGAAGTTACTAGGCAAATGAGACTTTGTGACCTGATTTCACAGTCTAGTAATCTGGTTACTAGACTGTGTGATGTCTCAGGATGACGTGCGCAGTGCAATGTCATGCGAAACTTTATTATATTAAAGTTCCGAGTGACACTGTAACTGTTATGGGCAGCCGTGTTGCTTATCGTCAGGTGAACGACTAGCTCGCCATGTCATACATTCCCATAAAAAAAAACAAGTATAGTTTAGGAACATATTTTTTTACCTCTTAATTTCAGAGCTCTCCATACTGACTTTACTGACCCATCTCGATGTTACACCCTGCAAGCCTAGCATTAGCATAAGATATGCATGTCAAACTGAAAGTCATTGATGGCCGCATGCATAAATGGACCGAAGAAACAGTGGGCCGTAAAACCCAATTTTTCTTTTGTTTTATGTTTATTTTCTATGACTTCTACTTATCTGTAAGCATGTCAATCACTCAGTCGATGTCAATAGAGAAAAGACCCGTAAACAACGACACATTATCTTAAGAAGTTTAAAATCTTTAAGTCGCATTTCTGATTCTACCTGAAGTTTCTCTTTTTATTGGTATACTTGTTATTTGAAATTGAGACACTTAGTTTTCTTGAAGGGAGGCTTTTCTTAAAAGTGAATTGGGCCGCAATCAAATACGTTGAGGGCCGCATGTGGCCCGCGGGCCGCAAGTTTGACATGCTTGGCATAAGCTATATTTACTCACTGCTACACAAATTGTCATCTCTTCTCTCGAGAAAGCGTTTGACCAAGGAAAACGCAGGAAATGTTTATGACGTGTTCTGTGTGATCGTTGATTGGTCGAACTCTTTCTCAAGAGAAGAAAAATGACGATTTTTATAGCCATGCTAGCCTTGTTGTATAAGATAACAGCAGTACCATAATCATACGAGTGTAACATCGAGACTTTACCCATAATAATAACTATACTCTATTCTCCATGTACGTCATCATTTAGTTTAATGTTTAAACAGGTGTTAGTGTTCATTATAACCTTTTATTTGTAAAAACAGTTACTTGGTGATAATGTGGTCTATATTTTGGATAAATAATCGTAATCGATAAATATTTTGAAATTTCGTGATATAATTTAATGTGAGCGAGTGTGGCTCAGCAGTTACCCGTGCGACTTTCAACCCGACGTACCCAGGTTTAAATCCCTTTTCGACATTACAAGTTATGTGCGGAACTATCTATATTACCTATAGGTATTTGGTGCATAATTCACGCTCGCTCTTACAACGGTAAAGGAAACCGACATGTTCAAGAATCACCAATGAGTACAATACATGTGTGATCCACCAACCCGCACTTGTCCAGCGCGGTGGGTTATGGCCTAAACTTTGTCCGTGTGGGAGAAGGGCCGCATCCCAGCTGTGGGAACGTTTGGGCTGATGATGATGACGTGATGAAAATAACCTCATTCTTTTTTTAATAAGCTGGTGACAATGAACATTCCATTCATTAAATATTATATATTCCAGACAAATACTTACCGTACTTTTACCACTCAATATTATGAACTAATCACCTCACCGAGTAGGTACACCAGCTATTTATCCATCTGTAATACATTACAGATACAGACGTAACGTACGTACGGCGATTGAATAAGCAGTCAGATGCGAATCCAACACGCGACGACGGGCTTAGCTTCTAGGATTATGCTAGGGCTGTCACGAGCTGCAGGGAATACCACATCTTTGTCCCTTAAGCCATGACTTTGTGATTAAAATTGGCTCAGGTAATATTAAAGGCCACCCGTTGTTCTGCCATTCTTTTGTTATTATTTATGGGATATTTGGTTTATCGGTATTCTATAAAATATTATTGTATTGTATTGTAAATCAAAGGTGTAACAGATATATATTTTGTACAGTTAAAAATGCGTGATAATACTTATTTACTTACTAAAACTGTTGCTACCGTTAACTTAGTCTACGGAGGAAAATACTGAATACTGAATGGTATTTTAAAGCTTGTTTTTAAGACATTTTCTTGTCAGATTCATCTCGGAATGCTCTTTGACGCTGACAGCATTGCTTGTGTTCAGTAAAATATAACTATTATGATTAAAAATATAGATTACAAATTGTATAGATACGCCCACAGTAAATATTTCAATCCCACCCCCGTTTACCATTTATCTAGAGCTTGTCTGTGTCTGGAGTAATAAATAGTTTTGAAATGATTTGACAAGTAGGTACTTACTTCATAAAATAGTTACCAAATATACGTACCTACAATTTAATAATTATAATGAATATTTTGAATTTTTTAACGTAAAAAACACGGTTCATGGACTCTTTGAAAAATAAGACAAGAAAAGGACAAAGGCAGTTTAACAAAAATTCGTGGCTTATTTCATGAAAAATTTACAATAATATTGAAGCTATTTTTATGATAGCTTGTTTTTCGTGTCAGAAACATAGTGCATTTTATCTTTACAGCTGAGTTGAAGTTAATGTTGCGTAGTTTTTTTATTACCCAAAAAATATTCGGCTTCAAAGGTTAGCTTCATAAATAACTTTAATACTTACTATGAAACTTATATCAATTTATTACTATATTACTAATGAACATTTTTCTATTGTTTAAAATGTATCAAGTCACAAAATAATACTTCTTCTTTTGTTGAACAATCTTCCCTTCATCAAGATATTATAGTTCTTAATTTTTTTCTTCCCTTCATCTTCAGTTTTTTCTGTACTGTAATAGTTGACCGTGACAACCCTATATAGATACATTGCAGTCTGTCTTTATATCAAAATGTTAGCGTTGGTAGCCCTATTGCATTACAGCAGTTTATACTGAACATATTATTGAGTAGATCTCTTTCCAATCATTGGTTTTGTTATTCTTTGAAATTAAATTTTTATTGCGCCAACCTAATCTTCAGAAATCAAAAATCGTCGAGCTACTGCTAAATTGACACTAGGGTTTGTGTTCTCAGTAGTGTATAGTTAGACGGTACTAAAACTAAATATAACGTTCAATCATTTAAACTATGTTTAAATAAAACCGCCGACGAAGTGCGACTCAGACTCGCGCACGAATGGTTTCGTATCATTACTATCCCTGCCATCTAGTGTTGAGTAGCGGTACTATTTAAAGCAGTGCCATCTATGACTCATCTGGTAAACGAGCAAAAAAATCACATTTGTTGTATGAGAGCCCCCTTAAATATTTCATTCTGTTTTATAGTATGTGTTGTCATAGCGGCAACAGAAATACATCATCAGGGAAAATTTTAACTGTCTAACTATCATGGTTTATGAGATACAGCCTGGTGACAGACGGACAAACTGACAGACAGACAGGCAGACAAACAGACAGACAGACAGCGGAGCCTTAGTAATAGGGTCCGTTTTACCCTTTGGGTATGGAACCCTAACAATGATCCAATAACCTTGGCTCAGACTATTGTAATTCACTGGCCTTCCATCAATATCTTTTGGTTTTCCTTGACAAAGAGTGTTCCAAGTTTACTCGTTAATTCACGCGTGAATACATTCAAATCGGTTAAGCTGCTGCGGTGCTTTAAAACCGAACAAGCAAACCGAGAAGGTTTCACTTTTATTATAGCAGAGGCAAAGCAAGGATAGGGATGGAGATAGAGATTGGGATGGGTATCCACAAAAAGAATGTACCCGAAAGATCCATCAAGATTCATCATCATCATCATCAACAGCCGGAAGACGTCCACTGCTAAACACAAATCTCCCTCATAAAACTCCACTTTGAACTTATCGTAAGGGGTTTTCCATGATCACCACGCTTGGCAGACGGTTTGGTGTTCGCAGATGATTTTAATGTACAAAGTAGAATCATGCTGCTGCCAATTCTCTGGATATGCCCTTAGCCGGCTCTTACAGAACCCACGGGAAGAGATGGGGTGGTCCTATTATGACACTGCTCGAGTCCACACGCCTAGATTACCTGAGCTTAAACAGTTGACGTAAACATAACATCGATCTCCAGATTCAGACTGTATTATATTTTATCCAATCCCGGCTATGATTGTAATATCTCCAGAAAATAAAGCTAGCAAGTAACGGCAGCTAAGCACAAGGGTTTATCTACAATCAGTCGGTAGTAAAGTCTCGCTTATCTCTCATTAGGCGATACAACCCACCCATTAAACCAGTTATGGTGCAATAAAATCCGCGATAAATTCGCTCAAACCCCCTTCGGTGAGCTGTATTGCGGCTCAGTAACTCTGAGGAGCTAGTGCTTGTAAAATTCAGATTTCGTTGAGCTTTACAGCAACAAAGAAGAAAAATGACATAACTTGGCTTTGGTACACGTTAGAGAAAACACAAGGTGCTCTGTGACTTATATTGAGTTAGGTAGGTATACCTACCTGTGGTTTTTTTACAGGATAGGTATGTATGTACGTGATACCATGGATGCTGGTGAAAATTTATATCATGTAATTTGTATCATGTGTGTGTATGTGTGTGGTTGAAGGTTCTTCATCTATTTAGTAAGTAGCTTCTTTTACGTAACTACCATGTCAAAGACTAGGTACCTTTAACAGATTATCCATGAAAATAGGAAAGCTCCTTTGAATATTTTAATAAAATAGATATTAGCAAAACTGACATATCAATGAAGAATGTATTTTATCTCTTAATATTTTGTTGAGACAACCTATAAATCCATGCTGCGCTGACGTCACGGATATTGTTCTAACGTCGCGCTTAGAGTTTATTTGGACGCCCCGATAACAATTTTAGTTTTATAACGGTCGTTATAAACTGGTGAAAATTAAATGAGGTGGTACAAAGAAGCATTTGCGTGTCAAATAACATTGTAATATTCAATTTCAGGTTTACATTACAATGATGCTATCTCGGTCGTAGAGGATTCATCAGATAAGTTTAGATTGCGGTAAAAATTGGAACTACAATTATTTGCAACACCTACATAAGCAGTTTGTCGACGACCAGCCAAACAGCGAGCAGCTATTGGATAAAAGAGGCAAGCAGCCGCTCAAAGTGGTGCTCTATAGAAGAGGCCTATGTTCAACAGTAGACGTCTTTAGATTGATGACCACGATGATAATATATATTATACCCACCTGACATTTTAAGCTTAGTGACCACTTCACTTAAAGTGGAATGTTTCACTAGCGCGGCAAATTCAAAATTATTCGCGTTCTTTTGCCAATAATAACTTAATTACTCAACGTGATTACATGAAAACTAGTTTTGCGCAAATAAATAAAAAGTATCAATAAATTACAATTAAAAGTATTACCTACATATCATTGGTGTAGTGACAAATGGCAATAGGCTGAAAAACTAAGACGAAATTTGTTTATTACCATTTGTCGCTAAACCAATGATATCTAGGAGATACTTTTAATCGTAATTTATTGATACATTATATTTATGTACGTTAAATCAGTTTCAATGTAATCACGTTAAGTAATTAAGCTATTATTGGCAAAAGAACGCAAGAAAATTTGAATTTGCCGCGCTAGTGAAACGTTCCACCTTAATTGTTGATGATCCGACATCTTTTTTGGCATGCAGTCACGCAATGTCACGCATTCTACGATTAATCGACGGAACATTATATTGTAACCTATTCGGTTACATTTCACTTATTCAAATTCAAAGTGCTACAATTCCTCTCTCTAGCTGCCAGTTTAATAAGCATTGTCTCTAACTTCCGAGTCCCAACTAGCGCAATGCCGGCTTCCACCACCACAATGTAGTTGTACATAAACTTACAATACTTTCAAATCGTCTGAGCGTCATTCAAGGAGTCGTAAACCATAACCGGCTCACGGGGCCCATAAACTGCTTTATCGACGCCAGAAAGAATTCAATTTTAGTTGAACAAGCTCCTCCGTCCCCGCCTCCCCGAACGAAATTCTGCATTATTTTATTTGAAACTTTACCTCCTGCACTACTTAGTAATACGTTAGTTTCTTTGTAAAGCTGGACTGGGGGAAATAAGCTTAAGTTTTAAAGCACAGTTTTTCTGTTTGTTTTAAACGTATTCGAAATTTACTTACCAAGGTAACTCTTGCGAGAGTTTTCGAAATTGTGATTATTACGACGAATTGTAATCATTGCATTAATCAAGTTATATTTTCAATTTATCAGTATGGAAACTACAAAGTTCCACCATGTGTACGCAAGGCCATCCATGTACTATTTAAGTATCTATTCATAAACACTTTAATTTATTGTTATTAATTTAAAAAGCTGTAATGCTATTCCCCATTAAATCTCCCGGCACGGAGCCGGCTTATAACGGGTGACATTCATTGTTTCCCACACTCGTATATTTAATGCTTTCGCTAGTTTTTTCTTATTACGAGCGTGTATGATCATAATAAATCCACGAGCACAAAGGTCGCAGATATTCCAGCAAAAAGCAACGGGTTTTCGCCAAAAGTATTATTTCGAGATGGTAAAAAAGGGCAATTAGCCGTTGCGGGCGCTTTAATAACTGCTTTTTCAACGTTTTTATAGTTATAATGGGGCTATTTGGTGAGGATACGTTATAAATACATAATTTATGGGCTTATTAAATTAGTATTACGGTAGAAAAGGTCATTAAAGTAGCTATTTGTGGAATAGTGGTTCCTAGCCGGACTTCATCTATCTATAATTCATGCTGTGGTTGGTTGCAGGTTTAATACTTTTCGTACTGTAAAGTTTTAGCTACAGTTGCTGACACATTCAAAAACTCTAGGATAAATGATTAATAGCAAATTATGATTTTTCGATGTAAGTTTATTCCCCGCACGCAGCGGCAGACGTAACCATTATTGACAGGCTGAAAATATTTAATTTTCGGAAACCTAACAGCTAAATATAAAACATCAGATACTATGACTAATTATAAATGGGTATTACTAAAATCTTAAAAATATACAACAAAATATTCGTTCTCTACATTAGCCCACCCTCACTACCAAACGATTCCGCTATAAATCACAGCCGTTTCTTCCGCATTAAAGCGTGTCTTAATTAGGTTATTTTAAATAAACTCTAATAATTTCCCTGGCAAAATGCAACCTGGAAGACGCAGCCAGGCGGAATGCAGCCAGGCTGCCAGCTGGCCGTCTTACCACAATGATTTAGTTGCAGCACTTGCAGCGCTGGAAAACACACAGCACTTTACCAACTTCTATAATTCCTCGTTCAAATAAAGCGGAGTAGGAGTAAGAGGATCAATTAATTACTTTGTTGCAATTACGCAGATCAGATGGTTCTTTGCCAGGGTTCAACTTATTTTTCTCGTACTGTATACATATTACATTTTTATTAATATAATTTATAGGCATCGCATTACACAACACGACATATTCACAATTTTAAAATATTACATATTATAATTTTAATCCAACTTGTAATTGCCCGTAAAAGTTATAATTAGAATAGAATAGAATAATACTTTATTGCACACCAAAATAACTATACACAAAAGATACTACACAAGTAAGTACCTAACAAACAAAAATATTTCCAAAAGGTAGTACAATGGGCGGTCTTATCGCTTAAAGCGATCTCTTCCAGACAACCTTTGAATGGACAGAAATACAGATAAACTAGAGAGGCCAGAGGTGCACAGTAAATATCTAACACTTACACAGTCATCATCATTAACAGCCTGAAGACGTCCACTGCTGAACATAGGCCTCCCCCAGAGCACGCCACCTTGAGCGGCTGCTCGCCTCCTGCATCCATCGGCTCCCCGCGGCTTTCACCAGGTCGTCGGTCCACCGAGTGGGGGGCCGGCCCACGCTGCGTCTTCCGGTTCGTGGTCGCCACTCGAGAACCTTTCTTCCCCATCGGTTGTCAGTTCTACGAGCGATGTGGCCTGCCCATTGCCACTTCAACACACAGTATGACACTAAATATTTACTATCTATATAATCATAAATTACGAATACACATACATACTATAAATAGCATATACTTACATAAACTCAACTTTTATGATACATAGCATAAACTTACTTACTATTAAATAAATAAATATACTTACATAAATATTATCATAATACTAGCTGTGGTTGGAGAGGTAATGTGTCTTCAACATAGTTTTAAATATTGTCAATGATTTTGCTTGCCTGATTGACACCGGGAGCTCATTCCACAGCATAACAGCCTGTACGGAAAAGGATTTGTGATAGAATTGTGACGTGTGGATGGGAGGTTTAAGTAACAGGTTATCAGAACTACGTAAGGAGCGGGAGTGGGATTGGTGAAAAAATTTGAAACGTTCTTTTAGGTAAACTGGGGTGGAAGGGAGAAATAGGATATTGTACAGAAGGGAGAGTATGTGAGTATTCCGGCGAAGACGGATTGGCAACCAATTGAGCTTGTTCCGGAATTCAGTGATGTGGTCATACTTTCGTAAACCAAATATGAAACGAATGCAAAAGTTTTGCAGACGTTCAAGTTTGTTGAGTTGTTCTTCGGTTAAGTCCAAGTAGCAGGCATCGGCATAATCTAATATCGGAAGGAGAAGAGATTGAGCGAGAGCAGTCTTGGTGGTCATAGGAAGGAAAAGGAAGGTACATCCTATTGAAGAAACTAAATCATACACAGTATAAATATTTTAGTGGACACGAAAACCCCGTCGAAGGCTTACAGCCGCATTTAATGAAATTAATATTTGCTTTTATTCCTGAGGATCACGTAAACCTAACTACACTGTTTTACCGCAATCAATATGCTGTGAGGAGCCCCCACTTAGCGCTGAAAGCACAGTTGCTATTTTTATTCAGATTAGGGACGCACAGCAACTCTTTCTGGCAATGCAAACTTTTTAATTATGCACAAAATATTTCAGTTTCCCGAAGTCGCAGTGTTAAAAAAGAGACGTTAAGCAGGCGCGCATTAAACGCCTTCAACTTTAGTCGCAGGAGCCGAGCGCCAGCGGGACATAATTAAACACGACGGAGAGAATGCTCAAACACAACATTCCAGAGGAAACTCAGAATATTACATTAAAATCTGCGAAGGAAGGAGCCTAAGTAATGCACTTCCGGTACTTCATCCCACAAAGTCCCATCTGCGCAGCGCGGCGCGAGCAAATACGACCTTGTCGCAGTCACCCGGATACAATGAAGCGACCGAGGGAAAAATGCAGGAAATTTCGAGAGTACAGAGCGAATTAAAATAAATCGAACCGACATTGAATTGTTGCCTTTCAGACCTCGTAATGGCTCGTTTCTTTGGGTAGACTGGATGAGACTTTATTATGGATTCTGTGCCTTTTCTTGATTTTCTCGTGCAGATTTATAGAGAGACGTTGTGTTATTGAGCCCGTTAACCTTGGAGTGCTAATACGTGAGGAAATTCAACATGCGTTTTGAGATGAAGGCTCATTCAGGCAATATATCATCTATATAAAAAACCATACGGCAACATTCACATCACATGCTCGATGGAGCTCCATCATCAACGAATGGTGTTGTCTGCCTACTAAATATGTTTAATGGCGATGAACCATGCTATACACGCTCAAACACTGACAATAAAAAAACCGGCCAAGTCCGAGTCGGACTCGCGCATGAAGGGTTCCGTACCATTATCAATCCTTGCCATCTAGTGGTGAGTAGCAGTACTATCTAAGGCATTGCCATCTATGACTCATCTGGTAGACGAGCAACATTATCTATCCCTGCCATCTAGTGTTGAGTAGCAATACTTTTGCAGTAGTATTTGCCATGAATAAACAATTTCTTTCTTTCTTTCTTACTTTTTAAAGCAGCGCCATCTATGACCCATCTGGTAAACGAGCAATAAAATCACGTTTGTTGTATGGGAACCCCATTAAATATTTATTTTATTCTGTTTTTTTAGTGTTTGTTGTTATATTGACAACAGAAATACATCATCTGTGAAAATTTCTACTGTCTAACCATCACAGTTCATGATATACAGTCTGGTGACAGACGGACAGACAGACAGACAGACAGCGGAGCCTTAGTAATATCCATCCATTTTACCCTTTGGGTATGGAACCCTAAAAAACAAGGGTCGATCCTTCAGTACGCAGGATGGTTATTTCTTAACAAGATTTAAATAAAATTATCTGACTAATGGAAAGATTGGCCCTAATACAACTTCTGTAGCGCCTATAAATATATCAAAGAAAATGTTTTAGCTATAATGGATTCAAAAAATATACCTTTCAACCTCGCCTTTCGCCTTTTTACCTTTCGCCTTTTTCAACGTCTATTAAAAACTCAAATAAAAAAATGAGAAGAGGAAGAATAGCCCTCACAACCTGCTGGGTTAGCACGGGTGGTAGACAAAATTGTATTTCCCCGTTTTATGTCACTTTCTTCATACTTGCTTGCTTGTTAAGTGGAGTAAAACAGGGGAAAGACAATTTTGTCTACAGTCCGTGCTAACCGGGCAGCAATATATATGTACACGTGTTCACAGCATCCTCGAGCCGTGAGCTCTTGACTCCGAACAGGAACAGCAAACTTGTCGAAGTTGTAAGCCGAGACGTCGGCGCAAGCAATCATAATTCTGAACTAGTCACCGCCCTCTGTCTCACTCGAGCTTGAGCTTCTCGAGTGAGCTGTAAACAGCAGTTGGACCTGCTTTCGAAGTTTCAAATTAATAACTTACAGAATACAGAACTTTTGATTTTAGAACATTACTTATTCTTTTGTTTCTGCTGTTAGTAGTATGAGAGATATGCTGGCAATAAGTACTGTATGCTACCTAATAAGATGTTGTGTGTTTTGATGTTTTAATTAGATGTTTTTATACATTTTTATGGTTGTGCCTAAAAATGTTTACAATCAGCGGGATTATAACCCACGTCTTTCAACCTGTGAAACTCATTTTTTTTATTTTAGTTACCGCATAAATGTAGTTTGAGCGTGAGCCCATTCAAGCATAAAAATAAAAAAAAAAAAAAAGTTTACACTTGAGAATAGGTAATATTTTTCTTACTGTGCCTTACTGCACCTTTCAGCATGATTGGTTCAGTACTTGTGCCGTAAAGGGTAACGTGGACAAACAAACAGACAGACAAATAGTAATTTTGTTTGTAATGGAAAAAAATATATAGTACTGAAAGTAATTATACAGTATAGATGGAAATGTGGATAAAACTTAGCAAAACAGACTATCCATTTAATCGTTACAAAAAATCTGCTTTTCACATGAATCATCTATGTAAGCAAGGCACCATTAATCAAACCCAACAACTGATCGATGTCATATTTATACCTATCCAACATCATATAAGATCACAACACGTCTTCATCCCTTCCCAAAGTTTCCCCCTCCGCAAACAACAGGACAATAAAAGTTGCGATCCCATAGCGACGACATCACAACATTGTTGTTTGACGACAAAACATTCGCTCTCGATGTCAACTAATAACTTGTTGTTCTGTTTTATTGGTCTTCCTAGCTTTGGTACGGTCAGAACGAGCAATGCCACTGAAGAAACTGTGGCTTAATGCCCGTGTGCACTGTGCACTGAAGTTTCACCGCCCCTAAGTTGGCACTTATCCCTGGCGTACCTACTGCAACGCATTTCGGTACATCTTAGATACGAACATAAAAGCTGTCAAACTTTAGTGTAGACAGGCATAGGTATTTCATGCATATTACACCAGCTAATATTACTTAAAAAACTGGCTGGTCGGATAGCTTAGTTGGTATTAACGTTGGAACAGACTGGCAGAACGATGATTGACCTATGATTGACGTCACATCTTTATACATAATGTAATCATAGGTTTACATAAAATACGAGTTTAAATTAATCAACTCCAACCCTTTAAAGACGTCGGGTAAACAATACTCAAAACAAACCCCCGACATCAAAGAAACAGAGAGCGCACGATATTGCAAAACGCAGGCGAGATTAAAGCATGCATAGTTAAAGGGTTAACTGCTGGAGATGCTCTGCGTCGCGCCTGCAGGATGCTCGTAGGTCGAAGCACACTGAGGTCAAAAACTATACAAATGCCTGCAAAATAATATTCACCAAAATAATTATTGTAGGTTGCTTTGCATTCTGCATGAAGAATAATTAGGCTAGCATGCTAACATTCATATTAACAGCGTGTTAAGCGGACGGATGGAGATCATAGTTACTAAGAGACTTTTGAATGAAAAAAATAGAGGAAAATCGGAAAAAGTGGTTCGCAGTGAAGTATAATAATTGTGTAATTTTTTTTTTTCTTTATATTTATTTTAAAAACGGCTATTGAGTACTTTACACCTTAATTGTACATAATCATGGATGCCATGCAAGCGTTTTAGACTGACATGTTGTAAAACATATTATTTTGGTGTGATGACTTAATAGCCACCCAAATGGGTCAAAACCTGTGCTTGGGTGAGCTACTGAATTTACCTTTTTATTTTATTTTTTATTTTATATAACTATTTATATTGTAGCAAATCAGCGGTGACATAGGCACTACGGTCCTTTTACGATCTGAAAGAAGAACTATAGAACTAAACTACCAAAAGTCAGTGAAAGGGCAAAACACGCTGCACCGACCCCTCTCTCGGGGGGAAACAGTATCATTCTCTCAGTGTATCTCCTAGAGTTCTGCATTCGAAACACATACATAATTCATGGTTCACACTGAGCGGGCCCTGACTCCTGCCAATTCCATCGCGTTACCTTCACTTCAAATAACTGGTTTCGTATATGGACATCTCTATTTACGCAACTCTATACTCATCATGCCGTGTGGTCCCGGTTACGAATAGGACCACCCCATCTCTTCCCGTGGGTGCCGTAGAAGGCGGCTAAGGGAATATCCAGGGAATGGGTCGCAGCGTTCCCCTCGGTCTTGGTGGCAATCAATCTTCACCTACTGCGATCACCAAGCCGCCTGCCAAGCGTGGTGATTATGGCAAACCCCCCCCCCCCCCCCTAATGACAAGCACAAATAAAAACGGCCCCCAGTCCCCGGCAGCTCTGCTATCCCGTGGCTACGGTAGCGGTCACGGTAACGGCAGGGCAAGGGGTGCGAAGAATCCCCGGCAGACGCCCGGCTACCAACCCCAACGACGACCCCTGGCCCTGGCAACACATAACGTGCGCACACTGAAGGCTGACGAAAGGATGGTCGAGCTAGAGGCGGAGATGGGTAAGTTACGCTGGGATGTAATGGGATTGTCTGAAGTCCGAAGACAGGGACAGGACACGATAATCCTAAATTCCGGTAACTTATTCTTCTACCGGGAGGGAGACCAACTCTCCCAAGGAGGTGTCGGGTTTCTCGTCCGCAAGTCTCTCGTCAACAACGTGGTCAAAGTCGACAGTGTGTCGGCCAGGGTAGCGTACCTGGTACTCCGAATAACCAAACGGTATTCGTTGAAGGTTATACAGGTATACGCGCCGACGTCGGCACACTCAGACGATGAAGTAGAAGCTATGTATGAGGACATATCCGAAGCCATGCATACTTCCGAAACATACTTCACCGTTGTGATGGGAGACTTCAATGCGAAGTTGGGCACAAGGAATAGCGATGAGCTGAGAGTGGGGCCATTTGGATACGGGCAGCGGAACCCTCGAGGACAGAGGCTGGCTGACTTCATGGAGAAGGAGGAACTCTTTATGATGAACTCCTTCTACGAGAAGCGGCCATCCAGGAAGTGGACGTGGATAAGTCCCGACGGTTCCACTAAAAATGAGATAGACTTCATCATGACGACCAAGAAGCACATATTCGATGATGTCTCTGTGATCAGCAAGGTGAAAACCGGTAGCGATCACCGTATTGTTAGAGGCACATTGAATATCAATGTTAAGCTCGAAAGGTCACGTCTGGTGAAGTCTACGCTCCGTCCAAATCCTGTCCAAATCCAAAACCCCGAAGGCTTTCAGCTGGAACTCCAAAATCGCTTCCAGTGCCTAGCCGACTGTAACACAGTGGACGAGCTAAACGACGGGTTGGTGGAAACTGTCCAAGCTGTTGGATCGAAATTCTTTAAGACCCAACGCCGCAAGAAGACTCAAAAGCTCTCAGAAAAAACTCTTGAGCTAATGGCCGACCGGAGCGAAATGAAGCTGCAGTCTTCAGTTGATATGTCAGCCTACGGTGAACTCAATAGACGAATCTGGAGTTCCTTGCGACACGACTTGCGTGCTCTTAGTACTTCACGTATTGAGGCCGCAATTGAGCGGAACCAAGGCTCTAAAGTGTTCGCAAAGGATTCGTCTATTGGGCAACACCAAATGACAAAACTGAAGACCGAAAATGGTAGCATCATTTCATCCAAGCCTGAGATTCTGAGAGAGATCGAGAACTTCTATGGACAGTTATACACCTCGACACGTAAGCCCGCTACTAACACAGCTCAGGACATCAGAGCCAAGTTAGTCCGACACTATACCGAAGATATCCCGGACGTCAGCCTGTACGAGATTAGAATGGCCCTCAAACAGCTTAAAAACAACAAGGCACCAGGTGAAGATGGAATTACGACTGAACTTCTGAGAGCGGGTGGTAGACCGGTACTTTTAGTCCTCCAGAAGTTATTTAATTCTGTCATCCTTGAAGGTACAACGCCAGAGGCATGGCACAAGAGCGTGGTGGTGCTCTTCTTCAAAAAAGGCGATAACACCTTATTGAAGAACTATAGGCCCATCTCGCTCTTGAGTCATGTGTATAAGCTGTTTTCGAGAGTCATTACGAATCGTCTCGCACGCAGGTTTGATGAATTCCAGCCTCCCGAACAAGCCGGTTTCCGAAAAGGCTTTAGCACCATAGACCACATCCATACGCTGCGCCAGATTATACAGAAGACCGAAGAGTATAATCGGCCGTTATGCCTAGCGTTTGTGGACTATGAGAAAGCCTTCGATTCAATCGAGACTTGGGCGGTGCTGCAGTCCTTGCAGCGATGCCAAATTGACTATAGGTATATCGAAGTTTTGAAGTGTTTGTACAGTAAGGCCACTATGTCAGTCCGACTACAGGACCAGAGTACGGAACAAATTCCATTGCAAAGAGGCGTGAGACAGGGAGACGTTATTTCTCCGAAACTGTTCACAAACGCATTGGAGGATGTTTTCAAGCTCTTGGAGTGGAAAAGATCTGGCATCAACATAAATGGCGAGTACATCACTAACCTTCGTTTTGCCGATGATATAGTCATAATGGCGGAATCGCTCGAGGACCTTAGCACCATGCTCAACGACCTCAGTAGAGTCTCCCAGCAGGTTGGTCTTAAGATGAATATGGACAAGACAAAGATCATGTCTAATGCTCATGTTCCACCTATACCGGTAATTGTTGGGAACGATACTCTCGAAGTTGTCGACAAGTATGTCTACCTAGGACAGATTGTCCAATTAGGTAGGTCCAACTTCGACAAAGAGGTGGCGCGAAGAATCCAACTCGGCTGGGCAGCGTTCGGGAAGCTTCGTCCTATCTTTTCGTCCAAAATACCGCAGAGCCTGAAAACGAAAGTTTTCAATCAGTGTGTGTTGCCAGTGATGACTTATGGAACTGAGACATGGTCTCTTACTGTTGGCCTCATTAGTAAGCTCAAAGTCGCGCAGCGAGCTATGGAGCGAGCTATGCTCGGTGTTTCCCTGCGAGATAAGCTCCGGAACGAGGAGATCCGCAGGAGAACTAAAGTGACCGATATAGCTCTTAGAGTTAGTAAGTTGAAGTGGCAATGGGCAGGCCACATCGCTCGTAGAACTGACAACCGATGGGGAAGAAAGGTTCTCGAGTGGCGACCACGAACCGGAAGACGCAGCGTGGGCCGGCCCCCCACTCGGTGGACCGACGACCTGGTGAAAGCCGCGGGGAGCCGATGGATGCAGGAGGCGAGCAGCCGCTCAAGGTGGCGTGCTCTGGGGGAGGCCTATGTTCAGCAGTGGACGTCTTCAGGCTGTTAATGATGATACTCATCATATTATGTTTAATTTTTTTAACGTTTTTGTTTTTATTAGTTCGTACTTTTTAAACATCTACTTAACTCTATCTTTATAGAGCAAAGCAGATAAACAAATACAAAAATTAAAAATACTGTAGAAAATGTATCTGGTCTACTTTAAAGGCTAGGTAACCCTTAACCAAATATGAGTTGAGAGTTATTATTCTGTGCAAAAAAAAAGACCAAGTGAGAGTAGTCGAGTTGCGCATAAGGGTTCTGTAATCTTTTACACCACATCGTACGGGCATCGTTTATTTAGCCGTGTACGTACCAATATGAGTCTTATTGGGTTCCATCAGTACAGAACCCTAAACAGTGGTAAATTCTCGTTTATCTCACCGCTCTCAGACGGGAATAAAAAGTTTTATCTGCGATATTAGCAAAACTTCAATATTATTTTAGACAACTTTAACATTTTGAAACCAAATAAAGTTTAATTAGTGACTATTTTAAAAATTGGCATCTTTCACCATTTCTACGCCTACTAGGGCGAAACATGTAAAACTTCTTTGATTTTGTAAGATCTGCATGCATTATGTACCTATGTAACGAACCACATGTTTATACAAATAAATGATCTTTATCTTTATCTTTAACCACTTCGTATTCTATTTTGCATTCTACGTCACGTAACACAATAACACTGTCGCAAGTAACTACCTCCACTTCATTTATTTATCAGAAGCCGCTGGTTGTGGTTTACGGCATGGCGCGGCGTGTCATCGGCAGTCCAGTGCATTTCCAGAGTTATGGCGATGGCCGAATAAAAAATATATTTATTTGATGGCGTGCGCGTCTGCGTTTGATAGCATGCGACAAATAAATTATGAAAGTTTAGATGACAGTTTTATAGGTCCGTCCATAAAAATTCAGCGGCTGTAAAGTCTAAACAGCTTAAATTCTGAACGATGATTATGAATTTACTTTGCGGTGAGGTGGTGGAATATTTTGCGAGGGTTCATCCTACAATACTTACGATATGATGAATTAAAAAAGTATGCGGTCTTTTAGACCAAAAAGGGGTCGGTGGTTTTAGGCTGGTGTTCTTTTCAAGTTGTACGTATAAACTTATTTTTCATTCTAGCTTTACGTGGTGAACCAATTCATTTGTCGTGATCGATAGCCGTGACGTCATTTATTGCGGTCCATTGCGTTACCCATGGTGCTATAAAAGCTACCTAAATAGCTTTTGGAGTTTGATTACCAACGAAGTTGGAAATGAGTAGAAAAAAAACAATTCAATACACTATATCGTTGCTGAAGCAAAAGTTTTCTCATTGCTGATATTACACATCGGTGTTTTAACCATGAATTATAAGACGATCCTAACTGATCCTTATAGCTTCTAGCTAGTTAGAGTACAGGTAATTTTTTGCTTAGATCTAGATAACTATAAAGTAACATAAGTGATGCACAAGTGCTCTAGCAGTGGTCTAGCCGTCATCACCTAATGATCAAGATTTATATCTATTAAACAATCAAAGAACTCTTATGTTGAGTAGTATACATAAGTACTAGGTTCTACTTAGGTGGTAGGACTTTTCTGCAAAGTTCGTCTAGGTTTCGTCGTAGGGGGGTTTCGGGTTCGCTTTTACCAGTTATTCTGCCACCAAGCAGTAGTGTGCAAGCACTACTGTGTTCTGGTTTAAAAGGCATTGTAGCTTGTGAAATTCCTGGGCAAATGAGACTATGATCTGATCTAGTAATCTTATTACTATACTATGTGAAGTCTCAGGAAGACGTGCGCAGTGCAGTGTCACGCAAAACTATATTAATTTAGACTTCCAAGTGATACTGCAATCTATTATGGGCAGCCGCGACGCTTAACATCAGGCAAATGACTAGTTCGTCACGCCATTCGCCATTTACATTAAAAAAAATTTAGGTCAGCAACGCCATGTTACGTCTAGTGTTACAGTATCGTATGCTTGCTTGCTACCCAAGGAAATTTTAAAGTATTATTATATTGAATCATCTTGTTACCTATAGAATAAAAAAGTATATGAAACTATAGAGTGCCCGCAAAGGTAGCTAAGCTATGAAATCAATAGAAAAAAATAGAATCGGAACAGGATCCCGTTAACAGTGATTTGTACAGAGTGGAGTCTCGCAAGTTCCACGAACTACAACCTACTAGCGCCATCTATCGTGTCACCCGTTACGAATGCTTTTTTATATTTTCCGCGGCAACGGGCGCCGCTCCATGCGGCCGCGATGCGGTTAGCCTGCGAATGAACGTCGGATATTGTTTATGGTGCCTGTTATTGTCCTGTCTCGCGTTTACCGCTGTTATTTTAATTTAACGAAGCCAAAAACGAGATGGGCTTTTTAAAAGCCAACCTATTAAGTTTAATAGTAGGTATGATGCGGCTATTATAGGTAAGTGAGAATGTTCGAAACAATTTCGAAGCATTTAACGTTACCTTTATGTAAGAGTTAAACAAATTCTTACATAAAGGCAACATTCACATTAAGCGCTTTATGACCAATCGTTTTTCATATAAACAATTTTTTCTGTAGCATAATTTTAATGTTTTAAAAAAATTTAATAACGTGTGGTATCACACGCATCCGGCCGTCCTCTTAATTGGGATATGAACGAATTCTTTGCATGCTTTTTTATCTGTGTATGATGTGTCACGTGTGGTGTCCCGTGACTTTGGTCAAATGCTACCCTGTCGTATCTAAAAATCAATATCTGCAATATGATATGCATTCTTTTTTGGCTTCACATTCTAGTTTTGGTAGTCTATATTGTTTTCCTAGTCTGAAGTGTCACCGCAGATCAATGCCATAAAAGTCCACTGGGCCGAACGCAATCAAGTTGTTTTCGTATCATCTCCATACATAAGTGGCGGTCTCGGTGTCTTCGTCACTGTGTTGTCGTTTCGCTCATGCCTGCTTATTTAGGACCCTCGGATATAGCTCAATCCGATCCGTGCTTAGTATTTTAGGGAAATAGTAACAACGACTTGATTTCCGTATTACTTTCTGTGTACTGAAATGTGAAATATTTGCGCCGGTTTTTTTTACAAGTCTTAACTCAAGGCTCCTAGTTGTGGTGGATGCTAAGTACTCAATTATGTTATTGGTTGGACTCTATGGCTCTATTCCACTATGATCACCTGGGTGCTCATAGTATACTCTTTAGTGTCCTTTGATCACTTGGGAATATACATACTTAAACGTTGTTTAATTGTTTATTGCCATTTATGAAAAGCGTTGATTGATAATACCTTTTTACGTATAAGTCACGTACCTACGTAATACCTCAGGTCGAGCGAAGTGTATCACAGGACTTTATAATTTACAGCTCTGTTTGACAAGTTTTTGGATTCAGTAAGCGTTCGCTTTTAATTTTTCGCTCGTTATCTGTACGACTACGTAGAGTATATAGGCGCTACAAAACTTCGTAGATCAGCTACAAGCCCGTAGCAGCTTATACTATACGTAGCTACATCCGTAGCAACACGCTACGCAGCATAATATAAAACAATCATCCGATTGGTGTGTGTGTTTGCATGAAGCAATAGAAAATGTTAGTGTTTCCGAAGCTGGCCTCTCGAGGGAGCCGGGACACACGGCTAGACAAAAACATTGGGGAAATGGAACAAAAGAATATGTGCTTCCATTTGTAATGTTTTCTTTTGTTGGTATAATATGAAATAAGAAAAATGGATTCATATATATGTACAAGTTTCAACGGAAATTTTATTTCAACTGTAAATTCATGCGATAAAAATAAGCTAAGTTATTGACTACACCAAGCAAATTTCTTAAAGATTAACACAGTCTGAAAAAGTTCTTCATACGTTTTCTTATTTGAATAATCATAAGACACGTATAATTTTTGGCTAAATAACCTGACAAACAAGAACAAACTGATCACACTTAGCGTAAAAATAGAACAGCCGTACCCAACAAACCAAGACTAGTATATGCTAGTGAAGTAAGAAACCTCGAAAGAGTACAAAGTAACATCAGCATCCTTTCTGATACGTCATCACAATATGCTTGAAACCTGGTCGAGAATTCGACACACTATTCATGAGTAACAGTTGAAAGAACATTAACCAAAAAAATCACCACAGGAGGTGACCTTTATTGAACTTAAGCCGCTCTTTTGCTATAACTAGCACGCTTGGCAGTCATCGTGATGATCGTAGCGGTTGATATACTTTCACAGAGCAGCGACCCTGTATCCTAAACACTCATTTTTGGATTAGAAAAACAGTCCAGCCTTTATTGAAGTCAAAATGCCTAGTGGATCATATACTCTACGAGCGTCGGTGTAACCAAAGCCGGGAACTACGAGCTATGGCTCTATCGGGCGGCATGTTTGGTTAGGCTGCCGTCCTCTCCGCAAATATCATTTGCCACCGCATTCTCCTCTAATAGATTTTTATTGGGTCTATTCTAAACTAACTGGCCTCTGGCAGTGTTATTGTTAAAAGGCTTTGTCTTCCAGGCTAAATGAGACGGTATTATTAGTATTAAGTATTATATTATTTTGTGCTATTACCGTGCTTCGGAGGACATTGATTTGTAGTCGTAAATCGTCTTTCGTTAGAATATAATTATCTTAATAAGTTATTCGGAACTTGAATGTGTAGACCAAGAAGATTAATATTACCCACATCTTTGGCTTTTTTCTTTCATTATAAGAGTGAGGGAAAAACAAAAACACTGTTGTTTCAAACATGCCGTTTGGTTTATGGTTTCTGAATGAAAATAAGTGAGTCCGTCGCGTAAAATTAAAATCAAAATAAATACATCACTTTTACTTTAACAATGTAAACAATTAACTTTACTTATATGCTTAAAATGCGTACAACAATAGCTTATTCAAGTTGCGATTTCAAGTATTACTTAAGCAGCAGCAAAACTGTATCTTGAAACTTGGAACTATGAACGTCTAGACTGTAGAAGGATACTTGTTTCGAAGTACTAACGATTACGTATCTACTAAATTTATAAGCTTAAAGGAGCTAAAAAGTCCTCTATTAATTAGCTTTAAAGTTAAATTAAAAGACGTCGCTTCATCTTCATCGAAACTGTCTATACGTCAGCCATTTTGAAGGGCTAAACTAATTATGCCGACTAATTCTATTTTAATTTGGAAACTTTATGCGGAGTTTTGTGAACTTTCCGTCATAAAAGTCAATTTAACCGCAGTATTTCTGAAATCCTTCAATTTAGCGCTAATTACTAATTAGCTAAGTATCGATATTTTGATATGCATGGATTAAGTAGCTAGTGGAGTAAAAGTGAGAGAGATTCTTGTAAAAACATAAGTCACTTGTCCGGATTGCTTGCACCTTAAGTCTATGATGAGCTGACTAATACCTGTCCTCATTTAATACAATGTCTTTACATTGTACTAAGCATTTGCCCAGTAATTTCACTAGCTACAATGCCCTTCAAACTGGAACACAGTAGTGCTTGCACACTACTCCTGGCGGCAGAATAACTGGCAAAACGGTGGTACCTACCTAGACGAACTTTGCAGAACACATGACACATACGCTTGATAAAGCGTGTTTTTGGCGACATAGAGATAGTCATATTACCGGTCAAGTACCTAGTTAAATAACCATTGGTAAGAAAGAAGAGAAGTTGCGTCGCAAAGCGTCCTAAACACACAGCTGGCCGTTGCCGGCCCACTTGCCAACAATAATGTATAACTGTCGAATAGTCAATAACGTTGTGTTTGACTTCACTACTTCTGATAAAAGTTATGTGTGCGTTCGACCGTACTTTTCGTTTTTGAAGGTTTGCTTAGGGTAACCTGGGTTCGAAGTATACGCATTCGATGGTTAAATAATTAAACTGGTATTAACATTAATTGCTGCCATTTTATCAAAAGTATTAGATATTGTTGTTGTGGTTAAGCAAGTTTATTATATTTATGTAACATTAATTATAGCACAAACATCTAATACTACACAGTAAGCAGACCTAACCTTATCTTCAATACTACATAGAGGAGAATAAATAATATATCCATTACTTTCGCTCTTATTCAAATTTGATAACTTTATCCCTTTCCTTTTTGCTGTTGCAGCACTTACGCACCCATGGACAAAAAGGAACGCGTGCCCAAATCATAATCTTGTTACCATGGAAACATGTCACAGAAATGACATGGCGTCATAAACAGACAACGCGCGGCCTGTTTGTTTGCAATATTTTTGTGTTATAACTAATATTAAGTGCTACAAACACTAAAATAAAATGGTAAAATGTAATGCGCTTTTGTGCGGCAACGTTCATATAGGAAAACACCCGAATTATCTTTTCACCAGTAAGTTTTGATGTGCATGTCACTGTGTGCGTGAGATTAGCATGTTGTAAAAAGTGGCACGCAATATTTCTCTTATGTTAAGTCTGCTTACTGTATAGTATTAGATGTCTGTGAGTTATAGTTAAATTAGACGTTAAACTAATGTTTACCAGTGGTGCGGTGTGCATTTTTTGTCAAGAGGCACTAAAGAGTTTGAATACAATGTAAATTGTAATGCCTTTGGTTTAATTTTGCTATGTTCTTTGGATGCAAATCATCAATACTTTAATTCGTTACTAACCCGTATTATAGTATGCCTTGTCTTACAACACATGAAAGTGCTAAGTTGGAAATAACACTTTTATTAGTGGTCTCATACCCAAGTAATGACCTTTTTTTTGAGGGGGGGGGGGAAATGACCTCGGACTTCCCTGCCACCACGGGGGTGATGGCAGGAGGTATGTGGGACTCAAACCCACTAAAAGCCCCCCGTGATCCGTCCGCCACCGGGATAGGGCGAAATAGGGTTGCGCAAGCATTCACTATCTCGCTCCGGCTGTAGGCCCTTTTAGGCCTCTGCGCCAGTGGGCATCTAAGTAATGACCATAACGAACGTTAGCTTTACTGGTCGGTTAAGACTGGATAGTAAAATTTTCGTATGAGCACTAGTAGTACAAATACATAAATAAAAACAAGCGCAAAATTTTGAGTAAGTATTACTCAAAACTTTCTTATTATATTGCTAAGTACGTCATGTGAAACAGGCCAAGTTTAGTTTCCGTTAATTCGTCAGATGACTGCAGACATCCTGCAATTGGTCATCGGTTCGGATTACGCAGCATTGTCAAACAACATAATATCTATTAAACAGCATAATATCTGGCGGGACACGATCACGCGCTACTTATCGGCTGAAGTGATAACTAATCACAACAAACCAATACAAAGTTAATATTATCCTGGTTTTGACAGAAGAAATTAATTAATAGTCTGTAGACTAAAACAATACACACAGATACGATGAGTACGTTAAAAACAAAAACTCGATGCCAAAAAAATGACCAAGGCGTATAAGAGTCGTATAGTATTTTTGGCGACGTCAGAGATGTAAACAAAAGAGGAAATACAAGGCATTAGCTTATCGAAAATTGCCTGCTTAAATTAGGTGCAATACACACAATTTACCGTGAAGAAAAATAAAGAGATATTGAGCAACACGCGATAACTCTTCTTCCCCCTTTTATACATCTATAAATATTTACTTAATACTACCATCTTCTGCAGTTAAATAATAGTTTATATCCTAGTAGCTGCTAGCACCTGGCCTGCCCGCCGCACCTACGTGATAACGAGCGTTCATTACCGAGTATGAGCCGGCTAGTTACCTTTCACTTACCGAGCGCCGCACTCCGCCGCGCCGTCGAGTTGTTGCCACTTGCAGATATTATGGAGCTCGTAATATTACTTGAAGAAGCCTGGTATACCGCAAGCAAGAGTTTTGACTGCATTGTTTATTACTTGAGACATCTCGACATTGTAATGAAGACCTTTTGAAACTTCTAATTTGTTTACAATTTGGAACTATTACTGTTAAGCACACAATGTAATGTCCAGCAGTGGACGTTTTCAGACTGGTGATGATCATGAATACTTTCTAATTTTAAACCTACTTAAAAAGAGGAGGAGGTTCCCTCATATCGTCAGCCGGAAGACCACTGCTGAACACAGGCCTCCCCCATAAAACGCCATTTTGGACGCGTATCATAGAGGGTTATGCCATAATCACCACGCTTGGCAGGCGGCTTGGTGATCGCATTCCGAGATCGATTTTAATATACCGAGGAGAATGCTGCTGCCCATACCCTGGATATTCCCTTAGCCAGCTCTTACGGCACCCACGGGAAGAGATGGGGTGGTCCTACTCGCTAACAGGGACCGATGTTCCCTATCAGTATGTATATAATTATTATTTTATGTTCATAGATGTTTTCAACCAATCAAAGGGTTGTACTCCTGAGGTGGATCCATACACAGGAAGATTAGGAAGTCAGTTAAATATAGTTGTTTTTGGTATAATTATATTTTGTTATTCACATTACAGTTTATCATAATTTAATGAACAACTATATAGGCTTATAGAGGTAGAACGACTATTTTTGTTTCTACCAAAGTTGAAACAACAGTATCCGAAGCGTTTGCTCAAGTGTCAGTCAGAATGTGAGACAATGGGTGGCCGAGGATCTTATGGCATGTGATTACTCCTTGGCATCGGCCCGTAATCGATTCCAGATTCCATACACCCTCGACCTTTGCATCTATTTGATCTGTTCTGTGTGCCGCTGCTTAATATTACTGCGGAGATGTTAACGTAGGTAAAAGTCATCAGTGTGCCCACCATGCTGTTTTTCACAATGTTCTTTATTTTACTTTTCTAATGTTTATCATCATCATCAACAGCTTGAAGACGTCCGCTGCTGAACATAGAGTGCCACTTTGACCAGCTACTTGTCTCTTGCATCCAACTAATTTATAATATTACCTACTCCAATCCAAGTGGCGCTCTTTGGGGGAGGCCTATTTTCAGCAATAGACGTCTTCAGGCTGATGACGATGGTGATGATGATGACCTGCTCCAATGAATCTATCATATTTAATCCTACCCTAAATGACGAGTGGATCAAACTTAATTTTAAGAACGAACTATATTGTACTGCGATTAACCTCAGATGTCGATTTTTATTAAATGACAACTTAAAAAACATAAAATAACTAAACTATACCTAAAAACTTAAAAAAAAAAATAAGTAAATCAGCAAAACTACATCAATAAAATACAAACAAACAAATAATACAAACTATTTTTCAGAAATTCTTCACCTTTGTAAACTTACTGATTCTGCTGGTCGCTATTAACCTTTACAGCATCATCTGGTTCCAAATGCCTGCATCAGACCTCTGACACATCCGTGTCAGACCACCACCAACACACACCACCATCGTTTTCAACTCACATTATCCACCCAAATAATATATACCAGGTACAACAATAAAATGAATTCGCTTTCAACCTGCCATAGACCAACAACCTGCCTAGCTGTTGCAGTTCATATTTAACCTACATAGGAGCACAGATAATTTGATAAGTTAGTATAACATACACACAAGTACAATAACCTAACATATTGATAGTATACTGTTATAGATAGGTACTATCCCACATTCAAATTCAACCTGTATCGTAAGGAAATTACCCCGAAATCATCATATTAATGTTAATTGCTATATAGTACACAATTATAGCAGAATTTACCCTGCAGATAGAAGGAGATAGCAGTAGCGCTACATGTAGGCTTACCTCGCGCGTAATGATGCAATTATTGCGTACAAGCACTGTCGTGACCGGAATACACCTCCAAGTTATTATTCATTTGCCATTAAACACTGGCTATGAGGATATGAATATCAAGCGGAAAGTATACATTACAACACCTAAAATCTTCTTCTATACATATTATAAAACTGTAACTGCGCTAAATATGTACATTGAGTGTTTATTTTTTTTTATTGTTATATTATACCGGATGTTGATTTGCATTGTCTCCATATTTTTAGAATCCATTGTACTGTGTATATTTAATCATATAAAAATAAAATTTAAATTCCACATTTATTTAGTAGCCGAATATTTGATAAACCATTTTTGTCGTAAATCACAAGTAGCCTCAACTTCGTTTCGGCTAGGACAATAGTAGGACCCCACGCGATGACTCAGTTTAAAGTAAACACTTTTTGTCTCATCATTAGTCCATTGACCGTCCGCGTTTTTGTTCCGCCCATTGTACCTATCTTATTATGTGATTCTCATTTCTATGTTATTATTATTTTGGTGTCAATAAAAAGTTATTGTATTGTATTGTAGTCAAAACATCATAAAAACATTGTTAGAAAATTGCTACATCGAGGAAGGTCCTATTGTCTAATTACCTACAGGGTTCAGGTATTCGGTCTCTATTGTTTTGGCTATGTGCGCGGGGTGCAGTAAACAACCCATGGTAGCTATGACTTAATCTGTGTCAGCAGCTTGCCACTGGGGCGTTACAGTATTTACAAAATTATGTACTTACAAGTTACGTTACCCTAAGATACTGCTCAAAGTGTCCTCCTTCGTTTTCGATGCACAAGTGAGCGCGACGTCTTAGGTTTCGTGATAGTTTTTTTAGCACATTCACGTTTAGTCTCACATGATCAAATGCAGCAATGATTTTTTCTTTTAATTGCACAGCACTAGTAATTTCGTCCGTGTAAACTAGTCTTTTTATTTCACCCCATAAAAAAAAATCACATGGGGTCATGTCCGGAGATCGTGGGGGCCAGGGTACTGGACCACCACGTCCAATCCACTGGCTTCTGAACACTTCACTTAAAAAATTGCGCACTTGGCGTCCATAATGAGGTGGAGCTCCATCCTGTTGGAAAAACAGGTTTCGTTGAAAGGCCAGTGGTACATCGTCGAGCATCTCGTCAACAACGTGATGCAGAAGCTCCAAGTAACTGGAGCTGGTTAGATGACCTTCGATGATGTATGGACCTAGCACATGCTCTCCAATAATGCCACCCCAGACATTAATACTAAAACGATGCTGAAACGAATCGTTCTTGGTTTTATGCGGGTTATGGTCGCGATGTGCCCACCAGTGCTCGTTGTGAATGTTGTAAATCCCCACACGTGAAAACATGCATTCATCGGTCCACAAAATGTTCACATCCCTGTTTTGTAAAATCCAGTGAGAAAAAGCTATGCGTGAGGCATTATCTTGTGGATGCAGTTCTTGGACTCTCTGAAAATGAAACGAATGCTGAAGTTCTCGTTTCAGTAGCCGCCATACAGTTGTGTGGTGGACGTTGAAGCGCCGCCCAGCATCACGGGTGCTAGCACGTGGGTCCTCTTCAAAAAAGTCCAAGATCTCTTCTTGAAGGCCGGCCGAGAGACCTACACTTCCACGAGCGCGAGCGTGACGAGGGACTTGGAATTGTCCATAATCCCTTAGTCTCTGTGTGGCACCCAGCATCACTTCACGTGTTGGAACATGGCTGTTCGGAAACTGATCGCGAAACATTTGCACAGACTGTGTTAAGCTGTTTCTGCTGATAGCATACAAACGTACCATCTCCACAAGCTCAACATTTGTAAAGTGTTCCATTTTTGTTACGCGATCGTAAGCAAAGTAGGTGCCTACGCAAATTCGGCGCGGCGCCGGTGGCGGGCAAGTGACTGATCGGTCGCTGCATCTGCACGCGTGACATAAGTGCGCTGCGCGGGCGCGGGCGGGTGAGAGAGGGCACCCCGCAGCCCGCCCGCGTGGCTAGTACAAACGGCGGTGGGGCCGGTGCAGCGGCGAGCGTTTGTAGAACTTTGCCGAAAGTGGCGGGTGCCTTTGTGTGTTGTCGGCGCGATAGTTTATGACTCTGCGCTCGCACTGGTTGACTTTATAAAATCATGTTGTTTGTTAAATGAGAACGGACACACGTGCTGTTTTATTTTTGTGCAATGTTTTTTTTATAAAGTGTAAATTTTAGGTATTTATTTTTTCATTGATTCGTGTTCTATAAGTGTAGCATACCTACCTCTGTAAATATGGAGACAATGCAAATCAACATCCTGTATATTTCTAAAACGATTAAGTGCGGGTAGCACGAAGCAATACGGATGCAATTTTTGTTCAAGAATTCTTAGTTTGTATGGTAGTCATTTAGGTATTTATTTATACTCACCATGTCGAAGGGAAGAAAGAAGGGCTGGCGAATTCCCTTCTATTGCCGTCCCACCACCCACCGCTATTGCCGCTAACCACTTGCCTACACGAGAAGAAGAAGAAGAAGCCGTTCCATCCATTCATCCTTTTCCCCCATCTTTTTCCTTTTCGCTTCCCTCTTCCCGTGACCAGGGTTAGGACGTAAAACTAATTAACCCGTGCGAAGCCGGGACGGGTTAACTAGTCATCAATAAAAATCTGTAATATTTCTCGCTTTTTTCGTAGTTGCTAATCGTTGGTAAAGAAAATTCGTGATTCTAGTTTTCCACAGATTTTCGTGAAACCGTGTGGTGCATTTCAGTGCTTCTTATGACTTGTCATTGCTCCACTCTATGTAATTGAAAACTTGAAGTGTTCGCGAAGCTTCTTTGTTGCATTTACAATATAATACAAGAAGAATACAAGACATCTACAAAAGAGTTGGAGTAGCTCGGGTTATTAAATTCGCAGTTATCACCGTTTTTGCGTGAGGCAGGCTTAGATTTTTATATGCAAACAATTGATGTGAAGAGCTAGGAACTACTTGTTTCCCTGATATTAAGCGTGACGGCCAGATTATAGCAGCTGTAGTGCCACTCAAAACTCTAAATTATAAAGTTCTGTTCCACGTTACAGTGCACTGTCACAGAATAGATATATAATAGCACTGTGCACGTTTTCTTAAAACATCAGCACAGTAATAATTACAGATTCTGAAGATCATAAAGCCTCATTTGCCCAGTAATTTCACCAGTTACAATGCCCGTCAAGGCAGAACACAGCAGTAGTATAATAATAATGCCCAACGACCACATACATAAATCCTGGATCCTAACTAGGATTCCCTGTATCTAGGGACCCAGGAGCTATGAGGACCATGGTCCCACAACACCCACACACAGAACAAGTATTTGCACTTCTTTTTCCCTGTGCACAAAATATACTTGTCCTGTCGCGGGAATGGAACTCGCTGCCTCCGGGCTATGAGCCGACCTGCTCAACCACCGCACCACGGAAGCTGTCCTTGCACACTACTGCTGGATGCAGAATATCTGGCAAAACGGTGCGGTACTTACATAGAAGAACTCTTGCAGAAAAGTCCTAATACAGTTGAATAGAATAGATATTCCTGAAATACTACACGAACACTTTTAACATGAGTTGAGAGTATTCAAACTTGTAGTATGATAGAATGTCAGAGAACAATGACGAGTTTAAGAGACCAATAGTGTTCAATAGTTATATTTCCAGTCGGTATTGTGAGGCTACAATGTAATAATTATTGGCACCGGCGGCGGCCGCAGCGGCATCGCCTTCCTTCCCGGAGAGAGCCGCTCTCATTGTGCCGAGGAATCTAATTTATTTCTATGAATAGAGAGAGCCCTTTTATGTAATATGCTCATTATGAACCCCCAGAGTACATTTAATAGGGTTGCTAACAATGAGCCGCTGGATGGATACGATTCCTCTTTAACGACATACCGCACCTTTTTGTGTGTACGTCTCGAATTATTCACGTCGATACTCCACAGAAAAACGAATAACGGAGCACATTTGTTTCACAAGACTCTCGTGAAATATCGCAATTGTAATGATCTCGGAATAACGTATACAAGTTCAGTTTAACGTTGTAATTCGCCGCATATTCATGTTTATGTGAGCGGAATTTGCGAGCCTTCGAATAACTAACAAGCAAAAACAGTGGAGGCTCTCAGCGAGGATGATGTCTCATTAGTGGGGGTATTCAGGTGGTCCGTCAACCCGTCATAACAGTTGACAGCCCTGGCGGGCCCCCGCGCGGTAATGAGGGCCATCCGCGCATTAGCACTGCGATGTGTGGGCCCACAATGCACGAAACCCTACGCGCGAGATTATTCAACTAATGTTGCTTTTGTTTAATAACGAGCGAGCAAATTGTTTCGGAGCTTCCCTTTGTGAGCGGAGGAAGTTTAGTTTGACAGCGGATTTCAATATATCTGAGGTGGTTATTAAAGTTCGCGGCGCGGAAATGTGGGAGTGAAAAGTTTACGTGTTAGTTTGTTTTTATTTAGACCTGCGTGCCTTTCTGTTTTGCTTGACAGCGCTGAGACGAAAGCGACAATAAGATCCATCTGTTACAACCCTAACAAAGTTTTTCCGCACATCGTAATAACTAACCAAGGCAAACTGACAACCATCAAAGGTATGCTCAGCCAATCAAAAACTTATTAGTATGCCATTAGTAGCTACTAAAGCCCACCTACTCTTTTACTAGCCGAGAACTGTAGCAATTATTCTGCCCAAATGACATAATTTATATTCCTCACAACCAATAGCTTGTAGTTCGAGCGCGAGCAATCACATTATTTATACAGCGTGTGTTTTCAGCAGGCGGCGGATCTTCATAATGTTTTTATTATGAGTATAGTAGGTATACAGGGTGGTGTCCCGGCGGCCGGCCGCTCGTTATTGCCGGAACGGCCTCCATTACACCGCAAACTACTTCACTAAATAATAGGCTCTGGCCGCTACACAGCACCATGTATATAGTATTTAGCACTAATAGTAATATATGGGGATATAAAAATGTTCCCTTCGGAATTAAGTGATGCAAAGGTGTGCTCAAACGGTAATGGTTTTTAGAAAGAAATAAGGCAATGAAGTTGAAGTGGCAATGGGCAGGCCACATCGCTCGTAGAACTGACCACCGGTGGGGAAGAAAGGTTCTCGAGTGGCGACCACGAACTGGAAGACGCAGCGTAGGCCGGCCCCCCACTCGGTGGACCGACGACCTGGTGAAAGCCGCGGGGAGCCGATGGATGCAGGAGGCGAGCAGCCGCTCGAGGTGGCGTGCTCTGGGGGAGGCCTATGTTCAGCAGTGGACGTCTTCAGGCTGTTAATGATGAAGGCAATGAAATATTTTGTGTTAAAATTTTCAATTGTCTCTGAGAATGTTCACAAGTTTAAACAGTTTTATAAATATACTAGAGCTTTAAAGGTAGAAAACTTTGGGGTTTCAACCGCAACGTGGCCCATTTCCTGCTGAAACTGTGAATTTCCAGGTATCCTACGCTTATTTCGTAACTAATAATCTAAATTGGGTTAGCCATTTCATATTACTAAAAACCACACAAATGCAGTAAACAATACCAAAAGAAACCTACAAAAGAAACCTATCTCAAGATACAAGGACATTATTCCTGTAACGCGTATATTGTAACAAAAAATAAATTGTAGAGAAAGCTTAACAGCTCCCGTGTAAATGGGCCCCGGGACCTATTTAGTTTTAAAAGTAGCAATCTATTTAACGAATCACCTCTCCCGTAGGCACCTGCGCCTCCACGTAGAGACGTACTCTAAGTATTACATTATCTCTGCTCTACGATAAAGTCTACATAGGTTCTTGTTATTCTGTACAATAGGCTCTCTAGATGCCTGGAGTGTGTCTTACAAGCTATACTTGAAAGTGAGGGTACTTCGATGGATAGGTAAGTTTGATGATACCGTTTGATGTATTTGCGTAAAGAATTTCTTATGATTTTAGTGAGTCGAAAAGTATTGTACCGCTGTCGAAAGGTAAAGTACCATACATCAAACCTCTCATTGATTCTATGAAAATCCAAATCAAGCTATTTTAGTTAGGGGTATATAAGAAAAGCTTGTCAAGTCAATGTCTGGCCATACGTCTGGACACCTAACCTAGGTTTAAGGCATATTTTACCGAACATAAGCTGTATTTATTGATGGTTAAATAAATGGAAACATTCTTCAGTTATTCAATAGGTACACTACATACCTACATATATGCTTTCTGTATTTGAGACTTTTTTTATACATACTGTTTCTTTTATTAGCTTTTTTTTATAATAAAGATTTATGTATCTATCTATCTACCGTCACCATCGACCCAAGACTTCATAAAGTAACACAAAAATTTCAGGTGCAAGAAAAGAAACAGGTTTATTCATCCTTTCATATTTTATCCGCTGTTACCTGAATATTTAAAGGTTTAAACCGTACGTTTTAAAATTCAGCAATGAGAATAAAAGGCGGCAAGTCGTTGCACCGACTTCGGTCGTTAACGGTGGACGGCAAATAAAATTATGTTGGTATAATTGATGGCAGCATTCGATCAATTAATTCTGCCCATTAATATTCACGCGCTCCGGGCGGAAGAATAAAAACCAAAAAAAACCGTAAAACTTGCCCCATTTGCATTGGAGGTGGATTACATAAGAACGTTTACGTTTGACTCTATTTACATGGTATAGGATGGGTTAATATTATGGTGCTACGACGTTTCGTAGACATGCTACGTACTTCTACGAAATTTCGAGAAAACCGGCAACTGGGGCCGCTTTGAATTCAACGCGAGGTTTTCGCATTCAAATTTCGTTGTTTTTGGAATTTAATGAATATGTGAGTTTTGAATGTAAATAAAAATATAGCTTTTTGGTCTTTTCGGCAACAACTTGGTGGAAACGTCGTCGTCGAGGGAATTCAATTAATAATATTTTAGTATAATTGATTTCACGATACTTTTATGTAGATTTCGTAAAAAAATTAGAATCTCTTATAGATTAATTTAGTAAACTTATTTTTTATATACTTCTTTTTTAAATAACTGACACCCAACGTTCACATACATAGATATCCTGGACCCTAACTAGATTCCCTGTATCTTAGGGACCCAGGAGCAATGAGGACCATGGTCCCACAACACCCAGACACAGAACAGGTATTTGCGCTTTTTTTTTCATGTGCACAAATACTTGTCCTGTCGCGGGAATCGAACTCGCCGCCTCCGGGTTATGAGCCGACCTGCTCAACCACCACACCACAGAGGCTGTCGAATATTGTATATATTACCTAAATATTATCTATAGGTATGTTGTATTACAGTTGTTACGAGTAAACTTCTAAAAATCTTTTAGTATAGTAGCTAAACCCGAGTTATGATATTGAATTGATTTATTTCACGCTTTGAGTGCATAATAGCAGTTTTTCATGTGACGTCATCATGAAATATATTTTCTTTCTCTATATTTGGTAATTGTCCTAATAAACCTTCATAATAAACTAACCACGATGCTACTGCCTCAATTTAACTGTAACATTTTTTTACGAATAAGTTACTATTGACTATTGACTATTGCCTCTTCGTGTAATATGTGGAGAATTAGGAATTATACAGACGAGACGTTTTCAACACAGTCCGGCTTCTATCCGGATGTCAGTCGTGTATGAATCACTATGAAGTCGGGCGCAAGGGACGGCGGCAGCAGTGACTCTCGTTAGCGCCGGCTCTCGTGGCGCCAAATACAAACCGGACAATGTTGAAATCATCTTGTGTGTATAAGCCTTACAGACTTTGATCACCAGACCCGGCAGTTCACACACTTGTCGAAGTTATGTTATGTGACTCGTAAAAACTTAGTCTGGATTACTGTGGATAGGCTGCGTGCCGGAAACTTTGTTTAATTACACTGGGTGATGGGGAAATTGAGGAAGACAAAGTTTATATTAATCCCTTATAATATAAGTAGCTATAACATCTTATGAAGACTGGTTTCTATTTACCTACTAATTTAAATATGTATTTAGTTCAACCATGTTTCAGTAATTTAAACATTAGGTAATTTTCTATTCACATATTTAGATTCCCTAAGGCTCACACCGTACTAGATATTATAACGTGTGGGAAATTAGAACTAACTGTTCCTCAACAGCGCGGTCGACCTTTATTTATTTCCCCGTAAATAAAGAAACATTATTCCATCCAAAAATCCTTTAAAACCCCCAAACAACGTTTCGAAAAACACATCGGCTAGCAATATTATCTGCTTCACGTAATTTTCATAAAAAGCCAAATAATTCCTGACCTTTTCAAAGAAATCATTTTCCTAAGGAGCCAAATGTTTACGGAACCCTTGGCTCGCGAAACGCTCTCAACCTTAAAATCGGTTTGTAACAAATGTTATATTCTGGTTCTATTCTTTCGCGTTCGAGAAAAAGTACCTACTTCTTGTTTTTCCACGTAAAAAAAGCTCATCAATTTGAAAGATTGGAGCAGGAAGTAACTCCGTGGTGCTTGTATTAATATAATAGTTTCATGTTCCACGTTCGCTCTGTACCGCTACCTACATGTACTCCGCCTAATTGCAACGAAACAAATAAAGTTGCGGGGAGAACAAGCGTAGCGGAACGGCGACAGCGTGCGACATATAAATTATTTTTATGCTTCCTCTCCCGGCGCATCGCATCGGCCTTGCGTGGCGGCGGCCATGTCTTACAGAATTAAGGCGAGACTGGCCCAAAAACGCCCTTGTAAGAACAGACTTTTCTCTGAGCTAAACCACACTTTTAGATATGAAAAAAATATATATTATGCTTAAGGATGTCTTTGAGTTAAACCATAAAACTTATACATAAAAGGAATAACTTCACTCGATCGAAAAAAAATCCAAAGTTACCTCTATCTTACATTTTTTGAAATGACTATTCGACTTGTTTTATACGAATCGTATTATTTAAATAATTTTTAATGCATTATGTATTGATCAAAAAATTTAAATCATTAATAAAAATGTTAAAAAGTTAATACGGTAATTTTATATGAATTTATATCTTGGAGTCATGGCATCCGAGCGCGTTTTCGGGGTCGCCAGTCCGCTCGCAGAGCCCGTCGACGCCGGACGTATGCCAAATTTTTGCGCTCTACGACGCAAAGGTACACTAATCGTAAATTTTAATTTAAAAATAGAATAATTTAATTTAATTGTTTATTTCGAGTAACTTAACTAAGAAGTGAATAACAAAAGATTAATAAAATGGGTAACAAATGTAATAAAAGGGAAAAAAACTCAAGTTATGCATTTAGAAAATCGTACGAGTCCAGGAGCAAACGACGGTAAGTAATTACCTATGCTTTCAAAATATTATACATATACTCACCATTAATGGACAGTTTTTGGCCCACAGAGCAAGAAAGAAAATTACACTTGCTCTACGCCTCAATAGAGACGTCTTACTGATATACTGATGTGGGCAAAAGTATCCAGGTGTGGGCAAGTTTGAAAATGTGTTAGCAGGCATGGGCTAATAGGCAGTTTGTGTGGGCAAATGTGGACAGGCGTGGGCAAGCGTAAGCAGGTGTGGGCAAGTGTGAAAAAACTATGGGCAGGTGAGCGGCTGGTGGGGACAGGTGGGGGCAAGTGTGAAAAAGCCATGGGCAGGTGAGTGGCTGGTGGGGACAGGTGGGGGCAAGTGTGAAAAAGCTATGGGCAGCTGGGCTGATGTGGGCAAAAGTATCCAGGTTTGGGCAAGTTTGAAAATGTGTTAGCAGGCATGGGCTAATAGGCAGTTTGTGTGGGCAAATGTGGACAGGCGTGGGCAAGCGTAAGCAGGTATGCGCAAGTGTGAAAAAGCCATGGGCAAGTGAGCGGCTGGTGGGGACAGGTGGGGGCAAGTGTGAAAAAGCTATGGGCAGCTGGGCTGATGTGGGCAAAAGTATCCAGGTTTGGGCAAGTTTGAAAATGTGTTAGCAGGCATGGGCTAATAGGCAGTTTGTGTGGGCAAATGTGGACAGGCGTGAGCAAGCGTAAGCAGGTGTGGGTAAGTGTGAAAAAGCCATGGGCAGGTGAGCGGCTGGTGGGGAAAGGTGCGGGCCAGTGTGAAAAAGCTATGGGCAGCTGTACTGATGTGGGCAAAAGTATCCAGGTTTGGGCAAGTTTGAAAATGTGTTAGCAGGCATGGGCTAATAGGCAGTTTGTGTGGGCAAATGTGGACAGGCGTGAGCAAGCGTAAGCAGGTGTGGGCAAGTGTGAAAAAACTATGGGCAAGTGAGCGGCAGGTCCCCACCAGCCGCTCACCTGCCCATAGCTTTTTCACACTTGCCCCCACCTGTCCCCAACAGGTGGGGGCAAGTGTGAAAAAGCTATGGGCAGCTGGGCTGATGTGGGCAAAAGTATCCAGGTTTGGGCAAGTTTGAAAATGTGTTAGCAGGCATGGGCTAATAGGCAGTTTGTGTGGGCAAATGTGGACAGGCGTGGGCAAGCGTAAGCAGGTATGCGCAAGTGTGAAAAAGCCATGGGCAGGTGAACGGCTGGTGGGGACAGGTGGGGGCAAGTGTAAAAAAGCTATGGGCAGCTGGGCTGATGTGGGCAAAAGTATCCAGGTTTGGGCAAGTTTGAAAATGTGTTAGCAGGCATGGGCTAATAGGCAGTTTGTGTGGGCAAATGTGGACAGGCGTGGGCAAGCGTAAGCAGGTATGCGCAAGTGTGAAAAAGCCATGGGCAGGTGAACGGCTGGTGGGGACAGGTGGGGGCAAGTGTAAAAAAGCTATGGGCAGCTGGGCTGATGTGGGCAAAAGTATCCAGGTTTGGGCAAGTTTGAAAATGTGTTAGCAGGCATGGGCTAATAGGCAGTTTGTGTGGGCAAATGTGGACAGGCGTGAGCAAGCGTAAGCAGGTGTGGGCAAGTGTGAAAAAACTATGGGCAAGTGAGCGGCAGGTCCCCACCAGCCGCTCACCTGCCCATAGCTTTTTCACACTTGCCCCCACCTGTCCCCAACAGGTGGGGGCAAGTGTGAAAAAGCTATGGGCAGCTGGGCTGATGTGGGCAAAAGTATCCAGGTTTGGGCAAGTTTGAAAATGTGTTAGCAGGCATGGGCTAATAGGCAGTTTGTGTGGGCAAATGTGGACAGGCGTGGGCAAGCGTAAGCAGGTATGCGCAAGTGTGAAAAAGCCATGGGCAGGTGAACGGCTGGTGGGGACAGGTGGGGGCAAGTGTAAAAAAGCTATGGGCAGCTGGGCTGATGTGGGCAAAAGTATCCAGGTTTGGGCAAGTTTGAAAATGTGTTAGCAGGCATGGGCTAATAGGCAGTTTGTGTGGGCAAATGTGGACAGGCGTGGGCAAGCGTAAGCAGGTATGCGCAAGTGTGAAAAAGCCATGGGCAGGTGAACGGCTGGTGGGGACAGGTGGGGGCAAGTGTAAAAAAGCTATGGGCAGCTGGGCTGATGTGGGCAAAAGTATCCAGGTTTGGGCAAGTTTGAAAATGTGTTAGCAGGCATGGGCTAATAGGCAGTTTGTGTGGGCAAATGTGGACAGGCGTGAGCAAGCGTAAGCAGGTGTGGGTAAGTGTGAAAAAGCCATGGGCAGGTGAGCCGGCTGGTGGGGAAAGGTGCGGGCCAGTGTGAAAAAGCTATGGGCAGCTGTACTGATGTGGGCAAAAGTATCCAGGTTTGGGCAAGTTTGAAAATGTGTTAGCAGGCATGGGCTAATAGGCAGTTTGTGTGGGCAAATGTGGACAGGCGTGGGCAAGCGTAAGCAGGTGTGTGCAAGTGTGAAAAAGTTATGGGCAGGTGAGTGTTCGTGTTACGGCGGCGGCGGCGCAGGAAAATTGACGGCGGCGGCGGCGCGCCGGCGCGGCGCTCATGTCTAGCGCAAAAGTAGGCACGTGTGGGCAAAAGTGGGCAGGCCTGGGCAAGTGAGAAACAGTGTTAGCAGCTATGGGCAAGTGGATGATGTGGATAGATGTGTGAAAGTGACGGCAGGTGTTTTTTCTGTTAGGAAGGCTTTCTTGTGTTTATCATAATCAATCAACATGCAGCTATTAGTTTACATGAAAAAAAATTGTTCAAAATTATACCTGCATCATGTACTTTTTTTAACATTATAACATTTTAATCGTACCATTCATCATTATTATACCTACCTAATGGAAATAAGGTAATTGAAGTCGTTATTACCATGGGACTGGGTAGGTATTACAATAATAATAATAACCAAAAATAGCATTAAAAACACGGTTGTATCTCATACGTATTTTTTATCTAATAAAATAACGGTAGGTTCACATTTATTATATTATTATGTCAATCCAGAACATAAGCTAACTCTATTCTCAAAGCGACTTGAGCTCCGCTACTGAGTTACATAACGTGGCTAACGAGCGAAACAAGTGCGCGCGGCGCATCGCACACAACTTTTGGGTCGCGTAAATGAATACGTCGTGCGTTCAAAAAGTGCGGCTTGAGGCAGCGTAAAATACCTAAAGATCCGGAAAAGCCTCGCCTTAACAATGCCCGCCTGGATGCACGCATGGCCGCATGGCCGCTTTCAATGCACCGCCACCGCTGCACGCTACCCGCCGCTACCGCGCTCATACACACTTTGTTCAAAATATTATCAACTAAATGTTTGTAAACCAGTGAGAACATATATAATGCGAGAGAATTTGAAAATCACTGCTGTGATGGATCGCTATTGTCTCAGAGCGTCCAGTTTGTATACGACCGCTTTGTTCGTGATAGGAATAAAACTGCGGAGACCGGAAGCTATTATATTATTTTTATTGCGTTATAATCTCCACCACGGCGGCTGCCGTTTCGTGAATCGTGAAAAGCGACGAGCGCATTCCTAGCATTTCAATAACATGTCGGCTACATAAAATATTTTATAGCTGTACATAAAAATGATCCCGAACATTTCAAATTGCTTGCATAATCGAACGGCAACCCTCTCGCACAATTTCAAAAGCCCTAACTACATTAAACTCGAAGACGTAGATGATATAACAACGCCGGGGGACCGCGCGAAGGCGGCTCGATACAATTTACATATTTCCCTCCTATCTCCTGAACATTTTAATATTATTCACATTTCATGGAGTTCATATTTTGCAGAAGACTCGAACTCCTAGTCCGAATATTCGGGACGTGTTCCCGTCACACATGAGAAATAAAGAGGAATTTAATAAATGCAATATGGCATAAGGTAAGAGTGGGCAGTGTAGGTTATTTGCAACGATATGGCTACTGCATGTTGCGCAGGATGTCATTAAAACTTGAGCGCTGGAAGTGCCTCCGCTAAACGAATGCAGTTTTAAAGGGTTGCGGAGACATGCCTACCCTCTTACGAGGCACTTGCAGAACTTTGTTACACATTTTCTCCACTCGCTCAGCTCTCTCTTGTTACGTAAAACACTTCTGTTTATGATTGTAGCAAACGTCGTGTTGTACTCAAAATATGATCGCAGTATTTTTTTACAGCTATAACCTAGCCTACACAACATTTTATATTAGCTTCACCTGGTGTTTCGAGAAGAGGATCGTAACCATTTTTAAAGAAAAATAAAAAAAGTCAAAGCCTAATGCGCTCCTCGACTAAAGAGAATTCACTTAAAAACAGTTGAGGACTTCGCAACGCGGAATTTCAATTTTGATTTTCGTGATTTACAAATATTTGTACTCCAAATTCCGGGACTTGACATTTTAAAGAAGAGATTAGGGGCGTTTGACCATGAGGGCTCGATGAGTATCGTAATCAAAATGCTTAGTCCTCTCAATAAGTACATCACATATCAATCGGAAGGGTGGGGGAGGGGAATCGGGAAGGTCGGCTGGAGGCGATGACCCAAGAATTTGCGAAGGCTCTGATGTGTGAAATCAGAGGGTCATTCCGATGTATTCGGACGTGGCGCAAGTCAAACACAGTGGACCTTGCTATTGGATTAACATTTAGGAACAGCAAGGTGCTTTTTGGGTGGTATAACATACTACGTTTTTCATAAAATAACCTGAGGTTGATGCTTTAGGGTCAATTCAGACAGAGCTGCTAAATGCTCGAATACTTTTTAAGTGCTATTGGAATATCAACCTTATTTCATTTAGACACAGCTGAAAATAGTATGCAACATTAAAATCTTACCTACTTTAATGTTGCATACTATTTACAGCTTTGTCTAAATAGATTAAGGTTGATATTCATATAGTACTTAAAAACTGCTCGAGCATTTTGCTGCTCTGTCTGAATTGAGCCTTAGACAGCAAAAACTTCACCGAATTCAATGTTTTCTAAAAACCAGATAAAAGAACGTACCTAGAAAAAATACACTATTAATTAAAAAAAATACACAATATTTGAGCGTGCTCAAATATTTATTCCATAGATCGCATAGATCACTCTGGACTTGACGTGTAGACAAATTGAATACTATTTTATTGTTCTAAGAATATTGAAGCAAGTATTTTTTGTAATCTAATTTAGTAATAATTATGCGGATTAACACGTATTTTTTTTGATCGGTGGTCTCGGTTTGTGAATAAGACCAGCATATCTCTTCCCGTGGGTGCCGTATAAGAGCCGGCTAAGGGAGTGGGCAGCAGCATTCTCCTCGCTACATTAAAATCTTCTGCGATCACCAAGCCGCCTGCCAAGCGTGTAGATTATGGCAATTGATATTGCCCCCCTGTGTAATACGTGTTCAAAGTGACATTCTATGTGGGAGGCCTATATTCAGCAGTGGACGTCTTCCGGTTAATGATGATGATGATGTGTGACTCGTGGTACACCAACTTACATCAGATAGTTCAGGATTATGTGAAGTGACTTGACTTGCTACGTTGATAATAACCTGTTTGATTAAAACTTCCTAAGCCGAGGTAAACCCCCTATGGTATGATACACGTCACCTGCATAATGTAATACCGCATAGCTGTGGCATAAAGTAGGTAAGTATACAGGACACCAACCTATAGATTACCGTTTCTTGACATTACTACTACTGCAGTAGTAAGTTGTTACAATTGAAATAAAAAAATGCTCGTGTTACTACTTTTTTATCTTAAATTTTTTTGCAGTCGCATTTAATTAGGTACCATTTATTTTAATTTTATTAAAAACTGTTTTTTATTTAGCTACCATTTTAGCTACTTATGTGTTTTTCAAGTACAAGTGCCAGGAGAAGTAAAAGACGGAGGACATTGCACTTTATAAAAAAAGTTGAGCTAAAAAACATGTGGAAATCTAATTGTATACTTTAAGTAAGTAGACTATTGTAAGTACTCACCACATATTAGAGAAATTAATTAATTAATTAAAAATTACATCGTGGTATGTACGTACATATACATGTTAAACTGTGATGAGTGTTTGATGCGTCGACATGGGTAATTGTAGATACTAACCTACCTCACATTCTCAGACTTTTCGTCGGCTAACTTTACCACTTTATCTGTTTAACCTAAATTCAGTAACACGCCTTCAAACACCACCTCCCTGTATCTACTTGGATCGTCATAGAGCTTATTTCGAAGTAGCAAAATTCAATAACGAAAACCTGCAAAGTTTCAGACTTTCAGTAGGCCAACTTTATCGAGAACTGCGAGGGAATATAGGCTGTATGTCGTCATGGTAAGGGTATTTATTGTGAGTGGATAAACTTGGTTATTTATTAAGAAACGTTAAAGCGAACTCGTCCCGAATTTTACAAGAAGACCGAAAGGGCAAGTTAGATTAAAATAGTTGCGCCTCGTCGGCTCTCATATGACACCCCTAGCAGACATGTTTATTAGCCCTGTGGAAACTTCTGAAACAGTTAGTCCTCCAAGGCTCCAGGACTTTAGTTGGTAATTCGTGGGAGACGTAGGTTCACGTCACCGGGAACATTCATGTTAAGTAAAGAGCATCACGTAGAGCTTACATACGAAAACAAACGTAAATAACAAACAATTTTACTGAGCGGGACTTATTTAAACAAGATAAATGGGTGTAGGTACTTTTGTGTACGTGTGTGATCTTTTTTGTAAGTACCATAAATCAAGTTCAATATTATCAAAACTTAAGGTCACAAAACAAAAGTTAAAAAAATTGGTTGTCTGGTTCTTATAGGTAGGTATCAAGCTGTTAAGTGGTAAAAAGCTTCTACTTTTTATCCAAACGATCGACGGAATCGATTTTAATGAAATTTTCAGATTTTCCTATTACTTTGGCTTTGGTTAATTTAGCCTGGAAAGTAAAATGTTTCCTGGGCGAAACGGGTAAGGAGTGGGTAATACTGTTCGATGCTATCTAGTTTTATCTACACACATAGAATATGACCGTATTGGTTTTTGAAAATGTTATTGCCGTCGCTCTGCTCTTCACATGTACGATAGAGACAATAGTAACCCATGAGTAAATTTACCTACATTTTAGCATTTCAGGCGCCAACTGTTTTCACCCTCTAAAACTTTACAAAATCTTTTGATTTTGGTGTCAATCGTTGGGATAGATTATAATCTATGCTTGTACGTCTTGATTTTTTTGAAAATATGTTTCTTGTTCTAGTTACAACTACTTTTGTCATAATTTTGACGCCAAAAATTCGTATCTTTAGGTGGCTGTAATTACAAAGAAATTGTAAAAACTTAAAGTAGAAAGACGTACAAGCATAGTTTTTTACTGGGTAGACAACATACAAAAAGTCACCCAAATCGGATACACTTTAGAAGTGGAAAAGCGTTGGCACTTTTTGTATGGACAAGAGGAGGGGGGGGGGGGGGAGGCGCTATACGCTTCTCTTAAGTACTTGTATTCTATTTAGCCAAACCTCAAGCTGCATTATTGCTCCCTATTTTGATTCCATCATCTGAACTACCCACGCTGCCTACACATCAGTATAATCTCGTATGTATTACTGAGTCCGCCCAGGGGATGAGGCCGACAGCGCCGGATTAAGATATGTAAATGAAATCGACACACGGCAACGCAACACGTGCCTGAATATCAACCTGGGACTTGCACTGGTACAACATCATAGATAACATGGGAGCATATCATTGCGGGAATTTTGACTTCCTCATACGTGTAAATGTGAAGTAGGTGAGTACAAAGGTGAAGAGGTCGACGGTAATCATTTATGATTATGCCATGTGTATCTACCACAAAACGGGAGTCCTATGTAGTTGCGAAGTACGCTGGTGTGACGCACGCTGTTGCGACAATTTTTGTTGATGGGTCGTCAGTTCGAAAACTCATCGTATCGAAAACCGACCGATCGAACGACTCGAGTTCGAAATATGAATTTGAAATATTTTTTTTTCATGGCATTTGTAGGTTGTTGAAGTTAATGAATATAATTATGATTAGGTGCCTGTGGTGGTTAGGGGGTATGAAGCGTGGTGATTATGGCAACCCCCCTCCACCCCTCTCCCATGAAAAACAAGAAGTGGCAAGCAGCCGCTCACAGTGGTGCTCTATGGGGGATGTATATGTTCAGCAGTCGGCAGTAGACGTCTTCAGACTGGTGATGATGATGATGAACTGCCGTAAAAAATATGTCATAAATAGAACTCAGGTTTTTTTTTATAACTAAATAGGCCCGTATATGACCGCAATCTCACCTGATGGAAAGTGACACTGCGGTCTGCGATGGATGCTGTTTAGTGGATAGTACCGGAAATACCAGCCCAAATATACACTATAGGATATCCTGGCAAGTCACACAGTCTTTCATAGATCTTAAAATGTCTTATTCTCTATTTTCCCCAGTCTACTTATATCGAACTTTTCGAAAATAAAAGCGTGCAGCTATAAATTGCGCTTTCAAAACCACTTGGACTTTGAAAAACACTTTCACTAATAATCCACTTTGAATATTCATTAATTACTTCCCTCTATGTCTGCACTTAAACCAAAGTGGCACTTGGTAAACACTAAGCAGGAAGTTGCACTGTTGAACACCTAAATACCTCACAGCACAAGTTGCTGCCTAAATTACCTGGACTTGACGACAGGCGATCACAATCGCACCGACTTGGCAAGAGCAGAGGTCGTTGCTAAATTCGGAATAGTTATTTAGAATAGCTTGAATGTACATATATGTACCTACTTACAATCATGCCCGAGTCAAGACGTCATTACAATATCATGATGTGTACAACTGTACATATACCTATATATATCGCAGAAGCTACGAGGCACAGTTCGTTTTTTCTGTTAGGTGTGAAGGTTTTTACTAGGTGGTAGGACTTTTCTGCAAAGTTCGTCTAGGTAGGTACCACCGCTTTGCCAGTTATTCTGCCGCCAAGCAGTAGTGTGCAAGCACTACTGTGTTCCGGTTTGAAGGGCATTGTAGCTAGTGAAATTACTGGGCAAATGAGACTTTATGATCTGATCACTCAGTCTTGTAATCTGATTACTGGACTGGGTGATGTCTCAGGATGACGTGCGCAGTGCAGTGTCGCGCGAAACTATTGTTTTAAAGTTCCGGGTGACACTGCAACTGTTATGGGCGGCCGTGTCACTTAACATCAGGTGAACGACTAGCTCGTCACGTCATTCAATCACATAAAAAAAAAAAAAAAAAAAAAAAAAAAAAGTCACAAATGATTTTTTACGTTTATACGGCTTTATCGGGAAAAAGCTAGCAATCTGAAGAATGTCAAGCTCGACTTCGCACACCCTAACAAACAAGTTTTTGGCAACGACTTATCTTATTTTTTTTCTGATAGTGATGCACAGTATGTGCAAGCTCTTTAGCGCTTTCAGTGCTCACAAATTATAGAAAAAACACGGACTTACTTAGCATTAAGTATTCATATAGGCCTGTCTCATAACGATTTTATGCTAAAGAAAACAATAACGTGAAAAACGCGAGTGCTTCATAAATGCAATACATACATTGTATTTACCTAAAGGCTTCGCATGTCATGGAATGCGTTGTGGCTACGAATCGTAAGCGTAGCTCTACCTTTTTCAACGAACAGTATGTCAAAAGTTAGGTACCGACTAGATCGATATAATTAATTCGTTTTTGGAGGAAAATCTTAGAAAGATATTGTTAGTGAAATGTACAAAATTGAAAATATTTTTAAATAACATAGTACAATCACGCATACCATTAGCATACGTTCTGTAAACAATGTCTCTCCACAGATTCAGCACGGAATCAGCTGCTGCTCAAAACATGAATTTCTATCAAAAGGACAACATTATCGTTTGTTTCACACGGAAGTTACCCTAAGTTTACCCATGTTCTATCTCGCTTCCACTTACAATATTGCCATATAATAATAATCCCATAGCCCCAGAGCTCATGTATATCGCCGTATCATTGTCAATGTTTATCACTTCCGCGCCAAGCCGAGTGTTTGCACGTAATAAGCACCTCCATGTTTGCACGTAACATAGCGCTGATTGGTTTCGCTAAATATGCTGCTACTGGATTAATAACTATAACATGTAGGGTATAATAATAATCGCGTAACCGGAGATCAAACAATAATGTTGCAGAGCTAAGATAATTCGGTAATACGTGTAAATTAGGCTTGATTTATGGAGTGTCATTAATTTTGTCACCGCCCTCGTTGTCTTTTTGCTTCGTAGGCAGTCTGATCGTAACAGGCTCGTAATGCAATCGGCCATATTATGTTCGCTGGGCAGTCATCGGGTGAGTTTCAATATAGCTTTACTTTAGAGCTAGCTTTCAATCCAGGTATATAGTGTGGTGACATGCCTGTCCCCTTATAACCAAGGAGTTACGGTATGCCGCCACACAGAACTTATTATTTATTTATTTACTACCTACCTACTGAGTTGCAGGTGAGTGCGAGTGAGACGAAAGCCACCGACATAGTGCAGCGGATTAGCTGGCTGAAGTGGCAGTGGACTGGTCATATCTGCACAGAACCGACAGCCAATGGGGCAGGCGAGTATTAGAGTGGAGACCACGAGTTTGTAAACGTAGCGTAGGACGCCCTGCGACTCGATGGAGCGACGATATACGTAAAGTGGCTGGTAATGACTGGAAGAGAACAGCTGAAGATCGTGCTCAGTGGCGTGCTTTGGGAGAGGCCTATGTCTAGTGGACTAGAGTGGGCTGATGATTATGATGATGATGAGTGAGTTAAACCTACATTATTAAGTATAGCATTCTAAGTTGAAAAGTTATACTTAATATAAGATTCAAGGGCTTAACTATTAATAAAGCTGAAGGTAGCTCTCATCCCTCTCCGTTATCCATCAAAACAAATATCAGTTTATACTGTGGGCTTAGCTTAGTTTCCTCGGCAGGGCAGGGCAAGGGCCGGGCTGCGATCATCGGATTTGCATAACTTAGATCTGATTGGGCGCCCTTTGATGCCCTACTGTCCTTCCATCTCGGTTGGAGGAAGAAATTAGGTTGTAGGCATAGGTAAATAAAAGAGGGAAGTTACGGAACAAGTCTTTTGGTCTGTCTAAAATAAGATGCAAAGCACATAATTAGTATTGCAAAAGCAACAACGCATAATATGAAAATCTATAGATTTCTATCACAAGTAATAGAATTTGGACTTTTTTTAACACACTGCATCATATAGACTTGCAAAGCGTAAATATTCTAGCTCTGTGCTCTGAATGATGCAATGATTATTAGAGAGCTTTGTTACTTAATGTTGGACCTTTCAATATTTATTTTCTGCATGTGGCGGGTCCGACTCTCGGCTGTGGAAGTGTCTTGAAAAATCTTTGATTGCATTGGTTTGAGTAAAACTTGCTAACTTCAATATTTAGGTGCTTTCTCTCCAAGAGGCATTGGTTTTGTCAACCCTATATGTCTTGTTGAATGCTGGAATAATCCAATAAACTGTAACTTTTGGTACTTAGGTAAATGGAAACATAGCTTGGTTATTCTCTTGCTCGCTGTACTCGAATTCCTACCACGGTCAAGTTAATAGTTGTCTCCAAGCACTTAACCCTGGGTTACAGTACAGTATATCCTCAACATAAGACTCATTTCTCATTTTCTAATAGCTTTTACTATTCTTCACGAAGCCTTTATTTATTTTTATTACAACGTCCTTAAACTTATAGGCGCGTTCAACTCTTCCAACCCTCCATCGGTCAATTAGCATTAGCATAACAGACCACTTCATCATCATCATCATCATCATCGTGAAGTTATCCACTGCTGAACATAGGCCTCTCCCAGAGAGCGCCACTTTGAGCGGCTAATAGCCTCCTGCATCCATCGGCTCCCCGCAGCTTCCACCAGATCGTCGGTCCACAGAGTGAGAGGCCGGCCTACGCTGCGTCTTCCAGTTCGCCACTCGAGAACCTTTCTTCCCCATAGGTTGTCAGTTCTACGAGGTGGCCTGCTCATTGCCATTTCAACTTCAACAGACCACTTAGAAATTACTAATTAGCATGCTACTACCAATTTAACGCCGATTATCATCAGTGATTGTGGAGTGATAAATCTCGTTCCCATAATGTAAACAGATCCTTCTAACATACAGTCAGTGTTCAGGCGGGTACGTTCATTCAGATGTTAATTAGCAAGTGTTAGCAAGCGATATTATCGAAGCACTGGCACCACATACTAGCAAATTGGACCAGTAATGGACCGATCCTGCAAGCCATCCGCATGCATATCACTAACTAATGGAACAGCTAATTTAAAAGTGGATTGGAACAAGGAAGAGGGATTTTTTTCATTCGAGAGTATCGATATTCATGAGGCTAATAGTTGCAACAAAGTGTGTAATTTCAGTGATTGCCAATGCGTGAATGTGTATCTTAGATGGAGTAGAGTTATCTTAGGGAGGTAATAGGGTGCTCTGTCCAATTCCATATAAATAGGTAGTTAGGTAGGTAGGTCCTCAATCTATAATGTATTAATTTCCCAAAACACATGCATTTCTCCACAGTTTTCTAGACGAGATGATGAGCTGCTGTGCTTCTCGAAAAATACAGTTAAATGTCATAAAATTTAAATCTCATCTCATGAAATATAGAGTTCAAAATCCTGCTTTTACTATTGCAAAATGTTTACTCGTCGCCATGATGTGGATCACAATACCACTTTTAAGTACCTAATCAAGTACGTAAGGTAGGTCGAACCGTATACAAGCACGCAGCGCAGCCTCCAAGCAACGTTAATGATGGCATTATCTGGAATGATCTTCGATACAACGGCTTATAAACTCGAGAACATCGTATCGCAGCTCCAGTTAAAAGATAATACCGACTCCTAATAACATTTGCATATCTTAATGCGGGGAGCACTTGGGCTTGTATACGAGTAACCGAACTTCCGATACCTACTAATATTGGCAGAATAAACAACGCGCGCCTTGCCAGAGCTCGCTGGTTATACAAACAAGGGATAAGGATGCGAGTCGCAATTACAGATTAATTATAATGGATCCGGTGCTGTGTAATTGTTGAAATATGTAAATGGAACGCCTCTTAGCGGGATGTTAGTGTTTACTGTGAGGATTTAAGGCTTGATCCGGGATAAACGTAACAGGGGACGTGTCGTGATGTACCTACCTATACCCTGTGATGGACGATTATACGACTACTTACGATCATCTCTACGATCCTATAGAGATGATCGTAGTCGTGATCCTGCATTTCTGATTACATGCCTACACACAGCAGCTGTGGTAGGTAGGCAATCCGAAATTCAGGATTGAAACCAAGTCCACTTTTTCGTTACAAAAGTAGATAAGTCATAGGTACGTAGGTATGTGGTGTCCTATAAAACAGATTTATTACTTGACGTAAAGTAGCGTCTGTCAATTATTTTATAGGCGAATGCTCAGGAACGCTCGGCTGAACGCCACCATGGTCGAAATAAGTTAGGTTATACTGCCAATTCGTACCAAACAATTATTTGATTCTTAGCTCATAATTAGATCAGCTATGAAGTGGGACGCCCTGCCTGCGTCTGTTTTTCGACCTGTAGGGTTAGCACGGCCGGTAGACAAAGCTGTCTTTCCACTGTTTTACTCCAAGCAAGTATGAAGAAAGTGACGTAAAACGTGGAAAGACAATTTTGTCTACCGTCCATGCTAACCCTGCTGATGGCTTAGCATGCGCACCGCGAGAAAATTTGTCGTCGCTGTTAGAGTGAGACACACTTAGGCGGTACCATAATATTGTCACGGTCTCCCACGAGAAAAAGTGTCGAGAAAATTTTGTCGTGGTGCGCATACTGGGCGCGTAAAAGAGAGGAAGTGAATAGGAAGGTATCTGATCTACTTAGCCTGCTACACCTTTAATTGTATCATCATTTCCTATTAGGGGAATGCTTTAAGTAGATAGTTTAGATGTAAAAAATAATCTCATTTGCATTTAAGATAACCAATAGATAGATTTTACAACACCAATTTTCAGATAGGATAAAAATTCACCACACCTGTGCATCGGAAAATCGAGGAGAAAGCTACAAAGGTCCCATTCATGTAGCACACAATAGCCGCAGCATGTAGGCGAGTGAATGCCGCCGCGGTGCCAATGCGCGTGCTTTCTATAACATTCAAAAATGGAACAAATACGAATAAAGAGCGCGGTATATTATATTCAGGTTTTCTGGAAGTTTTGTCGCGCCGCAGCGGTGAACGGTACGTATATATAGGAATTTGTTCCAGCATGTTCATTAAAATGGATGGAACATAGGTACGACCCGACCTCTTTCGTACCGCGTTTTACTATTTTTAATTTAAGCAGTGGATGACTTTACTGGAGGCACCCAAAAGATGGTAGGTAAGTGTTTACCTATCTTAGGTACACATATTCCAATATAGATTACCTAGTAAGGACATTTACAGAAAAATAAGAGGTATAAGATAAAGATCTTTTCGCCGAGATAGCACTGAAAGTGCAGTTATAGAAGAGCTCTGTCGTAATAACGGCATTAAGATAATTTTAAAACTAAGGCTTCATTAATGATGCGAGGTAAGGTCTATCTACTTAGGCAATATATACACACAGACAGACGTAATATATAAAATGTTTGGTTTAATTGCCCTTTGCTGATAGCTTTTGTTGAACTTATCTTCACATATTAAAGCACGGCCACGGACTTGTACCTAACCTACCCATACTCTTTCAAAAATGCACGAACGCCCTTACTCTTTATAGGTAAGGTTACTTGCCCATAGAGTCGCTACCCCATTCTATTACATGTATTACTGAACTCGAATGAGCGTTCGAATTAATCGCATTCCTTATTCTGAAACGAACACGCATTTTATTACATTCTATGTCCGGATGTTCCGGCTCGGTAAATAGCGAATTGGTGTCCTTTGCCAGTCGGCTCTCTCGGACTATTTAGATATTCGATTACGGTGAGCGTAAAAGAAGGTTCTAGATTAATTTATAAGCAATATAAAAGGGTGTACGGTAAACCTTTATTAAATGTGGGTATTTTGTCCAAAATAATAATAAAGTAGTCAAAATATAGATAATATAGATAACATAAATAAGCTTTTTACACACCAAATATTTGAATGTTTCCTGCGATAAAATATAGGGTCCACGATGGCCGCCTTGAAAACAGCACCGTTTAAACATGGCATATGCCTTGTTTTTGCTCTCAGTCGTGTGTGACCGCGCCTAATGAAAGTGATGTAACTCACATATTATTATTATCGTTTTACAACGCTATTACAGGGTGCGTTCATTATTAAAATTAAACAACCGCTTGTGGACTATTTTATATTAGCTGTAGGGTTAGCACGGCCGGTAGACAAAGCTGTCTTTCCACTGTTTTAGTCCAAGCAAGTATGAAGAAAGTGACGTAAAACGGGGAAAGACAATTTTGTCTACCGTCCATGCTAACCCTGTTTTTGTTTGTAAATACATACATATAATACAATATAACACCCAGGCGCAGAACAAACACCTATGTTCATCATACAAATGATTGCCCTGGGTAGGAATCAAACCCACAACCTACAGTTCAGAAGGAAGAGCTACTACCAACTGAGCTATCAGGCCAGTCAAATAAATTGTATGAATTCAACTAATTGAATTTATTATTAGATAATAGTAATTATTGTCCCACTGGCTAGGTAGGCTAATCGAGTACCTAGCCAAAACTAAAAAAAATATATTATAAATTACCTAATCACCTAATCCTAGTGTGATTGGACAAAAGTGAAAGAGAAACTAAGATGCACTAACCTCATTCATTTGGGGTGACTTAGGTGCTCTATATATAGAAAAAAAAGACAAAAAAATAATTATATTAATAGTTATTCCACCCAAACTCATTAGTGCAGGTTGCCAAAATAATAATTAGGTAAGAAGTAGGTACCTACTAGCACCTACTTGTTCCATGGTAGTGACACTTGCCTATAATTTCGGTCATATCACATTATGTATTTGAAGTGGACAGTACTAAATCCACTTCTGAGTTACGGAACTAGTGAGAAACACATTTCTCAGAAGTACGGTTGACAGAAATATTGAGAAAAAACGTCTCAATAGTTCCGTTACGGAACTACTTTCACGGAACTTCTGCGAATAAACGCTGGCAACCGCCCCCTAGGGGGTTACGCAGTAAGTATTAACATATTCAGTAACGTGTGCCGGGGGGGTCATTTTAAGTGGGGCTCGTTGGTAATAATCTCCCTTATTCTATCTGTGCTATAGGTGTAAATGAAACGCAATTATTGACATTACTCTTTATTAGTGAAACGGACACAAACAAGAAGAAATGTGATTTACTTACTTAACTAACATTAATAATTATACTTTGGTTGCTACAATGTTTCTAAACAAAACAAAAAAATACACTCACTAAGGGTGGGTTTCTTGATCCGTAGCTAACATAACCAATGGTTAAAAACTCTAACAAATTCTAACCGATGGTCAAAATTTGTTAGAGTTTTTAACCATTGTTTACGTTAACTATGGGTTAAAAAACCAACCCTTGGAAAACACAAAAATATACCTACTATAACTTACTTAAAGCTTAACATTTTTGATTTAGAGTTCTCTAAAATGTGAGATCTTATTAGATGAGTACAATTTTAAAACTCCAGTGAGTATAAATACTAATGTGCAATAGTGTGGCACAATTATTTGATTACATCAAGATGATTACTTATGATTAATATTTATGTAATTAAATGCTTAAACATGGCACTAAAGTCTAATTAAACATCACACAATTAAACTAAACTAAAAGTTCAAGAAGTAAATATATCAATATTTTATAATAATTAAATACGTACCTACTTATAATGAGGATTCAACGAATCTAACCATAGCAAACACTCCATGGCAGAACTAATACCTACTCGATCAAACTTTGCTATCTTACTTGCGTTAAAAGCAATCTGATAAAGAATGCAGTTTTCCTCACTCGCACCCGGTGAAAATGTGAATGAGAAAACATAATTGTCATTTCAGCACTGTTCTTTAATAGCGCATATCATTCACTCCGCTCATACCTAATACATACCTCCCTACCATCCCTCTCTACCCTTATGTTTTCATTTGCTTTCCTTTCGTTTCATTCTAAAGGTATCAGTACAGAAAGATATTCATGAACCTATAAAATAAACAGCAATCGTTACTAGCGAAGGACTTTAATCAATTGCAATTACAGCGTCACCAACACTGATGTTAAAAAAATTAGATCAAGTTTGAAATACAATAGTGTTGAAATCGATCACGACAAGTAAACGACATAAACAAAACGTCATATGACAGTTGTAGGAACTAAAATTTAGTTCTTAAAACCGCCGCTTGACATTGCTATAGGTGGCCCTTGAATCGCAACGGTAATAGCTTAATTTTTATCACTGGTAACACTTTTGACTTGATTGTCTGTCCCATAAGCAAATTATCATCTCTTTCACCACCAAATATCCCTAAAGTTAATATTTAAAACCTACAGTGGACTTATTTAGTGGAATATAGTATAGAATTTTGAGTAAGTATTTACGTGCTTAAACTACGAACCAGAACTAACGCTAACATTTATACATTTAATTGATTAACCTTATTGTGGGAAGGAACCGGACCTGGAATGTTAGAACGATGAAGGCGGCGTCATTTGTATTGAGCGAGATAGAGCTAGGTACGTTGTAAACTTTTGTGCTAATACTTCCTTCTACCTTTTCCATTAACGGCGCGGCTTAAAAATCGAAACACGATTTTTAAGCCGCAGCGACGGTCCGAAGCTAATTCTTACCATATTTTTTGCCAACATTCATACCTATTTAACATATCTTCAATTTAGAAACCGGCGTTTTGGTTACTCGAATCAGATAAATACAATAAAATGATTACCTTTCTCTTCTTTCTACTTTCCTCATTTCTTCGTACCCAGATCTGCCCAAAGTCCCCGCATTTATGGAGACACTAATCAAATGTCACGAGCGAACGGGTCAACATTTTGAAAGCAGTAAAAAGCCGCAGGACTTACCAAATTTAAAGTTGGGCTTATGCGATGTAGTCCAATATAGTTATTAGCTTAAGTTGCCGATCAAAATAGAACTTCCAATTTACTTTTCATTACAGGCTTTGCGTCGTCACTTTTGTAGTTTATTAAAGTGATGAAAAGGTTACAAATCTAATACCACAAGCTACGGTTTCATTACGATTTTTCCATCTCCGAAAGCTCAACCCACGACCTGCTGATCGCAAGACGCCGTAACCAACTTTCCAACTGATTTACCATCATTTTACCAACAACCTCACATAGTTAAAAGTTTAAACATGTCCAGCAATTTTTGTCCACTAAAACAAACACCCGCCCGCGTCATCTAGTTCTTCCGGTTGGTTGTTGATGCGTCTACCATCTGCTTTTTTCTCCTCTCCTCCCCGTTTCCTCCCCCCTTCCCCAGTTTCCTCCCCCTCCCCTAGTTCACTCCCCCCTGTTGGCCTGTTCGTGCTGCAGTATGTCGGCGAGGTTGACGATCTCTATCTCCTGCACGTGGCGCCCCGAGAACTGGATGTAGTCGTGTGGCGGGGCGTCCACGCCGCGCTTGCGGACTGGAATGGACACCATATTATAAATATGACTACAATACATTATACAATTTAAAAAAAAAAACAAGTATTCATAACAACGCCATCTAGCGCAATACTAAGCAAAGCTATCATGGGAGCCTTTATTAAGGGGGAACGTTTCCTCAGCGCGGCAAATTCAAATTTTCTTGCGTTCTTTTGCCAATAATAGCTTAATTACTCAATGTAATTACATGAAAACTAATTTTGCGGAAATAAATGGAATGTATCAACAAATTACAATTAAAAGTATCTCCTAGATATCAATGGTTTAGCGACAAATGGCGATATGATATGATATGATATGATAAACAATTTTCTTCTTAGTTTTTCAGTCTATTGCCATTTGTCGCTAAACCAATGATAAGTAGGTGATACTTTTAATTGTAATTTATTGATACATATATTTATTTGCGCAAAATTAGTTTTCATGTAATCACGTTGGGTAGTTAAGCTATTACTTGCAAAAGAATGCAAGAAATTTTGAATTTGCCGCGCTAGTGTAACGTTCCACCTTTAAGGCCCACTTACAGACACGGAAGAAATGTCTATGTTCATGTGTGGGAACTGCTGGCCTCATTCCGACACTGGCAGAAAAACGCCAAACAGCGTTTAAGCCACGAATCAAAAAAAAGAAGAAGAACCACAACCGCAGAAATGAAGTATTATCATGCATAGGTATGGAAGGGAGCTGAAAACTTCCTAGACATGAAAATCTATTTTTTTTTTTACTTTCACCGTCTGTCAAAAGTGTGGTAGAATTGAGAAAAAGAATTAGTTCATCGGCAGCTACTGATCTGTGATCGGCAGATACTTTAACGGTCAAACTAATGGGCAATCATTTCGATTGACTCATTTTAATCAAGTAAAATACTATACTTTTTCGTCGTTGTCCATTTCATGTTTACATGCATGAAGTAGGATCATGTTACTGCTGTTATCAGTTATATGTGCCATCTGCGGTAGGTAACCCAAGCCTCTATGATGAACCAATCGGTAATTATTGTCAAGTACAATACGGACCGACCATCTAAGGATCGCGTTCACCGACATTTAAAGCAACTAATTACCAAGCCAGAATATTGTATTCTGGTTTGGTAATTAGTTGCTAAAAAAAACTAGACAGGTATCACGTACATGCTGAATATACCCGATACCTGTCTGTTTTTTTTAGAGTCGCGTAATTTTGCCATGGAAATAAAAACCTTTTTTTAAAGACACACTGTTATTAGAGCACCGATACATGCAATAATTCTATACTGAGAATATTATTTATCTTTACGATGGATACTCACTGATGACTCCCTCTTCCTTGACGAGCTTGTATGTAGGCTTCCCGGCGCAGCCGTCGGCGAGGTCGGTGACCCCGGTGAGGTGCTGCAGCGCGGGCAGCGCGGCGCGGAGCGTGGAGCGCACGCGCGACACGTCGAACTGGCCGCCGCCCGATATACTCAGCACGAACACCTCGGGCGACAGCACCAGCGCCGGGTCCAGCTGCATCGTGAAGCACCGCTCGGGGTCCACTATACCTGCGGTGTACACATCCTCCTACAGCTGACTGCCGGTGGGGAACACAGGTTCTCGAGAGGCGACCACGAACCGGAACACGCAGCGTAGGCTCCCCTCTCTAGCGTAATGTTGCGAGTAAACTCGTACTAGAGGGACCTATGTAAATAAGGCGAATTCTGTGAGAAGAGGTATACTGAACAGATTTCGGCACTGTAAGATTTATAATACTTCCTCCGGCCAGTTTTTGATTAGGTCGTTGGTAATAAACATTTAAAAAAATCCTCTTTCCTTTTCTATTCTGTTTCTCGTTTTTATTCTTAGTTTCTTTTTTTTGAAAGTGATCCGTTAAAGTTAACCAGGTTTCGTATTTTAAACCTCGACGTAAATAAATACGGGTGATTTTTAGCCCTGCATGTTTGATAGAAGTCTGATCAGCCATTTTCAACATGTCCAGGAAAGAAAGGACCTACCTAGACTATAGTGACCTTGGCCCATCCTCGTATCATTTACAAGCCTAAGCCAAACCTGGTTTTAAATTCTTCGCAAGTTTGAACATAAACCCTCAATGCGACAATGTAATACAGGTAGAGGAAGGAAAGAGAGTGAGAGGTTAAAATTCAAATCTCGCATTTTACTGAAGACCACTCACCAGTAAGATTAGCTTCAAAGTCATGAATGAAATCGACATTGCGTCCGTTATCAACGACGGAGATCTTCTCGACAGCCTCCCCGATGTCAAGTTCCTCTCGCAGCGCGTTGACCAGGTCGTCCGAGGACTCCTCCTCGGCCGCGCTGAACACTTGCACGTCGGGCTCGGCCGACCAGCGCAGTGGCATCACGCGGTAGTTGGGCTCGTAGAATGCTGGGTCCTGGAGTGTTCACATTCGTCGGTGAAAGAAAGCGCAAGCGATGTATGCGATGTGTTACCTAAAACTCCAGGGCTACACATTTCAATTTTATTCCATTAGGTAATTAATGACGTACATAACAGACGCACATAATATAAGTGGGTACAGCGTCAATATTCGGCCGCGTTTACGTTGCCTTTGCAATAATTCTTTTTTTTTTATCTTAATTTGTTTTGGGGCTTTTACCCATTCTGGTATGCCAGCCCCATTTCCATAATTCGTTTAGGAACTTTTGCCAAAAGCCGCTTTCACTGTGCAGAATAAATAATAGCCATCTCTAACTATTTATATAATTATGTATTATTTAAGCGAAGATTTATATTGTTCCTATTTGCCCCCCGCGGTTTCGCTCGCAGATAAAAAGTATCCCATGTGTTAATCCAGCGTGTATAAGTTATCTGCATTCCAAATTTCATCAAAACTGGTTTTGTAGTACCGAGATAGAAGGTAACAAAGTTTCACACACAAACTTTCGCATTTATAATATTAGTAGGATAGGATTAAGATTAGTTAGTGTGATAGTGACTATAGTGCGATGTGATTTCCCCAATGCAATAATGCACATTTGATATATTTTTTTTTTAATTTTGGTATATTATTATTGTTATTTGGGTATTTCAACTCGCGGATGTTGGCAGGTAGCGGTCATTACGTCAATGATGATTCGTAATGGTAGTGGTAGGGACCTATAGGTATACATACACCAGGCAGGGGCATGCCGCCCGCCGTAAAAATAGCCAAATCTCACTAGCAGCTTAATCTGAAAGATATAATGCTGCAAGATATTTTATGATAACAGCAGATGATGGAATTATACAAACAGTATCTAGGATGTTGGCACTACTTTAATACCTAGTAGCTATTCAATGCGACACATGAATCATAACCACCATTATTTCAGCAGACATAATATACAATAAGAGTTGCATTCGCTCGGCCTCCAGCATAAATAATTACATAAGTAATCTAGGTCACGAATGAGACATCCAACAGCCTAGGCCTTACATGGTTCACAGGTGCTCGATCGAAGACATTTAATGTCATAGGTACTTCAATATGCAACATGCTAGACCTAGGTAATCTAGGTTGCCGACTGCAGAGCGCAGGCTAGGTAGTGTATCGACCGGCCCCTCTCCGCGGCGGAAATAGAAAACTTCCACGACATAATTGGAGCGACTGGCGAGGGAATTTAAAAGGTCGCTGGTGTCGCGGGTCAGATGCATTATGGAGAGGCCAATCTGGATCATTTTGGCGATTGGTTCCTTTTGTCTGGTAAAATTGGCCGATTGAAACATAGATATTACGGTCACCTACGGTTTTCCTATGACTTAGTATCAACTAATTTCAAAGTTACACCTAATTTAAGCAGACAACGTTTTAATTCACTATACTTTTAGATTTTGTGTAGAGTGTTTTATATATTTTTATTATTGAAAGAGCGAACGAAGTGAGTGAATGTCTCTGCTTCAAATCGCAAAATTTGCTTTCATCTGTCCGGAATACTCGCGCGGTCGCATATTTCAACAAATCTTGACGAAACTTGGTATAGGTTCTGATTTTGGATTGGTGGTGTAGTTCCCCAAAAACAGCAGTTTGCAGCAGCGCCACTTACCAGCTTATTTTGATAATATTTGGCAATGAAATCAACTTCAATTACATACACTTTTAATCGGGGTAAGCCAGATGCAAGCCTACTGAACGTGAGTTGCATTTCGGTAGACCCACAAGCTGCCCGAAACAGCCTTTGCTGTCTGCTTGACAAGACTATAGAAATGTTAGAGTTTACTCATTCTCACCTTAACATTGATAGGAATGGTGCAGAAGCCCTTGTAGCGATGGACGGAGATGGAGCGGACGTAATGGCGGTACAGCATGAAGCCAGTAGCGGTACCAATCAGGGTCACCAAGAATGCGACGAGCGTCAAGCACAGCAGGGAGCTGAGCGACATTCGTGACTTCCTGCGCCAGTGTGGAGTGGGAGGGTGGACCTCGATCACCTCCTGTATCCAACAACATAAAAGAATAAGTCACTAACACTTAGGTATTATCACATCATATTACACACCATGCATGTAAACTCATGTTGATCTTTAAATTGGGGTGGCTACAAGAGAGGCACGTGGGATAAGAGGGAAAATAAATTAAAAAATTAATAACGCCCAATGATCACATACATAGATCCTGAATCCTAACTAGGATTCCCTGTATCTAGGGACCCAGGAGCTATGAGGACCATGGTCCCACAACACCCAGACACAGAACAAGTATTTGCGCTTTTTTTTACGTGCACAAATACTTGTCCTGTCGCGGGAATTGACCCGACCTGCTCAACCACCACACCACAGAGGCTCTTTGGTGTGGTGGTTGAATACGCAGACATTTTTTTATTCAAAATTTAAACAAATATTAAATTACTATGGAAATTAGAAAACGTGGTACGTGGTACGTGGTACGTACGTGGTTTTACTAGGTGGTAGAACTTTTCTGCAAAGTTCGTCTAGGTAGGTACCACCGCTTTGCCAGTTATTCTGCCGCCAAGCAGTAGTGTGCAAGCACTACTGTGTTCCGGTTTGAAGGGCATTGTAGCTAGTGAAATTACTGGGCAAATGGGACTTTACGAACTGATCTCACAGTCTAGAAGACTTTTTTAGACTGTGTGATGTCTCAGGATGGCGTGCGCAGTGCGCAGTGTAGCGTGAAACTTTAGTTTAGAGTTCCGAGTGATACTGCAATCTGTTATGGGCGGCCGTGTCGCTTAACACCAGGCGAACGACTAGCTCGTCACGTCATTCGTTTACATAAAAAGAAAAAAAAGTTTTGCTTTTAGTATTATCTCCCTCCACCAGGTGGACCGACGATCTGGTTACAACCGCGGGGCGCCGATGGATGCAAGAGGGAGCAGCCGCTCAAAGTGGCGCTATAGGAGGGAGGCCTATGTTCAGCAGTGGGCGTCTTCATGCTGATGATGATGATGATTATTTATCTACCTTTGTCACATTAGAGAAGCAAAATCCCCTACAATGGTATATTTTATTCTGCAGCAGGCCACTACTCTCATTGCTCATCATCTTGAGATTGCAAGTATGTGGTCCCATATTGTATGTTAGTAAGATATGTTCCGAAGTAACATTAGTAACAATCTGAATACCTTTCTCCTTAGATGGATAAACCCATACTGAAAGTTCCAGGCCACTGCTGCTAAGCACTATGTAATAATCTTTTTCTTGAATATTTAAAGGATTTATTGATTTTTTACAAACACAGGATGTTCTAGGTATAAATTATAATGCAGCTGTTACATGCAGTGGAAGTCATAAATGATTCATACAAATCAATAAAACCGTCAATGCTGAAGATAGGTTCAGGTGTAGCACTAGGGTTACTTTGGTCTACCATTGTTTACTTACTTTGTTTTTTTTTTTTTTGTTTACACTGTACAGTGCACGTCATTTTATTACTTCAAAATCATGGTTATTAGATAAGCTTCAACATGTACCTACAGACTACCTGGCTTAAGGTTTAAATTAATTAGGTGGGTGTATCAAAACAGTAACACAGAAATGCCTGCTGATGTGCCATCTAGTTTATTAAACCTTCGTATAATATGTAGTTAATTTGATTTGGGAATTAAAGTACCTACATAACGCAATGTAAAAGCCTCGAATTATATCTGTGGATACTATGAAAAAACAAATTGTACAGTAGGTATGTTGTAATAAAAATAAATCAATTAAATTTCTCAAAAAAAAAAAATATATACCTCGTCACATTTTCCTTCGATTAGAGGTGTTTTCTTCACGATGAAACTTGGTTTCGTCAGGAACGTCATAATGATCTTTACACGCTTTCGCACTTTAATATCAGAAGAGCCAAATAGTTTATTTTTCCACAATCTACAAGAATTAGGACTTCCGAGACGAATGGATCTGCAGATTTGTGAAACGGAATCGGAAATTCGGGAAAGCTCATCAATACTTTTATGTTGCCAGTTATAAAAATGCTTTTCACTTATATTCAATGTATAAAATCGATTATTTTAGTCGATTTAAAATCACCTCACTATTGTTAGAACATGGCAGTTACAGCTGTGGCAGCACTGTAGAGGAAATTGTCTATGGACAAATTCAAATAAAAAAAAAAGTAAAAAGAAAGAAATTCGAGGAGGAAACGGAGAATTTTTGTTCGTGTTGTTGTAGATTATTCGTTAAAAAAGAGGTTATTGAGTCAGCGAAGATCGCAGTGTTGTTAAATCATGTTCGATTAGTTTGCCCGTGCATTATTTTATTTTAATCCATTGTTTCATTGAGTAATTACCACGTATAAACTTCCACGGAAAGAACGAAAATAAAATGGCGACTGATCAAGCGAAAAACCGCATGCATGTCTTCAAGAACACAGGCAAAGATGTCGACGTAAGTATACCATCGCCGTAATCCGCATCCCGGCCGCCGGACCGATGTAATCACCGCCATAAATGGCACACTGACGGTGCTCGCATGCTATTTTCAGGAAATGCGCAGACGTAGGAATGAAGTGACAGTGGAACTAAGGAAAAATAAAAGAGAGGAGACCCTACAGAAACGGCGCAATGTACCCATCAGCTACTCGACGGACGAGGAAGAAATCGAGCGGACGCTCGCGTCCACCGACCTGAAGGAGCTGGTAATGAACGCAGCCAACGCGGCGGAGCCCGCGGTGCAGCTGGCAGCCGTGCAGCAGTGTCGCAAGCTGCTGTCGTCCGACAAGAACCCGCCGATCGACGAGCTGATCGCTACCGGTATCCTGCCCATCCTGGTGCAGTGCCTGTCGCGCGCCGAAAATCCGACGCTGCAATTCGAGACTGCGTGGGCGCTAACAAATATAGCGTCAGGCACGTCCGCGCAGACCAACAAGGTGGTCCACGCAGGCGCCGTGCCCGTCTTCCTGCAGCTACTCATGTCGCCGCACGAGAACGTGTGTGAGCAGGCCGTCTGGGCGCTCGGCAACATCATCGGAGATGGACCCGTGCTGCGAGATCTGGTCATCGAGCTTGGAGTTGTCAAGCCGCTGTTGAGCTTTATCAAGCCTGACATCCCCATCTCCTTCCTCCGCAATGTCACATGGGTCATCGTAAACCTTTGCAGGAGTAAGGACCCTCCCCCGCCTGTCAAGACAATCCAAGAAATACTCCCTCCGCTGAATGTGCTCATCATGCACTCTGACATTAACGTGAGTATCTGACTGTTTACTTGGTTGTGGCCTATGCATTTCTTAAAGTAAGCTTTCTTGTTGTACATGCTGAGGCATTGTGTTCGAAGTTGGATGTCTACACAACTACGGTATGACAAGTTTCCTATAAATAATAATCATGTAAGCCCTTAAATCTTTTGTTGTAGGTATATACTCAAGATAAACACGATGATAAGAGATAACACTGTTTATTTGCCTGATTTTCAGACTGACTATTTTTGCTATCAGCCAAAGACCTAAGTTAAGCATGGAAGAAATGTAATAGTAGCTAGGTAACTAAACGGAAGTAATACTATATTAAAGTTGCAAGTAAACTGCAAAAATAAACAAACATATTTAATCAAGGAGTTATGTATGATGCTTCTAAATAATGTTAGCTCTCATATTTTCTGAACACAAGCTGTAAAAAATTGCTATTAGAACCTAACAAGAAATACAGAATACTTGAATAGTACAGGTATGAGAAATTGGACTACATTGAAAGTATGTCAAGTATGCCTTGTGGTTTCATGCCACTTGATTATGTCTTGAGGCCTTACTTATATTTAAGTAGAGGTGCCTGTGGTTTCATCCACAATTTAACCAATTTTCTGCATAACCTCTTCATTTTCCAGGATAAAAAGTACCATTATGTTGATTTCCATGTTTTAGCAATTTATAGATTTCCAGCTTTTACATGTTTACATCTAGTATATTGAAATAGGATAGAATAATCAAAACAAATAAATATTTTATTACTCATTGTTAAAAAGTTTCATAGTGAAGTTATTGGGCATTGGAGCTGATGTCATAGATGAGTCAGTGGTATGGTGCTGCATAGGTCTTTGAAATACAAAGATGATAACACTGTTATTTGCAGCCGTCATAATTATGATTTAATTAATTTTATTACTGACCTATATTATATTTTGCTGGTTGTCAAACCTTTGCCATGTTTAGATTACATAGTTATTTATTGTAATCTCTAATATTGGTTTTATTAAAACTATGAGTATTTTACATTATAATAGCCTATGATTAAACTAAATATCCAAAATAATATTCAAAGCATTACGAAATACACAACCAAAACTAAAACTACAAACAACTACCTAGACTACAATTTTGCAAACAATCTTTCCAGGTTTTAGTAGACACAGTATGGGCAATCAGCTATCTAACGGATGGTGGCAATGAGCAGATCCAGATGGTGATCGAATCCGGCATTGTTCCCAAGCTCATCCCCCTTCTCTCCCACAAGGAGGTTAAAGTACAGACGGCGGCCCTCCGAGCTGTCGGCAACATAGTCACTGGAACAGATGAACAAACACAAGTTGTACTCAACTGCGATGCTCTCTCACACTTCCCCGAATTATTGTCTCATCCAGTAAGTGTACTAAAGTGATTTTTATAAATTATAAATGTTGCCATGTCATTTTAACTTATCCTACAAAAACACTGATATTATGTATTTTGTATAATAATTTCTTACACTATTAGTTTTTCCCTTTGTAGGGAGAAATTAATAGCATAATTTAATTGAATTAGCTCAATCTAACAAAACAAATTCTACACTACCAGTACCAACTTGTCACAGACTCAAAAACTGATCTTCCTCACAGAAAGAAAAAATCTGCAAAGAAGCAGTATGGTTCCTATCAAACATCACAGCGGGCAATAAGCACCAAGTCCAAGCGGTCATTGATGCAGGCCTCCTGCCCAAGATCGTGGAGAACCTTAGCCGGGGAGAGTTCCAGACACAGAAGGAGGCTGCGTGGGCTGTCTCCAACCTTAGTATAAGTGGCACCAAGGAGCAAGTGGGCACCCTCATCAGCTGCGGAGTCATACCACCATTCTGCAATCTGCTTAGCTGCAAAGATACGCAAGTTATTACTGTAAGTATTTAGCCTTTACACCTGTATTCAATACTGTAACCACGCAACCAAGTATTGAATATGCTTGAAATCTGGTCAGAAATCAACAAATTATTCATAAGTAGGTTAATGATTTAAAACGTAACTATAACATCAGAGCAATCATCTAACTCACTAGCCTTGTGAATTATCGTTAAGTTTTATCTGCTAGCTGTTTCAGAGTCATTTAAAATATTTTAGACAAATACTACACTTTTATAATGATTATAAGAAGTTATTTCACCTTTTATAATAACTAAAATGGTAAAATTTGTTTTAAAGTTAGGTAAGTCTATGCTTACGTGCCTTATCAATAACTTAATGGTAATTCGTGCTGATATTGTAATTTTCGTAATTCTGTAACATAAAATCACTGTACTTCTGAAGATGTTACTCAAGCATACTTACGAGGTAACTATCCTTGAGTGAAGGGAAACAATAAACATTGTAGGATAATTGCCTAATTATTATTGTTGCAATTCCATTATTGTGATTATCATTTGTGTACTGCATTGCCGTGTTTTCCTTAGAAACAAACAACTGTACCACATTTTAATTTTCTCGGATGAAAGTAACGCAAATATCAACCTTATTGTGTAAGCTTTTATTTTCGCGGTTCTATTTACAGTGAAGTGGGCGACGCTATGAGAATATTTAGGATGCGCTTTCTGAAAAGTTTGTACTCGAAGTAGGTTTCAAATACACATACACAGATAAGAAATAAAAATATTACTTTTATCATAGCAAAGTTATTATGCCAATGTGTAGAATAGATGATGGATTTGTTGCTTTAAGGCGAAGTTCTGAAACGAGGGGACATATCTGTTGCTACCCCTTTCCCACTATACTTTCGAACTAGATGTGGGAGTGAGAAATAACATCTATAGTATCTGTAGCTCATGACAGAACCGCTTTTCCAATAGTGACTATAGGGGGTTACTTTTGATTGTTAATTTAGAATGCATCTGATTCTGATATCCAAGTATTATGTTTAAAAAATCATAATACCAACTTGCCAACCTAGAATATTGGTTGCATTTAAAGTTGACTTTGTATTTAATATGACTTCTGAGAGCGCCGCCCTAATATTTATACTAGAGCACGGTTCCATCCGCAGGTGGTACTGGACGGATTGAGCAACATGTTGAAGATGGCGGGAGACAGCGTGGAGCAAGTCGCCAACATGATCGAGGAGTGTGGAGGGATCGACAAGATCGAGGCGCTGCAGAGCCACGAGAAGGTCGAGATATACAAGATGGCCTACGATATCATCGAACAGTACTTCGCCGGGGAGGTCAGTACTAAACTGAGGGTCTATGCATACTAGCGCACAGTCGAAACGCAGCGATACGTCAAATTCTTCACAATTAAGGCGAAGTTCCAATCAGCATTGGTCGCGCTCGACTTCGACGGAATTCGTGCGTCTTTTGTTTTACCTTGAAGAAATGCATCCACTACGTTGTGGAGCTAAGGATGAATTAAGTTTCATATTGACCCTTCGACTCTGCGCTAGTATGAATCGACTTAGGGAACGCGCTTCTCGTTTTAGTGCTTCGGATTTATTGCAGCTGGTATCCAATGCAATCTCTTTTACATCAGACTTATTTGACCACTATCTCACCTGATGGGAAATGACTATGCAATCGCATATGCAGCATGCCAGCTAAGTGAGTATCTATTTACTCCTGAAACACCCGTGTCATCCCTCGTAACCCTAAAGTATAACTCTTTAGCAGCGTCTGTGTTTCTGAATAGCTATAATCTGGACAATTTCAAGAGTAGAGTGAACAGGTTGCTTATATGCGATCGTGCTACATCGGTCACATTGTCGCTTAACATCAGGAAAGAAATGGTCAATCGCAAGCCTATCTAGTTGTTTTTTTAAATTCGCCGGAGCCAGACGCTGGCAGGGCATTCCATTCCTTAGCCGTTTTAATTATGAACTTGAAATCAAATCCATTGGTACGCATGGGTGTTATTTGACCGTGCAGAGATCCATTCAATAAGCCAAGCCAAACATATCGCGAGCGTAGCCGCGGATGGCAGCTAGTATCAAAATAAAACAGGTTGTATGCACATTAAAACATATTTGCAAAAATAAATAAGTTTAAGTTGTTTTGCATTGTCACAGTATACTAATAGTTTCAGATTTAAACAGATTATGAATTAGAATGCCAATATTTTTCTCCTGTTTATCTGTGTCTAGAAAGCAGACTTACCATGTCGTGTTGACGTCACAATGTTTTAAATAAATGTATCAGCAGCTGTAAACACGGATTGCGGTTCTTGAACTGACCTACTTGTCTGTCTAGCTAGTGTTTGTGGTATTTATTGTATTGTAGGCAATTTACCTTTTTACTTAAAAAATCTCGATAAGTATAAAAAATATTATTTTTATTCAAATCTCTGCTTAAAAAACTAAATTAAATCTAACCTAATAGAAACTATCTCATTTAATTATTAATTAATTTTGTTTTTTTTATATTGCTTTCACGCATTACTCTTTTCGCTGGCGAGATTATTGTATAGCTTAGATTACTTACAGAGGGTATGTCTATTATACATATTTGGATTACCTATTTTAGTTTATATGGTCTATTCGAAATTAACGACCTTTCTAATTTGCTGTTGCATTTCTAATAAATAATTAGTGTAAAAGTACTGAATATTGTTTTGGTTGCAATAAATTAGTTTAATGAAAAACGGTCTTGTTTGGCCTCTTGCCAAATAGAAAAAGATGCAAGAACAAGACGCAATGCAATTAACAAAAATAAAACGTAAAACTAGACACAAAAATAACTCGTTTTTTTTGCTTGGCAAATGTGTTTACAATAATGCTAGTTCATAGACATTCCTATATCAGCTAAAATGAATTAAAACAAGAATTTTATCATCATAATAAATCTTTATTGATTTATTGGGTACAAAAGATAACAATATTTTTTTTAATAATCAGAATGATACTAATGCTACTTGTTGAGTACATAGACATCAATTAAGCCATCACATCATGTTGGTTGTTGATAGTGAATAGACAAATTTAATGCTAGGAAGTTGGATATTTATAAAAGTTTAAAAGATAGTTTGTGTGAAAATTCCAAAATGGGGACATTTCCAATATTTCCACCATTAGGACTACCACGAAAAAATACCCAGTAGACCTATCAATCTTGTACATCATCATCATCATCATTAACAGCCTGAAGACGTCCACTGCTGAACATAGGCCTCCCCCAGAGCACGCCACCTTGAGCGGCTGCTCGCCTCCTGCATCCATCGGCTCCCCGCGGCTTTCACCAGGTCGTCGGTCCACCGAGTGGGGGGCCGATCTTGTACATAACATTGGCGAAATTGTGGTGAAATGGCCGCAGAAGCCACTCACTAAGATTCAATTCAAGCCCATTTGGAATTTTCTTTGTAGTACTCTCAAAGTAATAATCAAGTTCTAAAACATGAATACTGTTAAACATCCATAAATCATCATTATCTGTCTGAAAATTACATACATACTGCACATAGCCCTCCCCGTAGAAGACCGACTGCTTGCCTTCTGCATCCAACAACCTGTCATCTGTCTCCCTAGTGACGGGTTGCCACTCGAAAACTTTCTTCCCAATCCACTGTCGTTCATAAATAAATAAAATAAAACTGTTTTATGGTATGAATGTATTCGTAAGTGACATGTATTTTACCCACAACGACCAAGTAAACAGTGTGTAATGTAATGTACAGGAGGAGGACGCGTCCCTGGTGCCCGCGGCCGCGGAGGCAGGCTTCCAGTTCGAGGCGGCCGGCGCCGCGCCCCGGGACCCCTTCCGGTTCTAACCGGGCCGGGCCGGGCCGGGCCGGGCCGCACCGGGCCGGGCCGACCGGCCGGCATCACCGGGACCGGATATCGTTTCTAAATATATGAAGTGGTTGGTGGGCGCAGTCCGCCGGCGTGCGGCGCGGCTATTGTGATGTTTCAAATTATTTCATTAATTGTTTCGTAATGTAATTATTATTAGAAGAAGGACGATGTGGGTAGCTTTAACGTTAAGTGCCGCGTACGGACGTACGCGATAGTACTCCGCTTGCAGATCGACGCTTTTGATATAAATAACATAGTATTTATGTTTCGTTTTAACTCGAGTGTAATGTACTCCATGCTGTGACGATTGGACGCGTTCCGGTCGATGGAATTATGTTCTGACATTCAGCCCATTTGTATCTATATACCAATAAATTCTGTCCAATATTACAATTATTGTTTTATTCCTTGTTTTAGTTTACATGGTGCTGTTGGAGTATATTGAGGGAAGAGATTCTTGATACGATTTGTGTCCGTACAGCTTAAGATTCAGGTCGTATTTTTTCTGGAAAGATAAAAAAATAGACGTTCAAAAACCATTTAGATTTCCACTTGTTATAACAGAGTAGTTTTTGTATTAAATTACCAGTATAAAAGGGGGGAATTAGTCAACTCTCAGCACGTTTTGAACTCAAACAGGCTATAAATAGCAACTTTAAATTTTTATAATCATCATCAGCCTAAAGACGTCAACTGCCGAACATAGCCCTCGCCCATAGTGTGCAACTTTGAGCGGCTGTGTGCCTCCTGCATCCCGCGGTTCTGACCATTTTCATATAAATTTTTAAAACATTAAAATTGTAAATATCTTGTTACTTTTTTGAGATCACACGCGTAGCACTTGACATTAGAGTAGGTCTCGTCGGGCGAGCCGCGCGGCACCGAGCGAGCCGTCACCTTGCTGCTCAACGACTCCACGTCGTAGAACAAACCCACTTTGTGCTGGAAACTAGAAACAACAACAAATATTATTAGGGAAGATATTAGAAAGTGACTGAGAAATGTCCTAAATCGGCTTGCGTGATGGGAACTTTTAAGACTTGGATTCACTTCATGTGTGAATCCAAGTCTTAAAAATTGCACTGCACTACCAATAACTACAAAAGACAACAATTAGTGATGCTCAGTAAACCCTGGTTAAAGCTCATCACTGCAAATGTTAAAATAGCTGCCTGCCAAAGTACTAGACTATTATAGACTGTACTTACTGTCAAGCATAAATATAACCGCTATGTAGTCGACATGTACCATGCATATACATTTGTACAAAGCATTACTGAAAATTCATACACCAATTGCCATGTGGGGGCAACTGGGAATACACCATATCAATGGTTCCGTAGGTACTCATTTTGGCAAACGCAACCCTTAAAGGAGTTTGTAAGTATGTCTGTCTGTCAAACTACTTTTTGTCAGGTACGTATTAGGTACCTGACGAAAAGTAGCAGCTAGCTGAAGGTATGTATGAAGTAGTTAACATCGATTACTAAAGTCTAAGGCCAGACTTAGAAATTACGGATTTTTCCCTCGGCTCATAACCGGAAGGCAGCGGGTTCGATTCCCACGACGGGACAAGTATTTACACACAGAAAAAAAACGCAGAAATTTGTGCAAACAAGTATTTATACTTGTTCTGAGTCTGGGTGTTGTGGGAGCATGGTCCTCGTAGTTCCTGGGTCCCTAGATACAGGCATATAGGGACTCCTAGTTAGGGTCCAGGATCTATGTATGTAATCGTTGGGTGTTATTTATTTTTCATCACAGTTGCTCGTAAAGTGGCTCTTATCCCACCGCTTTTAGGGTCATAATCTAAGAAATTTCCATCGCGTGCTTTTTACTTTACATTACCGCACGATTCAGTTAAGTTTGTATCTCACTACAAGTTATACCTACTTACATTTTCGTCGTTTCAGTTACAGTTCACGTTCTAGTTCCAGTTTTCGTTTCGTTTCGTTTTAGTCGATGTCGATTTTGTTCGCGCCATCAACACAGTTTTTCTCTGACGGCTCGTGAAAATAAGAAGCCTGCACGACATTTTTCACAAAGTTAACTAACAGGACATCTCTGTTTTTTCCTCGTAACGGTGATGAAAAACGTCGTATAACATGCGTGTGCATTGATTATTACACTCTCAGAGTGCAATGATCAACTTTGGACACTTATATCATAATGTAGGTACTACGACTTGCTCGTCACGTCATTCAATCACATAAAAATTTAAAAAAAATGATGCCCTACAAGCTTCACTAATGGTCCCCACTGGGGCCCCATTGCAGTGGCAATCGCGAAACGAGTCTATACTTAGGCAAAGGCTTCGTCCAATGGTTATCGAGCCGGTTGACCTTCATGATGGCAGTGAGCCGCTGCAGCAGGCTGTAGTTATCGCTCTGGATCTTATTCTTCCTGTCGAGCTCGCGCTGGCATTTCTTCAGCTTGAGGGCCACGTGGGGCCGAGCGGGCGGCGCGCGGTCGTCTATGGCGGGCAGCGCTGAACGAACCTTGGAACATGGATCAGCCATCATCACCACAGAATAATAATAGTACTACGTACATCATTATTATCAGTCCTTGCTGATCAGGCATTTCCCATGGCACTGAGCAATGAACATGAACCTTACTTGGATATCATTGTAAAGGCCAGCGTTTCAGGTAATAGAGTATCGATAGTGAAAAAACTCGTTAAATATAAATATAATTTGCATGCGGGCAAAATTACTTTAGTTATAGCTAGTTCAACAACCAACATAGGCGAACTTAATGCTATGGAGCATTATCTTCCAATTCACTCCGGTATGTCTGGAAGAATTAAAGCAATAGTGCAATATAGATGAATTTTTTTTTAGAAGTTAATAGGGTATTATTTATTTATTTTATTTTATTTTATTTTATTTTATAGGTGCACATAACAGATCACAGAAAATACTAAACACAACAACATGATTTAGAAATGACATATGAACAATTCTATAACCCAATCAAACATGCACTCTGCCTGATAGTAAACAGTGATAATTATAAACCTACTCATTATAGCATTAAGAAAGAAAGCAAACGTGATTAACATACAAAGAAAATAAAAATACAATTATATAAAAAACACGTAAAATAAATAGATACTTATATAAATATATACATTTATAATAAATCTTAAATTATGTACTACTTCTAAAGTATAAGTATTATCCGAATGTACCCAATCTTTGTTTAAAATCAACAACCTAGGTTTTCTTCTATGCTGGTTTAGGTTAGGGGCCACTACCTACTTATATAAAAAAATCTTTTGCTTTGAGAAAAGGCTTTGAAAAGATTATACATATTTTCAGACTTTTTTAGGAACATTTTCGATAATCTTGCATTTTCCTAAGATATTTCAATATTTACCTTAGAGCGATGATCCTTGAACCTCCTGTCCTCCCACGGCTGAACTAACAACTTATCACGGCGAGACAACATTGCAAATCAACTTCTCAATTTTATTGCCAATATTCCGACGCTTCACTTCGGTATCGTTAGTTGTTATAGCACAACGTGGATACTGTTTCATCAATAAACGTTGCCATGAGAATGTTGGCTTTTATTTATAAATTGATTCCCTACTGGCTTTTGAGTGAGGTAGTAGGAAATGTTAGGAATATAATATAAATAGGTTTCAACTAAAACGTAGGTACAATAATGATGAAGTCTATCTCAAATACAAAATGAAAAAAAGCATATCTAATGTAATCCCGCTAAAAAAACACGCGGGTATTTTAGCGGATTACACTTTTTTCATTTTGTATTTAAGATGAACTTCCGCGAGTCAATCAATTATCTGAAGTCCATCTCCTAAAAAGTTGTAATGAGAATATTAAATGAGCAGTTATGTACAAGTCTATGGATCGTGTAGGTAAATAAAACAGCACCCAGCAAATTAATAAATAAATTATATTGTTAAATATTATACACTGCACTTACAATGGTATCATATCATGCTCGTTACATCAGAGAATATACACGAAAACGTACAAACACATGGTTACAGATACAAATCATAAAATTATTATACTTTGAGCAATATAAAAATAAAAAACCGAATCACTCTTTATGTCTAAAACTATTCTATCAAACGAAATACAGACGCAGTTTAGTCAATTTAGAAAAGCTTTTAGGTCGGTACTTTGGTACCCGTTACTTTAAGCTATATTATCAAGTATTTCCGTAAGGCCTAGGAATGTAAAATCAGCATTGTTAAGTTTGGCAATGTTTCATTTGATAAGTAAAGCTTTCACGTTAAAATTAGTGCATTCATAGCCTTCATCCGAGGCACAACTCGCAAATAGACACTCCGGCGTTATTCAATCAATTTTCTCATAAAAAAATTAGAATTAGAAAAAATTCTCAGTCATAAAGCATTTTTTTTTTCAGTTGCCATCCTACCTTCGTCTAATCACATTCAATAAATCCATTTATTCCGCGTGAATTGTTTGTGCACTCTTGTGTAAACGCTTCCTCGTGCTGCCTTGTATTTCGGACTTCGGAAGACATCGAAATAATACGTTAATGCAGTCTTCTAATGAAAAGCGTGGGATAACTGAACTATAGAGATCACATCTGCGTACAGAGGTTCACAGGGCGCTAGAAAGCATGTACAACAGGTGTGGTTCCATCTAAACTTTGACTACGCTACACTGACTCTGCCTCACATTAAATCCTAATTACATGAGTATAAAACGTATTAAATACATCAAAAAGATCTAGTAACTTACGAAATGCGCTTTGAGATATGGCTGGCGTTTTAATATAATATTTATAATACCTCGATTATTTGATAAAGTATCAAAATTCTGCAGATTTAGGTGTTTTTGTAAAAACAAAAGCCATATCTCAAAAGTATCACATGTAAATTGATTGTAGTGCGCCGTTTATGTCGTTAGTGACAATAATTTTTCAAGGATGTTTTCCTATGAAATGGTTTTGTTCGTAAAAAACAGTACGTTACACAAACGGGGGTTATACTGAAGTATGCATAACATTGTCAAAGATAAAATGATTATAGTAATACATAGCAGTTAAATGCAAGTAAGAATAGAACGGTTAATGGAAAACACCCTCAATACACAGTGTAATTGTACCCTAACCTTAACTAAGTCTCGCATACAAAACCCTACACTTGGTGCATAGAACTGACCTGCCGCTGTTAAACAAAAAATGCTCATACAAAAATAAATCGTATCGTTTAAAAGCTAGGTAGTAGATAATACTTCTTGTAATGGAGTGTCTTATTATTCTCAACATAAACGCTTGGACGTTGAGATTCTACTTTTCTCTAAAGTAGAATCAAAAAGGCATATGAGACGGTATTTTTGTTCGAAATGTTATAAACTTAACTTAAAGTAACATAAAGTTGATGATTAAATCGATGTGATTCGCATTTAATTTTTTATATTGGTTATGTACAAAAACAAAATAAATATAAATGTAAAAAATAACAACAAATCAGCTGCCGCAGTTATTATTTCACAACTATATTAATAAAATCGCACAATTCACGCAAAAGTCAGGGTTGCCATTGTACATATTTGTTTATACTTATTTATGCGAATCATACGGTTTAGTTGACAACACTGTACATAATGTGCCACTCAACAGCTCATCTATCCGTCATTCAAAAGTACGTATAGCAAATAATATTGTGTGATTAAATGAATATCTTGTATTTAATTCGAATGGCAGACAGATAAGTAGAATTAGGAAGTCCTAAAAATTGAAAAAGAGTGTGGGTAGATAGATATAAAAGCGTTAGCTCTTGTGATGCCGGCGTATATGACTAGCGATTGTCACATCAGTGGAAATCGACCTATACGAGATTCCAATCCTACAGCTAAAGTTCAAATAGCATCGCTCAAGACCTATATCCTCTACGAGACAATACAGACTCATTGACAGATAAATTAACAATTTTTGTTTTTGAGTTATCGTTTGGCGTTAACTATAATGGAAAGGGATCTTTGCTAGACCCCCAGACCTTTACGTCAGTGAAGCAAATGCCATTTACCCTTTAGCCGTACCTTTATTCCATACATGGGATACCTAATTCGTTGTCAAATAGACTAAGTATTTAGGAAGATAGTTTTCACAAACAATAACAAAAGAGACGCTCTCACACTAGTCAGACTTCAAACATGTATACTGGTCACTATCACGCTTAACACTATGATAGTATAAAAACCGTGATACCCGCGACTATAAAAATGTAAAAAATCCCACTTTAACTTCATCCCTAGACGATCCACGATAATCCATGAAAATGACTTATATTAACTTACATAGCCAAACATCACAACATGTATGCACATCGGTAGACGTTTCTATAGGTATTATATTATGACCGCGCCCAGTCAGCGAGCGATGACCCTTACTAACTGGAAATACGAAATATTTCCTTCAACAATATCGGTGGTTTATTCTACATGTAATGTACAGGGTGTTTAATCGTAACCGTCAGGATGCAGGGGAAGTCAGAAACATAAGACAGTCATGCCCGTCGTAAAATTTGACAGCTCTTAAACTCACAGTTATGCCTCTATGACGTGCCCGAACGCATTGCACTAGGTACCTCTTAGAGATAAATGCGGACTTAGGAGCTGTAAAACTTTAATGCAGACGACCAATTGTGTTCTAACTTTTTTTAACTCTACCAAACTCAGACATAACGTCGATTTTAGAGTTAAAAAGAACATAGTGCACATTTCAATTATTTCTTAGAATTTCCAACTTCCCCCTACAAACTGATCGCAATGAAACATCCTGTATTCTACACAGTTTTTTCTAATCAATTTAGTTTTTTTTTTCTCAGCATATTTTCTCATATAGTCCAGTTCATGAGCGCCATTCGCCAACTAACCAAGACTGCTATTATACAGGTATAAGAAGCATTCGAACTATAAAATAATAATTTCCGTCACGCTTCGCTTCAGTTACAAGAAATGCGGTTAACTTCAATGATATATTTAACGATATCTATGTTTAATTATAAAAAAAACTCATTTAAAATTACACTACTTACTGGGTTCTTACCTTAAATAATACGTAGAAATTGCTCTTATACAATTACAGAGATGCATCGAAGAAGCCAATTTTTGGTTTATTATTATTGTTTATATTTTAATTAATATATTATATTATAGTAATTATAATAAATTGGGCATTGCATCAACGCCGAATTATACTAGACATAAGAGTATATGATAGGGGTTACTTTGAGACTGAACAGATTCCTACAACTTTTATTATATATCACCATAGAGCTAATAAATAAATAGCTTTTTATAGTAAACTGGTCTCGCTGTTACCATTATGGTACAGATTCCATTGTATCAAACCCTACATAAAACTAATTTGACAGCTCTAACGCAGTCCTTGTTATTTCGATCTATATGAAAGGGACAGCAACATTTTGAGAACTGTCGAATTAGATTTATTTTAAAATTTTACACAACAAAATCGATTTAGGTCGAAAATTGAAACAATGTTTCGACCGTTGCAGTAAAAATGCGTTATTCCAGTAATAGCTGGAATCTGCTCAGTTCAAACAAATTCATGACCTACTTTGTTTTGATCAGCTGCTGCATTATAACCCATAATGCCGATTACAATAAAGTTCATAGTAGCAGAAACGTAAAAAACCTACCTTCACTTTAGGGTCAACACGTAAAACTATAACATTATGAGATATTTACGAGTCCCTTGCATTTTACTATCTCCATAGTTTATCTCGATTTTGAGTTTTCATTGTTGTCTCGTAAAATAATCAAATAATCAGACTTTTTGTTTGTTCTGTGAACTACGAAACAAGCAAAAAGTCAAAATTGCTTGTTCTAGGGTTAAGGTGGAACGTTTCACTAGCGCGGCAAATTCATATTCTGTTGCGTTCTTTTGCCAATAATACCTTAATTACTCAACGTGATTACATGAAAACTAATTTTGCGGAAATAAATAGAATGTATCAACAAATTACAATTAAAAGTATCACCTACATATCATTGGTTTAGTGACAAATGGCAATAAACTAAGACGAAATTTGTTTATTGCCATTTGTTGCTAAACCAATGATATCTAGGAGATACTTTTAATCGTAATTTGTTAATACATTCTATTTCTTTACGTTAAATCAGTTTTAATGTAATCACGTTTAGTAATTAAGCTATTATTGGCAAAAGAAAGCAAGAAAGTTTGAATATCCGGCCCTAGTGAAACGTTCCACCTTAAGGGGCATATCCCACAAACAAAGTTTTTGTGTATAACTTATGTATATAACAGAATAATTTGCGCGTAGAGACGCAATGGGACTCGTAAGCGTGAGAATAAAGGGGGTGGTACCAATCGGTCGCGTCACAATACTACAACTAAAATTACTGACGGGGTGTTCACCAAGTCTTCGTTACAGGGCGTATCAACCCTAAATATACGTGTGTAATATCGATCATTGAAAGAAATTATTTAGTAACGTTTTGCAGGAGATCAACACAAAAAAAAACTAATTAGTGAAAGTGTCAAAAATGGCACTCACATTATTGACCTATTCATGTACTAGTTCTTACAGTGTACGAATGAATACATAAATAAAAACAAGTGAAGGTTTAATTGATCTTTTGTAGATTTTGATCAGCCATCTTCATAAGCAGCCATACATTTTTTATAAACGGTGCTCCACAAAATTATTTCCATCATCCATATTACACACCAAACCATTAATATCTTAGCTAAATAACTTTCGAAACGTATTAAAAATTTTGAAACGCTTTCCAAAACCAATCAGAGAACAAAAATATATTGGACAGGTGAATGCATTTGTGTATTGCAATTCGTTACGGTGAATATAAAATTCTTTCCAGTGAATACAATATTCATCCCAGTGGATACAATACTCATCCCAGTAAATACTATAAATATTCATCCCAGTGAATACAATATTCATTCCAGTGAATACAATTTTCGTCCCAGTGAATACAATATTCCTCCCATCGAATACAATATTTGTCCCAGTGAAAACAATATTCATCCCAGTGAATACATTATTCGTCCCAGTGAAAATATATTTATCCCAGTGAAATACATTACTCGTCCCAGTGAATACATTATTCGTCCCAGTGAACAAAGTACACACCCCAGTAAACTTTCATGGTCACTAACAATAGACAGACACCCTAAAAACAAATGACATGGTAAACGAATATCCAGTTTCAAAACCTACTTGTAATAAAGTACCGTCCGAGTGTATGCAGCATTGTCCCGTCAGTATGTTGTATGTAGAATGTATGCGCGGCTCAGCACGGCGGCTCGTGGCGAGGCAACGGTCGCACCAGGTAGAGCTTCTCTCCCTATAATAATAATAATAAATGTTTATTTATTTTAGGTATTAGAACATGAAATGCTGATCAAACATGTGGGATATTTAGTGTGCAAGTGTGTGTACCTGCTTGTAATGGCATGTGCAGTAGCTGTGCATGTGTCCCAGGATTGAGATGATTAAAATCAATACGGTTTTACTGAATCAGTCAAAATTCCCCTCACAGCCATCATCATTTCATAAAACTAATTGAAATCAAATAAATCCGATTTTTTTCAACCCTGGCGTACCTGCTTGTTGGTGTGTACGTACCTGCTTGTTGGTGTGTACGTACTTGCTTGTTGGTGTGTACGTACCTGCTTGTTGGTGTGTACGTACCTGCTTGTTGGTGTGTACGTACTTGCTTGTTGGTGTGTACGTACCTGCTTGTTGGTGTGTACGTACCTGCTTGTCGGTGTGTACGTACCTGCTTGTTGGTGTGTACGTATCTGCTTGTCGGTGTGTACGTACCTGCTTATTGGTGTGTACGTACGTGCTTGTTGGTGTGTACGTACGTGCTTGTTGGTGTGTACGTACGTGCCTGTTGGTGTGTACGTACGTGCTTGTTGGTGTGTACGTACGTGCCTGTTGGTGTGTACGTACCTGCCTGTTGGTGTGTACGTACCTGCCTGTTGGTGTGTACCTACCTGCCTGTTGGTGTGTACGTACCTGCCCTGTTGGTGTGTACGTACCTGCCTGTTGGTGTGTACGTACCTGCCTGTTGGTGTGTACGTACCTGCCTGTTGGTGTGTACGTACCTGCCTGTTGGTGTGTACGTACCTGCCTGTTGGTGTGTACGTACCTGCCTGTTGGTGTGTACGTACCTGCCTGTTGGTGTGTACGTACCTGCCTGTTGGTGTGTACGTACCTGCCTGTTGGTGTGTACGTACCTGCTTGTTGGTGTGTACGTACCTGCCTGTTGGTGTGTACGTACCTGCCTGTTGGTGTGTACGTACCTGCTTGTTGGTGTGTACGTACCTGCTTGTTGGTGTGTACGTACCTGCTTGTTGGTGTAGATGGGCGCCCGCTGGTAGTGCTGCACGAGCTGGTCGAGCGAGGTGAACTTGCGCTGGCCGATACAGTAGAGGGTGCCCTCCACGTGCACACGGAAGTGCTTGTTGCGGCCCGGAGCCTTCAGCGACACCGAGAAGTCGCCCACCTGCGGAGCCCAACGTCTTACTCAAAACGTGACAAAATGAGTTCCTCGGTGGATCCACATTTTGCAGGTGTACGTCAAGATAGCAAGCATGGACATAACGCTGTATTGAGATTTTAGCTAAGAGCCAATAAGAAAAAATATTCCTTGGTGTTGAAACGGTCTTATTTTTTACAACTATCATTACTATCGTTGTTTTGTCAGGCTTCACACATCGAAATCATAAATCCTAGCTTTGTTTTTTAATAGTAACTTGAGAATTACAGAATACGAAATTCTGTTACTTTTTATATGGGCTCCGTATATTTTCAAAATAGTCTTGAAAAAATGAAATATTGTCCATGTTGTATCCATAATAAAACGTCTCTAATTAATTAATAAAGGGTTTATTTAACTGGCACAAAACCAAAGAGTAAGTATGAGAACGACGCCATTACAAAAAGACCACAGACCAACGATAGCCTAGCGTTTCAGTCGTCACAGTCCATCCCCAGCGCATGGACAATTATAATATAATTACAATGATATGTGTACAGCGCACGTACGTTGGTCTCGGAGTCCCGGATGAGGAAGTCCCCGTCGTGGCCGTGCTGGTTGAGCAGCGTGTCGCAGTGTGAGCGCGTGACGCGCCCGTAGTACCACGCGCGCCCCGCCGCCGGCGCCGCGCCCCGCGCCGCGCCCGCGCTGCAACATGCCGCGCTGCAGGCGCCGGCCCGGGGCATACCCACGGGAGGGCAGCAGCCTTCTCCGAGGTACATTTATATAACCTGCGTTCACTGAGTCACCTGCCAAGTGGTGATAATGGCAAATCCCTTCCATATGTGTTTAACGTGGCTTTTTATGGAGGAGACCTATGTTCAGCAGTGGACGTCTTAAGACATGATGATATACTATGTTTGACCACCTTATACGACACGACGACTTCATAAAAACGATCGTAGAAGGGACGGTAGAAAAAAGGGAAGAAAAAGATCTGGAAGGGCTTATGCAGACGAATTAAAAGAGAAGACATAATATCGTTAACTTTATCTGGAACAATTAATAAATCGATAGATCTACTCCAAAGTGATTATTTAACAAAAAAAAAATGAAAACGGCACGGTTGCATTCTCAAAAATGTATACAACTGCAACATAATATCTAGAAACAAAACGATCCGGCGCACTCACGGCATAGTCAAGTAGTCGGCCAGCTCCTGCAGGTAGTTCCGGGGCACGAGCCCCACGGCGCCGCGCGCGTCGCGGGCGCGGTACCACTCGGGGTCGGACGGCGGCCGCTCGATGATCTCCAGCCGGTCTCCCTTCTCGAACGACAGCTCCTGCTCGTTGCTGGATGTGAACGAGTAGAGGGCCACCTGCAACATTATTGGAGTCTAAGCCCCAGTTACGCGAGCTGTGGATAACTGTTCACTTGTAAATGGTGCTTATAATGTATGTCATGCGGTGGTCAAAAAATGTTAGGGGAAAAATGTGATGTGATCTAATTTAATGGGTAAATATATTCTAGAAAAAATGTTTAGTAATAAAAATCTGGACAAGACAAAGATCATGTCTAATGCTCATGTTCCACCTATACCGGTAATTGTTGGGAACGATACTCTCGAAGTTATCGACAAGTATGTCTACCTAGGACAGATTGTCCAATTAGATAGGTCCAACTTCGACAAAGAGGTGGCGCGAAGAATCCAACTCGGCTGCGCAGCGTTCGGGAAGCTTCGTCCTATCTTTTCGTCCAAAATACCGCAGAACCTGAAAACGAAAGTTTTCAATCAGTGTGTGTTGCCAGTGATGACTTATGGAACTGAGACATGGTCTCTTACTGTTGACCTCATTAGTAAGCTCAAAGTCGCGCAGCGAGCTATGGAGCGAGCTATGCTCGGTGTTTCCCTGCGAGATAAGCTCCGAAACGAGGAGATCCGCAGGAGAACTAAAGTGGCCGATATAGCTCTTAGAGTTAGTAAGTTGAATTTATTTATTTATTACCATTTAACATAAAATGAAGTGAATTGAAGTGGCAATGGGCAGGCCACATCGCTCGTAGAACTGACAACCGATGGGGAAGAAAGGTTCTCGAGTGGCGACCACGAACCGGAAGACGCAGCGTAGGCCGGCCCCCCACTCGGTGGACCGACGACCTGGTGAAAGCCGCGGGGAGCCGATGGATGCAGGAGGCGAGCAGCCACTCAAGGTGGCGTGCTCTGGGGGAGGCCTATGTTCAGCAGTGGACGTCTTCAGGCTGTTAATGATGATGAATAAAAATCTATAAATCAAACTGAGTTCAAGAAGTTTCCTAAGCTTGATAGTACAATAAACTTTAAGATTAAGAGTATATTAACAATTCCATTTATTATTTTATTGAGTGTACTTACCACGATGTCGAGAACATTTTCAGCCATAGCGTAAGTGTGGACAGGATCCTCTGCATCCCCTTCTTCACTGGTGTAGTTGGATGGAAACCTGGTGACAATACATACATCAAATAGTACTATTGTTGTACCTTTAGTCATCATTCATCATTAACAGCCCGAAGACATCCACTGCTGAACACAGGCTTCCCCCAGAGAGCGCCACTCTGAGCGGCTGCTCGCCTCCTACATCCATCGACTCCCCGCGGCTTTCACCAGATCGTCGGTCCACCGAGTGGGGGTACCTTTAGTACTAGAAGTTAAATACTCAAATAGTTAAACTATTTGAAGCAGATACCTATTGTTTTTTCTCTAAATCTCCATACCAAATTTTGTCAAGTGAATTAATCAGTTTCAGTCATTTAGACATGACAAACATAAGAAAGACAGATTTACTTTCGTGTTAACAATATTAATATGGATGTACATAGGTGACTTACCATCCAGAGTGAGCCTGATACTGCCCCCTCCACCAGCCATCATTACTCTTCTCCAGTATCAAGATGCGAGTCCCCTTGGTGAGCGAGAGCTCGTCGGGCTGCTGCGCCTGGTAGTTGTACTTGACGAGCGCCGAGCCGAGCGCCTCGCCGGGGTCGGGCGCGCCGCCGCCGCGCCGCGCGCCCGGGGACTCCGGGGCGCCGCGCACCGGGGAACTGTTCGACGGGAGGGTCTTCGACCCCGACCCCTTCTTCACTTTCTTCTTAATACTGGAACGATTCAGATCGATAAATACATAAACTCTATTGAATACATCATATTACAGGAACGGTAATTGTAATCATAATTATATGACCCGCCGCGCGCTATTGACAATTTAGTATTATCACAGAATAGTGGTATTATGTGGTATAGTATAAAAGGAGAAAGTTTATACAAAGAAATATTTGCTAGCGAATATTAAGCTCCAAGCGAACTGCGCAGCATACGATAAAGATAATGATAAGTTTATTTGTTCAAAAATTGTATATGTATACTAGCATGCAAGACATGCAAGATATTATTAGATTCAATATGTTTTGCCTGACAAGGCGTCCAAATTCTTAACGTCGTTAACTATTACAATAATTATTATTAACGCTTATTATCATAAATCAGAAAATTACAATAACGTCAACAAGTACATAATATACATAAATAATAAAAATAGCAAGAATAAATAAATCATATCATATGTCGTCAAATGTATCCATCAAAAAGTCATTTAACTGATAATTACACTTGTCTGCTAATAGATTTTTAGTGGTATGCAGACCAGAGTATACTGTTGTCCCGCCTATTCCTATATCGTTGTCATGATCATCAGCTGGCAATAGCCCACTGATAAGCATTGAGTGAGATCCAAAATGAGGAGATCAAATACAAATATCTTTATTGCAGATCCGCATGAGAAGTAAAGTCAGCCGATATAGCTTTTAGAATTAACAAGTTGAAGAGGTAGTGGGCAGGGAGCTGATGGGTGCAAGAGGCAAGCAGCCACTCAAAGTAAGGCTCTGTGGGGGAGGCCTATATTTAGCAGTGGACATCTTCAGGCTGATTATGATGATGATGGAGCATGAGAATGGTCAAGGGGAGACCCTTTTGTTGCGATTTGGGTTACATTTCTGAGCTTATAGATTTCCAGGCCGTTTTGCATCGATTCTTTTATTTTTAATTAGGTAAAGTTAGACCCATTTCAATTTCAATTTCAATTTGTTCCTTTTTTCGCAATTAAAGTTGGTTGAATTGATTATTCTGATTAGCAACACTGGTTAGTACACGATAGGATAAGAGGGGAGGGGGAGTCAGATGCTTGGCTCATGGTCTTTGGCTTGCTAGTGAAAAATTACAATGTATATTGTAGAATGATGAATCAACCGTCATCATCGTTTAAGATGTGGTTTTGGTTACATTTATTGATATTATCCCTTTTGTAATAATTATTCTCCGAATTTGGAGCAATATAAAACATTGTTCTTAGAAAATTCATCATCATCATCATCATTAACAGCCTGAAGACGTCCACTGCTGAACATAGGCCTCTTCCAGAGCACGCCACCTTGAGCGGCTGCTCGCCTCCTGCATCCATCGGCTCCCCGCGGCTTTCACCAGGCTTAGAAAATTACACATCTGTAATTTACTTGTTTTTTTTTAAATACAAACCTAACAACAGCTAGTATCCTTATGAGCAGCGTATACCCCGATCTTGTCCATACAAAATGTGCCAACGCTTTTACACCTCTAAACTTTATCCGATTTTGATGATTTTTTATATGTTGTCTTCCCAGTAAAAAACTATGCTCATTCATCTTTCTTTTTTAAGTTTTTACTATATCTTTGTAATTATAGCCACCTAAAGATATGAATTATTGACGTCAAAATTATGACAAAGAAAAGTAGTAGTAACTAGAACACAAAACATACTTTCAAAAAAATCAAGACATACAAGCGTAGATTACAAATTTATAATCTATCCAAATCTACATAAAACTTTTTTGTTAAGTTTTAGAGGATGAAAACCGATGGCGCCCGAAACGCTAAAATGTAGGTAAATTCACTCATGGGCTCTATTGTCTCTATCATATGTGTGGAGAGCAGAGCAACGGCAATAATATTTTCAAATACCAGGATGGTCCTCTTATTGTCTTATAAGTGATCACCAAAAAAGTGAATGATGGATCCTACAGCAGTAGAATTAAAAATGAATACAAGTAGGTATGTGATATTATGATTTATAATGTAGCAGGAAAACATGATTACCTAATGAACATCAACTTGTTTAATGAATAGGGCTGCAGGGAGAGCTAGACAGGAAATGAATGAATCATGCTAGAATCATGAATGAATTTACGTAAACAGAGGCCATAAGTTGTATTTTTTTTCTGCCCGGTGACACTATAAAAGTTGGTAAGTTGGTAGAGGCCAACGCCTAATGCTGTAATGTGTAAAGAGCATTAAATAAATTGTAGTTTTCTAATTTTCCCACTTGTGTGCATGTTAAATTACTTGTGAAAATCAAATAAAAACAAACACCTATACTAAAAGGACCAGTTTTCAATACAGATGTAGGGTGTTACCACATTCAACCTTAACAACAGGTGACATCTGCCCAAAAGTAAAAAAAAAAAACAGTAGCACCTAACTAACCTGTCAAATAATGAAGGTTTCTCCTTCTTCACATAGTTGCTGGGAACATATCCTGACTGGCTTCGAGCATTCTGCACCCTCCACCAGTGCTTCGAGTCATCCAGCAGAAGATACCGCTCATTCTTGCGGAGATCCAACTCCTGTCCACCTTGAGCTGCATAGTCATATTTTGCCACTACATAGCAGACATCATCCTGGAATCATCATATTTCACAAGTGGAATGAAACTTTAAACAAAAGTACACCTGTTCCTACCCTTGAAGAAAGACGTCTGTGTGGTGACCTCATTGAAAAATATCAAAATTACTAATTACAATTAAAATCTTCCTGGCACCCATGACATTTATATTATGAAAAAAGGAAAACCCCTGCAAGGGCACCAGCAAAAATCTCCCGTGCACAATCTAAGACCAACACTGCATACCACTTCCTAAGTAATAGGGTGGTGCACAAATGGAACAGACTACCGCAAGATGTCATAGCTGCAACCTCTGTGAATGCCTTCAAAAGTAAACTTGACAACTGGCTACAAACTAATCAAATATCACATTTATTACAAAAGTTACCATTATGAAGTTCCCAACACTGTGGGTATACATAAGCAATAATGCTGCTTGTCTATTATCAAATAGTAATAATAGTATTATTGATATCTAATAGTAAAGTGATTTCCCATAATGAGTAATTAATTTGATTTTCTTCATGCGGGTTTCAAGGTAAGCTCATGATTTGAACTTTTAGAAAGGGGCTCTTGTATTCTCTAATGGTGGCTAGTTGTGGTGGGAGGAATGTGGAGGTTGCTGCCAATATCGAACAGATTAGGCCTTATTTATTAATTCACTATAGTAATATGTTAGGCATGTATATAAACCACCTAACCTTTATATGAATATATTATTATAGTTTACAACCAAGTTGTTTGATTTTGGTAGACACAATAAAAACTAAGGATTCTGATTATAGATAGAAAATATGATATAAATTTTTACAATACAATTGGTAGGTACTAATGCTGTTATTAATTGGTTATAACAGTTCAATTATTCATCATATATGCATGTTCACCAGTATTTTATTGTGTAAAAATTATTCTAAGAAATCCTTGTACTAACTGAATTTATGGTAAATTGTAATTCCAGTTGAAAGTGTGTGCAGAGGAAGTTTCTACAGGATATCCTAAGTGGAATCTACAGCTGTAAATAATGAAGCTGGCAATGTGGTAGTATCAATCAAAAATTAAACTAGATTCCAGGGACCTTGGTGCACAGGCAAAACTACGTCAGAGTACTGGTACCATTGGACGTGACGGGTGATGAGTGGGTGATAAGGCCGGCCTGTTGTTCTCACCTGGGCATTTTTCCCGTGCCTAGGGTTGGCCATGGCATGCGGCGCCGGCAGCGGCTTGTTCGCCCACACCGAGTCTGCGGCGCGCGCCGACCGCGTCTCCAGCATGACACCCCAGCAAGGAACCCTCGGTCACTCCTCGCCGCCGCCGCTAGGCGACCTCACTGGTACATCGCGCTCGCCCACTCACTGCACTGCCTTGCTAAATAGCACACTTCCTACGCGATCGATCAGCTGCACCGATGACTGTTTATTGTAGGAACTGCGAAACCCCAACCGAAAGCTAGCGACCAACTTGAGCTTCGCAGCAATCAACCCTTGCAGTACTACCTATAATTTGTTTGTTTTTTAACCGGTGATGACCATACTGCGTTTTATTTACATTTGTGTGAATCTTTGTACAGCTGTAACACAAATATTAATGATTTTTTTGTGGAAATTTCACTATTCGGTGGGGCAAAACGAACGACGAATCAATAGACAATTTTTTTTTCTTTTAATGTGTCATCGACAATGTAAAACGACATGCATCATTTTAGTGATGCCATTGTTCACCATACGTTAATATATTTAGTCGATTTTTGACGACAGTCTACAACAAAATCGCTCGTGTGAATCAGCTTATATCACAGTATTCCCATTAGTAAAATTCTACAGCGCGTGCCCGCCTAGTTGTTTCTTGCTCCCACACGAGGTGCTGCCTGAATAAGAACGCAAAAATTTTGAGTAAATAATGGGCGATTTCGGTAGCTCAATCTATAGAGTAATTTACCTTGATACCTAGAATTTATGTTTTACCACTGTTCACTGCTTCTTTATTGTAAAAACTAAAATTTAAGGTCAGGTGGGGTAAGTGAAACGAAGGAGTACCTAAGTGAAACCCTATCGTAATCAATAAATCACGCAGTTTAGCTCTATGTGGCGAAATGGTTTCAATGCTCTAGCACACGCGTCACACAATCTTTCTGCTAGGTCATAAAATAAAAAGAAATCTTTAAGTTTACAAAACACAAGTCGGCTGATGCCATGAAGCAATTTAATAGTGTTTATGTACATTTTTACACGAAACGGCGCGTAATGTGGGGTTAGTATTTGCAGTCACAGACGACACAGGTAATAAAATCAATCAAATACCTACTACATTACAAATTTCATTGTAAATGTCCGATGGGCGAAAATCACGTATTTCACATCAACAGCTGGAAGACGTCTAGTGCTGAACACAGGCGTGCCCATAAAACGCCATTTTAGACGCTGATTATAGAGAGGTTTGCCATAATCACCGCGCTTGGCAAGTGGCTTGATCGCAGAAGATTATAATGTTCCAAGGAGAATGCTACTGCCCATTCTCTGGATAGCACCTTAGTCTCTTAGTCTAGTGCTCTTAACGGCACCCACAGAAAGTGATGGAGATTTTGCGCTTATAAAGTTCTATAAATATACTAGGCAGCTATTATTATATAAGTAGGTACCTATAATGATTGCGGATAACAGATAATAAAAACAAAACTGTCAATATAGTCAACTACAAAATATTCAAACGCCAATGTCAACCTACCGTCAGAATATTGAATCAGAACGTTTCTATAATAATCGTGAACCATTTTTGAAGTGATGTTTCATTCATGCAAATTGAATTTTCAAAAATTATTTTCTTGAAAAGTATTTATTGCCGTCATTTGCCATTTCAGATTTAGGCTTTCTATGAGTAAAAAAAAATTAGCATCCTAGCAGAATTCACAAAGTGGACAGATGTGCAAGTATGTTTCATTTACCCCCTCTGACCCTATATATAAAATGATATATTTTACTAAGTGAAATCAAGCAAATAATTAGGTACTATACCTACAACTGGATTTTTTCTGACTTATTGCACTACTATCATTATAATATATATTATTAAACTATTTGCAAATCAACATGGTACCTAGCTGGTTTTATGGGAAATTAAAAGTCATAAACTGGCAGTACCTTGACAACGAAATTTTTTGGTTAGGTATGGTTATTTTATCCATTAATTAATCATTTAGCTGTTTTTCTGTTTAGCTGAGGACTTGTTATTACATGAAATGTAACGCTGTATTTATATTTTTCACAATAAACACTTTAAAAAGGGAAATTAGACAAAATAATGGCTACTTACTTGTGAAATGTTATTCCTTTATATTTACGCCTCAGTGCGACTTCTGTTGCTTAAAATGCTGCAACCACCCACTGCACACACATTATTTCTAAAATATTTATTGCCTAGATCACCATTTAAATAGGATTATTTCACAAAAAACAACAATTTCAAAAAATTGTTAACCTGTTTGGCTTAGATCAAACGAAGCCAAATAAAAAAACCCGGTAACGGTGACAAGGACCAAAGATAATTGGAGTCGCGCGCGAGCGTTCATACTGAACACCCGTACACATATTTGTTATCGACTGCTTGGATCGTTGAACCGGTTAGCGTGTACCTACTACTTGCAATTTCAACTATAAATCCATTGATTTCCAATGAAGACGTGCGCTGCGTGTGATGCCAGTTATAATAACGGAGTTCAGTGTGCTCTTTGTAAGAAGGGCTTGGATTTCGGGTGTGCCGGGATCTCGGAGGCTGGATGGCAGAAACTGGGGGCTGAGCGGAGAACTGTGTGGAAGTGCTCAACTTGTAGGTCTATATCCCCACAACCAGCGGCCAGTTCTGAGCCTGCTTCGTTAGACATCATATTAGGCGAGATTCGTGCAATGAAGCGTCAGCTGAGTAGCCTGCCTACGTTAGTTGCCGACGTAAAGAGCATTAAGGAGGAGTTGTCTGACCTGAAGTCCGCTAATGATTTTCTTAGTGCTAAGGTCAATGACCAGTCCGATCGACTGACTGGACTCGAAAGCAGGGTGTCGGACCTTGAACCGCTACACGATACCGTGGTTTCTTTACGGAATGAGCTCAAGATTACGAAGCTGCTACTCTCCGCTGGCGATCAAAGATCGCGTCTTAATAATGTGGAAATCAAAGGTATTCCTGTTAAAAAAGATGAGAACTTGTTTACTATTGTTGAGGCCATCAGTAAGAAAGTTAACTATGTTTTCCCGAAGACACAGATCAATTACTTATACCGTATACCTCTTCATAACACGAAGGAGAAGGCGTTAGTGGTTAGCTTCTTGAACAGATATGTCAAGGAGGACTTCGTGGCCGCGGCACGAGCTACTAAAGGCATGACAGCGGCGGATCTTGGATTCAGTGAGTCATCGAATCGCGTTTATGTTAACGACCACCTGAATGCGGACGTGAAGTCTCTTTTGTCCAAGAGTAAATCCCATGCTAAGGAAAAGAGTTACAACTACCTGTGGGTCAAATATGGAAAAATCCACATAAGGAAGAATGATACTTCACGCGTCCTGATAATTGCTTGTGAAAACGATTTAAACAAGATTGTTTAAACTGCTTCTGGGAACTCTTGGTATCCTTAATTATTAAAAATCTCTTCGCGCATACGCCCTTGTTATTATTCATTCATATGTTTTCGCATTATTATTATAAGTCTAAGTTTCTTTTACTATTATCATTATGTGTCTTTGCTATTACCAAATCTTTATTTTTTAAGTTATGCTTTAATGTGTCTTTATTTCTGTTGCACATAATATTTTTTGCGGCCGCAATGCTGAGCTCACGCAGTTCATGCGTGTACCGCACGCCTTGCTTTTGTTCGATCCAGTGCCTACTACATCGTACCCTGTACGCCAAGGTATGTTTACCTATTCTTCTCACTCAGCTTATACTATTTTACTGCTCGTTCTCTCACTCTCGTATCAGTTGCTATTATTTACTTGGTTTGATTTATAATTTGTGGGTAATCTGTAAAAATATATATATGATTAAATTAAAAAATATAAATGCATTTCGGTTGGTGGTTCGCTCTAATAGCTGTTTTAAGCTAGTCTCCAGTTATTCTGTGGTTATACTGATTCTATTATTTAAACGTTATAAAAATGGATAATGAGGGCGATAAACTTAATATTTACTATCAGAATGTGCGGGGACTAAGGTCTAAAACGATTAATTTTCATCGTAATATTTGTCTCAGCTCGTATGATGTTATTGTTTTGACGGAAACTTGGCTCCTCGATAGTATTTCAAATTCGGAACTTTTTGATGATAGGTACATAGTATGGCGCCGTGACAGGGATTTTGGGATGACTTGTCAAATGCGTGGTGGTGGTGTTTTGATTGCGGTGAGAAAGGACTTGGCCGTTACGTCACAGTCCGGTTATCAGTCTAGTGCTGAGGATTTATGGCTCACTTTGTCTATTAAACCGCTGAATAGTAGGCGTACGGTTAACTTACATTTATGCGTGATATATTTATGCAAACAGAACCTTGGCTTCTCATTTTCTGTTCAATTGATTAACTTTTTATGTAAACTTAACGAAGTCATACTTGACCATCCTGATGATAAATACTTAATTATAGGTGACTTTAATATGAGTAGCATAACCTGGCTACGAGGTGACAATAATGATTACATGTGTTCATCTAATGTGAATAGCCTTGACGAGTTAACTTTAATCGATGAACTTACTACGCATAACCTGAATCAGTACAACGGTTGCCTGAATAAATACGGAAAAATTCTCGATCTAGTATTATCGAATGACACAGTTACCGTCACCGAGTGCGACGACCCTCTTGTACCTATAGATCCATATCACAGTTCCCTTAATATTAGCGTGCAATATATCGAAATACCACTTTTAAAAGCTAATTCTTATGTTAAGTACTTGTACAGTAAAGGCGATTTCAACGCTATAAACAGGGAAATTGCTGAGCGGAATTGGCAACTTGAGCTTTCTAATAAGCCATTGGATGATGCAGTCGATTTCTTTTACAAGGTACTTAGGTCGCTTCACAAAAAGTATATTCCAGCTAGACAGGTTATGAGTCAGACTTATCCTAAATGGTATTCTCCAGCACTTAAGAAGGTCATCAAAGAGAAATATAAGTTTCAATGCAAGTTTAAAATTTATCGTAACAGCGCTGACCTGCAAACATTCAAGTGTTTACGTGACAGAGCTAGGAAGTTAGAACAGTCTTGCTACCAGTACTATATAATGTCAGTTGAGGACTCCATAGTGAAAGACCCCAAATATTTTTGGTCGTTCCTAAAATCACGTGCTAAGTCGAATAGTATGCCGAATAATATTAAATACAAAAACGGCGTAGCTACGACAGGAGAAACTATTTGTAATGCATTTTCGTCATATTTTTTTTCAACTTTTCTTTCTGCTAGTTCTTCTGGTCATGATAACGGCACTCCGCCACCACTGCCACCTGCCATGCCGCAAGCCTTGGCAGATATTGGTTCAATTATAATTAACAATTCAGAAGTGTTAAAAATACTAGCTAACCTTGACCCTTCGAAATCTGCAGGACCAGATAACATACATTCTTTGTTCCTAGTGAAATGTGCTGAAAGTATTGTTATTCCCATTTCTATTCTATTTCAAAGGTCCATAAATGACAGTATTTTTCCTAGAATCTGGAAGTCGGCCTTTATTACGCCCATACACAAAAAAGGGTCAAAAACGGATGTTACCAACTACAGACCGATCTCCAAGCTATGTATCATATCGAAGGTATTCGAAAGAGTAGTCTATAATCAGGTCTACTCAGCGCTTAAAAACTCATTTAGTCCACTGCAGCATGGTTTTTTGAAGGGTCGTTCGACTGTTTCGAATCTCGTATTATTTAATGATTATCTCACCGGTGGTTCACTGTCGAAACTCATAAAATCGTTTGTCATAATTTTGTTACAAATAAAAATGTTACTTATAATCATCATTTCACATAATGTGATTTATTATACTTTCACTACATCTAATTTTCTTTATTATAAATCAAAATTAATAATAATCCAAATTTATAAAAATGAAACTCATAAGGCGTATATAACATAACAGTACAAATTTATAATGTTCTTTTACCATAACTAACTTTAAGCATAAAACAAAATATCAATAATACTGTAAATTAATGTGACTGGAACTGTTGATTGTTATATATATCCTAATCAGTTATAAAAACGTAGTACGGCAAGCCAATTTGCTCTTCAATCTACGCGGGCGCTTCATCCAATCAAAACAAACAAAATTAACGTGTGGACTGTGGGTAATTGTAAAATAACTTATATTTTCTCATGTTATGTTGATTTTGGTATTGTTGGTGAACTTTGTGCATTATTTTAATAAATAACTTGAAATGTCTAATAAAAACACGTGTAAAATATTTAAATCAAATAAAGGTAATCTGAAACTTAATATAGATGGTGTCTGTAATTTTTTAATATAAGCATAAGTGACTTCTGGCACTTCGCCGGCCGCTGCCGCGGCACGCTCGCTACGCTTCGCTTTGCTCGCTCGGCTCGTGCGTCGTGTGGTCACAGTTAACCTAACGCTCCTCCTCGCTTCGCTCGTCGTCGCACCTATTTATGACTTTGCCTTAGACTAGTATCTTAGTATCTTTAGGGTATACATGCATATGTATATAATGATTTAACTACCTCAAAATTATTATTATGTTAATTAAAATAATATGAAAAAGTCATTATGAACAATACAATTATGAATGCTGATTATTATGAAATTATAAGTAATGAAATTTATAATAAAAAAAAATATGACAAAAAATTTCTTAACATTAACATTATAACATAAAATTTTATAAATTTAAACATTATTTGAATAAATTGTATAAGAAAAGATCAACATAAAAAGTAACTATAATGAACAAAGTTATTTATAAATAACCACCATTATAAATTTCATCATTATTAAAAATGAGGTATGTGAAATAAAATTATGAATAATGAAATTATTAGTACAGACGGTATCCCCTCACCGGTGCTATGGATTCTGGTGATCAGGTTGATGTGGTCTATACTGACTACAGCAAAGCTTTTGACAGAATAGACCATATCACCCTGATATCGAAACTCCAGAATATAGGCATCCGTGGAGACTTACTTAGGTGGTTTTCCTCGTATATCGACATGAGATCTCAAGCTGTCGTCATCAATAATTACATATCAAGCTGGGTTATTGTCCCCAGCGGTGTCCCCCAAGGCTCCTTGTTGGGACCCTTGCTGTTTGCGATTTTTGTAAACGATATTTCAGAATGTTTTTTAAATTCTAATTTGTTATGCTTCGCTGATGACAAGAAAATTTTTGCAAAAATATCCTCGACGGTACATGCGCAGGCACTCCAAGAAGACCTATTTAGATTAGATAACTATTGCGAAGTGAATAAGCTAGACCTTAACCCAATTAAATGCTCCGTCACCACTTTCAGCAGAAAGAAAAACGTTTTAGCACCTATGTACACACTTAAAAATCAAATCGTTCAACAGGCTGAAGTTGTTCGGGATCTTGGCATTTATCATGATTCAAAGCTATTGTTTGATGAACACATCTCTCACATAGTAAGTAAAGCTTCTAAAGCGTTAGGTTTCATAATGAGAAGCTCCAAAGGTTTCACAAAGGCAAAAACTTTAAAGATTCTTTACTGCACTTTTGTTCGTAGCATATTAGAGTATGCGTCACAAATATGGAATCCGCGGTATAACAAGTACATCATGCGAGTGGAGCGAATACAAAGAAAATTTGTCAAGTTTTTATGTTTTCGACTTCACATTCCTTATAAATCAGATAACTACCTTCAACTTTGTAAACAATTTCACCTTTTACCGCTCAATATTAGACGTGATATATCCGACACAACATTTTTACTAAAAATAGCGTCTGATAAAGTAGATTGCCCTGACCTAGTTAAAAAAATTAAGTTGAATGTCCCTATCAAATTCACTAGACACCACCCACCCCTTAGCATTCCAGTTGTTAAAACCAACTATCGTCAAAATTCATATCTGATTAGAGCGAGCAGAAACTTTAACAAGCTATGCAGTGAGTGTAAATCATTAGACCTGTATAATACGAGCGTGGGCTCGGCGAGGCGACTGCTGTGCAGAGACTTTTTTGTCGATTAAGTCACATAATACTACTCATGTTTATTATTGAATGTAACTATCTATTTATGTATACATATTATGTTGACATTTTACCCATTATGCGTAGTTTTACTTACTCTCAATTTTTTTTTTGTTTAGAGTTTCCGATCTTTGTCAAAGTATTTTTTATTTTGTACTTTTTCTAAATTAACATCAGGTGTTCATCACTGTATGCTCAAGCACTATTGCTATTATATTGCTAGACGTGAGGACCTGTAATTGGTTTCCTAGTGCTTACTTTAAATTTCTATTATGTAAGAAAAGCTGTTGGTCTTCCTAACAATAAATAAATAAATAAATAAAAAATAAATAATGACGTTCGTCTTTTTTTTGCTTAGTACCGAATGTATAGCGATCTCCTTGTTGTCCATGAATGACGTCATATACTACGGTTCTACTCGTAGATATTCAAAGCAGTAGCTGCTAAAAACGCCAAGAACGCTATGAAATTATGCTATGCTATTATGCTTATGTAATGTAGTAGGTATTTGATTGATTTTATTACCTGTGTCGTCTGTGACTGCAAATACTAACCCCACATTACACGCCGTTTCATGCATTATTTTCATGTAAAAATGTACATAACCACTATTAAATTGCTTCATGGCATCAGCCGACTTGTGTTTTGTAAACTTAAAGATAGCTGATTTCTTTTTATTTTATGACCTAGCTGAAAGATTGTGTGACGCGTGTGCTAGAGCATTGAAACCATTTCGCCACATAGCATAGAGCTAAACTGCGTGATTTATTGATTACGATAGGGTTTCACTTAGGTACTCCTTCGTTTCACTTACCCCACCTGACCTTAAATTTTAGTTTTTACAATAAAGAAGTAGTGAACACTGGTAAAACATAAATTCTAGGCATCAAGGTAAATTACTTTATAGATAGAGCTAACGAAATCGCCCATTATCTACCCAAAATTTTGGGAGACGTTCATATTCAGGCAGCACCTCGTGTGGGAGCAAGAAACAACTAGGCAGCCACGCGAAATAGATTTCTTCTAGTGGGAATTCTGTGAGCTACTGGAACCCACACATAGTAGTCTGTGATCTACTCTGTCTCTGTTTCAATCTGACATCTGTGAATCTGCTTGTGTTCTACTTATAACAAGGTACTCTCTGGTTCTACTTTTATAATTTGTGCTTGTGTTTTGTGAGTGCTGATTTTCTCTTCAATAAAATTAAATAAATGGGTCAATATTAACGAAATAGAGATTATGTCTGATTCGGAAGCCAGTAATTTTTCGGGAAGTGGTTCAGAGGCGGGCAGCGTAGCCTCGAATCGTTCTCGAAGAAGTGCTGCTTCCAATCGGTCGGCGAGATCGCGTTCGGGCTCCCGATCCCGTTCGGGCTCCAGATCGCGGTCTGGCAGCCGCAGCCCTTCGCGGAGCCCCTCTCGGTCGCGCTCCAGATCCCGGTCTCGCGCCCGGTCACGATCTAAGTCTCGGTAAGCCTTCTATGATCGATTTCGATACATACATACATTATTACTATAAACTGGTATGCTAAACAGATAACGTGTTGTCTCGTGGCAGGAGCCGCTCTGTTGCGTCCGATGCCAGCCGCAATAACAAAGATGATGAAGCTAAAGAAGCCTCCGGCGATGAGGAAGTTGAGGTAGGTACTTTCCTGCTCTCTTGGAATTTACAATAAACACTATTCTATGCATAATGTGCTTAGTTACAGTATGTTTGTATAAGCCCACTTGTTTGTGGCCAATTATATTTACCTTGAAGAGTCCTGCAGTTTCACAAACAATCTTTTTTTTTTATCAATGATGGGCTAACATTTGACTGTGGTCTCACCTGATGGTAAGTGACGACACCGTCAACGATGGAGCATGCTGACCTAGAAGATGGACTGGTTCACTCTATCCTTAAATCTCCCAGATTATATTTGTCAGGAAACAATGACGCTGGTAAGGTGTTCCATTCCTTTGCTGTCCGAATTATAAATGAGGAATCAAAATACTTTGTATGTATTTTAGGAATTCACATGTTAAAACCAAAAAAATAATCATAATGGTAATCTACATGTTTTTAAAAATACTGCAGGAAACTGGTGTTTTGCGGTATAGAATTAGCAGCCTCTGTTGGTCTTGGTAGTGCAAAAGATTGATGTGCAAAATTTCATACAAATAATTTATGTTTAGCTGTTGACTGTTGTGATGTTAAAACCACGAAAACAGTTAAATAAGCAAAAAAATGTTCACATATATTTAGGGAAGGGATTTTGACCAAATATGGTCCTTGTGAATCACACTGATGAATCTGTTGTAATCATTTATAAACATGGCTAGCAACAACTTATGAATTTTCTTTTGCACTAATAAAGTTTATTTACTGTAGATGTAATGTAGAAGCACAATTAACTCCTCAATGATAGGTTGTTATAATTTAAACAACTAAAATGTATTTAAATCGTGGCATATCTATAGTAATGATAATAAGATTCATTTTACATGTTTAGTTAGCTGATGATAATATTATTTCAAATTGAATCTTAGTGGCTTCTGTGGCAATTCCCCAACAATTTCACCAATGTCGTGTACTAGGATAGACCACCAAACGAAGGAGATTGTACAGTAATTTAAAAATTTGGCTGGTGAAAATGAGTAGGTGATGATGACTTTTACACTGAAACAAATCTGAAACAAATACAAACATACACTAATCAAATATTATTTCATGATAGGATGAGCAAGAGCCAGAAGGAGAGGACTTGGTGGACTCTGAAGAGTATGAAGAAGATGAGGAAGAAGAAAGACTGAGAAAGAAAAGGAAGAAAGACAGCCGCTATGGAGGTTTCATTATTGACGAAGCTGAGGTATGGGTTCCTACTATCTATCTATTTCACATAGTTTTAAGCTAAATTAATTTGATACTGTAAAGAAGATAACACTGTTGGTTAAAACTTGTATAAATGCATCTACTATACTTTGCCTGAGTAAGGGGCCTTATTTGCTATGCCACATAAGATTCCTTGCCAATAACGCGTGACGTCATAACGTGCTCTAAATATAAACGCGCGCTTTAACACGCCACAACATGGAATTATTTTTTTTATTCTCTTGTATGCCTAGCGTTAGATTGTCTGTGGTTAGTGTTTTCTAGTTTTCGACAAGCGTATAACAAGCCTAGTTGCATTTGTCAAATTTGACAACGGCATACAGAATAGAATAGCTTTTTAAAACCCAAAACCATTCCACAAAAATATAGTAACGAGTTTCATTACATATCTAGATGATTATTGCGAATAAGGGCCCAGGATTATTAAAAGCAGCATTTTCCAAGTAAATCTTGAGTAACAAAATAAATGACATTGTAATTTAACTGAAATAATTGCATTTTTATTTCTTGATTAAAGTTGACCATATGAATCTTGCAAATGCACTGACAATGAAGAAACTTTTAAAAAACCTTTATTTATTATGTTGTAGGTGGATGATGAAGTGGACGAAGATGATGAATGGGAGGAAGGTGCCCAAGAGATGGGCATTGTTGGAAATGAAGTAGATGAGATTGGTCCTACTGCCAGGGAGATTGAAGGTCGCAGGAGAGGTACCAATCTGTGGGACTCTCAGAAAGAAGAAGAGATTGAGGAATACTTAAGAAATAAATATGCTGATGAGTCAGCAGCCCTCAGGCATTTTGGGGAAGGTGGTGAAGAAATGTCAGATGAAATCACACAACAAACTTTACTGCCCGGAATCAAGGATCCCAATCTATGGATGGTCAAATGCAGGATTGGAGAAGAAAAGGCTACAGTACTTCTACTCATGCGAAAGTTTATAGCATATCAAGGTTCCGATGAACCTTTCCAAATAAAATCAGTCGTGGCGCCGGAAGGTGTCAAAGGCTACATCTACCTGGAGGCCTACAAGCAGACCCACGTTAAAGCGATCATAAACAATGTGGGCACTCTACGAATGGGCATATGGAAGCAGGAGATGGTTCCGATCAAGGAAATGACAGATGTCCTGCGAGTGGTCAAGGAACAGTCCGGTCTGAAACCAAAGCAGTGGGTGAGATTAAAACGAGGGCTGTACAAGGACGACATAGCTCAAGTGGACTACGTAGATTTAGCTCAAAACCAGGTGCACCTGAAACTCCTGCCCCGGATAGACTACACGAGGCTCCGTGGTGCTCTGCGGACCGTGCAGAGCGAGAGCGAGGCTGCCAAGCGGAAGAAGAAGCGGCGGCCCGCGGCTAAGCCCTTCGACCCCGAGGCCATCCGCGCCATCGGCGGAGAGGTCACCTCCGACGGAGACTTCCTCATCTTTGAGGGCAACCGGTACTCGCGCAAGGGGTTCCTCTACAAGAACTTCACCATGTCGGCGATCCTGGCCGAGGGTGTGAAGCCGACGCTCACGGAGCTCGAGCGGTTCGAGGAGCAGCCCGAGGGCATCGACATCGAGCTGGCGGCGCCCTCGCGGGACGATCCTGCCGCGCTGCATTCCTTCTCCATGGGAGACAACGTGGAGGTCAGCTCGGGAGACCTCGCCAACCTGCAGGCGCGCATCGTCGCCATCGACGGCTCCATGATCACCGTCATGCCCAAGCATGACGCGCTCAAGGATCCGCTCGTGTTCAAGCCGAACGAGCTGCGCAAGTACTTCAAGCAGGGAGACCACGTGAAGGTGGTCGCCGGACGGTACGAGGGCGACACCGGGCTGGTGGTGCGCGTGGAGCCGCACCGAGCCGTGCTGGTCTCCGACCTCACCATGCACGAGCTGGAGGTGCTGCCGCGCGACCTGCAGCTGTGCTCCGACATGGCCACCGGGGTCGACTCGCTCGGCCACTTCCAGTGGGGCGACATGGTGCAGCTGGACCCGCAGACCGTCGGCGTCATCGTGCGCCTGGAGAAGGAGAACTTTCACGTGCTGGGCATGCAGGGCAAGGTGATCGAGGCCAAGCCGCAGGCGCTGCAGAAGCGCCGCGAGAACCGGTTCACGATGGCGCTCGACTCCGAGCAGAACACGATCCAGAAGCGCGACATCGTGAAGGTGATCGACGGGCCGCACGCGGGCCGCAACGGCGAGATCAAACATCTGTACCGGAACTTCGCGTTCCTGCAGTCGCGCATGTACCTCGACAACGGCGGCATCTTCGTGTGCAAGACGCGGCACCTCCAGCTGGCGGGCGGCAGCCGCGCGGGCGGCGCCGCCGCGCCGCAGCCGGGCTTCATGTCCCCGCGCATCGCCTCCCCGCACCCCGCGCGCGGCGGCGCCTCCCCGCGCGGCCGCGGCCGCGGCGGCGCGGGCCGGGGCGCCGCCCGGGACCGGGACCTCATCGGCCAGACCATCAAGATCACCGGCGGGCCCTACAAGGGGAACGTGGGCATCGTGAAGGACGCGACGGGCAGCACGGCGCGCGTGGAGCTGCACTCGGCCTGCCAGACCATCTCCGTGGACCGCGGGCACATCGCGGGCGCGGGCGGGCCCGGCGCGGCCGCCGGCGCCGGCTCCTTCTACTCGCGCACGCCGGCGCGCACGCCCACGCTGGCGGGCGCGCACACGCCCACGTACCGCGACACGGGCATCAAGACGCCCATGCACGGCTCGCAGACCCCCATCTACGACGTGGGCAACCGCACGCCGCACTACGGGTCCGCCACGCCGTCGCACGAGGGCGCGCGCACGCCGGCGCACGGCGCCTGGGACCCCTCCGCCTCGACCACGCCGGCGCGCGCCCCGGACTTCGAGTACGACGCAGAGGCCAGCCCCGGGTACGGCGCGGGCCCCTTCACGCCGGCCACGCCGGGCACCATGTACGGGTCGGACCACACGTACAGCCCGTACCGACCGTCGCCCTCGCCCGGGTACGCGGCCGGCACGCCCTCGCCGGGCGGCTACTCGCCGCGCTCGCCGCCCGCCGCGGGCGACGAGTGGGCGAGCGCGGAGCTGGAGGTGCGCGTGCGCGGGGCGCCCACGGCGGGCGTGGTGCGCGGCGTGTCGGCGGGCTCGGTGGCGCTGTACGTGCCGGCGGACGAGCGCGTGCTGTCGGTGCCGGCCGACCTGCTGGAGCCCGCCGTGCCGGCCGCGGGGGACCGCGTGAAGGTCATCGCGGGCGAGGACCGCGAGGCCGTGGGACACCTCATCTCCATCGAGAACCAGGAGGGGGTCGTCAAGTTCGGCACCGACGACATCAAGATCATGCAGCTGCGGCACCTCTGCAAGATGACCGCCGCCTAGACCCGATAGATAGCTCGATCCTTCAAATTATGTACTCGTGGACGGATGTACTGATATGTCAAATATATTTGTATAAAGGTATGTGTAGTGTATGAAATTATAAGTATAACTCCATGTATTCATGTGTTACCTACGGATTGTGCGCCGACAAAGTTATTCGATTAGCACGTTTATACAATAAATATTTTTTTGGCGAGACCATACTTTGTTTTTATTTCGAAACGGTATCTATTTTTATGCTAAAATGGGCATACGTTTGACAACATCTCACCTGATGGTAAGTGACGAAGTTGTCTAAGGTGGAGCATGCCCATAAAATCAACCGCTTCCTTAAAAACTGCCAGCCTTCTGGTCACTGGTCGCCTCCACTAAAAGTTTTGCCTTTCTTTTTTTTCGCCTTTTTGTTTTTAGTAGTCCCTGTATATTTCAAAAGGACTTGGTCCCCACGATCCCATGGTTTCTACCCCAAACGGCACAAACATGTATCCACTGTCAAGGTTTCCATATTGCGCCGTTTGAGGTTTTCAGCTTTAGCAGCAGCGCTATGTACTTGATTTTTAGTTTTGGGAATATGGGACGGTGCTATGGTATCGACGCAAGTTGCATCCCATACTAATGGTCGTCCCATCTTCCAAGGTATTAAAGTCGTTCCGTTGGGCCTCTTGCCGTCATCACGCTGAATATAAAAAGAATAAAATATAAAGAGTAGTAGGTATTGTAATACTAAGATGGATACTGATACATACTGATGATGACATCAGTACAGCCACAGCCACAGCCACAGGGTACCCTGTGGCCTCGGCGTATAAGCATAGGACATAAGAGCTGGCTAAAAATCTAGGGAATGGGCAGCAGCAGCATTCTCCTCAGTCTACAGAACAATCTACTGCGACCACCAAGACAGATTTCGAAGATAGCTTCTATCCATATACTACCAAAGAATACGTATTTCCGAGCATTTTGAACCCATGGAGAATAAGTTTTCTATCTGTAAAATTATATTTCACACCTTTATTGGTCCTCATAGAACAATGTGCTACACCTTCAACTGCATCGTCGCACCAGGTGAGTCAAAACGTTGGCCTCATTAGTAAACTCAGTCGCGCAACGAGCTATGGAGAGAGCTATACTTGGTGTATCCGAAATGAAGAGATCCGCAAGAGAATCAAAGTGACCGATATAGCTCTTAGAATTAGCAAGTTGAAATGTCAAATAAATCCAGGAGGCGAACAGCCGCTCAATGTGGCGCTCTCTGGGGGAGGCCTATGTTCAGCAGTGGACATCTTCAGGCTGTTGATGATGATGACACTATACTAGGCTGTAACCAAGACTAATTTTATATTTTCCTACATTGAAAACAAAATCACACATTAATTTGTTATTGTTTGTACCTTGCCTATTCTTTGCCTAAAGATAATAACTTATCAAGAAAATGCTAAATAAAAATTATAACTGTTAATAATTTTCCACTGCGGTGCTAAGGAATGCTGCTTGGGCACAGCATAGATAAACGAAGGATCCCGTAGATGCATCGTGTGGGTTGATTCTCGCTAATTTTTAAAATGCTTTACTAAACCTGCCTTTTACTCAACTCAAGGATGATCCCTCAGACCAGACCAGATGCAGTCAATACAACAAGTAACGCCACCACCAGCGGTGCCCCATGTCCGGGCAGTGGCAATGTGGGTTAGTATTAGCTAAATCATTGTTTGTACAGACTTAATAATTTATTGAACATGCGCAGCCACGCAGGCCTATACTTTTATAACGCCTGACGAAAACGTGGTAGTGCACATATTTTAAAATACATTCTCAATGAAACAATTCACGCTGATTTTATTAACATTTATTGAATAAATAATACAAAATTGGTTTTCAATTGCAATTTTAAGAATTCAAAACAAAATGCAGTCACAAAAACTGAGCAAAGAACACCTACAGACATTAATAACTGTAATCAGTAAATTACACTATTATGCAAACCTATTACATCGAAAAATATGTTGCTACTCGATACAGTAACATACATCATTCCAACATTTAAATACATCTATGGAATTTATACATTAAACATTTAATTGATTGAATTACCGACGAATATATTAATATAGATATACATTCGGGGATGTAAATGCTCAGCAAAATGCGGCCAGAAATATCAAATGCCTTAATATGATGGGATTAACATTCGAAGTAACACTGACTAGCCTTGCGGTCCTGGTGTTGGAGACACTAGTATAGAATAGCCATGATTTTTACAAATAAAACTAATCAACAAATTTATAATCCGCTTCGGAAGCGTTGCCACTAGCACCCTCCGAGTAGTTAAGCGATAAATGTATAAATATTATCACAGAAACATAACATTAAAGATGAACAACAGTGTCACAGAACACTCCGCACGGAAACGTTGGCCAGGAGCAGCGGCAACGGTTCCTCTTCTAACGCAACAACTAATTAAAACAAACCATTTGGCTACAAGATTATGCAGTGACCTCATCGCTCACCTCTTTCATTATACACAAACAAACTAAAGATACTAAATTATTGCAAAAATTATTAAAACATTGGCAAACTCTACCCCATACCCTCTAAGTACTAAACGTTAACTTAACCTACTGAGTTTGCGTTACATGTTCCACGAAACGTTACACGTTCTCCGTCGGCGCCAGGAACGTGTCGCTGGATACAACCGCCATGCATCGCGGCGCTAGGCCAGTATCTACCGGACTTCCGAAACTATTATACTGTCAGTCGCACGAACCATTCATTCGCAAATACCGTTCAAAAGTCAGATCTATCATTATTACACAAAAATCTCATTAAAAGTTTGAATTTTAAACGTACTTTATACAATAAAAAAGAGCATCCATCCGCACGCAAACGAGTAATCGTTTTCGCACTAAGATAATACGAACTACATTTAATTAGAGACAAAAAGTAATAAATATGTACAGGACTTATCAAAATTATTACAAACTTAGAACCGATCGAAGCTTCAGACGATTTAGAGTCGACAACTCCGGACCTAATACACGGTACAGATCGACATACAGAAAACTATCAAATTAGATTAACGAACCGGCCAACAGAAACGATCGCGAAGGTCCAACATATGAAGCCAGCAGATAGCGCGGCAGTGCTCACGGGCGTTCGGTTCGTGCGCTGGTGCTCACGGGCGCTCGGTTCGTGCGCTGGTGCTCACGGGCGCTCGGTTCGTGCGCTGGTGCTCACTGGCGCTCGGTTCGTGCGCTGGTGCTCACGGGCGCTCGGTTCGTGCGCTGGTGCTCACGGGCGCTCGGTTCGTGCGCTGGTGCTCACTGGCGCTCGGTTCGTGCGCTGGTGCTCACTGGCGCTCGGTTCGTGCGCTGGTGCTCACGGGCGCTCGGTTCGTGCGCTGGTGCTCACGGGCGCTCGGTTCGTGCGCTGGTGCTCACGGGCGCTCGGTTCGTGCGCTGGTGCTCACGAGGCGTACATGCGCTTGATGTCCTCCTTGTACCGCTCCTGGATATCTTTCCGTTTGATCTTGAAGGCAGCCGTCACCAGCCCCATGTCCGGGGACCACACCTCCGTGCACAGCTTCACGGCCAGGGGCACCTCGAACTTCTCCAGCCCACCTGGAACACCACAAGGAATATTATAACAAACATCTTGTGACTTTTGTGGAGCGCTAGAGGCTCCCCAGTTTCCTGCAATTACCTGACTCTCAAATCTAATTTTTCGAGATAAAAGTACTCTATGTTGATCTCAATAGTGTCAACAATCTGTATGCAATATTTCAGCCAAATCCAGTTAAACCGTTTTGGCATTGAGACATTGTTTGGGCTGGTACAATTTCGGATAAAGTACTGGTAATTTTCTCAAGTTAGGTGTTGTGAGTGGCCAACCAACCTCTGTAGTTTGTTGGACTACATTGCTCACCTACCTCTCTAGGCAAGCGTGCTCCATCGTCAACCGCGTCGTCACTAATCATCAGATGAGACCATGGCCAAATTTTAGCCTGGCTAATATCTGTGATAAAAATATTGCATAATATCTTTTAAACATCCATACTAAAACAATCTAACACTGCTTGGCGACATCGGTAGGATTCAATAGAACAAAAATATTTAGGACAAAATATTACAAAATACAATTACATCCATTCAACACAACACAAAAAAGTGGCAGAATAACAAAGTCTTACAAAAATAAAATATTTTAGTGCCCAAAAATCGACAAAACAGTGATCATAATCTCTCTGATCTATAACATAATAAAACATTTTAAAAAAACCTGTTAAAATAAATTCTACAACCACTTACATTTCCTGGCATGATCAGCGAGTTCCTTGACCACAGCTTTCTCAACAGCAGCGTTATGGCACAAGGTGTCGAAGTCTCCATCCGGCAAGCCGATCCTCTGCGCCAGCTCCGACAGATGCTGCGGGTTGGGCACCACGAGAGCCACCGTGAAGGACTTGGTGCTGTCTCCGTACACGCAGATGTTCTCCACGATGGGACACGTCTTCAGCTCCGCTTCCACCTTCCCGAGGGATACGTACTCGCCCGCTTGCAGTTTCACTAGGTCCTTTTTGCGGTCTGAAATTAGCAGTTACGTATACAGTGAGTTAGGAAATCAATAGCTTTCGAAGCGGCGAAACCGATGAATTTAATAGGTTGTGCACGGATTTTCCATCATCATCAGCTCGCTTTAGACCACTGCTGGATATAGGCTTCTCTACGTTCTATAGCCACTGAGCGCGATCATCAGCTCTTCTATCTTTTCTATCCCCAAAATTCGTGTTATTTGAGTTCAGTCATGACCATTATCCGATTCGGTTGCGTACGAAACCGTGGCTTCGTAACCATTTGCGATCGAAGATTTTTTCGTCCTTGTACGATAAAATCGACCTAAAATTGACCACTGTTGAACTGCTAGACTTACAGATCGTTACGCAATGAGTTGTTAGCTGTTTGAATTACAGCTTTTAGTAACTATAACTAGCTTGGGTTTTCGATTGTTTTGGTTGCCCACACCTCTTCACTTCATAATAAAATAAAAGAAATGGAAACGAAATATTTAGTCAACGAGTCAGCTAAATCATCAAGTTAAAAGGACTTATGCCCTTGCCCGTCTGCATTTGTTTCACATCTCTAAGTTTGTATGTATCTCTCTAGACTAGAAGGTGCCCAAATGCATGCATTAGGGTGTATTAGGTACATTAGGGTTGCATTATTTGCATTAGGTGCGTCAAATCGTTGAACGAAGAAGCTGTCATAGTGTCGTGCGTCAGGTCACCAGCAGAGTGTACATACCGATGATCTTGATGCAGCCGTCATGGTGCAGCTCCCCGATGTCCCCCGAGCGGAACCAGCGCCGGCCCTCCACCTCCACGAACTCCTCCCGCGTCTTGTCGGGGTTGCGGTAGTAGCCCTCCGCCACGCACTCGCCGCCTATCACTATCTCACCCTGGAATACACAACGGGGCCGCGGCCGTCAACGACTGCTCCCATTCTAGGAACCGTATTACTGGGTGACGTTCTGTCGTCGTCATTTACTTTTGTAAAAAGTAAACACGTATCGAGCACTAACAGTTGAACGTAGTCTAACGAATTTAAATTATGATTCTAGTGTTGGCTCATGTAACTCTTGCACCATCCGCCGGAATATGTCCACCGTTGAACGTACGCCTCTCGGTTGGCAGGCGTCTCGGTGATCTCAGTAGATTATAATGCTAGCTGAGGAGAACGCTGCTGCCCATTCCCGGGGTATTTCCAAGCCGAATCTTATCAAAACAATTATCTATAAGCGTTTAAGCAGTTTTTACACGTAGAAGTAAAGAAAACAATGAATCAAGTATAACATGAACCTGCGGGAAGGGCTTGTTGGAGACGCGGTAGCCGCCCTCGGCCCAGTCCTGCAGGCGCAGGTCGGTGCCGAGCGTGGGCGCGCCCACGCGGCCAGTGGAGCGGTCCAGCACGTCCATCACCGTCGCGCACGACGTGGTCTCCGTCAGCCCGTAGCCCACCACCACGTCGCAGCACAGGCAGATGCGGACCTGCGGGGCAGCGTGCTGTGTACTGTGCACTGTGTACTGTGCACTGTGTACTGTGCACTGTGCACTGTGCACTGTGTACTGTGTACTGTGTACTGTGTACTGTGCACTGTGTACTGTGCACTGTGCACTGTGTACTGTGCACTGTGTACTGTGCACTGTGTACTGTGTACTGTGCACTGTGCACTGTGCACTGTGTACTGTGCACTGTGTACTGTGCACTGTGTACTGTGCACTGTGCACTGCGCGGGCGACCCACCTGCGCGTGCGTGTCGGGCGCGAGCGGCGCGCCGCCCGCGATCATCATGCGCACGCGGCCGCCCAGCAGCGCGCGCGCGCGGCGGAACACGGCGCGGTCGAGCGCGGGCGTGCAGTACCCGCGCCGCATCCACGCCTGCTTGTACGCGTACGCCCACTTGAAGAACGCGTGCGCGAACTCGCCGCTGCGCGACACCTTCTCCGTGATGCCCTTGCTGATGCGGTCCATTATCAGCTGCGGGCGAGCGGGAATCCTTATATACTTGCAAAAACGCAGCCAACATCATCATCCATCGAAACGACGGAGCGGGAGTGTATATTAATATCGATAACGATTGACGCTATGGAGGCAATGTTTGGTTACTTTCCATGGAACATAACAAAACATTGTAAAATTTTCTGATCATGAAATCCTAGAATAGTTTGAAATATAATACGGCAAATATAAAATCTCGCTTCGCTCGCGCATTTCATATTTTTACTGTATTTTGTTATACAGCAAGCGCGTTTGTACTGAGTGACATGTAATTCATGTTTGAATTGCCATGCGTGGTTTCTAAAATACAATACGGCAAGTATAAGATTTTTCGCGCTCGCTACTATGGAGATGGTGAGAGAAACGACTGGTTCGGAGTTCAAGATCGTAATAATCTTATTTTCTACCATTCATATATTTATACCTAAATTAATGCTACACCTAACTAACCTATACTATCGTGATCGCGCAAGACATGATTACACCCATCACGCTTCCACCTACACGGCTTAAATCTATCTGCCTACTCGCACACTATAAATATGCTCGCGCGCAGTCACTACAAATCAGTGCACGCGCAATGCGCGCTTTCGATGGACGCGCGTTGCACGTCGAGGCGAGCTGGCACGCGATGTTGATTGTGTCACCACATAACCCCCCTTCAAGCGAAGCGCACGCAGGGCTTCACAGTACGTCCATATCGCGTGACGTATGGCTTTTGTCCGGGGTTTGAAGCTGGTGTCGACGTCTGGTCGGTTGATGGCGTTGATGACGTCAGATTTATTCCGTTGTTCCCCGTACATGTCGTTGCGGCGTCTCTGTCTTCATTACTTAGGTGCGCTGGTTTCAGCCGGTCTATGGAGACGTTCGACTTGCGTAGAGGTAGTTGCAGCTTAAAGTATTTGCTGCTGCGCTCCAGTACTTCATATGGTCCGTCGTAAGGTGGCTTGAGCGGACTTCGCACGGTGTCGTTACGTACGAATACATGGGTGCACGTAGCTAGGTCCTTGTATATGAACGGATGTTTGTTCGTTGCTGCTCTTCTTTGCACAGGCGTTAGTGCTGCCATAGTCTCTGTGAGTCGGCGAACAAATTCTGCATCTTCAATCTTTGACTTTGTAGGTATAAAGAAATCTGACGGGACTCTTAACGTTGACCCATATGTCATCTGTGCTGGACTTAAGTTGGTATCTTCCCGTAGAGCCGTTCGTAGCCCGAGTAGTACTGTAGGAAGTTCGTCGCTCCATCTTGTGCCCCTAGCCATAAGGGCGGCTTTTAGGGTTCGATGCCATCTTTCGACTTGTCCGTTGGCTTGAGGGTGATAGGCAGTGGTTCTAATATGCGTAACGCCGAGCTTCTTCATCAGCGCTTCGTATAGGGATGATTGAAATTGCATCCCTCTGTCCGATGTCACGCGGATCGGGGTTCCGAACCGAGATATCCACCCTTCGTAGATTGCTTTGGCGATCGTCTCAGCTGTTATGTCTCGGGTAGGTATAGCTTCAGGCCATTTGGTGGTGCGATCGATCATTGTGACGATGTATCGATATTCGTTTGATACAGGCAGTGGTCCCACTATATCCACGTGGATGTGCTCGAACCGCGTTGATTTTGGAAATTCGCCCAGGGGACTAACGACGTGACGGTGAATTTTCGCGCGTTGACATCCGGTGCATGACTTCGTCCAAGCGCCAACATCTTTGTTTATTGACGGCCAGAAGTATTTTGAAGTCATTATTTTTCTTGTAGTCCTCACTCCTGGATGGCTTATTTCGTGTTGCGCTTTGAAAGCTTCGTAACGATAAGCTGCTGGCAGGTACGGTCGCAAGTTCCCCGTTGACGTCTCACAGGCGATTGGTTTAGTAACGCCTGGCAGATTTACGTTCGCAAATGTCAGGTTGCGATTTGCTCTTAATGTCTTCAAGTCTTCATCTTCTTCTTGGTCTTCAGATAGCTTTGAAAAATTGATACATGAAGCTATCTCGATGTCTTCGATGCGGGACATGGCGTCAGCTGCTTGATTTCTGTCGCCGACAATGTATCTGATGCTCGAACAAAATTGACTGATGTAGTGTAGTTGTCTCTCTCGCCGCGGGGTGTCGCTACTAGTCGGTGGTCTAGTGAGAGCGTAGGACAGCGGTTTGTGGTCCGTGTAGATAATCATTTCGCTGCCTTCTATCAGCCGGCGCAGGTGCCTTACAGCTGTGTACATTGCTAGGAGCTCGCGATCGTACACGCTGTATCTTCTTTGTGTCTCGCTCATGGTTTTGGAGAAGAATGCGAGAGGTTTCCAAACATTGTCGACTTTTTGCTGTAGTACGGCACCCAGGCTACAGTCCGACGCGTCAGTCATTAGGCACAGTGGAGCGTTTGGTAGCGGGTGCGTCAGAGTGGTGGCTTCGAGGATGCTTTGGCGGCACTTCTCGAAAGCTTTTTCCGCTTCGTTTGTCCACGCGATCAATGTCTTGTCATTCTTCTTACTATTGTGCAGGTACTTGTTGAGTTCATGTTGGTGTTCGGCTTGGCGTGGAAGGCAATCGCGGTAAAAGTTTACCATGCCGAGAAATCTTCTCAATTCTTGAACTGTCTGTGGCTTGGGGTAGTTGACAATTGCTCGCACGCGGTCTTCAGTAGGCTTGATTCCTTCGGCGGTCACTTCATATCCGAGAAACTGAATTTTTTCCTTCCCGAACTCGCATTTGGTGATATTCAGCGATATGCCATATTTGTTCAGGCGTTCGAGTACTTGCTCCAGATGCTTCTTGTGCGATTCTTCGTCTCTTGAATAGATGAGCACGTCGTCAACGAAACAGAATACGTTGTCATCGAGCCCTCGCAGCACTTCATGCATGAACCGCTGGAACGTTTGGCCAGAGTTACGAAGGCCAAACGTCATGCAATTGAATTCGAAGAGGCCAAACGGTGTTATGATGGCTGTCTTTGGAATATCTTCTTTTCGATTTGGTATCCAAAAATAGGCCATCTTGATGTCAAGCTTTGTAAATATCTTCTTGCCGTGCAGCTGGTATGTAAAATCTTGTATCCGCGGTATCGGGTAACGGTCTGGAACAGTCGCAGCGTTGAGTCTTCGGTAATCGCCACAGACACGTAGTGAGCCATCTTTCTTGTAGGTTAAATGCAACGGGCTAGCCCAGGAACTCTTAGAAGGCTGGCATATTCCCATCTCCATCATTTTCTCGAACTCTATTTTTGCAGCCTTGTATTTGTCCGGCGGAAGGGGACGCGGTCGTGCATAGAGAGGCGGTCCCGAAGTCTCGATGTGATGCGTAACGCTGTGCTTGGCGGGAGTCTTCAATGACATAGGTCGGAGGACGTCTGGATACTTCATCAGCATATCATGGTAACTGTGGTCACGATTCACCATGAAAACAGTGGAATCATGGTTACGTATCTTGAAAGCGTTCACGTTGATGTCAGTTACTTCGTCGTGTAGCTTGCGGCGATGTAGGTCGACGAGTAGTTTGTGCTTCCGTAAAAAATCTGCGCCAAGGATCGACGTTTTCACATCGGCTACGACAAATGTCCATCGGAAGCTACGCCGTAGCCCTAGGTTGAGCTCCATAGTTCGCTCTCCGTAGGTGCGTATAGGCGTGTTGTTCGCGGCGTACAGCTGGTACTGTGATGTAGTCGGTTGGCTGTGCTTCTTATTTCTCGCCGCTAACACATAAATGTCTGCGCCGGTATCCACTAGAAAGCGTTCTCGAGTATTGATATCGATAACGCATAGGCGGTGGCTTGCAGTGGAAACATCGACACCCGCCGCGGTCGATGTTTGCGTTAGTTTTCCAGCTTTCTTTTTAAGCACGGTGATTCACAGCGCCGGGCCTTGTCGCCGTATCGAAAATGATATCTGCATTGCCAGTCAGCATCTCCCGGTTTCCGTCTTGCATCAGCTGGGGTGCGGGAACGTGAACGAAAGCGCCCGCTTGAGCTGGAAGTGCTGGAACGCCGAAATCTTCTCGTGTTGTTGTTGGCACGCATCTCTGCTATTTGGAGTGATAGTTTCTGGATTTCTTTTGAAAGTACAGCGAAGTCATTTTCTTGCAACATTATTGGAGCGTGTTCCCTTTCTCTATTTTTTTCGCAGGTCACCACTATGGAGATGGTGAGAGAAACGACTGGTTCGGAGTTCAAGATCGTAATAATCTTATTTTCTACCATTCATATATTTATACCTAAATTAATGCTACACCTAACTAACCTATACTATCGTGATCGCGCAAGACATGATTACACCCATCACGCTTCCACCTACACGGCTTAAATCTATCTGCCTACTCGCACACTATAAATATGCTCGCGCGCAGTCACTACAAATCAGTGCACGCGCAATGCGCGCTTTCGATGGACGCGCGTTGCACGTCGAGGCGAGCTGGCACGCGATGTTGATTGTGTCACCACACTACGCTCGCGCTTTTAATATGTACAGTTCACTTGAGTACTAAGTTATATGGAAAGCTGATAAAATATATGTAGTAGGTCCTGAGTTCATATGGAAATAATATCATTTTAAATGAACGTACATGCGCAAGGCCTAATTTGAAAGCGTCATATTATCAGACGAGAAACGGCGACGCAAGTATACTTGTACATAACTCGACACACGCATGACTTACCGGTACAGTGGTGATGCAAGTCGGTTGTAGGATGGTGGCATCCCCTTTAGTTCCCTTCATGATCTTACTCGAGGAGTCCAACATCGTCAGCGGGGTAGAGTACCCGATTGGTACACCTGGAGAGTAACCGTATACAGTTTTAGTATAACCAAAAAGCGCAGATGTAGCTCCAGTTAGGTACAATTTTTAAGGTTTTTTTTACAGTTTCATTGCAACTGAAGCTCCCAAATTCAGAAATTTAAAAAATTAAGTAGAGTGCTTCGTTTGTAATCTATGCTACGTTACGCAATGAGCCTTTCGACATCACAATTACTAGTTATAACACGCGCCATTGGAAAAACGGTTCTGAAGAATGACAAAAAAAAAAATCTACTCTACGATGTAATTACTGAAGTGTAATGAAACTGAAATGTCGCATCAACTGTCGAGTTACCTCCAAACAGACACAGGCTCTCAGCTAGCAGCTCGAACACGTGTGCGAGCGGCAGGAACCCCATGAGCACGTCTCCGTCGAAGATGGGCATGGCGTCCGCGAAGGCTTTCAACGTGGCCAACATGTTGCGGTGGGACAGGATCACCCCCTTGGGCACCCCCGTCGACCCCGACGTGTACATTATGATCGCCGTGTCCAGCGGCGCCGGGGGAACTGACTCTGTGGGACGATATCATACATACTTGTTGGACAACTCATTCTTGGATAATTGATTGACTCAGGCGTGACTTCGCGGAAGTTCATCTTAAATACAAAATGAAAATGTATATCTAGTGTAATTCCGCTAAAAATATCATATAAGATTATCTATATTGGGGAAGCTGCAAATGATTGTTGTAGGCAAATGTATTACAAAAATGATAGGAAAAGTTTATAATGTATAATATTTATTGAAAACAAAAACAAAGAGATGAGAGATGTCCCAGTTTTTGGTTTCAATAAATATTATACATTATAAACTTTTCCTATCATTTTTGTAATACATTTGCCTACAACAATCATTTGCAGCTTCCCCAATATAGATAATCTTATATGATATTTTTAACGGAATTGCACTAGATATACATTTTTCATTTTGTATTCATTCTTGGATTTTAAAGTATATACTGCCTTACTAATAAACACCGCATAACAGTGGAATGCGGGAGGCAAGCAGCCGCTTAAAGTGGCGCTCTACGGGGGAGGCCTATGTTCAGCAGTGGAAGCCTTCAGGCTGTTTATGAACAGTGGAATATCTATTTTTTTTAATTATCGATAGACTAACATTTGACCACGGTCTCACCTGATCAAAAGCAATGACGCAGTCTACGATTGGTGCATGCTTGCCTAGAAGATACCGGTTCACTCTAGCCTTAAACACTCCCAGATTATATTTTTCAGGAAACAATGACGCTTGCAAGACTATTTCGAACTCGATAGAGATCATAAACGTAACACAAAATAACTATTCCTTTGCTATTTTATTAGTAGAGAGTTAAAGTACATATACAAAGATGATAGATGTCGACACGGTTGCTTACTCGGTACAAAATATAGTCCTAAAGATTTTTGCAAACTAGTGTCTGCGAAAGTGACCGTAGCTCAGTTGGGAGAGCATCTAATCTGGTAATTGGAAGGCGCGAGAGGGTTCCTCTGAAGTCTGTGGGAAAAGGTTTAAACTGACCAATGTTAGAGTTGATCCCCATCTGCACGACCTCCTTGTACCCGAGGATCCTGGTCCCCGGCTTGTAGCCGTCAGTGCTGGTGGCCTTCAGCTGGTCCTCCATGTATATGATGGTGTCCACGCGCGGCGTCCGCGACAGGATCTTCTTGAACTTGGGGAGCAGGTCGTGGGATGTGATCACCGTGGACACTTCCGTCTCGTTGATACCGTGGGCGATGGCCTCGTCGCCGAGCGTCGCGTATATTGTTACAACTGCGGGAGGATACATGTGCTGTACGTTTTGATAAGGTTCAATGGTAGCTGTGACAATTTATCTGTGTACTTTGACTGTCTTCGTAAATATCCGGGACCTAATGATAAGTTGTATACGCCCTTTACCTAAAATTTGAATGCCGACTTATAATATCTTTTTGGTCTAATTCACAAACAAACGAGAACACGTTCTGGGAAGGATTACATGCGTTGTCATAAACCGCCATCATACGACGACATGGCGGAACTATAATCTTTCGTGTCTGATCTGAAATATTGTTTTCAATATACTCTTCGAAACTGCAAGTGATGAACTTGTAGTCCTGTGCTTTCGTACCCATCCATGCTGCAGTGTACTGCATAAGGACCAGCACTACGATTCAGAATCTACCGGAAAGGTTGGTATGTTGAAACAGCTGTGCGATAGTCTCGCACCGCCTCGCGCTCCACCGCCGCGTACGAACCAGTCCTGTCGCCACATGGTAGCCACCCATGCAGCAGTGTACACTAACCAGGTATGCTCTGCTTGAAGCAGCCGTGCGCGGCCAGCATCCACTCGGCGCGTGTCTCGGCGAACATGACAACGTTCCCGCGCGGCTGGCAGCCGAGCTCGCGGAGCCCCGCGCCGAAGTGCGCCGCCTCGCGCTCCACCGCCGTGTACGAACGCCACTCGTAATCACCCATGTTAAACTATAATGTACACGTTGAGGATAAATTAATGTGGTGTTATTAACTAATGTTAATAACACCACAGCAAGCTAAATAGCTTGCTTAGCTAACGCTAAGCAAGCTATTTAGCAAAGGATCTTTTGCAAAAGTATGCACTTTTTTGATGATATGCTACCCAATTGAATAGTACCGGAACCCTGCTGTACTTCGGATCTTATGTGATTTCGCATTCATCATTATCGACATTGACACTCACATCACTAAATTAGTTGGGAGGAATAAAAATCGTTGAAGACTTGGACATTTCATAAAAATACTGGTAACGATGAGATGCAGGCATACTGCCTTTTCTTAAACCCGTTCCACCAGCTTATAAAAAAACTAAGCATGAAAACAAAAGACGCGCAGCAAAGTGCAATGATATGCTGAATCGCTTGTATGGAATACGTCCGGTGACCTTACGTCCCGAAATAGAATAACAAGACCAAGACGTGTTCCTTCCCTAATAGAAGTATTCCTTCAGACAAAGAAGTATAACCTTTAGTATAGTGTTCGTTATTTTACCTTCTTGAAGACGCGTCCATTAGGCTGCGGCTCGTCCTGCTCCCCGAGCACGGCGCGAGTACCGAGACAGTTCCGGGCGCCCCAGCGCGCGGCCGCGGCGCGCAGCATCGCCTCCATGGAGGTCACACCCTCACGGATCAGCCGCACGTGCAGCTCGCACGGCTCGGCCACCGACCGGACCGTCACGCTGTCCGACGTTGTGTTGATTATGCGGGCCTAAGGGTAATACATAATTTGCCAGTGTTGACGTGATCGTATCGCTGTCCTACTGCCATCTACTTCTAGTCAGATATTATCTCATATTTGGAATTATTTTACGGACGGTCCGAGTTTAATACCTACTCTTTATGTAAATATAAAATGTTTCAGCAAATTTCGAAATCCAAACGAATACAGACGTTATTTTAGTAAACCATTGCCGTAACAAAGTAGGCGTGACGACAACGCGAGATTGTGGACGATCATAATTAGTGTGTAAGTATAAAACGGCGACGCTTATTGGCACACCGGATCACGGCAAGTGATTCGAAATCGATATTTGGTGGCTGTGCTTGATATCGTCAAGAATTCAAGATGTAATATCACAGATCGGTTCGCATTCGCCATGTCTACCTACAAGTTACTGACTGTAATGTTAGGTAATGTGTAAGGAATATGATATCGGCGTAATAGCAGGATCAAACCAAAGCTTGGGATTGCCCTAGATTTCTAAGTTGTTTCGATCTCTACGTACAGTAGCATTATTTGATTATGATTATGATTATTTTAGGTTTAAATTCGACCCTAACGAGGCAATCAATTACTGGACCAAAACTATTGAAAATAAAAACAATCTACGAATATTTTGTTGTTGTTGTTGTTGAATAACAATAGGGGATCATGGCGCCTTGGCGCACATTCATACCAGGTTGGTATTGTAACTTTCGGAAACAAAAAGAAACTTTGCTGACCGATTGAAGGCCTATAATACGATCATCATCATCATCATCATCATTAACAGCCTGAAGACGTCCACTGCTGAACATAGGCCTCCCCCAGAGCACGCCACCTTGAGCGGCTGCTCGCCTCCTGCATCCATCGGCTCCCCGCGGCTTTCACCAGGTCGTCGGCCCACCGGATAATACGATACATAGATTTATTTATAACTCTCATACTTATACTCATTTCAATAGACATTGAGAACGAATAGCGAATTACAAACTGAGTAACAAAGCAACATCATCCACGTGGGTGCTTCCAACTCCCGAGCAATGGCTCCAACTCCCGAGCGGGTGTTGGAAGCACCCAAGTGCATTAAGCATTAGAGAATTATTTAAAACAGGTCAACCGAAAATAACGAAACCACACATATTGTGGAGTTTGAACATTTTGCTCATTTAATCTCATTGTATGGAGCACACACGTTTGTCAGTTGTCAATGTTATGGTCCATTTGAATTTGGCCGATGGCGGCATTGGTGACATACTTATAAGGCACGGTGATACAGGAAACTTCAGAGTCGAATAAATTGCAGAAAGCTATTATGTAGCCCATTTTTGCCTCACATGCCTAAGTAAAGGCACAGAACAGATATATAGTACTAGTAAAGGTGGTGTTACCTTGATTCGTCTGGAGAGCGCGCGCTTCCGCCATGGCCTCTGGTATATGAGGTGGATGGGGAAGGTGATGACGTCGAACACTAGCACCACAGCGCGGATGGCCTTCAGCACCACCGACACCCACCATGACTCCGGCCTGGAAGTAACGAAAAGGAGACTATAACAACAATCATCCGCTTGCAGCTGTTCTGTGATATTGTAATCACGAACTCACGAGAAGTATCATAAAATGATTGAATGAAACATTTTGCTTGCAGTAGGGTTAGCACAGCCGGTAGACGAAACTGTCTTTCCCCTGTTTTACTCCAAGCAAGTATGAAGAGAGTGACGTAAAACGGGGAAAGACAATTTTGTCTACCGTCCATGCTAGCCCAGCAGGTATAGTAAAGCTTGGCTCTAATACGAAAAGAAAACATAACCTTTCACATTCTCACCTACAAAGTAATCAGACTTTGTTAATATACCCAGCACGTAAACAGCAGATGTCAGAGTGAACTCGTAAAAAGTTACATCGAAGTCGACCTTCGGTAAATATTTGTGGCAAGTTTCAACGGAGACCTAATGAATAGTCAATCACCTGTGCCGAGAAGGTTTAGGACTTTAAGGTAACGTTTCGTAAAGATACCTAGAAATAAGATGGAAGGCAGTTTACGCAGAACGCGGTTAATTGGACCACCTCAAGGCACACAAGTGGAGTGATTTGCCTTGATAGCATACGCCCGAGCCTAAGGATAACCACCTTGTCTTGTAGTGTAGTACTTAATGTGTCTGGTTCTCCACATTTCGGTAAGGATAATTGGGTTCCATTATTAGGTGTAATTACTTTAGGCTTTATTACCCTTGGTTTAATGAATCTTGATTAGGAAGGTAAATGGGGCTGAGTCCCCATATATTGCTGTGATCTTTTAACTAATATTATATATAGTTAGATACAGGACTATACCAAATAACTTAACGGAAAAGAAATTTAGATCCTGTGCGAGATTGTGTAGGATAATAAAATGTCGAAAGTAGAGAGAGACAATATTAAAGCAACGTACATTTTGCAGTTAATTAAAGTAAACTGCCGTACATAGGCCTCAGGCCTCAGTAACACAAACCATGTTTATTTAGTAGGTAATTACTCTTAATAATGGAGGTCGGACAACCCAGACTTAAACTACTATCTATCTCTCAGATTTATTATGACTGTATTTCTGGAATATCTAATAGAATACTCTGCGAGAGAAACGTTATGATTTTTCTAGCACCATAACTCCAAGTATCTTTAAATAATTGTGTATAAACTATGAACAAACATAAATTTAATTTCCCATCTACAAAATAAATAATGTGTACAGAAAGAAATTTTTTTGTGAAAACAAACTCGATAACGAGGCATAATAATATATTACAGTGGATCACAACATTTGCAGCAGTTTATTACTTCCTATAAGTAAATGCATGCCGATAATAAATCTAGCGTCCGAGGCCGTATGATGCAGAGTGCAGATCGTAAATGATAAGGAACATGAAACATAGCATAACATCAGTTTCAGTAAACGTGATGAAGTCATGTGTACTGTGCAGTCCTTCCCTTGAGTTCTTTGTTCACGAATACAAAGAAACGTAAGTATAGGTACTTATTAAATTTTCATATGTCAACTCTTCGTTGAATTGTTGTTGCCGTAAAACCACAGAAGTACCGATTAACCGAGTACAACTGTATCAGTGGGTTTTCTTGTTATTGTCAAAACATGACACCACAGAGTGCCACTGCACTTTCGATAAGAATAAAGACATGAAAGACGATTTTTATTTTTTAGTGGCTGTATTCGAGGAAGCCAAGCCCAACTCCGAAACAATAATGATAGAACAGCCGCGTTGACCCTCGATAAATTTGGTTAGTGAAAGATCCATAACAATTATGCTGAGGGAGTGTAGATAAAGAGTGGCATCGGGAACGGATGCATCTGCTGACACGAGCACGAGCGGCCATGACCTGCCGGGTGCCGGGTGGAAGGTCACGCATGCGCCCGTACAGCCGGGCTGCGACGAGACCCAACGAATTGTAAAACCACAAAAAAATGTTGGACACTTGTAAGTGGTAACCGTCAATCATGATGGCTCATAACGCCCGCGTCGTATTGCTAGATCCAAATACAGTCGGACTTAGCCCGAATATCACAGCGAAGAAGACACAGTGGCAAAATTAAACAAGCCGAAGCTACGAGATGAAAATTGCTCCATTGATAAGCCATGAGTCCGTGGATTTTTTTATAGTAAGAAATCGATTCATTATAAGAAAAAATCGAGATATTCTACAATACTAACTACCTCTCTATACTACTTTGAGAAAACTTCGCAAGTTCTCAACAACAAAACAATCCAATATTTACGAAACGAAGCAAAAGGTGAAAGCGAAGTCTGCAAATACGCTTACACTGGTTGCATCTCGCGTGAACCTTGACATTATGGACGAGGTTAGTAACAGCTGGTTTGTAAGTAGTGTTATTCACCATAGCTTATTTTTGATCGAGCTCCAAAACATCTTTCATCATACAAGCCATAATAAATCACCATAATACCCTACTATATAATTCCGACAAACAAGTTTTAAGTAGACGAAGGTTAATTAAAAGAAGATTGATCTAAAACAAAAATATATTACCTTCGTATCGAATTACACAAGAACGCACCCGAACGCGGAAACTGATTAACAATTAAAATGAGTAGATAAGTATTAGTGGTAAGTGTGTCAGGGGGAGTACCTACTCTATCGTCTGAACAGTGAACAGTCTCCTTGTGATAGGAACAAACGCACGCAAGGTGAGCCAGGCCAGGCTGCGAGTGATACATAAGGATCTCTACGCCACAAAAAGCGAGATATTTATGTACCGGCTGAAGCATAGAAAACTTATAGTAACTACAGGTATCTGAGGGGAACAACGCCACGAGTTAACAAGAATTTGAGATTTGGTAGACTGATGATGAATTCCTGTTGATTGTTTGGCTGTTGTCCAAATAACCAACCTTGGGGAACGTCTGTTGTTCGGTGTATATCATAACTGCAAAATCAGCGAGTATTTAACTGACTAGTTGACTGAACAGTCGGCTTTTGTCTATATTATTCCGATTTTGGGTAAGATTGACGCAAAATTCAAAGTTGATAAAATAAAAATAATAAATCATAGAACACCGTAAACACGATAGTGATCGATGATTTCAACAAGTTATTAGAAACATATTATGGTGTAATATGTATTGTACGATTATTGTGTGGCAAGCTCATATCACCTGATCCTTTGACCAATACAATGGCATTACGTGTACTTTGAGAAGTAGTTCTATATCCAACTCTCTTGAAACAGTCATCTGCGAAATGAAATGTAATGATGATTCTTGATTTTCTTATTCTTACTGATTCAGGCAAAAGCCTGAGAGCACAATTTACGAATGCTTTATTTAGCTACTGTCCGTACGAAGGATTCTTAAAGTTCTTTAGCATTCGTAGGAGTTTACGTCTAAGAGCAGATAAAAAGCTACTATAAGCATTCAGACTCCGAATCGTGGTATTTAATTGGCCGATAAAAATATATTCTACAATCATAAATATCAAATGCCAGTTTCGTTTAAATGTCAGTAGGTAGTACCTAAAAATATTCTATCGAATTTATTATTATGCGAATTAATTATTTTTAAATTACATTTATTTGTGTACACTTTTTTATGTTAATTCGTGCACTCAAAAAGTTCTTAAATGGGAATCAAACTCTAGCAATGTTCATATTATCGAAGAAGCGTTTTCCCACGACGATTACAATGAATGAAAGATTGCAGATTAACGTAAGATCAAAAAAACAAACAACCAAACTTAACACAAAAAACACAAATAAGCTCATCAAACTTTTATTGAATACATTTGTGTGCCTCATACGAATATTGTAAGTACAAAGTATAATAAAATTAAAATAGAAATCACGTATTTATTTAGTACATACTAAGGAAAGTAGTCTCAATAAGTAGTGACAAAGCAACAGTAAAATTAGTATTATGTCAAAAATAACGGCTCCTGAATTCACCAGTGTATATAAATATGAATAAAAGATGAAATATTTACCGAGAGCAAAAGGGTAAGTGAGCATTATACCAACAAAATATTTCAGTAATACTTAAATAGGTAAGTACAGCTATTGTCGTTATCGCAAAAGGTGTAAGCATGTACTTTACAATTTCATGATAATTCTGCGTTACAACTACAAACGCTAGATGTCTGGAAACTTATCTTTCTAATTACCGATAACATACTTTGATTTGAAACTTTATAACGGGGCTCCAAAAAAAATCCTTTGAATGTCACGTCAGACTATAATTTGTATAATTTCACGTGAGATCCACGTTCGAGGTTTATTACCATTCATTAATTCTAACAATTATCTAAGATAAGATATAGCTTCTGAATCATAAAAGCTTCATTTTAGATCCACAATTATCTAAATTCCTGATAGAAGTAAGAGTGCAGATATAATTTTAGAAATAATATCCGAACGCATTAATCTATCGATAAACATATCCATGTTAATCGACAGATTAATAGCGCATATAGATACAGTGTTATCTGGAATTACGAAATCTCTCAAACATAGATAAAGTAATAAAGCCGAGTGCAAGCGTGGGCACATTTCTTCACTAAAGTGTTACAAATTAATACATGGAAAATTGGAAACCTCATGGTCTACATAAGAGGAGCAATTCTAATAATTTTGGCAAGGTGTAATCGCGATAAAGCTAATTCATGATAATTATTATTTAAATTAAATAGGTAGGTAAGTTATCGGTCTAATTTTTTTATATTTGCGCACCGATACGGACTCGGTCCGCCTGCTGCCGATGCCGACCGAGTCATGTAACTATATGACCACCACTGTTAGCTCAGTTGGTAGTAGCTCTGCCTTCTGAACTATAGGTTGTGGGTTCGATATCCACACAGGACAAACATTTGTGTGATGAATATCTATGTTTGTTCTGTGTCTGGATGTTATATTGTGTTCTTCTATTTATGTATTCACAAACAAAAAAATTTTTAAGTACTCCCATCAGTTATCTGGTTCTCATAGTACAATCTCTGCTTAGTTTGGGGCTAGATGGCGCTGTGTGAAATGTCCACACATATTGATTATTTATTATTATTTATAAGCTACATGTTTATACATAATATTATATAGGTCCAAGAAAACTATTGTTATCATAACTTTTATTGCTACTAAATATACGTATTAAAGTTTGAACTTGTGTAAGTAGGTAGATACAGCTGTTATACCTAAAGCAAGTTCTTTAGCAGCCACCTTTTAATTTTCACCACCTTTGTACCGTACTAGTCTATAGCACAATAATTATAGACATAATAATTTGCCCTTGAATTCGATGATAACAGCGTGAAGTGAACGCCCAGTTAAATATACAGCGGCTACAATGCGCATAGTTTATATTTATCTCAATTTACTAGTCCACTAGTCGGCTACTATAGATAAATAGAGTATAGACCTTGGGAGACACCTTGGCGGGCGTACTTTACACCCACTCAGATGTCGGCGTTTTCTAGGACGGATACTCGCGGAAAAACTTCGTATATATTTTTACTTCAGAGGAAATGTTACTTAAAAATGTTTTGTTTAGAATTCACGTAACTAATTTGGTATGATTCGTGATGTTCGCCAGATTTAGCTTATACTACATAATTTTATTTACCTACTGTAAAAATTAAAAACGTGAATGTGAATAATATAATAATCTGGGAGTTTTTAAGGCTTGAGTGAACCGGTATCTTCTAGGCAAGCACGCTCCATCGTCGACCGCGTCGTCACTTACCATCTGGACCCTAATTCTGTATGACCAATTTACGATTCCTTACTTCGAAACCACTCGAATTCCTTGTCTTATATAAGAAATCGGCAAAAATCTATTTTCTATGAAATGGAAACAAAACCGCGCGAAATGAATTTGGAAATGACGCGATTTGAACTGTCAAAAATCATAATGTTTCACTGAGACATGTTCCGAAACATCAACACGTCAAAAGTTACCACCACTTAATATATCAATATTTATTCAAAATAAAAATAACATAATGTAAAGTGAAGGTATTTCTAATGCTGTGACACGATTTGAACAAGACACGATAACGACGTGGTTTCGTATCGTGTGGAATCTGAGTTTTCATACAGAATTAGGGCCCAGGTGAGACCGTGGTCAAATGTTAGCCTATCGTTGGTAAAAAAAATAAATTGTTCGTGGTACTAATAACTACGTTTTATTTTGTGTTTGTGATATGACGCCGTAAGGACCCCAGGGATCCATTCTATAGAAGTCTGTGGAAATATAATTACGAAGACGGTTCTATGTCAAAATTGTGGATAAACTTTGGATTGACGTTTCTCTGTGAAACAAACCATCACAATAAACAAAGTGCAAAACAATACAATTACGTACATAATTTCAAAATTTTCATTAATTTCCAAGTCACGCATGACCTATTCCAAATATTTAATCAATAATGCATAGTTACTATGAAATTTATAGAAATCCTAGATCACGCAAAGGATATTTTTCGTACGCTGAGCCCTACATGGCAAAAATCTGCATGAACCCCACAATAAATTCGTTCCGTAGCGCGTACGATCTCGAATTTTATTAAATGTATTTATTTATTATTATATTTATTTATTTATTGTGATAAAAACGACAAAATCAATTACAATTACCACAAAACATTTCATAAAGAATAAACATGTCAAAGTATTAAATAATAAAAATAGGTACAATGGATTATTACAATGTCAAATAAAATAAAGTCAGAAATAAACAAAAAAAATAAGAAAAGTAATTCACTGTCACTACTATCGGGATTACCCGTATTGCTCCATTGGTCACTCATGCTTTCACAATATGTCAATACTGCAGCAACAATGTCAGACCACTTGTCAAAAGAAAAGTCAAAATCAGTGTTGGCGTCACGTCACGGAGTGCATTGAGGTGGCGCAGAAGGCGAACCAGCGGAGACATCGCTCTTGCCCTTGTACGACCGCTATCAACTGAGAAGAGTTTATGCTGTCCTCTGTCACCACGCCTCTTTAACGGGACCTCGATTTCGTCAGGGACGAATAACACACACAGTAGATTGTGCAAGAGTAAACAGTCCACAGAACCCTTCAGCACTTTGAGGCAAGTGGTGAGCTGATGGAACATTCTTCTCACCTCCAGAGAGTTAAAGCCTAAGTGCCCGAGCAGAAACTTAGGCGGGTACCGGAATGGGTAGTAACAATAGGTTTTTTTCAAAGAGATCTTAAAAAGGCTTTTTGGACCTTTTCAAGCATCCGAGCATAGGTAACTTGGTGCGGATTCCAGACACACGCGCCCGATTCAAGCTTGCTTCTGACTAAGGCGTTGTACAAGGTTGTTATAACTTGTGGATTGTTGAAGTCTTTGGCATTTCGTAATACAAAACCCAACCGACGATAGGATTCTTTAGCGAGACTAGCTATATGATCATGAAATATCAAAGTGCGATCGAAAGTAATTCCTAGATCTTTAATACAATTTGTTCTATTAATACATATAGCGTTCAAATAATAATTAAAATTAATATGATTTTTCCTGCGGTCAAAAGTCATTACATTACATTTGTTATCATTAAAAAGCATTTTATTTGTCAAACTCCATTTATAAATTTGGTCAATATCATTATGTATAGATAATTACCGCGTTAATTAATAAATGTGGTTAACATTGTACAACAAATAGAAAACGATGTCATAACGATAAATCTAATTTATAATCTTTGTACTTTATACCTTGTTATCGCAGTAGTATCACATTGATATACAGTTATATTATTAAAATGTTTTAAGCGCCAAATCAATAATAGTACAAGTCTGCGTTAGTAGGTAAATATCCTCATAAAATGTTAATTAGAAACCAAATAATAATGAACAGAACAATAATGTCGAATGAAATAAGAAAAGAATCTTAATTTGATTGCAATGCAACAGGAAAAAAAATTCATTCCGAATTTGAAAATTTCCACAGTAACTATGTATTACATAAAATATTGAAACTATCAAATCCATACATTTTCATTCCGACGTCGGCACGCAAAAGGTCAAACAATGTGATATACCGAATGAAACCAATCCCGGAATAATTGAATATATGGAACCGAAGCATCTGGAATCGGACAGGATTATGTAGTACCCGATACGTGTCACAGCTTTGTACCTATACATGCTTTTATCGTAGACGTGAGGAATGAAGAAGCTAATGGGACTGGAGAGGACAGAATAGGGTATACAAAATAAACGAGATCTTCCTAGGTTATGGTATACTTAAAAATATTATTTGCTAAAATGGGCTGAAATTCGTGTTAGCTATGATACATAAATAGAATTTGTGATACACGACGACGACTACATCTGTATGAAGTATTCTGAAAGAAACAGTGTACGTAAGCCTTTTTATACATTGCTTGTCTAATTATGGAAATCAGGAGATTATTAAAAAAAATGCACGCTTCTATTTACCAAAATCACGATGTATAGTAAAAAGTTAACAAATAAGGACTTAATAATTATATCGTGTCATTTAAAGATCTATATTAATATTCCATTTTGAGGAAAGTAAAAATAAAAACCATATATTCGTAGGGTGACGCGACGAATTAGCAATACATAAATTACATAATATAGGTACCTACTAAAACTATAATACCCTTATTGGCAACTGGGTTGAACGCAGTCAGCTTATATCATAAGTATCATACACAGAATAGGGAATAGTAGTGTCTGATACCAAACACAGGAACGAGTCGAGTAACCAGCCAGTTGCATACAGTGAAAGTGGTTTGACACACAGACTTATGGCCACAAAAATGACTAAGTATAAGGGGAAACGAATCCACAAACTTAAGCAAATCAACTCGGAATCTAATCTTTGTGACATCAATAAAAAATATTTCATCAGATTCACATGAAAAATTACATTAAGTATTACCGGTCGAATGCATAACTAATAATGGTAACTATTACCACAAATGTGCTATTACAGTCAAAGAAATGAGATCATTAAAACTGACGAACTATTTAAAAAAAAACTTCTTAGGATTAAGAGCGACTCACATTTCTAAATATACCATGGTAATATCACTTCATTAGACACAAACATACACAAGCTACCATCGGCATTGATGGAAGCAAACTGTTCATTAGGATTAACAGATAAACTTTATATGGTCGTGATTATCTTAACTAACAAGCATGAATGATAAGCTGCTTGCCGCGATAAAGGCGGTTAGAAGGATCAAAGACTACAATAGGATATAAATAACGATTAGAAGACACTCATAGAAAGAAATTATTTTAATAAAAATAAATATTATTTTATTTAGTAACTTTTTAATTGACTTGGCGTTTCTAGAAGTATACGTTATAATAATACAATTTTCAATGGTGCACGTAATGACGATTGCAGAAGTAAGGGTGATGAGGGAGCCGAATATTTATTTATGGTTATACTTTCGTGATTATTTTCAACAAATGGCGCTCTCTGGGGGAGGCCTATGTTCAGCAGTGGACGTTTTCAGGCTGTTGATGATGACTGATAAAAAATATTCCATTAAAAATCAGTATCTGGCGTATCATTTATCATAATAACATAATGATAGGGATGGACGTTTGAACGTACTAATCCTACGTTAGTTTCGTCAGACTGATTCAGTTTAATTTAAGCGTATTATATGATAATTATTATAAAGGTAGGTATGTTCTTAAAAAGCCTTATTAAAGTTATGTTATGTTACTAATCATTACTTACGTATTAATAATGACTGTATGGTACATTTTTGTCAAGTATTTGTCTTGTTGCCAATTATTATTTGTTATGAAAATGTCACATTATACCGTTACGCATTCATTATACCATTTCTTTACTCCTACATAATTATGTCTATAACGAGTACTTGCAATGGTGTATTTCTTATAAAATGGTTTTACTACTTTTGCAGCAATGCAACACGCGTAGTGCAGGTTCAGCATCTGCCTGTCCATGTCCTTTCCGGGACCTTATTATAGTTTATCTACTATTGTAAATAGCTCCTTTTTCTGTAATTTTATTGTAAATGTTTTTAATATTTAAAGGAATGAAGAAAAAGAATTGAATGGTCACTGGCCCGGTGTTTTGTGATAATGCTCTATTGAGCAATGTCTTGGATGACTGGTAGACCGTGCGCAATCGGGTTACTTCATTACTTGGGCTAAAATGTAAACAAGTACCTACGTGCTACTGCAACCTATTATTTTTTTATTATACTTTGGTGTTGATGTCCTTAGAGTAACTATTACTGAAAATTGTCTCTGCGTAAATACTATAGAATTCCCGTTTATAAATTGCAGAAACCTAAGTAAAAGTGCAGATATTCGGGAAATGGTATGTTGAATGCAATTAACTAGTTGCAAAACTTACATGCTTCATCATTCTTGGTTTACTGAAACGATATTGCGGTCAAATGTTGTAAAACAAAAACTGCAGTCGTAAATTACAAGAAACCTTCAGGCGAAGAAAAAACCGTCGTCAGTTCGTCAACATGGCTGCGAGCCAAGATTCAACATGTCTACAGATTCTTGAAAAAAAATCTCATGTGTACTTTGAATACTACAAACATAATATAAGATAACATTTTCTAAGCAAAGCATATTTTCTATTTTAGAAGTCAAGGAGTCGGGAGTCAATCTCAATGGACCTCTTATTATCTGAGCCATCGTGAAGGCATTATTTTTAATTAAGTAAAGTGTTGTTGGGTTAAAGGTTACGCCAATTAAAATGGTTACTATTTCCGGAGTAATGTTTCATTCCAGAACCAACGTAAGAACCTACGTATAATAAGTGATTGTGGAGCAGCACCCACACGCTGCATTGCATTCAGAAGCGGCCCAAATCAATACTGTTATTATTATGTTATGATATTAATGATACACAATACAATTTATTTAAACGAACACTCTAATGGAATTAATGGAATGTTAAAATACTTAAAACTACATTTTATCATGTACAAAAATTGGTAACAATACCTAACCGAAGTGTAATTGTTATCTTGATGGTAAATACTTGCAAATAATAGCATGCGCAACCTGGGAACTGGCCCGCTTGCCGTTGAACAGTATAAGATTTGATTAACGACTTCACAGTGCCGGACTTGATAGTCCACATGTTATGTGGTATGTGGTGGTGAAATATTTTGTCAATGTTGTCCTACGCATTCAATGAACATTCTAATACTTTGATATACTCACGTTTCATTCTCGTCTATAAACATGTCTGTGTGCTTTGACCTGTAACAAACAAGAAATCATTAATTTCATAAAAATAAATTATAACGAAGTTTCCTCGCGGCCTAGTTAATTATTCTTGTAATAAATTGTATTTCCCAGAAATTACTCGCTATTGCATGTTTTAAAACTTAGGAGAAAGGGAAACTCTGGAGAGTATCCTCACGTTTCCAGTAATTATGGAAACTATAATTTCCTTAACATATGAACTTTATTAACCCGTACGCACGCTGATTAGAGAAGTCACGCCCGCGTCCAGCCCCTTCGTGGCGTGTGGGTTAATTTTAGAACTCATGAAAATTGCAAGTACTTATGTATGTATATAGGGCGCGTGATGACGACCTCCGGAATCTAGGTCTCAACCGAGTTATGCGGACGCAGACGCTAGTCTATCTACCTAGTGTCACTGTACTGCGAATACGCTATCGACTCGAAACGCCACCGATACTTTGTTGTTGCTTTGTAACGTTTTATTTGTTACTCGTACTATTATTTTATCGGTGTTTGTATGTACGGCAGTACCCTATATTACACGATAATCTAATGGACCATTTCAGTATTCTTTATCTACGGTCGTTATCCTATAGGCCACTTCACAAATATTTTGAAATGGAAAAGGACGCGGTAATCTCCAAAGACTAGACTACACTACGTTACACCTTATACTTGAGTAAAATTGCTATGCGCATTTTATTTATATGATGTTGATGAGAAATGCCGAATTTGAAAACAAACTTGTGTTTATTTGCATTGTCAGTCGTATGTAATATTATGTAACAACTTAACACTGACTTGACTAGCCTGATAGCTCAGTTGGTAGTAACCCTGCCTACTGATCTGTAGGTTGTGGGTTCGATTCCCACTCCGGACAAACATTTGTGTGATGAATATCGATGTGTGTTCTGTGTCTGGGTGTTATATTGTATCCTATGTATGTATTTACAAACAAAAAGTTTATTATGGATATAAGTATGTATGTTAAATATTATAAGTATGTGTATATTATATATTATGTATAATATTTAATATTTATAAGTATATATATGTATATATCTTATGTGTTAGTTTATTTATTAGGTATAGGTATATAGAGTGTGAATATTTTGATACTTTTTTATTTTCCATTTTAATATTATTATCATTAAATATTTAGCTTCAACTAGACTGTTTTTGGATTAATTCTCAATGTATTTTTGATAACTGATTACGTATTGTACACCACCGTCTACTCCTAGTTCAACTAATACTGTCCATCCAAAGGTTGCCTGGAAGAGATCGCTTTTAGTGATAAGGCCGCCCATTGTAATACCTACTACAGATATTATGTAACATTAATTAAGTACTTTGTGGTATACAATCAAGAATTTTTGTATTGTATTGTATTGTATTGTATAAATCCCCACAGCAAACTAAAGCACGCAAGACTTAAGTGTTCAGAATAGACTTTTAGTACACTAATCAGATAATAAAAAAAAATATGCTAGCATGAATAAAGCAGGACTCTGTTCAGTCGCTACACGACCTAATAATCCTTATCACGCGTGAGAAAACAATAATTGAAAATACTTAATCTAATCAAAATGACAGCCAAAAAGTTTGATAGGGTTCGGCCTGTCGTCATCGGCCGATATAATGTCGGCGCTGGATTCGCTTATGATGTTAATAATGAATTTGTCGTTAACTGCGGAACTCGAGGTGCCCTTGATACAATGACCGCAATCTTAGCGCAGGTAATTGAATTAGGCTGACTTGAACGACACCGTTTTGCTAAGTGTACCCAGTTAGATACAAAATCAATGATCTATTGTCGCCCGCCCGGTGACAATGTAAAGGTCGGTAGAGACCAAAGACTTCTATGTATACACCAGACAAGACATCCCTAACTTACACTGTCAACCACTGCAAATATGCCAGCTGGCATCTCCTTGCTCATACGATGCTCAGCACTCAAAGCGACTGCACGTGCAGCAGTGAATAGCAGTAAAAATTATGATCCGAATGTGCCATTGCACTAGCGCTGCGTGTTGGGATCGTTGGTAGACGATTTAATCTCGTAAAGCGCTGTAGCGGATTTTAGTTTCATCATACAAAAAATGACAACTATTTGTGCTTCGAATAGCTTCTCCAGTACGTAGTACATATATACCTCTTTGGTAGAGACCAACAACATTATCCCGTTAAAAAAAAGACGATGATCTATCGATACCAAGAAGATGCTGGCGCTACAAACAAAATATTAAAAGTAAGTAGGTACATGATTATCTACAATGAAACGCTGTGAGAAATTCGAAACTCTAAGTATACCTATTTATCCAAACGGTAGCAAATAGTACACGTATTTAATTATGTACCTACTTAAAATACTAAACGAGTTATGAAAGAGGGTTGAGAATATTTTTTATATTTAAGGGGGCTTTTACAAAATTATGCGTAGTTGCAAGGTTTTCGTCGTCAATATTTGATGCATAGCATTAATGTCTATACTTAGCCATTATATGAAAAATACCCTTCATTTCATCTTCTTCCATAATGACAGAACGGATTTAAAGTAATTTATCTATTTATTTAGTAATCATCATTCTCCTGGTGTTCGTTTTGGCAAAAACAGACAGAGACCCGATTTGAGAGCTCTAATTTACAAATTCTGTGTAACGTAAGTCTCCAAACTAAATTATACTCCACTAAATACATCCTCTACTTCCATAATGTCAGAACAGATTTTTAATTTTTATCTTTCAAGCAATTAAAAAAATATTAAATGAAATTTGATTTTTAATCAAAAAGGCTTCAACAAAAGTTCTAATATCTCCGGAGTTTTATATTACATCGACAAAATATTGTTACCAAAATAAAGTTCATCATTTTTCTAAGCTACTACAAATTATTTCATAGTTTTAAATTAATGCTCTTATTTATTTAACAATAAATGAAATTGGATATATTTGGTCAAACCGACGGACGCTGCAAGCTCGGTACCGCGCGCGCGGTACTGAGCTCGCCAAAATGTAAAAGCCACCTTAATTTAATATCTAGCTCTTACTAAAGTAGAAATGCGCTGATGGAATAACCTTATTATTACAGAACACGAGAAATACATACGCGTTTTTCGAATAAACTATCCGGTTTCTGTGACCACGAACGAAACCGCATTGGGACACAAATCAAGGATATTATTTACAAAGTTTCATTATTTCATTCAACACAATTACTCAATAACATATCATAATGAATACAGTCTATAATACCGGGAAAATACTAGACAAATAATGTATTCACATTTTTATTCTTGTGAGTACATCGTTTTCATTGAGGACAATACGAAATATCATGAAAGGTACCTATGCTGTGGTGTGGAGCTATCCTATTGCGAAGATGACGTCAAGTGTTCTCCCAGACGGTAAGTAACCAGATAGGGGACAATTAGCTCAATTCAAAGCGTTAAATGGATTCATTAATTTAAAAGCAAAACTTTGTGCTACTGGTTGGTAGATTATTAGAAGAGTTAATTTGATATATTCAAGTTTTTAGCACCGAGCAAGTGTAAAGTAAAACTTCCGGTTTGAAGGATATCGATAATAACATATTGATAGTCATTAAAACAAGTACCCTTACATTGAAAGGAAAAGTTGTTGTGGCTGTTGCGTCTCTTACTAACATTACAACACATGCATCAGGTGCAGTGCACGACTTGGTTGTTTAATTTGACACATCATTTCGACCAACCCCGACGTTACGTCCAACATTGACCGTGGTCACAACTGTCACAAGGGGAACGTTCATGTTTACATCCGAATGATAAAAATAGCTAATCGAGAATGCAAATGAATAGAACTTACGCCATTATCACTGAATCGAACGATGCCAATGTAAAAGATAACTGTATAAAATTAAGCAGAACAATGTAAAGCAACTCGCGGTATCATGTGAGACTTGTGGGAGCAACAATAACACACAAACAGGCGACCGGCACGACGGTGTTCCGCAGGGGAATAGAGACATGCCTGTGCTCATGTGCTGTGCTGTGACTGAAATAGAGGGTGATTCACATCCTACACTACAAATTATCGTTAATACTTTACTTGTGTATATTATAATGTTAAAGGTAAGTACAGCTTCACCATTGTCACAGGTGAAGTTTTGACAGTGAATAAGTTTTATCGTAAGAACATAAAGCAAACTAAAATAAGTATATATATACACGGACTGTGTAGGGTTTTCATTTATGCTATGTCGTCTTTAGATAAAATTGGCAAATTACGGATGTTCACTATTTTATTACAGTTTTAAATATTCATATGTATCATCTAAAAATTCTGACACCAGGGCTGACCACTTGCCTACACGAGAAGGGGAAGAAGACCATCACGTGACCATACAGCAAAGCTAATTTTTCTCACTAAACAATATTGATGGATTTTAATCATTTAATTTTTACAATGTGGTTAGCTACTGCCTATTATGAACTCGGCCTATCCTATACCAAGCACAACAAACTTTGACAATATGGTTCGAAGTCCACGGAGCAATTGTGGCGTAGCACGAGAGTGGTCGGTGACGACACTTCACTGAATTGCTCCCAAACAAAAACATGGACTTTGGACCTATTGTGGAGTCCACGACACACTGACCATGAGATAATATCGACGATTTACCAAACGAACCTGGAAAAACATTGTAACTGCTTTGGAGCCGTTTATACGGATATAGGCCCTAGGTATATATCCATTACAGGTATGTAAACTAATACGCAAGATGTATTACCACAAACATGTAGTTACTAGCTACACATAAATATACTATACATATAAGTATATAAGTAAAAAAACGTAATATACAGACGAAAACATTGAAAGTCTTCTTTACAAATTGATGTGTGAAGAATTTTGCGGGTTCAAATCCTGTCCATGATTTAAATTTTTCCTTTACATTATAATTATTCTGTTCTTTAAAAGTAATCAATTATGAGAATGGTAATTAGGTACCTATATACGGTACTATATAGAAGTCAACGAACTTTTCGCTATGTTGTCAAGTGTGACTCATAAACTAAACATACAAAACACATGTTAGAATTTGAATAATTTGCATGTAGGTGTCAAGACCGCCAACAACGGACCCAAGAAGCAACCCTGCCTACCTGATGCATAAGCTGCTGACAAAAAGAAACTAATAACACCAAACAAATAGAATCAGGTACACCAAAACAAGTGTGTAATGTACGATAAAGAATAAATTTATGCTCATTGCAAGTCCTAGCATGGTCACTGCCACTAGCAAGATGTACAAAATGATACAAGAAGTGTATCAAGTGTAACTCCACTAAAACTAAACATTTTACCTATGTTTGGCTGATAGCTAACGATTGTAGGTAGGTATATGTATTCTCAAATAAAATATCAAAAATCAAATAAGTACTTACACAAACACTTTACACAAATAAAATTAATAATAGGTATAAATCAGGCTTTTGATAAGGTCACCTTTGTACTAGACGAGAAAAGTCAAGTGAACAATCATGAACTTCGATAGGAGTTTCAAAAACAAAATGATAGCAAGCAGGTGGCGCAAATACCAGCAAATACAAATGTTTTCAAACGCATGCCCATTTTAGCATTAAAAAAGGCGCTTTTAGAAAGAAACTTATACCGGTTGTTCCAAGTGTGAAACTCTCATAATGAATCATGTGACGGCTTAGAGAATTTAATCTTTTGTGTGACGATAATAATACACCGCATACAGACCTCATCGCAACCATCGCAAATACATTAGAAGATAAGATAAAATTAGTAGTTAACACAATCAAACCATGATCAGCTACCATCATACAAGGATAGGGGGAGAAGATATCAGCATCCGCTAGGCGACCGTCAAATTCAGATCTGTGCCCCTCTGGAGCCGGTGGCACCAGGAGCGCAGGCCATTGGGTTATCGGAATACGGTGCAGGGGCTAACGAGCTACAGTTGATGCTACATGCCAGATAACCTTATTAGCGCTATCCGCTCGCTTTAAAGGTCACTTTATTATCCACGACAGTGCATGTAACGAAGACACTTTATATATTTAGTGTAATTGGTGCATGCAAGATTTCAGATGAAGACAACAAACAACAACGATGAATGGAGCCGAGCCAGGCGATAGCTTGGCGATACCGTTCCTTCCCAAACTGGGAGTAAGTAAAGTGCAAAGCTCTTCTTATTTTTTAGGATTCTGGGGGTTCTGCGCTATCTGTATTAATGTTGTTACTCTTCCATGGGTATTCGCCTGTTGTGTTGCCGTTATATTTTCGTGGCACTTTCCTTGCAAATATTGCGGATTGACATATAAAATAAATACAAGCATTGCAAGTCTGGTTTCTGCGTTACCGTTCCAATTATTACGATAATTATTTCCAACACGCAATGATTCTATCAGGTGGTTCGTGTTTTATAAATGTTAAACATTGCGTCATCTAAGCTTGAGCAAGATATTTTGGTGTCGTCATTATTTCATACTTTCATAGTAATTCACAGATCAACGAACCTTCGCGAGGTCTCATCAGATGAGCCTGTGTCTCCGTGACAGCCTGTGTTGTGTGAAGCCGGCACTCGTCGTAATTACACGACCACCTCCACGTGATCTCATATCACTCAACATATGTACGATACGCTCTGTATCAACACAACACCCGTATTATCTCTCCACTTGTACGTGCGTTTTGAGAGCTATCTTTCTACAGATTACTGATGCTACTGCTTCATTTTGTTTGTAGAATATTTAAGCGAGCAAACGAACGATTAGCGCAATCCGTATTATACTATATTATATACCGTTGATTAATGATCATCACGTACACGTTCCAATATCTAAAGGCAGCCAGGCAGGCACTCGACCGCTCAGTTGTTTACGCTCGAGTCGACGAACTCGCACCGTGAAACTACTAAAGTTGCGATGATCTAACTGAACCGGCAAGAAATAATAAAGACGTAGATATTAAATACTAAGACGTAAACCATGTAGTACTATTTTGTATTCTGTGCTAAAACACGTATATTATTATTTATTTTACAAGCCGAGCGTGCAGGCAGTATTGTTGGCCCTCGATTGATCACTAAATAAAGACGAACACATAATAAATACCCTATATAATACCGTTGCTATTATGTAATCGGTGCTAAAATGAGAAGGTAGGTAGTTAGATACTATTCGATTATCATAAATAAATGGTCCTATTCCGTGGAGCGGTTTATTGACACCATTTTTCGCAGAGTATTAAATATTTTCTAGACAAGTGTGTTGTAGGACTTGTAGAAGTTTAGGTGATGCTAATAAAATATGCATTTATAGGTACAGTTACATATATGTATCATATCTACAATCCACAAAATAGAAGATCCTCTGAAGATTCCACAACGTAGGATGTCTAAATAATTTAGCAAACTTTGATTTCTATGTCATTTAAAACAAAAAATATAGTGGTGAATCTACTTTACATAACTATTATACCTATTTACTTGATTATTTTTTCCTCAAACAACTTATATTATTTGGATTAATTTAGTTTTACACCGATTTTAGACTTAGCTCAAAACCAGCGAGCACACAATTACATCCATACACTTTAATAAATATTAGTTTAAAATTACAAACACTTGAATGGATTTAAAAAGATAAACATAAGTAACTGAAAAATAATAGTTGAAACGTCAGCTCTTTCTCTACGATGACAATGTCATTGCTGCCTTGCTTTACAAATGTCGCTAAATCTGCTGAATTGCAGATAGTTTAGACATTAATGATAATGACAAAAGAGAAACGAGTCTAACGGCTACTTCCTCATAAAGTTTAAACTTTGGACCCGTTGCACGTGTTCAACGTAACTGGGAGGCATAAAATAAAACCACACTTACCAAGGAACTATTAACAGAACTATACAAAGTATCACTTAACGACTATCACAGCCACTGAGAAAAAAAAGTAAAAAAATACATTTAGGAGACACGCAGTCAGCAGTTGTTGCCGACGCGAGCCGCGTTCGGAAACTGAATCAAAATTCAAAGTGGCGAGGCTGTGACGTGGAGCCGGTGAAGTGAAGGGACGTACTGCTACTGCTGCCTGCCGGGCAGCCAGCTGCGTACTCATCGCGCCACACCGGCTTGCAAATCTGCTGACATTTTCACTGGTACTCGAGATAATAAATGTCATTTGCTAGACAAGCTAAAAAGCGCGAACCAGCGTGCGACATCCTTGACCCATGATGCTCCAATTTTTTTTAAATTAGTGTCTATGTCAGTATCTATCTACTATCCAATAAGTTGATAAAATTTTGTCAAGTGAAGAACAAAATTCCTGAAACGAAAACCCATTTCTTTGTGCCAACATATAATGATTCTGTTTCAGGTACCCTTAAAGAAGAACATGGTTTACTTTAAAATAGTTTCGGATCGTCATTATCATTAGCTTTCGAGTTCAGAAAGCAGACGAAACTGATAGAAAAAAAATCTTGACGACACTACGAATGTTAGTTGACACACGTTTTCAGTAGGTAGATGTATACCGACCGACCTTAATGATGACCTACGAATCTATGATTTACGGCAATCATGGTAAATAGTAAATTATACCACACGTATTTAACTATCAATTTTCTTACATGACTGTGTATTCATACAAAATAGGTGTTGTATTTACATTGTCATGCGAAATAATATAGTAGGCACAGAGTAAACAGGGAACCGTGTTAATTCACGAGTAGCTATTAAAATCGTATTAAGTTCAATTACTATTTAAAACCATATTAAGTATAAGTGCAGGTATATCAACAGCCGCGATCTCGCTGCTCGCCTACTGAAGAACAGCATCGAATATGCTCGAAACCTGAATCGACACACCATTCGAGAGTAACAGTCGGAAATAGATTAAGTTAAAATTAATCACATTCATGAAAATTTTAATACTAAGTTTGTGCAGATTAATGCAAAATTCAGAAGTGCTAAGACTACGAAATTAGGTAGATGACAGATAACACTAACAGATATTTTCCCATAAACATGCACCGAAGTAGAGCAGGGTTTAAAAGCAGTGAAATAGTGGGTCTATCAAAGATCCCTTTCCATTAGCTTTAACGCCAAACGATAACTCCAACATGTATGGGAATGACATTACCTGCGGTAAAGCGACATCCACAGGCAACGTCTTTCCCATACATGTGGAGTTATTGTTTGGCGTTAACGCCAATGGAAAGGGATCTTTCCTAGACCCCCAGTACTGCAGAGGAGAAAGACGCGTGTAAAGTTTATACTGTAAATCAAAATAGTTCGGTTCCATCGGTGCGCCTGGACCTGCCAGACCGAGGGCAGGCTTTGTAAACTGAAATCAATGCATGATAAGATACTAGAGATTAATCTGCTCTGTAACTGTAACATCCCAATTTGTTACGGAAGGTCGCGATAGCGAAGCGGCGATCGTTCGACAACACTGATGCGCATTATAGGTGGGTGCTACAAATACGTCAGTCAGGAACAGGAAGCAACGCTGTGGATACTAAAACTACTGATTGACGTTTCTACTATAGAAAATTGTTGTTTGAAGCTGTTATCATTTGGGCCGCATTAATAAATATAGGTAAGTAGATTTAGTATCCCATTGATGCATTACAAAAGTAAATAAATAAATAACTGGTGGAGAACTGGGATCAGATACATATTCACTAGGATTCTCTGGACGTAAAGAGTTATAATAGCATCATTTAAATTTATATTAACATGGATAATTGAACATGTATGATGCAAATGCGGATGGACGAAAAGCCATGTCACCAAGAGTCTTGCCTGTACCTACATAATGAATGTTAACATACACACCGCAGCGGCAGCTTATTACAGACAATTTAATCTGATACAAGAACGTGGCGGAGGTCTAAAGTCTAACACTAAATAGAATAATACCTCGACAACAGACGCAATTATTGCATCCTGCTTTGTTCCTAAACTACGCGCGCCATTGCAAAATGATATCTAAAGTCATATACTTTAAAGTTACACAACGTCGAAGGATTTTACTGACAATGTTATTTGTCGCCAAGTCCTATAAAAACTCCTACGTCCTACACACGTGAGCGAATGAGTACAACGTGATGTAAACTACCTAAGAGCGTATAGAGGGGGCCACCATGTAATTTGTTTATCAAATATGATAGAATATGAGAGACGATACACTCTGGTTGCGGTTGTATCGATGCATTTTCAAATATTTTCTTTGGGGGCGTTTGCAAGGAGATCGCGCCAAAGAGTGAAACAGCACTGATTTTTAAATAAAAGCTGTTCACGAAACCTGTCTCATTGTGAGAATTGCAAAAGCATTTTAATTTTAATTGTAAATATTTAAATTTATGTTAATATATTAAGAGATAAGACGTCACGCGTCAGCGGTTGTCGCCCACAATATTATCCAGTAATTTCCACCTTCAATACGCCACCAAATATTACCGGCAGTAAACAAGCTGTCAATCTATAATTCACCTCCACTCTTTGTCATAAATTAACAAAGAATTCTGTGTTGTTGTAACATGTCAATATACGATACGGTGCCGGTGGCGGAACAACACAATAGAAATGCTTGCAAGATAATAATATATTTATCTCAAATGTGTAATGTGTTGTGTATGCTTAAAGGTAAATGACACGCTGATAACAATGACACCTCAGATGAACTGTTTTGTGTTGAAAATCTCAACAAAAAATGTTTTTAACGTGTATAGGGTCCGTTTTATTGTCTAAACTAACTACATAGGTACTACTTTCATACTACATACATAGAGCAGCTAAATGCATCTAACGGGTTATTTACCATGTAATTTATCAGTTCGTCCGTAGTCATGGTGCTTGCAACTGTACTGAAATATCGGCAACTCGAAACAAATAAATTACATGGTAAATATCCATGCATCAAAGCTACACTAAATACTTGAAAAAACAAAATTTCGCTAGGTAGTGTGGCCACATAACAACACAGGATATAGTATCAGGAAGGCGGCGCGCGCGCGGTCCCAGATCGGATAATGACCACCAGCCACCCACCCGGGGGCGAAGTCCAAACGTGTTCCAGTGCCGATCGTCACGTCTGCCCTTCTGGAAATAATAAAACCCGCAGCATTTACTTTAACTCATGTGGGACTTGGAACACGCCACATATCTTCGGACTCATTGAAAATTCTTCGTATAATGGAAGCTGCTGGTAAACCCAAATTGAAATTATGCGATATCCTTAGAAAGGCATGCGTAGAATAATAGTAGGTAGGTAGGTATAGGTTCTTTATTACTCATCTTAGCATATACCTACTGTACTTTCCGTAATTAGTAATTACTAACGAAGAGAGTTGTTATTGCTGAGCGGGTTCATTACGATACTCGCAAAATCTCATACATTCATTCCTAAATCCTTCCAAGTTCATAGCTTATACAGATTTTTTCTGACCATTCAGAAAAAATAACGCTTATTTATTTTTTGAACAGATTCTGATTTAGGTAGATTGCTGTTAATCTACGTCTGTGATTCTGACAGTCTTCATTGTTCACTAACGGCAAAATGAGAAAAGATTACTGCTATGAATATAGGGAAATTACGTTACATGTTGAAACTGCCACAGATAATTCCAGTAAGTCAGTATAACACAAGTGACAAGACATAGATATCTGGAGACAATTAGGGGAATAAGTAGACGAAAGCTTCAAGATTGATTGACCTGCTAACACATAATTGTAGTCTTCCTAATGCTACTACGTATAATCTCTAACCTGTACGCCTTATCATGGACCAATTTGGTCCATTGGCTATACTAATCACATTATTGTTAACTATGACCTAGATGTTAAATTGTAAGGAATTGATTTCATATCACGTGTCACGGGCCAGTGCCGTGGTTAACTATTCAATATAATTATTAGCAAACAGTATAAACTCGTCAATAACTATCGTCCAATTAGGATTAACTTTAGCTCGTCACATAGTCGCACAAATACAGACATAGCATTGTCAGATGTCCCCGCCTTATATCCTAGCCAATTTGAATGACTTGACAATGTCCCACATTTTCGCCTGTGGTTGTCAGAAAAGCCTGCCTACTCGCTGATCTCTAACAGTCTTTTCTTCAGATTTGTATGCGGACTCATTTCATTATAGAAAATTATATCGTTGTTTAAGCCAAAAAAGTTTTACGTCTCAAATTGTAGGGGAGCGCAGCACGCTCCTTGTAAATTAAAAATTGGTAGCCACTGACACCACCACCAGGGCCAGGGACCACTTGTCTACGCGGAAAAAAGGAAGTCACTAGCTAGTATGGGAAAGTGCTACAGAATGTTCCCAGAATGACCACATAAAGATAAATATCCAGCTGTGAAGAATGATCAGAAAAATGAATAAACCAGATAATAACGACAGTGATGTTTCTATCGATAAACTAAACCTAATATTAGTATCATATACACCAGGTGTGACGTGTAAGAACTCTTCTGATCAAAGGGAGATGAAAAAACAGAAATATTTTAATTTAGTTTAGCTTTAGAGAATGCGATATAGAATCGACTCCATTATTCAGTCAGACCGACAAAGAGTATGTAACGCACCGCTAACAGCTAATAAAGATCGATGTTTACGAAGAATGAAACATGAAACAACTACAATAACAAAAGAAAGTGAAAGAAGCTGTGGGTACGACCAACTATTATTATAGTACCTAGCCTAGTATGTTTTCAAGACACGTTTCACGAATTTAGGAAGAAAACATTATTCCTACTCCTAGTAAGCTAGTGACATTTGTGTGTCAATACGGTACCGATTTGGATGAAATGTGGAAAGTCCACATATTAGTATTATTCTCAGCAAGGACACTACTGAGAAAATAACACTGCTACTTATTTTGTTCTGGAAAATGATGTTTCTATGTGAAAACAGGTAGAATGCGAGAGAAACCGCGAAGCGCCTACTAGTGAACGATACATAGTTTTGCTTTTACTTTCGTTTTGAGTAAGCCCTGAAAACCAGTTCCACGCCAGACGGGCCTTTCTATAGAGTTATTGACCGAAAGCTCTCGCTACTTGCTTCTGCTATACTCTAACCTTTTACAGCTTTTACAATATTACAGAGGCAAGCGCTCCTGCAAATAAAGCCTTCAACTGTGTTTATTAAGAAAATTACATGTGGTTAGCAAAGAGGTATAATGTACAAAGGTTTTGATGATTAGTAAGTAGGTTACAATCTTTTTTGCTCTAGTATTTCTTCACAGCGAGCGGCACGCGGAGCGGCAGTACCTAAAAAAATTGGTAGACCCGAAGTTTTTATAACAAAACAAAAGTGACACATGTGGAGTCATAGAAGATGTACATCATCTTCTGGTGGAAAGTGTTCGGAGCCAGTTGATGAGATCACGTATGAACAGCCAATATGAACTGAATTTTACAAATATTGGTGAGCTTCATAGCGCTTTATCCATGCCATTGAGTGAAGCAGCTAGAACGCTTTTTACAACGGTTTTTTACTTGATTAATTAAGCGGTGTTTGTAATAATTTTAAGGCGTTACGGGGCTGACATAGTCGCAAAGCGACTCAAAGTCCCAAACAAAAAATTTAGATTAAAAAAAAGCAAAACAAAACAACTTTCCGTCTGGTTCAAGTTTGATTGAGGTTTTAAAACCCAGATTTTTGTTCTGGTACCCATTACACAATAAAGTATTATACTTTTTTGATATTCCTTCGACTCGCAAAAAGCGGTTTGACTCGGCATTTATAATCCGAGCAGCGAAGGAATGGAACACTTTACCAGCGTCTTTGTTTTCCGATAAGTACAATCTGGAGCTCTTCAAGTCGCGAGTGAATATGTATCTTCTAGGCAAGCATGTGCCATCGTAGACCGCGTCGTCACTTTCCATCAGGGCCCTAATTCTGTATGAAAACTCAGATTCCACACGATACGAAACCACGTCGTTATCGTGTCTTGTTCAAATCGTGTCACAGCATTAGAAATACCTTCACTTTACATTGTTATTTTTATTTTGAATAAATATTGATATATTAAGTGGTGGTAACTTTTGACGTGTTGATGTTTCGGAACGTGTCTCAGTGGAACATTATGATTTTTGACAGTTCAAATCGCGTCATTTCCAAATTCATTTCGCGCGGTTTTGTTTCCATTTCATAGAAAATAGATTTTTGCAGATTTCTTATATAAGACCAATATAAGACAAGGAATTCGCGTGGTTTCGAAGTAAGGAATCGTAAAGTGGTCATACAGAATTAGGGTCCAGGTGAGGTTGCGGTCAAATGCGGGACTATTTAGTTATTCAAAAAATCTTTAGACTGGATTTATCAGCTCTTGAGATTATGGATTACCGTAACGTGATGTAGGGTAGTATTACAGAACGATGCTCAGTCATCGATCGGTGCAAGTCAAGACTTCATTCACGAAATGATGAATTTATGAATGGGATCTCGATTGAGCATTGATTGACGACTGAGCAACGAGCATTGTTCTGTAATACAGCAGCCGTATTATTTAAAAGTTACAACAGCAACAGCAGTAGCAAAGCGACAGCAAACACTTAGCAATCGGTCGCAGTCACCCGCCTCTTGCTGAATGCACTTTGACCTTTAATACTAGCGCCACTAGCAACAAAACAACAATAGATGGAAACAAAATCATGCACTTTTTAGTTCATGTTCGAATGTACGACAGACGGTGATCTAGCGCTCGATCGCTTTCTGCTCTGCCAAAGTGACGTTTGACAGCAATTATTGCGAAATTTACGCCTGTTGCAAACTTGATGCAAGTTAAGTAATTAACCAGCGGGCCTTAGACTGTAAGAGCGCTTGTGCACTAGCACGTATTATTCGGCTTGGTTCACGAACGAGGTTGTTTACAGGTGTTATGAAAATGTTTTTGGTTTAAATGACAACAACTTCCGTCTGTTGTCACAGATGCTCTGACCATTTAATTCTCTAGAACAAACTAAAGCAGTGGCCAAATTCTCTATGATAGGTCTTTTTGCTGTTTCAGGTCGTAGTGCACAAGCTATACCTACCTAAATCTGTAAAAGCTGTAAGAGCCAAGAGCACTCCAACTTATCACGGGAATCTCAGCGGCTATTTCTGAGTGGTAGATAACGGTACTGAAGCATTGGAGGCTGGTATCAATTACATTGAGTGTAGTGTATGGAGGCATCAGACACCGATAAAAATACTACATGGAGCAATAAACTGTACCTACAGCAATCGATGATTGAGATTGATTCTTATCTTAGTCTAATCCGAAGTTTCTCAATGTTTCGTAGACTAGATAAAATTTAATACGCGTACCTAATGTACTTTTACATGGTGTCTGAAAGTTTGGTAGGTAGGTTAGTTACGTTAACTAGTTTAAAACTGTACTAGGTAAGTACTAGGTATTCAATATGTATGTTATTGTAATTATTGTAAGCCTGTACTTTAGACAGAATACGAGTTTAGGACTAGTTTAATCAGCACAACAAACAAGCAGGTTGTCAGAGGAATAAGTTTATCTACGCAAGTGGGTCAGACCTCGTCAGGCAGATCGTCTGATGTCTGGACTTCACCCTTCACAGCACACGGTTCAACAAAGAGCATGTCCTTATTTTAATGTAGTTAGGTACACTGGTAACAAAGAGTACAAAGACTGCATAAACATTAAGTCTGGTTTTAATTACATCTGAAAGACTACGTTGGATCTAATTATACAATTATTTTTAATGTAAATGAATGACGTAACGAGCCAGTCGTTCGCCTGATGTTAAGCGTCACGGCTGCCCATAACAGATTGCAGTATCACTCGGAACTCTTAAATTAATATAGTTTTGCGTGAGACTGCACTGCACACGTCTTCCTGAGACTTTGCAAGAATAGTAACAAAATTACGAATGTGTGATCAAATCATAAAGTCTCATTTGCCCAGTAATTTCACTAGCTACAATGCCCTTCAAACTGGAACACATTAGTGCTTGCACACTACCTACTGCTTTTGCAGAAAAGTCCTACCACCTAGTAGCACTCTCGTCTTGATTTATTACCTGGCCAAACCTTACTCCAATCCAACACACCACAAAAGTGGCATCATTTTCAAGTTTCAAACCAGCTTGCTACAGGAAAGAAAATAGGTATGTATCGGGTCCAGATCGGGTCAGGGTCAGACAGATCGCCTGACGTGAGACAACTTGTAGTGTCGACAGTACTTTGGACTTCACACTTCCAGATAAACAAACCACGCGCGATGTATCGTGTGGTGCCTATCATCGTTGGACTAAACAACTGCAGATAAATGGTGCTTATACTCGTGACTCAGTTGTCGACTTTGTAGTTACTAAAAACGATAAATAACACTCATCTGTTTTAAGGGAAGCACAAAGAACAAGTTCTTATTATCAAAACAAAGAATAAACACAAATAATAATAACGTATGATACTATAAGCATACGAAGTAAATTTCGTACTGTACATTATAGTACTATTATCTATTCTGTGGTACTGCATAGCCACAGAACAGAGGAAGCCAGATATAGGTAAGACATCAGGAATCCTAACACGAAAAGACACAAACCTACTCTATAAAATATCAAATGCCTCATCATCATCACTACAATTATAACACCCAACATCAGTGCCACTAGAGCGCAGCTGTTGTGCCTAGGATCCACACCCCGCACGAGTTTTTGATTTTAAAGAAGCGATGGGAGGACGCTGGTACATCTACAGTCTAGAGTGTGAAACAAACTCAATGGCGGCTGTGTAGTGCGCTGCAAGCCCCCCGCACGCTGCGTACACCGCTTATATCTTCCCGCGCACATCAAATTTTTGCTACTGCGCAACGTTTCACGCCGACTTCACAGCCGCCATTAAGATTATAAAAGAACTAAAACCTTAGAGTACTTAATTACCTTTACATAAGGGTAAAACCAACATCAACTTAATTCCGTACTGAGAACATATGTACTTGAATGATATTAAAACATAATGCATACCTTTTTCTATTTATTTTGATATGAAAACCCAACCACTGAACAATGTTGATAAAATGTCTATAGGACTAAAAGTACCTAGGTACCTATGTCCTTTCAAATAATCAAATAAAAGAATAAAAACATAGTTCCAAACTGAGAACCTCCTCCTTCTTCAGTCGGTTGAAAACTTAAAACATTATAAATATCAATTCAGACAGTGATATTTTTATTTATTTATTACGATTACCAACATAATGTACACCGTAGCTAAGTTTGTTTACACAATTCGGAGGAAACATTGCTAAGTGTCATCACAGTTACAGGTAAAGGTGATATTGATGATAGATGATAAATCAGAAAAAATAAATACACTTTCGCCTTCCATTGCACCCCTAATTTGCTGCTTCTTCAAAATCCTTTCTAAATGAGCACTCAATACCCAACAAGAATGCATAATATACAATTTTTAGGCCCTGTAGTTTTCAATGATCCAGGATCGCGCAAAAAGGCATAAAAAGAACAGTTTACCGATCTACATTTTAAAAGCTAAAGTTCAAATTTAATCAAAATATCAAAATCAAAAATTAATATATTTTTATTAAACACCATTTCAACAACAATGAATGAATACCTAAAGTAAAGTTAATGTAATAGACATACTAAGTTTTTATATATTTTTTATATTAGGGCCGAGGCCAAGCACAACCTTTGTGTATTTGAGGGGGTCTCTAATAAGCTTTTTTTTATGAGAATGAATGTCATGATGATCAAATGTCATGCTAGTTGTTCCCCTGAAGTTAAACAACACGGCTGCCCATAACAGTTGCAGTGTCACTCGGAACTGCACACGTCATCCTGAGACATCAGCATCACACAATCTAGTAATCAGATTACTAGACTGTGGAATCAGGTCATAAAGTCTCATTTGCCCAGTAACTTCACTAGCTACAATGCCCTTCAAACCGGAACACAATAGTGCTTGCACACTACCTCCTGCTTGGCGGCAGAATAACTGGCAAAGCAGTGGTACCTACTTTGACGAACTTTGCAGAAAATTCGTACCAACCAACGTAACTAGCAAAGTAAGCTTTATTGTAAAGTTGAAAATCTCAGATCATTTTGATGCCAATATGGTTCTGCGCTTGAGAATCTTGCAGGTTTTTGTGGGTTATGTGAAATATGGATATCAAATAAGTATTTAACCTGGTTATACCCATAAAACATGTCTGGCTATTAATTTGTGTATAAAAATGTGTTGTTATTGCTGATGGATCACTATGTTGGTAAAGTATTCTTTGGGGGTCATTGGGTCAATAGAACCATTTTAATTTAGAAAAGTTAAAGTACTTAGTTGTTTTATTCGGTTATCCCTGTTTTTTGTTACTTACAATAGTATTAGTTTATTTACTAGTACTGTATGAGGGTAAATACATCAAACACTGAGTAACCAGAAATGAAGACATTGAATTTTAAGTAATAGAAAGATAGATAAGATAGGTAATAGATACATAATTATGATGAAATAAAGTAAGGAACATGCGGAATTTGTTTCACATGCGGGTGATAAGCGAGTGCGTGCGGGTTATACAAAACTCTCTTTACGCAATTACTAAAAATTTGTCTTACCTATCTGTGTAAGTATCATTGTTAAAAGAATAATTGATAGTAGCATAATGACATTTTATTTGTTAAAATAAAATTATGAGAGAAAATTACTATATAATATGGAAAGTATTTTAAATTTTTCGTAGAGGTTAGGCATTTGCTTATTTTGTAAAATTAACAGAGAGCTGAAAATATACTTTGTGAAGGTACGTACTTTAATTCTTCTCAAAGGTGCCTGAACAATATTTCACTTGTAAATTATCACTTATTTTTAATATACTAAATGCAAAAATAAACACTAGCGTAGCCTTTCCGCAAAACTGCACATTCCTAGAGTTGGACTGTTGGTGTTGCTGTTGGTTATTGTTAGTATTGTTACTGTATATAATACTGCTGTACTGAATGAGCGAAGCCGACTATAATCGATTTGCGGTTATTCGTAATCGATTTTTTTTGCAAATTATATTTAACACAGTATTTGCTTTTTATTATATTTTGATTTAGTTTATATCATCAAAAAAATAATAGATAAATAATAATAATAAATACTCGAGAGGCTCTCGCTAGATGGTTGGATTAAGGGTCAGATTCAGAAGGCAGTACTCCTTGACACGGCACAGGCGCGGATCCAGACCTCAAATAAGGTTGTGGGCACGGCGACCCAAAATTTTTATATTCACTGTATTGTATTGCAGAAACACGTAACGCGTAATTTAAACATGAATTTAATTTCAGTCAGTACAAACGCGCTTGTTATAAAACAAAATACAGTAGAAATATCAAAAGCGCGAGCGTAGCGAGCGTGAAAATTTTATTATTTGCCGTATTGTATTTACCCTTAGAACCCCCAAACCCCCCCTGCATGGCCATGGGCAAGGGCGTAACCAGAATTTTGTGCAGTGGGGGAACTCTTTGAAGTTGATTTTTAATTCTTGACTATCACCACCGACGTAGTAGAGCTTAATGCGCGAGCGAAGTGAGCCCAAAAATTTAGCTTGTTTTTAAAATAAATCAAGACAAAACACGTAACATTTTAGCTACTTTTAATATTAAAGCTCCCAATCTGAAAATGAAATGAGTGACAAGAAGAAAACGCATGCAAAGTCAGCTCAAAACTATATGTCGGAACCGTTGACTGCAAGAAATCACACAGCAGGTAATATTGCGCGAGCGTAGCGAGCGCTAAATATATGCATGTTAATTAATAAATCGTGATAAAACACCTAAAACTTCTGCTACTTTTAATAAAATTAGTGCTTTCCCTATCTTAATGAAATGTTAGATAAATATATGAAACTGTTGTATTGATTTTGTCGGAGACAAGGCTGAAATTGATGCGCTTTCGCTCACACTCTCTCATATTAGTATGAACAGTCTAGTGGTCAAATTTACTGCTATAATGCTATGCTATGACGCTATGTGGCGTGCAGTGACTAGGTAAAGCCGTTGACTAGAAGAATGATTGGTCCAAGCTGGGAGAACATAATAAGTATACTATATACACGTGCTGTGCTGCTCTTCCTTATGGGGCACGCGGGTTATGCCAGGTTACTTGTAGATACCTACTTATACTATTACCAACATATTGCTAAAGGGGCAGCTGCACCCTATCTGCCCATACTTGACTACCTGGTCATGTACCTATATGACCATGCGGGGAAAACAAAGCTAACTTTTGATTTCATAAGGCATATGAGCCTGTCGACCTCAATTAAGGTCGTGGGCATGCCCACCTTGCCCACTATAGTAGATCCGCGCCTGACACGGCACGTATTTTCAGGAGGTTCCTCACTCTGCAGCCCTAACCAGTAACCACCAGTAGCTTGGGCTTTGCCCCGCTGCCGGCGGCACTCTAGGTTTAGGTTTTTCTATAGTATTTTTTGTAATTTATTTTTATAGGAATATTGTAAAAAAAACGTAAACCTAAGAAATTGTAATAAATGAGTAGCTAAATATTATAGTAGTAATATGTAGGCTACTCACTCGTCAACTCTGACGTGCTTTTTGGAAGATGCTAGAACGGAAGATCCTACTTCCAAGTTGTTGGAAGAAAGCCCCAACACGCCTCCACAGTCTCTTCATCAGCTCATGACAGTGACAGGTGGTGCTGTGGCGACCAAGTAGATTACGGACTACCTACTTATTTATATGTTTGAAGTTGCACCCACAGAAATGTCACACCAAACCATACTACAATAGGTAATCATGGTACATAATCAAAGATCGAACCGAATCGAAAGATTGGAATCGGAATCGAATCTAACTATGACACACAGAATGAGAATTCACATCACTAGACATGTTGAATGTGTCGTATTTTATAGGAGTGGGGATGCCAGTTGATTCAACCAATCAAAATGCAGACACCGACACGACCAAGGTGGCGTGATCGCTACGTCACAGCACAGGCTATATGTACGTGCCTATATAAATATGTATGCGCACGCAGAATCGTAAATTATAAAAAAGTGAACTTTAACTTTAGAGACGTAAAGTTGATATTAGACTGCATTGTGTTCAGGGAGAAACGCGGTCCGAGGGAGATAGGTACGAGGGAGGCGCTTGTCCTTTTCTTTAGAACATTTTGCTTAACCTATGTAAATAGGGCAAATTCTGTTGTTATGTTAGTGTGTAGTTCAGAGGGAATTAATAAATATATAAACATTATACTTATACTCAAACACATAGAATTAAAAAAACAGGAATGAGTTTTGATTGACATCGAACTGACGTACAGCAGTGGCGGACACCTAAATATGTGTGACGGATTAAAGAATTGCCATGTGAAGAAAGTTACCCGAAACCGACAAAAAAAAGATTGACGTTGGTGTGACTTTTTGTACGACCAAAAAGCTACGTGAGCTTGTAACAGAGTAGTCAAAATTTAATGGCTTATGTAATTTTATTTTTCATCCCTCAGGTTTAGTCCTATTTGAATTTGTAAAAAACTATTACGACATAAATATATATATCCTTTTACACGCTATTAATGCTATGTTTGCTCCGTTTCAGTATGAAAACGGAACCCGTATAGGATTATTTTGTTATGTATCTGTCTGTCCATATTAGATGCAACTTATAGGGTACCTACCTACTTCACGATGACCTAGAGCTGGTGTATTATTTATCGTATAGGCTTAGAGTCAGATGTTGCCAAAAGATTACTAAATTTTTAATCCTAGCGGTAATTTCATGGTGTACGATAGTGCGGCGAGCTTCGGCAGTGCAGCCCTTGTAGTTATAGTTATACCTCCGTGATGTAATCCATACACTACGATAAAACATCGTCAGCAAAGAATTTGACGCCACTCCATATTATCCTGTATGCTATAGGGGTGAGAGAAGGGAGAGTGAAAAACATAGGGGAAAAGAATGAATGTATGACGGTAAACAGAGGCGCACCTGCCTCCATTCAGCTTTTTCCCCTCCCATTTCTTTCTTCCTTTGGACAGGGCTAGGGCGTAAAACTAACTAACCGGGTCGGGTCTGCTAGTCAGTCAATAAAAGTGTTTATTTCGCACAAAGAATTATAGCCAGGCTGTTGCTTAAAATGTTTTATGAACACATAATTCGTATTTTTCTACTTTACTTTTGAAATGAAACTTCTTGCATCTTCCATTATGTATATTTGTTGTTTCTTATACAAACTTCCAATACTAGCAAGTGTCAAATGTCTTGACGCTACTGCTGCTCAACGGGAATTAACTGCTTTTCCGACATTTTCGTAATGGCTGGACTCCCCAGCAAACTCAATTTTCTTCGAGCGGAACCATCCATGATTGGCTGGTAGTACCAACACTACCAACATATCAACCAATCATGACCCTTCTGACAGTTTGCCAACCAAAAAAGTCAAAAACACGTCTTAATTTTTAAAAGTAAGTATCTATTAATAAATTTCACGACACTTTACTTTTTCTACGTTATAGAAAACCTGATGAACCCAAATATGCACGATTAGTAGGTCCATTACAGGTAAAATATTTATTAACCTGAAAAAGGTCAACACATGCATAATATGTATAATGGAAATATGCATTTGCATATAGTCAGTTCTCTAATTATGATCAATATAGGTGAATAAGTTGTATTCGAACACAATTTGGTCATTCTCCCACACTTCCGGGTAATTTGCAAGTTTGATTGTTGGCAACACTAGCTGGTTTTGTGTATTGATTGCTTCTCAATAGTTTTATCGAAAAAGCAAGAAATTAGCGAAATATTAACAAGCTTACTTGTGAAAAGTGGTCCTCTGACTTTTTTTTATCAAACCACTATGATTCCGACAACTTTTCACAACGCAAGACGGCATTTTATAATATTTTTTTCTATGCGTCTTGGGCGAGGTTCGGAGCAGTAATGGCAGGCGATAGACTTCCTATGATGTGAGTGTGTGCGTGTCCGCTCGTACTTATTAGCGTTCCGACTTCCTATGGGTACCTCGGTTCGGGATCAATTGGGACTCAGTCCTGCTTTTTTTATAAGGTATATGTATGTGGCTATAAAAAGGTACTCTGTGATGTGGCTAGAGTTTGTGCAATGAAATAATCATCTTTAGCTCTTCATCTCGATGATCCTGGTTTATTAGTAACCTATAGACAGCTACTTGATTTATATTTCCATGATTTCTAAAGAATATTATGTTCAAACACTACAGAGATCTATGCGATGTTGTCTCTCTGCTTGTGTATTGTCCCTCAGAAAAATCCTACCTCCTCACTAAAGAGGCTAATGGCGAATTCTGGATACCTTCCAGCAAAGTCGAAAAGAACTGCTGGAAAATCACTGCTCATAAATTAAATTTTGAGGTAAGTAGGTATATAATATAGTGTAGGTTCCTGTGTAAGAAAGTTACGTAGGTATCTAACCTACGTAACTTCCTTACACCATACTGTGCCACTAGTAGTAGATACGAGTTTATAAGTATTACACATCGAAGAATTAGTTCCTCGATAGTATTACATTACAATGAGCATTCGCTCGATGCGAGCAGGTAAGGACCCTAGGTAGGTACCTATAACTTTCCTACACCATAATACTGTGCCACTAGTAGAGTAGATACGAGTAGATATACGAGTTTATTAATATTACATTACAATGAGCATTCGGTCGATGCGAGCACGTTACAAGCACAGAACATGAGAACATTTATGCGGGTTACAAGTCGAATATTCGGCATTATCCAGCGAGCTGAGCGCAGAGCAAGCTGAGCGTAGTACTATATATCTATTCTGTGGCCGAGCTACAAGATGGCAGCCACCGAGCCACAGATAACCCCCAATAGATACCGCATGAAAGACGACGACCGCGCACCACGCATTGGCGTAAATGGTTCTATATAAATCGTCGCTTCGCAGCACAGCCTTAGTTTCGACCAATTATTAGAGTTCATTATTAGGGCGTCACTCGAAACAGCCAATAATAGCGCATTGGCACCAGTCCCCACAACCCGCGCCTTCCGCCAGTTTTGGTGAGTTAGGATCCGAACAAAAATCCCGTAATGCGGTATCTATTGGGGGTTATCTGTGCACCGAGCACTTGAGCGCGCTCCACTCGGTCACAAAATAGAACGGCTGTTGGTTTTTTAGCGAATCCCTTTAAATGTTCCCGCGCCGCGCGCCGTTGCAATGTACACTCGCCTCTCGCGTATTATAAATACGCGCATATTTGTCTCGACGCCAACTGAAGTGAGCCGAGTAGTGTTGTGAGACGCTCTGGGACGCTCCGCGTACAATGGGCGCTTCGAGTCCCTTGGCAACAGCGACAACCGATAACTATCGGAGCTCGTCCGAGGCGAAGCGAAGTTGCACGAAGTGAAGTGAAGTGCCCTTCCTTCCACACTATCGTATTCGCTAATCGCTTAACTTCGTCCAACTTCACGAATAGTGTAGAGGATACTTTACATTTTATTACCACATATACAAGTCAGTCGTTGCCGCAGAAGTGCTGTAGCAGTGACTGACTTGTACATGTACCCACAGAACACTATTATCCTTACGGAAAGTAGCACTTGCCAACACGAGAGCACACTAGCGCTTGAACATTTAACTGGCAAAACTAGCGATTGGCGCGAACTTTAAATTTATTCCAAAAAATTCTAAGCTTAGGGTGGTTTTTTTATTCATAGTTTAGGTAAGGTAACCAATGGTTAATAACTAACAGATGTTGACCATTGGTTAGAATTTGTTACTTAGCATTTTTGATCGTTGGTTACTTTAACTACGGATCAAAAACCCACCCTTATATAGGTAGGTGTCGCGGCGTCCGACCTCTTTGACGATGACCATGGACAACGACTGACAAAACCAGAACGAAACATTAATTGACATAAAAGACTTGAGAGGACAAGAGAGAGAAAAAAGACGACGCACAGACTTTCTCCGTTTTTATAATATATTTCTATAGTTTTATTTTCCACCCTTGGTCCAGACGACGACGACCAGCACCGCCGACCCTTGATCGACTTTTCAAGGTGGTCCTTCGATCTATTTTACGAATCAGTCTTAGGGAAAAAACATCTACTGCAATCCGACTGCAATCGACAAGATGTTCGTCCATAGCCCTGTTGTGACGGAGGTGGGTCCACGAATAGCTACCGACTATGACGCGCCGTGACAAATGGCTTAGACAGACACGACCACTCGTGACAGGAGACTTGGTGATCGTTGCCGACAGCCTAATGCCTCGGAACTTGTGGTTACGAGGGATGGTCACCCAAGTGTATCTGCCGGGACAAGACAGTCATGACAGAGTGGCAGACGTTACGACTGGACCACGACAGACTGGAGCACCATACTGACGACCCGTGACGACTGTGTAGACTGGACGTCCGCTCCCAATCTTGAGTATTAGGCCAGGACCCTAATACTGGAGGTGGGTATGTCGCGGCGTCCGACCTCTTTGACGATGACCATGGACAACGACTGACAAAACCAGAACGAAACATTAATTGACATAAAAGACTTGAGAGGACAAGAGAGGAAAAAAGACGACGCACAGACTTTCTCCGTTTTTATAATATATTTCTATTGTTTTATTTTCCACCCTTGGTCCTGACGACGACGACCAGCACCGCCGACCCTTGATCGACTTTTCAGTAGGTTATACCTACCGTAATAAATAGGGCGCTGCGCTGTGGCTCGCTGGCGCGAGCAAAACTCGCGAGCGCACGCATTTCGTGCTGTTCTTGTGTCGGCGTTTATTTATTGATGAGAGTACATTCGCAAAAACCGCACATATCCTCAATTTTTGTTTTACCTAAGATAGGCCTGCATTTGACCACTGACTTACCAGACTAATCTCTACCTGTTAGGTTGGTATGAAGGAGGTACCTATCTACCTACTTACTTGCTTATGCCTTTTCTATCATATCATAAATTGTATGTAGGATTACCTGCATCCAATTTAACCATTAGGTTTTATAGGGTTACCTTACCATAAGTTAAACCAACACACATAATATTATAAAGTATTATTAAACTACATAGGTACGTGTACTTAGATACTTACCTACTACTTATGTTTAAAATTTTCCAGTTATTCGGTATGGACGCAGGTTCGCAATGCACACCTCTTCGAATCTACAAGATCTGGTTGCCAAATCACCCGCAGCCGTGTCTATATCATGCTGTCTATAAGGTGGCTGTAAAGGCTGACGTTAAAAAACGGACTAAGATGAAAGCAGTTCGTATTTTCTTATTTTCTCATCATCATCAGCCTATGTTAGTTCACTGCTGGGCTGGACATGGACATGGGCCTCTGCCAAGTTAGTTACGCATTTAAGCTCGGTGGTCTACAGATCTTCCCATCAAATTGCTGCCACATGCATGGCGCAAGTCGTTGCCCTAGGCGCAGGCGGTACAGCACGAAGCGCGGTAATTAGCCTATTTACATGAAGATGTAGGCGCATGGAATTCATCATTTAAAGAAAAGAGCACAATTTGGCCTTGTATCGTATAGCGTTTTACCACCATATCCCGAATTCCCCTCTTGGACTCCCCTACTATATATATTAAATAAAAATAAAAATACCTAAGTACTTACACGGAGAGCGCTTTCCGTCGTTTGCCACACAAGACGCGGTTGCTAGCTTGCTACTCTACAAGTCGCCTATTACAAGTAGTCTAGAACACGTCTCTGCCTCAATGTCCTAGGACGGACGGTAGACAAAATTGCCTTTCTCCTGTTCTACAGGGTTTTAAAAAGGTTCAGAAAATTATTGAGGCTCTATTAACTTTTGCTTGCCTTTCGATTCGAGTCCTCTTTTCATTAATGATGTTTTCAGGGTATAAGAAACCGTCTTCAATGGTTCAGCGCATTAGAATTGGAGAGACAGCGCGCTCACTCTACGCTCAGAAGTCCAGAGGTGGCAGTCTTCGCGTTGATGGCTATTGGAGACCAGCCAAAGGACTTTGAGGCACCGGTAGGACTCTGATGAACCAGTTTTGTTTTACGTAGCGTCAGAATAGAGATTACCATGCCCGTTTATTTACGTAGGTACTTATCCAGTATCGATCCTGCTTGAAGCTTCTAGGGTGCAAATCATATCCACTTGTTAACGTCGAGGTTGGTATTCTTTTCTTCTGTAGTCTTCGTAACATATATTTAAGTACAACAGACAGAATTATGCACTTTACAATTATGCAGAATTAAGCATTTACCTACTCAATGATTATGTTTTATTGCTGTTAAACCTTGATTTACGAGCGAGCTGTTTTTTACTTTAGAATCCATTACATTTGTACCCATGGTTGCTGCTGGTTGCAGGAAATGGAAACTGGCAACTTCATAGAGATATGTGAAGAGAACGTGATTCTAGGAGCTGATGTGGCCGGTGGTGCTGTCGCACTCGCCTCACCGAACTTCCAGCTCGTTCAAGCTGCTGGATACACGAGAGATGGCAAGTAAAGTTGACACATCACTACGAATAACTGACTGAATAATGAAAGTGTCTCCTACTGGGAAAGTTACGGATTTATTATAAGTACTTATATGTAGATGTACTTATCTTCTGCTTCAGATCAAACCCGATTGTACCGTGAGTTTGTGGTGATGGTATACCCAGCGCTGTACATGAGTCCTTACGTCTTCACACAGTTCATGTTGGACCTTGGCTGGCAACGGGCTCAGTGCTCTAGCTTGTTTAGGTAATTTATTAATTCTCAAACAAAGAGTTATATGTACTACTTACATAGAAGTCTTTGTTCTCAAACGGGCTTTGCTAGGTTTAGAGCCGCCCGAAGCTCAATAGAAAATGGTCTTATTACTTCAGAGCAGCAGACGTGACTGGAAGGGGAGGACTATCGTTCCTAGAGCTGATGTTGTGGACAGCAGCCTTGGAACCCTCAACAGCGCATAGCGGCTTACCGGCGGAGATACGCTGCCGGTACATCTTCAGGTTATGATGGGCTTTTTATAAAACCTCTACTACCCAAGGGTCTTCTTCAGTGACGGTGTTAGTGCATATTGTAATTTTAACAGGTATTTTGATGGCAACCGTGATTTGAAACTGGAGTATGTGGAGTTCAAGGAGCTCATTGCCGCTGCTCGGGCTGCGAGGCAACTACCAGTTGACGCTCTCAGTGTGGCTAGGGATGCTGACGTCTGTCTCAGGTAGAGATTCAACATCAGAAATAGAAATAGCAAAATCATCGTAATCTAATTTGAAAAAGAGTGAACCCCATTGACAAATGGCGCATAATATCGTCACTTAGAACTTTGGTGCCTTTGTCCTACGGTAGGTACGTAGGTATAATCTATACCTGCCTGCACCTCAGCATGTTAATTTAGTCTCCTTTTGTCATTGAATTCCGTTTGTTTTAGACAATTGGGATTGCAGCCTAACTCCCAGCTGCCTTTAGCAGAGTTTCTACGTGGTGTTGGAGAATTACGTCTCCGAGGTACGAGCTCTTTGCTACGAGCCCCGCGTAGCATCGTCGGTTACCTCATCGATTTACAGTAAGTTTGCCTAACAGTATCATCATCAGCCTGAAGTCGTCCACTGCTGAACTTAGGCCTCCCCATAGAGTGCCACATTGAGCGGCTGCTTGCCTCTTGCATCCTTTGGCTCCCCGCAGTTCTGACCAACACCCTTACCGCGTAACCATTATGGTAATGGACATCGCCTGCCATCCTGCACGCGCCAATTTACTAGACCGCGAGTGCGAGCAAGAGAGCATACGATCACCGTCGCCACCAGACTTACACAATAAGCAGCAGGTCATCGCGTCGGTCCACCTAGTGGGGGGCCGTCCTACTCTGCGTACCTAATATTACAAACTTCGGCACGATCTCGTTGAAGCTTTACAAATTGCTTTTTATGTTTTAAGATCCTTATGGCTGTATCCATTATTATTCCAAATGTTTTTTATTTGCAGGGAACGTGATCACGAAATGCTGTTGGGCGGCCCAGTACCTTCTAAGATTACCTCCCAAGGTCCTTACTTAAATGAATGTCCCGCTGAATATTTTCACTACAAACTCATTAAAAAGCAACATGGAAATGCATTGTAGAATGTGTAGGCAGAAGTAGCATTTTATGTATCCTATACCTTTTCTTACCTATATCTTTTTTTTTTTTCTTTTACTGTATCTCATCCTTCATATCATTGATGTCATTCATGCATATGAGTGTACTGCCAAATATGCTAACATAATATGTGAACAAACAGAACAGCATCGCGGTCTGGACTGTGGGAGTGTGGGTCATACCATATGGTTCTATCGAAGCGGTTGCTGACGGCATTTGTGTATTACTGTGAACTTCTATGCTTGATGTTGCCAGCAATTCAGGGTCGTAGAGAGAACCTATCCTTTCGTCGCATCTCTGATCTCTGCCGCTTTTGTGGGGAGATGCAGACGAAGTTCCCTTCCATTTCCAGCTCTCCTAGGTGCCGGTCGGTCGGTGGGGGACCTGCCGCGCTCGTCGGGGGGCGCCACTAGTGCGGGCAGGCGGGGGGGCCCCCCGCCGCCGCCGCCCGACTACAGCGTGGCGGTGTACACCGTCAGGGTGAGGCGACATCCGCCCAATGAAATGCTGGAACTCACTGGCTTTGATGGTAATCATTATTTATAACTCCCATACTCATACTCCTAGGGGTAAGTTGGATTTGGCTGGAAAAAGGGAATTTTTTCAGCTGTTTCGTAATATTGTTGTCTACAAGGAGTAAGTTACAAGGTGTCTTCGAGTCGGGCCGGAACTTTGAAACAGCTTCCAATCTTGAGACAGGAATCTATTTGTTGGCTAGAAAGAAGCTCAATTGAGAAAGACGGAGGCTGGTCTATTTATACTACCTTGCAGATGATGCAGTAAGTCCTTCTACAGTTCGTTTGGTCACGGAAATGGTGACGTCAGTAGACGTTCTCGGGCCAGCGTCGACTCCCGTTGAAGCGTTGGCGGCTGTTCACTACTTCGCAGTCCCTATTGAGAAACCAGCCGGGGTTAGTTCAGTGAGATATCTAACCCCTGCCCTGCTTATACATGCAAATAGACCGAAAAACGCCACTATTTGCTAGAATACATTTGAATGTGGTTTAAAATAGTTCTTAAAATTAGCAACCAGCGGGATTTGAACCCACGCTACCTATATACCCACTGGATTAGACGCTCTTTCCACTAAGCTATCGCATACTAAGCGGCTACGAAAATCTTTAAGACTGATGTTTTTTACCGACTAAGCAGTCGGGGGGTCCCCGGGAACTACGAGGACCATCATAGTCCATTATGGTCCCACAATACTCAGACTTAGAAAGTATTTGCGCTTTTTTCCTGTGCACAAATACTTGTCCTGTCGAGAATGGAACCCACCGCTTCCGGGTTATGAGCCGATCCGCTCAACCACAGAGGCTGTCAAATCCACATTTTTAAAATCTATGATGGTAGTTTTGGCTTTTTTGTTGTGCGACGGGAAGTATTCGGTTGCGTCGACCCCCCCGTGGTTCCAGAAGCGGTCGTCAGTAAGCCCCGCGGCATGCGGCAAGCCGGCGTGGGCGTGGGCCACCGCGGGCGAGGAGGCGGCACTCGGGGCGCTCCTGCTGCGCCTCGCGGACGCTGCGCGTGCGCTCTGTGCCGCCGAGCCGCGCCTGCTGCGGGTCACCGACCCCGTGTACGCTATCGGTAATGGTCGCGGCGGTGCGCGTGCGCTCCGAGCCGCCGCCACCGAGCTGACGGACTGTGCACGCAGGCGACCTGCACGGGAACCTGGGCGCGCTGCTGGCGCTGGAGGCGGCGCTGTGGCCGGGCGGCGCGGCGCTGGCCCCGGCGCGCCTGCTGTTCCTGGGAGACTACGTGGACCGCGGCGCGCACGGCGCGGAGCTGATGGCGTACCTGCTGGCCGCCAAGCTGCAGCGCCCGCGCGCCGTGCTGCTGCTGCGTGGGAACCACGAGACCCGGGACATACAGAAGATGTTCACCTTCTACAGGTACCTACCGACGGAACTGTAGCTCTGTGCGCAGGTACGGCTGGTCTTGGCTTAACGACTGCTGCCGTCGTCGGGTGACTGTGATTTTAAAACTGTGGTAGGACTTTTCTGCAAAGTTCGTCTAGGTAGGTACCACCGCTTTGCCAGTTATTCTGCCGCCAAGCAGTAGTGTGCAAGCACTACTGTGTTCCGGTTTGAAGGGCATTGTAGCTAGTGAAATTACTGGGCAAATGAGACTTTATGATCTGATCACTCAGTCTAGTAATCTGATTACTAAACTGGGTGATGTCTCAGGATGACGTGCGTAGTGCAGTGTCACGCGAAACTTTATTGTTGTAAAGTTCCAGGTGACACTGCAACTGTTATGGACGGCCGTGTCACTTAACATCAGGTGAACAACTAGCTCATCACGTCATTCAATCACATAAAAAAAACTGTGATAATAGTATTGTAGGTGTCCATAAGCGATTGTAAACGCTTCCCATGGAGCTGGCTGTCGGCTAGATTGACATATTTTAGCAATAAAAAAGCCTGGGAGTCACACATTACTCACATTTGTAACAACTGTCAGTGCCACAGATAACCCCCAATAGATACCGCATTACGAGATTTTTGTTCGGATCCTAACTCACCAAAACTGGCGGAAGGCGCGGGTTGCGGGGACTGGAGCCAATGCGCTATTATTGGCTGTTTCGAGTGACGCCCTAATAATGAACTCTAATAATTGGTCGAAACTAAGGCTGTGCTGCGAAGCGACGATTTATATAGAACCATTTACGCCAATGCGTGGTGCGCGGTCATCGTCTTTCATGCGGTATCTATTGGGGGTTATCTGTGGTCAGTGCTAAACCCACTGAGAATGATGACCTGTAATGATGTTTTGTTATCTCAGATTTATTTGTTTGCCTACTTCAAATGGGATTTACGACTTTCAGAACTGGCCAGGATCTTGTCTAACATTGCGCGGACTGCATTCGATCAGTTACAATATAGGTACATAATAACAAAATTAATGGTAGGTAATACTACTTAAATACATTTTTTTTCCAGTGAATGTATAACCAAGTACGGAGAAACAGAAGGTCAGAAAATATGGAACGCCATCAATAACGTCTTTGATTCTCTACCTTTAGCTGCTGTTGTGGATGACAAGGTATTTCAAACGTAAAAGTCGAATAAACTCACCGCAAAAAAGCTCATCCACATATTATTGAGTCGTGGAAATCTCATACGACTCGATTCATGCGCTCTTTCTTGCCGTATACCTGCAAAATGTGGAATGAGTTGCCCCTGGCGGTCTTTCCGCAGAGTTATAACATGGAGTACTTTAAAAGGAGGGTTAAAAGGGTCCTACAGGGTAAGCAACGCATTGGTGACGCCTCCTCCGGTGTTACAGATGTCCATAGGCTACGGTGACCACTTCCCATCAGGTGGGCCGTATGCTTGTTTGCTCCCTTAAAAAAAAAAAACTACCAACTAGCTTTTGCCCGCTATGGCTATAGTCAAGTATCTTATACCCTTTTTCTTCAGGGTTCAAACTATCCACATAATACCAAATTTTATCAACGAATAAACTTATTAATCGTGAATAGATAACAAACAGATACGGGGGTTGACAGTTTTACAATGAGACGTACGACTTTGTAAGCTTATTTTCCAGGTGTTTTGCTGTCACGGAGGGATCCCGCCGCCGTGGGTGTGTCCCCTCATATCAGCCATTGATAAGGTTCCTGTTCCCTTGACCAGACCGGCGGAGCAGAGCTCCATCGCCTGGGAACTCATGTGGAATGATCCTGTCAAGTGAGACTCTAGTAGACATCTTCAACTGCCTCTTATAAGACTTATGCCCGTCATTAGACACTCATGTTTGACAGCTCCTAACTTTGATGAGTGTATCTCTATGACGCACCTACTGCAATGCATTTGGGTACACCCTGGTAAGATAAGTACGAACTTTAATGCAGACGGGCATGAGAATATACTGTTTTATATTTCAACTGCAATCAATGATGTTATTGTAGTCTACTTGGGAGTTGGGCGGTACTTTTCTGTTCACATGAGATTACCCGTTATATTACTGAAACAATTCGCAGGACTAAGCCATAACAAAACGTTGCAAATCTTGTCTTGCGACGAAGGCGACAGTTTACAGCCTCGAATGTATAATTTTCCTTATCATGGATCTATTGCACTTTAGCTACCTTTGCTGAACTAATCATGCTGATGATATGGCGGAGGTACGTAGGTACTCCCCAGGCATACTAGCTATTCGGTGCATGCATCATTTCACCTCCGACTGTATCATCCCAGGCCTAACAAAATGACAGCGAGCCTGGCCCTCGAGTTGGCCGCCAACGAAGGGTTCGCGGCCAACTGCAAGCGCGGCACGGGCCACGTGTTCGACCAGACGGCGCTCGACCGCTTCCTGCTCGCCAACCAACTGTCGCACGTGCTGCGCGCGCACGAGATGCACCGCACCGGGTTCATGGTGCGTGCGGACGGTAGCGTCTACTCTCGCTAGTGGTCAGCCTGGTGTCACAAGTTTTAGGCCGTCCCAAGGCTTCGGACTTGGCTTAACGACTTGTCTTACGACAACATAAGCAGCATCCATGCGTAGCAAGGTACGCTACTGAGCCAGGTCTTTGGCCCAGCATCCATCCAACTGCTGCCAGCTCCACCTAGTCGATGGGCATTCTAAGCCATGCACTAATAACGTGTTTCAATAAAGAAAAATCTGGAAAGCGCCCACATTTCTATTGCTGTCTCATTACCAGTTAAAGACAACTGGCAAAAAAATCCTTAGCTTCTGGTAAGGATTCTTGATCGTGGCAGCGAAAGGATATTCGTAGAACGGAATAGTTTTGTGTAGACAGAACCGGTTGAAATCTGCGTTATTGCTTGGAAGAATTATAAACACGCTGCGCTATACTACTCTTCCTTGAATACACTTTCAAGGAAGTTAGCATAACTTAACCGCGCCTTACGCTTTTATTACTATGTACCTTAAAATTGCTCCTACCTTGCTTCGAGCTGCTACCTGCTTATGCTTACTTCCCCTTGTTTCGTGATGATACAAAGCCCTCCAAAACATGTAAGAACGTATTGTGATCGTTGTGTAATTTAGAGTTGTCATTCTTGCATCCAGTGTCAACTACGAGGAAGGCTGGTGTCAGTGTTCTCTTCGTTCCACTACTGCGGAGGCACCAATGACTCTGGCGTCGCCTTGCTTGATGGGGGGAAGCTGAGACTGATTCGCGTCAACGTAGACTGAACGTACTGAAATTACATCTCACGAAGCCCTTTCGGCTATGATTGTTAATTATAACGACACACCTGAATTTCCTCGCAGTGTCTTTAAAGTAACACACCCCAGCCGAAAATTACGTCGTGTTTTCTATACATACTACGACTACTAGGTGTGTAGCATATATATATCTCTAAGGCTGAAAGGACTTCGTGAGATGGATGGACAGCTGATAAATGAAATCGTTGCCCATGGTGCGGTTTCGTTTATAGTCCTGAACCAAAAACCGTGAAAGCGACATAGTATGCATTGCTAGCATTGATTTATTTTGTTTTTTTGTGTGATAATTTATCAACTTTTTATTGTTGTGAGTAAATTTTGTATTGTTACCTTTAAAATATATAAAATGCAAATCGATTTCATATTCTTTTATTTAATATTCCATCACTTAGAAAAACGTTTCAAATGAACCATCTCAACTCTGGTAGTACACATATTTAATGGGTGTACAAACTTACAACAATGTTTTTACAATACACAGAAAAACTTATGCTAATAGTATGATGAGGTTTCGTGATAAAAAGACAGAAATAATAAGTTTAATGCTTCTAATTTTTATATAGAACTGATTTTCTTAAAGGAATCTTAAAGGAAGGTGATATACGTATTATAGATACACAGAATAAAAAGAGGCATGACAAATATACGACTCAAAAAGCGAAGCCTAGCTTATAATACGACGAATTACTTGTTCAATTTTAACTTACTTTCATTCCCTTAAAATGTGTTTCACACATACACACATTTCGTATACATCACAAGTCACAGCGCTTCACACACAAACACACCCTAATAATAATTATCACAAAATAAAAAATAAGTTTTTTCTGCCTTTTCATCACGGACCATTGAATAAACATCAATACTTTGGAAATATAACCTGCTATTACTGAGATTTGCTTTCAAGTCGCATGTTTTTTGTTATTTTATTTATTTATCAATTATTATTTATCACTGATAGAAAATGTAATAAAACACTACAATATTAAAAATGTAATTGTTTTACATTTTAAATGTATGACAAAAATTTGTAATCATGCTTTATAAGATTTTGGAATGATGAGTTCCAATTATAGCTATAATAATGAGTTGTTTGTTTTTCTACTGTTAAGTAAATAAATACGATAAATTAAACAGGAATTAATCTTCTATGTTAGACTACAATTTAAACCTATTGCCTTAGCAAGTTAAACAACTTGAGTTGTCAAAAGCATATTGATATTTCGATAGTGGATCTAATCAATAGAATATTCTGCTTATCTTACACATGGAGAACATTAGCTGTTCTTTTAATTATTTACATTATCTTAACGAGTTATAACTAGAAGACTAAATCATCCAGCGACGTTCATAGGAAATCAATGGGAATTTAGCGTAAGAACAATGGTAGAAAATGATATAACCTACATACAAAGTTACAAATACATTCAGACTTGCGTTTAGTCGCGCGACTAACGAAACTGGCTCTATCTAGAAACGTAAACTGAGATACATTATTATAATACATTTCTGTAAACTCGCATTAAAACCTAAATGGTGTGTGAGGTAAGGGCGCGGACGCAACTAGCAAACAGTTTGCGGATGCCGGGATACCTGTCTGTAACTCTGTACTGTACATATATATTATTATGCGCGAGTTTTTTACCAACACATTTTTTAATTGCATCAGTTTATTCGTATTCTTCTAAGAAAATCCTTTATTTGATACCCATATTATGGGAGTGCGTAAAAATAACTAGTCCGCCATATTTGATTTAGAGTTAGAGTGAAGTCATTAAATTTTTTCAAATTCCCGAGGCCCGATTTTAATGAAAACTAAAACTGCATCATTTTATTTTTGAAAAGTCAAGTCGTAGCCAGGAATCAATCCCGTTGATTAAAAAAAAATAGACATTCTGTATTATTACACCGTTCGATAATGTCGCTAATAAGGATCGAATTATGGAAAGTAATGACATTCGGCAAGCTTACCTTTATAACGTAGCTCATGAGAAATCTGAAAGATGGTGTTTTTTTTGCAACCGTTTTGACAAAAAAAGGTTAGTTCAGGCATATCCTGAGATATACATTTATGTTGCTACACATATCATGGGCGTGCACATTTAATAACTAGTCCGCCATCTTAGGCCAACCGCCATAGTGGATTTAGAATGACGTCAATCCCTTAGGGGATGCATTGTCACCCAAAACAAACGTGTATGAAAAAGGGTTTCATCTCAATCAGTTGAGGACAACTGCTTTAAAATTCAGTTGCAAGATTTGGCCTGAACATACATACACACAACACATTGCAAGTTAAAAATAGAAAAATATTAATAAAAGCTTGTAATACTTCAAATACAAATAGCCACCTATATTTTACGTTTGGCACTTACACGTGTGGCGGTGTGGTGACGTCACACTCGCCACGGTGACAATTTATATTTGCCGGAGAATACAAAAAGCGACATTAATTTTGTATCAAAGGTTTATCGAGTCTCCAAACCTAAGAACACGCGTATTTTTAAATACCTTGAAGAACACGCCTCTGAAATAACTTTTGTAACTTATTTTAGTTAGTCTTAAACAGTGAGCCGAACTAAGCGCTTACTGTTGCGCTTTGCGCTCGCGCCCTTACATTTCCTATAGAAAATTATAAATTTACCGTTATTGAAATATCTAAAAAATCACCGATGTCATGGTTACAAATTATACGAAACACATTTCATTTAGATGACGATAAGATATTAAGAATTCGATTTTTTTATAATATTTGTGACTATTATTGGAATGTTTCTAAGTACATTTTGATTATTCCAAGTCTAAGTTAAACATCAAGAAGACATCATAATTAAAATCAAGTACCAACGAATCAGAAATAAGACAAATAAAATTACATTAACGTTTTAGATCTCAACATCTACCTAATAATTATAATCTGAGTTTGCAGTATACAATGCGTGTTTACTTACCATTAGTTTGCCAGTCTACAGCAATTACGAGCCAGTAGTCCGCCAGTCTATAGCGATCTCTAGTCAGTTTGCCAGCCTATAGTGACCTCTAGTCAGTTTGCCAGTCCACAGCGATGTGCAGCGAGCTAGCCAGCCTACAGCAGTAGCTGCCCGCTGAGTATCTCCAGCGCGGCCTTGCGCCGCAGGTAGGGCATGTGCGCCTGCGTGAACGTGTAGGGCGCGTTACGAGACGAGAACTCCGCGAATGTACACGCAAACATGCCACAGTCGCTGCCGTTCATCTGCTGCGGAATGTCCTGGAAAATTGAAACAATAATATAAAATGTATGTGATCGTTGGGCGTTATTACTATTCACTCATTTGTTCATTTTTCTAAGGTTTATCTTTTTTACAATATATTGTTATAAAAATACATTACAAAAATAATATAAAAAAGACCCTAAACCTAGAGTGCCGCTGGCAGCGGACTAGAACCCAAGCTACCGATGGTTAGGGCTGCAGAGTGAAGAACCTCCTGACAATACGTGTCGTGTCGAGGAGTACTGCCTTCAGAATCTGAGCCTTAACCCAATTGTCTAGCGAGAGCCTGTCTTCCTTCGCCGGCCCATCCATTCATCCTTTTCTCGTATCTTTTTCCCTTTCGCTTCCCTCTTACCCATAAACAAGGTTAAGGCGTAAAACTGATATTAAGCCGGGTCGGGTCAACTAGTAGACCTATAAATCTCTTACTTAATTGTTTATTTTCGCTAAATCTATTTTTGTTTCTACAGCTTTCCCTTCAATAGGGCTGGGGCTGCGCTATGTCACTCGGTGGCCGGCTTCATTGAAATTCTGTGCATAAATGTATGTGCCAGATAAATTGTGCCTATAATAACATTTTATTACCATTGTTGGTCGGAAAAAGGTTCAATATCGCACGAGAAGATGGATAAATGATAGGCGAGCGTGTGGTGGCAGTGGGCGTTTGTTAGAAACTGAAGAACCAAAAGACAGTGGACTATATATAATGGTTAGCGCATATACCTAGCTATAGGCTATTTCATATTTCTTCTAAAATAGCTATACATATGTAATATGTAATATTAGGCTTTCACATCTAGAACTATTGATCTATTTACTTAAGTATTGAGTATTATATCTACCTATATATTTTACGGGTAGGTATGTAGGCTGATTCTAAATACTTTATAATTCCTAACAACCATCACAATCAGAACCTCATTAGTTATTTTCCCGCATAGTTTTATTTGTTTATTGTTTTACATACACAAGCAACTGTTTCGTCTCTAAGATTAATGCTGACTGAGCATCAATTTATTAAAATAATATTGTATACTTTTAAACAAAAGTTAAACCGACTTCAATCACCTTAATTCCATACTGAGAACATACTTGGAATAATAATTATTATAAAACATTTTTTTTTTCTTTTTATAAGTTGTTGCTGAATTGAGAAGCCTGCTCGTTTTTTTAAGGCGGGTAATAAAACAAATTTTAGCTACTGTTATAGAACCTTACCTTCAAGCACTCGGTCTTCCATCCGTCGTCATCGAATGGCTCCCCCTTCTTGTCCTGATGTTCGTCCGCCAGATAGCGCAGTATGGCGGCGAGGCAGGCCGCGTTCCGGCCGCCCATACTGTCCAGGTACTGCACGCGCTTGGCCCTGAAGTCCACGATGCTGAGGCACCAGTGCACGCCCAGGTGCACCGGCACTATCATCAGCTCGTGCGCGAATATGTCCACCTGGGCCACAGGGAATTTAAATTATAATACGGAATATGGTTTATACTGCACAACTACTCTTGGATCGAGGACGTAAAGCCAGGTTTATAGTGCACGGTTTGTAGTGTACTCTTGGATGCGTGCGTAAAGCCGGGTTTTTACTGCACTAGTAATCTTGGATCGAGTACGTAAAGCCCGTTTTTTACTGAACGAGTAGTCTTGGAGCGATGGTGGCCGAGCGGTAGCATGTGCGCTTCGCAAACTTACGGCACCGGGTTCGATCCTCGGCCCTGCACTAATGACTTATCTAGTAAGTTATGTGCAGTTTGTGATGCCATCGCTCCGTGCCTCGGAGAGCACGTTAAGCCGTCGGTCCCGGTTGTCACAAGAACATCTATGGCAATACGGGTAGTCAGCCTCCCAGACGCCTGATACAATCTGACGCCTGATCTAACCATCCCTCTTACTGGTTCCTTATGGGTTGCGAGGTCAGATGGCAGTCGCTCGTGTAATTCTGGTAGCTCGCCGCTACAGGTTAGATCGGGAGCCGACCCCAATGACAAATGGGAAAACGCAAAGAGGATGATAAGTAGTCTTGGATCGAGTCCGTGAAGCCGGGTTTTTACTGCACGAGTACTCTTGGAACGAGTCATCATTAAAACAAAATAGCGTTATCTAAAAATCGGTCACCAAATCAGTCGTCATCTTGATTTTGCAAGGAGACACTAATTAATTAGAAGACCTAGCCAACTTAGATAGTAGGTGATATTTACTTAATTAGAATTTATAACTGAGAGCTATCACTAAGCATTTTGGAGAACGGTTTATAAGAAAACATAACACACATAGCACACACATATTATTTATTATCTTGAATGTCCATAAATCCCTTAATTTTTTATCAAATAATAAAAAAAAAACACTATTATCATAAACAGCATGAAGACGTCCACTGCTGACTATAGGCCTCCCCCACAGAGCTCCACTTTTTATTTTTTATTACTTAATAGGCCTGCATTTGACCGCAATATCACCTGATGGAAGGTGACGACGCGGTCTACGATGGTACATGCTTGCCTAGAAGATACCTACTCACTCGCAACTTGAAGAGCTCCAGAACAATCTGGAGATTGTACTTATCGGGAAACAAAGACGCTGGTAAAGTGTTCCATTTCTTCGCTACTCTGGTTATAAATGTTGTCCAAAGCACTTTGTGCCAATCGATGGAACCATAAATATGTTGAATAAATGTTTTTTCTTTCTTTCTTTCATCTTTCTTTCAAATAGATGGCATGTGGCTGTATGTCTTGTCGTCCGATGGTGAAGTGGAGACGGTGGAAATAGATTGAGTGTGATTCGAAGGAATATCAACCATAAATGGATGGAGTGTAGCTGTATGTCTTATCACCCGATGGTGAAATGGAGATGGTGGAAAAGATTGAGCCTGAATCACTTTGAGAGGCTGCTTGCCTCCTGCATTCATCGGCTCTCCGCAGTTATAACCAGATCGTTAGTCCACCTAGTGGCGGCCCGGCCTATGCTGCATCTTCCATTTGCATGTAAAACTTAAGCAATATTTGGTTGAATTGAGTAGTGCAGCCAGTTGATTATTGGTGACTTTTACATATTAATAGGAAGGGATATGATAGCCAGGGAATGCTCTTTCCCTCATCCAACATCTAATTCTTTCATTACCTTTCTTGTCCACCGACGTAGGCCAGCCTGGCCACTCTGCATCAGCTTGGGGTAGAAGAATGTATTGGCTGCATACACCCGGGGAAGATCCTTCCTCTCCTGACTTCTCTGCATCAGCAGGTTCATGTAGAAGTTTATCACCTCATCATTCAGCCAGTTCAGGCCCGAAAGGGTTTGCAGGTCACGTCTGGAAAGAGAGTTATTCTTATGAAACAATTCCAATGTAGATTATGGCTTAACTAGAACTTAATACAACTACTCCATTCCAAGTGATACTACAATCTGTTATGGGCAGCCGTGACGCTTAACATCAGGGAAACGACTAGCTTGTCACATCAAACATTTATATTTTAAACAACTAGAACTTTTGCCAAGGGATGTAGGATGCAGGACATTTTGCACTGGTCTACCACACTCAGGCATATAAGATAATTTTGAAATGTGCACACTACCACAAAGCTACTGGTATAAGTATACTTTTTATGGACTCACCTGTGTATTCTTAAATTAAATTTCTCCACAAGCAGTTGGCCAGGAGGTCCGGGGCCCAGGGCCCTATTCACTAACTTCTCTTGTTCAAGGGTTAAGGGTGGTAATTCTACAGTTGGTTGGGGCTCCTCAAACAGGCTCTCAGGTATGCTGAGCTCATACTTCAATTTATACTCTAATTGTGCTATTTTCTGCTCACTGTTAACTTTAGATATAATGTCAGATTCTCTTCTTGCATCCTTGAGTTTCTCTTGTGTGTCCTGTCTTTTCTTTTTGTACTTAGTGTCCAACTTTGCAAGCCAGTCTTCAGATGTCACACCTTTGCCTCGATATGAGTCTTTTAATGTGTTTATTGGGTCAATCCTCACAGACGATGAGGTGGAAGCCTCGGAAGCAACTATTTCTATTTCTGAATCAGATGAATTAATAGAAGCAACTGTGATTGGATCATACTCAGTAGTTTCATTATTTTCTTTTTCAGCTCTAATACCTTTCTGTACTAAATTAATTTCATGCAATGCCTTCTTTTGTGATTTTTGAGTGTTTCTAAAAGATGCCATTTCCTCTGCTAAATTTATTAATTCTAAGGGTTTTCCAAAAGTTGCAGGCTTCATGGAACTGGCAACTCTTTTGATTAGCTCCTGATAATTTTTCTTTTCATCTAAGTTGAATATGTCGGAGATTGTAGACTTGATGTTACCATTCAGGCCTTGATACTTATTCCGAGAGAAATTCGTAGACCTTGGTCCTTGCAGCCACCTAGACACTGGAGTGGGAGCTTTTTTGTATGTTTTGGTGATTCCCGGTGGCGCTATGAACTTGCTGTAAGATTTTGGTGACCCTAAGCTCTTGTCATTTATTTTTCGTGTTAGCCTGTAGTACTTGGGCTCTTCACAATCTGTGACATCCTGGTCCTCACTTGAGATGAAGTATTTGTAAGGTTTGAGAGGAGGTGGATTTGTAACTTTCTTGACAAAAATAACATCCTCGTCATGCTGGTCATAGTCATCTTCATAATCATCTAAGTTCACATACACTTGAGGTTTCCTTTTGACTTCTGGTTTAGCTGCCACAAGTCTGACCTAAAACATCAATAAATATACATTAAATAATAATTATTAAATATACATACAAAAACCTACCAATTTTAAAAATTCCATTATGTTATTAACTTTTATTGACTGCCTGTTGCCCAACCGGTTAAGGTATGTACTTTATGACATACTCAAGATGCAGGGCAGTGATAGTGATGCCATATTAAATTTTGACAACCATTCATATAGTATCATACCTCTTGCTCATCATCATCATTATCCAGCACCGCATGCATTATTGGTGTCTGGTTTCTTGGTTTCCGAGCTGGTGTTGACAGCATGTTCTCTTTCACACCTGCATGTTTTATTGGTATAGAGTGCACTCTTGCTCCCAGCTTAGTTGTAGACTCCATGGGGGTAGATGTGCTTGGATGGCCATATTCTAGCTGTATAGGCACATAACGAACATTGGACTCCTTTTCTCTTTCCCAGCCATCTGAAAGTAATTGAGATTTTACTTTATTTCCACTAAAAATACATATCATTTTATTGGTGTGAGACAGAAAAAGCTTGGTTCCTTAAAATTAGCCAAAGTAGACATCATGTAGTAAAACAACAAACAATAAATGAAGTAGACAGGATTTGCAAAACCTGCCACTGGCCATTATCAAGATCCTACACTCAAGCTAGCTATAGTTTTAGTATTTATTTACTTTTGTTACCGTTCGTGGCCATAGCAGCTGGGAATCTAGTTTTCAACAACTGTTTAGGCCGCTTGAGCGCCGGCGTGTCATCGTCCGAAGAAAAACCCTCATCTGCCCTGAAACATAATGGACGTAAATACACAGCGGCCTTGCAAGCATGCGGACTTCTTATCAACTATCCTTACTTCCAGAATTTGGAGGCCACTTTTAAAGGCACCGAAAACATGTTTTAAAGTGGTTTTCCAGGCCAGCAACATAGATTTTACACCGACTTTGCCGCCATAACCCATGTTGTAAACATGAAAACGAATGAAATGTCATAGAAGTACCTGTCTCGTTTGAAGCTTCTGTTCACCGGAGATTCATCACTCCATCCCAATAGATTTCGGATGTAAGTCACTACGGACTTCATTTTAATTATAATAGGTTTCCATCACCCACCTATTTAGATTTTAACAACAAAAATTCTAAAAAGAAACTAAACTTGACTTTAACCTCGGTCAACCTCAAAATTGCGTATCAGTGTGACCATCTGCAAATTACAGAATCTGCAAAATAAGCTATAATAGGTTAAATTATAGGCACAGAATTCCCACTAGTAGAAATGTCGTGCGCGTGGCCGCCTAGTTGTTTCTTGATCCCACACGAAGTGCTGCCTGAATAAGAATATATAATGGGAATATATAATAAGATAATGGGTGATTTCGTTAGTTCCATCTATAGAGTAATTTATCTTGATACCTAGAATTTATGTTTTACCAGTGTTCATTGTTTCAAATTTTTTGTAAAAACTAAAATGTGTGATCAGGTGGGGTAAGTGAAACGAAGGAGTACCTAAGTGAAACCCTATCGTTACCAAAAAATCACGCAGTTTAACTCTACGCTGTGTGGCGAAATGGTTTCAATGCTTTTCTAGCACAGGCGTCACAGATCTTTCTGCAAGGTAATAAAATAAAAAGAAATCAGCTATCTTTTAGTTTACAAAACACAAGTTGGCTGATGCCATGAAGCAATTTAATAGTGTTTATGAAGATTTTTACATGAAAGTAATAAATGAAACGATGTGTAATATGGGGTAATGTGTAATACTTTTGCAGTCACAGTGGCCACAGGTGATAAAATCAATCAAATACCTATTACATTACAAATGTTATTGTAAATGTCCGATGGCCAAACATCACGTATTTCACATAAACACCTGGAAGGCGTCTTGTGCTGAACACAGGCCTCCCCATAAAACGCCATTTTGGACGCTTTTTATAGAGAGGTTTGCCATAAACACCTCGCTTGGCAGGTGACTTGGTGATCGCAGATTATAATGTACCAAGGAGAATGCTACTGCCCATTTTCTGGATAGTCCCTTAGTCTGCTCTTATACGGCACACACAGAGATTCTGCGCTTATAAAGTGTTGTATAGATACCTGGCAGCTATTATTATATAAGTAGGTACCTATAATAATTGCGGGTAACAGATAATAAAAACAAAACCGTCAATATAGTCAACTGCAAAATAGTAAAACGCCAATGTCAACCTACCGTCAGAATATTGAATCGGAACGTTTCTGTCAAAATCGTGAACCATTTTTGACGTGATGTTTCATTCATGCAAATTGAATTTTCAAAAATTATTTTCTTGAAAATTATTTACTGCCGTCATTTGCCATTTCAGATATAGGCTATCTATGTGTAAAAAAATTTAGCGTCTTAGCAGAATTCACACAGTGGATAGATGTGCAAGTATGTTTCACTTACCCCACCTGACCCTAAATATAAAATGATATATTTTACTAACCGAGTGCCCACATTATACGGGCTAAGGCGAACATTCACCGGCGCCCACATATCGGGTTACGGCGAATGTTCGCCGTAGCCCGTATAATGTGGGCACTCCGTTAGTGAAATCAAGCAAATAGTTAGCTAATATACCTACAAAAGGATTTTTTCCGACTTACAATCATTTGCAAATCAACATCCTACCTAGCTGGTTTTATGGGAAATTAAAAAGCATAAACTGGCAGTACCTTGACAATGAAATTTTTTGGTTAAGTTTGGTTATTTTATCTATTAATTAATCATTAAGCTGTTCTTCTGTTTAGCTGAAGACTTGTTATTACATGAAATGTAACGCTGTATTTATATTTTTCACAATAAACACTTCTAGAAAGGAAAATAGACAAAATAATGACTACTTACTTGTGAAATGTTATTCCTTCATATTTACGCCTCAGTGCGACTTCTGCGAGCTGCTTAAAATGCTGCAACCACCCACTGCATACACATTATTTCTCAAATATTTATTGCCTAGATCACCATTCAAATAGGATTATTTCACAAAAAACAACAATTATAAAAAATTGTTAACCTGTTTGGCTTAGATCAAACGAAGCCAAATAAATAACCCGGTAACGGTGACAAGGACCAATGACATTACGTTCGTCTATTTTTTGCTTATTACTGAATGTATAGCAATCTCCTTGTTGTCCATGATTGACGTCATATACTACGGTTCTACTCGTGGGAATTCTATGATTATAGGTATTTTTTTTGATGTCTTCTCAACTGATTTGAAACAGCAGCTGTAATTTAATAGCAACAGTTCTAAAGAAATATCAAGTCGACGAATTTAAATTTTGCAACAGTATTACCAATTTTTACTTCAAAATACTAAATACAACCAAATCTGCCAAAATCTGCATTGATTTGTATACTACTAGTGTAATTTTAAGTCCAAATCTATTTTTAATAGATGTATGTAATAAACTGTACCCTACAGAGCGGCATATTCGCATAAGCGAAAAAGCTCTTTAAATATAGGAAAAAAAAGTCCAAATCTGCCAAAATGGCAGATATCTGCCACAGATGGTCACACTGTTGCGCACCACCTGTGCTCACCACAGACAATACATTTTGATGACTTCCACTTCTACTGACCATGGAAATAGGTATTCAGGCAGCCAAATTAAAAAAAAAAATTAGTTCCTACAAATCCGTTAGGTGGCGATGACGAGACATGGTTGAGAATCACAGACTTGCCATATCCGTGTTCAGAAAATGTATGCCACAGATTAGAGAAAAAAACAATACTGTGATTTAAGCATGGACCATTTAAACAGGTGACAGTGTGACCATCTGTACATTGCAGAGTCTGCCCTAAATAGGCTAAAAATCTGCTGAAATATACCTCGTCTTTTATAATACCAACAATATAAAGGAAATGATAAAAATATTTTTCATATTTGTGTTTACATATATTTATTTTAAAATATCAAGCAATTATTAAATATGAACCCAAAATTAATGTACAAATGATCAAAAAAAAGGAGGAAGATTATAATTTTTCACCGAATTAACATTAGATTTATATTTTATATTTTTATTTTATTTTTATTAGTTTTTCTATTTTCAAAAACACAAACCTAAATAACAAATAATAATATGCTAAAGTATACTATACCTAAAAACTTTAATTTAACATTAGATTTATATTCCTCTTTTTTTCATCATACGTGTATTTTACATTCATATTTTTTCTATTCATGTCTTTACTTAGCGTGAGGGTGAAACCAGCGTGTAATTTGCTAGTAAATAAAATAAACCCTTTAGGGTGGATTCGACCAAACGAGAGTAAGGCTTATACCTTAGAATAAATCGCCAGTTATCCGAGAGTAAACCAATTTCCCATTTTACCATCTACACTCAAGCCTATTCGAGAATAATAACTTATACTACTGCCTTTTTTGGTGGAATAATAAATTATTCCGAGAATATTTTAATGGCGGTAGCGCGCCATATAATTCCAACTTTTACTTACCTGCACTATAATACAACAAAGTTGAGTTGATATGACATAAGCTTGAATACCGTGGCGTTGTAGAACAATAATTGCTAACTGGGTAATAGTTTCGTTCATCGTTCATTCTGCTATTCGCGTATAAGCATACCTATACTTTGTGTTGCATGGTAAAACGACTACTAAATTATTCCAGTTTAAGATCGTAGAATAGAGTTATTCTGGAATAGTTACTCGCGTATAAATCTATGTTTGGTCAAACCCACCCTAAATCATAGAGTTCTACGAATCCCAGAATAAGGACTAAGGTAAGCAGGTAATACAAACCTACCAGAGGACCGCCTTCGCTGCGTTTTCCGGTTCGTGATCGCCACTCGAGAACCTTTCTACCCCATCGGTTGTCAGTTCTACGAGCGTTGTGGCCTGCCCATTGCCATTTCAACCTGCTAACTATAAGAGCTATATCGGTCACTTAAGTTCTCCTGCGGATCTGGGTGGTAACAACGATTTCCACCAAATATCGAAGTCAATGGATTAATATTTCGTGACTTATTATTTCTGTTTACTTCAAATAATAAAAAAATCAAAATCTGCTACAATTTTTTAATGTTTGTATACTAAACTTGTAGACATAATTTATAATACTGAATAATTAACTATGCTAAATTAAAATATTTACAAATAAGTATAAACTAAGCGTTATCAAAAAGACCTTTGGTGTAAGGGAAAGTGCCCAGCACGCTGGCTGCATTGCCACGTTGAATAGCAATGCTGATTTTCTCGGCAAATAACAAGCTAGCCCTCTGGTTACCAGTCGTTTACACCTTGTGCCACAGTATACATGTGAAAAAAATGTGCCAAAATGGCAGAAACGGTCACACTGGTGAGTAAACTGAAAGTGACACTGCGCTATAAAGAGCAAAGCCACCTTGTGAAAAAAATATTGAAATATGATAATATTAATTGTACATTGGATGCATAGACCATACTCAACTGACAGGAGCTGTCAGTGTAGTAACAATGATTCCAAACAAATATCGAAGTCAATGAATTAATTTCGTGGCTATATTTCTGAATTTCACTTCAAAATAATAAAAAAAACCTAAATCAGTCAGAATTTTTAAGTAGCCACTGCCACATTTACACTGGCACTTTGTGCCACAGGTGAAGGGCAAATCTGCCAAAATAGCAGAAATCTGTCAAAAATTGTCACACTGGTGAGTGAAGTGAAAGTGACACTACACTATGACAGATAGCAAACCCACCTCACAAAAAAAATGTAGCCATATCGCAGTAGCGCCACCTACCTTTGGATGTAGAACTACCCTCCATCTTTGTTTTTTTCTCTAATCTGTGCATCCAGCTGTCAGAAAATCCCCTTGTGTTTTATAGGATAGCTAGCTACATATTACTGATCTGTGCCAAAATACAAGAAAAAAAAGTGAAATAGAGTAAATAAATCACAATCCACTCCACAAATTACCACAAGCCACAAGGTTTTTTTTTTGGCGGGAACGTGAAAAAGTTCACGTCGTTGCATTGTATTATTTCACAAAACTTGTGACGATGTCATCCTCCTTCGTCATCGTTTCAGCTATTCACCTGCTTTCTTAGTTTTCGCATCAAATATTGGCCACTCGTAATCTAGATTTAAATTCAAAATTAGAACATTAGTCACATTCCTTTCATTTTCCATACATTTTCGGCATTCTTCATTTAACCACCGAGGCGTACGGTTCTCGCTTGTGCTACACCAAATTTTAATATTCCTCTGTTTCAATAATCAGTGCTCTATTCGAGCAGTTTTATTTTACGGCCGTTCGAGTCGAACGAGTCTACCATTTTATAATATATTCGTGACTTCCAGGCCTTTAAACATACGAAATTATTGTTACATCTGTGAATAAACCCGTTCTCCCGAAGCCTACCTTTGTTATTTACAATAGTTCCGGATTTCCCAAACGTTACCTACGTGTTCCCGTGAGTGTCCTCCCCTTTTCTGAGCTACCGGGAAGAAGCTTTGGGGGGACCTCCGGGACAAACTTATGCTTTTTCTAGTGTTAATGTTTAAAATTAGTGGCATTTTACGCATTAAGTGCTGAATTATGAGTATAAGTGTGGGCAAGTGATATAATGTAGTGAAACGTGGTTTTTCGTGTTGCTTCCAAAATTCCATAGAAGTCTCTAGTAAAGTTGCCACTACTTTACTAGGGCATGACTTAGACTGAATTATGACTACCTGACTTAGACTGGACTATGACTACCCTGACTGACTGTGACTAAGACTTGACTTTACATGAAATATTTCATAATACGACGAAAAACTACAATACTTGACACTGGCTAAATACACTATGTGTGGAGCCAAACTATAAGAAAAAAAAAAAAAAAATTACCACAAATCCCCACAATAAACACACTACTTTCACTAACAGATACTTAAATAACTATACTGTCATTATTAAAATGCTGCAACCAGTGATGCATATTTTGAAACAGAAAAACATTATTTTGGCAAGTGGGTCTCCTCGACGTAAAGAACTCATCGAGAACATTGTACGTAAACATCATATTTTATGTAAACATGTATTCATAGAATATTACATACAATACAACGCATACAACCATAATACCTACGTAGGTATTTTACAATCAGTGCAAAGTATTGTTGAAAATCATACAGTTACAGTTACAGTTATTGTTGACTGAAGGGGAAGGAAGAGCTACTAGATAAAAGTAAAAAAGGGAGCAAAATAATCAAAACTATTTTTATTTTACTTTTATTTATTTATTTATTTTCTTGGTGGGTTTTTACAGCTATCATTACAAATTAAATAAGATATATTGTTGGCATTGTGTTGATTGTGGTACATATTCCTCAGGAGCCACGCAAATTGAGTTGGCTTAGATTATGTAGGTGTTTATAATAGTCATAGAGTTGGGACTTTATTCCCTGGAATTTTATTAATTACTTACCCACCTACTTTACATATACGGAATGTGAATGAATAATGAAATGAATAATCAGTAAAATTTAAAATTTTAGGGTCTAAAAGTGAGATTATGCCCATCATTATTTGAAGAGAACTTAGATACAAAGAGTTGCAATAGTTTCTCTGACTTTGTAGAAGAGACTGCTCTTCAGAAAGTGGTAGAGGTGGAAAAAAGACTCAAAGGTGCAGGGGAAACAGTAGATATTGTAATTGGTGCTGACACAATGGTTATGCTGGATGGAGAAATGTTTGGCAAGCCTACTTCTGAAGCAGAGGCTTATGAGATGCTATCACGGTATGTTTAAAATGAGTATCTATTTGTTGTCTATTAGTTCATATTATAACATCACATCATCAGCTGGAAGACATCCACTGCTGAACATAGGCCTCCCCCATTTGGGTGTTTGTCATAATCATCATGCCTTAGTGATTGCAGTTAGTTTATAATGCAGCTGTGGAGAAAGCTGCTGCTCATTCCCTGAATATCATATCATATTTTAAGAAGTTCAAATAATATTTTAGGAAACCAATTTGAATTTCAATGTTGCTGAAACAAATATTGTTTTCAGACTATCTGGCCGAGGACACATAGTGCTCACTGGAGTAGTAGTTAAGTCATTGAATAAGGTGGTCAAATTCACAGAGAAAACCAATGTGATATTTGGGAACATGGATGAGGCACAGATACGTGGCTACATAGCTACTGGGGAACCTATGTATGTTCAATATAATTAATACCATATTAATGCTGTTTAATCCAGGGAATGTCAGATGTACAACACTCAGACAGATTAACTTTATTGTTATGCAAAACATCAAAAGCATTTGACCAGTTATGTAAGCCTGTTTGATATTTCGCCAGTAATGCACTAAGGTCTGATTTTTTGCTGTCTCATCATCATCAACAGCCTGAAAACAACTCAAACTCAACTCTGAACTCCCCCACAGAGCAGCTACATGCCTCTTGCAACCATCGGCTTCTCATGGTTTTAACTAGATCATTGTTTTTGCTGTCTATTTAAATTTAATTGAGTGACAGAAGTCTGTATAAAAATAACAAGGCCAGGACTACCAGCTTGATATGATAAACAAAAAATGGTAGTAGGTTAAAAGATATGTTTTCAGTTGTTGTTTGGTACTCAGTTGCAAATCTGTATCCATGTACTGGCCTGAGGGAACCTGCTTAATTAACTATATCATTTTAGGAAGGATTGAGTTAAACAGCACCTAACGAAAGGTTAACTAATCCATATTTATATCATTTCCAGGGACAAAGCAGGAGGGTATGGCATCCAGGGCATTGGAGGCACATTTGTTGAGCGAGTTGAAGGAGACTATTTCACCGTAGTTGGGCTGCCTTTGTTCAGGCTAACATCGGTGCTGTACAATATGTTTAAAGAGCAATTATAGAGTAGTGCAAGGTTGAGATACATTGACGCTTTTACCCAGCTATTGTATGTTGTTGCAATAATCATGGCATAGTTTACTATTACGGCAGACGCCCGGCTACCAACCCCAACGACGACCCCTGGCCCTGGCAACACATAACGTGCGCACACTGAAGGCTGACGAAAGGATGGTCGAGCTAGAGGCGGAGATGGGTAAGTTACGCTGGGATGTAATGGGATTGTCTGAAGTCCGAAGACAGGGACAGGACACGATAATCCTAAATTCCGGTAACTTATTCTTCTACCGGGAGGGAGACCAACTCTCCCAAGGAGGTGTCGGGTTTCTCGTCCGCAAGTCTCTCGTCAACAACGTGGTCAAAGTCGACAGTGTGTCGGCCAGGGTAGCGTACCTGGTACTCCGAATAACCAAACGGTATTCGTTGAAGGTTATACAGGTATACGCGCCGACGTCGGCACACTCAGACGATGAAGTAGAAGCTATGTATGAGGACATATCCGAAGCCATGCATACTTCCGAAACATACTTCACCGTTGTGATGGGAGACTTCAATGCGAAGTTGGGCACAAGGAATAGCGATGAGCTGAGAGTGGGGCCATTTGGATACGGGCAGCGGAACCCTCGAGGACAGAGGCTGGCTGACTTCATGGAGAAGGAGGGACTCTTTATGATGAACTCCTTCTACGAGAAGCGGCCATCCAGGAAGTGGACGTGGATAAGTCCCGACGGTTCCACTAAAAATGAGATAGACTTCATCATGACGACCAAGAAGCACATATTCGATGATGTCTCTGTGATCAGCAAGGTGAAAACCGGTAGCGATCACCGTATTGTTAGAGGCACATTGAATATCAATGTTAAGCTCGAAAGGTCACGTCTGGTGAAGTCTACGCTCCGTCCAAATCCTGTCCAAATCCAAAACCCCGAAGGCTTTCAGCTGGAACTCCAAAATCGCTTCCAGTGCCTAGCCGACTGTAACACAGTGGACGAGCTAAACGACGGGTTGGTGGAAACTGTCCAAGCTGTTGGATCGAAATTCTTTAAGACCCAACGCCGAAAGAAGACTCAAAAGCTCTCAGAAAAAACTCTTGAGCTAATGGCCGACCGGAGCGAAATGAAGCTGCAGTCTTCAGTTGATATGTCAGCCTACGGTGAACTCAATAGACGAATCTGGAGTTCCTTGCGACACGACTTGCGTGCTCTTAGTACTTCACGTATTGAGGCCGCAATTGAGCGGAACCAAGGCTCTAAAGTGTTCGCAAAGGATTCGTCTATTGGGCAACACCAAATGACAAAACTGAAGACCGAAAATGGTAGCATCATTTCATCCAAGCCTGAGATTCTGAGAGAGATCGAGAACTTCTATGGACAGTTATACACCTCGACACGTAAGCCCGCTACTAACACAGCTCAGGACATCAGAGCCAAGTTAGTCCGACACTATACCGAAGATATCCCGGACGTCAGCCTGTACGAGATTAGAATGGCCCTCAAACAGCTTAAAAACAACAAGGCACCAGGTGAAGATGGAATTACGACTGAACTTCTGAGAGCGGGTGGTAGACCGGTACTTTTAGTCCTCCAGAAGTTATTTAATTCTGTCATCCTTGAAGGTACAACGCCAGAGGCATGGCACAAGAGCGTGGTGGTGCTCTTCTTCAAAAAAGGCGATAACACCTTATTGAAGAACTATAGGCCCATCTCGCTCTTGAGTCATGTGTATAAGCTGTTTTCGAGAGTCATTACGAATCGTCTCGCACGCAGGTTTGATGAATTCCAGCCTCCCGAACAAGCCGGTTTCCGAAAAGGCTTTAGCACCATAGACCACATCCATACGCTGCGCCAGATTATACAGAAGACCGAAGAGTATAATCGGCCGTTATGCCTAGCGTTTGTGGACTATGAGAAAGCCTTCGATTCAATCGAGACTTGGGCGGTGCTGCAGTCCTTGCAGCGATGCCAAATTGACTATAGGTATATCGAAGTTTTGAAGTGTTTGTACAGTAAGGCCACTATGTCAGTCCGACTACAGGACCAGAGTACGGAACAAATTCCATTGCAAAGAGGCGTGAGACAGGGAGACGTTATTTCTCCGAAACTGTTCACAAACGCATTGGAGGATGTTTTCAAGCTCTTGGAGTGGAAAAGATCTGGCATCAACATAAATGGCGAGTACATCACTAACCTTCGTTTTGCCGATGATATAGTCATAATGGCGGAATCGCTCGAGGACCTTAGCACCATGCTCAACGACCTCAGTAGAGTCTCCCAGCAGGTTGGTCTTAAGATGAATATGGACAAGACAAAGATCATGTCTAATGCTCATGTTCCACCTATACCGGTAATTGTTGGGAATGATACTCTCGAAGTTGTCGACAAGTATGTCTACCTAGGACAGATTGTCCAATTAGGTAGGTCCAACTTCGACAAAGAGGTGGCGCGAAGAATCCAACTCGGCTGGGCAGCGTTCGGGAAGCTTCGTCCTATCTTTTCGTCCAAAATACCGCAGAGCCTGAAAACGAAAGTTTTCAATCAGTGTGTGTTGCCAGTGATGACTTATGGAACTGAGACATGGTCTCTTACTGTTGGCCTCATTAGTAAGCTCAAAGTCGCGCAGCGAGCTATGGAGCGAGCTATGCTCGGTGTTTCCCTGCGAGATAAGCTCCGGAACGAGGAGATCCGCAGGAGAACTAAAGTGACCGATATAGCTCTTAGAGTTAGTAAGTTGAAGTGGCAATGGGCAGGCCACATCGTTCGTAGAACTGACAACCGATGGGGAAGAAAGGTTCTCGAGTGGCGACCACGAACCGGAAGACGCAGCGTGGGCCGGCCCCCCACTCGGTGGACCGACGACCTGGTGAAAGCCGCGGGGAGCCGATGGATGCGGGAGGCGAGCAGCCGCTCAAGGTGGCGTGCTCTGGGGGAGGCCTATGTTCAGCAGTGGACGTCTTCAGGCTGTTAATGATGATGATGATGATGAGTTTACTATAGTTTTTGAAACTGTTGCCTCAACAGTTGTGCTATTGCCACTCATAGGCAATGTTTTGTAGGTTTGAATTCCTGTAGAAGTTCTAATTTCAGAAGAATTATAGTAAATGTAATGTAATAAGCTATCTAACACATTCTGTATCAAATTTTCAATAGATTCTATTATAAGTAAGTATCTACAAGGTACCTGTTTTTGTGCAGTTATTTATTTATTATTGATTTTTTATTGACTTACAGTATAGGATAGTAGAGTTTAATGTTGCTTTATCATAGCTTTACAACTTTTACCGACAAAAAGTTTCAACAAATGAAAATAGCTGCCTGTAATTAGTTGCCATTGTTCACTTTGCATATCCTGAAAGTGTAGTCAAATTACCAGTATATAGTGTAGGTCTGTTAAAAATGGGTATTCAGATTCTTTATTCAGATTCGGATATGACAGAAAGATTCCAAGTATACATTAAAGAATGTAGAATAAATAATACTACATGATTACAGTGTTATACACGTAGGCCCGTAGATATTTATACTATTCCACCAAATACATTTATATAGTTGTAAGAGTATTTAATACATTTTTTTTTATTGTATACTATACATAAAAATCGATACAGAAATAAATTACTTAGAACTATAGTACAATGGGAGGACTTATCGCTAAAAGCGATCCCTTCCAGTCAAAGAATGGTGATGGTGGGTTTTTCATAGTAAGCAAGTACTCTGATGTTAATTATTATTATTTTGTTGCTGTTCCTATTAAAAGATAAGCAAATCAAGCCATGTTATAATGTGTAGTTATGTTACCTATAGATTTTTTTACATTGTTAATAAAATGAAATTAAATTTACTATAAAAGTATTGTTTACTTAATAAGATTTTGATCAATTTCATTCGATAACTGTCTGGGCTTCTTTTAAAATTAATAATTGTCAGTTAGTCCTAATTATTTCTAGACAAAAACTAAGTGGGCTAATTACTCCGACTTACGCATTGCGTGCCTATTATAAGTAGTTTTCCTACTTTAGCACAAGGAAACTTCTGTTTTTTCTCATAACACATTGATGATTATTTTCCGCATGTATGCCATTGTTGCATAAGTGTGTAAGAGAGCTAGGTAGGTGTATAGGTATGACTAGTCTAGGCTATTCACTATACTCTACATAAATACATGGGTAGTTAGGTACCTTTACCTATAATATACAGCTACCTCTACCTACCTATCCTAGAGGCCTATCCTACTGCCGTACCTACCTAAGTCAACTTTTACCTTATAATAAATATTGCATAACAGTGGAATAACCTCAGAGTTTTGACTTGTTTTATCTTGACTAGCCTGATACCTCAGTCGGTAGTAAATCTGCCTTCTGAGCGATAGGTTGTGGGTTCGATTCCCACTCGGGACAAACATTTGTGTGATGAACATTGATGTTTGTTCTGTGTCTGGGTGTTATATTGTATTCTATGTATGTATTTACTAAAAAAGTATCTAAGTATTGTATCAGTTATCTGGTTCCCATAGTACAAGCTATGTACTTAGTTTGAGACTAGATGGCGCTGTGTGAAATGAAAAAAAAAACTACTTATTCCAAACTCAATAGAGAGAAAGAGAGAGAGAAACAACACTAAATAACTATTCAATCCTCTAAACCACAGCCCTAAACAATGTTTCAGATTCAGATTCAGATTCAGATGTTTATTAGTAAGATGGTTAGAGTATAGGTAGGTAGGTGCTTACGTCCACATAATTCGCCCTATTTACATACTTACGTCATAACACCAAAACATTATAAATTCACATTATAAGTATTATTCCCTCGCATCGTTCATCTTTTTTTCTTTAACTCTCAGAGTAGGTAAGGCACTGTACGAGAGCGGCTTGAAAAAACAAACTATTGTGAGCTGATGTGGGAACCTCGGGTTTATGAGCCCGTGGAAACGGTGCACGGAGGCAACTCAACATGCCACCTGTCAGAGATCACCATCATTCGCATAGATTTGTAGACCGCAGTCACGCCTGCACTTTTTGCTGCTTTTTGTCGATGTAGAAAGATTTATTAGAATACTTAGCTCGTGCGGTTTTATAATGCGGGTTTTATTAGTCTAGATACCATTCACGTGGGATTTTATAAATCATTTTCGATATATTTGAGTTAGGTGAAATGAAATTAATTAAATCTAAGTTCTTTATAGGTCTGCAGGGTAGATAATATCGTATTTTGATTGTATAGATATGTAGGTAGGTACTACTTAAAAATGTATTCTTTGACTTTACTTACATACGCGGGAGCCGCTATGATAACTCTTAGATAAGCCCTATTGTTTTTGATTTTTCGTAGCAGCAAATCTAAGTAGCTTACTAGCTTGCACCGTGCATGTGCACCTAATTAATTAATGAATAAACACCTAAACCTACTTAGTTATTATTCTAGCAGTAGGTCGGACAGGGCGGACAAGTGATCCCAAAAACAAGTACCTAGGTCGGTATATCTGTACCTACCTAGCAGTTGCCACCTAACTATTAGGTACACGTAAAAAGTAGGTAACTTCTGTATAGAAAGACCTTGTTTACAATCTCGCCCTCATATAGCTTCCGATCGCTCAGTGTATGAGATGAGACACACAAAAAACACTCCTAATATCCGACAATTTAAAAAATCAGCGCTGGGGTGTGGGAATCGTCGACAGATGTGCTCTCCGGATCTACAACTCTACCTATAAGATAGAATATACCTACACCTACACAATTTAAACTGATGACTAATATTTGACTCATCAAGCGAGACGTAGAGGTACTGAGGTACTTGCCTACAAATAATTTATTTATTTATTAAAGTAGGTACTTACTATAGAAAAGTTGGATGTGACTTTTGAAACGCTATAAGCTGGGATCGACTATATTGCGGTCAAAGAAGCCTTCCCGACCTGCGGGGCTACCGTCTAAGCCAATCGTAATCGATGAATGAATGTGCTTCATAGTTCATTTCATCATTTCCGGCAAGTTGGCAGTGTGTAACATCACCCATTAGTATTTTCTCACTATTTCTCATTATTATAGTTAATCAATGTTTTGTCTATTCTGTTCTCCGCCTAAGGGACCATAATACCGATGGATGAGGTTTTACACAACCGGAAATTACCAAGTGAAGCCCATTCATCGATTACGATTGAGTTACACAATACGGGGGCTGATTTAACGCGATTGAAATATTTGTCAGCTTTTTGGTATCTATTCTTTATGTCTGTATACTATAATAGCTAGGTTACTAGGGACCTAGGTACTTAGAATAGAGAATGAGAGTCCACAATTTTACCTAAATACAAAACTAAATTTTTGCCTATAGATAATGGTTTAAACCAACTGGTGGGAAATTCTATGAAATGGTTCTACTTTCCTTTCTTCACCACAGAGGGTGTAAAACTAAGTTTACGGGGGGGTTTCACAACGGTAGCAAAACAGGGTTAATATTAAGTGGACTGTATGGTGCGAATTAGAAGTCTGTACTAATGCCTAGACAGTAGATATTCCTACACAAAATCTAATAGCACTTGTAACGATCTTCTAATGATAAGGAGATCAGACTGCTGCCAGAGGATAAAACACAGGAGTACAATACAGCAGTTCTAAGGAATGGAAGCATGCACGTACCTGATGAATCCTGAGTCAGCTGTCCTTGAGACTCCTTGTCTCCGTGCCTAGGTCTTAACGAAGAGACCTAGCACCTCGTGGCGAGTAGACGCTCACACACGAAACGTCTGACGTATTTTCACAGCAAATCACAATAATTAAAGTTCACATCGTTCACAGATAGCGGTAAGTATTAGAAATTGGCAATAGTTCACCAAACTAACATTATTCAGATCGCACGCGCACGTCGTAGCTCACAGCGGGAGTTCTCCATTTTTATTACTGATTTGGCGGGTGGAGCCGAGCGCACTTCGTAGTAGCTCGGCGATACTCGGCCGTCAGAGTAGGACGGCAGTATGCGCGCGTGCATGCGGAAAGGAGTAGGGGAAAGGAAATAAACCGTTACAAGTGCATTTCTAATAAATCAAAGCATAACGACTGGATGAATATCCACCATCTCCCCCTCCTTGAAGGAACATCCTTCAAACAAAAGAATAAAAAATAGCGTTGCGGTAAATATTAAAAACAAAATAGCGTAGCGAATTGGGTTGCGTAAATATAGAAAAGCAATAAATATAAATAGCGGAGTTGGATAAAATCCATGAAAAGAAAAAGTTATGGTCACCCTACTGAATAGGGAGCGGCGACAACTTTGTTGTCGGCCTAACATACGAGCTATCGCAGGTTTCCACTCGCGCGCAACGCACTCGACCGTCTTTGCCTGGGAAAACCTCGGAAATTCTACCGATTTTCCAAGACAATGGAGGTGCGTTTTCGTTGTTCAGAAGAACAATAGTGCCTACTGTGAGTGGATTACTAGCGGTGTTCCACTTTTCGCGCATTTGCAAATTATGGAGGTATTCATTTTTAAATCTCTTCCAGAATGTTTGGACTAGCGAGTCCATCAAAGCATGACGAGACAAAAGGTTTGTACGTTCTCCACTCACATCAGCGGCGGGTAAGAAAGCTAGCGGTTTAGTCGATAAAAAATGCGATGGCGTTAGGGCGGTTGGCTCTGAAGGATCAGAGCTCAAAACATATAACGGTCGGCTGTTCAGGACAGCTTCGACCTGATTGAGGACCGTAAGCATTTCCTCGTAGGTAAGGATCTGCTTCCCAATCACGCGGAAAAGTAGCGATTTAATACTTTTTATATTCGCCTCCCAAATGCCACCGAAATGGCTTCCTAGGGGAGGTGAGTTCTTCCAAATAATATTGTGTTCGTTGCTAAAAGTAATATAATATTGGTCAGATTTTAAAAATTCGAACAATTCCTTTAGGAAGAATTGCGAAGAAATAAAATTTCTACCGTTGTCACTGTATAAAAAGCTGCACGGACCACGTCTGGATAAAAAGCGCTTGAAGCAATCCAAGAAGGTAGCGCAGCTAAGATCTGACGCTAGTTCTATGTGCACGGCTTTGGTGACTAGGCACACAAAGACACACAGATATGCCTTTTGGCTTCGCTGACCGCGTTTTCTAGCCATTGTAATATACAGGGGGCCTGCATGATCGACACCTGTATGAGTGAAAGCCTTGCAGGGCTCAACGCGACAACTAGGTAAGTCTGACATAGCGGGAAAGGTAGGTTTAGGATTAAGCCTAAAACAACGAACACATTTGTGAATGCGGCTGCGCACTAAGCGCCTAGCGGATAAAAACCAGTATTTTTGTCGTAAAATTGACATAAGTAGTTGGGGCCCAGCGTGACTATTTTCACGATGGTACCAATCTGCTATTAGTTCAGCGATGTGCCCATTTTTAGGCATTAAAGCGGGGTGTTTCTGATTATAATCCAAACTTGAATATGACAGTCGCCCTCCGACTCGTACAATTTCATCAGAAATGAATGGCGATAATTTTCTTAAAGCGGTAGAACAGGATTGGTTCTTTTGAATATTACGTATATCACTAGCGAAGCTACTTTGCTGAACAGCCTGAATTATTTTATTCTCGGCTGTTTCTAGATCCTTGGCGGTGATTACGTCATTGAGAGGAACTATTTTCAGAAAACGAAGCACGATAACTGTGGCTCTCAGGAACTTTAGCCAAGACGAGAACTTGGAACCTAAAATGAGCAGAGGATTTTCCTCCTTCGTCACAGTGACATGAGAAACGGTCTTTTCTTCAGGCAATTGACTCTGAGTAGGAGAGAAAATCTTAATTGGCCAATCTGGCAGCGGAGTGGACATCCAAGCGGGTCCGAAGAACCACAGGTCATTATTTAAAATCTGCGAGGGCAAAAGCCCGCGGGAAACCATGTCGGCAGGGTTGTCAACTCCTGCAACGTGATATACGTTTTGCGATGGCGAAGTAGACTGAAAGTCGGAGATGCGGTTCGCGACGTAAGTATGAAACTTATGCGGAGAGGAAGTTACCCAACATAGGGCAACTGTAGAATCAGAAAATATAAAGACGTTATCAATGTGACAACGCGCGGATAGCGAATCATGAACGACGCGTAATAACTTAGCGAGAAGCACTAGGCCGTTCAGTTCCAGGCGAGCCAGCGTAATTGTTGGCTTCGCGGATGCGACGCGAGACTTCGAGCACAAAAGCGAAATGCGCGGTGGCTGGTCACCGTTACACACGTGTAGGTATATAACACAGCCATACGCCTTCTCGCTTGCGTCCGAAAAAGCGATGAGCGAGATGATTGAATCATCTTCCTCAATTCCTACATGGCGAGGGAACTTGAGGTGCGAGATTAGCGGTAGCTCAGATAAATATCTTTGCCATAAACTGATGATATCACAGGGCGGCTTGTCATCCCAATCGATGTGCAACAGCCACAGTTCCCTGATTATCAATTTGGCATACAGAATAACAGGACCAACGAATCCTGATACGTCATAAAGACGTGCGGTCAAAGATAAAATAGCGCGTTTAGTAATAGCGGCGGATGGCGGAATGTCAATCAAAAATGTAAAATTATCAGATGCGGGGAGCCAGCGTAGCCCTAATATCTTGAACGCGTCATCGTCATCGAATGAAATTGATTCAGATTGCCTATGTGACACAGGTATGTGTTCCAGCAACTCGGACGAGTTGCTAGTCCACTTGACTAGATCAAACCCACCAGCTTTAAACATCTGAATCAACTCCTGCGCAGTCTTGACTGCCCTATCTACCGATGGAGCAGAAGAAGCAAGGTCGTCCATATAGACATCCCTTTCGATGACGTCAGCAGCAGTTGGCCACTTTTGTCTTTCGTCTTGTGCCAGTTGGCGTAATGTACGGAGAGCCAACATTGGGGAAGACCGAAGCCCAAAAGTGACGCGCTCAAACTGATAAGTTTCTAATGGATCGGTCGGCGAAAACCGATACAAGATCCTTTGGTAACAGCGGTGCGACGGATGCATATGTATGCATAAGTACATCATTTTAACATCAGCAAAAAAGGCAATGCGATGTATGCGAACATTTAATAAAATGTTAAATATATCAGCCTGCAAGTTGCAGCCCTTATACAGAATATCATTTAGTGACAGCCCTGAATCAGTCGCTGCACTGCCGTCCAAAACAATGCGAAGTTTAGTCGTGGACTTATCGTCGCGAATAACAGGATGGTGCGGTAGGTAATAACCAGGCGACGTACACTCAACAGAAGAAGTGCGTGATAAAATACCTTTGTCGAGATAATCAACAACAATATCATTATATTTTTTATGCAAGTCAGGTGATCGTAAAAACTTCTTTTCGAGTGATAAAAATCTTTTCTTCGCGGTTATGTAAGAGTTACCTAGTGCTTGCGGGTCATCCTTAAATGGAAGCTGCACTACATAACTACCATCTTTATTTCGCGTAGTTATCGAAGTATATATTTCTTCGCAGCGCTGTTCATCGGGGCTTAGAAACAACTGGGAAGGTGGTTCCTCAATGGACCAGAACCTTTCCACAAGTTGGTGTAGCGGGTCACTAGTGAAAGCACAAAAGGTGTGCGAGGAGGAGCAGGGGGAAACAACAGGTGCATTTCCCATGACAATATAACCTAAAGTTGTTTCCAAGGCAGCGGGTAAATTAGTATCAACACTAATTTTATTAAATAGGAGAATTTGACAATAGATGTTTACTCCTAGAAGTAGGTCAATAGGACCGGGCTCGGAAAACTCATCGTCCGCCATAGGTAGGTTACGTAAGTGACCAAGAGCGCCGATATCGACGCGCGAATCTGGCAGTTGCGACGTAATATTATCCACTACCATGGGCTGGATGTGGTACTCATGTCCGTCCTCAAAGCGAGAAGTAAACTTAAGTGAGGTCACTCCCAGAATTTTCTGAGTGGCCCCTCCTATACCTTGGACTTTAGAAAAGCGGCTCTGCGTGGAAATAGGAAGCGATAGACGCTTTCTACATGCAGCGGAAATATACTCACTCTGAGAGCCAGGGTCGACTAGACATCTCAGAAAGTGAGGGTGGTTTAAGTTATCATAAACTTTTATTTTAGCGGTTGCCAATAACGCAGTTGTTATTGTGTGCGAATCGTGATCATATGACACAGTACAGACCGATGTGTTACTGTTCGGATCAATAGCGGATGCGGGCGAATAAGAGTCGACCTTACGCGCATGGGGCGCAAGGTCCTTGGCGGGAGCACGAGCATAGGACTCGGAACGAGTTTCATGCCCAGACGCATTATGGCGTTGGTCATGAGAGGGAGCGGGTACGATAGCGGGTAAATAATTATTAGCGGGTTTCATTTCAACATTTTTGTTGTTAGCGCGTGAGTTAAAATGGAGTAGCGAATGATGTCTGGCCGAACAATGGGAACAAGTGTTCCTGGAAATACAATCTATTGTTTTATGCTTCACACTTAGACAATTATTGCAAAATGAATTATTTTTTATGAATCTGTATCTATCTAATGGCGACATTTTCATAAAAGAAGAACAGCGGTATAAATGATCGTGTTTATCGCGATGGCACAAACTGCATTTGTTTTCATCACTTGCACCACACACCCAGTCAGTGTTTACAAATGACTTGGTCTGACTTTGTCTATTAGTAGGTGCAGGGATGTGCGTGTTGCGAGCTCTGCACTGCGCTTGCGGCAGCACGGCAGGACCAGCCGATCTTGACAAAACTTTGCTTTGTTCCTTTACAAATTCAACAAGGTTTGAATAGCTAGGAATTTTATCTTTGCGGTATGTTATTTCGAATAACTTTACAGTCTCCGAATCAAGTCGCTGGAGTGCGAGATGAAGCATAATAAAATCTGATAAGTCGCCGAGGCTCAGTTGCCTAAGGGCTTCTACAGACGTATCGAAAGTATTTAAAAATGATTCGAGGCCAGTAGCGGTATTAGCGGATAGCGGTTTAAAACTCAACAACTGATTAAGATAAGAGCTAGCGAGTAATCTGGGGTCATCATATTTTTGCACTAGAGCCTCCCAAATAATAGGGTAATTCTCTGCGGTAGCGGGTAATCGGGAGCAAACAGAGGCGGCGGTACCAGTCAGTTTACCTACCAAATAGTACACCTTATCACTATTTGACAAAGAAGTATTTTCGTGAATAGTGTTTTTAAACTGTTGGTAAAATAGCGGCCATGTACGGACATCGCCGTTAAATGACATTAATTCAATCGGAGGAAGTTTAGGTTTAGATTTTTCTACTTGCGGGGGCGATTCAGATTGTTTAGTGGGGGCAGCATGAGATTCGATAACTTCCTTAGTCAAACAGTACATGATATCAAAATTAGTCCATTCTTGGTACTTAATGACGTGCTTAGGATTAATCTTAAGCGAAATAGCGTTGTACGAATCTAACACCTTTTCGAAATCTTTGTGCAAGTGATCGATATTAAACGCGCTGCGTATCAACAACTTTATAGTGGCAGAACCCGTATCCACTTTCTTAGCGATGTCGTAGATGCCTTGCATGCGTGCAAACAACATTTCGCGCTTAGATTCGAGCATAACTTGCTGACATTTTTCCTCATCATAACTTTCTTCAAACACTGGAGAACCTTCCTTTCCTTTATCTGTCATGTTTACGTGCGAATATTACGTAACGGTGAATAATAAAGCGGGTGCGGAGTAATTAAGTTACAAATAAAAATAGGTTGACACAGATTAGCAAATAGTAGTCGTGAGTTTTCCGGTTGAATAGAACCTACAACGTTATCTGTATGACACAGTTGGTGCAACAGTTAGTACGGCGTGCGGCCGAGCGTAGAACGTAGCGAGTCGAGCGAGCGGGCGGAGAACGGACAACGGAACGGCTCAGGCGCCGAAATAACGACAAATAGCGGGTAGTTTTAGATAAAATTATACGATCGAATACTTCGATAATTTGACTCGTACAGTAAGATAATAAATTAGCGGTGCGGTTTAGATAGATGTGCAAGTATGAAGCGTGCGATAGCGGTATGCGAATATAATAAATAGCGGATACAATTAAGCAAATTATAATTATGTGACTGCGATACGTATATTTTAAGAATGAGATTTCTCTTGGCGGTAGTGAATTGAATTTAAATAGACGGAAAAAACCGGAAAGATCCGGCTCGAAGGAACTTATGGTGGGAAATTCTATGAAATGGTTCTACTTTCCTTTCTTCACCACAGAGGGTGTAAAACTAAGTTTACGGGGGGGTTTCACAACGGTAGCAAAACAGGGTTAATATTAAGTGGACTGTATGGTGCGAATTAGAAGTCTGTACTAATGCCTAGACAGTAGATATTCCTACACAAAATCTAATAGCACTTGTAACGATCTTCTAATGATAAGGAGATCAGACTGCTGCCAGAGGATAAAACACAGGAGTACAATACAGCAGTTCTAAGGAATGGAAGCATGCACGTACCTGATGAATCCTGAGTCAGCTGTCCTTGAGACTCCTTGTCTCCGTGCCTAGGTCTTAACGAAGAGACCTAGCACCTCGTGGCGAGTAGACGCTCACACACGAAACGTCTGACGTATTTTCACAGCAAATCACAATAATTAAAGTTCACATCGTTCACAGATAGCGGTAAGTATTAGAAATTGGCAATAGTTCACCAAACTAACATTATTCAGATCGCACGCGCACGTCGTAGCTCACAGCGGGAGTTCTCCATTTTTATTACTGATTTGGCGGGTGGAGCCGAGCGCACTTCGTAGTAGCTCGGCGATACTCGGCCGTCAGAGTAGGACGGCAGTATGCGCGCGTGCATGCGGAAAGGAGTAGGGGAAAGGAAATAAACCGTTACAAGTGCATTTCTAATAAATCAAAGCATAACGACTGGATGAATATCCACCACCAACTAAGTACGTACTTACTTACTTATTATTATTTACGTATTTATACCCTTTTATCTAGGAATCTCGAATTGTACCACAAAATAAATGGGTAAGTAGGTACCTACATCATAACATAATCGTACCTACAAAAAGAAACAGGTAGGTAATTTATTGTAGGCTGCATTCGTAAGGTACCTACTTACGTAAATAGCTACCTATTAATATTAGTTGCAATTTTCTAATCTAAGTAAAAAAGAAAGTCGTCATAATTATAATTAGGCGCATTTCTATTTACGATAATGACGATCATCTGTCGCGGCTCGGCTCTCACGATCCATCAACATTAATTCTAATAGAACGAGTAACATCCCTGTTTCCTATTTTTTTCTGTGTGGAGTCGTATACGTCAGCCGAAACACGTCTACTGCTGAACATAGGCCACGCCACTTTGGACGCTTATCATAGGAGCGGATTTATCATAGTCACCACGCTCGGCAGGCGGCTTGGTGATCGCACAAAATTTTAATGAACCTAGGAAAATGCTGCTGCCCATTTTCTAGATATTCCTTTTGCCGGCTCTTACGGCACCCACGGGAAGAGATGGGTTGGTCCTATTCGCAAATCGGGACCACACGGCCAAATCTACGTGCCATAGTTTAATTGGAGGAAAATAATGTTCGATAGCAATTTCTAACTTTGCTGAGTTAGTTTGGTAAATAAATGGTCTACCACGTATTTTGTTCAATTTTGTTACATCGTATTCTTGACTATTTGACTTCGTCTACGATCATTGTGCTCGAAGGAGTTGAAGGTGTAATAAAGTAAATGTAGAGCTAGGTAATACAAGAATACCTATAGCTGTAAAATAGCATATAGGTATGTACCTATAAGTAGTGGAGTACCTGAATGTCAAACGAAACTTTTCCGCTTTAAAGTTGGCATGGGTGGGTACGCAGTAGCATTTCTTTCATCATCTTTATGAGAGTATACAATGCGCAAGCGCAGGCCTTACTCATAACGGCATTGGTATCATACTAGAACTTGGTAAATTAATAATTAGGAAAGAAACGCTGACATCATCAATATCAATGTAGCTTAGTCAAGTAGGTAAAGTGTCGACCCGTTTCTAGACTCTAATGCCTAACCCCCCTTACCTAAACATTGTATAGCGCATGGATAGTTAATAAGTGTATTTTTCTCTCTATCAAGTTTGAAATAGGCAAAGATAAAACACTTGAGTAGCTATTGCCACTGTTATTCAGTGTTTATTAGTAAGGGGGATAGAGTCCAGAAACGGGTCGACGGGTCTATTGTTTTTTCTCTAATCTGTGAGTCGACCTTTCCTCTACAGACCGTTCACTGTAAGATGTCCCCTGATATATACTTATATTATAATTATATTATGACGACCAGCTCGTCACGTATTCAATCGCATAAAAAAAAATTACAAGTAAATCATATTAATCTGTGGTGGGTTCATACAAGTTTAGATAATGCTTACAAATTACTTTACACTTACGATAATACTTGCATGTTTTTAAATAATATAAATACATCAGGGGACATGTTACGGTGAACGGTCTGTACTATATTTCATAGAGTGTATGAAATACAGGTCGCGTAAGCGGTTACTTTCTCTGTGTACAGTTAGTAGCCATAGAAATATACCTAACGTTGTCGTACGTATGAATCTAGGAAACCTAAGGATGTTTCTTAAATTTATGGTTGTTTATTTTGGCAATAGGCGCCCACGGCCCAGACTGCATTATTTATTGATCCAGAAGGATATATATTTGGAAGCAGAGAGCTGCTATGCAGGAAAACGTAAGATTTTCTACTTTGCCATCGCAAAAAAGCTTAAGAGTAAATAGCTTCACAAGCACCGCGACGCTTCACAACTAGCTAAAGTAAGTTTGTCTTCCCGCCCTCTAGTAAACACTGGCTATTTTAGAAACACGGTTTCACTACAAAATTAGTTTAAAGAGCAACAGTAATGTCCTTCCTCGAAACAATGTTACCCCTTTGGTCGTTTCCGGCGCAGGCGCTGACTTCCGGTCGTAGAATAGACAATGTCAAGTTCGCATGCGCCATGTGCGCGACGTAAACGCTGCGTACAGCGCAATGACTAACGGAAGTGCACTGAGCAGGGGAAGCATGCAGTTGGGAATAAAGGTGCCGCTTTCAATGTTTTCAAATAAATTTTGTTTAAATAGTTTACTGAAATCCCTAACGAGCAATTAGCAATCCATTAATTTAATAATCTGCAAGAAAAAATCAGGCGCTCATATTTTATACTCTTACATAGGTACTTAGGTAAATAGTTTTGGTTCCTGTTTGTTGTATACCTGCTCGTACTTATGTAAATAATTTACCTAAGTACGGGTAGGTATATACCAGATTATAGGGTACCTACCTACCTACATTGCTTATAATTTTGATAAATAATTATGTAGGTAGTTACAAAGCTTCTAGTGTCAGTTGTTCGGTTGTTAGTGCGGTTGACCGAACTAGTGAAACGTTTTAGTGGCAATAGTCCGGTCAAAGCAGTTTAAACAAAATATTAAGATGATAAGATGGTAAAATTGACAATATTTTGCTCTGTTATTGGACAGCGTCATACTCTTTGTTATTGTATAGCTAACAGTGAGTGGATAATTGGTAGAGTTTTGGAAATACCCGATCTAACTGTAACTGTTATAGGCGGCCGTGTCGATTAACATCAGGTGAACGACTAGCTCGTAACGTCATAAAAAAATTAAGAGCACCGATGAAAAGAGTAACAAGCAGCATCTAAACATAGGTAGGTGCGGTCTACATCTAAACAGTTTATGTTGTTGTTATCCTGTTCTTAGATGTTAATTTTCTTAGCTTTTCTTTGCATTAAGTATTGTAGCAAACTTTCGCACTTCACCTAATACTCGTAAGTACTAAGTAATTTAATTATTGCTATCTATTAATAGTTATATCTCTTTTAAAGGGACGTTCAACAAAATGCTCCATGTTGCCGGATTTGTAGAGATGCTCGTAAACTGTGACAGTAAAGTTAACGGCTCGTAGAGCTGGTTAACTAGGGTGGTCTCTATTTTTGAGCATACATCTTCGGTTTGTCAAAGGATTTGAGGATATGTCACATTAATTAGGAGATGGAAGAGAAGCTGCACGCTTTATGCCCATAGATGTCTAATATACATAAACCTAATAAATACACGTAGGTACATACTGCAAAAAAAAAAACCAGAAAGTATTTAATTCCCTCCCCCAACTATGACAAGCGAAGGTCCCCCCTTGCCCGCGATGTCTGCGGTAGTACCCACACGCTCGCTTGCATTGGGAGAACAAGTTGCAAATTGATAAAATTCAATGTTTACTAAGAAAGCCTCTTACCTGCCTACAATTTATTTATTCAAGAAAATGTATATGTAGTCATAGGCGTACGGGGGGGGGGGGGGGGGGGGGGGGCCGCGGCCTGCCCCTGGATTCCGAATGCCAAGTCAGCAGTGTTGCCTCTACGGGTAATATTTTTTATGGGTAACGAAAACTGCCAGGTTTCTACCTGGTTGTGTAAAAGTTGCGCTTGTTTCGCTTGTGCCCAGATACTTTTGATGATGAGAGTAGGATTAGGACCTGCCATTGCAATTTTAGACGTCAAAATTACTAAAAAACAATTTGAATTAATTTAAGCAAATAAAATGAATAGGTCTTTCTGTTTTATTTGATTGATAGGTTATAAAATTGCTGAATTGTATTTAACTTTAGCACGTCGTTCGTGCTTTACTGGTATTTGATTTATGATAGTTAGACAAGGTCGAGTTAAAGTATTGGCTACATTACAGCTTTCGCTTCGCTCGCGCTATTAATATTTACGCTTTTTTAATACATGACCAGCACGCTTGAACGTACGTTGCACGTATTTTCTGCAATATAAAATGTGGCTAATTCACAAAATTCGTCGCGCTCGCTTCACTCGCGCTTTTCATGTTTATGGAAGATCTTTATTTATAAACAGCACGCTTGTACTGAAATAATAAGAGACAAAATCTACTCCAGCATCACGTTTCCAAGATAATATGCTTTCAAATTTACATTGGTGGCGCAGGGGGTTGATTTGAAGTTATGACTTAGGTCTCTTCAGAGGTATTAAAAAAATCGTGGGAACACGGTATAAGAAATTTCGGGTTTGCCCCCCCCTTGGACTAAAAGCTGGGTACGCCCATGTATGTAGTTATGTACCAATTTTATAAATGAATCTATAAATTAAGAATTCTTTTTCTATTATACGTTTATTGAATGTACTAAGTGTATAGAAGAAGAATTCTTCGACCTATCTTTTCGTCCAAAATACGGAAGAGGTATATATAACGAAGGTTTTCAATCAGTGTGTGTTGCCAGTATATATAATGACTTATGTAACTGAGACGTGGTCTCTTACTATTAGCCTCATTAGTACCTTTAGCTCGATGTCGCGCAGCGAGATATGGAGAGAGCTGTGCTCGGTGTTTCCCTGCGAAGTAAGATCTGTAAGGAGGAGGAGAACCAAAGTGACCGATATAGCTTTGAGAATTAGCAAGTTGAAATGGCAATAGGCAAGCCACATCGCTCGTAGAATCTGCACTTAGGTACTCGTGGTCTCACTCCCACTAACTTTGCGGCCCTTCATTAATCATCTAAATTGCACCATGTTTTTCTTCATTCTGCCACAGATAATATTAGGGTACTTAGGTAGATAGATAAAGTCTTTATTGAAACACCACATCACACAAACATCACAAATAATTAAAAGTAGTGTAGTAGCAGTAGAAGTAGTAAAAGGTACAAGTAGGTACATCCACCGGCGGTAGCTCAAGTAGCTACCTAGTATATACATATACTACCTATCTATAATTTTCACATCACATGACCACTGAGTCTGCTTTGCTGCGCTATAGCATTATAAATTCAAAAATCTTAGTAGGTTAGGTATAGGTAGCGGCAGGTAAGTTTAGGGCTGAGCGAAATGTGGAGGGGATAGCTGCGCACGGGTACAGTCGCGAACATAATACAATTATAACTTTAATTAATATAACCAAAATAAGTTTTAAGAACATATTGAAATAAATAGTAAGTCTATCACTGAGCGAAATGTGGAGGATATTAGGTACTGTCGCGCGCGCAAACATTAGTAAATAGTTAATGTTAAAGTTTTGCATAGCTTGTAACAGGATGTTTTACTATTCAAGATTAACCTCTTTTTTAATTTAAATTAGTAAATGAAAAAAAACGAGTTCCATACAAAGTTGATCATGTGACAGAGTGATTAAATTTATAGGGGGTAGAAAAAAGTATAATCGAATTTGACAATTTTTAATTTAAATTACACTAATAGAAAAACCAACAATAACAAACGAACTCAAACTTAACAAAAAACAATAACAATGAACGACAATAACAATATACTTTAGAGCGCGACTGTATAGACAAAAGTCCGCGGGCGTCGTATCGGGGCGGGGGACGGAATACGACTGGCTGGCCAACCGGCGCTACGCACGCGCACCCTTCGTCCCTCTAGCCCCCCTGTGATACCTAATTTTTGACTTCTGCGCAATAACGGTCAGCGCTAGAGTTTGATGCCGGTATTTATACCTTATTTTCTTTGTATTTGACTTAAACAGAGAATAATGTGGGTGTATGATTATGATTAGAGCATTAAGTACCTACCTATCACTTATCTATCTTACAAAACAGTAAAAAATCTAATTAATTTAAATTATCACCTAAACCTTCCCGCCCACTGTTGTTATCAGTACGGTGGGCGGGCGGCTTTCGTAAGGCCATAAGTGGCCATGTGTTGGAAGGGCCTTTCAAGGCGCCGCCCACGGAACCCTACGGCCTACGTCGGAGGCCGGATATGGAAGAATTGCCAAATAAAGCTTCATTGATTGTTACGGAAGCTTTGATTAACTCTACTGTGGATGAGTTAATGATAATAAAATAATGACTGTTGTTTTGGTCAACAAGTGAGTTCGCCATCAATTTGCCCAATTATAATTATGAAGGTACCTCTACCTGCATTCGTAATTATAATACTAGGTAACACATAATTTCTACCGCTTTTCCGAAGGATATTTTTATATTTTCCGGGATGGTAAGTTGTCTAATATTGGCTGCGGTTGTATATAAGAAATCTGTGTGTACATTTCATCTAAATAGTTTTAATATTATTATCTGTACATAGGTATAGGTGAGTACTAAGGTTTGACTTGGATGGATAGTCAAAGTTACTAAGACTACGTTTTTCGCATCTTTCATATAATTGGACGCCTGTGTGTTTAATGTTGCTGAAATAAAATGAAACTGCTTAGCTCTGCAGGCAGGTTTAGTTTCTTTGAGATGAGCTACAAAATCTACGATTTTCGTATCTTATTGACATTTAATAAAATTATAGTAGGTAGAGGTGAATTCTTGATTTGTAATTCTATACTACAGGATAGGTACCTATTACGCAAGTGTTGATTCGGTATTCACCTTTCGCTCTCTGTCGAACTGTGGGCGAGTCGCCTACGATGCCACACCGATATGGAAAAATAGACAAATTCATTTGTCCTATTTAAGACAGATGGTCAGATAAATTTCCTGCCTTGTTAGTGTCTTGTTATTGAATTTTAAATAGCTCTTTTGTTAATAATTTGAGTTATCTACATTTTTTCATGTGTGGGTAGCGTCGGCGTCGTCACGTGTGTGTCAGCGAGTCGCAGACAATTTAACATCACTCGCCGATTCGCGGGATAATCCGAATATCAAGTTATGGCGCCAGCACCTGTCTTCATTTTTTTTATTGTTTAAGTATAGGCCACAAGCGTTTAACCACTGTCTCACCAGATGGAAAGTGATGACGCAGTCTACGATGGTGCATGCTTACCTAGAAGATACCTGTTCACTCTTGAATTGAAGACTCCCAGAAACATAGTTAGCTGGAAACTAGGACGCCGGCAAGGTGTACCACTCATTGGCTGTTCGCATTATAAAGTGCATGGGTAAACGCTTCGTGCGGGTTGATAGAATTTCAACCATACCTATATGGGTGCCGTGTTTTTGTGCGCCTTGATGTCCGGTGAAAGAAGGGAGATGGAAGAATAACTTATTCCTCCATCTCGAAGACACACTCTCCAAAATGCAGTCTATTTATAAAAACGATAAACTGGCAACTTTACGTCGTTGCTCTAAACTGTGGAGCTTAGCTTCCACCAATGCATCATTTCCGAATGGAGTCCAAGAATTCGAGCTAGTGAGTCATTCGCCGTTTCATCCATTCATCCTTTTCCCCTTTTCCTTCTCTCTTCTTTTAAACTGAGATAAGGCGTAAAACTAATAAACCCGTGCGAAGCCGGGGCGGGTCATATAATAATATGTATACAATATAATAAATGGTCTCATTTATGTAATATTCTAAACCAAGGTGCTTATAGGCGACAGTAACGGCTTATTATCAGGCGGGCCGGCAGCTTGTTTGTCTGTCAGCGTTACAAAAAAAAGGTCCGAGATAGCGTTGATTACTTAGTTTACTGCATTGCTGAAAATAATGCCCGGAATGCCCTCACTCAATTTTTAATATAAATTAAAATACAGAAGTAGCGACTGTTCTGTATTATTACCTACTTACTTATTTTGTGCTATTACAGTAAATAAATCTCCGTCCTTTCATATTTTAAGCTTTAATTATAAGACTTTCTATATTTATTTCGCCACGAGGTTATTAAAAGTGCCCTTTACCTGCCACAACCAAAGGCCGTCAGTAATGACCACGGAGGCGTTATGTCCAACTTATTACCACCAGGTGGTCAGTTATCAGTAGTGTACCTACGTCTCTTCTTGATTGGTAAAATAACCTTTATTGCGGTGTCTGTAAAGCCTTTTTTGCATCCAAGTGGGGAATGATTTAAAAGGAGTTGTTTACCAACAAAATTCGTATAAAATTAATTAACTGACTGTTTTTTATTATAACTTTTACGAGAGTGTATTGGGTAGGTGGGCCTTTTTGAAGACGACTGATTGCATCTTTTCGGCATAATAATTGGTGCTTGTACTTATGTGATAACTTGTAGGGCTTTCTCAACCCAATATTATTTACGTAGTAACATATTTAGTAATCTGTGGTACCTAAGTATTATGTAGACGTATGTTAAACTACATCAGAATTATGTACTAAACTGCATTTATCGTATAATTTATGTACCAATTGTCTCCATTACGTCCATCAGCCTAATAATTATCTCATAAGCCATAGTTAATGATTACTTAAATACTTATAATACCTACTATCGTAAGTGTCATCTCACTCAGCAATAACGGGGCTGCTGTGCTGCGCCGGGAGTCGAACCCGACACCTTTGTCACCCACTTCCAGATAAAGTAACCAGAAGCGTTGGAGTTGTTTATGTTGAGATCATGCGAGATTAGCTCTACGTTGAGATTTTAGCTAAATGATCAATTAGAATATGATCTAGAGTGATTAGGTTAGGAAGTGTCATAGGAGGTATAAGTATCAAAGCTTATTACTACAGTATGTACCTACCTACTGTAACCGTAAATGTGGTGAGCACTCTAAGCGATTATAGAGCGACAAAATAAAAGTTAGTGTCCACAAGAAACAAATAAAAGGATGATGGAATGGATTATTTCCGTAGGGCTCCATGTCTGCGTCCCTATGCGGTCTAGAATCACAAAATTCGTCCTAACCTATAAACTAATTAAGTACCTATCCATTAGGTCTAGAATACATTTTTATAAATGGGTGACCCAATTCAAGAAATCACTTCGCCACATTTTACAGTTTTGAGTTAGCAATACTGGCTATAGTTTACTACTTCATTCCCTTTCGAATGGTATACTTGAGGTTCTCCGCAGGAATCTCTATATAAGTCACGTTTTAGGATTGTAAAAAAAAGTAAAAAAGCTATTTCCAGTTCATAAAATCCTTATGTCCATAAAATAATTTAAGTAAATCTACATTTAATATAGATTTACTTAAGTTTTATTTATAAACAGCTATGTAAACGTTTTGGTCGAGATTGAGAGGGGGTGATCACCATCATCATAACAAAGCGTGTAATGACGGACACAGTGATTGCAGATTTTGAGGTTTTCGTATTGTTTTTGTGACACCGAAACAACTCAATTTGCGCCCAATTCTCATTACTGTTGCACATTACCCCACTTGCTATAATACTGGTAGTTATTATACCGCCACATTGTCAGCGGACTTACTTCAAACATCTGCAGATATCATAATTTGGAAAAGTACTTAGTTGCGTTGAGCAAAATCAGAATATAGAATAAGTATATACCTATATGACGCCACACGGGGCTTGCAAAAGTTTACAAAGTTTACTGTTTACTAGTTGACCCGCCCCCGGCTTTAGTTTTTGGGTAAGAGGGACTGTTGGGAAGCTACACTATCCCTGGGTGTCATAGAATATATTATATTTAAAAAAAAATAGGGATCCTTCCTAAAATTCCAATAATGTAACCCAAGGTGTAAAAATATTACCTAAAAAATATTCTTTACATCGCGTGCGCTGCGAAAACTATTATATCCGTGCAAAGCCGGGGCGATCCACTAGTATTTTTATATATATATATACTTACTTAGAACCATAGAACTCTCCAATGAACTCAATTCACTTTGGAAAATTAATTCCGGGACAACCCGCTTTCCGCTTCTACTCCGCCCTATCCACCCATCCTCAATAGGTGCTGTACCAAATGGCGGAAGCGAGGGTTCCCACGCAGCAGCTCGACCTTCCGGAGACAATGCTATCAGCTTCATCTAACGGTGGACCGATATTTTTATGGGAGTCAAGAGGTCACACCTCAATAATTATTTTATTTTTGTTTAGCATCTTCCAAACGCTAAATTACTGTTAGGTACCTACCCTACCAGTGCTGAACATAGGCCTCCCCCAGAGCACGCCACCTTGATGATGATGACCTACCCTACACATAATAACTAGGGATCTATACTAAGGGTGGGATTTTTGATCAGTAGTTAAGGTACCAATGGTTAAAATCTCTGACAAATTCTAACCAATGGTCTTAAATGGTTTTTAACCATTGGTTACCTTAACTATGGATCAAAAACCCAGCCATACACATCAACAGCCAGAGCTGGTGAAATTGTTTGATACTTATAACAATTTATTTGTTAAAATCTCTAAAGGAAATTAAACTGACTTGCTTATCACAAGAAACATGCGTCTTTGTAACAGACTATTATATCACTGATAGGAACTTACTAAACTGGAGCGGATGTTGCACATTTCACACCATTTCTTCTCTCCATTGTAACACATAAATCCATGTGGTTAAAGTTCAAATTTGCTGTGTAATGATAGTCTAAGAGTCTAGAAAGGAACAATGTTGCTTTGCTATGGTCGATCTAATTGAGAAATGTCGGCCGCTAGCTCAATTTCGTTGGACAGGTGTCTATTACCCATTATTTAATCAATGCAACAAATTGCTGATGTCTGATATCAATTTCAAATGTTTGTTTTAAGATTAGATATCTTGTTAGTGTTGTTGCAATTGGAAAAAAAACTCGTGATATCTTTGTACATACATACATACTTACTACTATTTGTGATGCAAAGGTATCTCTTCATCTGGCTACACTAGTCCACAGCAGGACAAAGGCCTGTTCTCTGGGCAAGTTCTTACTTCTTAAGTCTCTGAGCATGAGCCTGGTCTTCGGCTTTTCTCATTCAACTACCGCCGGTCATTCAGCAAGTCGCCAAAGTCGAAGGGCACTACATTTGCCAAGCCAGGTCGTGGGGTAATATCCACTCAAGTAATCTACCCCCTATGAGCAGCTGACTACCACTTCAATATGGACTTTTCTGCAAAGTTCGTCTAGGTAGGTACCACGCCGCATTACCAGTTATTCTGCCGCCAAGCATTAGTGTGTAAGCACTACTGTGTTCCGGTTTGAACTGCACTACTGTGTTCCTTGTGAAATTACTGGGCAAATGAGACCCTTTTTAGACTGTGTGATGTCTCAGGATGTCGTGCGCAGTGCACAGTGTCACGCGAAACTTTAATTTAGATTTCCGAGTGACACTGCAATTTGTAGTGCGCGGCCGTGACGCTTAACACCAGGCGAACGACTAGCTCGTCACGTCATTCGTTTACATAAAAAAAAATGCTAATTCTGGAAGCTGTTGACCAGTACTGGCTAAAAAGAAGCTCTCAACCAAGAATCTTGCATTTCACATTATCTACGTTTTGGACAGTTTAATAGAAAGAAAGACCTTGGTCATAATAAGAAGGTACTTTGACCTACCTAACTTCAATATTATAACAAATGCTATAGGTACTAATATAAACTGATGACAAGCTTCTATTAAAAATTTGATAATTAATAGTTTGGCCTCCTTTAATATGACTTTATCTTCTCTACCCGGCGCGGAGTTCAACATTCTTCAGAACATGCCTCCAGACGATCTGATGAAACTGTATCATTAAACTTCATTTCACTTAAAGGTTAGTGTTTAACTCTCAATTACATTATAATAATGTAATCTAACGGCAAATGCCATTAACATGATCATGGTGTTACGTAAGGGAAGCAGGCAGACAGCTATAACACAGTTATATAGGCAACCGGTTCTTGGGTACATGGGGTCTGCCAACTCGCATGATGATGTTTACATTTCAACCGTAGTGAATCACGAACAAGTTTAGGTGATGCCCGAACTGAACGAGAAACTTAATGTGATCTCAAGGTAGGTAACTAGATAGGTAATTTCTAATTAGGTACCTACCAAAACATTCTCAAAAGATTGATACATCATTGCTTAGTTCTAGTGCAGATTGAGGATACATAAATTGTTGAGGGTCAGGCCCCCCTCCATTTCTTAGTGATTCCTTTTGAAAACCCTATAATTCCTACAGAGGCAATAGTATAGGTACCAGTACCACCTACTCGTAAATAAAACAAACAGGTAGGGCAGGGCATAGATGATAGAGAAGCGAAGCGAACACACACACCTACAGCGAAGTTAGGGAATGGAAGATGTAAATTGATTAACGTATAGGTACATAAATAAGTGTTTTGGATGTTTATTATTATAACCAATCATTTATCTAAACGATAAATGTTTCCCATTTCAAAAAAACATTTGTAAATTCATCGCTGCCCGGGCGGCGAAGAAAACTATACTTATTTCGTTTGCCCGCTCGCTTCGGTGTGAGCAGATTTCTGAGCTTCTGAGCATTTGTCTCCGATGACCTCACAAGGCCGTGCATCCGTCGAAGGCGCGCTATTCATACAGTTTTTGTGTCTTTTTTCGTACATTCTGAGCCTTTAGCGGTATCTAACTTTTTGTAACCCTCATTTACGGGGCTGGACAATTTATTATGGAGAGACTTGATTCCAATCAATGTGATTTAGTTGCTAGAGATGGTGATTTGTTTAGTAGAAAATTTGCGCAACGATTGAGATGTTAATAGTGGAGTCAATAAGTGTCACCCACTTATTAGAGAAAAAACAACCGGTGGTGTCACCACACTTCGGGTCAGATTTATGAATTATTCCAATCCAGTAATTGCTCCAGTAATTATTTTAGGATTTTCAGACAATTTACGAATTTGCGGAAATAGAAATATTAAAAAAATGTTTGTCTACAATCTGACTTTTTCAAATCATAGCTAATGTCGAGCAATTTCTTCAGTCTTCATATTGGTCTGTTCTCATGCCATTTGAGTCATCCCACATCTCGGAATGGAAGTTGGCCAATTCGTAGCAGCCAACAGATCGTTAGGTACGTTCACGGAATGGGCTCGCGTCGTGTTTCAGCTACAGCCGGAAGCCGCAATTGTTGGCGAACCGTTGTTTTTTAATGTAGGTGTTAGAAATGATAGTGAGGGTTTAGGAGCTTTGCGCTTTTCAGTAAAACTAAATAGCTATATAATCTGTCTACTGTGTGTGTAATCTGTGTCTGCGTATGTCACTAGGTGGACCAACGGTCTGGTGAAAGCCGCGGGGAGCCGATGGATGCAGGAGGCGAGTCTCTGGGGGAGGCCTATGTTCAGCAGTGGACGTCTTGTGGCTGTTGATGATAATGACGATGATGATACAATCTGTCTGACCCGTTTATCTTGACGTTAATTTATTTGTGGCCTAGAACAGAATAGATTAGAATTATAACTTTTAATTCCGTAATATACGAACATAAAATAAAATTAAACATTAGATACAAGTAGATAGTATTTGTATGGTAAAACCCGCTTAAACAACCGACATTAATGGCATTGTGGGTTAGGGCTAAAATCGGACGTTATAGTGTTGTCTGCCCTTAAATAAAACAAGGTAACGATGTAAGTAAATAAAATCCACAGTCTATATTCCACACGTTTTAAATATAAATAAGACACTGCTGCTGTACAAACTATACTACACGCTATAAACTTGTGCGGTAAAATATCCTAACAACACTAAGCGATGTTGCACGAATGCCGAATCAAACTCAACCACAGATATCTACTATACTAGTCAAAGAAACTCAACTGCCGAACCGAAATAAAATGAAAACCAGCAAAAGTCTTCCTGAGCCGCCATTTTTTTACCGGACATCGATTTTGTCACCAATGGCAGCTCAGCAGGCCTCTCATTGGTTGAATTAATTCGTTCAGAAACCAATACTTCAAAAGTACGTTCAAAAACACGAATCAACAAAACAACTTAACGTATACTTAAAACTCGCGTCTGTATTGAGGAGGCGCTAACGTCGCCTGCAGTTTTCTACATCAAAAAATGAAGCTGGAGTTGCCAGGCGACAACAATAGGTACAAAAAAAACAAATCAAGAATTAGGTTATAAAATGTTTTGATGCTGATGACATCTCCCAAACATCGACCGTAATAACAGCAGTCTTTAATAACGCACAATGCTTTATCACTGTCTATTTACCCCATTCACAAATAACAGGTTGTCACCACCGTAACGAGATCATTGTGGATTACCATTCGTTTTGTTTTAGACCTTGGGTAACACTGCACCATGTCCAATCGTCTATTGTCTATCCGTTTGTTTGCCTGTCTGCACGTGGGAAGAATCATTGAAACAGAATGTGAATAGATTAGTTAGATATGTTTTGGTACGATTTTACGGTCTGGCAGCTCACTGTAGGTACGTCGTTAAAAGTAGAACTTGGGAGCTATAAAGGAACAATATGAAGTTTTAATGGAGTTATAGGTCAATTGAAAAGAACTGCACATTTATAAATTGTGCTCTTTTTACGTCTACTACTTTAATACCAAGAAACTTAAATACCTACTATACGTATCTTAGAATAATATAGAAGTTTCTTGATTACTACATCATATAAACGTGGTATAGGCAGAAGAGCTATTCCAAAAAAGCATCGATTTTTAAAGTACAGATTGTAAACTTAAAATTATAGAACTATAGTTAATTAAATTTAATTATAGAACTATAGTTTTACTTAATTTACCCTTGGGTTTTAGGCTTACTTACTATGACAGTAAGCAATTGAGGATTTAACATTTAAGTATTATGGAAGCATAAAAGAAAAGTGCCGATATAGCTCTTAGAATTAGCAAGTTGAAATGGCAATGGGCAGGCCACATCGCTCATAGAACTGACAACTGATGGGGAAGAAAGGTTCTCGAGTGGCGACCACGAACCGGAAGACGCAGCGTAGGGCCCCCCCCCCACTAGGTCGACTGACGTTCTGGTAAAAATCGTGGGGAGCCAATGCTCCCCCGCGGATGCACGTCTTCAGGCTGTTGATAATGATTTTTTAATGCTATAATGGGCATACGTTTGACAACAACTTACCTAATGGTAAGTGACGAATCATTTAGAAAACACTTAAGGTCACTACTGCCATGGCCCGTTTGTTATGTGTAACGAAATCAACGGGTGTTCAACTGTTCATCCAACACGCAGAGCTGAAGTGGTTCACATCGTCATTCCGGTAGCAGTTCTGTGAAAGCTCAGGTATCCGACACCCATGAGATGGAAGTCAAGTGTCCGATGTCACATTGCTGCTCGCACACCATGACCATTGACCATCTAAGGTCATTGATATGGTGTGAGGACTCCCACAGGTGTCAGATGGTTGGGATCTGTAGATCATTCAGAGTGCTTGTTTATCAAAAAAATAAAATCTGTCTTGCTTAAAATGTAAGACATGAAGGAATCGGAAATAGATAGCATTATTTTGGACATTATTGCGTACTAGGAATAATCAGCGGTTTCCCGCAATTTACCAGGTATCTTGTGAAACTGCATCGTTTTACGGAATCAAAGGAAAAAGTAGTCGATAGTGTAAGAAGCAATTAGTGTGGCTGTTGCAGCATGAACACTAAACAACCAAACTTACAATAAGGCAACGTTTCAATATAAATATATGAGGATATCACTAGTATATGGAGGATGTTTCACTCTTCTTTTGTTTTTTCTCTACGTTTCACTCCAAAAAAGTGACAAAACAAAAGCAATGCAGAATCTCGATCGTTACAATAGAAATACAATAACACCTGTGGGACAACCTGTCGATGAGACGATCATGGACCCTATGGGGCTGCGGGCGTAGGGCGTAGGTACTACCCCTGGGAACAGGTTGCGTGACCACTTTGCGGTTTCCAGTCCTACAAAGCTCCCACGGACTGGCACGCTAACCCTTGCGACGTTCTTGTTGCATTCTTTAATGTTTAATTGGATCTTTAAAAACCCGTTCAATGATTCAATTGATTACTTATGCTAACTCATGGCCGTTTTCTCAGGTTTGGAGATGTTTTCGGCTATGGTAGGTTTTATTCTTAGAAAATAGTTTATTCTACTTAAGTATAGCTTTTAGGGTATTAGGTACTAGGTGACATATAGTTGTAGGTAGTTACGTGAAAATGGATGGTATATCCATAGATGTATTTGAAATCTATTTTGTCATGCACGTTTTCCAAAAATTGAAAAAGTATAACAAATGGTGTGTCTAATTTTTTTATCTTAAATGTTTTGTTGATACAGGCAGCTGTGAGAAAGCCATGTAAAGTTACAAACAAATTGAGCAAATCCTTCCAAATTACCCGATCAAATATCAACCGCAGGCTCGCTGTTCCCGTACTTTCGTTTTATTTGGTGCATGCTCAAGTGCCTGGAAGCCATACCCTCGGTTCCCACCTCGCGTTACAGACTTGATGGTGATACCCAATGGATATTGTGGTTCCCACACTTGCGTGTCGGTTTATTGGCCTATTGTGCAGGTGAGGGGAATCAATTTTACACTTCCACTAATCGAGGTTTTGAGAACGTGCTAAAGGGCTTGGTTTAAAGCGAAATATGCTATAGCTTTTTTGTATAGTAGTAGGTAAGTTTTGTAAAGATTGATTGGGGGTGAAATTAAATAAACAATTATTATGTTGCTTCCTTACAAATCACCGTTCCTTACGTCTCTGGTTTATTCCCATGGACTATTGGGAGGTGGTTTGATTCGGCGTCGAAGCCTTTTTACCCTTTCCGTGGTAGGTCTGCGCCCGGGGAATATTAGACGGCAGGTAGCTGCTCACGTGGACACCTTCCAGTGCTCTGAGGGGGTAGTAAGGCCGATGACCTTCTTTAAAATAACAATTACATCATTTGATAGAACGTTTGTGGAACTAAGGAACTTTCAACAATCCTTTGCACTGGTGTGCCGTGTGTCCAACCAAACTTGGACGCGAAGCGACTAAATCATTAAAACTATATAAACATACCTACTATTAATTAAAGTAACCAATGGTTAAAATCTATGACAAATTTTGACCATTGGTTAGAGTTTGTTAGAGCTTTTAACCATTGGTTACCTTAACTACGAGATAAAAAACCCACCTTAAGTATACTTATACAATACACATTGTCGGTACATAGCACAGAGATTGACAACAGGCAGGTACTTCCGCGTACCTACATAAGTAGCTGTACCTAGTGATAATATTATTTAGCTTCCTACGTGATATCCGGGATGGTTACCGTCACATACTCCAACCAAAGCTTATTTTCTGTCTTCGATTTTGCGTTAGATAGGATACAGGTAACGTATGTCCATAAGGAATCCTTAATTAACAAACAACCTCTAAAACCATGGCAGATAGTTACTAACTAGTAACTACCTATTTACGGTTAAATTCGACTTTTATTTTTGACTTATTTATAATCAAAATGCCAGCAGCGTTTTACGCGTCGATAAAACGGGCTATTTAGTTTTATGAGTTAGTTTACGAAGTCGTTTTCTTACGAGCTTACAGCAACTAAATGAATTAGTAATTTATACCAATACGACAAGTAATCTATTATAACTATTGCTATGTTATTAGCTATATAATGTATCTGAGGGTAGGTTTTTTTATCCGTAGTTAAGGTAACCAATGGATAAAAACTGTAACATAATAATGGTTAAAATATGTAAGTTTTTAACCATTGGTTACCTTAACTACGAATCAAAAAACCCACCCTAAGGGTGGTTGCGACGTAGGTAAGTGACGATTGTTACTTATTTTTACGTTTCCGTCCAGCAATGGGGACCTCGCTTTGGCTCCTGCTAGGGCGGGCCTCCTGTTAGCAGTAAACCATAAACTTGTCTCAGCCGTCAATTACACCGTGACCACGCGTAACAAGCCCCGAAATAACTTTGATCACTGGTAACAAGAGCGCTAAACGCGTAGTGTGGAGGCTTATGCTTTTATTTATCACTAACAGATTTTTATTAAGTTTTCTGATGGCTTGCTGAAAATAATATGAATCGAACCGTCTAAAACTTTCAATGTCAATTGGAGGCCTATTTGGCAGGTTAACTAAAAATATGTTTATGAAATAGGGTATAGCTAACTTATTAACTACGTCACCTTTTGACTCTTTGACACCGACTGTTAAGTGTTAATCCAAGATGAAAGGATGAACAGAGCCACCTTACAGATTTTTATTGCATAACATCAACATTTGACAGGATAAGATTGGTTAAAACAAACAGGGGGGTCTAGCAAAGATCCCTTTCCAGTAACGTTAACGGCAAACGATAACTCCAAAATGTATGGGAATGACATTACCTGTGGATATCGCTTTTCCATTCCCATCGGCGGCGGCAGCGGCGCGGCGCGGTATGTAAACCAGTTCGCCGCACGCAGCGATCGCGATGCAGCGGCCGAGATGCATTATTATTTTTATTATAGTAAGTACTCAAGTACCTACAATTAGTTCCATTATTAGTCTTCTAACTGATGCTTTCATTAGTCGATCGTCGTTGCAAGTTTATTAACAGTTATTAAAACGTATTTTCAACATATCATACACGCCATTGGCGTAAGGATTCTATGCCATTGGCTCCTACACTATATACCTTATAGTACATAAACTATGAATTGGAACTGGCGAAGCGCATAGCTCTAAAACGTGCCTGTAGCCATGCAGAGTTCCACATATGAAATACTGCCAGTTTATCGCTTCCGACACTTCCGGTAGGGTGACCAGCTCGTGTAAACATGGAAGAAGACATCGACAAGGGTTTGTTTTTAATTGATTGACTCAGGCGTGACTTCGCGGAAGTTCATCTTAAATACAAAATGAAAAAAGTAGTAGTGTAGTCTTACATGATATTTTTAGCGGAATTACACTAGATATACATTTTTCATTTTGTTTTTTTTGGGTTTGTTTTTAGTTTAAGATTGTTAGTTTTATTAGAATAAGCTTGGATTTTCACCTGGAAATTCATAACAATATCTAAAAAAAAGGATTACTTAAGGTATAACGATTGTTTGACTGGCATATATGTTAGCTCAGTTGGTAGTAGGCATGGAAATGATTGCTACTTTAAAATCATTGTCATTTCATCATATCATTTATTTTAGTCACTGTGATTTCGCCTGTGATTTTTCATATGCCTAATGAATTTATGATCAATGGCGATTGGCTGTGCTTTATGAAATGGAACAGAGATGTGATTTAGGAGCAACCTATTAAAGTTGCGACCTGCTACAAATGATTACAAGTAATCTAACGCTGCTCTCTAAGTTAAACAAGATCAAAGATCACCGCTATACCACAATTTTAATAAAATTACGCTCATCAGGTCTCAGCTTGTTTACTGAAGCATAAGTAAAATTATATGTTTTGATATTCACCGCTTATGCTACTCTCGTATTATGAAATCCGAAGCCACGATTCAATTAGGTATGTGATTATCACACTGTGATTTGTAGCAGTGTCTGACAAAAAGTAGCAGAGTGATTTATGAGAAATAAAATCATATGATTTTTTACATGCTCCTTGTGATTTGATCCATGCCTAGTTGGTAGTAGCCTTCTGAACTATAGGTTGTGGGTTCGATTCCCATCCAGGACATACATTTGTGTGATGAACATCAATGTTTTTTCTGTGTCTGGGTGTTATATTATATTCTACGTATGTATTTACAAACAAAAAGTATATGAGTATTATATCAGCTATCTGGTTCCCAATGTTCCCATAGTACAAGCTACGCTTAGGGCTAGATGGCGCTAATTTCATACCTACTGAAAATTAGTATTAATCGGATGACTTATTCCAGTTATATGATTTCATTTAAAACCCAAAGATCGAACCAACTTTGATGAACTTTCTATTAGACAAAGCAGAATATTCAAAATAGGTTTGTAAATGACGTAGTTCTGAGTTAACAAACATAGATAAATACACCCAAAATCAGAACCTCCCAGTTTTATGACGCTGTTGGAAAACCATCAAACATGCCGCATTTTCTACAAAATGACAACAGACAGTCTGTGAGATGGGCTCGCTCGATGGGATCATTAAGATAAAAACAAAGATAATAATTATATGTTATTCTAACCTATACTCCAATTATAACCCCAAAGCATTTTATGTTGCGATTTGCTGTAACGTGCAGTCACCCTATGCCCAGGTGGTATAGCAAGAGTTTGCGGCGCACGCGCAGCTCTATTTTCAGAGCAATTTAGGAAAGCGCGCGCGGAATCTACAAGCTCCGATTTCAAACGCATGCCGTATTTCAAATATCGAACTGCTTACTTCTGTTTCTGCTTGCATCTCGTGTTGTTCATCTTTTTTTTTGTGCCAGGCAGTTGTAGAAATACAATGGTGTTAATTATACAACATTTACAATACCTAGCCTTTTCTATTGTAATTATCGTTGATTAATGATTATATATGTTTAAAAAAATTGTATTATACTTGTAGGTAGAGATATAATTTACGTAATTATCGTTCCTTTTTTGTATTTTTTAAAATATTTTAATCCATTCCCACATTTTAAGTTCTAGAACCCATATAAAGTCTTAAAGTGTATTCAGATCGATCGACGTTGTTATGAAACTGTATACTTATCAGTTATGTTGAATGTTGATGTTGAGTTATGATGATGATGATGAGGTACGTGGGTATCGAGGAGAATGTTGGTGTTGGTTGGTTCTCTGGATGATCCCTTAGCCGGCTGTTACGGCACCCACGGGATGAGATGTGGTGGTCCTATTCTCACACCGCCAGGCACACGGGAGTGGTGGTTCGGTAGACAATAATTTCCAGGTCAGCCTAGGCCTGTCTATCTATCTAAACTGTGCCAGCATTATATTGTTACTTAATACTCCGATTTAACCGATACATAGGTAAGGTCCTCGAGTGGTGACCACAAACCGGAAGATGCAGCATAGGCCGCCCCCCCTGGCGCGACGATATGGTGAAAACCACGGGGAGCCGATGGATGCAGGAGGCGAGAAGCCGCTCAAGGGGGTGCTCTCTGGGGGAGGCCTATGTTCAGCAGTGGACGTCTTCAGGCTGTTGATGATGATGATGATGATGATGAATATTGTTGTCCTTGTTCATTTTGCTGCTGTACCAGAACACTACACAAAAATTAATAGACATTTGCTAGCTAGAGTATCAAGATAATTTAATGCTTAACATTAACATTTTCATAATTTTCAGAACAGTATGTCTCTATGTATTCTAGGTTTAATGTTCTATTAGGTAGGTATTATTTGACCAACAATGAAAAAAGGGTGTCTTACAGTTGTGCACCACAATGATTTTTCGAGTTATGTGCAGAATTTGGACTTTTGGACTCGCTCTTACGATTACAACGCTACAGGAAAACATCGTGAGGACACCAGCATGTTCAAGAATCACAAAAATTTAAGAGAGAAGGCGCGTGTTCCGTCTGTATCCAGCAGGAACATGCTGAGCTGAGGACGACGACTATGGTGAGAAGGACTGAAAAGAAAGAAAGAAAGAAAATACATTTATTCAAGACATCATACAACATTACATTTTTACAACAAGACAAATCACAACAAAAAGAAAGGCACTCAAAAAATGTAATGTTGCGTGACGTCATGATATAGGTCCCGACTCAGCTTGCAAAGGACTGGAAGGAGGAACTTTACTAAATGAGTAGTAACACTACCTATTGATGCTAAGGTGTTCACAAAATAGCACACAATTTCAATAACACCAATTTTTATTTGTGACTGCAATCAACTGCAATTCAACTGCATGTGTAAATGATGAATTTTACCCCGTTACGTAACTATCAGCTGCAGCACTTCATATTTAGTGAATGAAGCAACCGAAAGATAACATTATGGCCCTGTCTAATATCATAACAATATAAGTAAACCTTGACATGTGGGAGCGAATTCAAAGAAGCAGCCACATCTGTGTAATGTTTACCTTAATACACAATACAAATTATACTACTCGCCTACTGTGGTATATATTGGTAGGTACCTACCTACCTCTATTGTTGAAGATGGCTTAATTATACTAATATATTTTTTTATATTTAAAAATACTATACCTTCGCGTTTACGTTACAGTTACCTAATTCGCCCACTTTAGCACGCTGCTGTACGTATAAAAGAATAAAAATACATGCCTTTAGATTTGATTTTACGCGAGCTGGTAACGGGTATTACCTACGTTAAAAATAATATGGGAGCTACACTATAATTCATTTAAAAAGTTAAATGTATTGAAACTGTAATGAGTTGTAACACCTATATCATCTACTACGTAAATAAATGAATTTGAATACCTATTATTTACCTACTCGTTAAGAATTATTATAAAGTTGCCTCTAACTTTTATTTGTATAAACATGCTACAGATTAGACAAAAAATGGATTAGTACATAATTATGTTTATACCTGGCCGAGAGTTCTTATTAGGGTTCCGTACCCAAAGGGTGAAACGGACCCTATTACTAAGGCTCTGCTCTCTGTCTGTCTGCCCGTCTATCACCAGGCTGTATCTCATGAACCGTTATAGTGAGACAGTTGAAATTTTTACAGATGATGTATTTCTGTTGCCGCTGTAACAACAAATACTAAAAAGCAGAATGAAATAAATATTTAAGGGGGCTCCGATACAACAAACGTGATTTTTTTGCTCGTTTACCAGATGGGTCATAGATGGCGCTGCTTTAAATAGTACTGCTACTCAATACTAGATGGCAGGGATAGATAATGGTACGGAAAGATAATGGTACGAAACCCTTCGTGCGCGAGTCCGACTCGCACTTGGCCGGTTATTGTTATTATACTTTATCAAAGGCCAGGTTGGCAGGGGCAAGTGAAACATATTATAGGCGTGCCTAACGATAGCTTGTCTTTATGAATATACCTAAGTATAATACAGTCAAACATCAAATACCACACGTTTGGTGGAAAGTTTATGGAGTTCATCATTGTCTAACAGAAGCTGAATCACTAACAAAATAGGTCGGCTTATAATAACAAACCTACTTAGTATTAAGTTCACACGGTTGTGCTAGAGCTAGCCGGCTTCTGTCAGTAAGATACATGAACATAAATGGAATTCAGTTTAGCGTAAAATTAATACATATTGAAAAGAAGAAAATTCTTAGTTCGCCATGACTATTTCGCCCCTACATTTCCGCTTGTCGCTCCTAATAAATAATAAAATAAATAAAATAATAAATAAATTTGAAAAAACGCAGAATAAATTCAAATTCCATTGTCGTCAATCATTGGCCGCTGTCCACAATTTGTACACGTACGTACTTATAGACTTAAAGAAACCAACCCCTCCGGTCGGTTTGGTCCACTTCTTCAATTATCCATTTCATAAATTGTCATGTTCCTAATTTGTCTTGATCGAGCTTAACATCACTATAAAAATCTTACAGGTAATATCCGTAGCTCTCGAACTATGATCTCCATAATAAACATCAAACAGGGGCACCTATAGGTGCCCCTGTATCTGCGATATCTCGCCTGACACCTACGAACCAAATGCTGCAAATTTGCCATTATTTTACGCCATCATAATATAAACCTTACTACTGCGGCCTATATGTAGGTACACATATGTATATGTACACAGGTGTTGTTGAATCACCGACCCCGCAGCAGTGGCCTGCAATATTTATCTCTGTATTAAATTAAAATGTTGTTTAATATTTATGAGTCCAATGTAGGTACTTTGTAGTATGTATAGGTACCTCTTACTATCATGAGATAACCTAAATCTAAAGAAAATTGAAAGATAATTTTCAAACTCGTATGGACATTATGGAATAGAGCTATGGGATATCACTACTAACTCCAATGTAGAAACCCTGCAAATATTCCAATATAACGTGTTCCGCAACATCACTGCTGCGCATGGAAGTCCTAAACTTACATGCACAAAATATGTATTGTCGTGATTGTCATCAGTCCATAACGTTCCATTTTGGGACACAGGCCTTTTCTCACAAATATAGTGTAGGCCATAACGCACGCTTGATGACCAGGGGGTCTAACAAAGATACCTTTACATTAGCGTTAGAGCCAAACGATAACTCAAAATGTGTACGGGAATGACATTACCAGCGGAAAACTTTTCCGTAGGTAGCTAATGTCATTCCCATACATTTTGAGTTATCTTTTGGCGTTAACGCTAATGTAAAGGTATCTTTGTTAGACCCCCTGGTCATCAAGCGTGCGTTATGGCCTACACTCTCTATTTGTGAGAAAAGGCCTGTGTCCCAAAATGGAACGTTATGGGCTGACAATCACGACAATATATATTTTGTACATGTAGATTTAGGACTACGTTTGGACCACAGAGCGGGAAGTCAGTCACGCTGCCTTTATTTCAGTATTTCTGATATGCTTACAGTACGAGCACAGTTCTAGCTAAAATATCCCCACAACAGAGAGCAGGTGCCTATTTCCTAAACAAACCACATTGACGTAGTAAGGGAGGAGCGACGGGGTAGATTTCAGCTTCAAACCCTCGCTCCTTTCGTCTGCAAGTCCCTTAAGAATATCTCCAAAATCTGTGTAAAATTTCATGAATTTCAGAGGAAAAGATGGTGCTTAGACCACTTGATTCCCCTAACCAGTCCCTGGCTACGTCCACCATGGGTTACCGATACCGTGTAGCCGCAGGATGTTTTGCCTGCAATGCGTGCGAGGGTTTGTGCGCGTGCATTTCTGTTTCCGTAGTATTTCTGCCGTTGTTGTGTAAACACTTCCGGGAAAGGATGTATTACCTACTATTACTATACACCATTGAAATTAACTGTTAGGTTATGTAGGTACGTATACATAGGTAGGTATATATACATCTACTTAATTGCATTATTTTAGCGGTCAAGCCAGGTTTGGAGACTACTTATTTCGATATTTGTTTAAATACTTCCACTGCTAAACACAAGGGCCTCCCTTTTAGGCCGCCACTTTGAGCAGTTGCTCTTCTCTCATCGATATGCCATGGTTTTATTCAAGTCGTCGGTCCACCTACAGTGGGGGTCCGGACAACGCTCCATCTTCCGGTTGCTGGGCGCCTCTATTGAGTAATTGTGAAGATCCCCATCGGTTGTAGGTTCTGCGAGCGACGTGTACTGCCCTGTGCCCATTTCATTTACTTAATAATTTTGAGAGCTAATATGTCAATGACATTTAAGCATAAAATTAACAAAAAATTACGTATTAGGTACCCATGTAAGTACTTAGCTTTTTTAAGCAACCTTTTTCAGCCAATACAGCTGGGCTTTGGTTCGCGGGGTGGCTGTGAGGCCGCTGTTCATTCACTTAGAACCTTTCTCAAACTAAATTGTGGTGAAGTGTTGCTAAAGGTGGATGTTAAAAACGCTTTTAATTCTGTCGACAGAGGCGCTCTTTTGACACAAGTCAAGGATAAAATTCCCGAACTATATAAATTCCTTTATCAATGTTATGGCAATCAAACAAAATTAAATTACCAAAATAACGCGATCCTATCCTCAGTCGGATGTCAACAGGGCGACCCTCTAGGTCCGGCCATTTTTAGCCTTGCCATCCATCCAATTATTCAACGTCTTCAGTCCAAACTTAATGTTTGGTACTTGGATGACGGAACCCTAGGAGGCGACGTGAACACTGTTTTTAATGATCTAGGTATCATTATTAACGAATTTCGCGACATTGGTTTGGATTTAAATTTTTCTAAATGCGAACTTTTTGTTTGCGATACTTGTCCTGATAAAGATTTGGTTTTTGAAAAGTTTAATAGTCTTGCTCCGAATATCAAATTAGTAGACAAGCGTTCTCTTCGCCTTTTGGGTTCGCCGATTCTGGATGAGTCTATCTCACCTTTTGTAGAAGAAAAAATTCAAAAGTTCAATAACGCATCAGACAGGTTACTCAAAATTAACGCCCACATGGCTTTTACAATTATTCGTTTTTGTCTATTTGTCCCTAAATTTACTTATATTTTACGATGTTGTCAACTGTGGAAACACAGTGAGCTCCTTATGGGCTTAGACAGCATTGTAAAAAACACTCTGGTTTCGGTCTTGAATGTTGATATGGATGACAGGACGTGGTCGCAAGCCTCTCTACCTGTGCGCTTAGGAGGTTTAGGGATACGCAAAATTTCGAGTGTTGCATTACCGGCATTTTTGTCCTCTGTACATGGTACACATAAATTAATAGAAAAAATTCTTGCTCCATCTTTAGGTACTTTCGAAGTAGCCCATTTGTCTGAGGCCAAGAATGCCTGGGGGTTGGCTAGTCCAAATTCTGATTTCCCGGTGGTACTTTCCTCACAGAGGCTGTGGGACCGACGGCTCTGCGAACTAGCACGGAAAAATCTTTTAGATACGTGTCCTAGCGTCGCTGATCGTGCTCGGCTTCTCGCAGTCTCTGTGTGGGAGTCAGGACTTTGGTTACAGGCCATGCCTTCTTTCACCACTGGTAACCTTTTAGATCCGACTACTTTTCGTTTAGCTATCAGCTTACGTTTGGGCGCAAGATGCTGTGTGGCCCATCGCTGCCAGTGCGGTACCGCAGTTGACCAGCTCGGTCATCACGGTCTCTCGTGTTCAAAAAGCGCTGGTCGAATTTCGCGCCACGCTAGTCTTAATGACATCATTCGCCGGGCTTTTACCACCGCCAATGCTGCAGCCATTCTCGAACCGAATGGTCTCATGCGTGACGATGGTAAAAGACCCGACGGAATGACTCTGGTTCCCTGGAAGATGGGGCGGCCTTTAGTGTGGGACGCTACTTGCGTCGATACTATGGCGCCGTCACACCTTCCCGAGACACACGTTAGGGCCGGCGCCGCGGCTAATTCTGCTGAGCAGCTAAAACGCCGCAAATATAGTAATCTCGGTAGCGGTTACATATTTGAGCCGTTTGGTGTTGAGACCCTGGGTCCGTGGGGACCGGGAGCTCATCGCGTTTTCCAAAGTCTATCAGAGCGCCTGGTCGATGCGACGCGTGACCAAAATGCTGGCACTTATTTGGCCCAACGCATCAGCATTGCAATTCAACGTGGCAATGCGGCTAGCATGTTGGGTACGCTACCTACCGGTAGTGGGCTGGAGCACTTGGACTGTCTATAGGCCATCGCGGCTATTATACAGTCCATAAGTGTTCTTTGTAATAGGTAGTGTAGCTAGTTTAGTTTAGTTTAGCTTAGTTTAGTTTAGTTTAGTTTTTATTATTGTAGTAGTTAGCTTGAGTAATAAAGGCAATTTGCCCGTTAAAAAAAAAAGTACTTAATGTGTAACATTGTCGGTTTGGTAAAAATTGTCACACACATTGTGACAGCCCCCGTGGTGTGGAGGTAGAACAGGTCGGCTGAAAACCTGGAAGCGGCGGGTTCGATTCCCGCGTCAGGACAAGTATTTGTGCACAGCAAAAAAACCGCAAATACTTGTTCTGTGTCCGGGTGTTTGGGACCATGGTTCTCGTAGTTCCTGGGTCCCTAGATACAGGGAATCCTAGTAAAGGGTCCAGGATATATGTATGTCCGTGTGTGTGTATGTGTGTGTGTATGTGTTTTTCTTTATATTTAAGGTTTTTTGTTCTTTTCGTGTAATTAGCTATTGTCTATGATGTGTACCTACTTAAGTTCTATTTTATAATGTGTGTGTTGAATAAATGTTTTTTCTTTCTTTCTTTCTTTCTATGTGATCGTTGGGCGTTATTATTATTATCGTCTGTGAGGCAAACAGTACCTAAGTTTTGTACGGTACGGACATCACGTTTCTTTGACCTACTAAATAGAAACGATCAAACTCGCACTACTCATCATAATATGTATCAGATTTATCAAAATAAAACGTCTATAACTCTACTTCTTCACAAACGAATACGTTATAGATTTATGCACGTTGTATCTACACTAACGGTGTTTCATTATTTATATCTACATAATATTTACAATAACGGTAACGGTAACTAACGAAGCGCATGTAGGCGATGATGGCGCCATCTCTTGTTAAAAAAGCGTAGGCGTGGCCCTTCTATCAAATTTAATCTATTATTGACTGTGATCAGTTCTAGATAATAAATGAATTTACTCAAAAATAACCCATTATGTGAGTGAAGCCAAAAATAAACTAATAATCCATGCTAATGACATAGTCGTAGTAGGTATCAGTTTTTTTGGCACTGAATATAAACTAAGGGAAAAAATATAAAGTTTTTATACTTAACGTAAGTACCCAATATGTAAATAAATAAGTTTGAAGTGGTTTCATTATTTAATTAATTCTGTCAGCCAGCACAGCTTCTATAACTTTGACTGGCCTGATATCTCGGTAGAAGCTTTGCCGCTATAGGTTGTGGGTTCGATTCCCGCCCGGGACAAACATTTGTGTGATGAACATCGATGTTTGTTCTATGTCTGGGTATTATATTGTATTCTATGTATGTATTTACAAACAAAAAAGTATCTAAGTATTCCATCAGTTATCTGGCTCCCATAGTACACAGCTTTGCTTAGTTTGGGGCTAGATGGCGTTGTGTGAAATGTCTACACATATTTATTTATTTATATAAACTTACGAAATATCATTAAATTTACGTCGTTGTTCATTAAAAAATAATATATCTTACCAAAACGACTGGTAGTGTTGTAGACAAAAACCACATCGAAAATTAATTTAAAAAATGCAAACAATACTGCAATAAAAATGTTTTTTCTTAAGTATCTACCTACATTTACATTATTATCTTTTTGTTCTAAAAGGAGGTTTACCTGTACGGACATTCTTTGGTTTTTACAGAACTTTAATTATACGAAAAAATGGACATCTCATTATGAAACATACCTACAATGTACAGGTACAGCTGCATTTATTTAGTGATTTTTTTTATGCGGCTCCTATATAATAGGTACCTATACTTGTAAACTAACCTAAGTACATCATAATTATTATAATAGTAATGTGAAAACATTGAAATAAATTGCATCATCGCCACCACGCGCCATTGAAGTAGTGGTTTTACAAGTAGGTACCTAAATCATACAAGACAAAATTTCATCAAAATTTGTTCAGTTTTTCAGTGCTTAGTCATGCACAGTATGTAGATGCATGTATTAGGTATTAGATAATCCTTTTTTGCGAATTTGGAATGTGAATTATATATACCTACATACGAAATAATAATAACGTAAGTACGAAGGCAGCTATTAACTATATACATACACCAGTGTGCTCAAGTACCAAAGCTCTTGTATTTTATTCGCATCACCCATAATAGCTGCGCCTGCGCACGCTAAAGCCAAGATGCGATCTCAAGATGGCGGACAATGACGACCTGTCATTGCTTATTATGGTAATTATCTACCGGCTATCTATTCTTAAACAGTATAATACAAATAATTAGGCTTAATTTAGCAAACGAATTGCCAAGGTCTTTATGATCTCACGTTGATTCTAGTGATGTTAACAAATTAATGAAATAATGTGAGAACTGCTTTATTTGTTTAGCGATTCAGAAATTATAGTTGAATGTTCATTGTTTTTCTATGACTCCGGCGCAATATGCGGCAATGCGAGGTAATCACCCTGGGAGCCTGGAATATAAGAGGAGTCTGTGAAACGTGCGAAAATGGTTTTAAGCTCTATTCTATTAGGTAGTATAGACCACGTGCAAGTTTTCTTTCACTGTCCTGTTTTATGCTATCCATTTGGTGTGACAGCATCTGTGGTGTGGTGGTTGAGCTGGTCGGTTCATGACCCGGAGGCGGTGGGTTCGATTCCCGCTATAGGACAGGTAGGTAGGTAAGGTGTTTATATGTGATCAGGGAAAAAGAGCTAATTAATACTTGTTCTGTGCCTGGGTGTTCCGGGAGCATAGTCATCGTAGGTCCTCGGCCCCTAGATACAGGGAATCCTGGATAGGGTCTGAGATCTATGTATGTGATCGTTGTAAAAAAATATCTTGAACACATTTGTTAAACAAAATATTTGCAAAGCCATCACCTATACCTACCTTATAACAATGATAAGACTTGGTAAAGACTGCAGAATCATTCACAATTGTACAAGATATTTTTCTCGTGTAGGCCAGCCCTGGTGTCAGAGTTTTTAGGCCACCCGAAGGCTTCTGACTTGGCTTACGACACCAGTCGGGACCGTGGCTTAACGTGCCTAACATGACGAGTTACTACTTTACTTTAAATAGGTTTACATTTTAAGTAGGTACTTTATATATCAATAATTTAATAAGAACTAAGTATAATTATTGAGTTGCCGATGCAGATACAAACAGATGTGTAGAACACGAGCGGTTACACACGAGTACCTCCACAGCACTCCTATAATAATAAATTAGTTCACGCACACTGCACACGGCGTGGTCATATAAGAGGTACCCAAGTTTTATAACCATACAATACAACTCATTCTAATTTCTTTATCAAAATGTTAAATGGGTCTAAATATTCTGACATACTAATCACCTACCTGCACGAGAAGAAGGCTGAAATGACCATCAACCATCATCATCAACAGCCTGAAGACGTCCACTGCGGAACATAGGCTTCCCCAAGAGAGCGCCACTTTGAGCAGCTGCTCGCCTCCTGCACCCATCGGCTCCCCACGGTTTTCCCTAGATCGTCGGTCCACCTGCGCTGCGTCTTCCGGTTCGTAGTCGCCACTTGAGAACCTTTCTTCCCATCGCTTGTCAGTTCTACGAGCAAAGAACCACATACCATTGAATGAGTTGAAAAACACCATTTTCTTATATAAGTACCTACAAACGTCTCTAATCCACATAATCTCCATACATTCAAATCAAAACAATTGAAAGCCACAGCCACATTCACACGAACCTAAATCAACCTTTTAATATCCCATCAACACTCATAACCCATTAGAGTTGTTATTACTTTGATCACCTTAGCGGCATCCAAAGCGTGGTTTACTTCCGCAGTAGATGCGTTTATTGGTATGCCGGTGATAGGCCGCTTAGTTCTCGGATCACGTGGGTATGGGCATTTCCCTTTCCGAAACTCGGGCTGAGGCCAAAGACACGGGATGCGCCTTCGATTTAGTGATACATCATACGGATATACACAAACATACTGGATGGGTTTATGATAGTGGTGAAAGATACCGGTTTGATATCTTTGGACGTGAAATTCCCGGTGGCTGATGGCTATATGTACTGGGTGGCGCAAAAGTAAAGACCCTATTTGGTTCAGCTATAACATTTTTTCTAAATTAGAAAACTAGATTTAGGTTTTTTTAAATGTATATTTGTGCCATTAAATTTCGTACCATTAGGATTTAAAGATGATGTCTTTTAAATGGTGACCTCCAGAGTTGATACACATTTGAGCCCTATTTATGACATTTTGCAAGATGATTTTCCTTCAAAATTGGTTATGAGTGACGAAGCGCATTTCCATCTCTCAGGGCATGTCAATAAGCAGAATACTCGGTTCTGGGGCACTGATAATCCGCGCATTATTCAAGAAACACCTCTACACCCACTAAAAGTTACTGTATGGTGTGGCATCTGTGTTGACAGAGTGATCGGACCCTATTTTTTCGAAGACGCTGGAGGCAATGCGATAACTGTCACTGGAGAACGCTACAGAACCATGTTACGTGAGTTTTTGATACCCAGTTTGGACGAATTGGGGCTGGAGCACATCTGGTTTCAACAAGACGGCGCTACGGCACACACAGCGCGCGACACTATGGACTTAGTGAGGGACGCTTTTCCAAGCCGAGTTATCTCTCGTTTTGGCGATTTGCCTTGGCCTGCAAGATCACCCGATCTGACCAGTCCAGACTTCTTTCTTTGGGGTTTTTTGAAATCTCGGGTGTATGTGAACAAGCCACAGACTCTCGCAGCTCTAAAAGAAAACATTCGTCAAGAAATAACGAACATATCGCAGGAAGTGTTACGGCAAGTTATGCAAAATGTCATAAATAGGGCTCAAATGTGTATCAACTCTGGAGGTCACCATTTAAAAGACATCATCTTTAAATCCTAATGGTACGAAATTTAATGGCACAAATATACATTTAAAAAAACCTAAATCTAGTTTTCTAATTTAGAAAAAATGTTATAGCTGAACCAAATAGGGTCTTTACTTTTGCGCCACCCAGTATGTAGTACATAACCGTCACCGTTACGTTGGTGGATATTCCCATCATTACGAGACGCGTATTGCTTCAAGTTCATCGTGTGTAGGTACTGAAGGAGTCGTCTACGATACGCAAGACATTATTTTCAACAATTCTATATTACCAGGGTGTTTCTTGTGTTAAAACTTACAAAGTCAATTATAACTACAGACCGATGATGATAAATGAACTAGGTAATAACAAAAATGATACAATTATGTAAATTAAATAAGATGATTACTTGCGAGTTGCAACATAAGTTTTAATAAGCTAGAGTAGTCATCACGTAGAAGCCGTACAATAAGCTAAACTTGTATACCGCAACGCAACACCATCTTTCACTACCATCATGGCCCATCATCTACCCTAGGAGTTCCCATCCTTACATGGCAAACCAGCCATCTTTACAAGTCAATGATCGTCGTCTTGTCACCCAAACAAGGTAGGTACCATTGAACGAGCCTTATTTTGAGATCGTTTTGATGCTTTTTGGAGAGATATATCAAGTTTACAAACTAATTATGTAGATAATATGTAGGCAATAGTGGCCATAACAGATCATAAGTCGTAGCAATAGGCACCAACCAACCCACCAATATTAGTTAGATCTAGGTACTAAGTACCAACCTGGCTGACTGAACCGAACCATCACAGACCGCAGGACAAGCACAATGGGACTAGCGCACGCGCATATAATTATACTGATTGACATTTCGACATGCGAGTTTGATCTTCAGGCAATAAAAGGGTAAGTGCTGTTGTTTCGGTAATATTATTGAAAACGACTTAAAATAAAATTTAGAGGAGAGAGTTTAGGTCTTATGGGTAATTTATTTCCAGCTTTGCTTTTGCGCAGTAAGCAAGTACAAATTGTTTTGTTTATAGTATGGTAATGATTTAATGTGGTCACCACTGACGGGTATCAAGGATGGACATCCAAAATAATAGACGAGGTTTAGGGTTCCGCGTGGTTCGTAAGATAAAATTATCGAACCACAAGTACTTTTACATTGACATGATATGAACAAAAAGCTTTTGTTTGATGACTATATAAAACTTCGCAATAATTTTATTAAATCATCATCATCTACAACCTGAAGACGTCCACTGCTGAACATAGGCGTCCCCCAACGAGCACCACTATGAGTGGCTGCTCGCCTCCTGCATCCATTGGCTCCCCGCAGCTTTCATCAGATCGTCGGTTCACCGAGTGGGGGGCCAGCCTACGCTGCGTCTTCCGGTTCGTGGTCGCCACTCGAGAACCTTTCTTCCCCATCGGTTGTCAGTTCTACGAGCGATGTGGCCTGCCCATTGGCATCATATCGGTCACTTTGGTGCACCTGCGGATCTCCTTGTAATTTTATTAAATACAGATTATTAATTATTCTTTTTACAGCCTATGTAGAATGAAATAATTAAGTAATCAAAACCACAACATGACACCACAAAAAAAATTAAAGATATCTGCTGCGTACGTGTATTGTACAATATGCATGTCATGTAGAAGAGTAGAACATAACATAAACTATGCGAGTATCTGTCGCAGTGCAGAACAATCTAATTACTGCATCAAAAATTAAATAATTTGTACGGATCTCTCGAGTAATTAGCATCAGAACAGATTTGCCGGTTTTGATACCAAGCGAGGAAATAAATATCCCGGAAACAAGTAGCATTGATTTGTTATTCATTGTTCTGTAATCCATTCATTGTTGGACTTATATTAAACCATTGTGATTAAAACTGTAATTAATAATAAAGGCTTTTATAAAGCAGTATTTGATATTGCCACAGAGCAATGAAAAATATGTATCATACTATTATTGGTAATCATATGTAGGTACTCTATCATAAGTAGCTAGCTGTGGATGCAGATGCGAAACAATTAAACAAATACCTATTAAAATATTGTTGCTCGCTAATACGGATATACCATACTTATATAATTATGGCGAATTTTGCAGAACTAGCGAGTTTTTTACACATGTGCTAAAAAACTTAATTTAATGATGACAAAATTGTTAATCAGGAAGTCATTTCATTGCAATGACCATGTGTGTTAATTTGTGAGTTAATTCAAATTTCAGTGAACGAACTTTAAATTAAAATTAATTAAAGGTGTTAATTGTGACCTTTGTTTACTATAGAAGTACCTATGTCATAGGTGCAGGTTATAAAATCTGACAAAATCAAAGGTGACGCAGAAACATATTTTGAGGTCTGCCAGTATTTACAATAGGGTCCTGACTATGGGGTAAAAATGCTGATGACGTAAGATAATAAACAAATTTATTTACAAATGAAATTTCGTGAAATTATAATCTCACTGCTCTTAGGTATCTTTCTATGTGAAATTGGTAGTTACTCATTATTCCCTTTCATTCACCTCTAGTCCTATCAACAACACTCAGTATAAACTTTTTCATTGGTTTCATGTTATATTGAAATTGATTTATAATCTCCCCTGACTTCTTCAAGCGTCAACTTGACCTTGAAGTGTTTTTGCATGACCTGGGTAAGTCACCGTACCTACCACTTACTGTTGATGGTAGGTCGAGCAGTAACCACTTTATACTCGTGCTCGTAATTACAGCGTGGCTCGGAGCGTGACCGCTGACTCACTGCCGCTGCGCCTGCGCATCCCAGTAGCTTGATTGACGTAACTTTAGAGTAGCGCACGCGATGGCTTTTGTTTCTTTGTAGATTGGCACGGTACTACTTACTAGTTCTTGTACTGTAGGCTCTTAGGTTATTGTAAGAGAATACGATGAAGATCACCAACGAAAATATAAATACTTGAAGATCGCATCTTGTGATGTTCATCGTCTTTTTTTTGCTGGTAGTTGGCGGCGAGTGTTTAATTTCATATTGAAATGGTGAACTGTAAAAATTACTTCTTGGGTTCTTGTACATACCTACAAGTTAGGTACATAATTCTGCCATCCTTATGAAAAATGCAGTAAGTACACCTAGGGTACTTAGTAAGTAGGTAAAACACGTTTTCGAGAAACACGCGAAAACAAAAAGTTGCGAGTGTAGTCAAGAATAGTAGAGTTGCATTCTTACTTCCTGAGTTTTTGGATTCCACGTGGAGTTTTGATACGTGAGAAAGAACAGAATACATATAGATTTTTGGCGATTCTGAATATGTATCTAACTCAATTTTGCCAAAAACGTTAGTTTCTGCGTTCTTCTATGAGGGCAGAATTACATTCTTATATTTCTCTAATAATACCTCTATATATGCAAGTGAAACGTTGCTTGTTTGTTTGTATGGCTAGGCTGAAATGTTACACATTGCGTAGTTTTACATCATAAGATATCATCATCAGCTTAAAGAGTCATTTGATTTTTCCAGTCATCCAGTTGCATCCACGGGCCAGCCGTGCCTCATACAATGATTTACTCACACAAAAATACATCACGTAGAGGTGCATATAAGTACGTAATCCATTGAACTTAAAGTCTACTTGTAAAAATGTAATGTTGTGTGATGTCCTGAATAAATGTATTTTCTTTCTTTCTTTCTTTAAAGACCAAAATGGCAGAACCTGCTTCACATAAGACTATTTTGTTCTATATTAATCTCACCTTTCTAACAAGACACCTCATTACTTGCAAAATATTCTCTTTAAGTTCAAGTTTCAATGACTGATTCCAAAATGGCCGCATCCGGCGCTTCCTTACCATGCTTCAGTGACGGACTATGTTTCAGTACATTGTGTTCTTCACAAAATCCATTTGAAACCTTAATTTTTAGGGCACAAGGTATATATTAGTACATTTCGTTGATGACCTATGTTTCAGAATGTTGTGGCATAGAATTTTGCCATTTTAAGTCTTATCACTGTGGGAGTTAGGTAGGTTTTAGATTCTATAGATGGTTGTATGAGAGGTCTATTGTTTGGTAATGTCCTGGTGCTCCAGGGTGGTCTGAACCTCGTTAAGTAGATGTATCAGTGCACCCGCATCTCTAATGCTATAAATATTGTTATACTTAAATGATGTGATTCCAATCATCATTCAGAAACGTTACTAAGGCTGGGGTTTTTGGTCCGTAGTTAACGTAACCAATGGTTAAAAATGCTAACAAGTTCTAACCAATGGTCATAATTTGGTAGAGATTTTAACAAATGGTTACCTTAACTATGCATTAAAAAACCACCCTAAGTATTACTTCTTCTTATTTTGGAATTGTGATTCAATACAAAATGTATGAAAACATAATTAATTTTCTTCGAGGCCTATGCTAACAGTTTATTTTATTTCTAAAATTATTCGTATAAGCAGTAAATAAAGCTGCTATGACAACGAGTGGAGGTTTGTTATGTTCATTCAAGTAGGTATTCATGTGAAACTTAAAGTAAAAAGCTAAATGAGTTCTGTGAAGCCTGATAATTATGATCACCAATACAGCAGCGCTCTTTGAGACGCCCAAGCCATGGCTTAACTGATCCCGGCAGACTGAAGCCGTCGGTCCCAGTTGTTGTTGGAAGACAACAGTCGTTAAGCCAAATTAAAAGCCTGCGGGAGGTCTAAAAATTCTGACACCAGGGCTGATCAGTTGCCTATACGAGATGAAAGGAATGACAAATCCAGTAATAGACAGTAACCATATAAAAAAAACCGGCCAAGTGCGAGTCAGACTCGCGCACGAAGGGTTCCGTACCATTAATATATAAAAACGAGCAAAAAAAATCACGTTTGTTGTATGGGAGGAGCCCCTTAAATATTTATTTTATTCTGTTTTGTAGTATTTGCTGTTATAGCGGCCACAGAAATACATCATCTGTGAAAATTTCAACTGTCTAACTATCACGGTTCATGAGATACAGCCTGGTGACAGACGGACAGACGGACAGACAGACAGCAGAGCCTTAGTAATAGGGTCCGTTTTATCCTTTGGGTACGGAACACTAAAAATGGCGTGCCCTGCAGATCTAGGTACCAGTTGAGTGCTACGAGAACTAGTGTGTTAAAGCTTTGTTAGGAAACTGTGCATATTTACCATTACCCACCTACTAGCTAAAAAAAACAATCATGCGAATCAAAGGCGTGCCAGCCGGCAGTGAGTGACTAGATACCTACCGCTGTAGTAACAAGTAACAGCAGTAACTAGTAGGAAATTAGTAACATGTAATCGTGCATTGTCTCGGCATCGGCAGTCACCAGGAAATGAACTATTATAGCTTGTAAGTATACTGCTTACAAGAATAGGCTTATTGAAGTAGAGATAGGTACATTCATAACATTTATACTGTGCCACACGAGGTTATGTTGATTGTATATATACGAAGATAAAACCTAATGATCCACTTACGTATTTCCAATAGAACAGTATACTGGTAAAGAAGGTAAAATCAGACGGTTTTCTGCTATGCTATCTCCACTAAAGTAATGAAAGACAAAAGGAAAATGTCCAAGTAATGAGAGTTTAAGAACTAAAAATATGTAAATGTATATAGCTATGTTTTTATATGAATTATTGGATGAAAAATATTATTTTTGCTCTACATAATTTCATTTCAGTTCATTCAATATAATAATATAATTTAAATACATTTTCCATTTCATCAAAGAACTTTGAAATGATGGACACTTTTTGAATATGGGAATACTACAAGTTTTCAAAAAAAAACATTGCAGTGATTCATTGCGTAGAAAATGTCACCTCAAACGTGAAATACGTAAACAAATTCATCACACTAACCACCTTTGACTATAAACTAAACTAATACTAATGGTCGTAGTAATAGTACTAACAACCTGAGTCATGGGTTCATCTAACATGACGTACTGAGTTGAGTATCGATTAGTGAATTTGAGAATTCAATTACGTTAGATATATCAGGAGGTTAACCAAGACAAATACTATTGATTCATAATTGTTTGTGTCTCAAATTAAACGTGGATTCAATGACAAATTCATTGAGTTTATGTACCTAGTTGCTAAACTGGGAAATTACCGTTTATAAGATGACTCGCTAAATAACTTTTTTGATCAAAGGGCAGATAGAGCGTATGAATGACCGATGAGGCAGAGAGTACGTCGACTCTATACCTCAATCAACGCCAGAGATTATTGAGTTAGGAAGTAAGATAGTGAGAGATTTAACCAAGTGTATGATGTGAATACATCTTGAGAAAGTAGAAACACCAGCAAAGAAGCAATCAAGAATTCTTGCCCAATTGTTTTGTCAAGTATTTCCTCACGAGACCACGTTCTGTTCAATATAAATTCATTGTTATGTGCACTTCGTTATCGGAGGACCACGTGCTATGTTGGCTAACTATTATTAGCTATAACTATAACGCGAACTAATTCTTGTGCAAGTTTTACTTCTTACTTCTTTTTAAATATTATTATATTTCCGCCACTTTCAACATAATATGTGCTCAAATGTCAATATTATATAAATGTAATTTTCATTACTTATTTTATTATATGATAATAGCCACTTGTGTCAACACTTAAACTAGCAGTAAGAAATCATCTTACACATAAGTATAATGTGTAAGATGATAAAACACATTAGCATAGGGTCATTATAAACCTTTTTAGTGCATGAGTAAATACTCTATATAACTTACTTTCATCTCAATTTGCATGTTACGAATAGTTTACATATTTTCTATTATCAGTATGAATACTAATTACATTAAACTCTCCTAGTGGCCCTAGTGCATACCTATCTATTATTTATTATCATGCGAAACATTTCTTTTCAGCGAGGTGATCCAGGCTGTCGTTTTGGCTGAAAGCATCGCACGCGCAGGCAGCATCTTACGTTCCGCCGTCCGTGCATAGATCTGTAGCACGCGTTCTGCTTGATTCAGCTTCAGCCTCACTCCGCGCCATACCTCCGCGCGCGACGCCTGTGTCGCGACGCTCGACGAACCGCGCGAACCGAATCGTATGTGACAATACCCTGTGTGATGTGCTATGGAGTTGTGAACGCCCCTGGGAGGGCATAACGATCAGTGTTGTTTCTTGTTTTTGGATTTAAAACACTAGCTGTAAGTTCTCTACATTTTCATTCATTAAAAATATTATATTTTAAGATAATAATATGATCATCAAAATACATACATATAACAAAATTTAAAATTGAATGGTGCGTTTTTTAAATGGAGAAATAAAGAAACATGAAAAAATGAAAGAAAGGAAGAAGTAATCTGATCAAATGTTTTGCAGCAATGGAACGCAACAGTAATTAAGATTGAAAATAGATTTTAAAACTTATGTTCCCTATAAGCTTCAGATTCAATCAATACCACCAGGTTCTAAGCCACAAACTTATATTGCTTATTAAACAACCCTTGAAAGAAAGAATTCAAGCTAACAATAGCTCTGAATAAGTAACCGCACGTATTCGTTGGACAATATAAAACTGCGGCAGCTTTATGGCCTATTGTGATTTGCGTACCAGCTTGTCCGTATTATTTGATTCGAACGTTTTTTAACACGTTAGACCCAAGTAGGATATTTGTTTTTCAAATCTAACTTTATTTTTATGACGCTTGAAGTAAATCGAATGTGGCCTTCAGTTCGAAATAGGAAATTTAAATTTCAATATCGTCTGACTCTGAATAGTCTGACTTCATCTTGGTTTTGTTATATTTTAAAGTACCTAGTTTGTTTTGCATTTTATCTTTGCTAACATCATCAAGAGATCACCAAGCGTGACGCTTACAATAACTTTAGTTAGTTCATTAACATTTATGACGTCTTCAATCTGATTGTTTACTTCTTAACGTTTTTGATTTGTAGCAGTCTGATCTACTTGGTGGAATATTACACCTATTTCTTTTTCTTCTATTCTCTATTTCATTTTCTGAAATTCCGCATCTCTAAATCTAAATACTTAACTTTCATAACAAACCTTTTGCGGTAGGTAAGTAAGTAGGTACCTAGGTATTCGTAGTTTTGTCATGTTTTGCTCCAGATTGTCAATGATAGCAGTGATTCACGTCCAAGAATTGCGACAAAACATCATCCAAGTCTTTTGTATGAATCATAAACACTTTTACATTTTCATATGTTACGTTGATTTATTTCTAATGTTATATTGCATCACGACAAACTCAAACGAAAATATTACATAGTTTCTTCTATTTTGTTTTCAGTCTTTTCAATGTTTCGCGCTTTCACATGTTTCGTTTTCTCCATATGTAATGTACCTACTCCTTACGTACTTATATGTATATAAATTTTACTGAGCAAGTACCTGATTGAGAAATATAGACTGTACAGATAGTCTTTCAACTAAATAGTTTTTACAATGCACTAATTCTTTTTACCATAGGTACATCCCAAACAGCCAAGATTTTTTTAACGTTTCCTAAACTCAAATATGCGGTACTTAGCTGCTTTGTTGGCGGTCCCAAACTATTATTTACCGGTTGATAATATAAAAACAATTGGTGTGAGATACGCACAGGTGCGCACAGCAGCGGCGGCGGCTAATGGGGGCGGGTGTCAATACTGAGAATACTGGTAGACTGCGAGACGTATAACTTATCCCAAGGCGCGGGCGCAGTGAGGGTCATCTTATTTTTTTATTGGGATTCAGCATAGCTTCGGAAGCCGTAGGACTCAAACGTAATGAAAAACAAACCAATAAACAGAGTTGAGCGATACCTATCAATAATGTAAGGGGTATTTAGTCCGAGTGATTTAAATAGAATTAGTTTTTGTAAATTAGAATAGATCTAAAAAGGTTTAATAAGTTTAAGCCATTCAATCGGGTACAGCGCCAGTCGATTAAAGTCTAGATCCTAATTTGAATGAACTTGTTCAGATAGATTAACTTGTTAAAGATCTAGCGAAGAGCTCATGTAAGGTAGATAAAAGCTTAATAGCTGAATGGGAGTTGAAAAGCTAGCGAAGAACAACACCATTGAACTAAAACAGCCAGATAAAGTAATTTCAGTAGATAATTTTAGCTACCTACTAGGTGCCTCCTGCCTAGCTTACTGCCTACCTAATAGCATTTAAGTTGATCCAGCGTTAATGGTAGCGAATTAAACTTGAGCTACGAGTGATTTATCAGCAGACATAACAGAAGGTTAAAGCCTTATTCAGACCGGCACCGGGCGGCGCGTTATTCGCTACCCGCTGTGAGTATTTCGTATGAAGTTCCGCGTTTAGAGCGAAACTTTACTGAACTTACCGCAGGCGATAGCGAATAACGCACCGGCTTGAATAGGCCTTAATGGGCTGCAGCCTTGCAGCTAATTATGACTTTATTAAAGCTAAATCATACGTATGTAGTCCATCACTTACCGTTCTTCGGAATAGATAATTGAAAGCTTGCTTTCTTACCTGAACCCGATATGAAATTCAGGTAGCTAAAAACAATAATCCCGTAATGTATACCTGTGACGAATATTATGTTAAAAATAAAATGTAAAAAAGGACCTCTTCGAGGGAATATCCAGGGAGTGCGTAGCATGATTATCATCTTTATCAAGATGATTATAGTTGACCTGTATTATTCTATTAAGTTTTTGTAGCCGCAGTAATTATAGAACAGTTTTAGTTTATCCAAAGTCTTAAAATAAATTATACATGATTGACCAGGAAAAGCACTCTACAGCAAAAAGTGTAACTGCGTCAACGATATACGATCTCACTTCGTGTTATGAAAGATAGAATTTCGTTGAGATATGCTAGCTGTATTTGTTTAGGACTCAGCTAAGACATGCACAGCTTAGAACTTTTAGAGATACGAGATTTGTTGATTCTGCTTGTTTGGTCACGGTTAGCATCGATGCAACTTTGTTTAGGTGAGGATCAAATATTTTTTGTTTCTTTTCGGAGAAATCACGTTTTAATGATATCGTTATGTTTTCTACGGATTGTTTAGCAAGTTTAGCAACGAACCTTGACGAAACCCTTAATTTTATTGGAGTTATGGTGATTGCGCAAACTACGTCAATTCTTGCAGTTTGTTCGTTTTGCTCCAGTATAGTGGATGGTGTTGCATGCCTTTTTACGTGAGAACCAGTTGGGACACAATGCTGTCGGTGGAGAGTCTCACGCTCTCTGTGGGTGTTTCTTGCGACATTACTTCTCTGAACAAGATTGCCGGCTCGCATTGTCGTTTCAAACCTCAATTGAAGCTCTTCTAACTGTGCTTAATTGATGCTGGTTTTGCTGCCGTTTTGAAACCAATTATGATTGTAGACATATGAAGGTAGATCACGGTTATTACAATCTATTCAAAATGTTCTTTATCCTGTTATAAAAACAGAACTTCTTGATCTGGTAGCATACCCACCAGAGTCATTGCACTAAGACGCCCTAATTTAAAGTTTTCTAAGAATCCTGCGGTCCACCTTAAAGATTGATCGATGATTCACGCGTGATTCACCGGTTCCACGCGATCAAAACTTTTCACTGATTTCTTTAGTTGATCAGCGGTGTTGCTAATACAAAACACTGATTATTATCCATTTCGCTAAATGAAAAACCTAAGATAGGTGACAAGCGAAAGTGGTTTGGAATCTTAAAATACTGTTTATGTTATATCCAAATCGCACATTTCATGCCTCACGCAATGTAGCGTGCGCTGTAGATATAATATTCTGAAATGTAAGATATCTCACACTTTGTCGTCGAGTGCTTGGTTGTCTCCGTTTAGTATGTTCTCGCCAAGTGCTTTCTAAGCAGTATGATCGAAATTATGCGCATTCACCACATTACATTCTCTGTAATATTTACATAATAATTGTTATGTAGGTATGTCTAACTTCAGTCAGTAGGCCACAAGGTCAGTCTACGCTAACTAAAAATTGTACTTTTAACTACGGTTCTTAGAGTCACGCTCGTTATTTTTGATTTATGTTTAAAATTATCAATGTTAGGCAGCACTTATCCACCCCTACAGTAAATAATATTCTTATCTCAAACTGATTGTAAATATGGAGAGCAACATTCCAGAGCATCACCGGTCCGAATCGGAGTCCAGAGTTGTAATGCGTACATTTTATTACTTCAATGACTTTCAAAAATTTTTATTGAATTGAATGCGGCGCCAACTAAAATAGAAATTCCTATTCTTTGTTGCACTGACATTCCTTTCTTGGACATTGCCCTCCATTTTTGAAGCAGTTAACTTTAAGAGGATTAACCATGAGAACGCCATTTTCAATTAAAAAAAGGTGAGGTCAGGGATAACAATTGTTTGAAAATGTTGCACGCCTTGAAGTTTCGTTTAGAACCGTTAGAACTAATCCTTTCTTGGAAGGTAGAGTAGCGTTATTTGTTCTACATAAATTTGGATGTTCTAAACATTTGTCCTTGATAAATTATTTATTTTTAACGTTTACTTAGCTATCGTTAGCCAGCATCCGCTTGCTGTCAAGGCTGAACAAACGGACGATACAAATAGTTCCATTCGGTTTGCTTATTGCATAGATAGCACTGGTCAAACATGCCGAAGTGGGTTAAACCCTTCAGTTATAAAATATTTGGATGCCACTGTTTACCTTGATAATACAAGTGGTTTATTTAATGGTTATGTTAACGGCATCGTGTTTTCTTAAGATGATACCATGTCTTTTGTATTTCAAAGTGTTTTAACAAGTGTTGTGACATTTGATCTAACTGTGTGGAAGTTAGTTATTTCGCTAATCTTTATAATTTATTGATTCATACTGTTTCCAATACCTAGTTACAATGTGGTAGGTATTAGTGGTTGGTTGGTATAATATTACTGACAATAAAATACACATGTTATATTCGACTGTATGTATTTGCAACGCTAAACTGCCGCACTAGTCGATGTATAGTATAACATTTCTATAGTTTTCTATATCGTATAGTTCGTTTAAACTACACCTACTATAGTGATCTAATAATTTACTGTATTGCCTATCTTATCTTTATGCTGGAACAATGACTGTAACATATTGATTGCTTATCTTGCTGAGTAGTGTCAAGCTAGTACCTGAAGCGTATCTATTACTTTTCTAAAGTGCACCGTTAATTTTTAATTGATTTATAAGCTTCCTACTTATATGTATTGTATCTAGTTCTCTTCTATTCTGTTTCTGTAGCATCTGTAAAATATCGAAAGCGTTTGGTTTAACACCATAATCTACTTCTACGAGTATATTCAGTACTTTGTAGATAGGCATCCTGGCGCCGATTTCATTTGTCTCAATTGGAAGCAGCTGCCGTGTCGACCCCTCGACGGATTTATTACTCATGCATTACTCGGCCAGAGGAGCTTCCTTTCGTAGATTCCTTCTTTCGGTTGTGGGTACCCGTCAAGATTTCTATGCTTTCTATCTTGTATTACTGCACATTTTATTATATCACAGAAGACTTACTTATATCAAGTTTATTTATTGTGGAGTCTTTTTATAGGATCCGAGTACATATGAGGTACGCAATTTGTAATTTCTAATTCTACAAAAGACCAATCCCAATCCAACCAATCTACAGCTCCATATCCTTAGGCTCTTGGATTATCATATAGTTGATAGCGAATGTCAATGCCACCTGGTTCCGGCTGCGGATCGTGTAAGACCTTTTCAATGCCTCGCGCAACACCTCGACGTAAACTTTCACAGATCAAATTAACCCTTATCACCCTGACTTAAGACGTATAACTGTTAACACTTTTTAACTGCACCTACAGCCTAGGTAGTAGATACCTGCATGCTGTACACATCTGGTAATGTTTATTGAATACAAATTGAGTTGGAGAATATAATATAGTAGATTACTGCAAAAGATTTCGCAAGTAGGTAGAGTCGTAAAATGAGTGTTGATAGAAGATTGAAAGTATTAAACCTAATTTTATGTTTAACAGAATATGCCTTTAGAAATTACAAAGGTTTCCTCGTCATGTTTGCATAATTTTACGATATCCAGTTGGGTGGGAAGACTGACCATATCCTTACCTATATGTTTTGCTGCACGCTATGCTTCAGGTGCGCATATTTTCTGTGTCCGACTAGCCTAGGTACAAGCGGTGGGTTCTTGCTTGTGGGATGTCACTTACTGGAGAGCGAAGTGTCGAGTTGGTGTCCCTTTCTACAAGGGCGCCACCAGTTATTCACTGGAAATTATTGTTATAACAAATGAAATCCCATATTCACCTCAACATTGTTATATTTTATACAAGTAGTACACGGTTGTTCTATATAATTTGGAAAATTTTAAGTGTTCTATGACGGAAAGTTTAAATCTAAGGTTAGTTCTAATTCTAAACAATATAGGCCGAGAGATATTCTAGGTTCTTATTCTATTCTTATTTAAATTCTTTATATTCTGCTACAATAAGCTTCTTACATAGGAAATTCTATTCCGGCATGTAGACGGGCCCTTCTACATGCGGGTTTCTTTTATACAAAAGTTCTTATATCATAAATTCCTAACACAGCATCTCAATGGTGACGGGGCTAGGCTATCCTACCAACATGTGGCGGCTTCACTGGGAGCGTCTCACCACGCTGGAGGACATGTGGTTGGGGTGAAGAAAAAAAAGAAAAAACGGGAAAAATTAAAAAGACATCACCCTATCTGTCAGCTCTTGGCGGGGAGGGGCTTCTTGGGCTCCCTTCTCACGCACACGCCTCCTTTTTAGAGGTTAACCATGGAACGGCAATCTGTGGACGAATAATGCTCCGTTACAGATTGCCACGAAAAATACTACATTCTGAAGGCTGTCCGAAAGCAAGAAGAACTGACCTGCCGTTCCATGTCCCTCGCCGGCGTCCAAAGCAGCACATGGCCGAAGCGTGGCGTTGCGGCCGGTCGTCGCCATGCGACCAAGTTTCCTACGAAATTCACGGATATATGAGAAAACAACGCCTAGGGAACAAAAGGAGCTTTAGCCCAGGACGGGGACTCACTTACTTTCACGCTTTCTTTTAATTTCTCTTAATAGAAATCCTCTCTCGTTGCACTTCTAATGTCAAAAAGAAAAGAGACCATTGAGCAATTCTTATTTTTATTTTCTCGAAAGGCTTTTGCGATCAACACTATGACGCCGACCAAATCCTACTAACAATTTTGGAGAAGATGCCCTAAATAAGACGGAGACTACTTCTGAAACGATAAAAAGGTGTCCTAATGGGATTAAAGCTATATTAAAGCGGATTCTGCAATAAAAACTACAATTTAGAAAAATCGGTAAATGATGAAATATACGGTTTCTTGCAATGGCAATGATTTTAAATTTAAGTAATATTTTTGCAATGGTATCATCGCCGTAAACTTCTGTACTCTTTGATTTCTGTCTACTAAAAAAAGTGAAATGCAATGTAAACAAACGAAATTAACGTTTTATAAACTTTTAAGCAAAGTATATGGATAAAAGAAAGAAATGTGGGTCCAGTATGAATATCCTCGTTCCGATGCCCAGGGACGAGCTATTGTATGTTTCTATGTAAAGGATTCTAGTGAGAAAACAGGTAATAGTTCCTACAGAATGCACCCAGTGAATTACGCATCCTATTCGTCTTTCTCGGCGTTGTTAATGGTGTTGAGCCATTAACACAGCCTTCGCAGACCGTCCTACGACCGACGAACAAGATACGTCCTTCCCCAAGTAGCATTCTACAGAAAAAACCTACAGTACAAAAATTACATGCAACACACCCCCCCGGCAAGAGCGAAATTAGGGTGAGCAATACGAAAGCTATAATTTCGCGATAAAGAGGAACAACTTCTACTCAAAGTTAACCAAAGCTAAACAAAAACTATGACTTAGTTGATGAATGGATTGACTTCTATAATATCAGGCGAGTGAAGCAAAAACTACAATTTCACAACAAAAAGTATCCCAAAGGAGACAATTCTGTGGCGGCAGTGATGAGACGACTGCTGCCTTCTTCTGAAACATGATGCTATTAAGATGAGGCTCCATTTCGGAACATCTACGTACATCTTAGTTTCTACAGAGTGAGCTGTAGAGTACCAATGACCCATTGTATAATCAAGCTCTAATTACTGTATTCTAATTCTAATAAATTCTAATCCTGTTATCTTATAACCTGGAAATTCTAATTCTGAAAGTTCTATTCAAGTTAACGAGTAACTAGAAAAATAAAGCTTAATCAAAACAAACTATAAGTTTGGTATTTATTCTCAACACCAAGCGGTGTCCATAACTGACTTGCAGTGTAGTATAAAATGGTAGTTACCATTAGGAAGCTATAACTACTATACCTATGCTACTTAAATTTAAGGCCCTTTTATCTAAATCCTTACCTAAAAACATTTCCTAATCTAAGTTTTAGTGCATGCACATATCCTACTAACTATGGTTTATTGGGCTGGCCAGCCATTATTATTAAATAGTAAGGTAAAAGAAAAGTTAAAGCTTTACAGTCACTCTAGTCAATCTCTTCTTAACATCCGTCCACTCTTTTCATTCAATCTATCTTGCATGCTTATCATTCACTTGAGCTTCTGTTTTTCCCTTTACTGACATATATACATGCATTTTACATAATTTATCTAAACCTAATTTACTTTAATTTTTAAACTACGATCACTATTATTTTTATAAAGTTACAATCTAATTTTTTTTTTTTAACTAAATTTCTTATTCTTTCTATTCTAATTTGGACTAATATGTATAATATCCTTTATATGGGTTAGCCCTAACTTCTTACCATTTATCGCTCTTAGGCGATAAATTAAGGGGCTAACTTTCTCCTCAACCACACACTTAATGTTTCTAGGTGCTAATTTACTTGCGAAATTATCACTAGCTTTGGAAAGAGTGTAATCTTTCTTCCACACAATCTGACCAACCTTCAAGCTGATTTCTCTCTTTCTCCTATCATACAGGCGTTTCCCTCTTTCATACGCAGAATTTAATTTTTCCTTTACCTTGAGAAATATTGTTTTAAGTTCTCCAAGCGATCCTACATAATCTTTCCTTTCTGGGAAACACAAGTCTTGTTGATCGAATGTGTTGAATTTATAATGCTCTGTATCCAAAACTATTTCTCTACCATGTGCAATGAAAAAAGGTGTGAAGCCCGTAGCTTCATGTACACTATTATTCATGGCTGACTGAATATGGGGCAAATGTAGGTCCCAATCTCTATGGTCATTCTTTAAAAATGATGATATGGCATCACCTAGTACTCGGTTAACCCTCTCTACCGGATTCACCTGTGGGGTGTATACGGCTGTGTAAAATAAATTGGGTATTTTATACCGGTCTATTAGTTCTTTAAATTCTTTGGAAGTGAATACGCTACCATTGTCACATATCAAGGTCTTAGGGACCCCATGTACCAAGAAAACGAATTCTTCTAATTTCTGATTTATGGTGGTAGTGACTGCTCTTCGTATGGGAAATAGGAAAACATATTTTGAAAAATAGTCCGCAACTACCAGCACAAATGTATTGCCTTTCTTAGACCTTGGCAACGGACCATGTAGATCTATAGATAAGGTTTCAAATGGTCTGTTTACTCGTTTAGGCTGTCCCATCAGTCCAGGCCTAGCCTTGTTTGTAGACTTGTTAGCTAAACAAACTTCGCATTTTCTAACATATTCTTTAACATCCTTCAGTAATTTCGGCCAATAAAATCGTACAGCTATGCGCTTTACGGTTTTACTGATCCCGAAGTGTCCTGCTGTCGGTCTGTCATGATTTTCTGATAAAATTTTACCTCTATTCTGGAGGGGTACTACTGATTTCCAAGTAGTATCATTTTCTAAGGCGTATTTGCTTTTAATTAATTTATATAGCCTGCCTTCTATGATGCTGAATTTAGGGTAACGTTGTGGAAACTTCTGGCAACTTTCATACAACACATCATACCATGTGTCACCCGAAGGGTAACAAATTTCTTCTACTGCTTCTACTTCTAAACGACTAAGTGCATCTGGTACTACATGTAAGTGTCCTTTTCTGTGTTTAATTTCAAACTTATATTGCATGAGTCGCATAGCCCATCTGGCTAACCTACCACTGGGAGATTTAATGCTCAGTAACCACTGTAGAGACGCGTGGTCAGTGATCACGGTGAAGGGGTGACCCTCAATGTAGCACCTAAATTTTTCTACGCTAAATAACGCGGCTAGACATTCTTTCTCGGTTACTGAGTAGTTTCTTTCTGCTGCCGTGAGACTACGTGAAGCATACGCTATTACTTTCTCTAAACCATCAATATTCTGAGTTAAGACGCTACCTATACCTTTGTCACTGGCATCACATTGTACAGTAAATTCTTTTGTGAAGTCAGGACATGACAAAACCGGTGACGTCACCAAGCACGTTTTGAGTTTGTCAAAAGCTTCTTGAGCATCCCCGTCCCATTGCCACTTCTTCAGCTTTTTACTGGTCAAACGATTCAGTGGAGCTGCTACAGTAGAGAAGTTGGGAATGAAGCGACGGTACCACCCTACCATTCCCAAGAAACTTTTAACTTCTTTTGGCGTGCTAGGTACGGCCAACTTTATTATAGCCCGGGTTTTGTCCGGGTTAGTTCTGAGCCCTGTTCTATCTACCTTGTATCCTAGATAGTCTAACTCGTCCCTGCAAAAATGTGATTTTTCTATGTTGACTGTCAACTTTGCAGATCTGAGTTTTTCGTATACTCTATCTAGGAGCTCTAGGTGCTCTGAAAAATCGCCTCTACTAACCAAAATGACGTCATCTAAGTACGTAAACACTGATAGAGTTAGGTCTGCGTTCTGAAACTCGGCCGTTAGCAACCTATCCATCAGCCGTTGCAAAGTTTGAGCAGCTGTGCTCAACCCAAAACACATACGGCGAAATTGGAAGAGTCCTCGCCCTGGTACGCTGAAAGCGGTCTTTTCTCTAGATTCTGGACATAACTCTATCTGCCAATAGGCTGATTTTAGGTCTATTGAAGTCATATACCGAGCGCCTCTCAGACTATTCAAGATGAAGTCAATGTTCGGCAAAGGGTAACTATCAAACTTGGTGATAGAGTTTAATTTTCTACTGTCGAGACAGACCCGTGGTTCTCCATTCGCTTTCTTAACTACTACCAATGGGCTGTTCCAAGGTGAGTTGGAAGGTTCTATAACACCTAGTTCAAGCATTCGATCAACTTCGTTATGTATGAGTGCTAGCACTGCAGGCGAAAACTGGTGACATTTCTGCCTTGCAGGCGGGTGGTCACCTGTGTTGATGGTGTGCTGAACCAGATCTGTTTTACTAAGGCCACATTCTGAAGTTAAATTCTTAAATTTTTCTATACGGGTGTTAAGTTGAGCTAACTGTTCTAAGGTTAAGTCGCTTGCAGCTTGTAGCGAACCCGTTTCTACAAAACAATTCTCATTGGTCAGACTATCTACCTCTATAAGTTTCAAAACATCTCTGCCAATGTTAAATATTTTCCAAAAATCTATGCCAAAAATAATAGGAGTTTTAATTTCCTCTATTACTATAAATTTTATTGTGTGGACTGAATCCTTGTACTCTACAGGCAGGTGTGCGTAACCAGTGGCTACGCTCTCCGAACCATTGGCAGTAATGATGGGCATGCACTCGGTTGTATTCAACGTAGCCCCATACCGCTTGAGTATCCGGAAAGCAACACCATTCATGACGCTGACCATTGCACCAGAGTCCAAAAGTCCTTTACATTTCCGACCTAAAATGGATACTTCCAGAAAAGGTCTGGTTTCCCCTGGCATAGGGTTAAAATAAACTTCTTGAATTTTTGGGTGCTCTACCAAAATATTTTTATTTATAAACTTCTGATTTTCTGTGACTCTACATTTTGACTCTACTATTTTATTGTGGCATACTTGGTTGTCATGACCTTGGTTAGGTTGGTTTAACCCACCTCGCTGGAAGAGGCCCCTTTTGAGTTTAAATAACTCTTAGACTGTGGGTTGCATTTCTCGCAGCGTGGTCGTGTGACACCTTCCTTACCGCAGCCATAACAATAGATAGTCCCATTGTATTTACAATCTGTTTCATTATGGCCCTGTTTCTTACATTTATTACACACTGAGTGTTTAATTTCAGGTGCCCGAACAGAACTTTCTATTTTCTTTTTCTGTTGCTGGCCGCTATTATGAAAAGTCTTTGTTTTGAAACACAAATCTGTGTGCAGAGAGTTAGGGTTGGCAGTCGGTGGGTTGACATGTGTTGAACATTCCAGCTTCATGTCTTCTATCCACTTACACCTCCTACGTAACTCATCTATGTTTGAGAATGTGTCACAAAAAACTTTTGACTTATAATAGGGAGCAAGATTGTCCTTTATAATTTCCACTTGTTCTTTTTCTGAAATAGCCGTGTCTAACCTATCAAAGTAGACTTTCATGGTATAAATGTATGATATGACACTTTCTGATGGATGTTGGGTCCTGTTATAAATTTCTTTTAGCGTTCTCCTGTTGTAAGAAGTAGGTAGAAACTCCCGTTTTAAAGCACTGACAAAATCATTCCAGGTAACATAGCGTTTGCCATAGAAACGATACCATTCTGCGGCACTACCTTCCAACAGATCATTCATACTTCTTAATAATTCTGAGCGGCTAACATTCTTAGAGATGCACAGTTCATCTATTTTTTCCAAAAAAGCATGTAAACTGATTTTGCTATCCCTACCTGAAAACCTAATATTCCAGTTGGATATGTTACGCGTTGGGTCAATGGTAATCCGCAGCTCACCTGTTCCAACTGAAGAGTCCTGTGTTGTCACTGCCCCCGCAGCTGAAGTACTCGGCTCACTGTGCAACGGAGTCGCCTCAACCGGTGGTGGCTCGTCTGCGCAACTCATAGCACCCTTTCCTGAAATGTCCACGTTCAACAAGTTAAGAAGACTCTCGCTATCCGCTTTGAGGGCTGCGATTCGTCCCAACAATTCTTGGTCATCTGTCTCTAGACGACTTAACCGAAGTTGAGTGTGTACAATCCGAGAAATAAACCTTTCTTTCTGAGAGGAGGTCAAGTCTCCGGATGAAATCGACTGACCTATGTCATTTAATTTATCCTCACAAATTTCTACTTCAGATTCTACATCAAATTCTAAAGGATCAATTATTACCTCCAAACGTGAAGATTTAGACAGAGCAGATATTTTTGCTCGCATGCCTGCAACCGTTTTGATGTTGAGATGACCTCTGATCTTGAGTTCATACTTGAGTTCCTCGCTGAGGAGATGTCTGAAGTTCATATCTGACTCAGACATTTTGTCAGCTGTTGTGAAATTCTAAGATTCTAGAAAAAAAAAAAAACCTACCAAACAACAATAATGATTGATAGAAAAAACCAATGAAACACCAACCTCAACGCTAATCCAGTAAAACCAGGCCACACGTTGCTAGGCGCCAATTTATGCTGCACGCTATGCTTCAGGTGCGCATATTTTCTGTGTCCGACTAGCCTAGGTACAAGCGGTGGGTTCTTGCTTGTGGGATGTCACTTACTGGAGAGCGAAGTGTCGAGTTGGTGTCCCTTTCTACAAGGGCGCCACCAGTTATTCACTGGAAATTATTGTTATAACAAATGAAATCCCATATTCACCTCAACATTGTTATATTTTATACAAGTAGTACACGGTTGTTCTATATAATTTGGAAAATTTTAAGTGTTCTATGACGGAAAGTTTAAATCTAAGGTTAGTTCTAATTCTAAACAATATAGGCCGAGAGATATTCTAGGTTCTTATTCTATTCTTATTTAAATTCTTTATATTCTGCTACAATAAGCTTCTTACATAGGAAATTCTATTCCGGCATGTAGACGGGCCCTTCTACATGCGGGTTTCTTTTATACAAAAGTTCTTATATCATAAATTCCTAACACAGCATCTCAATGGTGACGGGGCTAGGCTATCCTACCAACATGTGGCGGCTTCACTGGGAGCGTCTCACCACGCTGGAGGACATGTGGTTGGGGTGAAGAAAAAAAAGAAAAAACGGGAAAAATTAAAAAGACATCACCCTATCTGTCAGCTCTTGGCGGGGAGGGGCTTCTTGGGCTCCCTTCTCACGCACACGCCTCCTTTTTAGAGGTTAACCATGGAACGGCAATCTGTGGACGAATAATGCTCCGTTACAGATTGCCACGAAAAATACTACATTCTGAAGGCTGTCCGAAAGCAAGAAGAACTGACCTGCCGTTCCATGTCCCTCGCCGGCGTCCAAAGCAGCACATGGCCGAAGCGTGGCGTTGCGGCCGGTCGTCGCCATGCGACCAAGTTTCCTACGAAATTCACGGATATATGAGAAAACAACGCCTAGGGAACAAAAGGAGCTTTAGCCCAGGACGGGGACTCACTTACTTTCACGCTTTCTTTTAATTTCTCTTAATAGAAATCCTCTCTCGTTGCACTTCTAATGTCAAAAAGAAAAGAGACCATTGAGCAATTCTTATTTTTATTTTCTCGAAAGGCTTTTGCGATCAACACTATGACGCCGACCAAATCCTACTAACAATTTTGGAGAAGATGCCCTAAATAAGACGGAGACTACTTCTGAAACGATAAAAAGGTGTCCTAATGGGATTAAAGCTATATTAAAGCGGATTCTGCAATAAAAACTACAATTTAGAAAAATCGGTAAATGATGAAATATACGGTTTCTTGCAATGGCAATGATTTTAAATTTAAGTAATATTTTTGCAATGGTATCATCGCCGTAAACTTCTGTACTCTTTGATTTCTGTCTACTAAAAAAAGTGAAATGCAATGTAAACAAACGAAATTAACGTTTTATAAACTTTTAAGCAAAGTATATGGATAAAAGAAAGAAATGTGGGTCCAGTATGAATATCCTCGTTCCGATGCCCAGGGACGAGCTATTGTATGTTTCTATGTAAAGGATTCTAGTGAGAAAACAGGTAATAGTTCCTACAGAATGCACCCAGTGAATTACGCATCCTATTCGTCTTTCTCGGCGTTGTTAATGGTGTTGAGCCATTAACACAGCCTTCGCAGACCGTCCTACGACCGACGAACAAGATACGTCCTTCCCCAAGTAGCATTCTACAGAAAAAACCTACAGTACAAAAATTACATGCAACAGTTTCTACTCTAGAAAGTTGCCAATACAGATTTGTTTATTGAGAAAAGAAAATGTAAGATTGAGAGGACATTTCACTCGGTGTAAAGGCATAGGGCGGTAGACGTCACACATTATACTCCTAAATGCAACTTACCTTAGAAATGTTCATTCTTTTTCTCGTATTAAAGTAGCTGGAGTGGTACTTGTAGTTAGGTACCTTACTGCATTAAGCACCGATAAAACTACAGTTTTCAGAAACCCTTCGTTATCGTTCACTGCAGTTATCAGTGTTTAACTGTCACCGAACCTATTAACCAAATGAGTTATCAGTGCAACGCGCACGTTAGCGTTGCATAACCAACACTTATTTATTGTATTGTTTGTTTTGTCAACGTCAAGCTTTGTAGTTCCGTATGAATCAATTCATTATTCATTAGTCACTAGCAGCGCCCCGCGGTTTCGCCCGCGTTTCTACACGAACCGTTCCCGTTTTCTGGATAAAAAGTAGCCTATGTTTTAACTTTTAATCCAGGGTATAAGCTACCTCCATACTTTAGATGTTAGAGCGTGAAAGAGTAACAAACATACACAGTATGTACAGACTTATCCTTGGTAATAGTTTTATTAAAAGGAGCGTAGAACAGAAGATATAGTACAAATATTATTTTTATTTCTTTGAAAGCATACACTTTCATGATTCATGTTTCTAAGTATTGCGAGATATGTTTAACACTGCTATGCAAATATTATAATCTGCAGACAGTCTCTTATATCAAAAGTACCTGTACATATTTACGTTACTCTTTTCGTCGTCTCGATACAATTATTATTTATTTATTTATTGTGATAAAAACGACAAAATCAATTACAATTACCACAAAATATTTCATACAGAATTAACATGTCAAAGTACAATACCAAAGTTTTACATGTTATGCTAATTATTAAAGTTTTACTTCCACCTAGTTGTTCATTGACTTTTGTGGCATAATCTTTGCTATTAAAATAAAGCAGCTCTCGGAAATTAAATGAACCTTTTAGACCTGTGGATATTCTCATAGGTATAATAGATGTGACCTTCAGCCATACCTCCGCTTTCAATCCCGACATCTCAACTGTCTCTCTTGAAAATCCCATGAAAAGCCCTCAACAACACGGATATTTGTGTTTAGGTACTACAAGTTACAAAATAATAAACCAAACAGTGATTCCCCGCCACGTAACCACAGTCTTCGCGTGATAAATCAAATTGAAAACAAACAACAATGCATAAGTACTCGTAACATCACAATTAAGGGTTACTCCACACGTCTCGTAGAAAGTTAATCGCAAAATTGCACACTTTTGGGGAATTACAGTAATCTACATGTAAACACTGTAATTATAGTGCTTTACGAACAAACGCACACGGTAAACGGTTGATTGTGTAAAATTGTAGCTTCGTAAGAGGTATGTATGATTTGTATTGCAAGAATACAGAGGTACCTAGGCTAATAGGTATATGGCATACAGCCAAGATAATTATGGTCGATCAGATTGTGCATCCTTCATCCATCGGCTTTTCACCAGATCGACGGTCCACCTAGTGGGGGGTTGGCCTACGTTGCGTCTTCCGGTTCGACCTCCGGGGTTCAGGTCCGGGAGGAAGCGAGCAGCCGCTCTAAGTGACGCTCTCTGGGGGAGGCCTATGTTCAGCAGTGGACGTCTTCAGGCTGTTGATGATGTTGATGATGAGATTGTGCATAGTTTACAAATTTTTGTAAAGCCATTGTATATCTACACAAGCTGATTGATATTGAGCCTTTTAGTTTTATCTTAAAACATTGAAACATCTACTGCAAAGTAATATTAAAAGTTCCAAGTAACTAGCACCACGTTGGAGTAATTTTTTGAATTACCGAGAAAGTGTCACAAAGCATGGCGCATGGTGTTCCAATTCGAAATGTCAAAATAATTGATACGATCATTTTCACTTTCGGTTTGTTGGGCATGCGGGTTGAACGCCCAGCCCAGCATTGTCAATTTCAATGATATCTGAAATTGATGAGAGTACGAAGTAGGTATTTGCAAAAAGCGTTACTAAGGCCTAGTACTATTATGTATTCTGTGCCAAGGCTGCCTAAAAACTGATAGCTTTTTGTCACGAATTAGGTACCTACTTGTGCTTTTAGCGGTTCATACATATTCCCATCCGTTTGTCTTGTTACCCTATAGTTTCAATGGCATATATATACCTAGTTATAACAAGGTAATAACTAATGCTAGGTATGTGAACTACGTGAGTTACAAAGACATTATTATGAAGGGCTCAGAGATGACGGATGCTGTTCAATTGTTTGTTACATTTTTATAAAAACATTCGTATGTGCCTGCCTACTGCACAACAGTCATCTGTTTTGATGATGTTATTAAGATTTTTTACATTTAGTTTTTGCGGTTAAAACTTATACGATTCATGATGGTCATAGTATCACTGGTCACAGTAGTAGTCACTTATTACCTAACCACAGAAACTGTACCTATACTTTACAAAACTGTAGGGACTTCACACGAGACTATCGTATTTCAAAAGTAACAAAATATCTTCTCTATGCATTTTCTCTTTTATCTACGTAACAAATATAACATACCTATTTGTATATATTTCTATATATTCCTAACTAATGCCTTCTCTAACTACTTATAGGTACAACCATACCATTTGCTAAATGATAACTTAATACTTTCAAACCTTAAATCGCACTTTTCTAATCTTATCTCACTGCGGTCTGCGACTCACTCATAGTATTTTAAACGTAAATTCCTCAGTCCACAATTATTGGTTGGCGTCACTTCAATACGCTTTCATACATGGATGCTATAGCGCTCTGTTGCACAAGTATAAACAGTCGAAAATAATCGCGTGAGAAAGTCGCCATTTCTGTTTGATTCTTGCTTGTTGTTTCTGTGGTTTTGCAGGAAATGATTCAATTCGGCTAGTTTTGCGGTTTGGGCTAAGTAGGCGAATATCGGTCACTGTCTCTACTTATACATCTTCAGTTGTTTTGGATAATTTCGATTTGTTTGTTTCCAATTTTTTCAATTATTGCATAATTAATCAAGTATGTTTTTGGGGAATACCTCGTTTTACTGTTCTGTTTGCCATCGTAGGTCTATTACTTCAATAATGTTTGCTTCTGGTCTTGACTTTAGATCATAGATTCACGTTTACAATCCCAAGATGTAGGTACCTACTTGTCAGTAAAGTTAATCTGTGATGGTCACGATCGCTTTACCACACAATACTTTATTTCTTGTTATATCCTTATTGTCGATGAAAAATTGTATAGGATCAAAAATATATTCTCGCGACCATTGAAATCACGTTCAGTATTTCAGTATGCTGAACACGGATTGATAGGCGTTTTGGAATAATTGTTGGACAGAGAATGCGTACAGAATCCCTAATGAGATTGTTGGGGGATTCCATAATGCTCGTATGATGTCAATATATTTTTCTACAGCTTATTGTTGATTTTTTAGTAGTTAATGCTCAGCTCGTCGAGCATAAAATACGAGTCGTAAAATATTTTTATGATCGTAAGCCAGGCGTTTCAATTTTATGCACTTCTGCATAAAATATTTTTTGAAATAATAATAGACATACATAATTAATAACCTCGGTACATTAAAATCTTCTGCGATCACCAAGCCACCTGCCAAGCGTGGTGATTATGGCAAATATTATTATAATAAGCGTCTATATAGTGGCGTTTTATGGGGAGGCCTGTGTTCAGCAGTGGACGTCTTCAGGCTGTTGATGTATGATGTATGTATAATTAATAATCTATACTTATAATAAAACTGTAACAGGACCAATTCTGTATATTCAAGATATTTTGAAAATTTTTGTTGAAGGGCTCTCTATAATCGATTCTGAAGCTAATTTTTTTCTGTCTGTCTGTCTATCTGGATCTTGGCGGAACATCACGCCAAAACTACTGAATGGATTTAAATGAAACTTGGCATGATTTGAGTTCATATACGAGGCCTCCACTCACCGTTTCATCCATTCATCCTTTTCCCTTATCTTTTTCACTCTTTCTTCTCTCTTCCTTTAGTCTGGGATTTATAAGACATAAAACTAATTAACCCATGCGATGCCGGGGCGGGTCAGCTAGTTATACATATTTTTGGTTTTCTTAGTTTTATGATCGAATCAGACATTTCTATGTACTGACCAAATATTTTCACAAAAGGCCTGTTTCCTAACCGTCGTATAGATTTCTTCCATGGTAGTACAGAACCATATTAAGGTCAATGCCGTGTTCATTTTATTGCTGCCAACTTCATGGCATAGATCTTCACTAATGTTCTATGAATTTGAGATCATGAGATGCAGTGATTTTCATCAGTCTCTAAATTTATACCGCAGACAGTGTTTGCTGGATCTCTGATTAAACATTCTTTCATACGTATGATACCGTTGCTAAAGACACATTAAATTATTTGTCACTGCCAGCGGGTGCAGTTTATTCTAATAGGTATTATAGGTATTACTTTCGAGTTTTTCCCTTTATGATTTTCCTCTTTCGTGTTTTTATTCCTATACCTGTTACAACCATCGTTTTGCTTTTATCGTTACATGTATTGATGATTTGTATCAAGCATTACGATTCACACACATTTTATTTTAACTTTTAGTCTCTGAAAATATTTGGAACTTAAATGACGAGTTTCAAATATTTTCAGAGACCTTGATTTCATAATTCTTTGGCAATAAATCAGGCATTCAAGTCCCGTTCTATAAGATTTGTATGACACGCGTGGTCTACTAGTTTTTGCTTGCGTACATAGACACATACATACAGACGTACGTTACAATATTTTTGGTGTAGAGACGGCTCGCTTCCGGTGGTCGCCCGCGGACTGAATTAACTTTACTATAATATCTGTTAGGCGTAGTGTACAATATCTATTTGCTTCAGAAATATATATAGTAGGGATTCTAAAGTTTCACGATTCTTCATTAGACACTTCATGAAACAATGATGATAAATGATTTAAAAAAATTATAATTAAAAAATTAACTTATGTTTATTGTAACATGAACGGCATGGCATACCTACAACTTATACATATTACAAAAAAAATTGATAATCAATAATTTTTGTACTAAAAAGAAATATTTCGGTAGGCTTTGAGTTTTTATAAAATACCTGTCTTTACTGGCTTTACCAACTGTTATTTAAATGGTTTAAAACAAATCTGAGCTAGACCTGAAATTAATATGATATCCAGGTTCTCTTTATTATCGAGTAAGTTGATTACTTGGCGTGATACGTGCCATATCGTGTCCCGCCCGATACACCCTCGTGTATATATGGCTTTAATATTGACTTGCAAGACAATGACCCTATTGTAAAAAATGTACTATCTCTATTTATAATCCACGCTGTCAGTATCGGCATAGATAAGATATTAGAGTGAAAAATAGCGGTCTATTCTATGTCTTCGATGAATTGATTTAATTAGTGATAGATTCTTGTGAACAAAAAAGACTACAAGGTACATGCATATTAAGGTACATGTTATGATGTTGGATTAGATATAAAACGCTGGAGACTGTCGTAGTCGTATCTATATTTTATACGTTTCTGACTTTTAAATTATAGTATTACCTGCATTATACTGGGTGTAATTGAATTCATTATCATCCTTTGAAACTAGGTATCTACTCCTGACACCGCTCACGTGTGGACCAAAATTTTTGAAATAGATTTCGTTTTATAATAGTTAGAACGCATCGATTTGGTATTAATAATAACTCCAAAAAATGGGATAACTACTTAAAAAATATTTTCATTTGCACTCTTTACCCTTTAACAATAATCAATAAATGATGTACTATCATGCATGCACTCAATTTATGCTAATGAATTTAATTGCACCCTGTATACCTGCAACTCCTACAAGGCTTAATATGGTTTTTATTTATAAAGGTTACACATACAGTAGGAAGTATTTATTGCAAGAGTCATCGCAAAGAGTAATATTGCATTGGGTAGGATCCTTGGATGGCTAGTATCTGATCATACGATCCAAATTTTTAAGCAAATTATCACACTTTGCGTTTGCAACAAATCATTACTATGATCAGTCACTTCTTGCATCCGATGCCAGACGTTCCTTGTAAATGTACAAGTATTACTTAGTAGAGTACAAACAAATCGGACGATATTGAAGGAACGATATTGATTTGAGCTCATTGCAATGGTCTATTCCAATACATTGGGCGATATTGTACAAGTTTTTTACAGTCGTATTTCGTTAGTATAAATCTTAATTATATATGACTTTTTAATACATATTTTATACTTATCCAAATATTTAATAGACAGGAAATTAATAAAACATATTGGCGCATTTTAAAGTCACAAGATTTTTTCAACAGACTTAAAAAAGGGGGAGGTTCTAAATTCAGCTGTATTTTTTTTGTTTTTTTTTTTACCTCAGAACTCATGGCGAAGCACGACTAGCCGTTTCTAACCGATCGGTAAAGTTAAGCTGCGGTCACTACTCTGATGGGTGACCGCTACAGCAAAAAGTGGTATTTACAACTGAGTGCTACCGTGCTTCAGAGGGCACGTTAAGCCTCCCGGCTACTGTCGTATAAGACAATAGTCGTTAAGCCAAGTCAGAAGCCTTTGGACAGCCTAAAAATTCTGACACCAAGGCTGACCAATTGCCTACGCGACAAGAAGAAGACCTCCAGAACTCCGTCATTTATACACTGATATAGAAATATTTTTTCGATTGGAACGATATACTTTCATTTTAACCTAAATAGAAATTTGGCCCATTTGTTTGGTTATTAAATCAAAGTAACTGAAAAAAAAATGTCGACCAATATACTTATTCTCAGTACCTATATGAAATTAAGGTGGTTGAAGTCGGTTTCACCGTTTTTTTATGGAATATAGATTACTTGTAAGCCTCTAGGCTTCTAACCTTCCATGTTATATTTAGACTTATACGGAAAATTAGCCCAATCACCCGGAAATCGTTCGAATTTCCCCCTAGCACAAGTTACGCACAGACGGTACGCTGGCTGCATACAAATTGTGCAGAATCGAATGCGATTGACCTGACAACTTACTGTCAAGGTTGTACAAGTATATACTAGCGATAGGTGGCGATAAGTATTTATATAGAAATGTGGTTGTAGTGTCGTAGTATGCTGATCAGCTAAATTATACAACGAAGCCTTGTGGGCTTCGCTATTTGGATGAAGATCCGAATGGATACTATTTGTGAATCTGCGTACTGTCACAGAATATATAACAGTACTTTCAAAGTCGGATTGGTAATATGCTAATTTATAAGACTAGCGCTGGTTCAAGAGAACTAGCGCCATGCCATAACGCCATGGATTACAAGATTCTCGTTTTTATGTAGGTACAAAATTTTATTTTTTCTGTTGCCTATACATTTTTTTATCCTCTCTCTTTCTTTTAATTATATTTCAGTACGAAATCACGGTTTTTCCAAGTTAGGATTGCAGCGTTGTTGTAGCAGAAACATAATTATTACATTGTTCAAAGTGACGCTCTATTCCGTTTTATCTTTCAACCAAAAAGCATGTCAGTTGAAACAAACCTTTAAGTTTAAACAAATTAATATATAAAACTGTAATTGAAGTTAACATTGCTGACTTAAATTATAAAACATTATACATTGTACACACAACAATTGTATTGTGTTACATTATTTATTTGCTTATATATTAAGCAATCTCTAATTTCAAAAGCCCCGGTTACATAATTCTTATAAATTATCGCCCCACAAAATTACAGATTTTGGCCATATTTGATTAAGGTGGAACGTTACACTAGCGCGGCAAATTCAGACTTTCTTGCGTTCTTTTGCCAATAATAGCGTAATTACTCGACGTGATTAAATGAAAACTAATTTTGCGCAAATAAAAAAAAATGTATCAATAAATTACAATTAAACAAATGGCAATAGACTGAAAAACTAAGAAGAAAATTGTTTATTGCCATTCGTTGCTAAACCCATGATATCTAGGATATACTTTTAGTCATAATTTGTTGATACTTACATTCTATTTATTTCCGCAAAATTAGTTTTCATGTAATCACGTTTAGTAATTAAGCTATTATCGGCAAAAGAATGCAAGAAAATTAGAATTTGCCGCGCTAGTGTAACGTTCCACTTTAATGAATTCAATTACACCCAGTATATACATATATTATTATGTAACTAATACCTATTATATCTCTCATATCCTTATCCTATAGTAGGTATAGACTAAGACCACATATCTCAAATCCAGTGGTATCCATTCAGTTGCTCAATTCCACGACCATTAATAGTTTCCTCTGTAAGTAATTCAGATGCGATTAATAAGCGCGTGTGCTAAGTGATAGGAGCACGCGAATTTTATTAGTGGCTTAGATCACATGAAATTGCTGAGATGATGAGAGATGTCTTTATTGCTTGCAATAAATCTTTGTAGTAGAGTAAAGTGCTATGAATAGCCTATTTGCAATAAAACACTTTGATTTGATTTGAATAACCCCATTAGGAACCTATAAGTATTCAATAATTTGTATGTCAGTCGAAGGACCTATTTTATCGAAGGCAGGTAGTACCTGCGTTGGCTATAAACGCTGACAGTTTAACATGGGAATGTTAAAATATGATCGAGTAGTATATCTAACCTTTCAGCTTGTGGTAGACGTTCAGTGAAAGAGATAGAGAAAATGTAGAATAGTAGGTACCTATGGGAGCAAATTTTCGTTTGCCGTGAGCCTCAAATATATTGGGAATGTAAACAATATGCTAATCGCTAATCGCTTGTGCTACGCATACGCCTTTTAACCTTAGCTTTGATCATTAGTCGTAAAAGGCTATAGACAGTGATGCGGATGCAGCGGTTTTCGGAATTTCTTCACCGTCGCCACCAGTTTTACATTTTTGGTATTTTATGACGTCGTATAAAGATTTTATAGGGGTATGAAAATATGAAAACGTGATAAAATTATGATCAGAAAAGGCATCTAAATGTAAACGATAAGCCGTGGAGTAAAGTAGAACTTATTGTAACATCCTAACACCAGATTAGAATAGATTGCTCTATGAGTTTTGATAAATATGATGCAATTTCAATACAAACAATACAATAGTTAGTTAATGAGCCATTGAAAAAAATATGTATTAATTATCAGCAACAATAACGTATGGTATTGTTTAATTCTGTTGGCCTAACAAATGGTAATATTTACCAAATAGGTAACGGTAAATATTTGGTATTGGTAAATTAACTGCACCGGCTTTGTTCTGTTGTTTGGAATGCGTCAAATACGAATTTGTGTGACGTGTTTACACAATACTGCGTTTACGGTAACGTAGTTTGCGTATTCGGTTTGAAATGTTTAATTTATAGATTGCTTTGATTTGGAATATTTGTAGCATTCCTGCGTTTATGCAAGCTATTGGTGAGATTGGGTTTCTCAGAGGTTTTATATAAATCTGAGTCAACAAATGCTCTCTGCTACAGAACTAGGTAAATCTAAAGATAACGCAACTGCAAGATGAAAATAAAACACTTAATTAGAGTCTGATAAGAAACTGAAACCGCTAAATGTTTCGATATGGAACTAATTTAAGCGCTTCTTATGCTAAGTTTGAAATATCTTGCAAGTCTGCAAGAGACGCAGTCTTGAAGGTTGACGAAATCGTTGTAAGTAAGCTAGGGTAGGTATAGGTGCCTAGACTATAGACATTCAGTACAAACAACAATAAGTAGTTTTCCAAGTAAGTTAAATTGTTGTTAAATTCAATTGTTCTTTTTCTGAGTAACTTTTAAAACTAACATAAATGGTATATGTAATTTATTTCGATGGATAAAATAGGTATTGATCTTTTGGAGTGTTTGAAAACCAATAAACCTACACAATTACGTAATTAAAATATGTTGATTTTTGTCTCCAGCTGTGTGATCCTTATTTGGATTACTATAAGCAATAATATCATCCCACGTTCGGTCGAGGATTGATTAAAAGCATTTACGATCACATAGTGTTGTCGGCACAAAATAATATGTTGGCACAAGCTGTCGAGTTATTAAGTAGTAATCGATCTGAGAGAATGTTGACATGACTTGTGTGTATTTATCAGATTTTCTGCATAATAATTTTATTATATCAATTTCCTTTATGATAATTACTAATTATGTTATTATTTTAATTGATTAATGTGTCTAAAATCATAATAAGGCTCCATAAATACTTAGTTCTGTACGTATCATCACACAATTGTTTTATGGTATTGCCTAAAATGATTAAGTTTGGCCTACTTAATACACATTAGTTTGATCAAACATTTGCGATCGTGGGCGTTACCATTGTTTATCGATGGCTACAATGTCGTTTTACCAAAACGGCATATGTAAATCAGTATATCCTTGCTGATTTGGGACGAACATATTAGTAAGTATAGTAGGCTTATTATAGAAGGTTTATTGGTCTTCACCTTTAAAATTGGATTGTCCAGTCACCAGTCTTCATAGGTATGACAATACCTACTTACACATATCAATCTTAGCTGAAACAAATGAAAATTAATTAGTCAGGTCCTTAAAGTATACATAGTCAGGCCGCATTCCCATAATAGCACCAAAAATATTCCCACAACATAATAATATATTTGAATAATCTTTTCTTTTTTTGATATTGACAAGATTATTCTGATCGTATCAGACTCGTAGCATCTTCTACATTCTCAGCCGTACTTCCTCAACGCATTTACCCAAAAAGTTAATAATTATAATTGGTTTTTTTAACATTGAAATAAATTCTAAGCATTATGTTCATAGAGTGATCGGTTTCGCCGGATTCATACATTAATTGAACCACATTCTTTGCTGCGTTTAAAACATCCGCCAATGAGGTTTGACTTTAAACTTTAATGTGAATGCGCTTAAAACGATTTGGGACAATATTTTTGGGCTAATTAATAGTCATTTACAGTTGTGGAAGGTGTTTATTAAACCTTCTTCCGTTTGAGACTGGTAATTCGCTTACTAGTTTAGATTCTCGCTTGTTGTACCTGTTTATCCTACTTCAAAACCAAATAAAATATTTGTCTGAGCACCATATTGAGTCTTATCGTTTTAACATTATGCAAATGAATGAATATCAATATAAAATGTCCCACTTAAGATTTAAGTGTCTATTTAACAAGTGTTATGCATCGATTCCTGTCATTAATCATCATTATTTGACGTTGTTCTCGATTTTGACGGCCTAATTGTTCAAATTAAAATAAATGTCAAGGTTCTAGTATTAACGTTCAGTTCAGTGACCAATCGGACCCGTCCGTCAGTGATCAACCGTCTGACGTATTGCGCACACGCATGTGATTGATTATTCTCGTAATTTTATAGTAATCATTACAAAATGAGAATGCAAATCTCAACGAGTATGATTGCAGTTCATCCCATAATTACGTCTCGCATCCGCAGCGTAATAACTTTATGGCTTCTGCCTTTGAGAACGCACTTTCCTCTTTCTTTAATTAAATATCAGTGTCATTAACTAAAATGTTAAGGCACTCTTGCCCTATTATGACGATCCATCACCCATCATGCATCTGTGATGCATAAGGTATGCATGTATTATAAGGTTTGTATAACCATCCTAAAATATGAATAGGCAAATAAAATGTCTCTCCGCAGTATTAACTACGTGATATTCTGCGGTAGGTTATCAATATTGTCCGTGTTACGTGTGATCTATGAATGAATTTGTTTCGCTAATTGCCGCGTAATTAACGCCGTGATTGAAACTGTTTAATTATATAATTGTATATTTTATCGGCTAAACGATTGAATGAGTTTCTAAAAAGTTCAGCGCAGAATATAATTATTATTGTTATTATAATTATTTAACTTTAAGACCGTAAATATGCCGTTATTTCAATCAATCTCCTATAAAAATTTGGAAACTAGGTAGTCATAGACCGATGAGTTGGTATCATATTTTTTTAACAGGCAGTGGGTAAAGGGGGTAATTCATTAAAATGTCATAGTGAATGAACTTAAATGGACTCTCTTTTAATAGAAAGCAGCTAAATAGTATTGTTTCAAGCTCTCACACATCAAGTTTCGAAGAAGCACTGGGAATAGAAAAAACAATGGTACCTAATAGCATGAATGAGGCACCAGACAGTACTAACTGTAAATTAATATGTGTATAATTTTGACTATAAACCCACAAAAAGTGGCGTGACTCATAAACTTCATGTCTTTTTTCTTATTAGGAATTAAAATATTTCAGTGTGTTTTTTTATTTGAACGAATGACATCACGATCTCTTTACATAATAGGACTTTACTTTCGTTCACTTAACAAAACTTGAAACTTCGGAATCAAAGATTCTGTACCTTAGAGTTAGCTTGCTTATGTATACTCTAAGTTCTGTAAAGAGAAGTTTGAACTTACCCTAATTTAATATAATACACAGATATCTTTGTAGAACTCACGTCTAACAGAGTCAAAGAACGTCAAGGATTCTGCACTAAAAATTGCAAACCGCAGCTAAGTAAATAAAATACGAGGTGTTTTAAAAACTCTATAAGTACATATCTATACCTATCGTCCTTCCCATCAAACGGTCTACCATTATGGGCAACACGTGTCCTTTGTTGCTAAGGGCGCCTCTACTTCCAGGAACAAAGTACCTGACCCTTTGTGATGTAGAGAGCGGGAGAGATGATACTTCCGCAGGGACTTTGGGACTCTATTGTATCTATATGTATAGTTTACGACTCTAATAAAGTAGAGTTGTGAATTTGTGGTCTTTTGTAGAGCAAAGACGTGAAGAAACCGCATTAAAGTTAATAGACTTTGGAAATATATAGTTCATGGACAATAGCAATCTGTAAAGGGCATGCGTTACCGCCAAACATCCGCTCGCACTTGACATTTGCGAAGATTAATAAAAAAGTATAGGTGCATGTCAATGCAAATGATGGATTGCTTCCTGGCAACATCTAATTTTTATAACTGCGTATTGATAGTTAACGAAAGGAATTTGGCGTTAACCGTGTCCCAGGACCACACTGCTCTTTCCGAGGGTGCCGTAAGAGCCGACTAAAGGAATATCCAAGGAATGGGAAGCAGCATGCTCCTCTGTTTCCAATATTCTACTGAGATCACCAAGACGCCTGTCAAGCGTGGTGACTATGGTAACCCCAACAAACACCACTGATTGCACTGACGACTGGTTGGCTGGATAGCCTACCATATACCTATACGTATAGTAGGCTCATCTTCTTTTTTTTCTTGTATACCTATACAAGAAAAAAAAAGAAGATGAGCCTACTATACGTATAACCATTTGGATTTGTTTGTCCCAGGGTCGGCATGCTGAAACACGTGGCCGTGTCTCCTCACCGCGCCCGCGCCGACTCCGTCAGCCTCGCCTCCTCAGCTTCCTGCTGCAGCCTTGGCAGCCTCGACCACCGTCACGACTCCGTCTCCGAGCTCTCACAGCGCACAGTGAGTTAACACTTCATTATTGTAACATTTAGCTTGAAGATACGGACGATTGGTCTAGCGTTGCCTTTGTGAAACTAAACTCTTCATGAACGAGTGACTTCATGGTCGAAATACCACCCATTTGTTCCTAACGATTTCTGAATTCTGTTATACTTAGCTAACTTTTGATTGCATCGTCACTGTCCATCAGGTGCCAGAATAGTAAAATCAGTTGTAAAAAAGGTAAGGTTCAGCTTAATTTTCTCTATTGTTTATACAAAATATTATCTTTTAGAAGCAAATGGTGCAAAAAGCCCATAAAGATCCAACCTGTGTGTGGTCTTTTTTATTGGTAATTTTCTTTCCATGTTTCATCCTAATGATCTCATGATACCATTGCTTATGTTAAGCTGAGATGCCATCAGCATCATTATATGTTTTCACTCTCTGCGACTAGTTGGTAGCTTCTTTTTCCTATCAGATTATGGGAAAAAGACTTTGAGGAGACGTCGAACCCAGCGCAGGAAGTACCTATTTGTATACTTACGTCTTATCGGCAGAAGGCCTTGGTTACCGTTTTAAAATACTGTTGGTTATAATATTACTAGCTTTTTACATTTTGTTTATCGGAGACTTTGAAGGCGATCTGATTTCTAGGGTTTCCTGTTATTTTGATGACTTGTTATTAAACATTGTTAGCGCTCTGTTCTCAAGGTAAATTGTTTCCAAGACTCATTCCAATTACGATTACGTAAGCTTTACAAAACACTTTTCCAATAGAGTATGTACTTAATAGAGTAACAATAGTAGTTGTACGAAATAGCGATTTTCTTTTCGTACGCTTCACTAATAGAGGCTTTTAGAAAAGTTCAATGACTGTGGAACCATCTCTGGCAAGCAGTCATAATTTCACCAAAGCAATTCCATTATAATGCAAGTCATAACATAACACCCTGGGAATTTCGTCAGACCATCTGCATTCAAAGTTGAGTTGTGACTGCACAGCTTTAGGTTTCTGCTTCAAAATTAAAAGATAATCATGAAATAGTTTCTATAGATGTTTGTGAGTTCTTAGAATGTCTTAAAAGTATACATTACCATAAGAGGTTCGCTGTAAAGATATTATGAGACATTGTATTCAAACATACAGTTACAAACAGTGAAATAACTTAGGATTTCGTCGCAATTACCATCTAAAAACTAGCTTAACAAATGAAGGTACTACCAAGTTTTTTCACTGTGACAAGGTACCCAATTGTTATGGTAATGTTTTGCACTAATTAAGTGCGACACTGACATTTGATGGCCGAGTGAGATATCTCGATTTCTCGATTGTTCCTCAACGGAGACGGTACTGTTTGGGAGCAGAGATAAAGTTGGAGTAGTGGCTATTGTTCGCGCATGTGCAATGGAAAGTCTGCGATCTGCGACAGCACAATAATTGCTTGATGTCAGCGTTTCTTACCGAATTATTAATTTTCCAAAATTAATAATTTTAATTATTTTCTAAAATTTTAGTATTGTCCACATCATTATTTTTCCAAAATCTGTTTTGTTTTCGTATTCTGGATGTTCCGCATTATCACACACTCTTAATTTTACAAATTCGTAAAATTCCATATTCTGAATTTTCCAAAGTATAATAGTAATAAAAAAAATTCATCAATATTTTTTAACTGCAGCTGTTGATGAATGCTGACTTTGAAATAGTTCAGCAGTTGTGGGGCAAGCTACTTTTGTTATAATACATATTTAAACTTGGATCTATTAGGGATGCTTAAAATTCAGAATGTGTTTTGCCTAATAGATTTCAAGACTAAGATCACAAGACCTTTCGACTTGAGTCTCGTTTTTATCTTTCTCTGTAAACCCGCAGTTTTATTCCAAAGCGAAGGGGAGAGAGAGTGCTTGTAGTTCATTGGGTAGTTCCTGGATCATTACGTTGAATTTTATTTTATCTCAACTTCATCTGATGGTACACTAACAAGTAGTTTAATCTCTCCTGATGGTTTATAAATATGTATGTACTTTTTTGCTTTCATATTAAAGAATCATATTGATTTAAAGTGACCAAGGCTTTAATACCAATGAACCTTAATTATAACAGGTACATACATATTTATTCTATTACTTTAGCCGTCATAGGATTTCGCTTGCCCATCAACTCGCCTGATGGTGAGCGAAGGCGTGGCCGAAGATGGAGCACGTAAATCTAGAAGGTACCAATTTCTTTTCGATACATTTGAGTGGTCAAATTTTGGTAGAAACTTGAAGTTCTTCCCTTCTTTAACTTCCATTGTCTGTGCCTAAAGTACTCACCTAGCACTCTACCGTCTAGAGTCTATACACTGACTAACCTCTTGCCAGGACAAAGTGCATATTTGTCTTGGTGCAAGTGTGCTGCCCATATGTAGCCTGTTTATTGCTCCAGCGATATAATTTATTAATCAACATGTGCTATCTAAAGCGGTTGGTATTACTACCTACACTTCACACCATGATTTTGCTTTTGACCTAGTTGAATAAGTAATTGTTCACATCTGATAGCTGTTATGGAGAATGGAGATTTTTATCGACCAGTAAAGTTTATATATACCAAAGATGTGTATACTGACGTTAACTTCTTTGTTTTGATATAAAGATTTCTTGAGAGTTTATTGAGGTCATTATCTTTCTCCGATGAAATAGTTATACCCAATTGAACTTTCCTATCTTCTTCTTATTATTTCAAAAATCTTGCTATTGTAGGTACTTAGGTAGATTAGATACTACGTTATGCTCTCCCCATAATGGTTTTCCCTCTATACTAATCAGTTTTGCTATGTCATGGATTTCATAAAATAACGCATGTCACAAACATAGTTTAGTTTTTAATATGAGGGAAAGTAGCATTATCACAACTTATTCTGTGAGCCGTAAGTAACAGAATGTTCCTATAAGACGTTAGACATAAAAAAAAACATTGAAATCCCGTCAAGCTACGCCATCGTAACCAGCATGTTTTCTCAAACTCAGCGTAGGATACCTATTACCTCGATTCCCAACAACACTATAGTTTTTCCCCCAGAACAATACCTCGGTAGCGGTCCGCCCCCGATTCAGTAGCTTTCCCATATCACCTGTTTAATTGCACATTATTTGCCTTGCTTTTGTAACAGTTGGCACTCTTTGTATAGACCAACTGCATGGTGCTGTAGTTTGTAAAAACAGTCTGACATGGATTTCCTATGCCATAGCGTATGAAGCATGTAGGTAAGTAGACAGCCTTTGCGCTTGCTTTTTGAGCTTAGAAGCTTTATGTTTCTCTCTACTGGGCAAAGGTTTTTCGCAGCAGCTATTATAATGCATTTTATTATAGTATTAGGATAATATTTTGCGCCCATTTGTTAGCTGTTACATATTTTATAGGTAAGTCACGGAAAATGTGGAGTAATGGAGACTTCAAGATTTATTTGTCTTGCATAATATTTATATTGTTATTTGTTTCAATCCTATGGTATGAGAGGCGACGAATTGTGTTAGTTTCAAAGTTGTGGCAAAATATTAAAATAATTTGTTAAACCTACAGTTATTAAATTAGTACCAACTGCAGGTTGTCTAATTCTCTCAGTAATTCATGATTTAGATCCTATTTCTTAATCATAAGAGCCATATTCGTTTATTTCGTGTGCATGCGCATATTCCCACGATCGCGTTGACATGTGCTGCGTTATGCCACAACTAGGGTTGCCAATTTCTTTTTGATGTAGCTTTCCAAAAAATATTGCGTTTTGCAATAAGAATTTCCTTGTCTTATAAATATCAGTTATAGTATATATATAGTAGTCATTCTGATAAAAAACCAAAATTTTGATGAACCAACTAAAGAGAAAACGTCTTTCAAAATGCATTTTTGCTTAGTTAGGAAATGATTAGACAGACGCTACGCACGCATCATCTACAAACATCGCTCTATGCAAAAACTCTCCTAAACTACGTACGTTTGAAAAAATGAAAGATGTAGTTGTGGTTGACAACCCTAATAAAAATACATTATTCTAGCTATTATAACATGTTATGCTCGAGCACAAGAGTTCGCCTGGACGCTCCATTGTTGTCCTTTTGCGGACTTTTTCTCATTCAATGTGCAGTTTTAAGATCCGTTTAGCGAAATTTTAATGTTTTGCTTTGTTTTGAATTCGGCACAATGCAGTTTTAAACTTTTCAGACTGTTGTAACTTTAATACTTGATTCCTGCTAAGCCCATTTTAACTGCTGGTTACTTAACTCTTAATTAACTGATCTTCTTTCTGCATGAATATGTATAAAAGATAAACATAGAAACAAGAATTCTCACAGAATAATCAATAGAACGTTGCATAATAGAAAGGGCAGTGGTATCTAAGTGTCCGGTAGATCACACGTCTCTCGGACACCTGATGTCACTTCCGTCCATTACCTGGGGACGAGGCGAGCCTTTCTACATACTGATGACCCAGTGAAATCACCGTGATTATGGCAATGGATGATTATAGGGGATTTAGAAAATGTTTAAAGTTGTTGTCGGTGAAGTTTTTAGTACTTAGGTTGATGTTGGTTGAAATAGAGTTGCTATAACACTGTTAGCGGTATATGGACTGCTGATCTATACAAATTATAAATAGTTATCGATACTGTTTTACGTATATTATTTGACCAATATTATTAAATATATTTTTTTTAAATTAAAATGTCTTCCAGGTTGATCTATCGCATGCCATTCACACAACATTCTGTAGGTAGGTAGGTAATAATGATCCAATGCAATTTGATGCCAGTTTCATAATAACGGTTCTATTATACCTACGTTATTTTCTATTATTACACTTTCTATTTCGCGTGCGATTCCTTATTGGAAAGGTGAACAGTTACCTATAACATTTATTGATTGGGAAAGCAACGTTTTCTTTTCTCATACTTAATACCTACTTATATGAATTTAATAGCTATGGGAGCCATAAAGTTTCAATAGTTTTATATATGAAGGTGTGGTACAAACAGTGCCTATTAAAACATCACAAAATTAGTAATTTGAAATAAAATATATATTTTTATAGATTTAATCTGCTATAAGAGAAATTATGAAATAATTCATGAAAAATTGGTCGAACGTAATTTCATTTGGTTTTACAACCTTGTTTACAACGGTGAAGGAAGACTTTCGTGAGGAAATTAACCGGCATAAATATAATATTCAAGAACTTCTAGAACTACTTATTTGCTGCACATGTGTGTGTCAACAAGTGCACGCGGTCAGCGCGGTGGACTAATTCCTGCTCATTTTTCTTACCTAGCTGTCCATTAAAAAGTAGCTTGAAAGAAATGTCAAAATGTAACAAGGCTGTTCATTGTTTCATGATTTGTTTTGAGTACCTATTTTGTGCAGCTGTTAGATAGGTAGGTATATAATTTATCTAACAACCCGACTCGCAGATCAAAAAAATATAGAATGCGGAAAATTCAGAATTAGTAAAATTAAGAATTTGGACTAATCAGATTGCGTATTACAAAGAAATCGGAAAATGTAGATGGTGGAAAATCCTGAATATGAAACTTATCGCTGATACCAAACCAACTTATATCACATACACAATAGGGATGTATACATGCAAGGGCATAAAATTAAGTCAAAGAATACGCGGTGCAATTAGGTACCTACTTGTGCCTTATGCGGTGAACTTTCCTCGTTCGATATCGACACATCGATATTATTCAACCCATAGCGCACTATTATTTATTCTGTGCCATCGCACAAGAGTGGAAGCACGCGAGTTGAATGGTTGATGCGTTGATGCGACATGGATGTTGGATTGGCCCAAGAATGCAGTTTTATTCATAACTGACTTTTTCATAAAGTTCACGGCATTTAATTATATATTTTTTTCAATGGATTGAAATAATTTGTGAAATTATTTCTATCCATTGTAGCATTTGTGGTCGTTTAATTAGTCGTTTTAACAACTCAAAGTGAAAGAATAAACAACAGTAAAATCATAAAAATGTATGTATGTAACAAATAATTGTTAATAGTATGGTTAGCTAATGATTTACGTTAGTGAACTATTTAGGTAGGTATTTTTATTGCGTAATTTACCCTTTAGCAAGACTATGGAATAATAACTACGCCTTTAAAATGACGTAACCATAATAATAGCCATAATAATGGTAGGATGCGCAGACGCAGCCAAGCGCGTTGTCCATGACATCAGAGATGCACGCATTCGTCCACTAAACTTGTGGTAAGCTGCCATTGGCCTGACTTATTATAGGGCACGGTATGACGTAATAATAACGCTGTCATCTGACATACGAATCATTCATTAGAATAGATAGAAGTACTTATACAAATATTTGTGTTATTAGAAGAACAGGACAAATCATCATTTATTAAACTAACAAATTGTTATTAATTAACTATTGGCGTAATAAAGGATGTAGGTATTAGTAGATAAATAATACCCCTCTGTTTCAAAGTCTGAAATCGGACTATTCATGTAGATCTTAAATAATATTCATGTTTTACACAATAGTTATCTAGGAAATAACATTTGCTTACCGGTTCTAGGAATTCTTTACAAATAGATAAAAGAAATTGCATGTGTATTCCATAGAATACGAAAATAGTACTAACAAAATACATTTTTTTACACATATTGTATCAGTATCTTAGAATGCCACTTTGAGCGGCTGCTTGTGCTTGCCCCCTGCATCCATTGGCTTCCCGTGGTTTTGACCAGCGGTCCACCTAGTGGGGCCTACGCTGCGTCTTCTGGTTCATGGTCGCCGCACTCGAGAACCTTTCTTCCCCATCGGTTGTCAGTTCTACAAGCGATGTTGACTGCTCATTGTCATTTCAACTTGCTCTAATGTATTATCCAAAGGCATTATTTTATTTATTTATTATTACTATAAATTATTGATTCAAGATCTAATATCATAGAAACGAATTGTTACTGAAAGTTTAGGAGCCTCGATTGCACAATAACACACGCAATATAAGTAAACAATTTATTGGTACATACAGCTGCGAGTCTATTAGTTTTAATTGTGTAGAAGCGAATTCATTGTATTTCACGGCCAGAGGCGAGCGATAACCTCTGACTAGTGTTACGTATTATGTGTTTCGGAATATTGCGCACGCGCCAATGTTAACTTAAATCTTGGAGGCACTGTTTAGTTGTTTTGTCAGTTTGGAACCTAAAAGTAAATTAGCTAACGATGAAAACGCTAAATTGGAAAAGCGTTCCGTTCCTCGTATTGAACTCGAATGATCGTGGTGAGATGCCATTATAGCCTGATTGGGAATTTGTTTTAAAGTTGTTGATAACGCGGATAACGTTACCCTAATAGGTATTATTTATTTGAGTTGCTTATATGGGTCCAATGCAGGATCTGAGACCTGTTACGTCTGGGCAATCAATCTACTTGGAGAAAAACCCGAGAGCCCCCCTCTTAGGTTTGATGGAAGTAATTAAGATTTAGTTCTTATCGGACATTTGAGTTCATTATGTAGGCTTATTTGACTTACTTATATATCTCTGGTCAATAATAGCTGTAAAAGACCTGCAAGTAGCATATTGACGACAAATTGTTCACCTAATACATATACATATAGGTACCTATACAGCGACGTCGTATCAATCTATCGATAGTCCCATTCCCATCCCTAGCCCGGATGCCGGACGAAGGGCGAAGCGAAGGGCCCTGCACATCCGACGCGGGCCAATTGGTCCAATAACTTCACCGGAAGCTTATTTTATTCACCCGGACATGCACTTGTTCGTGCGTACCCATGCGTGTACATTGCATAATAGTTGCAGTTTGCTTCCGCAGTGCGGTACGCATTGGGTGCTTATATGGTGTCATAATTTTCTATGCGGATGGTTTTCAACTAAAGCGTTTGTTGGTAAAAGCTGGGGTCGTGTCATGCTGTGATGTAGCATGGGAAGTGCGTCATTTAAATGATGAATCGTGTTAGGGGAAGTGATTTTCGTTCAAATCGAGTAGTTTGCTTGCGAGTACAACTGAGGTGAATATTATTTACTTATTTATTTTCTATCTTAACCATTTCTAATTATTGGAAAGCTAATTTCAGCGTGTTCTATCAATTAAAATAAAACAAACTTAACATACCACGTGACCTATCAATTTAATTACACTTAATTACATTTTAAAGCCATACTAGAGGTCCTTCGTCCGAAAGTAGCGCTGAATGTCGCGTACGACCTCGCCGTTCTTGGAAATGCCCGGTTGTACCTATAGCCGCCGCGAGCCGGCCGCCGCGCGCTGTTGCACAATACTGACTGCGACATTCCTTGAGTGCAGCGATTCGATAGCCGAACTAGGGCCACGTGTTCGAAAGATGTTTTTTTAAATAGGTGTTTTGAAGGTAGATGTTAAACCTACCAAAACTACCCATAAAGTGCTAAAGCAAAAGATAATCAATTTTCTGCGACGATTGATGCCGCGTGCAAGGAGAATAGGTAGGTACCTAATGTATTCATAGACAGCCACCAGCGCAGTAATGTATTATAATTGAAATTGAATTCAAATAATAATGATAAATAGCTTTAAGTGGCAAAATATCAAAACGGTATATAGTATATTCTAGAGTCGCGGAGGCTCAAAGACAAGCTCTATATAATTCTATTTAAATATAAAATAATAACTATGGGACCTATAACTCAGAATAAGTAATAAACAGTAGGTAAAGTTTTTTTTGTTTGATAGGCTTTTCTTGACCTCTATTCACTCTCCATCGCATTATAGCGCTTGCCTAGTACCTATAGGTAGTACATACATGTGTTTGCTTAGATTAAAAAATAAATGTTAAATAGGTAGGTACTTATTATATATAAGTACTTATGGCAAATTGATTCAGAAAACAGAATGCTTAGAAATTTTATAGGTAGGTAGGTACAGTAATTTACTTTAGTAATAAGAAGTTTTGGGTATACAAAGCAGTGTTGTTCGTCGCATCTTTGATGATACCGTTATATAAATAGCAAAAAACGCGTTTTATAAAATAGTTTCTGTATAGTTTGACGTCAATCAATACTCAGAAAAAAATATTTCGTTAAACGTTAGTTTTGCACCGAAAGCGTTTAAGGAAAAATAAATGGAAATTGACAGATCTCTGAGCAGTGCATGTTTTGATTTATAAAATTTAAATTACGTTGTTTCATTCCTTTAACTTTATAAGTAGGTATGTAGCTTACAATAATTTTCTTCTTTAATTCATTAGCCAACATAATAATAAGTCTATCAGAAAGCAATACAGCCTGTATTATATGCCTGTATTATTAGTACTAGTTTAAAGCCCCACAGTTATAAACCGGCATTGCAGGCGCCACATAATGCTGATTATTACAGCGATTACCAGTTACGGGTAACTTATTTAATCTAGTTACGGTAGTTAGCATAATACGTGTTATATAGCGGATATACAGACAGACGGACAGGTGCAAGGTCAGATTCGCATTCGTTAATTATGATATGATACCTATTTTTGTTTGGTGTTTTTTCTTTGTTCGCTGTTGGAATTCCCTTAATGGGTATGTGCGGTTGGAACAAACAAGAAGGTGGCCTGATTATTGTATACACTGTCAATAGAACCTAATTTCAACTATTCCGCAATGAAGGAAAAACAACGAAAGTAACAGATTTGGGTTTTCTCGGTTTTTTGAAACTAAAGTAAATGAAAGGAAAATTACTCTAGATAGTGGTGGTGGTAGTTGTAGATGGTATGACTGTTGTTCACTACTACTGTCAAGATTGAAGTAGAATAAACATTAAGCACTTTGTATATTTATATAATTAGAACCACAGACCTAGTATGTTTTTGTTTTTAGAACAATAATCATTAATTAAGTATTTTATAAGTGTTCTGATTTATATGACTTGTAATAGTGCTAAAGTTAGCCTATTTGCAACAAATTGATTACGGATCAACTAGATATAGCTTAGGTATTGGATATCTGTTTGTAGCACATACCTATACCTACTAATATAATTTGAAAAGATTTTGTCCCTTACTCTTTACCAAACTAACTTCCGGGTTCAAAGGTCACTTTTCTGCCATAAATAGGTTCTAAATACATCAAATTCTATATAATCTAAACTATGTGCGTATATTATGACGTCATTGCACCGACTCTAATTTAGTTAATCAACGTTTATGGTAGAATAATGTGATGAATCATGAAGCTGCACTGCTACTTACTTGCTAAAGACAACTAACAGTCTTTGAGTCACTGATTTTACATAACAATATACATAACCACCTTTATTATAGATGATTATGTATACAGGTCCTATACCGACGTTATGCTACCTACATACGATTTTCATGGCCCATTCAATGCATATTCACAACTCCCTTTACAACGAAACATTTCTTCGAAAGTGTTTTTTATTGCTTTTTTATGCTATTGAATGACGTGACGAGCTAGTCATTCACCTGATGTTAAGCAACACGGCCGCCCATAACAGTTGCAGTATCACTCGGATCTTTTCTTTTCTTTTGATTGGTTGACATTGAATGAGGAGGGAAAACAGATGAATCGAAAAGTATTATTTTCAAATATCACATTACTTGAATGGTAGAAGTTTTTTCTTTGATATAAAATATAAAATAAATATTTGTGGACATTTCACACAGCGCCATCTAGCCAAACTAAGCATAGCGTGCACTATGCGAACCAGATAACTGATAGATTTTTGATTCAACAATATAATACCTTTATGTCAATAAAATATTATTTGATTTGATATGATTTTGAGAATACTTCATACTTTTTAGTTTGTAAATACATACATAGAATACAATATAACACCCAGACACAAAACAAACATCGATATTCATCACACAAATGTTTGTCCCGGGTGGGAATCGAATAGTTCAGAAGGCAGAACCACTACCAACTGAGCTATCAGGTCAGTCAATAATATTGCTAATATGTTTTGTTTATACGTATTTTATAGATCCACCAATCTAACCTACATACTTGTACATCAACCTTCGCAACTTTTTAATTAGAATCGTATTTAAAGTAACAATTCAAGTAGTATATTAGATAAAACATGTCTCTGGCTGATGCCACACAAAAATGTCTCCTGCATAAGCTTATTAAAATGATTGGCTTCAAAATTGCGACTGGCAGTTGTTTTTGCCACTTTAGTACAGTTAAATTGCTAACCGAATTATGGACTAGTGGGACAAATAGCTACTGGAGTAACTGTACCTGATAGTAAATGTAATACTGGTATCGTAACCGAGAGAATAAGGAAGCACCCAAGCACGCAACGCAGGGGTAGAGAAAACCAGGCAAAATTAAGACTACAAAAACAAATAGTTTTTACAGACAAAGGTCTGTTGTTATTAAGCTACTCAGAGCAATATTTATCTGAGTTTCAAAGGACAATGGTTCTGAAATAAAGCTGAAAGTAAAACTAGTTACTTCATTGGAATATACTGTTCATTGGAATTAGGTTAGCTGTCATCATCATCATCATCATCATCATCAGCTCGAAGATATTCACTGCTACTACATAATAGGTAGGCCTCTCCCATAGAGCGCCACTTTGCTGCTTGTCTTTTGCATCCAACGGCTCCTCGCGGTTTTGTCATCGATCGACCTCCGGTTCGTGGTCGAGGCATTTATTATATGGAATGTTTATTGGCGTCGGCTGATCTATAAAAATTCTCTAACAACACCACCACGAGTTGGCTGAGTACTTCGGCATTGCTCAAATCTTTAGGAAAAGTGTAGGTCTAGGGCAAAAAAATATGAACCCCTTAGAATAAGTACCTATAGAACCCCAGTACATTCGCGGAATGTTAGCCGTTAGTTGGTGCCATATTATGGCATCGCACGGACGTTCTCGCGGTTATATCTGTGTGAAGAGCTCTCAGAAAATTATTTTGAATGACAATCGCGCGGTGAAATCGTGTCACAACACATCAGAAAAGCAGCATAAGAGTTCTGGTGTGACTTTCCATTAGTAAGCTATTGATTTCCTTGCTTAAATTGTCTAAAATACCAAAAAAATAGCGTGCGTTTTGAAAAGGCGTTGTTTGGAAACTTACCTTCCATATATATTCTAAGAGTACCTATATCATAGTTTGACAAAGGACTATTTACACGTGCGCTTTAAAATGTTTTGAATGGACGGTAGTAAATTTTTAACGAGGTTTCCAATAGTACCTGCCTAATTGGATTAAGATTGCAGTGTACCAATTACCTAAATTGCTCCGTTTTCTAGTTCATCAATGAATGCAGTTACGCTAAGGCAATTACTAAAAGTACTAAAAACGTAAGGACTCCATGACTCACTAAGGTTTACCTCTATACTAACATGATGCGTCATTGTTGTACTAAAATCTTACACTTCGCAATATACGGGTAGCTCCCAACGGATTGATAAAGCTATGTCAATATCATTTTCAACAGTGTGAGGACGCCACTGAAACTGGGAATTATTGCCACAAACGAATGGTGTTTGCATTCAACAGCGTCCTACGACTCTCTAGCTCTAGCCTAACACAGAATAGATATATAGTTCTAACCGTAGGTCTAGTCAGTATGGTTAAGTTCTAACCTGAAATACAGTGTTCTCACTAGTTCGGGAGTCTTTGGACGCAATAAGATGTATAAACCCTTTTATGTCAATAAATGATTATTTGACTTGGAAAAAAAAGAAAAAATAACTAGTCCAGGATAGCCAGTTCTACGTTGTTTCAACTCTGACCTGTCGTGGTCGTAATTAATTATTTTTCCAAAAATAGAGTTCCTGAGTTGCATATATGTTACAGATACGTAAAATTTCTGTTAAATGATCACCGGTGTGGCTCAGTGGGCAAAATAGTCATCATTGATGGGTTTCATAATCGCAATAATAATAAATAATAATTTCATACTCATCCATGAATTGAAAATTGAAACTCAATTTAAAAGTACTTATTCCTTGATTGCTTTACGGCTTTACGATCTTCCCATAAGGAAGGCGTCAAAGTCGATAAAACAGTTACTCCACAGATTAGGTAACATGTTACTTTATACGTAGTTGACCTTTCCGAGCTTCCAAGAACTATATACAGTCGAATATTTGCCTTATAAAGACTACGGGACGGCAATTGGTTCCGCGAATGGCACTGACGTTGGTGACTGGATGATGGTGACCTAATCATGTGATTGGGAAAGTGACATTGACCGTTCGATAAAAGTTTTCCTAATTCTGCTGATAGCTGCGATTGCAAATGGCTATTTTGGAATGTTGTGGCGATACTCTAGGTATAATGTTCCAGCACGCGAGGGGTATTGGATGTCTAATCTATGTAGGTTGATCTGACTGATAAGTATAGTAAAATAGATAGTTAAATTAAGGCTGAGGTCAAAGACCTTCCTATTTGTTCTCTATTTATCTAATCAAGTTCTGATTCAGCTCTGGACACGTCTTCTGTTATCTTTTAAAAGGCATCATGAATCAAAATTATTATTTAATTGAATGATTTTTGGGTCAACATTTTATTTCTTATACCTACCGAAAACGTAAAAAATGAAATCTAAGACAATTGGGTCTCTATATTTTTGATGTTTTGTTTTATATAAGAGTTAATTTATATCTAACTACATAATATCTACTTATCTATAAGGTTTTCCATATACATATATATTAAAGTTATCATAATTATGTATCTCTACCGTTTGATTACTAGCAGGTTTCAAGTTACACACAGTAGCTCTTATGCATTTCACTTCATGCGTGAGGTTAGGATAAAATCAAAACGATATCTAACTGCATTCCATATTCATTCATTACACATGATGCGTAAAGATGCGCCGGCGCAGACATCTCGTGGTAAGGTGCATCAGCTAAATGACCGGCTTCAAGATGTGAAACATATGGCTTTTGCGAAACTGGTGCCAGTTTTTACGCTATAAGAAGCGCAAGGAACTTTTATTGACTGTCAATTGTTTCACTCAAACATCAGTTCGTTGAAACAGAGCATTACTGATAGTCAGTTTGTGATCGTAAAATCGGAATGTGTCATGCGTGTGCAACAGATTGGCTTATTTATGAATTGAAAGCTGCAAAGCTGGTGATTTCACATTTGTCAAAAACATGTGAGCTTGTTACACATTATGCTGGTGATGTGCACCACAGAATACGTCTGTCCATGTAAGTACTATATGGCATAATGCTACACCGTTGAATAAAAAATATCTCCTTTTCGAAAACAACGAAATATTTTAGATTCGCCAATATATTAATATTGGCTCAGCCTCAATCCACGCCACTGCTGAATTCAAACAAAAAGAAATCGTTTAACTGCCGTCTGCACTTTAGACAACAACATAAACTGAAGAACCAGTTGCTGGTTGCTGATGGTCTAAATGTGGTGAACCCCAAATATCTAAATCAATCTAAACAAGTTGATCCTCTAGCTGAGCTCTAAAAGTAAATTCTCAACAAGTGCCTTCTAATTGCTCACGAAGCATCAAACCATCCTTGGCAGCGGTCGTGGGCGAACCCGTGGGCGAGAGCTTATACCCACTAATTGTTTACAACATGTCAGCTTCGTAATGGGCTTCAACTAATAGGTAGAGCGTGATATGATAGAGGAGGCTGTAGAACAATAAGCACGTGTTAACAAGCCGTTTAGTTTACGTAGGTATACCTAGTTCTCAGTTTTTGAAACACGGATAATCATTGTTATGATAGATGTCTATAAGCAAAGTAAATTAACCTACCGTAATTTACCTACTTGATAAACTTTGCGTGTCCATAATAAATACGAAATTAAAACGAATGCAATGCACGCGCACAGACTCGAAGGACTCTGTGATACAAAATTTTGGATGGCAATGCACTGCTTTAGTATCAGCTTTTAGCATCAGATGCTAAAAGACTTACTTACTTACAACACTTTTTAACCAGTTTCAAGAGATGGTACTTAACTTATTCTAAACTTTCAGTGACTAATAGTTTCATCTTGCAATCATAGCTACCATCTATTTTATAGCGTAGCGGTGATAGCTTCAGACACAGCCACTTGAACGGGAGTTCATAACTCTTACGAAATATTTTCGGATTATTTACTCATGCCACAGTTTGTGAACTTGACTAACATGGAGTACCTACTAACATAACGCTTAGCTGTATATACAGGCGTTTCACCATTCCATCTCCACGCGAGCAGTCCAAGCTCCCGAAGGTTCTCGCTCTCGTCTTGATCTCATTAGGACATCGATTGTTCAATGTAGCGACACGGTCGAGTTACGTCCCTAGGCCCTTCGGCCGATCGGATGTCGTTCTAATGACATTCTTGGAGGCAGCCCGACCGTGACTAGTGGCTAACTGGAAATCGGAGCTTTTAGATGCAGTTTAGGAAATTGCTCGTTCTTTCGTGTAATGTTTGTATTATACAAAACATATAAGTATAGGTTTATGTATCACTTTTAGATTGTTTTTTTGTTTATTGCCAGAACAATCTGAGTGATTATAGCATTTAAATTGCTGGCACATTACAATTTTTTTCCAATAAAATTCGCATGCAAAAATATTTTGATAAAATTGTACATTTAGCAACTTCAGCAATGAAATGGCAAAAACCCAAAACAGAATCTTGACATGATAATAACTAGGTACCAAAGTTAACTAAAATAACATACGAAACCAGTTCATGTTGATCTTACAAATCCAGTTAAAAAGTTAAACCCTCGACTATTTATATCATTCAATTTACCCATTGGAATTCAAAAAGAAAACCTACGCGATCAAGCGCAAGCGCAGTGGCACGGCACTCGAATGCACAATACTACATGCACTCATTAAGGCCACAACCTTCGGAACCGGTCGTGCACCCGTGGGTACTAACTGAGGGCTATTCCATGTCTTAGTGATTAGCTGGCTGTACAAACTATGTCTCCAATCTGTGTGATTTGTAGATGGTGGCACTGACTGTACTGTGTACTCTGTGGCGTAGTAATTAAGAGGCTGTTGTGGTAGTAATCTGTGGCATGAGTTGCATGATGATTCATAATTGCTGTTATTTAAAGTCTTGGAAATACAGCATGACCGCGCAGTCCTTGCAATAGCGCAGTGTTGGACAAGTAGTAATATTATTTAACGGCAATGCATTTGTATTGATGTATCTAAACGTAAAAGTTTCGAAGTCAATTCGTGCATGCGTGTTGTGTACGTAAACAGTATGGAGTTTTTCCTATGGTTCCATATGTTTTCATCACTAGTCACTACGGACAGATTGGTTCTATAATAGTATTTCGTGAGTAGGTACCAGTACTTTCACCTATTCTATTATTGTGACGTGGTATCATAAAACAGTATACATATCTGGGTAGGCACAGTTTTTTTACCGAATAGGCCCGCATTTGACTGCAATCTCACCTGATGGAAAGTGACGATGCGGTCTACGATGGTACATGCTTGCCATGCTTATTTTGTAGTAATAGGGACTAACACAATTCAAGCAAATAGCAAGCGCCTACAAATAATCCACTATTATAGTACCTACCTACTATTAGTAATTCTGTGGTAATACTACGAAACCTTACAATAAAATGTAATCAACTTGTAGATGAGAACTATTTACAAAATGACGACGTTCGTCGTTTTTCGGGTCCAACCGATTATCGCAGAAACGCAGGATTGATTAGAGCCATTTAGGGCATGTGCCCACTATGTAGTGAGCGTTGCCAGAGCGTCCAATTAACGAGAAGATAAGTAATCATCGTGTACGCCTTAATAGAGACAAGATTAGGTTGAGAATGGGTTCATTAATTGCTATAGGTAATGACACACTTTTTATATGTACTTTTGGAGAATAGAATTATGTTTAATAAGTATTACACAGTATTAGTAGTTATATATGAACAGCTCACGAGCACTTCAACTTTTTGGTGATAATATAGGTAGTTCATCCTGAACCTGAATTCAAACCTCACGACAACACTCACCTATCTTGACCACCTCTTGACCGATTTTGGTCATATTAGAATCACTTATTTAGCAAATATTTCTGCTAAATAATATTTAGGTAGGTACCTATTACTCAAATCGACTAGTAAATGATGCCGCAGCAAACTTCCCCTCTTTTTTGGCGGTATTACCCCTCCAATCAAAAATTACAACAAAAAAAAGAAAATTTTCTATTTACTTATCTAATACCTATTCATTTCAATCATAGGTTCAGGTTTGAATCCTTATAAAGTGTTCAATTATTTTTGATCGATGCATTGATTGAGCGTTTGTAAATTCTTTCCACCCAGTTTCCTTTCTTGGTGCTCGTTATCTCGAAACTGTAACCTTATTTTGGTAAGCGTTTGCATATTAAAGTTGAAATAACCGTGCCCTTATATTTACTTAATGAATTTGGTAGTAAATTGTACCAAAAGTACTGTGTTTTCCGTGGAACATGAATAATTACATTTGGATGGATTAAGTGCTAAAGCCCTTGAACAAAGACTTTTTGTTTCTCTAGCTTTAGTCTTCATCAGTTTTGTATTGAATCTTTTTGATCTCGCTATTACATGAAGTTAATAAATATAATACATGTAAATCTTGTAAATGAGCTTCATTGATTCCGCCTAGAAAGTCCACATCGACATAATTATAAGCATTTATATCATAAATAAGGCGAATTCTGTGCATGTAGGTATAATGAAAATCCACTCAGATAACTTCTAAATGAAGCTGTATGCATTCGTTATAATAATGTATTCCAAAGTGACAGATAGAGTCATTTTAAATATTATATATCGTCTCGTATATTTTTGGGGTCATTATTATGACAAAGATCTTAATTAACAAGGAATACGTTCCGAGAAAACTGTCGGCAAGTCAAATGGGCCGTTGTATGGGGTCGCTCGCTTTGCGAAACATCTTTCGCTCGTTTTCAGTGCACACTGCACACATGCTGTATGTTTTATTAGGGTTGTCAAACATTTTACAAGAATTACAAATAAATATAATGATGTGCCTTACAATGTAGCAACAATTACATAATATTTTATCTCGATTATTATAGGTTCACTTATGCCAATATATAAAAATAATGATAGAAGAATTACAAGCTGTAAATATCCTTTGACGTTTAAAGCTTAATCTCTTATCCTTACTTTTAAATATCCAAATAATATTTCCACACTCTATAATTGAGATATACTACCTACCTACTGGATAACGGTCTCACAATGCGCAAAAATATTTTTCAATGCCATGAGAGTGAACTTGACATTCTTGGCAACCCTGCGATAGACACAAGACAATAGACGCTTGTGTGTGATCATTAAGATGTATGCGTATTCGTAAGATAGGTCTCGGATTTCAGGATGGATAGAGATCATAAGGACGTCTTTGAGAACCCGACACCAAGTAACGATAGGAGTCTACTATAATCTTACAGACGTTAACATAATAACCGGCCAAGTGCGAGTCGGACTCGCGCACGAAGGGTTCCGTACCATTATCTATCACTGCCATCTAGTGCTGAGTAGCAGTACTATTTAAAGCAGCGCCATCTATGACTAATTTGATAAACGAGTAAAAAAATCACGTTTGTTGTATGGGAGCCCCCTTAAATATTTATTTTATTCTGTTTTTTAATATTTGTTGTTTTAGCGGCAACAATTCTCTAACTATCACGGTTCATGAAATACAGCCTGGTGACAGACGGACAGACAGACAGACAGCGCAGCCTTAGTAATAGGGTCCGTTTTAACCTTTCGGTACGGAACCCTAAAAATGATCTTTGTGTCAGACTAGTACCTAAGTATTGACTCAGTGCCCAAAAAGACCATAAAAAAAGAAATTGTACTTAGTGGTTCAGACCCTATTGAGTCAAGACGTATAATCATTCTTCTAGTCTGTGATGATATTCTTTATACATGCGCTACTTGTTAGTTCGGTTAACCACACATTTTGGAATGTCAGACGGTAGTGTTCGACCACATTTCACCAGGGGGATAATTCTGGTAACTTAAACTCGATATAATTTCATTCTAGTCTCGTTTCAAGCACTTAGCAGTAATTTTTCTCGCTTTTTCGTGATAGGCGAGTGAAGGACCGCTCTGTAACTGAGGCTGGTTGGTTACCTGATAATTATATATTTGTTTTCGACAGCCTTCGTGGTGTGGTGGTTGAGTAGGTCAGCTCATAATCCGGAGGCGGCGGGTTCGATTCCCGCGACAGGAAAAGTATTTGTGCACAGGAAAAAAAGCGCAAGTACTTGTTCTGTGTCTGGGTGTCGTGGGACCGTGGTCCTTGTAGTTCCTGGGTGCCTAGACACAGGGAATCCTAGTTAGGGTCCAGGAACTATGTACATGTGATCGTTGGGCGTTATTTACTTATTTTATATTTTTATTTTATTATTTTTCTTGCGGCCCGGGTCACCCAAAGTTTTAAGTTTTGTTATTTAGAAGAATAAAATTTGTGACTATTTAGGGCGTAGCTTTAATTTAAACATTATTAATTATGAGAATTGAGCTTCTGATGTAGGTCACGGCTAGGACTACATTCGACCGTTATCAAAACCAACAACGATCTACAAACTTTGTAATCAACATCCGGAGACCAAAACAGCTTACTTTTGTGTTAAATTACGCAGTTATGGAGGAGCACAAGACGTCCTTATTAATATAACAATGTAAATGAATACAACAGATAATTCATTCATTTTAACTTACCTACAGAAAAGTGGATGTGAAGTTGTCAATGAAATTGTTATAAATACATAAGCAGGTACATACATAATATTGAATGCCCGATGTGGGTAAACTGACCTCACGACATGTGCAATTTAGACCTAGCATTACCACAGCACTGTGCCAGTTACTCAATAAATGATTCTGATTCTGACAGATATTGACGTCACGCGTTTCGTTAAAAAAATCATTATGAATTTATGACATAAGCAAGAAAAATATTGTTTCCCCACTTCCATCATTAAGTTAAAGTGGGACAATAAATAGAAATGTCTGCTCTGTAATCTGTTCTACTTGGTCTATAGATTTTATTTCGTAGGTTACAAATTTTGTAACATACTTTGATATTTTTAACGACGAATAATAAATGACATTATGTTTTTCTAAACAATCACCGTCTATTTCCGAGCCATCGGAAATCGGATGTAAGCTATCTATTTTAATAACCGAATAAATCGTTATAAATAGTTTGTGAACATCAAACGTTTATAAAAATGTAACCCGCCGTGGTAACGAAGCGCACATCCTTATATCTTTGAACTTTTCTTAGTAAAGTTCGGAGAGGTTCAAAAGGTTTGACCGAAGTGTTAAGAGAAAAACAATGAATGACTGTGGCTTCGATATTTGTGTGAAGTGGATTCTTTGCTTGTACAATCTGTTTTCTGTTGCATAGTTTCAATATTGATTACTCTAAGGGTGGGTTTTTTTTAACCGTAGTTATTGTAAGCAATGTTTAAAAATGCTAGCAAATTCTAACCAATGGTCAAAATTAGTATGAAGTTTCAACCATTGGTTACCTTAACTACGGATCAAAAAGCCCACCCTAAGGGCTGGTTTTTTTAATTGTAACAAATGGTTAAAAGTGCTAGCAAATTCTAATTAATGGTCACAGTTTGTTAGGATTTTCAACCGTTGGTTACCTTACCTACGGATGAGAAAACTAACCTTTAGTCTCTAGAGATTTATAACTTTTAACATTTTATCATAGCTTTACTGTCAAAAATACAATTTAAAATTACATGTTTATGCATTTTAGTATGAAAATTCTCATTTATTTCATAAGAATAAGCTAGGGAATATTCTATTAGAAAACTTAACGACTTAAAACAAAAAGTTTCAGACTTTCATAAACTGTGCTGTCACTAAAGAGGTCTATATACTACGTACATACATACGTGTATACATAGAAGTCTTTGGCTATCACATAGTATAATAGTGATACTGATACGTATAGTATTATAGCTACTTATATTATATAGCACAGTTAGTATAGTATAAAACTATTTTATTTATTTATTTTATTTTATAGGTGCACATAACAGATCACAGAAAATACTAAACACAACAACATGATTTAGAAATGACATATGAACAATTCTATAACCCAATCAAACATGCACTCTGCCTGATAGTAAACAGTGATAATTATAAACCTACTCATTATAGCATTAAGAAAGAAAGCAAACGTGATTAACATACAAAGAAAATAAAAATACAATTACAATAAAAAAAAAAAAAAACAACACAAACACAACAACACATACAACACAACATTATTGTCAACACATTAATTTTATTAATGAACCAGCCAACCAGCCGCTACTGGTTTTAGCACTAGCGAATAAATCGATTCAGCCAATCTCTTAATCCAATAATATGCCGTAAGCCATAAATACTAACTGAACCTGCAATTATCAATGAATATATATTTCCGTATGTAAACATAATAGCGTGACTATAAATGGGTAAGTGTACCGTGTAATAAATAATAAATCAAGGCGTTTAGAATTATAATTGCCGTAAAATAATGATCATAAATGGCGTGCCAGTGAAAGTAAGACAAACAGAGTCTGGTTTCCCAGCGAACTATTGTAAGATTGTTCACTAGTTTATTGTTAATTGATTAGAGAATTAATCACTGCAAAAGACATATTGTTATACGAGTAATCAATTTCGATAAGAAAAGTAATAGTAATAAATCTGTGAAAACATTGATAGTTATAGCAATTGACATGTTCAGCAACTACAATTACTATAATTTTCCTTGTAACTGGGCTGATCATGTATTTTATGTTAACAAATGACGTGACGAGCTAGTCGTTCGCCTGATGTTAAGCGTCCGGCTGCCCGTAACAGATTGCAGTGTGACTCGGAACTTCAAAGTATAAAGTTTAGCGTGACAATTCGCACGTCATCCTGAGACATCACACAGTACAGTAATATGATTACTAGACCGTGAGATCAGATCGTAAAGTCTCATTTGCCCACTAATTTTACTAGCTACAATGCCCTTCAAACTGGAACAGTGTGCTTGCACACTACTGCTTGGCAGCATAATAACTTATAAAATCTACAAAAAAAATATTTAAAAGTATGTCTTAAGGCTTTGATTTCATAAGGAAACCTATAATAAATATTTGGGAAATTTGGATAGCTCCCAAACCCAACTGCCAACGGATACCACAAAACGTATTGACCATGCACCTCTCTCCTTTTTTCTATAACATAAATGGACCTCAAGAATTTTTTTAAACTAGTTTTATATATTTTCAACAAATGAAACAAGATAGCTATAACAGCTGATATATTTACAATAAATCTAATAACTACCTATAGCACTCGATACTGTTTCTGTTTCATGCATCGTGAGCACCTAAATCATAAAAAAATAATTCCTCAAATTGTAATAAGACAATTAAGTATATATTATGTTTTATAACATTTGTGTAATCGCGGTTTAAGAATATTGTTTAACCTCAACTAAAATGTCGCACGCAACATAATATGTTACGTTGGTAAATTGATGAAATGTTTTAGATGCATTGCAAATTGCAAATAAGAATTCTTATTCAGTCGAGATCATTTAGAGGTCAACATTCACTTATAGAAATATATAGATGTAGAGCTGTTGAAACCTATCGCGGTATTTTCTAGGAAATGTCGTCGTTATCTTTAAGTACATAGGTACATAGATTTATGATATCCTAGGTTGTTCTAAACCACACACTTTCCTTTGATGTCTTACAGAAAAAAATATGGCACCTTTACTAAATTGCCTTATATTCAAATTATTAATAAGTAGGTACCTATGTAAATTATAGAGTTAGGGTCGTATCGTCTGAGTTGTAAAACGTCTGTGTATCCAAAATGTCTTATTTGCAGAATCATGCCCACTAAAATAATGACCAAAGTGATATTACCCCTATAACCCTGATGTTAAACAATACATTAGGCAGATGTGGACTAATTGTGGCACGCGGCCTGTTCTACAATTGGTAAAGTCTACACGAGACCACAGATTACATTACAGTAACTTGGTAAACGTAATTGGTAGAATCAATACGAGACTTGCTAGGCTATTGTGGGGATAAACCCGACATGCCGACAGGGGTACGAAGTTAGTGGTCATTGTGGCCAATAACTCCATGATCACTAGAGTTACTGTTGTGTAGTTTAAAGTGAACATAAATTATGAAGCGTGTATGAAGTAAAAATTACGTACCTATTATTCTATGTTACTAATTCACAATTCAATTTAAGAAAAAACGGTTATACGTAAGATTGGCAGACGTTAGAACAAACAATCACTTCCTGTGGCAATCTCAGAAACTACGACCTACTTATAAAACTAAAAAAGAAAATATTACACAGGCACGATGTAAAAAGTCAGGAGTAATAGACGCAAAGATGGTTATTATTCCTAATAATGTCAGGAAAACCCGAAGACGTATAAACTGTGAGTGATTTAATGAAAATAAATAAAGAAAACGTCTGCTTCGATTGTTCAATGAATGAACATCGAAGCTTTCCACTAGGAAACGAAAGGCTGATAGTTTTTCCACCGACCTTTTTATTCAACCGTCTGACTCCCAAGTCAGTGGTGCTAATCAAAAAAGTCAATTTTTTTTCAAATTTTATTTACGGGCAATGGGCCTTTATTACTCAAGCTAACTATTAATCAAATTTAATTTCGAAAAGTTGGAAAATAAATTATTAAATTCACGACAAAAGTCTAATATTTTTATCAATATAAATATTCTATGTTTATTTCGGTAATATAAGCAATTTGTGTGCGTTTAATCTTGATCGATTTAGCCGTTTTGGAGTACAAGTTACAGAAAAGATCCGAACGACGCTGCGATGAAATAGTAACTATAGGTATTTGACTTAAAGTGGAACGTTTCACTAGCGCGGCAAATTCAAATTTTCTTGCGTTCTTTTGACAATAATAGCTTAATTACTCAACATGATTACATGAAAACTAATTTTGCGCAAATAAATAGAATGTATCAATAAATTACAAATAAAACTATCACCTACATATCATTGGTTTAGCGACAAATGGCAATAGTCTGAAAAACTAAGACGAAATTTGGTTATTGCCATTTTTCGCTACACCAATGATATTTAGCATATACTTTTAATCGTAATTTGTTAATACATTCTATTTCTTTACTTTAAATCAGTTTTAATGTAATCACGTTTAGTAGGTAATTAAGCTGTTATTGGCAAAATAACGCAAGAAAATTTGAATTCGCCGCGCTAGTGAAACGTTCCACCTTAAGGAAAGATGTTTACTTGTGAAACAAGACCTTTAAAATACTCCTAAATAATTCGTTTCGCCTCTTAAACCAGCCAGTTTTACGTCCACCAACCGACCGGCTCTGCTCATGAGTTCGTGACCGACCGTTTACACTGCCCATTCCCCATAATGGAGTAATGGCGGTTTATTAAACCAAACAATTAGTCAGCGCGCGCTAAATTACCGATTGATTAGACAGCTGTGCGTTTGAACCGACTGTTTTCGGGTTTAACCTGTTTATTTTGGATTAAACCGTATAATTACGCGGATATACATTAATGAGAGGTTAACCAAAATAAACAAACAGCTATTTTATAAAGTAAAAGAAGAAAAAATGAAATGCAACTGGAAATATCTTTGGACGAACAATGGGAAGATATTAGTTAGAAGAGGTCCAGAAGACAATGTGTCTCGTATCAGATCTGAACAGGATATACAAAGAATTTTTAACAAAACCTAAGTATTGTATACTTATAAGTATATTGGTTTTTTTTAACCTGATTACTAATATGAGTTCTCAACTTATAATATTTTGTATATATTATAGGTACATACATTTTTATTTCTGTGTGATTTATGGTATGTAATAGGCAATAAGTATGTATTTTTACGTTTTTGTCATGTTAAATATACCTACTAATCGTTCATGAGTAGTATTGATAAAACTTGCTTTTGATTTTATTTAAGATAGTTAATTACAAACTGCCTACCAAATTACTATAAAGCGTTTACCGTTAGCGTTTAGCGTTTGCGATTAGCGTCTGCGTTTTACCATAACACTGTAATATAAAATAACAAGCAACATGTATTCAGTATTTATCTTTTTTTTACTTTCTATTACTATGTAGGTAACTATGTGCTACTATAAATACTGTAATTAATACTTAATCAACTTGCCTTGCTGTGTGTAATTAAGGTATCAATAATTATACTTAAATTTAGGTGGTATGTGGTTGGTTGGTTAGTATGAAATGGAACAAATCTAAATACCTACTGCCTTAAAAATACTTAGGTATTATATTTTGTAACATAATATAATAATATGCTTAAATACCGGTGTATACACAATTACACAATAAGTACCTACATGAGACCAATTACTGTACCTACTTACATAAACATATTTTGTAATATTAGTTACTACTTGATAGGAACCATAATTATTTAGTTGACAATAATTTATCTAAATTAAAATTAACATTTGATCACAAATTAATAATTGTAAGTACCTATACGCACCTACCTACTACATTATGATAATTTAAGTATAAGGAAGGAGTCAGTTGAAAACCAGCGCTGTGGAGCTTGTTTTCACAGCATTATAAAAAAATAAAAAAATAAAAAAAATATAAAACAAATCCTACAATTTTTTTTAACTATGTATTCCTAGTTTTCTGTAACTTAGTTGAACAGCTGTTAAATTCACTCGTATTTTATAATTATGCCCGCAGTCTTTACCTGTAACTGTGATGACACTTAGCAATGTTTCCTCCGAATTGTGTAACCAAACTTAGCTACGGTGTACATTATGTTGGTAATCGTAATAAATAAATAAATTATGCTGAACTTGCTCCTTTTGTGCATATCGATAACATTTGTTTACCTTTTTGTTAATTTTATACTGTTACCATTTTAAATGTAATTGGTGTGCTCAATAAACTCATTTTCTTTCTTTTCTTTCTTTCTTTCTTTCTAATTATTATGTTGTTAAGAGCCATACGGCCATACTACGGAGGAGATATCAGTGACTTCTCTTGTGAATTTTTGCATGTTTTACGAAAAATATACCTAGTATCAAAAGTATAATTGGCAAGAATAGCCTTGTGTCCTACTATATTTGTATTGCATACATTAATAATATTCCTCAAAAAATAAACAGTCGTGAAAACAAAAATTAAATATCTCAAACAATTACAAAGCTATAAATATTGTACAAGAATTTTAAAATACAGGAATAGAAAGAGACAGCTCAAACATGCAGTGACGTCACTCTTGCTCCCTCGTAGTACCTCATTACTACATACAGTCTCTAGCATGTGTCTTCACAACGTGCGTTTTCATAGTAACTGTGGGGCTGGGGAATCTTCTGTTTTGCGAGAAAGGGACAGGCTATACCCCCTTCAGAAACTTCATTCATTTTTAACCTACTTTATGAAAATAATATTTACTTGTTAATTTTTAATGGGAGGAACCTAGCCTATTGGTGAATGTGAAGACAGTAAGATGTAAGAGGTCAAAAAGATAATGAGTGCGGTACTCTTGAACTAAGTTTACTTTTGCTCGGCCACCCATACTGTCGCAATTATCTAATTGAAAACTTCAATTACGTTTTAATGAGAACCGTTCGGTTAAAGTTGATTATGTTTGTCGTTTGCTTTTACATTTCTGAGTAATCTTTCGTTAATTTAAAAGCTTCGTGTTTCTAAAGTTAGTTGACAAAAATTAATAGCAAATTAATTAATCATATTTCTCAGCTTATACATTACCGTGTCTTAAATGTCTCAATTACAACAAAATAACATAAAAATAAGTATTACTATTACTTTTAGATAAACGAATATCAGAGCAATAACTATTTGTTCTCGATAACGATGTTTCGTAAGCATCGTCCGATTGTCTCACCAATTGGTTAGTGTCAATAAATGCGAGCCATTCGATTGGTATAAGTACCTATTGAATTATTGTAGAGATATGGCTGACGGATGGCAGTATGATTTGCTCTTTTTTGATGAAGGAAACTGCCTTTATTTTTTTAAACTAACTAGGTACAATAATACTAGATGCCACCAGCACACTACCTAGGTTAAGGTACTACAAAAAACATTTACAAGCCACATTTGCATTTTTTTAGTAGCCGCAATTACCTGTAGGTATAATGTTCCAGCCCACTTCCTACCTACCTACTAGTTTGCTCTAGGTTTATATTTTACAATGATCTCATTATTATTACAGCTTAGGTATATTGCTCCATAATTTTGAATATTGTAAAGCAATTTTTAGTTATAAGTAGCTGCGTTCTTTATAAAAACGCGCTATTTAAATTCTAAATTCATTTTTTCAACGCTTTTAAAGCTACCCTTTTGTCTGTTTTAGTGACACCGACAGAAGTTGAATATATATTTTTTTACACCTAATTTAAGTTCATAAAGCAAAGCAAATAACTTTCGCAGGTTACGCACCTAAAGTTTTTGTTCAGTAATGTTTTTTGCATTGAGATTAAATATCATAAAAATTATGACAACCGTTAACATCTTGAAAGCATCAACGGAAACGGGTCAATGTTTTTATTATTACTGAACTATAAAAACAAGGTGACACTATGACACAAATTATTTATGTTAGAAAAAGCAATTTACAGTAGTAGTGGCAAAAATTATATTAATAACACGGATTACGTTCCGTGGCTCCTCTTGATCTTTTTTCCTTGCTTCCTGCGCACCTGGTGCGTTCAGCACGTGCGCACGCGCAGCGTTTTTTACAGCCGTTTAGAGTTCCTTTGAAAACTGATACTATAGTGAAGCTTTGTTTATTTAGATGTTCGGAATGGTGTATGTCAATGATAGATATTGATTTATTCAAGGGCACCTAACTATACTGTTGAATACAGACACTCAGCACTGCGTAAGTAGAATGGGATTATTTATTTTATTTACATTTCTGAAATGGAAAATGGTTTACCATTTGATTGATTTTCTTTATCTAAAACTTACTACTTAATGAAAAGGTGCTTTAAACTAAATTGCATTATACTTCCAGATCTTCCGACATTTTCACGGAACCCTTTTTTATAACTTTAATCACTCCGCACAGATGGGACGACCAAGTTTTTTGCCCGTCAAATTTAACCCGTTCAAAGACACATGGTCGGCATCCAGTCTACTATGTAAGCTTGGTAATGGTATAATGGTGTAAAGATGTTGCAGGTGAGGGTACAGCTGGTAATGAGGCTGGATGATTGTCTACCAGTCTGTTTGTTTTTGCCCTTCTGTTGTTGTTGTTAACTGGTTTATGAAAGAGAGTTCTTTATGCCATAGGCTTTATAATGTTATGTATTTTGGGTTTATTGTGTCGATGGTGTTTAAAGGTCTTGTCTTGGATATGTCTTGGTTTTTTAAAGATTTGTGTTCACTTTGATATATCATATTTTGATCACAACAACATTGTGAATGTTACATAGCTTCAGCAACATAAATTTGTAACCGTTTTTGAATATATTGTTAATTGATTAAAATTAGATTGGGTTATGTAACCTACCTACCTAAATCTTTGCGTTGCGTCTTTATGCGACGTAGACTAAAAATGCCAAATCCTCATCAAACACTACATCTGTCCCATTTCTAAACTATCTAAATCATCCGTCAGATTACGAAAACACTTATCTCGAAACACAAAGGTTTTACGAGTCAATTCCCATTAGATCTCGGTGGGCCCATATTACTACTGTTGTTACAGTTGTCAGGCGTGAAGAATTGTCTATTAAACGAAAATAGACGGTTTTTTGTGAGGAATGGTCTATAAAATGTGTAAAAATAGACGCTAGTCTGTCTGTGCTGTTAAGATAGGGCGGATTAGGTCAGGGCTCAAGTGGAGCGCACTCGGTCGGGAGCTTGATTTAGATTCAGTAGTGAGGGTGGATGAGGGTGAGTTTTATCATAAAAGATACTGTTGTTGGTCTCTATTGACAGTAATATGATAACATACATACCACGTGTTTATCATCTAAAGTTTTGATTACTAAAAGGATATGTAAACAACAAATTGCTTAGCTAATAGTGAAGAATTTCCCTTTCATGTTCCTTTTGCAAGTAGCTTTTCTTTGCGTTGTGAGAAGTCTACATGTCTTTTATCATATAATGGGCACCTGTAGAGGTCAGTTATATTAAAAATCCTAACGGTCCCTCGATAACCCACATATCTGTTACGTGCTAAGTGTTACTACACGATCGAACATATTACGTTGTGTATAGCATACCGTTAGGGTATTGCATTGTCTGGCATGTCGGTGTGTCGGCCTGTCGGTGGTTGTTGATCCGTTGTCAGTAATCTCCGAAATATTGTCGGCCAATTGACATGCCTCCCGACGGCGACTGAGCAAACATCCGTCGATTACGTTGCGCCTCTGAGCTGCATCTGAACTGAAAACTTTGGAGTAGAGTTGTTAATTTTAAAAGCTTCCATTATAACATATATAGCAATTATTTATTTTTGTTCACAACGGGACGAAAGTGGTACTTTTATTATTCTTTAAATAAAATGGGCCTTTTAAAATTTTGTTATGATTTAGTAACATTGATCATATTCTTATGTTCTCTGTATATATTTTCTTAGGTTTTTAGACCAAATTAGCATATTTATCTCATTATACCTGATTACGAGATTAAGTAGCTTCAAATTATGGTAGTGGTCAATTTAAAGCCTCTCGTCACGCGTTGAGTTATATTTTTTTTGTAATAGACGTCGCCTCTACAGTTTTCTTTATTCAGATTTTACAACGCGTGCGCGCGCGCCTGTCACCGTTTCATTACAATTAGATTATTTATTTACCAACTCATTCACTGAACGGACTTCCTATTTAATTTAAATTGATTTTAGTGATATTTGGAGTGTTCAAACATAGTTTATTTGTCACTTATTATCGGTCCGCCACAAAGTTATTAATAGGGGATCCGTAGCATAATTGTAGCAACCAAAAACATTAACACAAAAAGTGGTTGATTTTTAAAATACTTGTCTAGGTATGTATCGCCTAGTTAAGTATTTCATCATCAAAATACATTTGTTTCTTTGGGTTCTAAAATTAAAGTATTATAACTTACTAGCTGCGCCCCGCGGTTTCACCCGCGGATTAAAAGTAGCCTATGTGTTAATCCTGTACATAAGCTATCTATATTCAAAGTTTCATCCAAATCCGTCCAGCAGTTTGAGCGTAAAGGAGTAACAAACATACACACAAACACACATACACACATACAAACTTTCAGCTTTATAATATTAGTGTGAAGTGTGATGTGATATTAGTGTGATGTGATAGTGTGATTGAGGTACAAAACTAAGATATTAGCTGCATAAAATTCATAACAACTGTTGACACCAGCCTCTATCGTACGTCACAGCCACATCGGACAGACAGACAGGACGCCAGTAAATTGGGTGAATGAGGTGTGACGGGCAGGAAATTAGGAAATGGAAGCTCGTGACGCGGTGACGCGTGTTGTAGAGCCGTGGACAGTCGACAGTCGAGCTATTTTAGACCAGCGCAGAGAGACGATTCTGTATCCGGTGGAGCTGATACTGATTGGCTCTGATTAGGGGATTTGTTCCAATAAAAGTATTTTCTAAAGTTATATAGTTGTGTTGTATACTGTCGAACGGTGCGTACCTAGGAATGAGCATTGCACTTCTGAACATCACTAAATATCTGGTGGTGACATATTAAGCAATTTGTAGACTTATAGACTATGTGTGCCGTGTGGTCCCGGTTACGAATAGGACCACCCCATCTCTTCCCGTGGGTGCCGTAGAAGGCGGCTAAGGGAATATCCAGGGAATGGGTCGCAGCGTTCCCCTCGGTCTTGGTGATAATCAATCCTCACCTACTGCGATCACCAAGCCGCCTGCCAAGCGTGGTGATTATGGCAAACCCCCCCCCCCCCCCCCCTAATGACAAGCACAAATAAAAACGGCCCCCAGTCCCCGGCAGCTCTGCTATCCCGTGGCTACGGTAGCGGCCACGGTAACGGCAGGGCAAGGGGTGCGAAGAATCCCCGGCAGACGCCCGGCTACCAACCCCAACGACGACGCAGCGTAGGCCGGCCCCCCACTCGGTGGACCGACGACCTGGTGAAAGCCGCGGGGAGCCGATGGATGCAGGAGGCGAGCAGCCGCTCAAGGTGGCGTGCTCTGGGGGAGGCCTATGTTCAGCAGTGGACGTCTTCAGGCTGTTAATGATGATGATGATAGACTATGTAGGTATCAGCCAAACTCAAGATGATATCAATATGATGATCAGTATGATTCAAGATATCAGGGATTACAAACATTTTAGGGCTGTGGCGTACTCGACGTTGTAGCGACACTGTCGAATGGTGTAATAACACAGGACAATTTTTTTCAAAAACAAAGGTTTCGATTCCTCGCTAGGACTATTGGTTTTTCGAAAATGTAATAATGCAGTTTTGATTTTCATCAAAATTGGGTCCGTGGCTTCTGGAGTTGTTTACGATATTCCTCATAGTTTTGGATTTAGCCTACCACGCCCACTAGAAAAATTCACCCTGTTATACTCTTCTATTATATAAAAGGCTTTGTCCTGACTGACTGACAGACAACGTACAGCCCAAACCGCTAAACGTAAAGACTTGAAATTTGGAGGGTGCCTTCCTTTTATGACGTAAGCGCGTGCTAAGTTTTTGAAAATTCAACCCCTAAGTGGGCGAAAAAGGTACAAAACGGTTGTATGAAAAACCTACATTTCGTGACGTATCGTTTTGAAACTTAACACATACAAACAAGTATAAAAATAAAAGAAATGGTACCTTTTATTTTTTCAAAATTCAACACTTAACACACTTACACTTAATGGGGTTAAAAAAATTTGTTGAAGTTTGTATGAAAATTTCAAAAAAAATTACCGTATCATACTGAAATTTGGAATGTGCTTAAAGGGGTGAAATAAGTAGTTAAAGTTTGTGTGCCAAAAAAAAAAATGATCGTAAGTACTCCATCGGATAGTTCATTCAAAGTAAAAAATGGCATTAACAATATTTTTTGCCAGAAATGCATCACACATCAGTCAGAAGACGTCCACTACTGAACACAGGAATCCATAAAACGTCGCTTTAGACGTTATCATAGCGGGAGATCCATAATTACCACGCTTAGCAGGCGGCTTGGTGAGAATCGCAGAAAGTTTTAATGTACCGAGGAGAATGCTGCTGCCCATTCCCTTGATATTCCTTTTGCCGACTTTTACGGCACCCACGGGAAGAGATAGCGGTGGTCCTATTAGCAAAGCGGGATCACAAGGCCAAAGATGATATAGGAAGGGTTGACACTTTCTGCATAGACGAAGCAGTAGTAGTATGCATATTATACTTCGTTCTTTGTTTTTGAATTTGTAATTATGAAAATTGATATTTGTATATCAGTCAATCACATCCAAAAATGGCAAAATAGTATTTTTGCCAAGGTTGATTTGAAGGGGTGAAAATGGGGGGAAAGGTTTTAGTTCAAAGTTCTTTATTTTCAAAGTCACGTTTGTTAAACCAGTTATTATTAGGCACTAGCATGATTTAAAATAAAAATAACATTTTGAAATTATTAAGGGGTCGAAAACGTTTTTTTTTGTTTTTTGGAAACTGTTATTGACCGTTCACCGTATGATGTCCTCTAATGTACTTATATTATTTAAAAATATGCAAGTAAAACATATTAATCCGTGGTAGGTACATACAAGTTTAGATAATGCGTACTTTACATTTACGATAATACTTGCATATTTTTAAATAATATAAACACATCAGGGGACATGTTACGGTGAACGGTCTGTAGATTATCACGGGTATTTGAATATTTTTGCGTGTTAATGTCAAAGTATACATAAAACATTAAATAAAGTTATTACCAGAGGTCTAAAAAAACTTATTATATTTCCTTCCTACCTCTTGCTAAAATGTCACTATGAGAGGTCACTGCATGAGGCCTTTAAAAAGATTGATAAGTAACCTCTTTATTTAGACGCTTTTTAAATTCTCCCATAATAGGAAGCTGAAGTTAATTTCATCCTGAAAAAAATAAACGGTTTCTGAGGGATAGTCCACGCGGGCGAAGCCGCGGGCAGAAGCTAGTATAATAATAAGAACTAAAATAGGTAGGTGCCTAATTTAGCAATACCTACAATATTTTTATTTATCATAAATGCTCTACCTGAGAACGAAGTTAATTTATTAACTCGGTCGCGTTATTATAAAGAAATCGGCACGGTTAATGCGTAGATGGAAACCACCTCACTGCTTATTATAAAGCAGACATGCAGCCGGTCAAAGTGGCGCTGTGGGGATGGCCTACGTTCAGCAGTGGACGTAGGCAACAGTCTTCAGGCTGTTTATGATGAATATTATATATAGATAGAAAATGATTTATTGCACAAGAGTAAACCAAGTACATAAGTGAACTTAATGCTAATTAGCATTTTTTTCCAGTCAACCTCTATTATAACATCCGACAACAACCGACTTCGAGTGCCAACAGACTAAATGTCTTAAAAAGTCTACAATATCTACCTACTTAGTTTGAGGCAACCATCGACGTCCTCGTTACAAATGGAAAGATCTTAAATACCACGTACGTATTTGTTGTTTGTAAACACGGCAACTCTGCAAGTATTGGGGGTGAAAAATCACAATTTGATGCACCGATGCGTGGATAATGATCAATTATTCAATTAGTGATCATGCATCAGTTTCACAACAGTACAATGTTGTGAAACTGTGGTGAAACCAAGTGGGTAACCAGACGCTGAAATATTTACACCATGTTTATTATTGTCTCGGTAAAAATACAACCATCACCTTTTACTTGTTGTATTTTAGTAGGTACTACTTAGACTAATGTTGCCTGAATTAGATAACCTGATCTGTGCTGTGCATTCAACCACTATTGAGTGGATGGACGCAGAAGCACACAGCAACGAACGAACGTGATTGCACGTTCGTTTTGTTTGGGTAGAGTATCACGCTTCGTATTTCGTCTCTCTTCGTATCGTATCAAGTTCTCTCTTGTTGTAAATTCATCCTATTAGGATGCGTGTTTCATGACATATTACCAAGAAATCAAGAGAATCAAATATTGCTGCGTAAGACAATTTAATATCACACGTTCTCGTTTGACACCGAGTATTATCCATAATCATCACAGGATTAGTAACATTAATACAACTGTTAATTACCAAATTGACAGAACCTATATTGCAAAAATCAATGCAGAGTCACGCGTCATTGAATGCGTGAAGCAACCGGCAAGGCTGCGTACGCGCAATTACAGAAATTACCGGAAAGTCATGTCGTGGAAGTACACAAACAGACATGGTTACAAATTGTTTTACGATTATATTCTAATTATGTAAATCATTTGTAGGAATGTTCAGGAAATATGAATTTAATGTACCGGTAGCTATGCTTTTAGTGTCAATGTTTATGTTTTCGGTCTAGTGGTAGAGGAGAGTTCTTGAACACAATTAGAACCTGCAAACTACGTAAACAGTACAGCCGCTAAAATGTCAACATTTCTAACATTAACCTACATTTGTCCACTGTCCTAACGTTTTAATCCAATTACCTCGTCATAAAGGATGCGAAATGACGGCTTCAGGAGATTTAATAAGGAAGCCAACACTAGAACTATAATTCAGAGCTGTCACGGCGTATATTAGCTGACATAGTATACTCCTTATACCTAATTTCATCATGGTAAATAACAGTTACCTACATTCTTCATCATAATCATCATCATCATCATCATCATCAACAGCCTGAAGACGTCCACTGCTGAACATAGGCCTCCCCCACCGAGCACCACTTTGAGCAGCTGCTCGCCTCCTGCATCCATTGGTGCCCCGCGGTTTTCACCGGATAGTCGGTTCACCTAGTGGGGGGCCGGCCTATGCTGCGTCTTCCGGTTCGTGGTCGCCACTCAAGAAGCTTTCTTTCCCATCGGTTGTCAGTTCTGCGAGCGATGTGGCCTGCCCATTGCTGCATTTAAACTTGCTAATTCTAAGAGCTATATCGGTCACTTTAGTTCTCGTCTTTGCGGATCATATTTCGCAGGGAAACACCGAGCATAGCTCTCCTGCTGGATCTACATTACATAATTATATATAAAGTTATCAAATATTTACGTACCCAAACAATACTACTAAATAACCTCGACTATTCTCTAATCAAATCGTAGTAGCTCCTAACTTTCCGAAGCACGTAGATAAAATAAAAACTATCTTTCTTGCAGCTGGCATCCGACATTTGACCCCATAACTTAGCTATATCACACCACCTTTAAACTTTCCCATTGAAAAATGAACTTTACTCACTTGCTATAAGGCATGGATAAACTGAATTTCAAAGCACAGAAGTTATGTTGCAACGTTACGGATGCGGCAGTTGGTCACGACGATCGATGAGTTACGCTCTTTTTATTGACCTTTAGATGTGATGTAGTTATACTGTAACGCGTGGAAAATCGTAACGAAGGTACCTAGTAAGTGAGTCATTAGAAAGAGTTGTAAAGAGTTATCAATCCTTAGGAATCTGTTGGCTAGATGACAATATACATATAGATAGAATCAGTACCCGCTACAAGTACAAACCGTATCCAACTCACAGTTGAGTGAGTGCGGGAGAAGGCACGTACGTAAAAATGTTATGTAGATTATTTTGTTTGGCGTCAAACATTTTTCCGACCCACTCACGCTGCTAAAATAACATTTTTTAGGTAAAATAACAAAATGTCAAGTGATGCCAAGGTAAGGACGACCAAAGTTTTAAACACAGCGTGGGCAGTGCATAAGTAATGGATTGCACTTCATTTGTGTAAACAAACCATTTCAGGGTTCATAGCACTTATCTTACCTTCATAGTAATCAGTTACAAACAAAGCCTTAGGAGACTAGTAGAATGAATTGACTCCTTGCGAACTAGTAGCGCCATCTGTGTATTTGCGGCCGCACTGAGAACAATCAAGGCACACTCAAACTCATAACGCTCATGCACGTAGCTACAATGCGTAGCGTAGTTAGCGCGATTGCGTAGCGTGGTCGTAGCGCACGTAGGTTACGTGCGGTTTACAGCCTACTTGCGCTTGCGCTTATGTGGCGTTTCAGTGCTGTGTTTTTGAGGAATTATCATCACATTGCATCGAATTGTTTGCTCTTCGAGAGTTGTTATGGAAGGATTATGAATTTGATTTGGTACATTTGAGTAAATTTTTTTTTAAATGGGTAATGTGCCTTTATTCTTTAAACTAACTACTAAAACTAGGAAACTAGCTACACTATCTACTACTTTAATTAATTTAAGTAATTTAACTCAACAGAAATGGGCTAACCCATTTCTGTTCAATGTAAAATGCAAAATGCAAGTACTACTACTTGCATTTTGCATTTTAAAATTTCGAGGTTTTGAGCCATGGTAGGTAGGTACAATTACAATTTTACAATTATTTTTTTTGGTTACAATTTTCTTTTCGCATAGAAAAATTACAATAGGTATAGGCTAGAAGTGTAGACCGCATTGGCTACGTTTTAATAATTTGTCTATAAACAACAGTAATAGGCACTGTAACCAAAACAAAAAAAAATCAAAGCATTTGTGTTATAAGTAATTATAAAACAACCATACCATGTTATAAGTACCAATCTACCCATTTTCCGGTAGCTTGTTAACATTGCAGTGGGTGATGGGTGGGTACCGCATTCTGACCGTCCCGTCCGGAGTCAGGTCTTTGCCTTTCCGCCGAGTTCAAGTTCGTTCAAGGCATTCAAGGCGAAAGATGACCACTTTTACCGGCAGCGCTTTCTTTGCCCGGATGCCGCGGATGGTGGGATGACGAGGCTTTAGTTATTGTACTTAGGTACCTACTTATTGCAATATACAGTTGCTACACGGTTAGTAGGATGTGCGTATAATGATCATGTTTATGCTGTTCAATTTAGTCGTACACACGGATCTTGACACTACTAACTATAGGTGTAGTGTAGCCAGCCAAAAAGGAATGTGGTAGGTATAGGTAGAGTGCCCACAAGAAATGGAAGGAAGGCCTTGCCATGTATGTATAATGGGAAGATGGTGAATAAAATAGAAATAAAGCCATGTAACTGCAGCTGTTTTTATCAAAAACAACTGTTGGTGTTTTTTTTTGTTTTTAGTGGTGATTTTTTTAGGCGGTAGTGTGGTGGTGGCGTTATTTCTATGTATAATAACTATAATCTATTTTATTAATTACTAGCTGATCCGCCCCGGCTTCGCACGGGTTAGTTTGTTTTACGCCTTATCCCATGCAGTCCAGAATCCATTCAGTAGTTTCGGCGTAATGCTCAGTCAAGGTACAGACAGACAGACAGTCAAAAAAGAAAAATAAATTTCTTTAGCTTAAAGAGTCCTCATAAAAAAAAGTTCAAAATATCTTCAATGTACATAATTGGACCCGTTACAGTATAAGTATAGATGAAATTACAATTAACAATTAACAAATAATGTTAATCCTCTTTTATTTGAAAGTTTGAATACAAATCACAATGACATAAAACCAAAATAAAATCTTAAAAAATTGCACTATGCCAATTGAAGCGAATCACAATCAATAAAAAATAGCATTGTGGGTGCAGTTCTCAGGCTCAGGGAGCATGTTTCCTGGACGAATCCCGGGGAGGGTGGGACAGGTGGTTAATGAACAGGTGGCGCACCCTCGTTCGCAGAGCTTCCGGCACCCCCATGTAGTATTGTGAAACTTGTCGATTGATGAACTGTGCTGATTTTATTGAGTTGGTACCTATAAGTACTATAATGTTAATTATTTTAAAGCGCGGGTGTATATAGCATCACATTTGTGATAGGTAATTATTACCTATGTGATATATATAAGTAAAAAGAGCATAGGTTGTGAGTTGTACTTTGACTACTTGTAGCTGGTAGGTGCATTATTATTTGAGATATAAGTATCTGGAAGATATGTCTGGTATAAATGACATAATATTGTGTCTGGTTAAACATGAACTTCCTTTAATCCTTAAAAATCGAGTTCTCGCTAGTAAATGGATAAGGCAGGACAGGGCAGAATCATAGGGGTCACCAAACGTTTCTTTGCCGTTTTGAAAAGCTAAGACAGTTACAGATTTTCCAATAACCATTCTCATTAGATTCTGTAAAATACTTGCGGAATATAATAAAACGAGGCGCGATCAAACCATCACCATTTATTCGTTAGACAGACTGACTGGAAAAACGATTACCCACATTCATATTTTAAAACATTAATATCGAAATACCTTACACCTCTACTCTTAAATAAGCATAATATATGACAAAAATATTGAATTGAAAAAAGTAATAGGACACAATTGAAATTCCACGCATAGTGGCGTTATAATAAGTAGGTAGGTATATATAGTTAGGTAGCGAACGAATCGCTTTAAACTAATAACAATTTAGGTAGGCACCTAAGCTAAGGGAGTAAACCTAGATTATCAGCTAATTACCTTATATTTAAGTTTTATGACAATTGCAACCTAATAACTGGTTTCCGTACTCTCTTGGAACGGTTCACAGGCGACTCTGGTTTAGCTTTGGGTTGATGTCGTATTGGCCGAGGCGACCCCGAGGATGGCGGAACGGGCGCTGGAGTGCTATAGATTTCGTCGTCGTGCTCACCACCCGAATGGGCTGAACCGGTTCGAGGGGGAGTGACTTTAGGCGTATCATTTATTTTTACAGAGTTTTTACACCCTGGTTCACCCTCCTCAGTTAAATGATCCTTAACAATCGGCTCCACACTAACCTCACCCGGGCATGGAACATCAGACATGCGTGACCGACGACGTATTTGATCTACATGTTTGATGTTATGTCGACCACTATCCTCCTTAATATGTAGCCTACGGGATCCTGTTTCTCTAACCACCGTACCTGTTTCCCATTTATCACGTCCTCTGTAGCTCCTATACCACACCGGTTCACCTGGTTCAAATGACTGGTATGACCTACCACCTGCGTACTCCACCTGCCTACTTTGTGCCTCGCTCACTCGACTGAGGACCGCCCTATCGGGACGTAGGAGATCTAGCCGAGTACGCAGCGGGCGTCTTTGTAGAATGGACGCTGGGGTCACACCCGTAGTGCTGTGGACCGAGTTTCGATAAGCTAGAAGGAACGTTTGCAAGGCCGCATCAACTTCAATCTTATCCGTCATCGCTTTTTTAATTGCCCTTTTACATAATTTTACGGCGTTCTCAGCCGCACCGTTAGATGCTGGATGATACGCAGGAGAGAATGTTTGTCGGATGCCGTTGTTTTTAAGAAATTGCCCAAACTCTTCACTGGTGAACGACGTACCCTGGTCGGACACGACTTCTAGCGGAAGGCCAAACCTAGCGAACAAGCTACGCAGGATTTTTATTACAGCTGAAGCTGTGGTGCGTGCCATTTCGAATACCTCAATCCACTTGGACGTTGAGTCGATGACTACAAAGAAAGTCAACCCGTGGTAGGGACCTAGGAAGTCTATATGTAACCTAGACCATGGCTGAGTAGTGTAGGGCCACGGCTGAGGCTGTGCACGCGGTGGTGCAGGCATCTCCAGTGCGCAGGTGTTACAGCTCCGGCACATGTTTTCTATATCTGCGTCAATATTGGGCCACCATACGTAACTTCGTGCACACGATTTAGTTTTGACTATACCCATATGACTGTTGTGCAACTGTTTTAATATTTGAGGTCGTAAAGACAACGGTATTACCATACGGTAGCCCCACATGACACAGTTGGACTCGGCATACAGCTCGTTTCGTCTGCAAAAGTATGGTTTTAAATCGTCATCAGTACTACACGCCGGCCAGCCTGATTGGACATATAGAAGTATTCTACTTAATTGTGCATCTGTAGCTGTCGCTTTTTGCACGTCGTTGTGTGTGATTGGTAGAAACTTTTCTACGAAATTGATGTAAGTAAATTCTGCGGTTTCACTATTATGACTTTTCTTCGATGGTAAGCGTGATAAGGCATCGGCGCTATTTTTTCCTGATGATACATATTCTATGTCATAGTTATATCCTGAAAGTAAAACCCCCCACCTCTGCATTCGGCTAGCTGCCATGACTGGTATACCGACCTTGCTGCCAAATATGGATGTCAAAGGTTTATGATCAGTTCGTAACTTAAACTTCCTGCCGTATAAATACTGGTGAAACTTCCTAATACCAAAAATAATGGCAAGGGCTTCTCTTTCTATTTGTGAATAAGCGCGCTCCGCTTTGTTTAACGCTCGCGACGCATATGCTATAGGTTTCTCGCCTTGGTCTGTCAAGTGGGAGATAACCGCGCCCACGCCCACGCTGCTGGCGTCTGCGGTCAAGATCAACGGCAAGTCAGGTGAATAATGCATGAGAACCTTGCTAGAAGACAATAAACGCTTTATCTCATCAAACGCCACCTGGCACTCGTCACTCCATGCAAATGCAACGCCTGTTCGTAATAAATAATACAAAGGAGCCAGGATAGAGCTAACGTTACCCACAAACTTTGCATAATACATAACCATACCAAGGAACGACCGTAATTCTGAAACGTTCGTTGGTGCTGGTGTTTCCGTAATAGCCTTGACCTTATCGGCGCATGTGTGTACCCCTTCTTTAGAAATAACGTACCCCAAGTATGTGACCGATTTTGCAAAAAACGTGCACTTTTCCCTTTTTACTTTAAGACCGTTTGACTGTAAGATGTCAAAAACCTTATTTAAATTGTCCAAATGTGAGGAGCTATCCTTACCAGTTATTATAATATCGTCCAAAAATACTCCTACGCATGGCAAATGGGCAAAAAGTTGCTCTAATATTTTTTGGAAAATTCCCGGGGCAGAAGCAAGACCATAAACTAAGCGATTATAACGGAACATTCCTTTATGAGTATTGATAACAGTGTATTTCCGAGTATCATCCAGCTCCAATTGTGCGTATGCTTGCGAAAGATCAATTTTTGTAAATCGTTCCCCCCCGTGTAGCCGAGCTAACAGGTCCTCCACCCTCGGCAGAGGATAACGGTCGACATCTAGCACCTTGTTTAAAGTGATTTTATAGTCAGCGCATATCCTAATGTTACCGTCTTTTTTAACAACGGGCACGATCGGTGTTGCCCAGTCGGAGCGGTCAACGGGGGTGAGCACGCCGTCGCGCACCAGCTCGCCCGCCCCACCGGCTCACGCAGCGCGTACGCCAGCGGCCGCGCGCGCATGTACACCGGCCGCGCCTCCGGTCGCAGGTGGATGCTGACCTTGTCGCCGGTGAACCGTCCCAAGCCCTCCGAGAACACCTTACAATATCTGGAACTGAAATTTTCAAAATTAAAACCATCATCCGTTACATTGTTTACATTGTGAATCGCACTAGGTATTTTAATTCCTAGTTCCATTAACCACTGCCTCCCCAGTAACATAGTTTTCCCGTTGTTGACAATGTACAGATCCAAATATCTCTCCTTATCTTTATACCTAACGAGCGGTTTTATTACTCCTACCGGTCGCATAGTTTCACCGGTATAGTACCTGAGTATTAATTTACATTCCTGTATATTCATATGCTTAAAATATTTCTGATATATTTCATAGTTGATGCATGACACTGCACTCCCTGTATCACACTCCATTTCCAAAACTTTATTGTCAATATTCACTGACATTAAAATCGGCGGACACTTATCTAATGATAATTGATTAATTGTAGTTACCTCTTCGCTGCTGCAACTACTCAACTCTGCTGCCTCCTCAACGTAGTTGTGGTTATGACGACTAACGTTGTAGCTCTTATTATTTGCACTTGGGCACATTCGGCGCAGATGGCCCTCTCGGTTGCACATTCTGCACACGTAACGCCTAAACTTGCACGAGATTGGGTCATGGTTTCCGCCGCACACCCGGCACTCGGCCCGTGGGCCGGCACCACCGCTCCATCCCGGGCCGGCGGCGTTACCAGCCGCGCGCCGGGCCGCCACGAAGTCTCGAGCACCCGCGCCGGCGCCGCGCCATACACCTCGACCGGGTGTCGTCATCACCCCTGTATCTCGCTGCACCCTGACCATCGCTTGACAGTCCGCTGACACGTTCCTGCCGCCTACTTGCGTCTCCACCAGGGCCGCATCTATTTCTGCTGCTTCCATACTTAAAGCTAGGCTGCTAGCTTTTTGAAAATCGAGGTTATCTTCCGCGAATAGACGTTGACGTATCGTCTCACTCGCCAACCCACAAACCAGCTGATCGCGCAAACTTTCATTTAGCCACTGTCCAAATTCACATGTTTTAGACATTTTCTTTAATTCCGTAACGTAGTCGGATATTTTCTCACCGCTATTTTGTTTACGGTGGTGAAACTTAAACCGCTCGGCTAATACACTCGGCCGCGGCTGTAGATGTTTTTCCAAAATGTCCGCCAACTCTTTGAACGATTTTTTGGTTGGTTTTTCTGGCGTGCACAAGTTTACCAGCAGCTCGTAGCCCGCTGACCCCATCACGGTCACTAATGTGGGCACTTGTAACTCGGGCGCAATATTATTCACAATGAAATATTGTTCCAGCCGTTCCACGTACATCCGCCAGTTATCCGTTCCCACATTAAACTCTGAAATCTTGCCGATCGACATTGTTTTATATTTAAAACTGTTTTACACACTCTGTAGCACCTGGATTCGTGACTTTACTCGTCGCCACTGTAAAATACTTGCGGAATATAATAAAACGAGGCGCGATCAAACCATCACCATTTATTCGTTAGACAGACTGACTGGAAAAACGATTACCCACATTCATATTTTAAAACATTAATATCGAAATACCTTACAGATTCTAAGTAAAGTTTTGACTGAAAATCAAATTGTTATTTAAACACCATTGCTAGAATATTAAGGCATAAGCTAACATTTGAAAAATACATTGATAAGCAACCAACAGCTACTTTTTATTAAGTTTTAAATAACCAATTAGAAATCCCGGTTACCTCGCGAAATCGTGATGCGTTATCAGTCAAACTCCGTCCGCCAAAACGTATCTTATCAACGCAAACATCCTACGAGCTTCCACTCTCAGTTACTACATCCGTAAGCTTACACCCTAGATTATGTAACAGTCAGTACTGATGTCCAGAGAGAGTCACATAACCACGAACCAGAACGACTATGGCTAACCAATCCAATCTAACCATGCGCCAGTAATCGTCCAACCGTCCTCTCAGCCGCACGCACCATGCTTGCTCCCATCCCGGCACCACGGACACGCTTGGCTTTACTTCCACATAACATACATGTGAGTTTCATCAAAGAAAAACGTCTCTTGTTGTATTAATTTTGGTTTGTGAACTGTGAAGTTTCGTGATTTAGTGCTTAAAGGATACAGTGGGAAAGGGCACCGTGAGAACTTGATTTACTGCAATCCGCACATTCTGTTCCATCGTCATGATAACTTCATTCGATTTGCATTTCAATGCACTTCGTGTTTCTGGTTTTTTCCTAGAAAATGTGTTTAAAACTTGTCGAGGTTGTGCCACAATTCATTAGTACCTACGTCTCCGGTTGTGTAAAACCTAGTCTGCTGGTTACGAACAATGAAATCTGATTATTCCGTAGAATGTGAAAGTTTAATTAAATAATGAAATAGCTCAGATTTCCTTAAAGGGCCACATTAAAGTGTCAAGATGTTTTTGCGGATGTAGGAAGCTCTCGCGACTGTCGCGTGTGCTATTCCGGATTTCTGGAGTGGTAGGAAGCTTACAAAAAAAGTAGTTCATGTCAAGGCTTCTTCGAGATTCTTTAGTTTTTACTGTAATAACCGGCTAAAGCTATTCCTTTTTAGACTTATTCTTGCTGTATTTTCTTATATTTCATCACCTAATCAAGAGTAAATCAATAAATGTAATATCACTCTAGATGTTAGGTCATTTATAGACACCTAAATCCACCGCAACTGCGTCTACTACAGTAAATGTTTGTCGATGACTGTTTGGAACTTATAAAAGTATCTCTTCTTTACAGACGACAATAAAAGTATACGCCCGCCGTCTTCGCCCTGACATCGAGTACAAGACTCTATCTGTGACATGGGGGACCCGCGCCCGCGAGGTGGTCGCCACCCTGCTGGGCAAGTTCCGCATGAGGCATCGGGACCCCAGGCTCTTCTACCTCAGCATGGAAGTGAGGGTCCGAGCAGCAGGCCTCAGGACGACTTTGGAGCTCGATGATGACGCGAGGCCGGCAGCACTTCAAGCTTGCCATCCCAAAGGATATTCTAAGTAAGTGTGTTTTATATTTAACTTAACCTGCCTAAACCCGACATATTGAAAGGCTAACTTTCTAGAATTGTTGTTGCTTTCCTGCGTTAAATTCGTGGACAAAACCAATGACTATTTATTCATGATTCATATGTATGTTATACATATAGGTCAATGATTCGAGTTATTCGTATTATTTTCCGGGTGGGTCATAAGACGTGACAACCCTGATAATGACGACATCAATAATGATACCTACATAACTGCTTGACAAATAGTAAAACTACAAGGTGACTAATAGTTACAGCTACAACCAAAACAACACTCAGTATTACCTACTTTAACTAGTTGTACAATTCTACAACAATAACACGTTAGTAACCACAATAATACCGATTGTTTGACCAACAATAGGCTCCTACATTATGAAACACAAACAAGCCAGAAAAGAACCTATTTTTCACACACTTCATTATGCAAACAAAATAGATGGAGTGGACGAATGACAAATTGTTAAAATAGAATTCCAAACTGAAAATTTCTCCTGAAACAGACGGCTACTTGGTGTCCGCTAATGAAATAACGCATGGGGAAAGTTAGAAATAAATCAAATGTAAAATTTTAGGTTAATGTAGGTATATATAGGTACCGCTTGTTAAATTAAAAGCAAAAAATATAAAATATTTTCGACTTGCCGGACATGTAGCAATACATTTTTCCTGCTACAATAACTGAACTTTTCACCGATAAATTCAGTAAAAATGTGGATTGTACTTTGTGATAGATAACAATAACTTTGTAATATTTACCTACAAATATTTCTCAAAACCAACGTACCTATATAAACAAAACTCTATAATCTGAACTTCTTTTGTTTACCACATCGACACCCGAAGCTGTCCACTCGCTCGCGCCGGACCACCGGCACCCGGCGCCGAAAAAAGCTCACATTTGTCCCCTCTCTTCCGGCACGGTCTATTCTCGTCCGGTAAACAGAAGCAATAAAACGTTAAAAAGCTCGAAGAACTCTTAGGAGATTGGGAACTCTTTATTGACCATATGGTACGTGTAGTGTTGCGTGTTGACACACCGATTGCGTAGGAGTTGTAGAGTTGTTGTGAGATAGAGTTGATTATTTAGACCTGATGGAACCTTGTTAAAAGTTTATCAAAATTTTATTGACAACACAGTCAAGTGTATTCAATTATAGGCATCCATAAATACACTTAATCACAATGGTGACGTGAAGGATGAGAATATTTTGGCAACTAAATATACTTACTAATAATCATTATGTACCTACATATATAGGTACATGACCTACCTATGTACATAAATTATAAGCAGGAGGTTTACAAATACTTACTTGAATATAACAGAGAAAAATATACTTAGGTACTGAATAAAGTCTACTAAATAGGTAACTGTAGGTAATATGTATTGTTTCTTTGACGGATTTTTATTTAAAAATGTGCCTGACAGCCGTTTTTTAACTGTAATAGATTTACGTTTGACCACCAACTCGTCTGATGATAGGCGAAAGTGTGACCGAAGATAGAGCACGTAAATAAAAAACCCCATCAAAAAATCTAAAAGCACTTTTGAACTTCGCAAGTTACGCTCCCATCATCGCGTTAGCTGCACGATTGATCCAATCAATTCATAGTTTTAATAAGTGTATTTTTAGGCCACGTTTGATGTTTGTTAATATCTATGGAAGGTTTTTATCAACAACTTTTCCGAATCTGGGTTTCATCTCGTACATAATTTAAACAGAATATTGTCAATAATAACTTAAAATTACGAGATCTTATTAATTTAAATTTTATCTCTATTTTTTACTGGTCATAATTTCAACATGTTTGTTTGTGATAATCCTGCCTGTATAATTTATTTTTATGTAGTCAGCGTATAAAGAGTTTAGTATCTCGTAAAGTTTTAAAGGTAGGATTATCAATTTATGTATGAGTAATGTTATAACTCAGAATATGTGTATAAATATGTAGGTACCTAAGTACATACTGCGGTAATAGTTAGGAAGGATAAATTGTTGAGCAATGATCGTACATCTCTGAGTAATATTAATATGTTTAACATTTATATAATAATTATCAATATGAAAATAATGTGAGATGTTATATGTATGCGTACATACAGAGTCATAATTACTATACATATATATATACCTACTGACAACTTATTAACAATTATTAGGTACCTACTATCTATATACCTATGCATACAATGTTTATGAAACGGCGATAACAGAAATATCTATTCTGGTTTTTTTTCACAATAAGGTGGCTATTACCTACATTTTGGTGAGGTCAGTACTAGTCAGTACCGCGCGCGCGGTTCCGAGCTCGCAGCGTCCGTCGGGTTAATCTAATATATCTAGGATCATTTATTGATATATAAATAAGAGCATTAAGTATTTAAAATAATGAAATAATTTGTAGCTTAAGTAAAGCATGTCCCGGCTTTAGGGACGGATGGATGCGGGTTCAAGTCCCGCTCGTGTTTCAAATTTTTCCTTTACAAATTAATCTATAATTTGTAGTAGTTTAGAAAAACGATGAACTTTATTTTGGTAACAATATTTTGTCGATGTAGGTAATATAAAACTCCGGAGATATTAGAACTTTTGTTGAAGCCTTTTTTAATAAAAGTCAAATTTAATTTAATATTTTTTTAATGACTTGAATGGTAAAAATGAAACATCTGTTCTGTCATTATAGAAGTACGACGAAGATGAAATGAAGGGTATTTTCCATATAATGGCTAAGTATAGACATTAAAGCTATGCATTAAATATTGACGACGAAAACCTAGCAACTACGCAAAGTTTTGTAATAGCAGCCATAAGAGATTTTTCTTAAACAAGTACCTTTCAATATATATTAGAAATGCAATGTAGGTAAATAGGTGTTCATTACCTACAGTATCTGTGACATATCAAAAGATCGATACCTATTGCGAGGCCGGACAACTATCTCTGTTTATGTAATTCCACAATCGGAGATCTAGGAACTAAATTGCATAGGAAATTAGTAAAACAATTTTTAATAAGTTCCTATGCTCAGCAATCTGAATAAAAAAATATACTTAATAGAATTTTTATCAATACATCTGCATAGAATAATGAAGTGTTAGTAGTCATTCTCACCTAATCATTATCCAAACGTATACATGGTTTATTCCAACAGCCTCTGTGGTGTGGTGGTTGAACAGGACGGCTCAAAGCCCGGAGGCGGCGGGTTCGATTCCCGCGAGCGGACTAGTATTTGTACACATGAAAAACAAAGTGCAGCAAGTCTGAGTGTTGTGGGGACCACAGTCCTCGTAATTCCTGGGTCCCTAAATACAGGGAATCTTAGTTAGGATCCAGGATCTATGTATATGATCGTCGGGCGTTTTTTATTAATTTTAAATCTACATATTATTTGTCTTTATCTAATACCTACTGGGCATATTACAGGTACCTCTACCTACCTACATATTTTAAATTTCGTTTCTAAACTCGCACATTCGGTTCGGTGGTTCGGTTAGGGCTAACTAATACACTAGGTACACATACAAGCAGACATCCTCCTCTGTGGTCACCAACAGGTGGCTTATCCTGTTACACCACCATAATGGAACAAGAAACCAACCTGACTAACGGGGGCTACACGATCAATTATAATAATATAATTGTTACCTGCTTATTATGCTGTAGCAAGCGTGTAATTTGGCTATGAGAGCACATTTTAAGTTATTTCATATGCAATTGCATACTTATTACCTTCGATAAGCTGTCGAGCAGCTGTTCTGTGTACCTACCTACCTATACTTCATCACCTGTATTGAAATTATAATTTGTCAGCTGTTTAGATCAATCAACTTTTCAATAGCTATTAGCTCTAACTTTGAAGCTGTAAGTATGCTTACCTAAATTTACAAAAAAATACCACTTAATTGCGATCTTCTATGTAACCTTTCGAAACATCATTTTAATAAAAATTAGACATTTTTTAATTGAATAAAAAAAATGCCGGTTTAGATGCAGATGCAAGATGCCGCTCAAAGTGGCGCTCTATGACCAAGTTCAGCAATGGACGTCTTCCGGCTGATGCATGATGAGTCCCAACATTTTAATCATTTGACAAACAGTTCTATGTGAAGAAACAAGTAATTTGTTGATGTTCTGCAACATCTTATTTGTAAGACAAAGTCACAAGCGTAATTCAGCGTATGTCCTACTAAACAGCAATGGTTTCCTTCCAGGTTCTCCCTGGAGATGCGTCCAGGCGGGCTGGTGAAGATATACGACAGCGCGCTGATGTCATCCTCGCGGTACAAGTGCCTGCTGACCAGCGAACAGACCACGGCTGACGAGCTCCTGGCCATTCTGCTGCATTGCTACGATTCCAGCGAGGGGGTCGAGAGGTTCTCGCTCTATGAGGTATGTAGAACTAATACGTTGATACGTTTTTTTAAACATTAATTCTCACCTTTTTTACGGTTCCGTACCCAAAGGGCAAAACGGACCCTATTACTAAGGCTCCGCTGTGTGTGCTGTCTCCAGGCTGTATCTCATGAACCGTGATAGTTAGACAGTTGAAATTTTCACAGATGATGTATTTCTGTTGCCGCTATATCAACAAATACTAAAAAACAGAATAAAATAAATATTTAAGGGGGTTTCCATACAACAAACTTGATTTTTTTGCTCGACATCATAGATAATTGTGCGGAACCCTTCGTGCGCGAGTCCGACTCGCACTTGGCTGGTTTTATTAAAGTGTATATAGTTACGTCTAAGGCCTGGTTTCCACTCGCAAGAAAACTTCTGCTAGTAGTGTATGCCCCTCTTTCAGGCTATAGCTTGCAAATATAAACTACAATAGTTAACACTTCAAGTTACAGCCTGATAGACGGTCGGACAGTTCTTGAAGATTCCTTGCAGGGAAAATCCGGCCAAAGAGCATATTCAATAGAATTATTGTAATCTGTTTTTACTTCTTGCGATCCAATTAGTTCTTTGAGTGTGAATCGAAACACCTGCTACCTAATATCTATTTATTATATTAATTATATAAACTTTATATAGTAATTTTGTTAAATTAGGCTATCCATCTTTCCAGGTATGCCCTTCCCAAGAGTGCGAGCGCAAGTTGCACCCGGACGACTTGCCCCTGCAGGTGCAGCGAGCGTGGCCGGCCGGCAACGACTGCCACTTCAGGGTGAGAAGGAACCCCCGCGCCCCGCCCCTGCCCCCCCGCACGCTCCCCGCGCCCCAGGCGACGGACACGGAGGACGAGGAGCCCTCCCGAGCGCTCTCCGCACTTTCCCTGGAATCCGAAGGCGAGAACAAGCGCTACAGCCCCGTCTACAAGTTCCCCAGCATCAGCTACTGTCGGGAAACAAAAAACGACTATCTCTACATCTGACTAGCACTCAAAATGCTTAGATATAGAAGGATATTCTCCGCGACGAAAGATCGCAAGCGGCAATACGGAAGGACGTTAAAAAAACGACTCTGTGAAGTGTAAAATACAGTTTGAAAGTGTAAAGTGTAAATAGTGATGGAAACTGATGGAGTGTTTGTAATCGCTAAGTGTGAAACCAAAGACGGCGGCTTGTAATTAACGCGGGATTCTAACACTTATTGTAATAGTAGAAGATTCAGTTTTGTTTGGAATGGTTAGTGACGCTTGAGGTGGAATGTTATTTCATTACATCGTATTTTAGCAGTAAGATCGCGATTAAAAATCGACCGAAACCTAGCTGAAATTAATAGAGGCTTAAGTATATCGTTTGAATATTGTCACGATTTCTTATTGGTATACCATGATTCTCTCTAGCATTATAACCGAAATATTATTTTCTAGTCTTAACAAAACAATATCTCGTTGACAAAGAGCAAAAACGACGTTGCCGTTGACGAATGACGTTGTCTCGTAGCAAAAAAATATTTTAAAATTATCCAGTGTTTAGTATTTCACCTCACATAACTTGGTAAAAAGTGTATATAAGATTAACATAGTGTAATTAGCTAGTAGACACCAAAGAGGCAATCGAGGGGGGAAATTAGAGTTATTTATCTGTTATCCACTGCGATGTTTAATTTATTTATGGCAGCCAAGAGGATCTGTCAACTCTGTAGGTGTACGTTGATTATCACCGAATTTACTGCAAATGCCTAATATAAACTGCGACATGTTCCATAATTTTGGTGTTTTATTTTCCTTGAGTATAACTATAGACAGGGATTAAAATACCATGGCTTAGATGCGTAGGTACCTATTACTTCTATAAATAGGAGGAAAGCACTGGCAAATACTAACAAATATATGTAGGTAAGTGGAATAAATTCGTTTCTTGGAATAAAACAAATAGGTATATCGATATAAAGTATTTTATTTACAAATGATTGCAACAATGAAGTACAGACGATGCAATATAATTACAGAGTATGTCAAAAAATGGGAAACGGATAATATCTATCGGTACTAAAATTATCTTTTATTTAATATTATTATTTAAAATTTATACAATCGCGAGCTCCGTACCGAGTGCGAGCTTGTCGGTACGCTAACCTAACCACAGAATACACTACGGTACAGAAGTTTGCGCGCTTACCGCGAATTTAATGTAGTCAGACCCACGCTCTCATACCGGTCGGGTTCGACGAGCTAACGACAGGCGAACGTCGCCGAATATTCGTTCATCCTCGCTTCTCACAACCGAAGGCTCCACTCAACTTCCGTGCCACAGAGTATCCTGCGATCGAACTATAATACGTCTCTCCATCGACGCGATTCCGCGATCCTTGCTGCGCGGAAAAGGCATCCGAGGCGAGGTCGCGGCGGCCGCTCCGACCCGAGCTGGCCCGAGCGGTCGCCGCCACCCGCCGGCCACAAGCGTGCCACTAAAGCTCAGCGAATCGAAACAGCGTCCGGCGCACAATAATAAAAGACAATACACAAACCAAAGCGCCTCCGGGCGGCCGCCCGGCCTCGGGACCCGTCCCGACGAACTGCAAGCACCGACTCTCGGCTAAAGGCAACGCGACTCACGCAACATCCGGGGGTCGCAGGGACGGGCCGGGCCGGCGCTACACCGGCGTCTCGCAGACGCGGCCGTCGCCGGAGACGTCCCCGGCTCACACGGCGTTGAGCGCGCGGCGCGACGCTCCGTACTCGTCGGGAGGGTCGCGGTCGGCGCGGCGCGGCGCGCGCTCCTCGCGGAACTCGTCGCGGTACGCGTCCCGCGTGTAGTCGTGCCCGTACGCGTCCCGCTCGTACGCGTCCCGCTCGTACGCGTCCCGCTCGGCGCCCGCGTACCCCTCGCGGTAGTCCCGCGGGAACTGGTCGCGGCCGCGCTCGTAGCGCGCGTACCGCGACCGCGAGTAGTACTCCTCCTCCAGCCGCTCCGGCCGCGCCGCTCGCGGCCGCACGCCTGCACAACCACCCGCTCATTAGACCCATCTCGCACGACTTCACCTCGACTGTCGGACGATTCGACTCGGGACCGTCGAGCGCAACGTGCGGCCGCTCGGCAAAACGCATCTCGAGCCAAATCGACCGGGAAAACCAAACTCAAAACATCAACCCCGAAACCGATCCGGGAAATTCGTGCTTTTCGCCGTCGGTTCCGCCACTGTGAAAGCGGGAGAGAGGGGAGGTCAAACCGAGGGCACGCACACTTACTGGCGGTTAGGGTACCGTGGGGGTAGCCCCGGCGCCGGCATTGCGCACTTTGCCCGGGCAGGGGAGGACGACCGCTGCAGCCGCGGGGACGGGCGCGGCCTGCACGCGAGCTGCACACAACCACACCGTGAAGCGGGGGCGAGGACTGTGGGGACCCGGGAGTGGGCACTGATGGCCCGCGGTGTGAGGCGAAGCTAATGGTATGAGGGCCTGGTTTGTGCGAAGAGTATGGGCACTGCGCTTATGTGAAGGTTAGATCCCGAAATGACCGATGGCCCAAAAATGGCTATGATTCTCGAATGTGTAAATGAGATGAAACTCTCAATTTTATAATTTGATAAAAGGTCAAAGGCAAAACGTGGTTAGAAGAGAAGTAGGTATGCCTGAATTCTTTTGCGCATTGATCCGAGTTCTTGCAACTGGACCGCCCTTAACCTCCTCATGTTTTTAATGCAACCCGCGGGAATTATCTTAGTTTTTATCCAGCTTTCAGGTTATCAACAACTAGATATCAGTAGGTGCATGAGATTCAAACCTGAAGGTTAGTTAAAGCGTCACCCTCAACCTTGATCGATTTCCATCTACGTAACTTTAGAATCTAGCTAAGTTTAATTATCCTGTCCCATGCAGAATATTATAACTTTCAATACCTATTATCATTTGATCTGAACTAAATTATTATAATGAAAATTCAAATAAACGGAAAAAGACCAAATATCAGCCAAGCATGTTAGGGTAGGGAGCCGCAAGAAAATGGTCGGAAACCTGGACAGGGGGCATCGCTGGAGTCTGCTAAAATGGCAGACACCAGGACATATGGGTCTTCTATGCAGCTAGTGAGCTTGCCCTGATGCTTGCACTGAAATGAAGAGGCAGGTCAGATGTGCTGCGGAGAACGGTGGATGTCGGGAGAGGACTGCGACATCGACATACAACACTGAGTACACTGTTAGTAGACATTGAGATGGTTGTGTTGTGGCAATGGTACACTTTGATAAATATAACCACCAAATATAAAAAGATCCTAAAAAGTATAAAATTAATATCTTAGGCTACGGCTACATACAATACAACATCATTCGCATTTATCTGATTCGACTGCACTAACCTTTTAAACAATTTAGAGCAACTCACTGGCTGTATACAAAACTATTGGTTTGAACATTCCAGTCGAATAAACAGAAAATGCTAAGACTGCCTTGCCACATGAGGATAAATATATAAATATATATTTAAAAAAAAAAAAGTGAATTTTTTGCATTTTTTTTACCAGCAGTGGAGCTGAACCAAAAATGTTTGATATTTCATAATATATAAACTTTTAGGTATTCGGTCTAATTCATTTGGTCTTCAAATATGTGTTTATTTCACTTTTCCCAAGGTTTGTGAGGAAGTTTTAAATTTACACAAGGTTTTGTGATAGGTAATATGGCAAGGCAGTTCCAAAGTTTCAGTAGAGTTAGTCACCTCTTTCCCTCTCGTAGTTGTAGGAGTCGGACCTCTCCCGGTGGCCTCCCGGGTGCGGCACGGGGGGTTCAAAAGAGGCAGTACACGTTACACAACATACGAGTTAGTAGACATACAGGGCCCATTTCATTAAACTTTAATAATCAGATTCCATATACACTTAGTTATTAGCAAGTTGAAATGGCAATGGGGAGGCCACATCGCTCATAGAACTGCCAACTGGTAGGGAAGAAAGGTTCTCGAGTGGCGACCACGAACCGGAAGACGCAGCGTAGGCCGGCCCCCTACTCGGTGGAAAGACGATTTGGTGAAAGCCGCAGGGAGCCGATGGATGCAGGAGGCGAGCAGCCGCTCAAAGTGGCGCTCTCTGGGGGAGGCCTATGTTCAGTAGTGGACGTCTTCAGGCTGATGATGATGATGATACACTTGGTTCCATGATTATGCTAGACACATATAGATAAAGATATTTTACCCCATTTGTTTTTCAAATATGTGAAGTTAAGTAAATAGAAATGTCCATCAGGATTTTCATGAAATAGGGCCCTGGCTAGCTGAAGTTACAACTCGCTTAGCACCTTACGTCGTCGCATTGTCTCAACTCGTAATGTATCATTATGAATTTAGAAGGGTTTTAGTTTTAGAGTTGAGGCAATGCTAATATGGCGTTTAAATAAGCGTGTGGTAACAACAGGTCAGAAAAAAGGGTTAATTTACTTTAGTATTAATTTTACTGACAAAAAAGCTTAGAGAATTTTGTCACTGCTATGAAAGTAACTACCTATTAATAGATCACACTGACTACAGCGCCATCTAGCCCCAAACTAAGCAAAGCTTGTACTATAGGAACATGATAGCTGATAGATTACTTAGCCTCACTTGTGTGTTAATATAACTAATCCTGGCCTGGATTAGGTCTTTTAGTTTATCTTAACACGTGAACAAATTAGCCACTTATTCTCTTATCCAGTATTTTTTTATTTATTATGCCAAGATAAACTAAAATACTAATCGAGGTAGTCAATGCGGACAACGCACAAGTGGGCCATAGATAATTGTGTTTGTGAAATACATAAATATAATACAATATAACATCCAGACAGAACAAACATCGATGTTCATCACACAAACGTTTGTCCCGGGCGAGAATGGAAACCAGTGCAGCACCCCAGGCAGAGCCAGTGGCGACTGCGGTGTGCGACCAGTGCAGTCGTATGTATGGTGTCTCACCAGGTTGCGCGTGGTGCGCGTTGGGCGCGTGCAGCGGCGCGTGGTGCGCGTGCAGCGCGCGCGGCGCGGGCGCCGCCGCCGGCGGGTGCGTCGCGCGCCAGTAGGCCTGCCACACACACGGTACACTCCGCGCCGGCCCGAGGGCTGCCTACACTTGGATCCACAGCTCGACATTCATCAAGGTAATATGTAAGGTAGAGATTGAAAATAATCGGGGCCACCTGGTGGAACGAAGAGGAAAGAAGTCTCCATGGATCCTCGTGTCGATTTAAGAGGAGTTAAAGGTACCTGCGGATCCACATATGGAGCCGAGCTGTAGATCCAAGTGGAGGGAGCCAGGCCGAATAGGGTAGAGGATCATCCACATATGAAAACCGATGAAAGCTCAATGTGACGTGCCACCGTAAGAATAGAACCACCGCATCTCTCCCCGTGGGTGCAGTTAGAGCCGGCTGGGAATATCGGCATGAAATGAAATGAAATGGGCAGCAGTATAATCCTAAATCTGCTGCGATCACCAAGATGCCTCCCATGCGCGGTATACCGCTTCTCCCCTAATGGAGGAAGCCCATGTTCAGTAGTGGACGTCTTCCGGCTGACGAAGTGAAGTGAAAAGCAAAAATTTACCAACAGATTAATTTTATTATGTCGTTCAACATCAATCACAATGAAAATAAATGCCCAGTAGGGTATCGTAGATATTGTACGGTGTAGTCCGTACATAAAACTGTACAATACAACTGTAAAAATACTTGATATCGAGTATTGGTGGGTCTTCGTATATTTGGCATTAGTTATAGTACTTTAAATTAAGCGAAACCTTAGCGTCCGATCGTCAGCCTTATGGTTCTAGACATAAGGCACTGCTGATATTTTAATAATAAATAAATTTCACACAGCGCCATCTAGCGTCATACTGATCATAGCATGTACTATGGGAACCAGATAACTGATAGAATACTTAGATACTTTTAATGAAAATGCCTCACCTCCAAATACTCAGCGATGTGTTCACAGGCGTCCTCCAGCTGGTTCTCATCCAAGATGACGTCGAACATATCTGACGGACACTGCGACAGCTTCTCCGCAGCCACCATCTGCACCGAGGAGTTCTTGGCCTGGCCCTTCCCTCGAGACTTTATTAGTCGATGTAATACCTGAAACCAGCCGCTCGTAGTTAGGCCTTATTATATAATATAAAAAAAAAACAAAAAAAAAATGCCAGCCCCGTTTAATTGGAAAAGCTTGCTGGATTTTAGGAAGCTATGCAGTTCAATCACGTCCATGAGTTCAGTACTTTGTTCTAGCAACGGTCTGAATTTGTGGAGCCGTGGACAATCCAAATAGTATTCATTAAAGATATAGAAAGCTGCCCAATCAATGGACAGGATCTTGATTATGATAAACGCCAAATGTGGAACAGCAGACTAGTTCTAAGATACACATTCTTTATAGAAACAGAAAACGCAATAACATTTTGTGATTTCACCACACATACAAAAAACAAGACAGGACGTAACATGAAGACATTCGACGAAACATGTGCTGACTGTGCCTTTTGCAGTAATGGCAGATTGTAAACAGACAAAAAAGTGACAGAACACAGTGCCACTAGAATTTACTATATCGACTCTCACAACTGCCCAACCCTGGACTCGGAAAGAGACGAACAAAAGCCGGGAAGTGCAGACACTGCATCTAACGTTGAACACCTTAGTTTTACCTTCGGATTGGATATCTTCAGATAGACAATAGTAGGAGCCAGAGAAGTCTTAGCCAACTGCGAAGGATGGTTGATGGTATCGCAGTCGAGCACGACCAGTTGGAGCGTCCTCGCCAGCTCGAATATCCTCTCGATCTCCGCCTGTTAACGTAGCTTTTTATTAATAACCTTGAAATTACCTTCGGGCTGGTTATCTTGAGGTAGACAATAGTAGGCGCTAGTGAAGTCTTGGCCAGTTGGGACGGGTGGTTGATGGTATCGCAGTCTAGTACCACTAGTTGCAACGTCCGCGCCAGGTCGAATATCCTCTCGATCTCCGCCTATCGAAATTCCATCTTTAGTTATGCGTACGAAGGGTGTAAGTTTGGTTAGTTCATGCTTTGGCACACTTCAACTACTTGACTCAAAATATCAGATATGATAGTTAGAGTGGCATGCGTATTAAAATTACTTGCGAGGTTAATATTTAATTATTGTTAATGGGATGGAATCTTTGGAAACATGTTTATATTTTAGGGTTTGATTTTTAGCAATAGTTAAGTCACTGTTCACACGGCAATTATTAAAAATTAAGCATCTATTTATGAACTTTGAAGACTTTAGATACTTTATGAAAATGCTTTATTATATAGGTAAAAACTGATATTAATCTTTCTAGAGCCACACAATTCACACAAGGGTTATTCATCCGCTAATTATTTCGACAATCAGGCAACCCCGCACCTGGACCTCTTGCAAGCAATTCGTTCTCGAATTCCCCCGTTCCACGAACGGTTTCTTAGGCTGGTTATTGAGCAGCGAGCGCTTGGCCAGCGATATGTCTGCGGAGACCCTGGTGATGATGATCCTGGAACACATTCACGGGTCAACATAGCCTGGCTGTTACCTGCACTTCGGCGATGCACGTGGATCGCGAGTTCGTTCGCTCCATGATCGCGCGTTTCGAGGGGTTGTTCAGGAGGGACCGCTTGGCGAGCGATATGTCCGCCATCACGCGAGTTATTATTATCCTGGAATTCAACTGGATTTGAAAACTCGAAGGTCCAAATGTTATTTCCACGAGGCTTGTCAGTTTGCCTTATCTACTTGTTTATCTACTTTAAAAAAGAAGTCTAAGAAACAATTTTTCCTAGGTTGGATATTTCTGCTTTTACTATTATAATAGGAAGTGTAAGGGGTCATGCATAGCATGCAGGCGAATATGTACAATCAAGCACCCTTTCATCCATCTCCAGGACTCTCAGAATGTCAAAACCTTACCTGCCCTCGAATCGTCTCTTCAAAAAGTCGAACAGTGCTTTCTGCATCATGTCTGTGACCTCATACCCCTTGAGGGAAGGCCCCACTATGACGACGGGCCGCATCGATGGCACCACATCGTATGGCGTGCAAGCCTCTTGCTTCTTGAAGAAGGGCTTCCGTTTCTCCTTGCCGGTGGGGAGAGCCCCCGCCCCCGCTCCCCGCCCCCGCCCCGTATCCGACTCATCGCCTGCAACAAAATAAACAATAAGGAACACAAATGCTCAAACCAGGAACAATTTAGATGTCCATAGAGTCAAAAAGACTGAAGGCCAATATTACGATAATTAGATCAGTATTACTGGGAGCTGAAGGAGCAATCGTTTGAATAACATGGTCAGCGTTAGCGAGTTTTGGGGATTGAACAAGCAAAACAATTACAGGATAATTATTTTTGTTTATGGGAACTGCTTTCCTTGAAAAGCCCATACAGGTGTAATCGTTGGTTATTGTATAACGGACGAATAAAAATGTTTCAGGCATTCATTTGTGGTTAAAAATAAATTATATAATACCAACACCGCCACAAGACAACCATTCAGACGGTAAAAAACAACTATATTGCAAAATACATATTTTCGCAGATTCTCAGCCATCAAAGCAAGTAGGGTTGGAATGAAAGCTGAAAAGGTTACATTCAATATACAATGTAGTTTTAAACAAAACCTTCCCTTCTTAACACACAATGTGCTAAAGCAAGGAATAAAATAGATCGATTTTTTTTACACCAACCAAAGACTTGGCACGGGTAGTAACATTGTAAGTAGGTACTCGGAGTTTGATTCATTGACAAAAATGGGCGTCAATTTCGTGATAGAATATATGTAGAGTTACATGTACTGCACTAATCATGGAAAAGCTTTTCGTGATTGCAAAAGGGATCAGTCATGCGATGTGGTATGATGCAATGAAAGATTGGTTACCAGGCATGGCAAAAACATTGAAATAATTAAAAGTAGGTACAATTTATAAGGGCGAATTTACTACATTTCCTGGTCTACATTATGACGTGAACTAGCTTACCTCGATCAAACGATGGTACATCTGAAAATATGGCAGGTATGAACACTAAAATCGTTATTATTACAAACTAATGCTGTGACAACCAGGAAAATGTGGCAAATTCCGCCGTATGTATGGTTGGCGGTGTTAGATGGCAGTACAAGGCATCTACTCATTCACTAAATACTTGTTAATAACAAGGAGGGAAGCCAAATACAACGAAAATATAGAGAACATAAATTATAAATTATTGAAGGGCTAAATTATAAATGTTGCTTAAACTTAATCAATAAGAAACATAGCCGATTAATATCCATTCTGACTTTAGTAGGTAGACGCGCATTGTTTACGGCCGGTACGACTCGTGGCAGCGGCTAGCTTCAGAGCGGTAGTTTCTTTAAAATCAGTGTAGTGTCATCATTAACAGCCTGAAAACGTCCATTGCTGAACATAGGCCTCCCCCATAGAGCAGCACTTTGATCAGCTGCTTGTTTTTTGCATCCATCGGCTACCCGCAATTTTGACCAAGTCGGCGGTCCACCTAGTGCCTGCCTACACTGCGTCTTCTAGATCATGGTCTCCACTCGAGAACCTTTCTTTCCCATCAGTTGTCGGTTCTACGAGCGATGTGGCCTGCCCACATGTTCTAATTCTAAAAGCTATATCGGTGTAGTTCTCCTGATGCTCCTAATGCACTGTACCTATGTATTACCGTATTATTATGGAAACGATAAGAAAACAACAGTGGTGTCTATATTGATGTTTTACTCCCATTACACTTTCGACGCAATAATTATATGCTAATACTTCCACAGTGGGTAAACAATATACTCTTGCTCTCGTTAAAATAGTTTATTCAATGGTGTGCATTATTCACTAGGAGTTAGGACTTTTCTGCAAAGTTCGTCTAGGTAGGTACCACCGCTTTGCCAGTTATTTTGCCGCCAAGCAGTAGTGTGCAAGCACTACTGTGTTCCGGTTTGAAGGGCATTGTAACTAGTAAAACAACTGGGCAAATAAGATTTAAGAACTGATCTTACAGTCTAGAAATCTTTTTTAGACTGTGTAATCTCTCAGGATGACACTGCAATGTATTATGGGCGGCCGTGATGCTTAACATCAGGCAAACGACTAGATCGTCACGTCATTCGTTAACATAAAAAAATATATTAATATTATTATGTCCATAACAATTTTTTATAGCTTTAAACGCGCCGTCTTTTAGCCAGGCGCTGATAAATTATAACAAAATCTCCTTGCTATTGTCAAGCGAATCTACAGTACTAATCTCTATACTACGCTGGACAAGCTGTTCCTTTCAAAGTTACTGATGTTTTTGAGATCATTTAAAGCGTCGAGCCCTTTTAAAATGGGGAGAACTAATTAGCCTTATTGTGACATTTGTGACAAGTCTACAGCCAGTCCATATACAGTCCGACAAGTATAACTTGGCGCAACTATGGCACCACTTATCACGTCTCTATCCCTACAAATCCCCATTTGTGGGGACATTATTATTAATAAATATCATTTCGATATTTATACTTTTTATGAGTGTATTTTTATTTAGCTGTAGGTATATAATGTAATATACGCTTTAATAGTTCTATTTTATAATGTGTGTGTTGAATAAATGTTTTTTCTTTCTTTCTTTTAAATTTTATTCTGCCCTTACTCGAATTATTTTTTCCGAATGTATGACGTGTACTTAAACGTATTTATTAATAAATTAGTATATGAGTATAAATATATAATAACCAGCCAAGTGAGAGTCGGACGCGCGTACGAAGGGTTCCGTACCATTATCTATAAAAACAAGCCAAAAACACGTTTGTTGTATGGGAGCCCCCTTAAATATTTATTTTATTCTGTTTTTTAATATTTTTTGTTATAGCGGCAACAGAAATTCATCATCTGCGAAAATTCCAACTGTCTAACTATGACGGTTCATGAGATACTGCCTGGTGACAGACGGACAGACAGACAGACCGTTTCACCTTTTGGGTAGGGAACTTACGGAACCCTTAAAATTATACGTTGTCAGTTTGTTTTTATTTTTGTTGTGTTTGTGTAGCTTTCACACCAAACTGGCTGTACCGATTTAGTTGAAATTTTGCACATGTATTACTTATTTGATCCAGATCAACATAAAGTATTTTTTCCTGGAAAATTAAACGTTTCGGTGAGAGTTGTAATTTAAACCACGGGACGTCTTAGTTAATACTAATATGTTATGTTCTAAGTTCACGTAGCATATTGCTACATAACTCTTATTATACATTTCAAGCAAATACAGTCAATAATCGATAATAATTTAAATACATGAAAATTTTGTGTTGATAGTAGGTAGTTCTTAAATTCGCCACCATCACCAACTTATACTTGTCGAACTATACCTATCTATGTCAGTCTACATCACAGATCAGAAAACCAAATTCACGCGTACATATAATTTTCCACTGAGCACCCGCCACCAATGCAACGTTCACGATCTGATGGACACCAGCCCAACAGTTCGCGAGCGTTGCATTGCGCTTGCTATTGGATGCCCCGAAACTCATTACGTAATACGTTACGCGCTTCGCATTTGGTCGTTTCATTGCATTTATGGAATCCGTCCAACTGCACCAAAGTACACTGTAATAAAGCAACACTGTTTCCGTACGCGAGAACATCTGGTTTTCTCATGTGTGTTCTACAGGCCCGTAAGGTGTGTTGTGTGTGGTGTGGGTGTGTGTGTGTGTGTGTGTGTCACGTACCGGGCGTGGGGGGCGTGCTACCTCGGGAGAGCGGCTGCGGGTGCGGCGCGCGCTGCTGGTACCGGCCGCGGGAGACCAGCCCCGCGCGCACCGTCTCCAGCTTCACCGGCGACGGGATGAAACCGATGTCGCACCCCTCTTTCACGAGCCGACCGATCCACCAGTTGTTGTCGTACTTCTCCTGGAACGTTCGCGGCGTCGAATTAGATACCTATCAAACTGCAGATGTGCTCTGGTCTATGTGCCGCATGTTCCTGACATCACTTATACCTTTGTCGTGAAATATGAAATATCAGAGATCATTCAAAAATGCAATTACGCCAAAATTGTTGTAATGAATGCTCCTTAACACACCTAACCCGTATCTGCGGTTTCGGATTTCGCTACACTCAAAGATTTAATTCACCATAGGAAATATTAATTTTTTTGAATCTTTATCATCTCCTTATAAGTAATTTGCCCACTCCACCTTTGGACAAATCAACCACGTGCAAAACTACATCTTTTCCGAACCATGTAGCAGGAATATTTATTAATTAAGCTTGCTGAACTACCAAGCCAAGTCAGAAGCCCTTGGGCGGCCTAAAAATTCTGACACCAGGGCTGACCACTTGCCTACACGAGAAGAAGAAGAAGAAGCTGAACTACCGCATTGTCCACTTCATTGGTACATGCAAACTGATAATACCAGTAAGATTTAAAAAACAGAGGTACGAGTGGTCAGGTATCGAGGATATAAAGATCAATATTAGGTAGACTGTTTGATAATGAAATTCACAGTTACATGAACAGTAGCATCACTCACCTTGATGTGGAGAAAGTCTCGAATCTCGAAGGAGATAGCGCTGCCATGCACGGGCGAGTCGTCGTCAACTGTGCCATCGTACGAGACGTTCGTGCGCACCGCAAACGCCACTGGTTTCGACTGGAACACCACAAACACAACATTAGGCTAACTGTTGTAGATGTATAGGGTACATTACCTTTCTGGAAGTTAGAAGGGGTACAACAGATAGATAAAGCGCTGACAGAGTGTGAGCAGAGGCAGGGTAAGCGAAGATGGTCCAGGAGATCCAGGTGTTGCTAACAGTTTATATACTCACCTACAATAACGCTACAGATAATACGAATACTAAGGCGAATGATATGAGATAGGCATAGACCCAGTATTGGGACGAGAGGGGCGAATGATGATGAAAATAATAACTATGTATAACCATAAAAAAGACTAAAAGGGTTACCATAAGCTCAATTTCGGGAACATAACTTACGGAGTCGCACATAAATCAAGAACTGGTATAAACTGACTAATCAGTTCTGCGGCAAAATAATAAAGAACTACTGACCAATAAAAGCGAGTGGAGATCAGCTATAACCTGGTACACGTTAACAACTCACCCGTGCCTCATCTAGCTGTGCTTGCGCTTCCTTCTCGCGGCGAACCGTCTCCTTGTGTCCACCAGTAAAAGACTCATCAGGCAAGACCTGAAAACGCCTGGAATACACTCATTCGTGCCTTATCCAGTTGCAACAGTACCTGCCCTTTAGGACTTTCTTACCTTCTCACGACAGCCACAACTTTTTATCAATTGAGTACTGATAGACGTATGATACTCCCGATATCTTAAATAATAGACTAGATTGACAACCCTCTTTCAGTACTATACATAGCTGGACTGGTCTCTGTCAGCTACGACCTTTAACTATACCCAAAGGCCAAGTAATCCAGTCTTCCAGAACCGGCCTTAGAGATATCACTTACCAGTACAGTCTCTCTCTTTCTCTGCAGACAGCTGCAAGTGGTCCAAAGAGCCAAGATCTGGAAACGAGCTACGAACTTACCCGTGCCTTATCCAGCTGTGAGAGTGCCTGCGCTTCCTTCTCGCGGCGCAGCGCCTCTTTGTCTTCGTCCAGCGACAGATCCGATGACGGCTGCGAGTAATTTGAGTCAGCTGAGCCCTGGAAGTTGAAAAAACAACATATGTTAAGAATACGTTAAGATTGTAATTTCTGTAACTGCAGTTAGGTATAGTTAATTTTTTCCTTTGAGCTTTTTATTAGCAACGACCTCTCTTGTTTTCTTCAGCCTGTTTTATGTATAGATATATAGTTTTAAATCTGATGTCAGTTTCCCTGAACATAACCATGCAGAGCTGACTCGTGTTCTGGGTTTTTTCCCAGAACACGTTGTTATTGTTTCAACCATGGATTTATCTATTCCCTTTTTATACGAAGAAATAGAAAGTTAAAAGATAACTTCCACAGTACTATTCCTACTCTTTGCCTTTGATTTACACAAACTAAATAGCAAATTTTCTTCGAGCAGATGCTGCCTTTATAGAGTTTGTAGAATTTTATCGGTTATGAAACTAAAATCTTCACTTGCGCTACGCCATGCGCCAGGTACAATATTGACAGCTGTAAATACTTTACGTGACCTTGACTGTTGTTGTTATCTATCGTAAATCGAGGAATGTAAATTTTATCATACAACTGAGAATGCGTCTGAACTACTAAGCCACTTAGATGTGAAGCTTTCTGATTTTATTGGCTTCAAATGTATTTTGATAGGCAAGTATAAAGATATGATTTATGTGTGATAGATGCGATTGAAAGTTGGTCCAGTATAAACATGACAAAATGTGATGAAGCAGCAATAATAGCTCAGTTGGTAAAAAATAGTGAGTTAGTGACGTTGACTTGCATTGCAATCCGTTATTCGTAGGTCGTGAATTTGAATCCTGCAATTGGCTTGAGACTTTGGTAAAGAAAAACATAATGATTAAGCTATGTATAGATTGGTGGTGCTTGGAGGGTTTTCTACCACCCCGGGTGGTAGTTACGTTTACTTGCGATCAGGAGAATTGTACACAAGCATAATAAAATAGTATCAGGTGATGTGCTATGATCTAAGCTATGATAAATAGAGATCAAAACCCTAATTAAAAAATACTATCAGTGGTACAATTAGGAACCAAGTGTTATTTCCTTTCGAACAACGGATAACTTTTTTATTTATAGCTCTAATAATTGTGCAGTGGCCATAAAGCTAATTAATCCAGCTGAAACCCCCAAGCAGGAAAAACAGCGTGAAATGACAACTAACGGGACGGCTTGCGGAGTGATGCGCGCGCAACCGTCGCGCCGCGGCCGCTTTGCACCAATATGTTGCAGTTATCAACAGAATACTAGGAATCGTATCGATCATTATGACTCAACAATTATCGAATGTACAATGTTTGAATCAGACAAATTATCGATATTCAATCGGAAAGTTCACTAGCGGTCTGCTATCTTTCAAATATTGATGAGTAAAGACCCCTTTAGGGATTGAATTACCAAAAACCCGTTCATATTACTCCTTACGCCATAAAAGAAAAACACAGTATCTACGTCCAGTCCAGTGGTTCAGACTGTACGTTGTCTATCAGTCACAGTCACTTAAGATAAAGCCTTTTATTCATATAGATAACTGGATACCTAAGTATGTAAGTGGGTGTACGTAGTTAATAGTTTGGAAGTATCGTCTCGCTCGATGCATTTGACCGAGTGGAGTTCGGTTGAGTCACCGACTGACTCTAAATATCAAATTAGTAAAAGCAGAAGCTTCTATTAAGTTTTTTAAATCGTACATTATATATGTATATATTGTTTTAGTTTCGTAATACCCAACAGCTGGAAGACGTTCACTGCTAAACATATGCCTCCCCCATATAACGTCACATTGGACGCTTATCATAGGGGGGGGGGGGACTTGCCATAATCACAGCACTTGGCAGGCGGCTTGGAGGTCGCCGAAGATTTTAATGTACCGAGGAGACTGCTGCCCATTCCCTGGATATTCCCTTAGCTAGCTCTTACGGCACCCGCGGGAAGAGTTGGGGAGGTCCTATTCGCACACCCCCAGAACTACACGGCACGGTAGTTTCGTAATAAAGTATTGGAATTACTAACAGTAATGATGACAGATTTACATACGGTGAAACAAGAGCATTGGTTAAAGAAGTGAGAGAGATCTCGCCTCGACAACTTTACCGAGTGCCACTTCACCCGGGAAAGCAAGAGTATAAGATTTATCCAACATTTTGCTAAATCATTACTCAAAACCTTTTTAACAACAATAACTTTGAGACCTAAGAGGACATTTCATTTAAATCAGCTGATTTAGACTCACTTTTAACAAGATCATTTATAGAACGCTTATTTTAATGTTTTTATACAAGTGCACCAATTACTACGAGGTTTGTTTCCATTTGCGTGATTTTCTTTATTCAATAGAGATATTTCTCGTCTCGATATGGTACCTTACAAACACTATTCTTCTAACTCTACTCAATGCTATTTTAATGAATCATAAGTTGAGCCATTCTAAGCTAAATATGTAGGTGTCAAGGTACGTTATGATTTACTAGGTGTCTTACCCCAGTCCTCTCCAAGGGCTTGTAGTTGGACATTGGCGACGCGTGCCGGCTTGCATGCAATGCGAACACACATCGAGTCAACACACAGTCATGCTTGGAACATTACGAATTAGAACATGCAAAAAGGTTTGTTTTCAATTACCACCAATCTTTTGAATAAATAACTGAGACAGGAGACAGGTAAAGGGCCACGGCCTCTGATAGAATTAGTTTTCTGCAAAGGTTTTTCTGCGTTCATAATTTAAATCGATCTATTATGAATAGTTTTGAAAACAAAACTTTTTCTTTTTCAGAAAATGTGGCAAGTTTAACCAATTGTTAAATTAAATTGAAACAAATCTGTTATTCTTTATCCGATTATTATCACTGCAGATAATATAATTAAGATACCATTTACAATTTGTACAAAATTCTGCTGAAGAGGACATCAAGATGTAATAAACAAACACAATCTATCTACGCATGAGATGAAAATGCATGATAACAACAAACTAAATACACACACACACACACACACACACACACAACACTACAAAACTACCACTACATGCACAAAAAGCTCACCTATTAAGTAACAGCTTTCAAAAGTGAAAACAAAATCTGAAAATACTAATCTCTTCTGTATTTAGTTTATCGATATACCACTTTTAGGATAACAGACATTTTAATGCGTCCGACACTAACACGTAATGAATGCTTCAGTTATATGCAAATATTTTTATTTTGGTAACACAAGCCTTATTCTGGGAAGCACGGTTGCAAAGAGGTTGGTATCAGGCCGCGGCTGATCAAGGTCTGCTCCACGCGGGGGTTTGGCGGCAGCGTGGCGCTGGTCGATCATGACGTCAGCCGCCCACGCGGACTCGATACCACCCGTGCCTCCGTGCATATTTTACCCGCTTTTGGGGCCAAACCATCGAGCCACTTTATTTATAACCGGGGGTTGATACGTTTTCCGTGTACAGTTAATAAGTAATTAGATTACAACGGGAACGAGGTCGCTGATCGATGCTCCATGAATTATTCAGGAATTTTTACAGTAGGTACAGAATATTCTTGTGTATCTACATAAACCACCGCAACAAGGTAATTGATAACTTACTACATTACACCCACACTCTGCTGAACTATAATATTTTCATCAACTAGAAACATATCTACGTGATTTTTTTATGATAATGCATTAAGGTTAAATATTACTAATAAGCGTACCTAATGTTAATAAACTCAATTAAATAATTACGTAGAGTCAGCAATTTGCCAATAAATCGCACCATAATGGCCACTATCAAAGTGACAAGCTATCAATTTACGTGAAAAAAAAAAACAATACACATAAAAAACATACCTAATTATTGGAAAGGCAGTAAAATCATAAGGTACTGCACCTCCCTGTGTCAACAGAAATAAAAATATTCTAGATATAATCAAGGGTTCACAATATATATATATATATTGTGAACCCTTGATTATATCTAGAATTTTTTTTTAATATATATATATATATATATATAAAAACACCAACATATATACAACATATAATATATATATATAGTTATAAAAAAAACGCCGGTGTTGTTCACGAAATAATAGATTTGGTTGGTACAGCAAAGTTCGCAGTTTCAGAATATTCACGTATTTTTGAGTAGAGTTGGCTCCTTATGTGCATATTTAGCGTTATTACGAGAATAAAAGAAGGTAATACCTAGTCTATAATCTCTATTGATACATAGTGCTAATTTACTAGTTTACCTTAGAAATATTTTTACCTTAGTTTTAAATGATTCGGTATAAGCTAATTTGTTATCAGCTTTATTACAACTAATCGATAATGTTATGTATAGCCTTTACAACAAGGATACCCATAAAGTTATATATATATCCCTATACTGTGGTTAAGTGGACACGTAAAGCCGTCGGCGCCAGTTGTCCGAAAACAACAGTCGTTAAGCAAATTCAGAAGACGTCAAGTAGTTTAAACATTCTGACCCCAGTCACAGACAATATAATAGAATAACACCCAAGCTAACCACTTGCCTAATATGAAGGAAAGAAGTTGAAACTATGTGCAAACTACAATCTGCCAGCAGTAATAGAGCTGGAATCAACACAAATCAACAGTGACGGCAACAATAACAACAGTAAATCAGCTACAGACAGGTCAAGTTTATACGTCAAGCTAGACTACAGGAAATGATAAACTGTTTGTTTTAGTCTATTCCAGTGAAATAGTGGCAGATAGATCACCACATGTGGATTGGAGGCACGTCATCGGCTAATTATGTGAGTTATTTCAACAGACTTTAAAAGGTGAAGGTTTCTGAATCATTTTTAAATATTTTAAACCCACTTTGAAGTAGTAGAAAATTTTTATGTTTTCTTTTTATTACAGCGGCAAACTCCTAACAAAGCGGAACCGTAACCCAGTTAGGAATATTCTTTCCATTTCTAACTACAGACCGTTCACCGTAAGATGTCCCCTGATGTAATTATTATTTAAAAATATGCAAGCAAAACATATTAATCTGTGGTGGGTACATACAAGTTTAGATAATGCTTACATATTACTTTACACAGTGTTTATATATTACTTTACATTTACGATAATACTTGCATATTTTCAAATGACATAAGTACATCAGGGGACATCTTACGGTGAACGGTCTGTATGATAAAATTCCCTAACTGCACCATAGACTACGTCAAGTACTAACTCACTAAACTATGTCAAGTCGTAGTCAAAGAAAAGATATTCTCAATATCACCGTGTAGAAAGTGTAGAAAACAAAAGAAGGGGATCAGTTTTATTCACAGACCTAGGAAAATATCCTAGGTATGTGGTTTTATTTATCGACTATTTATTACCACGAGTTATAGCAAACATTTGCTTACACGAGTATTATTTTCAAAGTTTAAAAGTCTTTTCCAATAATAAAGAAAGATATCATAGAACACCGCCGCCAAAGTAGCGTGGCATCCTTGGACAAAGTAACCACTAATTCGTCCAATGTGGCACCACTCTCGGGTCCGTTCGTTATTGGACATTTAATCATGACAGTCATGGTTAAATCATCGTCAAACCCCTTTATAAATGCATGCGAATGCATTTATAAAGGGGTTGCAAATGCGAATACAATAATATTGTCCGAGACAATACCACACACTTCACTTCACTTCATCAGCCGAAAGCCGTCCACTGCTGAACACAGGCCTCCCAGGCGATAAAATAATGTCACTTTGGACGCTTTTCATAGGGGGGATTTTCTATAATCACCACGCTTGGAAGGCGGCTTGGTTATCGCAGAAGGTTTTGATGTACCGAAGAGAATGCTGCTGCCCATTACCTGGATATTCCCTTTGCCGGCTCTTACGGCACCCACGGGAAGAGATGGAGTGGTAATATTCGCAAACTGGCACCATACGGCCAATACGGACAATACGACACAATCAACGTAAAATAACCTCCAACCACAACTTTCATCTGGCACCGGTTTAAACAGTCACGCTCTACGTTTGTGTTCATCATTCATTTATGAAAGAAACTTTCAGAATTGTACAAATATTTACAAAATCAGAAATTGCTAATGCATTAACGAAAGATACGAAATTCCATGACTAAATAAACACACAAATGAACAATTTTCTCAGACAAAACGTTCATGAAAAAAGCGACGAGAGCGTTATCTAATTCCGATCATAAACTACAATCCTATTAAAACACCTTTAGGTACGTTCCTTTTAACATTATTATTGATTTAGGTATTAAAACAAACAGCACTAAAGTGATACGAAATTATAGTTATTAACATAGTCACAACTTCCAGTGTTTGTCATAATATTGTTGATCAAGATGACAGCTAAACGATCTAAGAAGAATTAACTCACAGTGATCCAGAACTGCTCAAAAAGATCTTCCATTCCTAGCGGATGTGGTCTCAATGCGAGCGCAGGAATGACTATTGTGGTTTGGATATTTCTGTAGCCAACATTGTTCCAAATGTGCTCTAGTAATCACTAAATATATTATGTATGGTGTAGGTACATATATAGGTGGCATATTGTACATGTTGAAATTATAACGTAATTGCTTTAGAGTAAACGCTGGAACGCGTTACTCATCGATAGTTACAATCAAAGCTCAGGGTTAGATATTATTAGTTGTGCGAGATTATCTCGCCTGTTTATTGATGATCTCGACAGTATAATAGATAACATGGTGGTTTCTATATGCTTACACGTTTTTAAGGAATTTGTTGGTCAGTATTCGACATTAGTTAATTTTTTTTACGAAATTGTAGTTATTTGGTAGTAAGCATTAAATTTAAAATTTTCATGGGCAAACGTGCTCCATCTTAGACAACTTTGTCACTTACTATCAGGCGAGATGTTGTCAAACGTATGCCCATTTTAGCATAAAAAAAAACTCCGATATTGTTGTACAACTAAGTTTAACAGATTAATGACCGGTACCGCGCGCGCGGTGCCGGGCTCGCAGGACCGTCGGTTTGACTAAATATATGTAGTTTCATTTATTGATATATAAATAAGAGCATTAAATTAAAATTATGAAATAATTTGTAGTAGTTTAGAAAAATGATGAACTTTATTTTGGTAAAAATATTTTGTCGATGTAATATAAAACTCAGGAGATATTTGACCTTTTGTTGAAGCCTTTTTTAATAAAAATCAAATTTATTTTAATATTTTTTTAATTACTTGAAAGGCAAAAATCAAAAATTTGTTCTGTTATTATGGAAGTACGGGATGTATTTAGTGGAGTATAATTTAGTTTGGCGACTTACGTTACACAGAATTTGCAAATTAGAGCTCTCAAATCGGGTCCCTGTGTGTTTTTGCCAAAACGAACACCAGGAGAATGATGATTACTAAATAAATAGGTAAGTTACCTAAAACTCGCCGTCATTATCGAAGAAGATGAAATGAAGAGTATTTTTTATATAATGGCTAAGTATAGACATTAAAGCTATGCATCAAATATTGACGACGAAACCTTGCAACTACGCATAATTTTGTAACAGCCACCTTAATGTAGATTAAGGAAAAATTTGAACCAAGAGCGGAGCTTTTCCCTTGCATTAAAAATGAATCAGCTGATCTAAGCTATATAACTAAGCTAAGTTAAAACTTCAAATATACGACCCCATCCTAAATAATTATTTGCCTTTAAGATATCGAAGTGAATGTTTAGATCAAAATATTTGAAATCTATAATTAGTCAATGTTAGTGCAGTTTGACATGGCTGCGTACCTACGCAGAGTGTTCATTTAAAAACTTCCAGCAAATAGTACGTTTAATACGATCCGACATTGCCGTTCCCCCAGGCTTGCACACTGATAACAGTAATCACTTAATACATAAACACCGCTATCTACAAGTGCATGTAAATTGCCTCCTATCTACGCATACGTAAACAAAAACACCAACACTTGTTGCTTGCTAATTAATAAGAATTGTGACGAGCGACAGGCAGACGAAGCCATGTCCATAAATACCACATTTTTTGTCACCTAGAGGTGGGGTCTTGTACGTACATGCTCATATAAAAGGTCGAGATAGAAAGCCGTACCATAGTTCTATCTATAAAAACAACTAGCGCCCCTTTGAATACTGTATCGCAATTTAAAAAGTTACTGAAATACTGAAAAAGCTTTCAACTTTACTAATGTTACGAAAAAAACTTTATGACCGTCAATCACAACCACGTTTTCAAAAACTGCATTGAAAAAGTTACCCTAAAAAGGCTTTGAGAGCTTTGCGTGCCCCAGAAACAATCATAGCACCGCGTAAAAAGAAAAGCAACACTGTTTACACCGCGCGGTTTCCAAAACACAAGCCACTGAAGGCACCACAGTCGCACCTGCGTGAACAGCTTGTTGTACCCGTGTCCCTGGTTGTTGTACCCGATCAGGCTGCGGCCGGGCGGCGGCGGTTGGTGGTCGCGGCGGACCACCAGCGGGATGGCGTCCTGATCCGCCGTGGTGTCGACATCCGGCAGCCGGTCCGACGGCCGCGGGCGAAGTGGCCCACAGGAGCGCCGACACTACCCAAAATCGCCAACTTCCCCTCACTTCTCCCCGCTCCGCGAAGCCGGTGAATGGATGCGCGCGCACTCGCAGTGCCGCGAGATTAGCGATTAGGCCAACTGGGTCACAGAACTCAGAGATAATGTTTGGGAACTGGCATGGCCCTGGCGATGAATGGGTTTCTTCCTGACGATCAATGCAGGAATGTTACTGACGAGTGGACACGGTTGATGTTTATCTATATAGATGTTTGGTTGTATTGATTGTTTGGACGACGACGTCGGGCTTTGAAATCAGAAGCCGCTTTTCGAAAGGTAACGTCATCCTTGACAGACACGAAGACTAGCTTTTCATTGTTTCTAACTATAGTATATTAAAATTAGAATGTAGAACTAAAGATCACGTTGCTTCTTAGAACCAGAAATAGTTGACAAGGACTATTATTTCCGCAAGGATATGGTGGTATGACACCAACAAATGAAGCTCTAATATTCAAAAATTTATATCAGCAATAAATACCTACTAACAAAAGGTGTCGCAGAGTTTGTCGAACTACAAATTTTCGACAGAAAATTCTCCCTACTATTTGGAGAAAGGTCAGAATCAGAAAACGAGGCCAAATGAACTGGCTTACCTCCGACCCTACAAGTAAAATGACGTCACGCACGAAATTGCGTCCCTTACCCCTCGTTCCTGCCCTGGGGCCCATTCCCGACCTTCGTTTCAACAAGTCGTTAACACGTACTTAAGGACCATGGAAGGCCCTTAATAAGGCGCCATTGCCGCAATAAAGGAAATTTTCGCATTAATACGACAAATTGAAACAATCATGTATAATGACGGACAAGTGCGAATGACGATGGCGCATCGAGTTTTTGTGAACAATGCAATGCGTTAGCTTCCACCCTTTGGAAAATTCTCTGTTTTTGTCCCATCCCTGCATCATCAGATCCTTACCAAATTTTGACGGGGGGTAGTCCCATCCATATTCTTATGATTCCATATCCTGACAAAAAGGAAACGCGTGGCTTTAACGCCAAAATGTCTGAACCGATTTGTATCAAATTGTGCGACTTTTTTTCTTTCAACATAAGATATACTTTCGATAACTTGCATAAAAATATTTAAACACCGGAAACGGTAGAGTATTGAACTATTAATTTATGTATAACATCTATATTTACAATATTCTAATAAATAAACAATATTCTAATAAAATCCCGGAAAATTCAAAGCCCTCGTGGGGAAACGGCTAAATAGCGAGCGAGTAGTGTAAAAAATATCATCAAAATTGGTTTACAATTGGTGGAGATATGAAGACGCAAACAGTCTTCTTTTGGGATGTTGTAAGCTGTACTTTGTTTTAAGCTCTGTTATTGTGTGTCAAAGTGCGATTTGGAAGGAGGGGCAATACTCTACCATCGATTACAAAGTATAATAGAACAAAGTATAATGGGTTATGGTTTAGGGTATATAGGATCTACATACAATATATATATATATAGATATCTCCACTCTGCAAATGTCGTCAATTCACAGACATCTATTACTATGTATAGTATTAGATGTCTGTGCGTCAATTATGTTTTATAGATCGTCAATATGTGAAGGGTCGTCACAAAGCGTGCGTCGTTAAGTTTGTGAAACTTTCCATTCACAATATAAATATATCTAGGCGTATATCACGACTGTTTTATGTCGTAACTTCGCGCACGACGTAACACCATGTGCCTTATATGTACGTAACAGAGTTCACTATTGTAAAGTCCGCCCGTACAACGAAACACGAAACTTGGACAGTGAGTGATGTGCCACGGTGTTACGGTCGCCAATATTAGTTGCAGTGCTGCATTGCAAGACTACAGTGTAATACATACTGTATATTTATATTATATGCATAGAAAAGACACAGTATAGAGAAACAATCTTTCGAACGTGTAAATGAAACCTATTTCAAGTGTATTAATATTTCATTCATATGTTCATTCATTCTTTGATACTTTTATCTCACACTGTTGTTATCGCTTCACAGTATATCACATTGGCCTGTTTGTACTACAGAACCCGAGCTCAAGAAAACCTGCAAAAGATAGTAGTTGATCTTTCAAGTGTGTAAACATACATCAACGAAATAAAATGCATTGAAAATGAATTAAAACACAAGAGAAAACAATTTGACTATTTTGGAAACACCACCCGCCTACGTTTCCAAGGCGGGCGGAATGCTACAGCGTAGCGTAGCACGCTCGTAGCATTCGTAGCGGCCCTTTGCCGCAGTGCCGTAGCTCCCACGCAACTACGTGGGCAGTAAAATGCAAAGCTACGAGAATTACTGAAATAATATGTAATTTGACCTTTATGAGTGAACTCAGATATTTTAAAGATAATATACGGTTTTGATTAATGAATTTGTTAACAAAGTGTAAATATATCAAACAAGAGATAGAACGAGATGAGCTTCATAAAAATTAGAATTGTGAGGATTGGTTTTTGTGTGATCAAATTTTTTCTATGGTTCTAAACCTACATAAATGTCTTTTAAACCGATGCGCGTTGGCTCCACAGTTTTCATTCATAAATCTGCTGGTATGCAACGTGACGACACTCCTCCGACATAATAAAAAAAAATTGGAATTATTCGTAATATATACTTATCTAAGTAATACAATAAACCTAATGTCGGCAATATGTTACTGCATGGCCGACCCAAGGGCTGACCGTAAAAAATTGACTACCCTCAATAACTTAACAAGGTTTATTAAAATATGAACCTTGGCGCCTTCTATTAGGGCCTCCATGACGGAAATTCCCAGTTTAATGAAAACGCACTTTACTACCTAGGAACTAAGGCGGAAACAGGAGGGACAGCTTATGTATTAACCACCTGGTTTACTAAAACTTGTAAAAATGCAGTTATAGGGTCCAATTTAGGTTGCAGTACAGGTGAACTGTAGTGAGTTTTGGTAAGGGAGAGAGTGGAGAGTTTATTGACTGCCATAATGGACTTTATTGCGAGGTGGTTAAGGTCATTTTTTGTGATGCGCATGCGCGGCTTCCGGATCGATGCGCGCCGCGATGGCGACGTCTCTGACCTACTTGCGGCAGACGGGACGTGGTCTGTACGCTTTAAGATTGTGCGAAGTTATGACTCAACTATAGCTGTGACAACGTGCTTTTACCGCTTTGTTCGATTTATCGGACTATGTATTTTATTAGGATGATTGTTCTGGGTCTGTGTACTCAACGTTATTAGGTACTAGCTGCGCCCTGCGGTATCACTCACGTGAACTATTTTATGTACATCTACCCCACGAACTGCATAATTTCCTGGGATAAAAAGTATATCTAAATACAGCAAATATCACTTTTTAAACTTTCGCGACTTGAACTCATATTACAAGATGTTACGGGTCTCTCACTTCGCGCACAGAAATCACCAATGTTCCGGTTAAGGAGTGCCTTGAGGTTGTCAGAGAAAAAACTTCGGGAGAATAACCTTTCGGAGGATTACGTGGTTTTGCTTCGCAATTGCTCGGATGGTAACTCTTTCTGTTGAATTAATGGATGACATTGACATAATTATGACCATAATTATAGTTTTCTGACTTGCCTACTTCATGAATCGACGAATTGTTTAAGGTAACGATAGGGCTGATAGAAACACTGTTTAAAAGCGTACTAAAACAAATTAATTTAATTAGTTATAGGAACAACCATTTTTAGAAAAATATACATAAAGTCGTTTTGCGGTTAATGTAAAGACAAAGTCAGTAAAATGCCATAAAAGTATAAAGCGCCTAAAATATCTAAAATCTCAGTATAACAGTATGTTATCTGTGACCAAGGCTAACCACTTGCACGCATAAGTGAATAAAGAAAAAATAACCTCTTTTTTAATTTCGACCATCGCACCCTAACCAAGCGCACGTACACCTGACAGTACAACTTCCTCCAGCGTCAGCGCCAAACCACACACGGTACAATGCCTGGCACAGCAGTTCAACAGCCGCTGCTTGCTGTAAACATGGCAATGGAAGTGAAACAATGCTCAAACTCGCTATCGATTGGAACGCAAACGATGCACACTGCGACCTGGCTGATAGTATCCTATAGGTTTATGAACTTTGATATAAGATATGTAATAAATTGATGAAAGCAAAATTATTATTTTTTTGTTTTGCTGCAACATTATAGAAGACTACTTAGAAAACTTTTAATATAAATGTGATAGCGAATGTTTTAATGATCACTGTTCACAGCTTTAGATTAACTACTACATCAAAGTGATAAATAAGATAGTCCAGTTTTTTCCGCCTGCTAGTTTTGAACTTTCTCAAGCTGTCAGACCTATCGACCACATGTACTTAAACAAAATAAACAGATGTTTTGTCATGTCGGAGGTCTATGCTCTGACATGGGCGTGGACGAGCATTTGCCTTTACGAAAAAAGATACAGAGTTATGAACAATAAGGACACCATCAGTAACGGTTTGATTTCATCAACAAGGTACGATAGAAATGTTGAACAATATATACAGTGTAATTTTGAATTCACCTAAATTTTTTTAGGTCTTAGCTTACATCACTAAAACAAGCAACTTTTGGTCTACAACTTTCAAAAGTCTAAGTTTTTTTGAAAACGTACCAAAAACTGAATCATAATACGGGTCAATACTCAATAATACAGGCTGAGTAGCTTGTATCATTGCCTGCCACGCAAAAAAGAAGACATTGCAGTTTTTAAGCAAAGTTTTACATTAGCGAAAATATTAAGAGAAGAAAAAAAAGTTAGAACAAAAGTTTTTTGTTTAAACGATACGAGTAATGCCCTAAAAAGTTTTGGATCAATTAAAAATAACCCTGTATATTGGTGAGAAATGTAATTCGAAAAGCCGATACGTACTATCAAATAGTTAGTCAGGCCGTCTTCTGATGGCCAACTAGTGTGCTTGACAAAATTGACAAACGCGGCAAACAAGCCGAATGCACTATCATACAGATAAGTTGACAATTTCATCATCAGATACCTACCATCAGGTGAGATGTAGTCAAATGCTAACTCACCGAATGTAAAAAAAAGCAGCAATTATTTACTAGGTTAGTTAATTATTAAGTAAGTAAACTATTTAAATGTATACACATTTCAATTTCCAGCCCGACATCTTGAAACAAACAATAAAGTTGGCACGGCGGAGCCTCTTGCTCACCACTCAAGCTCATCCAATCAAGGTCCAATAAACGCTACATCATTAAAAATGTGGGGCGCCAACAAAATGGTCCTCATCTCAGCGGAGTAGAGAGCTCATTGATTATATTACTCTCGCAAGTGGAGCGGAGTGGAGAATCGTGGACCTAGTGGGACTGAAGAGAAGATAATTTTATTGTGTAGCTGGTATATGTACGTTTTCATCGGTAATAGGTATAAAAAATCCTTCCTGCCCTAGCACAGCCGGTAGACAACTTGTCTTTCCCCTGTTTTGCTCCACTTGACAAGTAAGCAATTATGACTAAAGTAACATAAAACAGGGAAAGAATATTTTCTTTTCCACCTGTAATAGGCTGGCTGACTGAACTAGCAAGGCATGGACACTGGCGGTTACTGCTTTCCACCAAGCAAACTACTTATAAGCGCGGAATGTCACTCATCAGGAAACGGTACCCACGATATAGGGCGCAGCTTTAGTGCTTAGTAGTTTCTAGCTCCAAATGGAGTCCGAGTGACAATATTCCAGGTGCTCAGAGCTGACACAAATCGTTTTTGACGTACTAGTACACTAACTACAGTACGTTGCAGTACGTTCATGACCCCCTACCGCTAAAAGCGACTACTTTACTACACGTAAAGAAAAACATATTATAGTGTGACGCCGGTATTTACTTCTGGAATTTCCAAATAACAGCATCAGCAGCACCTGACGCGTGTTTTCTGGTTCCCAAGTTTATCGATGAGCAACGTTCACTTATGTGTGCGTGAGGTACACTTATTAGTACCTAGTATGTGCGTGTATTTTTCGTATCATTCGAAAGAAGTTACATCCAGCAACCCTTTTAGTTAGAATTGGGATTAGGATTAGGGTTAACTATAAAAAAGTAAAAATCTGTAACAGCTTTATTGTAGGTACAGATATTACTTTAGGTATCTTATAGTACGAAACCAAACCACAATTTGAATTCGCAACTTTTCCATGCTCATTTGGATTTTCACATTTCTATATTTGGATGCCCATCAACGCGATGGGCCAATGACATACAAGTACGTTAACCTAAAACTAAGCTACCACTCATGATTCATGGCTATAAATTCATCGATAAAAGAAAACCTTAATTACCCACAAATAATGGTTATAAAATGTACCTCTATGTTGGTATTGTCGGTATATTACCAAGACTTAGGTACCTAGAGTATCTACGCCGACTTTCTGCAAAACGGCTAACTATTATAACTTTTAATACATCCAACCGCATTATGCCAAATATAGTGTAGTGTAGTGTGTGTGTGTATTATAATTTCGATTATCAATTGAATGGTTTCTGAATAGTCAAGTTAAGTCAGAATTTACATTCCACCAATCCACCCACAAAACAAAACACCAAAACTGTGCTCCAATAAATACAACCTAGGTATTTCTTACGATGAATCAGGACACATAAAAAACCACGATGTTACGCATACGCACACGTTCAGAGGAAAGGCCCACGTGATGCATCTGCCGAATTGTTTGTCTGTGGCCTTCTGTTTACCAGCTGGCACGCCGCGCGGACAAACATCGACCTTATCAATCATGCAACACTGTCTAAAATTGAAAACAATCGAAAACAACACCGACTCTGTCATGCTTTAAGTAATTTTTCATTTCAAACTTTAGGACTTTCAATAGAATCGATCAAGATATCAATGAAATATTTTATCTAGTACCATCATTAGCATATAGAAAAACTATTCAGATTATAAGAATTTGTTAAACGTTAAGCGCGAGTGAAAATGATAAGATTCTGACAGCATTCCACTTTTATGACGAAAACATTACAGAGATAACGCTCATCCTTAAACCCCTCCCTGTCCCCAATTACATCAATGACGTTTAAGCATAAGATTCAAGTCATGAAAAAGGAAACATCAGCAATTCACTATCAGCACCATTGACATAACCTATGCGTTCGACAACCAAGAAACAAATTGCAATTATTACCCGCCTGCGGCCGATGCGGAACCTCTGCCGCCTCAAATGGTCCATCCTTAAAGCCTTCGTCATAAGACGCACATGTCACTGTCCCACTGTACACTCCACGAGTCCCAAAAGTGGTCAACAAGACCCACTACTGCACCATATACACGGAGTGTTTGGGCGGCGGGCGCGCGGGCGCGCGGTGGCTTGTGCTAAAAATACGCAGCGTACGAGAGGGTGACGCGGCGAAGACGCGGCGCGTACACGTTGAATGCTATAATGACAGATCAGTGCATGTGCACTCATTTGGCCAAAAAATGCTTAGTGATAAAAAAAATGAATTGTAGCCAGCGGTATCTATCTGTAATTGAATGTAACGGTAAAGAATAATAACCATCAACGTAATGCTGATGCGCCGCTACATACTACTACCTTCTATTATTAATTCTGGGCTGATAGGTGGATGAAAATTTATCATCATCATCATCATCATCAACAACAACAGCTTGAAGACGTCCACTGGTGAACATATGCCTCCCCCACAGAGTGCCACTTTGAGCGGCTGCTCGCCTCCTGCATCCATCGACTCCCCGTGGCTTTCATCAGATCGTCGGTCCACCGAGTAGTGGGTGGCTTACGCTGCCTAAAACATTACTGTACAGAATGGGTGCACTTCAGAGCTTCTTAAGACATCTTCCCCAATAAACGTTGAGTAGCGGATGAACAGTTATTTAGTGTTTTGTCTTTCTCTGTTGGGTTAGAAATGGGCAAAGATAAAAGAAGACAAAACACTGAGTAGCTATTCCACTGTTTTTGAGAACCAGACCTAATCCCCCATATAGGTAATCATAGGATGGAATTAATACCGCATACCGTCATCTGGCACACCTTATAAATATACTGGTTATCATATTATATATAAACATATTATATATATATATTTTGGGAGAGGCTTTCCTTTAGTTCGTAGGGGTGTAGATACTATGAAAAAAAAACCGATTCATAATAAATAACAGTATCAATCAGATGGGATAATAATGGGTGTTGCTGAAACGCGAGTGAACTCTCGCCTCTAGTTGTGCAAAAATGTGTAATTTCAGCATACAATTGAATGCAAGGCAATTTGCACGAGAGCGGAGATAGTCTCGTCTCATCTAACTGCAGAGGTTAGGAACCGCCGCCGATTCCTCTCTGCCAGAATAATTCAATCTACAACATCTTCCAATAGCTCTTATATCAAAGCTGATACAGTTTAAATTTGAATGTTCAGCGGTGTGTAAATTACGCGTTATATAGGTAGATTGGCAAAGCCAGCAGTTCCGCGTCGCGACATTAATCAGTCTAGTCGGGCTGGCATTGTTTTGAGAACTCGTTAAGGTTGCGATGTTCATGAATCCAAGGGAAATACCTACTTGATCTATGCATCTGGTTTAGTCAGATCCGATGACCATACAACTTCTCAATAGTCTGTTGCGAGTGTTATTAGGAGTCAGGTACACTATAACCCTACCATACTGGTTTATTAGATTTGAAGTCCTTATGTTAGTGTTAGGAATGCCAGTCAAGGTTCAGATTGTTTCAGGTTGGTTCACATCTTGGCGAACCCAGAATAACGCAACAACTATTAGGCTAATTAGGATTTTAAGGTTTTTTTGAATTTATGCCTATGGCGCATTATGTCTTAAAAGCTAAATGCTTTTAAGAGAATGCAATTTGCAAGTTAGACATCGTTTTTAGTACTAGTATAGTATTATATTATCTGTGGTTTTTAGGCAATTTGATTTTTAGGCATTTCGCTATGTGGCAGTCTGATTATAAAGGAATATATACACCTATAATTTTGACGAGATATTAGCATCAAGAACGTAATTTGAGAGAATTGGGAGTTTGTGTTCTTTACGACACCATTCGCTTCACGGTGCGGTTTCTGGTTAATTAACGTAAGTACTTATTTACAAAGATTTTATTGTTTGTAGCATACTTATTTATCACTTAAGTATAGAATTCTTCACCTAGAACTGTCATTCGGAACTTATAGTAGGTAAATCCCAAAACTATTTTCCGAAATTCTAAAATACAATGTATTTATTTTAAATTACTTACGTACAAATTTTCTGAAAAAAATAAATACTATTGTGCTTATTTTATTTGTTTAGGCGTAACTTAGCCTTGATAATATCATACAACAACCTATCCTTCCCAGCATAGATAATACCAAAAAAAGTAATATAGTCGACAGCGAACAAATTATTAAATTTGCCAACAAGCGCCATCTGTTGACGGCTGAACAAACGAAAGGAAGGTTCTATGTTCTTGTTACTCAAAGACAACCTATCATCGCGAGATCGTGACATGGGTTCTTGCTTACAGTTTGTAGGTGTTAGTTCACAACGTGTTGGATAGGTGGCACTGTCCAATGTTTAGTTCCAATAAATTGAAAATTTGTAGATGGCGCTACTTGTTACACCTTGAGAAGTAAGTCTTCAATCGAAGTCGTGATATAGCAGATTTGAATAAACCTAGTATGCTGGCAATTAATAAAACGTAGTAAGGAATTCGATTTATTTTAATTTGTTGTAAATAGTTTTCTTGTGTTGTAAAAAGCGATGGTAACCGTGAAAAGCGATGGTGGCCGAGCGGTAGCATGTTCGCTTCGCAGTCTTACGGCACCGGGTTCGATCCTCGGCCCCTGCACCAATGATTTATTATCTAGTAAATTATGTGCAGTTTTCGATGCCATCGCTCCGTGCTTCGGAGAGCACGTTAAGCCATCGGTCCCGGTTGTCACAAGAACATCTATGGCAATCGTTACGGGTAGGCAGACGCCTGATAGAATCTGACGCTTGATCTAACCATCCCTGTTACTGGTCCCTTATGGGTTGCGAGGTCAGATGGCAGTCGCTTGTGTAATTCTGGTAGCTCGCCGCTACAGGTTAGATTGGGAGCCGACCAAACATAACAAATGGGAAAAAGCAAAGAGGATGACGATGGTAAATAGTTGTCTACCATCTCTTTTTATTTTGGCCTATCACAGAACCAACTTTATTTCGCTATAATGATGGACTGTATAAAAATGTACATAATACTACTTTCCCATTGTTACATTCAGTACATATTAGGTACAAAGGTAGGTAGGTGGTTAGGTATTAGGTATATGTTTATGATATATGCCACCAGATATAAATATCAAAGGTGGGCGGCATTTATTGTTGTCATTTCGTGAGATGTTAATGAAGTCCGAAACGAGGTTTACGTTTATAAACACCACTTTACGAGACAAACACATCTATCAAGTGCCATCAATGAATGAAACATTATTAAATAGTTATGATTCGTTTATTTCGCTGGCAGTTCGCCAGGTTATTATCAACCACGCGGGCCAGTAGGTAAGTGTCGTGGAAGGTGGCTACAAAAATGTTATTTGCGCAACAAATATCATCAAATTAAATATTTTCAGTGCGATTGAGGCAAACAGTATATTTCGTAGTACGATTCTGGCGCGGTGCCCGGTGGCGCCCGTGGGGTACATGCCTGCGTTGATAGATTAGGACCGGCATCGCCAGGTTTTAATGCCTGCACTCCATTTGTTTTATTAATTTTAATTAGATATTATAATAATATAGACGCGCTGATCTTTCGCTGAAAAGGGACCGCCACGACGCGGGTCTTAAACCTGGGATTTTCACTTCGTTCCGGGACATTGCTACGTGAGATCGTGACATAATAGACAGCATCATGACTCCTGTATGTTTACTTCTTCATTTCCAACTAACGGTGCAGGCAGACTTGGTAATACTTACTGACTAAACAGAATGGCAGGACATCTTACTACTTCTAATACCAAAGAGTACCTAGAGCGAGCACCACACTCCCATAAACAACACACTCCCTCTATAAAGGTATCCCATACATGACACTACGTAGTATATAATAGAAAATATATAGATAGTTAAAACTCAATTTATTGCAATAGCTAATTAACGATCAATATACGATCTAGTGAAAACCGCGGGAAGCCGATGGATGCAGGAGGCGAGCAGCCACACGAAGTGGCGCGCTATAAGGGAGGCCTATGTTCAGCAGTGGACGTCTTCATGAGGCTAGTTTTAGCACTTTTAAAAGTCGAAAACAGAATACTTATGTTCTAAGCATATAAAATTACAAAGTGTTGTAATGTCAAATACAGAAAGACTAAAATACAGGAAATTATATTGGAAAAAAGTTTTCTTTCTAACAGGCGCAAGCAATCCAGTTCAACTAAGAATAGAAAACTCCGATCCGAATCTTCGATTACACCTGTAAAGAATATTCTGTGGCATTGCACTGCTGCCGAGAGAACGAACTGACGTTACCTACAAGGAGTAACGATAACGTCTCGATAAGGCATAGGATACGGAATCGAAGCTACGGTTCGGAGTTCTCTATTCCGCATAGTGCCGGATTGCTTGCACCTGTAGTGGAAAAGTGAACTTCGTTTTTTTTCAAGCTCACGTTATTGTAATATGCTTGCTATATACAATTTTTGACATTGCGCACTTTGTTATTTTCTACGCTCAGTATTTATTTTAAGTAAAAAAAAATCCTTTACAAATTAATCTGTATATTACGCTGAGCTGATACTGCTATAAAAATCATAAATATTTATTTTAAGTACCTACCGAATCTCATTTGTCTTGTGAAAGTGCTATGAATACCTATCCTATTTGCAATAAAACACTTTGGTTTGATTTGAATCCTAATACACCAAACTTTTCATAAGACTTTATACATACCTACTCATATCACAAAAAATACACGTGGCTTGGCAATCTTTTTGATAGTCTACGGTTTGATTGGAGCGTTTGTTGTGTTGTTCTTGCACACGAGGTTCCAGACTAATAAATTATTTGAATCGTTATATATAACATGTGTTCAACCCATACGCGATCTTCAATAAATAATGTGTACCTAACAAATACAAACCGGTAAATGAAGACTCATTGAGGTATAGAAATTTCGAAGTTGATAAGAAAAAGGTCTCTCTCAAGTTGTTTTCTCTTTGATTCGCCTTTCTTTGCATTTATTAAACTTACAAAATAAACAATAATATCTACCTATTAAGGTCGTTTAATTATAGTCCGGCTGCTTACCTAACACCTAGTAGGAGTGCATCGAAGCTCACATATGTATCACGACACCAGCCGTGAGTACCTCTCAGGCCGACAAGTCCTTCCTTTCGCCGGGTATAATTATTGCGTTGGAAATAGCCCGATGTCGTTCACCCGGCGACATATTTGGTTAACTGAGGATTGCAGCGCACACTTACGTTTGATATGAGACCGCTGTTTATAGCGTTAGTTTACGTAGGTGTCGGGACTATCGGGTAATACTGTCTGAAAGCGAGTTTAAGATTTTTGCCCAAGAAATAAGTGGGTCTTAGGATTAGTATTACTATTGCCAGGAGTCTAGGCAATAGCTATGGTCTAGGCCCTAGACCGTGAAGCAGATCTCGTAATTTATGTTTTAGACGGTTTTTGTAAATGACACGCGCACAAGAAAATAAACAAACTGACAAAATATCGAAACATAGCAAACACAAAACTGTTTTAGCACATGAATGATATTTTTTCCTTGAACTGTACACAAATAAGTATCAGCACAATAACTAAATCACAAAAAAGTGGAAACTCAGTACTATAGATGCGTGTTGTGTATGATTATTGTTATTATAATGAAATAATCTAAGCATTTAGCATTCTATTTGCGAACAAATCTCAAATCTAAAATTAAATTATTTTTATCATCATGATCATCAATAGCCTGAAGACGTCCACTGCTGAACATAAAGGCCTCCCCCACAGAGCACAAAGAGAAATTATTTTTACCGAGTATTAATTCAAAAGGCACCGTCATCTTTCTACGTTATAATGACTGTCAGGCGTTATACGTTCAAATCGGAAACTACAACGCCCGCATAAGCTTAGCCCGGTGAGAGTGATTTCCCGGCGCAGGGCGCTCGGTGGGCGGAGAGACCGTGGGCGGGCGGTAACGAGGCCCGTTCGCGGTTCTAATGAGTCTGTGTGAACTGGGCAACTATTGTGATTATTACTTGTTTATTGATTCCGTTATAAAAAGAGCAATAAAAGCGACTGCTATTTCTTAATCAAAAACTTTCCCAATCTTTTGGTTGCTCCGTCGTTGAATAGTGGTTGATGTTGTTTGTGATTTCTGTATCAAATTTTCCAATACACATCACACAGAGCACCAGACCCAAACTAAGTAAATCTCTTTTTAAACTTCCATGTTCACTAACATTACTAAAATATTGTTTATTAACAGGATATTTATCATGTAATTTATTTGTTACGAGTTGCCGAAATTTCGGTACTGTTGCAAGCAGCATGAAGTAATAATTCGTCCGTGATCATGCTGCTTGCAACAGTACCGAAATATCGGCAACTCGTAACAAATAAATTACATGGTAAATATCCTGTTAATAAACAATACTTTAGTAAGTAAATCTCGTACTATGGGATGTGAATAACTATAATAAATAATATATAGATAGATAAATAATATACTTGTATGCTTTTTGTTTCCAACTGCGCTGTGAGGCCTAGCTACAGAAACTATTCAACGTAGCATTTTTGAAAAATTTGAATTGTTAAAAAATGTTTTTATATATGGGTAGAGATATGGTTTGTTTCAAGCGATGAGTCCACCTATGCCTGCCTCCCTTACCATATTTTGTTTTTGTGGTGTATAATAGAGTAATAAATGTATTTTCTTTCTTTCTTTCAATGATTTTCTTAAATTTGCAAGTCGTTTTAGTTGCAGGCTTTTAGGCGACAAGACTTGTCTACGACACGGGAACAATTTTCATAATACTCCCACCTCAGTCTCACCACTCTGTCTAATCGCCTTTTTTTTATTGACAACCTCTTTCAATACTAGATCGAATCTTAGCAATTGTCGAAGGGTAATATAGTGGCTGGCATATACATTCATAGATTTATTCTCATACAATTCAAAGCCACATCCGCCAAGAGACACTTCAAGACCGTCCCCACATGTTGATACATTTACGCCATTACTATCCACCGCAACTACAATCAATATCTCTATTTATATCACTTTACATCTAACCAGCCACCAGTCAGGCAGCCACCGGCTACCGGCAAGTGAGTCAGTTTCCCTTCCCGAGGGCGCGCGACAACTCTATTTCCGTCCCGCTGCAATAACAGTACCAATGGTATTTTTATTACACACTCCCGTTTTATTTCAGCTTACAATTTGACAAAATAAAAATAAGGGCCACGCTCCGGACGTAATGTGACACGCGCACGCATCCATTTCACCTCCAACTTACGCGCTCCAACTCCACATCCGCATATGACAAGCAATGGTTGACGAGGGATAGTTATATCTAGCGGCCCTTTAATGAGAGTGCGTTCACCTCGAGAGGTTTAAATGTAGTTTGTAGTGCGTTTTTGGAAACGGGACGTGTCGTGCGTTTCCGTATTACGGAGTTTTCTTTACGTGAGAGGAGACTAATGGCCTCTGAGAGCAAGGATTAGGTGGGTATCGGAGTTTTCAATTTAGATGTTTTGTTTGTTTGCTAGTTGGAATTAGAACAAGATTGTCATTTCGTTCTGAACGTTTCCATTTACATTTGTATACATAGCAATTTTATAAAGTACGAACAACTTTCTTAAACTTTAATTGAAGTACAGAATTATTTATAAGAGGGCTAACTATTAAAATGTTAGCACCCTTAGAGTATACATAAATAGCACCATATATTATGAAAAAATACATATTAATGGTAAATATGGTAACAGATATTATCTACATCGTTCATAGCCGCTTCAACGATGAAAAATCGATTAATTTCATAAAATTATCATTTGTACACCATAAACTTCCACAAGGCTTCACGAACCGCCGAAGCACTCCCGACGCGCTCCAGCACTCATCGCAGATACAATCGCGTCGTTACCGACATAAACACGCTAAAACTTCCTTCCAACTGATATAAATTTAACACCTGTCTTGCTGTCAAAACTATCCGAAAAAAGCGAATTTATCGCGGTGGCCGACGTACATTACCACTTTGGTTAGTGTTGCTGTTCGTACCTCACGAAGACAGTAAGGGATGTTAATGGTGCCGGGGTAAGTTGTGCCGATCGCGTGAAGACGACGCGGCACGCAACGCAGTGCGACCGCACCTCGCGAACTATTTCCTTTAAATAATTGTTGCCATCAACAATGCTGAATAATTTCCAACTTTTCCATCTTTTACACTAACACTTGGTACTCGGTGTTATGACTGCGCGGTATTACGTTGATTGTTTGACGTGTATTTTTATAAAGTGCGTAAGTATATTTTTTATTACGCATGAAAGATTCTCTGGAGAGAGTTTATGTGCTTATAGCTGGTAATTTTATGATGTTTTTATTGAATATTTATTTTTTTATATTAAAACACTTGCACCTATGCCGATATCTAATAAACAATGCTAAATTTAATTGCACATCTGGCATGCGCAAGAGTGTGTATCTGGACTAGTTTCCCGCCTAATAAAATGTCAACCTAGTGCGGATGAATGCAACAATAATATTATTATGTACTTTTTTTATTACCAGACATCTAAAGCCCTAAAACTAGCTTGCCAAAGTAAAACAAAAGCCTACATACTAAAAGTCTCTACTAAAATGAAGGCAATAACAGTTCAACCAATCCAAAATCAACTCAAAACAATAGTCATGAGCATACCAAAACGGTAAGCAATAAAAAGGCAATAATATCTTCATGTTTATTAGTCCATTTGTAATGGTATACAACCTCAGGCCGAAGGTGAGACTTGTATCTATTTCACACAATTCCCGAATTTCGTACCAACTTAGTCATGTAAGCATTGGAAGCACGCACTTTGTATGGTACGCGTTTGAACAGGAAAGTGACTGGAACTAGTGACTATTAAACAAAATATTACAATGCTATAAGTTTGCGAAACTAGGCAAGTAAGACACTATTATTTACAAAGGTAGAAGCAATATTTTATATCTAATTAGCATGATGCCACTTTGTTAAAATTATGACTAACGTTATTGCATCTTATATCAATTTAATAAATCCTCCAGAACAATAATTCAAAAGAGTTTTAAATAAAAAATGTAGTTAGTAATACAAATGATTTAGTACATTACACAATAAAAGCTTGCGTCACAGAGCAAACAGTTTTAAAGATTGTCGTAAGTAGTCTATTTCAGGAGCGCGGCGGTGTACCTACATTTGTTTTGAACCAAGATTATCGTTGTTAGAGATTAACGTAGGTGTAATTAATGTGGCAGTGTTATTATTTTATTTGCAGATTGAATTATTAAACGAAAACACAAATTCTTGGATAATATGGGTGAACGCGACATAATACATAATCATAATGCTGGGCCTTGTCTGTGAGATTGTACCTGTAAGGTACATCACTAATGCGCTCTGAGAAAATAATACAATACCTTTTTTGGTAGACGCGATAGAGACGATAGATAAAATTTTAAAACACTTTTTAATTTAAATATGGAACTGGAACAAAAACTATCTTAAACCAAACTGGAGCGAGCCCAAGCCAGTAGTTATCACCAGCCAAACTCGTGCCGCGTAAAACACAGTGGTACCGAGTTCGGCAATTAAGGAGCGAGCACGCGAGGCGCCGACGTCGCCGCTAGGACCGGCCCTTACGCACGTGCAAGTGTTGGGAGTACCGGGGATTTTTCATTAATGTTTATGACTTTCGCCACTAGTTACCGACCGCATATTGGATGCTCGTGGAAAATGGTTTTCCTCGTACCTTTATAGTTTCAACTTGAGGGTTGTGAGCGTAACGTGACGATGATGGCGTGTTCATTTTCACGATTATTGCAAGTTTTATTTTTAGAACCGAACATAAGTTATGAACTGTGATACTACTCAGAATGTTGTTCAAGGTTTAACTACTAATTTGCGAATCACATTCAAAAACACACATTATCATCATCATCATCACCATCATCAACAGCCTGAAGACGTCGACTGCTGAACATAGGCCTCCCTCAGAGCACCACCGAGTGGGGGGCCGGCCTACGCTGCGTCTTCCGGTTTGTGGTCGCCACTCGAGAACCTTTCTTCCCCATCGGTTGTCAGTTCTACGAGCAATGTGGCCTGCCCATTGCCATTTTAACTTGCTAATTCTAAGAACTATATCGGTCACTTTAGTTCCCCTGCGGATCTCCTCGTTCCGGAGCTTATCTCGCAGGGAAACACCGAGCATAGCTCTCTCCATAGCTTGTTGCGCGACTTTGAGCTTACTAATGAAGCCAACAGTAAGAGACCATGTCTCCGTTCCATAAGTCATCACTGGCAACACACACTGATTGAAAACTTTCGTTTTCAGGCGTTTTCGTTTCAGGTATTTTGGACAAAAAGATAGGACACACACAGACACACACACTAAACACAACAAAAATACAAATTTAATAAAAAACTAATTTAATATTTTTTAATCTTTTAAATTATACAATTTTTACAGAGCTTAATGCTAAAAAAGCATACGAAAAATTCATAAGCTGCTTTGCCAGTACCTAATTGATACTGTAGGAACCTTATTTTTTTATTCTCGATAGTCAAAGCATTTGACCACTATCTCACCTGATGGAAAGATTGGAAAGTGATGACGCAGTCTACGATGGTGCGTGCTTTTCTAGAAGATACTCTCGATATAAAAAATCCCAGATAATAGTTAGCTGAAAACAAGGACGCCGGCTGTTCCACGCATTGGCTGTTCGCATGATAAAGTGCATAGCATAACGCTTAGTGTGGGTTGGGTGGTTTGAACCTATACCTACTCTCTCTCACTAATTATTTTTGACCAAAAATAGACGTACAAGACATATCATACATATCATTGCAATTTATTACTTGATTTGCAAAAGTACTTTATTATAGCAATTTGAGAGCAACAATAAAGCAATCATTACAAAATCGGTGTTAATGTCTAGATCTAAAAATATTTTTAACATCCATGCACCAAGCAATTAATATGGAGTTTAGGTTCAATAAAACTATGATATAAACAAGGATTGTAATAAACTGAGTTATTTGTAACGGGTCTGTCTGTCTGTTACTCGATTTTTATTGTGTATGACTATTAATACTGGGTGTCTGTGCGAGAGGATCGAAGAGGAAAACAAGACGTAAGTGTTTTTGTGTTCATATTCATTTATTTGCATTCATTTACAATTTTATAATGTTAGGTCTTAATAACAGCTTAAGGTAGGTAAATCTAGCCTGAATATTCGGACTGTTTTCCATTGGTAATGTGAATGAACCCTATACATAATTGCAAATATTGCATATGTTAAGGCTTCTGTTCCATACTTGAATCCACTCAGTGTGGATTTAAGAGGAGGATTTAACTTGGATCCATATGTGGATCCAAGTTGTGGGTCCAAGTGGAGGGAGCCATAATATTGCGTGGTGAATATGGCAACCCCCCCCCCCCCCTCCCCTCCTCCTCCCTCCCCACGTATGATAAGCGCCCATAGTGGCGTTTTATGGGGTGGGGAGCAGTGGACGTCTTCAGGCTGTTGATGTGTAATGTGTACAAACCGTATAAAATGTTGGATTATTGTATTATTTTATTGTACATGATACTTAGACTTGGTAACTCATGCCTAAGTTTAAGATAATTTTTCAAATACATTTCAAGCTTCATTCAATTCCTATGTCCGGATGCGTGATGAATAAAATACTTACACTACAATAAAAAGTTGTGAGACATGCGACGTGCTAACTCAGGCATGTGCCGATGTAGTGTTTCCCATATCTTAAAGTCCATCAACAGCTTAACCTCCAGCACGGCGCGGCGGTGGCGTCAACTTTTCTTTGAATTGGCCAATTTATTATAATCCCACCAGGTCGGCCGACTACGACCTGGTACAAAACCGCGAGGAGCCATTGGATGCAAGAAGCAAACAGCCTGCATGATCAAATTGGTGCTCTATGCTCAGCAGTGGACATCTTCAACCTGATGATGATGATGATGATGATGATTATATCTGAACTATTGATCAGAGGAACAACAATTGACCCGTCTATATGAAGGATATTTAAATAAAATAACACCAACATGCGGGATCTCTAAAAACTGCACTTGTAGACGCAAACAAAAAATGTTGGTACGTACATCAACTTCGTATCTTTATTACAGTTCTCTAATTGCGCCAACTAATCACGAGCCGCACTTAACCGAAGCAAATCGTATTGCAAAAACGATTACTCAATCAAGGCACAATAAAATCAATACGTTTGATGTATTGTATGGAGTTAGTGGATTAATTAGAATATTGACCGGCAGTGTTGTGGGAATATGGACGGAGACCGTTTTGGGCCTAGTAATCATTGATTTTTTCACTTGGTCGTACAACAAAGCCAAATCTTTTTAGCAGTGCAGCACCATCGTCATACTTTATACACTACTCCGGCTATCCCCCACCTAGGGTTAGCACGGCCGGTAGACAAAACTGTCTTTCCCCTGCTTTACTCTAAGCAAGTATGAAGAAAGTGACGTAACACGGGGAAAGACAATTTTGTCTACCGTCCATGCTAACCCAGTAGGGTTAGCACGGCCGGTAGACAAATGTGTCTTTCCCCTGTTTTACTCCAAGCAAGTATGAAGAAAGTGACGTAAAACGGGGAAAGACAATTTTGTCTACCGTCCATGCTAACCCATCTGGCCCCCAAATCTACTAGGTATTTAAATTCCGCTTGCGTTGTCCCCATGGACTACATTCGTCATTTTTGACAACTCTACGAAAAATCTGTCAAAAACTAGCGCCTGTCTCAATTGTTAGTTTTTGACCACTAACAATAATATTATTGTAGAACAATGTAATTGTAAGTTTATTTAAATAGTAGACTGGGTAGGCAGATGATAATGGTGATGCTATTTCATTTTGGTCTGTCTTACCTGAACTTTGGGTAAAATGTATTTTGTTATTGTTTAACTTTTTCTTGCTACGTCGCCACATCTCTTCTCAACACTACGAAAGCCCGAAAAGCTAATTGAATCCATCCTTTAAAATGAGTAAGTACGCAGTGCTTTCTTAACTTAGTCAAATTAAATATACCCAAATGAAGTCATTGTGAAATTAGGTTTAAAAACTCATGGACATTTTTGTCAGTAGCATAGGTACGCATCTAGGTAGGTCTTACAATTAGCAGTTTGAAATGGCAATGGGCAGGTCACATCGCTTGTAGAAGTGACAACCAATGGGGAAGAAAGGTTCTTGAGTGGCGACCACGAACCGGAAGACGCAGCGTAGGCCGGCCCCCCACTCGGTGGACCGACGATCTGGTGAAAGCCGCGGGGAGCCGATGGATGCAGGAGATGAGCAGCCGCTCATAGTGGCGCTCTCTGGGGGAGGCCTATGTTCAGCAGTGGACGTCTTCAACAGAGAGTGGTTGTCATTGCACGTTAAACATTCTGGTCCTCGTGAAACTTCGCAAAAACAAAAATCCAATTTGTTTTATTACAGTGTTTTCAGATGCAACTACATTTTTAAACTATTTGCGTATGCTAGGTATAATCGGTGACAAAAGTTGCTGATAAAATCTTAATTCACTTATATACCTACATAATTTTTTTAAATTGCAATTTGCATCAGCATTGCAATTCAACGTGGCAATGCGGCCAGCATGTTGGGTACGCTACCTACCGGTAGTGGGCTGGAGCACTTGGACTGTCTATAGGCCATCGCGGCTATTATACAGTCCATAAGTGTTCTTTGTAGTAGGTAGTGTAGCTAGTTTAGTTTAGTTTAGCTTAGTTTAGTTTAGTTTTTATTATTGTAGTAGTTAGCTTGAGTAATAAAGGCACGTTGCCCGTTAAAATTTTTTTTTTTAATATTACTTGCAAACATTACAACTACTTTCGTAAGAAATAGAAAAGACGGAGTTGATTTAGTGTGGCAAACTTCGGTGCTGACTGTTTTAAATTACAAATACGTAGGTAGGTACCGTGAGTATACACAATCTATAAATACAAAAATTACGCACGTTTCTTGTAATTCACATTTGTCACATTTTTTATTCGATCCCGACTTGCGTGGGGTCTGTGTTTTTGTCTAAAGTGAATTATTTCTCAGATATCTTGGAAAACTGAACGCTACCTATATACCAAGTAGAATATTGGGCACTCCTCAAATGATAGCAAACGCATCGCGTTGGAAACCGCTTGAGGCTATCTAGAGACCTATCAACTGATGATGATGACTCCCCATGCACTTTGAAGATACCCTACGGATTCCTTCGATGATAAACAGCCAAACAGCATAGGTGTTATTTTAGATATTGGAGATTTCAGATTAAGCCGTTTGAATCCGCCATTAAATTATAGTTCGATTTATATTTATAAAAAACAGCAACATAGCAGTATCCCGTTCGGGGATTAAAAGTTTTCCTTTCCAAATTAATTTGTATTTTATTCCAGTCTGTAACATGCATACATTTTGATTTATTCTATAAAAATATGCGTAGGTATGTATAATAATTATGTATAGTTCAGCTGATAACGTCTGTATGTACATGAGTACGTCGATAAACTGCGGTCAATGCAATCATTTCAAAAAGTCAATGAAAGATTAAAACAAATGAATATTGCCAGTCCGACACATCAGCTAAAGTACTCCGTGATTACGTCCACAAGGGACAGATTACAGCCGGCACAGAAATAAAGCCGACATTACGAGATTGTTTTGATGTAGGGAGATGTTTATCTTGGTTAAAAATATATTAAGCCAACTGTACGCACTCGGAATAGTTCATTTTAATGTAAGATTTTAATGTTTGTAAGAAAGAACCTCTCTCTTTTCTATCTCGAATGACTAGAAATTATAATGATATAAAACTGATGGGTATATAATTAAGCAAGAGAAAAAAGAACGCTATTTAGAAAACGCAATAATTTTCTCTATTCCCAAAAATAAAACGATATAATTTTTGCGTTTCGCTTTCGATATAAGTACTTACTGTACCTACATTTTTGTAATACGAATAACTGAACATTGAACTTGTATTAAAGTACCTGTAACTCTTCTATTTTAACTTACGTATTGAAAGAGCTTTAATAAAAAAAAATCTAATGTATTTAATTTCCCGTTTCAGTCACATTTTCTCACCAACTCCATATTAATTCCATCACCCACTTCAATAACGGGACAAATCACCAATAAACCTTTACTACTTTCAACTGGACGCAACGTAGGCGCCACGGTTAGAGTTACGACGAATACCGACATATTAAAAATACTGGTACTAAAATATCGGGTATTTGTAACGAATAAGTAAGCACTGGAATCAAACAGCTAACTTGGGTAGCCCATTGCAGCATTTGCGACACAGTTAATTTAATAAAAGGTACTAAAGAAACTCTAAACCAATTTTTTTTTTTATGTAATCGTATGACGTGACGAGCTAGTCGATCGCCTGATGTTAAGCGTCACGGCCGCCCATTACAGATTGCAGTGTCACTCGGAAATCAAAATTAAAGTTTCGCGTGACACTGCGCACTGCGCACGTCATCCTGAGACATCACACAGTCTAAAAAAGATATATCAGTTCTTAAGTCTCATTTGCCCAGTAATTTCACTAGCTACAATGCCCTTCAAATATTTATATTACAGGTACAGAAAGAGAGAAATTGCTTCGCAATTCAAATTCAATTAGCAATTTTTTCTTATTTTTATATTTTTTTAGGTACTCTGAAACATGAGTCTTTTCGTGAAAAGACTCATGTTTCAGAGTACCTACATCAAAGGAGAGGTCAACATAAAAAGAAACTATGGCACGTGCTTCTTTCTATAACATCGTAGCTTTACTACTATTTATAAATGAGATGCATATTTTAATACCTGGTACTCAGCAATGGGACAGTGTGTGCTTGAGCGAATAGGTACTTGATAAGTATTGAGTAGGTACCAGTTATTATGGTATCGTATAACCTAGCTAGTACGCTTATGGTAACCAAAGTATCATACAAACCCTAGCCACAGTTCCATAAATCACAGTAATACAAGTCCAACGTGTGACCAGCCACAGAGTAGGGGACATCCAGTAGGTGAAATGGCCCTGGTTGGAGTAAAGCGTAAATATATCGCTCAACGTTCTCGTGAATAATCGTAGAGGAGAGATAAAAGTTTACTGAGACATTATAAAAATGTGTGGATGTGTGAAAGAATAGGGACGAATTTTGAATGGACGTGGTATTTAAATTAGTTACTACAAGCAACTTTTAGTCACTATTTGTTATCAGGGAACAAGAGAAGAATGGAAGAGATATGGAGATAAGAGTAAGAAGTTTACATGATTTTAGCCAGCCCGTTTGTTTATAGATGTACACAAGAAATAACGATGAGGGACCGAAAGTCGATTACAACGGCCTGAATCTGACAACCAGATCATTGGCGATAGATTTGAATGAACCTTAGCTCAACCTAGCCAAGGTAAAGCACTAGACACCAGTAGAGTAGGCATTGGATGCGCAACTTAGCTTCGTAGGTAATATTTTAGCGTTATGTTTGCATCACCATTGGATTTCTTGATAAATCCTGCGTAATAGATGAATGTTACGAAAGCATGCATGTTATAAACGAAAGTTTTCAACCAGTGTGTGTTGCCAGTGATGACTTATGGCACTGAGACGTGGTCTCTTACTGTTAGCCTTATGAGTAAGCTCAAAGTCGCGCAGCGAGCTATGGAGAGAGCTATGCTCGGAGTTGCGAGCAACTCCTTGCGAGACAAGATCCGCAAGAGAACTAATATCACTGATATAGCTTTGAGAATTAGCAAGTTGAAGTGGCAGTGGGCAGGCCACATCGCGCGCAGAACTGACAACCCATGGGGAAGAAAGGTTCTCAAGTGGCGACCATGAACCGGAAGACGCAGCGTAGGCCGGCCCTCCACTAGGAGGAGGACCAACGACCTGGTCAAAACCGCGGGGAGCCGATGGATACAGGAGGCAAGCAGCCGCTCAATGTGGCGCTCTTTGGGGGAGGCCTATGTTCAGCAGTAACGTCTTCAGGCTGACGATGATGATGATGATGATGAATAGATGCATGACCACGGCTGTGACGTATAAGATCATATTGATGGAGCTTCAACGAAGTTACCTCGTCCTCGCCCAGCTCACATCTCAGCCGGCGTGTAACAACGAGTGCATCCCACCCACACACACGCACATTATTTTGGTGGCGACGGTTGCCACATCCCGTTGAATTATGCGCAGTGTCCGCGGCCCTACTTGCCGGACATTTCTCGAATTTATAAAGATTACGGAATTCAACACGTACTTCGGTATCTTGCTCAACTGTGTGTAGAATAAAAACATATTTAAGCTTACTTGGGAGAAAAAGGTACCAGTCATAACTGTTTCCTATATTAGGATGTCGTTTAAAAGCAGATGTATGATTATGATTTAGACTAACTTGATTGTTTTACTATCAATTACAATGATTTTTAAGTTGAGCACACGATATAAAACAAACCGTTCTTATCTAAATTAAGACACATTAGAAGAGAGAGTTATTGTTAAGGAGGTAAAGAAATAAAGTAAGTAAGTACCTAATTCACGAATATCAAAACTGCAAAACAAATATTTTTGGGTTTTTGTTGCTCAAGCTCTTTAGAAAAGAGATAATCATTCGGCAGCTTTGGTATTTGGCTTACACGCGGAGGCTTTCAACTTTCAATTTAACATTTTTGTGTGGGACATATCATAAACTACCTAATTAACCTATGCAACATTCGTACACACAAAAAAAACATCTGAGAAAATTGGTCACGACATAGACTTTTGGGAGCGCATTTACATTTCATACATAAACTATATATTACAAATTTCGACTTCAAGATTTCTAAACAGGGAATGCGTAGGAAAAGCCATTATAGTAGTACCTAGTTATTGAATTAGCTTATTTACATCGCCAATGCGTCATAAACTATCGTTGGATACTGCTCCGAGTCGTTATTAAGATAATTTTATATGTTTAACATATGAATTCAGATTTCAAATGAGGCGGCTACCGCAGGTCGAAGTAACGGAGATAATAGTCAATATATATTTATGTTGTAAACAGAATAAATGTCTGAGAGGTTAAACAAACATTTGTATGTATTTAATTTTGAAATAACACGGTCAATGTAACGCAGTCGAGGTAAACAAATTTCGTTGTTCGAGTGTTTTGATATAGCCCACTTATAAAAATGCTAGACTAGAGGTAACCCACGGTTCACCCGCGATTCTTAGTACAACCTTTAACGGCAACACGGCTTATGTAATCGTAATGATCATACATAATGAACTAAGTAGTTTCATGAACGCTAAACGTCTTCAGGCTGAGGTTGTGATGTGATCTCTAATGTAGATTCTTGGACGAATGATTCGTCCAATAATCTACATTACCCGCATAAAATACCTCTAGGCAATATTACCTGTATTGGTAAGTCCTTGTGCTCAAACTCAGAAGTCTCCCAAGTAGATGTCCATAGAAATCAAATCTAATATCAACAATTTCCGTAGAAGTTGAATCACAAGCAGTGTACTGGCATGCGTTCCTGTTTTATAAATACAGAGAGACACACCAAAATTCTCCAGACATAATATTATTACTTGAAAAAGGATGTCGGTACAAGTTCCTTACAATATTACTCATAGACATGCCAGAGAGCGAGTCAAAAAAACGCAATCTCCACTTGCTTCCCGCGTCGGAAGCGTGTTATCCCCCCTCGCCCTCCAAGTCTTAGAAACCCCCCCTTCCCCCACTATGTCTACTCGCGGCTATTTCTAGTGACGGAGACACTTGGCTTGTACTTTACTAAATGTTTAGATGACTTCTCTTGTCGGCACGTAGAGATAGAATCTACTGACATGAATCGCCTGGATGTGCGCATTGTATTGTGAAGTGCAAGATATTTTTATTTTTTTTACAGAATATTACAAAGAGAAGTTCTTCAAGCTACATGAATCCCTTGGCAATACCGTCGTGATATACGTATAAAACATCTATCATAGACATAATTTATAAACGATATATCGAAAAGGAGGCCTATGTTCAGCAGAGCACGTCTTCAGGCTGTTGATGATGATGATGATATATTGAAAAGGATGCGCCGAGAACGGTAACGCTATGTCTTTTCTAGCAGTTACTAGATCCAGACCTATTGGCATGCGACGCGTGGCTGCCATCCGGTACATACATCCGCGGCAAGCTCACGTTTGACTCATCGCAATCACTTCTCCTTTTATATCTCGGTAATAACTTGAGTATTTTGATTGGGTTGCGAATATAGATGCATTTAGTCGATGGTATGCCAAGCGGTTTGAATAACTTTGCCCTGAAGCTCTACGCGTAAATCTGTCAGTTTCAACCAATAATAAAAACAGGTTCAAAACCATACACATGCAAAACCATTTTTTGTGGATGCTTTGAAAATAATATATCATAGTTTTATTGAAATCATTGCATTTCGCCTTTTGGATTCCGTTAATTTAACTCTTATGTTTGTTTTTGTTTGTAAAACCAGTATGAATACTTAAATGAGTTTATTACATTCAATTAATTTTCTTGGACAACGATTTGCAATTATCTTTGAAGTTAATTGGTAGATATTCCTTCCTTTTTTTGCCTGCCCTAAAGTGTACTTTTACTAGGCATATGATGCAAGTAGTAGTAAGAAAGATCTAGTAAATCATGTGACATAAACCTATCCCGTTTATGTAAACATGCCTTTCGAGATAATTCAAGCTGCACTTTACTATGTTAAAACTAAGAATTATTATGTCTGCACACAATGTGTAAAGTTATAAACATAAAAATAGAAGTTCGTATAATAATGTATCTGAATCAAATCAAATCATATATTTTGTGATACACAGGCAGGTCATATAACGGATGTTACAACTATATAATGTTGTTTATTGTAGATTTTATAACTAATAATTAGGTCCATACTGCGATCAGCCGCAACGGCACACAGATGTCACTTATAGCATTATCATCACACTAATATTATAAAGCTGAAAGTTTGTATGTGTGTATGTGTGTATGTTTGTTACTCCTTCACGTTCAAACGGCTGGACGGATTTGGATGAAACTTGGAATATAGATAGCTTATGTACTGGATTAACACATAGGCTACTTTTTATCCGCGGGTGAAACCGCGGGGCACAGCTAGTAAAATATAATGTCATATATCAAGGCTAAATGATGTTACTTACATAATACAAATACTGTTATTGCCCACTTCATTGATAAGCACCTAGGCTGTATTTCATGAATCAAAAACTTCCTGACGAGTCACCGTGACACAACAACTTCAATGCCGTCGATCTGTACACACGATTTTGTGTTACGTTACGAGTAGGTATATTCTAACCACACCATGTAAATGTGTGTGTACTAAGCTTTTATAGTTACAAAACATTAACAAGAGATGTGGGGCTTTGTGTCATAAACAGTTACTGTATGATATTGGTTAAACTAATGTGGTGCTGCTGTACCTACGTTTCAATATTATCAAGAAGGAATAGGGATCCCACAATTCCACATGTACCGGTAACGTATCATTAGAGTAGGAAAAGTGGGAAAACTCACTCTTCCCTGGGGAATAAGCTGGTAGGATAAGTAGAATAGCTCCAAGTGATCCCTAAGTTATTAAATATTTCATAAGTAAGGGTTTAGGTACGTAGGCATATATTTAGGGTTTTTAGGCATTCATCTCGTATAAGCAAAATGCCTAGTTCCACCAAAGAACTGATTGGAATGATAAAATATATATTAGGTATACTTACGTAGGCTTTCTCTTAATATCTTTAGGTAGACACTTCCATAAAGCAATCACACTAATATTATAAAGGCGAAAGTTTGTGCGTATGTGTGTATGTGTGTATGTTTGTCTCTCTTTCACGCTCTAACAGCTGGATGGGTTTAGATGAAATTTGGTATGGAGGTAGCTTATACCCTGGATTAAAACATAGGCTATATATATAGTACTTTTTATCCCGGAAACGGGAACGGTTCCTGTAGGAGCGCGGGTGAAACCGCGGGGCGCTGCTAGTATAATAATACGTGTGAGTGAAAATATACCTGTCAACCATTGTGTAAATGATAAGCATTTACACAATGACCCATTACTGCAAAAACCTTCTAACTTGTATAAATACCGTCATAGGAACATAATAGTACATTCTCATTTTGACAAGGTTCCAATCCAACAAGTATTCGTACTTACTCATTACTCAAACACGCCCGAATAAGCAACAAGCATGAGTAACACCGTCCAGATGTAATTGTTATGTTACTTGAGGTAAAGTGAAATCTTAATCTTGGTTCTTGGTATTGTGAGTAACTGAGATTTCAAATAAACTAGCAAGCTGACCGACTGTGCAATTGTAAAAAAACAATATTTGAACCGTAATTAGAACCTTGGTTGTTCAGTGACATAGTACAAATACACACATCAAAAAAGTCTAAGCAACATGCATGATATTACAAATTTACCATTTATATCAATTAATTTCTAAGTATTTACTCACTCAACGTGCGTGGGTAAGTAAACTTTTTTGTTATTGATGACATACTGGCCGGTTGTAAAAAAAAAATTCGATTAAGTTTTGTTTTTTCATAAAATTCAAATGACTGCGAATTTGTTTGAATTTAAGTGCGTTTTAATTGACACGTTTATTCTTGATTTTATAATTTTACCAACCATTTAAATAAAGTTAGCGACAAAATTGAATCGTTAGATATTCTTCACGTCATGGAGCGACGTCATTTGACGGCAGATAAAATGTAAAGAGCTGTAGGGATGTTGCAAGCGGGAAGTAATCAATCTCAGGTATCTCGACATTTTGGCATTCATAGAAGTGTTATTTGTCGTCTTTGGCAGCGCTACAATAATACAGGGGAACCCGGTGAACAGCACCCAGGCCGTAGAAAGAGTACAACCACTCGGCAAGACCGGTACATACAACTGACTGCAAGACGCCAGCCGATGTTAACCGCTCGAGAGCTAAGTTTGAGGCTACAAAATTTAAGTGGTGTTGATGTAAGTCCCTAAACTGTGCGAAATCGACTGCATGAGTACGCCTTCGAGCTCGACGCCCAATCAGGTGCCCACCGATACGTCACGGGAATCGCGCTCGTCGAAATTAATGGTGTAGAGAACGCATAACATGGACCCAGGAACAATGGGATAAAATTATGTTTTCCGATGAGTCGCGATTCGGGTTTAGGCCTGATACAAGAAGGGTGCGAGTGTACCGTCGGCCCGGAAATACTGAAAGGCTCAGGTGCGTTCAGGAAGTTCATCCATACAGCGGCTCAACAGTTATTGTATGGGCGGGTATTATAAAGAACAGGCGAACTGAGCTCGTTTTTGTAAAAGGAAACATGAACGCTGAAAATTACGTTGAGGATATTCTCAGACCTTATGTCCATCCATTTGCATAAACATTTGGCTTAGATTTTACGTTAATGCATGACAATGCGCGTTCACATACAGCTCGGCGAACCAGTGAATACTTGGCAACGGAGAACATCCGGGTATTGCCCTGGCCTGCACAATCGCCAGACCTCAACCCCATCGAGCACGCATGGGACATGCTCCAGAGACGTGTTTTGAAGGACTCGGACGGAGTGACAACAACCCAACAGCTGAAGGATTTGCTACAATTCCATTGGGAGCGAATACCGCAAGATGACATAAACAGTCTCATTAATTCAATGAATAATCGTTGCCGACAAGTTCTGAATAGCAGAGGAAGCCATACTTTGTATTAAATTGTCCTATTCTTTCACAATAAATTCATTTTCTTTAGAAATTTCATTTTATAATAATTTTAAAAATAAAATACAACGTTATAATGTGAAGAACCATCCTAATTTTAAATTAGTACATGTTGCTTAGACTTTTTTGATGTGTGCATATTGATTGAATCATCCTAATTTTCTTGCCATGGTCCTGTTTTATTTGGGGTCAGCTCAGTATAATATGTCCCCTATCAGCGCTATCATCGTTCCTTTTAATTCTTTTTCATTCATATCTGCACTTCCACAATCCATAGGTACCTTCATCTTCCCTTTGGTATTCCCTTTGGTCTTCCTCTTCTCTTTCATTCATCAACAATATTAATAATCATCACTTTCTTAGTAGGTAAATGCATTACATCGCTCCTTGTCGTCATCCTTGCGGCCGAAACGGATCAAGTGGACACAAGAAACAATTAAATTGCAGTTTCCGGTACATTTCCGTGGCGTTATGTACTAATAAACTGTTAAAGTTATTGCAATACCAAGCCAAATTCTTTTTCATCAAACTTCATCTTATTATGTCGTTTTAATGAATAGGATAACCAGTGCAGTGGCCAGGTGTAAGCCTATTAGAACATTTTTGAGACACAAAATGATACATAGAAACCCTACCATACCATTGACTCATCACATCACCTACTTACTAAGTGAAATAGTGTCTAACTATAAACAGTGAGAGTACCTAACTGTTTCTTTTCGATACATAATATTCATCACGACTGTTATTCACGCAACGCAATTCTTTTAACAGTTTCTAAGAACCACTAAATTTATCTAATAATGTTACACATACCCGAGCTCATGACGACTCGGTTTGTCATGTCTCGGTTAGTGAGAAAATTATTTTTATATGTACTGCAAACAGGAAATAACGATTCAGTGAATAAAGGAATACTTTGTTTTGTATTTTTTTAAAGTAGGATTTAGTAACATGAGACATTTTTTAAGGTAAATATATTATTAATTTTATGTAAACGTAAGTACTTATTATTACATAAGTATGTATGAACCCATATATATATAGAGTTATGTATTCTCTGGTTGCTATTTAGGTACTGAGATGAACATATAAACAGAATATGCAGATATTTAATATATACTTAAATAGATTTTTCCAAGATTTACGAATATTTCGAGAGTTTATAGTAATAAAATTTAATGAGGCTGATGAATTGTAATTAAATTCATTGTGCTATTTTATATCTATAGGATTTATCTTATTTTATTTTGATACTTTGCCATAATATTACAATTATGAGTAAGTTTTTATGTACATATTTGCATTTATATTAGTTGATATTATATTTAACAAAAAGCGCTGCTAATTTTTTTATTAGATAGTATTGACCTCGATGGATTTGTTAACAACAAAATGGAATGCTATAAAACTAAATTGAAATAGAAATGTATGTATAATAAGTACAATAACAACTAATTATTTATTTATTATAACGATTATGATAATAATTGTGACAAAAGAATTTCGTATACAGGATATTGAAAGTAGTTTGAAATATACTGGTATAATTACGTCGACTCTAATGTGTAGCGCTTGGTTTGATCAAGTCGACTTGCACATTATGGGACTCTATTTTGGGACTAATTTCGTGTTCCTTTTTGTTTTTGTGTTACTTATCACAGAAATACAATATTATTATGACTGTGCGATACTGATAGGTACCTATAATTTTGATAGTTGGTCCCTAGACGATGCACTCGAAACGATGTAGTAATTTCCTAAAGGAAACCGTAAGAGAATTCTAGTTAAAAACCCAAAATACTTATTCCGTTTCTGTCTTAATTTAATCAACAAAAAAGCATATGTTTTGCATCTTTTAAAGACTATTAAATAGGGTAATAAATAACATTTAAAATCACGCACAGCATCAAGATCACGGGCCCTAGCATACCACCCACGACAGCCGCACTACCATCCATGCTTTTAATTAAAATAAATCGTGCGATCGCGCCGCCATGCGACAACCGGACTATAACAGTACTGCACATAAATAGACGTAAGGAGTTTAGTAGAGGCGCATTTCGATGGCCAGTTATTGAATTCATATTTTAGAACTGTCATACACACTTTAAATTAGAATTTCTAATGAAAACTAATTTGTAACCTCTAAAGGGAAACTTGTGTGTACCTGCATCATAAGAAACAACTGTTTTTTTTTTAAATTCCGTTAATATTTTTTTAGATCTGGAATAAATATTTACTCCTTACATTCGCTTCCTGCGAGCTTCGTAGCACAGCTACGATTGTTACGATGGGTATTATGGATGGACAGTAAGTAGTTGGCATCCACTTAATTAATAAATATTTTGATTGATCATAATATATTCATTCCATTTGTAACAAATGCTGACTCTCGCTGACGGAAGATGATGGCATGTCAGCGAGAAGATTCTTTACGTTATAACAAACTTTAGTCCCACAACTTTCATGCAACAGTTTAGCTTACTGAGCTTATCTATATTATATGTACCTATAAGATTAATAGGATTAGATTATTAACTGTTTATACCTCAGTATTAATTGTCTATTCAAAACGCTTCGCGCTATCCTACAACATATATATCTTATACAGCACCGCACGGAAATAGAAGTAAAGAGGCGCATACGCATAATATTACGCATAGCGCGAGTGTCACTGCTCACTGCGAGCTTGTATAAAGCTTCAGCCACACCGGCGCGTCTACAAAGCGGCAGCGTCAACAACGCGAAACTACGTGGTACCCATTGCTGCCTGCGGCGATCACGGCGCGGCCATATGCATACACGGGCAACGATGGGTACCGAATGGACGGCACTGACGCTTCACTGACGCAACGTGACGCGTAGGTGGGGCTGACCTCTGTGTTGGAGTTGCATCAAACTGATTTCGGATGCCTGATGTTTCAATCAGTGTGTGTTGTCAGTGATGACTGCGCAACGAGCTATGGAGAGAGCTATGCTCAGTGGTTTCCTGCGAGATAAGATCCGAAATGAGGAGATCCGCAAGAGAACTAAGGTGACCGATATAGCTCTTAGAACTAGCAAGTTGAAATGGCAATAGACAATTGGACAGGCCACATCACGCGTAGAACTGGCAACCGATGCGGAAGAAAGATTCTCGAGTGGCGACCACGAACCGGAAGACGCAGCGTAGGCCGGCCCCCACTCGGTGGACCGACGATCTGGTGAGAACCACGGGGAGCCGATGGATGCAGGAGGCGAGCAGCCACTCTATTTTTTTTTTGAAACGACATACTATGTATTGTTGTTGGATCCACCTTTGATCCAATCGTATAATTGTGCTAATTATGTTTCTTATGGATGGACCTGTGCTAAAAAAATAAAAAATATTTATACTTTCAGATTGGCCACATAGAGATTTCACCAAAATTGGGTAAGTAGGTTATTTTTAAATCAAAATAACTGGATAAATATGTTATCCAAGTACCTACTTCTCAGTATAAAACGGATTTTTTTAAAGGACACAAATCACAATTCGAAATTAAGGTCAGATAATATGTTGAATAGTTTTGGAGTAACGCAATACACTAACTTCAAATACAAATGCTGAATGATGGATGACAATGCCTATAACAACCATGCAAACCTTACAACAATATAATGTAACCTTTCTCTACAAATACAACCACAAGAAAAACTTAAGAACCACTAAAGCAGAGTATTATTTGTTTCACTGGCAAAGCAATGGATGGACATGAGATAGAGGAATCTCGAACCAACAACGATAGTACATGGTTAGCTTACCTTTGACGATATTAGCGTTAATGTCGGCGACGACTCCTGTGAAACAAACAATACAACTCCTGCTTTAATTGCACTTTGTACGCTGTACAGTTTACTTTTAAAAATTGGCTAAAATTGAGATTAAACAAAGTTTGCATGCATCTATCTAGGTGTCTAAGCTGCAGAATAATAAATGTAATAAATGTTAAATAATTCAATTTAAAAACATTTTTAAGTTGAATGCTTAGAATAAATACCGAACGTATAACGTATATATAGAACCCCAGTACATTCGAAGTTTAAGCCGTTTAATTGGTGCCATATAGTGCACCGTACGACGTTCGCATGGGTCAGTGTTCTGTGTAAAGAACTCGCAGAAAATTTTTAGAATTACAATGCGGTGAAATCATTCCATAGCACATCAGAAAAGCAGCATAAGAGTTCTGGTGTGATATTCCACTGGTAAGCTATGAATGTTATTGCTTAAATCGTCTAAAATACCAAAGAAGTGGCGTACGCTTTGAGATGGCGTTGTTTGGAAACTTATCTTCTATAGGTACTTATGCTAGGTTTGATGTCTGAAATTACAAGCCCCGCATTCATGGCAACATTATGAATCATGCTCACTTCATTCCCTGAGACATTTCTCAGACAGAAAAAAATCAACGAAAGTGGGTCCAAGAGGAAAATCTGATTCAGGTCGAGTCATCCCCTCAGTTCCTAGTAATTCTTTAATAATTCTTTTTATATTATAAAGTCGGCACGTTTCAGAGACAACTTTGCAATAAAACGTTGAATCGTGAGCGTCGACTAAAACAATCGATAAAAAATAGAGACGTGTGTAATTATACCAGAAACGATACTTAAACATCGGTGTTTAATATCGATACGTACGGGTACATCATAGTTACACCAAAACAAAGCATCACAAAAAGTGAAGCAAAAACATTACGAGACTGAGATCGCATGCGCGAAGCAGCTTGCTAACAATAAACGAAGTAAAAAACTTCTAAACCACTCTTCCTTTCCTAAATTATCCTGTCACGCTCACCTATAAAATGCAATTGGTTTTTTAAAATTGGAACTCGTTAGAATAACGCATCAGCAACGCTACGACCAAAAAAGAACTTTACCCCGGTTCTTATAAAGGTTAGTATGGTGTCGGTGTAGTAAGCAGGTTGCGTTGTTGGTGTCAGGTTGCGCGGACAATAGGCGCACGCGCATGTACCTGCGCAAGGTGACCCCGAGGAAGGGCACGGCGCCGCCCTTGGCACCCTGGCCTGCACTCCCTCGTCCCCGCCATCCCGCGGGCTCCGCGCATTCGCATCCATTGTCCGACACGCCATTACCGAAATGACCATTATGGAGAGTGGTAGGCCTGCTACATTTTGTCGGTATGTCGTGCAATTTGTCGATAATTTATAAAACTTCACTTTCTGTTAAGAGGAAAGACGGGCTGCGATTCTCCATACAAATATGGCCAAACGTATTCCCGTATTTCCTTCCTGGATTATGCCTCTAGACTGGTTTTTTTTCCTTCGTAAAATTTACGTCTACTCAAAGCATGTTCCTCTCACTTGGATTTGTTTCAGAAACTAATTACAAAAGGAAATAATTATGATCCTCCAAAAATCGACCGGTTATTACCGCCGTGATCAACGAACCACCAGAAAAAAATTTAAAAGATTTTAATATTAAAAAAATAAGACAAACCCAGTCATACTTATTCTTTAAGTTTTAATGCAAAAAATAATTGAATCGGTCAAGTTTTGCAGAAGGAAACAGGGGAATACGAAACATCGATTTCGGCAAAGTTTTTGTAGCTGTCCCTATCACACTCTACGGGGGAGACGTGGCGCAGTGCGACAGCAATAGTTTCTTCAAATACCTACCAAGTATCCTCTTAAGTTGCGAATCGCGATAGATCAAACATTCACAAGCATGTGAGCCAGTGAGCCTAAATGGGGTTGGATTCAGATTCATGCACATAGATGGAGATTTACGAATCTTTTACTTTGAGAGTCCTTATAATTTTTTAATCATGGAATTAATTAATTATTTTTTGTTATAGACACTACGAATGAGTATTGTTTGCTGTTAGCGTTTGCCTATTTTATACACAAAATATAACTGAAAAATATGGTTTTAGGTTGGTAGATAATATTACTATCTGAAAAAAATGTTGTTAAGTAGATACGAATGTCAGATTAAGATCAAATTTAAAGTTCTGTTTCTCATCACCAATATATCACTGCACCCACGCGAAAAGTCGTCGTAAATCACCCATCATTCGTAACTGTATCTTTTACCCAATACAGTCCACTATTTTACCATAATCTAACGAGCATAACGGGCGAGATTGTTAATCAGTCTGATTTCTCTGTCTACGTAATTAATTAATCACAATTGTAAACAAGGACGGCGTGATATTTTAAAGCCGCCGATGACAGAATAAGTCCACGCCCATTGATTTATTTTAAATATGAATTGGATGCAGCACGAATACTTGTTTGAGAAGAGACCTAATATAGTATCTTTGATTGTCATGAATGGGATAGTATATCATTTTTAATTTGCATAATGTGTTTGTTTTCTATTCAAGATATTTATTGGAAAGAGCTTATATTGGCAAAGATAATTTTAATGTAATTTAATTTCGCAAAGTTAAGCTGGGTAGAATTAAAATATAATTAATATTACAGTTTATTCCCATTACTCTGTGATGGGATTTGAACTAGGATAGTAAATTCATCGATGTTTGATTATTATGTCATCGTGCGTGTCCCATCACTAAGTTATTGGCAAATTTCAACTGTCAGCCAGTGCTTGCAGCGACAGGTGTTGAATCCGCCGACTCTTCCGATCGTTCGCAGATATTATACTCGTATATTAATACAATCATACAATCACCAATCACCTTTTTGAACAAATCTGTAGGCTTATTCATACACGCAACAATAATATTATTTTACAGAATATTTTTTCAGAGTTATTTAAGCCGTATCTACTTCTAACCTATACACGTATGTACTTTATAAAAGCGGTAAATATTGAAATAAATAAATATATGTGGGAATAATTTTAGTCTGTAGCTAAAATAGTTATTATTAAAAAGTTAAGTTGGATCTAAAAAGTTAGTCTATGATTGCTAGACAGTATACTCTATGGTAAGACGGCGAACGAGCTAATAACGACGACGGTGTAAAAATATAAGAAGAAAATAAAAATAGTGTTAAATTGTGAAAAAACCAATCTTTTTAATTCCGATCAATCGACCCCCTACATTTCTCGTCCGGGATTGATTGGAATTATTCACGACGAAGGCGAACTTTCAAGAAGACGCAAGACGATTTACCTTACGACGACACGACGCGGAAAACGACGACGCCATTTTGCATAAAGCCGCGTGGTCGCGAAGTTAAATTTACGATTTTACGAAGAAATTATGGCGCAAGACGGAAAGCCAAACGACGATACCAAGTTTTCAACACAATTTAACATGATGGAGTCAATACCTAAGTTCAGCGGTGATGATATGACGTATTCATCCGTGAAGTGGACTCAAGATTTAGAAGATAATGCCGAGGTGTTTGGGTGGACACCGCAGCAGAAACTCATTATAGCACGCAGATCTTTATCTGGTACTGCAGAGCTGTGGCTCAGAACTGAAAAAACATTCAAAACATACGATGAGTTGAAAGGTGCATTAATTAAAGAGTTTCCAGAGGCCGTAAATAGCAAGCAGATGCACGAAATTATGAGTGCGCGCAAGAAGAAAAACAACGAAAGCTGTTATCAGTACATGCTTATCATGAAAGAGCTTGGGAAGAGAGCTAAGATGCCAGATTATGTATCGATTCAGTACATCGTCGATGGAATTATAGACTACGAATCGAACAAGTTGATGTTGTATGGGATTACGACATACGCAGCACTGAAAGAAAAGTTGGCTTTATACGAATCTTATAAACAAAACTGTAAACGACAGCAGACGCCGAAACCAGCACAAACAAATAAAGCTAAACCCCGCGTTGAACCTGAAAAGAAGACATTCCGCTGTTTCAACTGCGGATCTAAGGATCATCTGGCGAATGCATGCACGAACGGACTGAAGTGTTTTCGCTGCAATAACTTTGGACATGTTGGGTCGGAGTGTAAAGCTGCGAAAAGTACGGAGAAGACATCAAGTCGTCATTTTGTAAATTCAAACAGCGCAGGCGTCGGTATGAAGTTGCAGCGGTCGGCTATGTTTGCGCAGTGCACAGAGGGCGACATGAGTAGCAATGTCTATGAACGAAGCAAGCACGAAACGTCATTAACGTCAAACGACACAGATGTCAACTTATGTCAATCAGCTGATCGAGGCAGTGTGTTTAGTGTTAACAAAAGTAGTAATTCGGTAAATAAATCAATAAAAAAAGTGAAAATAGGAGTGTTCTCGATAAATTGTTTAATAGATACAGGAAGTGACATTAATCTAATCACGTTCGACTTATTTTCTAGATTAAACATCACATGTTATGAGGCCGAACAGATGACTTTGACCGGATTGGGATCTAGTAAGGTGTATTCAATCGGTAAGTTTTATACAGATGTTATTATTGATGCTCACTGTTACCACACTTGTTTTTACATAGTGCCCAATGGTGTAATACCGTATCAGGTGATACTAGGTCAACCCTTTTTGGTAAATACCACTCTTGTCATTGACAAAGGTGCAGTTGAAGTAAGGCCAGACTCATATGATTGTTCCTATCTAATGTGTTTACCTTGTAGTATTGATGTTGAAAAGTCGGATGTTCAAGAATTTATTGATAATTACAAACCTTTGAAAATTAAAGAAGCACCTATACAGATGAAAATAGTATTGAAAGATGATGTCCCTGTTTCTCAGCGACCAAGAAGACTAGCTCTGACAGAAGAAGAAGTTGTTAAGCAACAAGTTGATGAATGGTTATCCAAGGGAATAATAAGACCAAGTTATTCAGAATATTCAAGTCCGCTTGTTCTAGTTAAAAAGAAAGATGGAAGTACTAGAGTGTGTGTCGACTACCGAAAGATAAACCAGAAGATGGTGAAGGATGAGTATCCTCTCCCAGTGATAGATGATCACATCGATAAACTATCCAAGGCGCGAGTATTTAGTACTCTTGATTTAAAAAATGGTTTTTTTCATTTACCCATCGAAGAAGAATCCATAAAATACACAGCATTTGTGACGAGTAACCCTGAAGGTCAATATGAGTTCCTACGTGCCCCTTTTGGACTATCGATTTGTCCTAAGTACTTTATGAGATATATCAATATAATATTCAGTGAATTTATACGACGTGGAATTATTTTAATATTTATCGATGATTTGATTGTACTAGCAGAAGATGAAAAGCAAGCAAAAGAACGACTTAGAGAAGTGTTGGAAGTAGCATCCCAATATGGACTAGAGATAAACTGGAAAAAGACACAGTTACTCCAAAGATCAGTGGAATATTTAGGTCATGTAGTGTCTGAGGGCACGGTGAAGCCTTCTAAAGAGAAAACCGCAGCAGTTCAGAACTTTCCGGAACCAAAGAATCTAAAAGAGGTACACAGTTTTATTGGACTCACCTCATATTTCAGAAAATTCATTCCAGACTATGCTATGATTGCAAGACCTTTGAGCGAGATGTTGAAAAGCAAAGAATTTAAATTTGAAGAAGAGCACAGACAATCATTCCAATTATTAAAAAATAAATTATGTAATGAACCAGTATTAAAAATTTTTGATATGCAGTTGGAGACTGAACTCCACACTGATGCATCCAAGTATGGTTATGCCGCAATATTGATTCAAAAAGACCCATTGGATGGAAAGATGCATCCCATTCACTATATGAGTAGAAAAACAAATGATTCTCAGCAAAAATGTAGCAGTTATGAACTCGAAGCATTAGCAGTAATTGAAGGAGTTAAAAAGTTTAGAAGATATCTGATAGGAATACCGTTCAAGATAGTAACAGACTGTGAAGCGTTCCAAAAAACATTAACCAAGAGAGATGTCCCAGCAAAGGTGGCTCGATGGATTTTATTTTTACAAGATTTTAACTATACAGTAGAACACAGGACCGGAGATAAGATGCAGCATGTTGATTCACTCAGCCGAAACATATGTGTTATCAGCAGTGAACTAAATAGCAGAATAAAGAAAGCTCAAGAAGAAGATGAAAATTTAAAGGTGATAAAAGAAATTCTATTAGAAAATGAATACCAAGACTACTTTTTAGAAAATGATGTGATTTACAAAGGGATAGAGAAGAAGTTAGTGATACCTGAAATAATGGATGTTGAAATGATTAAAAGAACACACGGAATAGGACATTTTGGGAAAAAGAAAATTAAAGATATTATAGAAAAAGATTATTATATAAAAAAGTTGGATAATAAGATTGAAAAAGTTATTTCTATGTGCATTCCATGTTTATTAGCAAGCAAGAAGTCAGGAAAGAAAGAAGGATTTTTAAACCCAATTGATAAAGGAGAGTTGCCACTTGATACACTGCATTGTGATCATTTAGGACCGTTGGATGCAACCAAGAAAATGTACAATTATATTTTGACAATAATCGATGGTTATACAAAATTTGTTTGGATTTATCCTGTAAAGACAGTAACATCAAAAGAAACTTTAGAGAAACTAAGACTACATCAAAAAGATTATGGAAACCCGCGTAGAATAGTGACTGATCGAGGAACTGCTTTTACAGCACATGATTTTGAAGAGTATTGTCAAGAAGAAGGTATTGAGCACATCACAATAACCACAGGAATACCCCGTGGAAATGGTCAGGTTGAAAGAATGAACCGCATTATCATTTCTGTCTTAGCAAAAATGTGTATTGAAGAACCCTCACACTGGTACAAGTATGTCAGTAAACTTCAACGAGTGATAAACAGTACTTACCAAAGATCTATCAATACATCGCCTTTTCAGTTGTTAACCGGAACTAAATTAAGATTAAAAGAAGATATTGAAATTATAGAAATTTTGGAAGAGGAAAACAGGAGAGAATTTATAGGACAAAGAGAAGAGTTAAGAAAAGAAGCAAAAGCTCAGATATTAAAGATCCAAGAAGAAAACAGAAAATATTAATAGCAAGAGAAAAGAAGGACAGAAGTATAAAGAAGGTGATATAGTAGCAATACAAAGAACACAATTTGGAAATGCCTTGAAATTAAAACAGAAATTTTTTGGACCATACAAAATAATGAGAATTTTAGGAAAGGATAGATATGAAGTTGAGAAGATTGATAATGGTAAGGAGGGACCTAAGAAAACTACTACAGGTATAGATTATATGAAAAGATGGCCTTAGTTTAACTGTATCTTTGTTAAAGCATTGAATACCTATCTAAAATACCTACCTAGTAGCATCTGGTGCCTATTACAGATAATTAAATTCACAATACTTACCATTTGAATATTATACTTACTTTACCATAATTATGTTTGAAGATGTCATTCCATAACCTAAATTGAAAAGTCCTAAGTTCACATGTTTAGTAGTTCTGCATTATTACCTATAAAGTTGTTGATAAGAGATAACAAGCATGTTGTTATCAGTTTCTGATCTAAGTTACCGATAACCACATGTAAAGAATTAAGGAACAATTGTTTGTTTACGCATCCAAGCAGGCAATTACCTACCATAAAATTATATAATATAAAAAGAGATTAAAAATACCTACCTAATTATGATGTAACCTATGTTGATTACCTAGTAATGTAATAATACTTTACTGTATAATGAGAAATCAGTTCAGTATTGATCTGAAATCAGTTCAGTATGATGTACCTAACTTAAAGATTATTAACCTACCTAAAGATTATACCTACCTATGTGTTATGTACCCTAGTACCTACCTACTGTTGATTGCATGATAAGATAGTTAAGTTGATTATTTTCCAATTACTTACCCTGAGAAGTACCCATGTAATAATTGTTTACATGTTGTTTTAGTTTTATGAAAGGAAGTTAAGTTTAGTTTTATTTTTAAATACTTACCAAGAAGATGTAACCTTTTGTTTTATACTGTTGTTTGTAGTAAATTAAGTTGATTTTAGCATACCAATACTTACCCAATACTTACCAAGAGACGCAATGTAACTTTTAGTTTGTTTGTCATACTTAGAAGAAGTTTATTATTTTTTGTTTAAAATGAAAAGATTAGCTGTAGATTTAAATGGAATTTAGATTTTGTTTAGTATACTTTAAGAAGTAAATTTAAATGTAGAATATCAGCCTGAGGCCAGACTGATTGCAGAATGGCCGAGTTGTGGGAATAATTTTAGTCTGTAGCTAAAATAGTTATTATTAAAAAGTTAAGTTGGATCTAAAAAGTTAGTCTATGATTGCTAGACAGTATACTCTATGGTAAGACGGCGAACGAGCTAATAACGACGACGGTGTAAAAATATAAGAAGAAAATAAAAATAGTGTTAAATTGTGAAAAAACCAATCTTTTTAATTCCGATCAATCGACCCCCTACATATATTATGATGATAATTCAATTTCTTTATGATTTCATGCGCTTGTGTTTGACCAACCTCACAATGTCGACGCGTTGTATATAGCTTACACAGAGCATTGAAAAATATGACACTTCGCACCTAGATAGAGGCGCCCTGATGACATTTGACACAAAAAATCGACTATGGCAGATGTCATACATAATATCGACGGCAGCAAACAACAAACAGCTATCTACAAAATCAATTGTTTCCAGAAGAGCGTTCCTCAGGCGAAAATGTAATATCTTCATAAAATAAATAAAGCTAGATACTTCAAATTTGCAATAATTAATTATAACAATATTTGAAAGAAAATCTAATATAAATAAAATATTTAACTACATTAAACGTACTCTGGTAACGCAAACAGAACATGAAACTGTGAAGTACCTACATTGAGATAGCCAATAAATCCAATAATCAACCAAAGTCTAAACAAACAAGTAGCAGATGCCTTTTGTACTTATAATTGGCGTGCCGAATGGTACGACACACAGACGGACAATTTGTAGATGTGCGTGTGTACTTTGTTACTTCGTAAAAAGGTGTAGTTGTCTTTATATACGCGACAAAATACCAACAAATAATGAGATATTTATCATCAACAGCCTGAAGACGTTCACTGCTGAACATAGGCCTCCCCCAGAGAGCGCCACTTTGAGCGGCTGCTTGACTATTGCATCCATCGGCTTCCCGCGGCTTTCACCATATCGTCGGTCCACCTGGTGGGAGGCCAGCATACTCTTCGTCTTCCAGTTCGTGGTTGCCACTCGTGAACCCTTCTTCCCCATCGGTTGTCAGTTCTACGAGTGATGGGGCCTGCCCAGGGGCCATTTCAACTTGCTAATTTGTGCTATTCAGTCACTTTATTTTTCCTGCGGATCTCCTTATTTCAGATCTTATCTCACAGGAAAACACCGAGCAAAGTTCTCTCCATAGCTCGTTGCGCGACTTTGAGCTTACTAATGAGGCCAACAGTAAGATACCACGTTTCAGTTCCATAATTAAGTCATCACTGGCAACACACACTGATTGAAAACCTTTGTTTACAGGCTCTGTGGTGTTTTGGACGAAAAGATAAGTCGAAGCTCTCCGAACGCTGCTCAGCCGAGTTGGATTCTTCGTGCGACCTCTTTGTCGAAGTTGGATCTACCTAAATACTACCTAAGTTAGATAGAGATATTAGATATATCATCTTGTCTAAGGCGTTTCTTTCCGCGCCACACACACCCACACAAAGACCTTCTTCGGGGCTACTTGTTGTGGTTCATCATAAAAATGATTTACTAAATATTCGGCAACTAATTAAGTGTGGAATTAGAATTACATTATTAGGTGATTCAGTGTATGCATTACAATGAATCCTTCAAATATGGAATGGATGCAGAACAACACCTAGTATAAAGAAAAATGCCAAAATGCAGTTGTCTTTGTTTCTTTGCTACCATCGATTATGTTTTGACATTGGCTTGAGCTGTGCTCAGGACTTCGGCAACAGAAGGGCGCCTCTATCGGAGGCCAAACGTATTTTTTTTTTCTTACTTTGTGATAGCTTATATAGTATATAATAAATGCATATAGCCTTTGTATAATTTCACTATAGTTTATATATAAACTGTATAACTGAAAAAGACTAAACTATAAATAAAACGTACAATTTCACGATAAAAAAAAATGAATTACAAACATAATTTTGGTTTTTATTAGACGTTATAGCGTAAAATTGAATTGTCTTTAATAGTTTCTCTGAATCTAAAAATCATTACTGATTGTAATCGCCATGTTTATTATTCACTATTTGTTGATTATTTTATTAGTTAGTTATGTTACTATAAAATAAAGGTACCTACTCTTTTACTACGTTTGATGTAAAAACCCAGTAATTGCGTGAGATTCGAGACGGAATAATCAACGATAATGAGTAATCGATGTAAATCGGGTACGCGTTTTGTAAATTCCTTTATGATTCATTCGAATAACAAGTTTTATAAGATGACGTTGATAAAGATAATAACGTATACGTACGCTTACTTATTTGGAGCATGTTGTGAACAATGTATAGTATACACATACGTATATGTATGGTATATAGTTTTCCGTACTTTAAATTATACTGTATGTCTCCTCTATTGTAATGTAATGTTGTGTGATGTCCTGAATAAATGTCTTTTCTTATACCTTGGTATATTACAGGTAGGTATACAAGTGGATAAAAAATACAAAATTAGCGTATATAGATGTTAGAAAGAAAGAAAATAATTATATTAATTCATTAATTTATTTTTACATTTCGAATTGCACAACCGCCCCTATAAACTAGTAAAGACCCATGGTTCAACTAGTTAGCCAAAAGGAGCAGTTAGATCACTGCCCCTAATCAATATTAACAAAAAGAATTTAGATATACAAATATGAAAAAAAAGAATATTAGAAAGATTGTAATATTGCGAGATATTGATATATTACATTTAGTAAAAAATCCATGTTTATTCTTATTAAAACAACGCTGGAATATATTCGTTTCCAGCTTGCCAGTATTATAATTACAGGGGCTCTAGTGTTACCAATCCAAATATTTTTACACCCAATAAAATGTAGAGTTCAAGCCATAATTGGATCTTTGAGCATTGCATGCCGACTGACTTCCAAGGAAACCACTTCGCAGGTATAAGGGTCTGACTTAGCGCACCTTAAGTTAAAGTGTAAAAAGTATTCACATTTTTTCATAATAACTTTATTTGAAAAGCTATTAACTAACAAACAAAATACGATCGAACAAGTTTTATTTATAATAGTTAAAAAAACAGTGATACAGATACTACTACACTTCGTAAGATGAATACTATGCGAATAATAATATAGTTTTTGGCAACTTAAATAAATAAATTAAACCACCCTAACTGCAAATCACATTAGTACGCAGTAGGCGCAGAAAATTCGAAATTATACGAACTCAACATTCCAAACTCGACACAATATACAAATTCATGTTACGTTAATTTCGTTTCGTTATTTCTAAAAAAAAAGGTCCGTAAAAATTGCTGTCCTATTTCCATCACGACATTGCAGCTGACAAACAGGAAAAAGCATAAATGACAAGTGCGAGAACAAGAGGGAGGCGTGAAGGGGAGGGGGTTGCCGTTGTCACCATCAGTGCCGGTGACCCAATGTCGGTAGTGTAGCTGAGTGACAGTACATAAGGTTTGTGGACTCGATTACGGCCGCTCGAGCGAAACAGCCGGACCATTCGCTTCGTTGACATTCGCAATACACGAATGTTTTAAGAGTAAATCGCAATGAAGAGCGTTGTTAGGTACTTTATCTATGGTGCTCATAATAAACTGACATTAAGCGCTGGTTATTTAGACCTTACGGACACTGGCTGAATACGCTAACCGAGTGGTGCCAAATTAAACAAAAACGTTGCATTTGTTAGTAACTTTTTTTACTGGTTGGTGAATAATTATTTTTGTTTAATCTATGAACAAAAGGTGATAATTGTTTATAATATATATTTTTATTGTACAGAAAGTAGGTATTTCTGTAGATAAGTACAGATAAAAAATAAGTAAAATTTATAATTAAATCACTTTTGAAAAAAAAACTTGTGTTGGTTGGCATATTATATTTGATCAATCTATGCTTAGACAGCGCGACAAATTATCGAATTTCTACACAACAGTCACCATCATTGTACTATTAGACTAGAGCTTCGTTGCTGTCTCTACGTATACCGTGTGACCCAGTTAACCGAAGCCACATCCGTCCCTTCGCTCACCCCTGAAAACTACTGAAAAACAGCGCTGCATTATAGATGCGGATTAAATTGAACCACGGCCGGTTAATTACTAGGACATGTTGTTTAATTTGGGGTTGAATTTTGCCCGCCATTGTTGACGAGCACTGACCGTGGACTCTGGCCAAAATGTGAAAAAATCAATACCTTTTACAGTAGTATTGAAAGGTATCCTGCAATTTAGCAAGTTCCTGTTTCAAGCAACTTTAATTTTCCGGAACATTCGCGCAGTCAACACAATTCAAACGGCACAATTGAACGGCTTATATAAATTTAGCGAATGTACGCACTGGGGTTCTATAGGTATTTATTCTAAGATTATGAGTTTATGGACGTGCTTACTGCTATTGATGGCAGTTGCTCATCCACCCGCTTATTAGATGAGCTCATTAGCTAAAAAGCACATGCCTGATAAAGTACATAATCTCGTCAAGACTTTGAACTTTATTACTTCCCAACAAAGGTGCTGTATACTAAACAACTAGCAACCGGCTAGCACTCACGTAATTTTAGTCGAACAAACCAGCGCGGTGCCGTGTCAGCGCAGAGCCGCCGCCGTGGCCGCGCATACTCCATGAAGATGGGCATCTTTATTGCCTGAACACCGGTCGAGTTTGTTCGACTAAAATTACGTGAGTGCTAGCCGGTTACTAGTTGTTTAGTTATTAATACTACTCGCGTTAGTTTCTATGATATTTGTGCTGTATACTTAAAATTTTCAAATCAATTTAATTTAGACAGGTGCTCCGTGACGTCTGATCAATTGTGTTGCCCGCCATTAACTTCCCTACAATATTACTGTATTGCTTGCAATTTTTCATGACTCATAGTATTATCCACGCAACCCTCACTTAATCCGATATTAAACAAATTACAAATCCGCGAAAACTTCGGCACATGTCAAATTGTAATATACACTCATGGGATTATATACATGGGATTATCAACTTTATCCTGTAGTTATAAGACTGAAAGTTAGATATTTGTTTTGAAGCGACAGGTGAATATCGATGAAAATATGATTCATCGACTTTGCTAACCCTAAAATGATACCATGCTATTAAATTTTCGAACACTTATATTTCATAACATTATATAAAACATAACGATACGCTTTGGAACTTTATCTCAGTCAAAAAGAAAAACACTCAGTTTGCGCTTGTCAGTTTGCCGTCTGCGCTAACTTTGCATGTTTGCGCGTTGCGCCACTTTACTAGGTGGTAGGACTTTTCTGCAAAGTTCGTCTAGGTAGGTACCACCGCTTTGCCAGTTATTCTGCCGCCAAGCAGTAGTGTGCAAGCATTACTGTGTTCCGGTTTGAAGGGTATTGTAGCTAGTGAAAATACTGGGCAAATGAGACTTAAGAACTGATCTCACAGTCTAGAAATCTTTTTTAGACGTCTCAGGATGACGTGCGCAGTGCGCAGTGACACGCGAAACTTTAATTTAGAGTTCCGAGTGACACTGCAATCTGTAATGGGCGGCCGTGACGCTTAACACCAGGCGAACGACTAGCTCGTCACGTAATACGTTTACATAAAAAAAAAAGTTTGACAACTCTAAGTTCACACTTAACTCTGCCTCTAGGACGTACCCAAATGCGTTGCAGTAGGTATATCATTGAGAGATTAGTGCGCACTGAAGACCTTTCAAACTTTAGTGCAGGCTGGCATCAGATTGCTTATTCAAAGAAACGTGATGCTCTTCTAGACACAAGGTCCTAAAATATTGAGATTATTGCTGGCTCTACAATAAAACATGTACTTACCTAGAGTTGTAAAGGCCACAAGTAATTGTTAGTTACTCGTATCATTATATAAGAGAATAAAAAACTCTGCAAACACATGTATAAATTGAATTTCAAAACGCTTGCCAAAAACATAAAAATCACATAAACAACTTAAAACAATTTGTAACAACCAACCCCTCACCCCCAAGCATAGAAACATTAAACTTACCCTATTAAATGTTTACAGCAAACTAAAACTTTAACGCCAAGTGTTATAGGACTCTTAGGCGATAAAAACGTTTTTGTTACTTTATAAAGATATGATAAGACATAAAAAAAATCATATAAAATAGTTTTTATGAGTTTTTGAACGGTCTCTACCTGATTCGTTCGCTGTACGCTACGTTCGTATTCAAATCAAAAGTTATTAGAAAAAAGCATCAAATATGTTTGGAAATATAATTATAAATTGAAATGGGCAAACTATACTTTATTCTTTAAGCTATAGTCCTACCAACTACTATTAAACGCTTCAATAGCACTAGTAACTACGAAATCATTATTTGTACTGTGCAGCCGGTACACACTGGCTGCGCTGACCTAGACAGTCCGAATGCGGTCCCACTACCACTAGGTAGCGTGCCCACATGCTGGTAGTATTGCCTCGTTAAATTAATGCTGATTCCTTGTGCTAAGCCAAGTATGTTGATCAACGTCGTTTGCCGTGTGTCCCGGTTTGCGAATAGGACCACTCATCTCTTCCCGTGAGTGCCGTACGAGCCGGCTAAGGGGATATCCAGGGAGTGGGCAGCACCATTTTCCTCGGTACATTAAAATCTTTTGCGACCACCAAGCCGCCTGCCAAGCGTGGTGATTATGGCAAACCCTCCTATGGTAAGCGTCCAAAGTAGCGTTTTATGGGAGAGGCCTATGTTCAGCAGCGGACATCTTCCAGCTGATGATGATGATGACGATGTGTGTGTGTATGTGTGTCGCATCGACCAAGCGGTCTGATAACTTTGGAAAGCGCGATGAGCTTTTGAACTCAAATTATTGTGAGAAAAATAAACATTGAATAAGGAAATAAATATCTAAGCAGCTATTATATCTGCGCATAGGTTTTTACTATGTAATTAATACTGTTTTCCTCATTTGATCTATTTGCGATAAAAAGTGTAAATCAGTTAGGTATTAAAAACTATTTAAAAGACCTACTAACAAAGCCGTGCACCGCACCGTATGACAAATTACTGACTGAATGCTTATAAGTAACTTATTATAATACTATAGTTCTATAGAAATAGAAATATTTATGTATTAGCCTTATAACATGTTGTTATACAGGGCAAGTCATTTTACAAATAATAAAAACATTATTGTTTAGAGAAATAAATTATAAAATACAAAAGTTATAGCAAAATCAAATAGAAATATGAAAGGAGTAAATTTTTTGAAAATTTGTCTAAAGAAATTAATAGAGTAAACAGCGAAAATAAAACTATAAAAGGACATTTTTTTAGCTTTTTTTGCTCCATCGTAAACTGTATCTACTCCACCTATAGGTATAATTACAACTAAACTGAAACTAAATATAACAACTAATTGGCAAAAAATGAAAAGATTCGAAGTGATCTAATCTAATGACTTGGCTCCATCCGCCCCGGTTACGCTGCTCCGCCACTGGGGTCGATGGGAAAATAGTGCCATCTTCCCCGTTAGCCTCAACAACGGCGCTCACCAGAGCAATGACCACGGGCATTAAGTGACTGTAGATAGTAAGATACATTGTATTAATAATTATGATGACATAATTTTAGATTTACAGAAGAGGATAGATATCAAGCAAATACTTAGGTAAAATGTTCTAAATATGACTTGACAGACAACTTTAATTTTATCCTCTTCTTCCCAGAAATTGAAATTGAAATACCTACCTCACAAATCAGAACAGAACAGAAGTTAATTTAGCCTTTGTCTAATTCCAAATACAACTCCATAGTTCAGTTCTACAATATAATAAAACCGTATGTGGAAGTTCAACCAAGGTATGTACAACGTTAGCTAATCGGCTCAACCGAGCGCTTGGAATAATAAGATAAAAAAGCCTCGCAAGGTTGCAGACTGCAGGCGGAGCTGGGTGAAGAAAAACGTAACGAATAACGGCTATGATGGGGTAAGGGTTCGTTCACTCTACAGGATCACTTGTCTCTCAATCGAATTAACTTGAACGTATTTTTCTCAAAATGTATATCATTTACGGAAATGAAATAAATGCATGTTAATACTGGTCATATGTTCTTTCCAACTGTTAAAATCAAAAAACGTGTAAGAAAAATTTTCCCGATAGAAAAAAATCGTAAGAAGTGCCCTTTAAAAAAATTTATTTAAGTTTAGTAAAATCCACTAAAAAAAATTACCTAACGTAAAAATATATTGCCAGCCTGACTATTAAAACAATGAAATAACCTCTTGCAACGTTATTATTAAAAAGCTATGAAGAAATGTAGAGTCAAAAGAACCCAATCGTATACCTAGGTATAATATTAATAGAATAAAAATGAAACAAGATGATCTTTAAAAAAGCTTTTTTTAATGTATTTATTAAAAAACCGCTGATGATCTTCAAACTGTCGAACAGATTTTCTTGAATCATAGCTATGAGCACTCTCAATAAAGTCACGTTTAAAATTTAAAAAAAAATTAAATTCGGTTAATCTATTTGGGAGCTACAATGTCACAGATAGACGCACAGCTTTCACATGGCGACAGCCTCTGTGGTGTGGTGGTTGCGGCAAGCAGGGCTTGGAAACCGGGTTAATTTTCGAACCGGTTAACGCCTAAGTACATAGGGAACTTTACTTTTCGGTTTCGTTCTACCGAAACCTCTATCACACGGTTTTTGGTTTAAAAAAGTTCGTAATAAAGGTTTCGTTCAATAAACCGGTTTAGAACGGTTTTTGCACGCAGTGTTTTACAGTATCATAGATCAAGTCGTAACAAACGCACATGGGATGCGGTTATCGTTGGTGGCACAAACTGGAATACTACATAGTACAAAATATTTTTTAACAATCAAGCCTTGCGTGCAGGCAGGATAAAGGTTTGGTAACTTTGTTGATCTAATATTTATTTTTCATGAGTTTTTAAGTATCTATCTCCATATATTACGAACATCAATTGTAAAATTGTCTTCGTATAACGATTTTTGTGTGATCTCACCTCGGTCATACAGACAACCGGTGTGTACTTCTTCATTATACTCTTCTGATAGACCTAATTTACTGATTGAGAAAAGTCAACGGCAACGCGACGCTTGGACGCGAGTACTTCGTGGAATTAACCGGTTAATAAAGGTTTTTATAACGCTCTTTTAACGGTTTCACTCCGAACGGAATATACGCTTAAACCGGTTTTTACCGGTAAAAAACCGGTAAATTGGAAACCGGTTCCAAGCCTTGGCGGCGAGTTCGTTTCCCGGGACAGGACAAGGGTTTGTGCACATGAAAAAAAAGCACATATACTTGTTCTATGTCTGGGTGTTGTGGGAGCATGGTCCTCGTAGTTCCTGGGTCCCTAGATACAGGGAATCCTATTTAGGGTCCAGGATCTATGTATGTGATCGTTGGGCGTTATTTTTTTTAATGTTTTTTTAATGTAAAACCTAATAACACCCCTCAATTTGATCGGAAGTTAAAAACAGCTCAAAACAAAGTTACCGATAGGGTTAGGGCCATATCGTGTGAGGTGTAAAAATAAAAAGTATATGTTAACCGAATGTCTTAGTTGCAAAAAGACTATGTACGTAAAACGTCGTAGTAGCACTAACTCTGGATAGCAGAAAGACTAATGTAAAAAAAAACCTCTGAGGAAGTTGCAGAAAGATGGCTCTCACAATCAGAAAGTAACAGACGGGACTATAGGCAAGCCACATGGCACGTCGAACCGATACTTCATGGAGAAGTAATATTTTAAAAATAAGACTATTCTAGCATCAGGATTACATGATAAAGACTTGATTACTATATTTTATAAAGACTATGTGATTACTATATCGTAATCAAAGGTATAAAGTTCCTAACATCGGTAAATATCTGCGCGAGTGTCCGCCGCCTTACAAACAGGCCATATCTGGCGCCAAGGACGCCCGGTGCCCAATGTGACCCAATGCGCTACATCCACTCTCCAGCGAATTATATACCCGCTGTTTCCGGAAGCTAACAAACTGCCGACAAACATGCTTAATAAAGGCTATTTTAGCATTTTTAGCTTACTGAAAAATTGTCGACAAATAAGGGCATTATTGACACATAGGTTAGGTAGGGTATGCATACTTGCAAAATGTATCATCAGTAAATCTACCTATGTATATGAAAGTTATTATGTTAATTCAAAATGATAATTATTATGTTAAAAATATCTTGTTAAGTTATAGCATAAAAGAAATAATAACTCCACGTAAATACTACCAAAAACTTAATATTTTGTTGCCATATGAAGTCATTAAATATAAAGTCAAGATATATCAAAGCGTCCGATCTGAGCGCAAGAAATAACATCGCGGTGCAAGCAATCCCATATAATCCCCATTAGTGCACTTCGCAAAGGGCCTTTACCAATCATGCCTCTCGCTTGCACATCCACAAAAAATAAGTACCTTAACGTGAAGACGCGCAATCCGTTGCATTCCTTACCCTTCATTACCCCAAACTGATCTTTGAGCTTAGTTTCTCAAAAACAGCTTCTAATACGACCCAATAAGATTCAAATGATATGCATCAAGTTAAGTTGATATATTTTGTTAAAGGCCAAGTGCGAAGGGTCCCGGCAATTCGGCCAGTCTTCATATAAATAACAATAACAAGTCGGGTCGGTCGATCTCTAAAAACCTTTTAGAAACATTGAGCGGCTTTGACAGATGAGGCTGTACGGTGAGTTATCTTTGCTTTGCCTTCCAATGTTCCGAATTTGAACTCATTTTTTTGTCGACGTTTTTGTGAATCTTCCAATTATTTTATAGAAGCCTACTATTTGCTGCTGGATTTTGGACCAAAACTTTCAGTAATATCGATACTATTATCGATATTTAAACCACCTCAAAACGAAATATGAAATTAAAAAATGAATTATGGAATGTCCGCAGGGCCACACGTATACAGGATGTTGATTTGCATTGTCTCCATATTTACAGAGGTAGGTATGCTACACTTATAGAACACGAATCAATGAAAAAATAAATACCTAAAATTTACACTTTATAAAAAAAAACATTGCACAAAAATAAAACAGCACGTGTGTGCGTTCTCATTTAACAAACAACATGATTTTATAAAGTCAACCAGTGCGAGCGCAGAGTCATAAACTATCGCGCCGACAACACACAAAGGCACCCGCCACTTTCGGCAAAGTTCTACAAACGCTCGCCGCTGCACCGGCCCCACCGCCGTTTGTACTAGCCACGCGGGCGGGCTGCGGGGTGCCCTCTCTCACCCGCCCGCGCCCGCGCAGCGCACTTATGTCACGCGTGCAGATGCAGCGACCGATCAGTCACTTGCCCGCCACCGGCGCCGCGCCGAATTTGCGTAGGCACCTACTTTGCTTACGATCGCGTAACAAAAATGGAACACTTTACAAATGTTGAGCTTGTGGAGATGGTACGTTTGTATGCTATCAGCGGAAACAGCTTAACACAGTCTGTGCAAATGTTTCGCGATCAGTTTCCGAACAGCCATGTTCCAACACGTGAAGTGATGCTGGGTGCCACACAGAGACTAAGGGATTATGGACAATTCCAAGTCCCTCGTCACGCTCGCGCTCGTGGAAGTGTAGGTCTCTCGGCCGGCCTTCAAGAAGAGATCTTGGACTTTTTTGAAGAGGACCCACGTGCTAGCTGGGCGGCGCTTCAACGTCCACCACACAACTGTATGGCGGCTACTGAAACGAGAACTTCAGCATCCGTTTCATTTTCAGAGAGTCCAAGAACTGCATCCACAAGATAATGCCTCACGCATAGCTTTTTCTCACTGGATTTTACAAAACAGGGATGTGAACATTTTGTGGACCGATGAATGCATGTTTTCACGTGTGGGGATTTACAACATTCACAACGAGCACTGGTGGGCACATCGCGACCATAACCCGCATAAAACCAAGAACGATTCGTTTCAGCATCGTTTTAGTATTAATGTCTGGGGTGGCATTATTGGAGAGCATGTGCTAGGTCCATACATCATCGAAGGTCATCTAACCAGCTCCAGTTACTTGGAGCTTCTGCATCACGTTGTTGACGAGATGCTCGACGATGTACCACTGGCCTTTCAACGAAACCTGTTTTTCCAACAGGATGGAGCTCCACCTCATTATGGACGCCAAGTGCGCGATTTTTTAAGTGAAGTGTTCAGAAGCCAGTGGATTGGACGTGGTGGTCCAGTACCCTGGCCCCCACGATCTCCGGACATGACCCCATGTGATTTTTTTTTATGGGGTGAAATAAAAAGACTAGTTTACACGGACGAAATTACTAGTGCTGTGCAATTAAAAGAAAAAATCATTGCTGCATTTGATCATGTGAGACTAAACGTGAATGTGCTAAAAAAACTATCACGAAACCTAAGACGTCGCGCTCACTTGTGCATCGAAAACATCGACACTTTGAGCAGTATCTTAGGGTAACGTAACTTGTAAGTACATAATTTTGTAAATACTGTAACGCCCCAGTGGCAAGCTGCTGACACAGATTAAGTCATAGCTACGATGGGTTGTTTACTGCACCCCGCGCACATAGCCAAAACAATAGAGACCGAATACCTGAACCCTGTAGGTAATTAGACAATAGGACCTTCCTCGATGTAGCAATTTTCTAACAATGTTTTTATGATGTTTTGACTACAATACAATACAATAACTCTTTATTGACACCAAAATAATAATAACATAGAAATGAGAATCACATAATAAGATAGGTACAATGGGCGGAACAAAAACGCGGGCGGTCAATGGACTAATGATGAGACAAAAAGTGTTTACTTTAAACTGAGTCATCGCGTGGGGTCCTACTATTGTCCTAGCCGAAACGAAGTTGAGGCTACTTGTGATTCACGACAAAAATGGTTTATCAAATATTCGGCTACTAAATAAATGTGGAATTTAAATTTTATTTTTATATGATTAAATATACACAGTACAATGGATTCTAAAAATATGGAGACAATGCAAATCAACATCCGGTATATAAATGTTAATATTTTTGATATTTAAACGATTGAATGTCTTATTTAATGTTTCTGTAGAGATATGAAAACAACTGTCCTATAAAATATGATTTCAGAACATACCTACTTATATGTGTAGGCATCATACAATTAAATATGAATATAACTGAGCAAGATTTCAAGGAATTATTTTGAGTAAGAAAGATTAATTTATTTACTTACTTCTAAACTTTAAATGTAATAAGATAAATCTGAATTATGGTCATCAGTTTAACTTGCACTTAAATGTAACCGGATACATTTATATTTTAAAGCTGGTATATATAATATATATATAATTTCACAGTATTCTTGTTAATATTATAACTTAACTAAAGAGACATATCTCGAGTCCGTTAGCAGATAAAAACTAGAAGATAGTAAATTTGCGCCCGCGCACCGACTTATTATAATTTATATGAACTCTACACACTTGAAAATGTTGAAATTAACATAAAAAGACTATAACATTCTTACAATTGCCGATGTCACCGCAATCAAAATGGGCGCATTTGGAAAATTTACTCAATTCGTTTGGTATTATGGATTATTTGAGATTGTTGTTTGTTATAATGTGAAGAATGTTGAAATATCTGATTTGCATCGAATAAAACTTTAAATCAATAAAGATTATCCTTTGTCTGGGTCCACCTAATTAGAACTCCTAAAAGAGCTATCGCATAAATATAATTATGTTTTGAGTGTGTAAGGTTCTTAAGTAATACTGTAGGTACATTAAATCTGAAGAAGTCGAATAAGGTTCTTGTTTGACTCAATTGATAACCTGCTCTAGGTCTAGCTAGATCATACCTTCAGTTCCATGATTAACCGATTATTCTTAGATTTCTTTAAAATTAAAATAACCGTTTTTATTAGAAGATTTTGACTTCTCCTTATAAGAATTTAGTCACAGTATGGACAGTTCACGAGTATAGAATTACTTTTGTTGGCCCGCGTCGAGCATAACCTCTTTATATTAATTAAAGATTAGGCTAGGCTGCTTTCATATTCGGTAGTGAAGCTATAAACTTGTACGACTGATTAGTTGCACACAAAACATTCTACGGACAAAATGACTAAGTAACTAGTAAAACAACTTTTTAATTTAAATTAAATTGGAAACTAATAATATAGATTTGTGCCATACCCGTTGCCATCTTGGATTGTACAGTTATCGACATTATTGGTATATCTTTACATAATTAGACATTTGTGTGATCGCAATAATTGGTTCTTAAGATGAGACGTTTTTTATTGTAGACAAATAAAGAATTGTATAACTTGATTTCTGTAGTTTATTAGCCATCCACGTTCTCGGACAATTTTTATAGCTGTTCATGTATTATGTAAATGTTAATTTAATAATAATTACTATGTAGATATGCAATTAATGTGGATAGGTGGGTCAATTATAATACGAATAAAATTAGTATTTTTCTTCATTACTTTTTATTGTACAAGATAATCTAGTAATTTATTTATTACTAAATTATTTTTACAGTCATCGTTTAGGTATGTTACTTTAATTATTTTTAAACCACGAATACATTTTTCATTTGCAATTAAAGACAATATAATAATTTCTTAAACCCAAAAAGTTGTTGGACAATAAAGACATGGCTGTAATGACTATGACTGTGTCTAGACTTAAATTTTACAGTATTCACTGCTATCTTGCTTACCTAAATAACGTTGTTTTAGATACATGGTAAGATTTTAAAAAACGTTAACGAATCTGTTGATACATAACATCTACCGGCTTACTTAATACTTATTTACAAAATTAGTTTCCAGCCATGTGTCATTCCGGTTGCTTGCACAGACAATATTCAAATTGCTTACATATCTAAGTAAATGATATAGAAACCTTAGCTTAAACATGACAAAGAAGAAGTCCAATTTGATTAATCTGTGATTATTTTTCAATTTATGTCCCTATCATAGACGATCTTCGCCTTAACACTAAACTAAACGTTTTATGTCATTTCATAAATCTGTAGCGTGTTTGCTTCCGGTGCTAGACTAAACCTGGTTTTAATTAAATGTATCAAAGATGGACGAGACCTATTAGCATACTTACCTTTCAACTACATTAAAACACTCAAAAACTTTGTCTCAATATGTCTTGTGATAGTTATGAAAAATAAAATTCGAGATTGGAATCGTTTTTAAAGTGACAAGGTGCAAATCTGTTAGCAGTTTTGTGATCGAGTGTACGAAGTATTTAGTGCATTTACGTAAGTCACACCAGTTGTGTCCATCTCTACAACAAGTTTCGTGTGTTTTATTATTTTATCCTAGATTTCCGAGCAATATCGGTTTCTAAACTTCTTCAAGTATTTGATTACACAGCCCGATTTGCATAATTGTTACATTTAAAGCGAGAAACTATGCAGCTACGCTATACAGGGTTAATTTATGTTGGATAAAACAGCTTTTGAGAGACAAAACAACTTTTTTATTACTTTTTTCAATTCGCAGAATGAATACTTTCCATGAAGAACGTGCGTTGAACTTTTGCGAGTTATTAGATGGACTTTAGTTTTATTGGGCAATTAAACATTAATTTTGCCAAAAACGACGACGACGACACGGTTTTATATCTAAGTAATTTTACAAGACCGTAGTAGCTTCAAGCGCCATCATTAAAATTAAATATGAACCCTCAATTTTTTTTCACAATTTCCATTACCATTATCGCTCCGTGCCGTATTCTCGAAAAAAAAGTAAGTTATTTTTTTGGCGGCAGAAGCAGCAGCGGTGGTGGCATAGACAATGGACGCCATTATCCCGTGACAGTGCGCTCATTACCGCTTTTTGCGCTCGTCTCGCTCGCCTCGCTCAGCCGCATTGTTCGGACGCGTCTACCTGTGCCTATCGCCAGATCGACCGTTAAAAACTTGAAATGGGTAATGGTAATGTGTTCTTATTTCGACCGTTTATTGTCTATGTGTTGGGGGTGGGTTCGGAAATTGAACTTTTATTGTCTCTGCCTTTTTATAGTTTAAAAGACCTTGTTGGAGTTTTTCTGTGCTTGTAGCCGAAATAGGCGATTTTTATATATATCATAAAAATGAAATTGGGAACTTTGTTTGAACAAAACCGAGAATCAGATTACTACATACACAGTTCACCACATTTTATGCAAATTAAAAGATAGTTTAACTGATATCTGTGGTTTTATCTATTATAGCACGCCAGCATATAATTTTATGAAGATATCTCATCTACAGGTCCACAGAGCGAGAAATTTTTGTAAAGGTAGGTACAGCCAAATAATTGCAACATACCTATTTTGAAATAAGTACGAAAAAGTGCTTTTTAAAATAATTTTTATATGATGCCCTACTTGGATTAGTTTACGTAAAGATTAGTAAATCTTTACGTAATCTAATCCAAGTAGGCAGATCGCTAAGTAAGTAGGTGCTATAAACATTGCTTCGGACATTTCTTTTTTAGAGCCATTGTAAAGAATAATATGAGTAACCCACGCACACATCGACACCGACAACTAATACTGCGTAATAAAATAAATTCCACATATAAATTCGGTTGGGTCGTGTTTTTTTGTCAATTAAAAATTACAGACACCGCTCAACTCAGGTACTCGATATGGCCCTGTACTAATAAACCACGCGAAAGATATGTTTCCGCTGTCTCTGTCTAACTTTATAAGGATAGACAAAGATAGTTGTTTTAAATGTGGTTGCTTGGTTCTGATCCGATAATGGTTTCGGGAATAATCGACGTGTGAAGTGATCCGATGTGATCTGGGTATAACGCGATTCAATAAAGAAAAGAACTGAAAAGACCAAACATTTCTATTGCTCTCTCGCTCTCTCTGCACTTAATCACAATAGTTTCGAGGGAAAACAATAGTTTCCTGTTTGCGTCAGATTCGTTTCTTTAATGACACGCGTTATACGGTTCACCCAGAATTATAAACTGCAAGGTACAGATATTTGGTCGAATTTAAATTGTAAATTAAAACAATTGTATCAAGTAATACATGTGTATTACTTGATACAATTGTTTTAATTTCAATTGAATTGTTTTAATTGAATGTTCATAATAACTAAAATCTAATATTTATGAAATAATAGTGTTTTGATATAAGTTGAAGTAAAAGACACAAGGAATTTGCAGAGAGTAGTAGGTGTATCTATATGTGTATCTACATACGATTATAAAAGTACGATGTTTTAGAACTTACTTAGCTAAAAGCCTGAAGTATTCTAATGTACATGTTACATGACATGATTCTATGTTCCCATAGAGGACCTTTCCATATGAATATAAAATGTAATACGTAAATGAATTTCTAAGATGCAAGCCGCAGCCATTAGACACTAACCCCCTTACTAATAAACATTGTGTAGCTTATGTATAGTTATGTAGTGTTTTGTCCTTCTCTGTTGAGTTTGAAATGGGCAAAGATATAGCAAGAGAAAACACTAAGTAGCTATTCCACTGTTATGGGTGTTTATTGGTATGGGAGTTATTATAAACCGAAATACGTCTTCACCACAGAGTACCTATACCTACTTAATTATTACTAAAGTAAATAAAACTAATAGGGCATACGCGAGTTTCGGGTACTCTTTGGTTACCCTAGAATATTGTAATAAAAACATAAGCAGCTTATCCGACCACCAATTTAAATTGTTTCGCCGTACTTAACGAGTAGTAAAAGCATAAAAATATAAGAATCATTCCTTTTCGATGGTACCCGGCGCACCCTGACATCACAGGTAGATGAGGTAGATTGAGCATTGAACATACGAAGGCAATTAACTTTTGGTACCTGCGCACGCGCATGTGTGCTCCACACTCACCGCTGCGCGCGTGTGTGTGTGCATGCACGACACTTGCGCAAACATGGGGGTGTAAAGAACACTTTGGGGTTTCAAAGATAAATCTGTGTGCTTTAATGGAATTCGGAATTTATGTTAAAGATCGACGCGTTTATATGTTTTTATTGGATGCCATGAATTTTATACCCTTTTAGGTATACTTGTGGATTTAAAAATACATCAAAATATAAAATATGAGTGGTAAAAGGTGGTAGATTAGATTCATTCAGCCCAAAGGTAACCGTGAGCCTTTGAATGCAATCTCTAAAAACTTTTTTACTCACAGTGAGATAATTATAGTGTAAAAAGAGAACCCCACTAAACAAATCAGATCTTCGTTAAAAATAAATCAGATAATGTATACAAAATGTATTTAAAAGCCAGCAAATTGACTGGACGAAAGTGCTCTCACTTCGGCATAATAGAGCAACGCAAAAACTAGGGGTAAATGAAAAAAAAGGTAATAAATACCCAGCATGTCGGTATTGTGCCGTGACATGTGGCATGGATATTTAAAAATATATTTGTTTTTGAAGTCTAGTAGCCGGCCGGCTGTAAGGCGGAAGCGACAGTTTTATTTTTTTGCATGAGCAGACTAATATTTTACATTTTAGAAGAAATTAGTATAATCTTTGATTGCATACGTAACCGTTAAGGGAAATAAAGAGTCATTCAAATGTGGATATGAGTAACAGTTCATTTCAAAATTAGGTTTTGCCGTAAAATATCTAGTTAGATAGTCGTAATCCTTAATCCGCCCCTTTCTCCCATTTCCCTCTCTATCATCCCACTCAATTAGCCCTTTCTCTACATTTTCCCTATCTCTTCTTTTTCTCTTCCTTCGTCCTTACTTTCTAAGCAGGTAATAGATATAGATTAACGGAATCCAGCCTGAGAAAAGGAAAATCAATAGAGCATCAAAACGGACACTTGTATGAAAAACAAAAGCGGCCATTGAAACGGTAATCGCCGCTACCCAACCACCCGCGGCGACAACCACACGTTCTCACACAACTACCCGCAAATCCTAACTACCGCCTTCCAATTTCAAAATTTATGCGAACAACTCAAATGATAGGGCGCCATTACTGATTTACGGTCCCACCATTATTCTAAGAACATAAATCGAAGTAAAAAACACACAAGTATTTCGTAGCCAAGTTCAAACATCGCGTGCTTTGTCCGCCGCATCATATCATGACTCATTTATAGTGTAATCGATGTGATTCAAAGACTAGACGCGAAAAAAATTAAAAGTTAAATTGTCGAAGGCCGTACAGTCTGCTTGCGGCAATTAAAAATAATTAGGGAGCGAGGATGGCGTGTTCTCGGAAGGATCAGTCGGTACATTTACATATGGCGGACGTCTAGCGCGGTCGCATCGAGAGAGGTTAGCGGGGCGCATGGCTTTTAAGGGTTGGAGACAGTGAGCTAGTCAGTGAAATCAGAAAACGGATGATGACAAACTATTCAGATTTATTGAATACACCGTTGATTATCTATTCATAGACAGAACACTTTCACTAAACTTAACATCTAAATATTTTTAAGTAGGTGTCGTATAGCTGTAAAGGTCTATTTTTTAATTTTATCTGCTATGAAATCAGTGATTGAGCAAACAAAACTTTACGATAGACTACTGCTATACTTTTAATTATCTTTTTTTCCATCATCTGTATGCCATAACGCTAAAGTTAGAACCTAATTATACAATACAATTCCCGCTAATCGCTTCAAATAAGACCACATCACTAAATATAAACTAAACCAAGCGCGATTATGGGCAATAGTGATTGAAAAGGGTAAAGAAACCGTCCTGCATTAATTCCAACCTTTTATTTGTAGTTAAACTCAAATACCACTGCTTGTAACTTAATATCCTATTCCACATAATAATGTAACCCAACTATCCGCTCATTGGGTGCATTTTAGAACCCTTTAATTTTAAATTTGATACGATGTTTGTAACTATTAAATGTGTTTTGTTTTATGTAGAGTCCAAATTAGAGGCGTTAGCAGGAATGCATCCTACTGCGTCGCTATATAAAAATCTAAGGTAGTAGAAAAAATGAGAACATACTTAATTAAATATTTGAAAAAAAAAATCCGCAGCAGAAATCTACTGAATAGTTTTATAAATAAGGAGCGCGCGGCCTTAATCTCCCTGATTTACTTAGAATTTTTCTGAATGATTTTTTTTAATAATATCTCAACCATATTGCAGAAATTCCATTTAATGAGTAACTGGCTCATTAGAAGTTTTTAAATAAAATTATATTAGTTATATAAATACGGAACCATAACCACTTTAAAAATCTTCATCATCATCATCATCGCCATTATCAACACCCTGAAGACGTCCACCGCTGAACAGAGGCCTCGCCAACAGAGTGCCACTTTAAGGGGCTGCTAGACTCCTGCATCCATCGGCACGCCGCGGCTTTCACCAGATCGTCGGTCCACCTAGTGGGGCGTCGGCCTACGCTGCGTCTTCCGGTTCGTGGTCACCACTCGAAAACCTTTCTTCCCCATCGGTTGTCAGTTCTGCGAGCGATGTGGCCTGCCCATTGCCATTTCAACTTGCAAATTCTTAGAGCTATATCGGTTACCTTAGCTCCTGTGGATCTCCTCATTACAGATCTTATCTCGCAAGGAAACACCGAGCATAGCTCTCTCCATAGCTCGTTGCGCGACTTACTCCCTATATTGAAAAATCTTACTCCCTATATTTGTGTCATAGCATGAGTCATTCGGCCAGTGGGTCGGGGAAGTGCAGACTGCGTTCTTACATCACGGAGGCAATTCTTGATAAAACATGTCGCGCACTACGTGTAGGCACATGTCGAATGACGCCCATATAAACCTGTAGCTATCACTCGTGATATGTCGTCATCTGGTGCTCGACATGACGAGAATCAACCCCTCAGAACAGGTTGCACTCTCGGTTCATTCAGAAGCCTTTTGCTTCGAATTTTCCTCCTTGTTACAACTGAACTAAATGGCCACATGTTCTTATATCGCATTCGAATTTCAACCATAAACTTAGTACCAAAGAATATAATATTATATAAACTAGTGTCGGTGGTTATGTCTTATGGTTGTAAGAATATCATAGTACGTTTCTCAGGAAAGGTATGATTCGTACTTCGTAACTTGTCTTCAATTAAAGCTGTGAGAAAGCATGAAGCCTTTGATTCAGGGTGATATTATGGTGAGAAAATAAAGCAAAAAGCATGCACTCTGGCAGTGTAGCCATATTATTAACAAATGTTCAGGATAACTCATGCATTACTGTAGGTGATTCGGAAAAATTGCCTGAGTCAGTCAATTATTAGAAAAGCTCGTCTGAGTCAGGCATTACTTTCATGTTTTCTTAAGTTACCTAAAATAAAGATGTATTATTAACTAGCTGACCCGCCCCGGCTTCACAAGTTTTAATTTGTTTTACGCACTAACTCTGTTCAAGGGCAGAAGGAAGAAAAAAGAAAAAATATAGGCGAAAAGCATGAATGGATAGGATGGAAAACTTAGGAGACATTACAACACAATTTTCACACGATTTTCTTAAAACATTAACATAAAAAGTAAGTTTGGTTAACCTGCAGGGTTTCAAACGCAGTCGTAACAAGAAGATTCTAAAATAACAGCACCTATACAACGTAGAAGATGCAGAAATAAGTCTTATTTCTTTAGACATAAAACATAACTGGGTCAGTGTGGAATCTAGTGTATATCCGATCATTCTTCACTACTCATTCAGCTAATAGGTCAGTTTGATCCAAACGCCGGTGTCATCATCATCATCATCATCAAACGCCTGAAGAAGTCCACTGCTGAACATAGGCCTCACCCACAGAGCGCCACTTTGAGCAGCTGCTTACCATTGGCTCCACGCGGTTATAACCAGATCGTCAGTCCACCTAGTGGGAGGCCACCCGGTGTTACTTGTATCTAATCCATGAAAAGGTCTAGATTTTCTGTAGATATCTTAAACATCAGCTTCACAGACGGACAGACAGCCTGAAAGAGGATCAAAGAGAACCATTTAGTTAACTCCATTGGATTGCAAGCGAATTATCGAGATAAAAGGAGTGCAGAAAGGCGGGAGGGGACCCTTTGATCCGCTGCACTCTAGGCAAGGAACGTAGGCACGGCAAAGGCACGAGCATTATAGACTAGACTAGACTTGCTTTGTAGGACGTTGCTGTAATGGAAATAAAGGATCAGTTAACTGTAATTAACTAGATAGAAAGTGATATGAACAAAAAGTTTTAATTATGTATATAAAGTATGTAATTATTAATTGAAACTATCTTAGCTATGTGAATATTAGTGGTGAGTGGTGAGTGGTCAGTTAGTTATGCCCCTGAAGGCAGCTATTACTGCCTGCCACCGCGTGGCAGACGTTCGTGTGCTGGGTCAGACGATAATAAATAGTTTCTATGCACCCTATTAAAAATCATATTGTTAAGTTTGGTCAGTTTTGAGCTCATTCGCACTTTTTTATGTTAATGTGACGAGCTAATCGTTCACCTGATGTTAAGCGACACGGCCGCCCATAACAATTGCAGTGCCACTCGGAACATAAAGTTTCGCGTGACACTGCACTGCGCACTATGTACTGTTTACTGTTGCTTCATACATCAGTTATGTAAAAGAAATCTTTTTCTATAATCTAGATGTCTCTTTACTCACTTCTCGTATCGCAGCTTTACCTGATGACTTTTGACTATAATTTAATTTTTACTCTACGGATGAGGATTTATAACATAGAGCATACAACTTATAGCCGACTACTTTTGATCTGGCATTATTTAGAGCGATGGCAGTATGTACAACTTATACTGTTATGATACTTAGATCTAAGTACTTATAATGTTTAAGTACATAGGTCTATCTAGTACTTACCAGTTAGCTTTACTTGTCACCTGATTTCGACAACACAACACAGGCCGTCAGTCAACACATCAGCTGACAGTCAGCCGCAAAGTTTGCCGTAATGTGCACACAACAATATGTTTTTTAATATAAAATCCGCACCACTGATCTCAGAAACCGAACAATTGTTAAACACATTACGCGTTACAAAATTCACAGACGGTTAGACCGCTAATGCTGTAAGTCTTAACGCGATTAGTTCAGTTCTTTAGTCCGCAGTATTAAAGCTCAAAATCGGACAGAAAATTTTTGACGGTGCAGTAAATCCGACATGAAAAGTAATGGTATATGGCATTGTAAAGGTTTAAGCTTTGTTGTATTGTGTAACGTCTAATATGTGCAACTACTGTATTGATACTATTATGCCCCGTAAAAGATTTTTTATTCTGATGTGACATTAATATTTGCGTCGTTAAAATTTTTAATTCACAAAATCTGTTTGCATGTAATGTGCAAATGCCCGTATCTACTCTGTATTCTCCACAGAATTATTAGGTATTCTTGATTTGTTATTCTCATATCTGAAGTCAGTACGCCGCCGGTAAAGCGACAGATTTTAGAATTTCAAATAGGCCTTGAAAAGGATCGTATGCAAAATGGCACAGCCGTATCTCTTAGGTCATTGTCCTCAAGTTGACCCTTTGAATGCATTGAAGTGTAGAGACACCCGAGATTTCATCCGCATTTTATCCGTTTTCCCAGGGTAATATTTAATTTTTCGGGCGACATTTTGTCTGATATTAGTTGCGATAGGTAGTATAAACTACATGGTGTGCAAAGCTAACGATAAGGTATCCATAATAGGTACACCCGTTTTAACAGGAAAGTCTCACAAAACAAGAAATTACAGAGAATGTGTAACTTGAGTTCAAGTCATCGTTTTGCAAGACAACCTAACTTTTTAAGTCATTAGCTTCCATAGTCCATAAAATATGTTCCACTAGGAAAATTGGTGGTGCTCGTAATTTAAGCAGGCGCTTTCGAGTAGCTTGTGTTTTATCTCCCTCTTTTGCTGTACCAAGTATAAATAAGTGAAAACACAGCAAAACAAAAGTTTTTGTGATAACTGATTTGGATACCTAAATCCTTATAGTTTATTACCCATGTTGTTTACTTTACCTACCGACACTAATGAATATAAACAAAATGTTGCCCAGATAATGAAATATTTCCCTGGGGAAACGGGTACAATGCGGTTGAAACCACGGGTGCCTCTACTCTTCAATACATTCAAGGGGTCACATGATGACAACGACCTAAGAGATACGGCTGTGCCATTTTGCATACGATCCTTTTCAAGGCCTATTTGGAATTCTAAAATCTGTCGCTTTACCGGCGTACTGATTTCAGATATGAGAATAACAAATAATTCTGTGGGAAACGGGTACAATGCGGTTGAAACCACGGGTGCCTCTACTCTTCAATACATTCAAGGGGTCACATGATGACAACGACCTAAGAGATACGGCTGTGCCATTTTGCATACGATCCTTTTCAAGGCCCATTTGGAATTCTAAAATCTGTCGCTTTACCGGCGTACTGATTTCAGATATGAGAATAACAAATAATTCTGTGGGCATTCGGTTTGCACATCATTACAGACAAATTTCGTTAAACTTTATTTAACTTTTATACTTTTGAAATAAATATTGATTATGAAGTAATTTCGAAAGGTCTCCTCTTGTATTACGGAATATACACTTCGAGATAGGCTTACTTAGGCCTTAGTTAAAGAGTTTTTTACCCTTAAAACGAAGAGGAGGGTTATAGTTTTAAGAGCTTGAATTATTCCAACTCTCTCAGAACTTTTCAGTTCAAACACGGAAAGCTCGTTGATATTGACGAAGCGAGGAAACTTCAACACAATTTTGAGGCAAGTTAACAAAGCAGAGACCTAACTTTCCAGGCAAAGTCACGGTCAGAAACTACCTATTGAAATTGTGATTTCGGTTTGCAATTCTAATCGGGGTGCGTTAGCCGGCGCCGGGTTGATTTGCGATTCAATGCCGCGGCCGTTGATCTCTAGTGCTCTGAAGGGTCACTGAATGTCACCAGCCTGATGAAAGTTGATGGCTGTTGTCCACTTTTAGTTGTTGTTTGCTGTATAAGAGTTTTAAAGAGATACAGTAAAGAGAGAAATATCAATAAACTTTTCGAGTTTGTAAGTTAATAAACATCATTATTAAGCTCAAAGTCGCGCAATAAGCTATGGAGTGTTTCCCTGCGAAATAAGATCCAGAAAGAGGAGATCCGCAGGAGAACTAAAGTGACCGATATAGCTCTTAGATTTAGCAAGTTGAAATGGCAATGGGCAAGCCACATCGCTCGTAGAACTGACAACCGATGAGGAAGAAAGGTTCTCGAGTGGTGACCACGAACAGGAAGACACAGCGTAGACGGGCCCCCCACTAGGTGGACCAACGATCTGGTGAAAACCGCGGGAGCCGATGGATGCAGGAGGTAAGCAGCCGCTCAAAGTGGCGCTTTGTGGGGGACGCCTATGTTCAGCAGCCGACGTCTCCAGGCTGCTTATGATAATGATGATGAAGTACCTAATAAACAGACAAACAATAATAAATCCATAGAAAAAAATAATCTGAATATTCAATACTCAATACTCAATTATTTATTGCCAACATATGTACATATTTAGTGATACAGGTGTTATGTATTTTGAGGTCATAGTATATACGTAGTATAGCCATGCAGGGTTTCTGAACTTCTAGCATGGTAAACGTAGAAACCTACCTTTGGTGTTACAAATGCCCATAGCAGTAACTAAGGATCGGTCACTGACTCACTGCCCGTGGTCCACCAACATAGTTCACGGATGAATAACGTTTAGTAACCTGACGTGACGCTGGGCTCGCCATGGCAATTCTCCATGAAGAAGAAAAGAAGGTTAGAAGAGTTCCTTAACCCTTGGACTCCCAGTGGCGCGATATCGAGCCGACATACATTGTTATTCTATTGTTATGCAAAATGCAGGTATTCCAGATGTTAATGGAAACCACGTAATGGAAGGCAAACGTAGTTAAGGACGCCGTCCAGTGAGGCGTTGTCGATCATGTATTTTGACATATACAATTTGTCACTAAAGATTTCGACCATGATGTTTGGATGTTTTAACATTTGGACGTTTTGACCATGACACAATTAGTGATTTGGACATTTTCACCTGTTAACCAATTGGACCCTAAATCGTAATAACGACCTGCAGCAAGCGGCTAGTAGAGTCTGAATTGGAGAGCTGATGACCGGCCTGAACGCTCGGAGCTACGCCCATCATTGGACAAGAATAGGATGATGATGATGATAACCATGACTGTTCTCATCCAATGTGCTCTCTGTTTGTTTGCAATTCCAATAGATGGACACAATATTGTTAGAGAAAACATAACAGTTACGTCATACTCCAGAAAATCTCTCCTAGAAAATAACGATGTTCATGACATAGATAGCTACACAAGGTCTAGGCGCGCTGACATGAGCACACAGTGGGCCCTTTTGTACATATCTGGGTCAGTGCACAGTGGCACACTTAAGCACAAGAGCTACTCTGTGCAGACTTGGGTATATGAGTATGTAGGGGTGGAACTTTCTGCTGTTAAATGACTTTTTGTACGGGCTTTGATGTCAATGATGTCTTGATGAGGATTACTGATCAGTTGGTTTTGTGCTGTTGTAGTATTTAGTAATCTTTTGGTTTTGATACCTACGTTAATATGCGATAAGCAAATAAGTTGGATTGTATTTTGTTTCAATCATTAGAGTACTAGGCAATCATAAACTGGATGAGATAAATGGAAGCGCCGGCTCACTGTTTTTCATTAGGAGACGTCATGTCAGACAACTGTGTAACTAGGCTAAATCTGTACATTGAATATTTTTTGCTTTTTTTCTGTATTGATAGGTACAGAAGTGGAAACATTTTTTAAATTTTTGTCTGTCTGTCTGTCCCTTTGAACACGCTTCACGCTGGAACTACTGAACGGATTTCGCCAAAATTTGGTATGGTTATAGCTAATTTTTCAGAATAACATTTAGGATACTAATTATGTTCAAAAACAGCCGAGTGCGGGTTTCACAAAGAAACGTGTATGTAATTTATTTGTTTGTATTATTTTTTTTATTTATACTCATCCTGTCGAACAAAAGATGGAATGGAAAGGAAAAAAACAGGGGAAAAGCATGAATGGATGGGACGGCAATATTGGCTATTGCCGTCCCATCCATTCATCCTTTTCCCCTATCTTTTGCCCTTTCGCTTCCCTCTTACCCATAAACAGGGTTAAGGCGTAAAACTAATCCACCGATGAGACGCCGGGGCGGGTCTTCTAGTTAAAAATAAAATACCTTTTTAACAGTGTTAATATTTTATATAATTTTTTGTGTAAACATAATATGAGAACTCGTCATTTCAAAAGTTTATCTGAACTCTGCCTCTACCTGCATAAAATAGCACATACCCTCTATTTTTCTCAACGACACTTGAAGCATCCATACACTATCGCGCATAAAGCTGGTGATATAATTGAGACAAATAAAGGAATATTGGCGTCCGGATCCTAAATAAATAGACCAGCTACCGACAAGGCTCCGGACTTGGGAGTTTTGTATTATTAGATGAATTTTAATTTTAAACTAGCTGATACGTTTTAACTTCATTATTGCAGGACATATTTTACTTTCTTGATAGATAGTTAGCTCGTTTAATGTAATAACAAAATCTTTTTTATAATCGCAATAATAAAGGGCCCACCAGTACCGCTGTTTACCTGAGAGATAAGATCTGGAAGTAAAGTGACCGATATAGCTCTTAGAATAAGCAAGTTGAAATGACATGAATCTCGAGTGGCGACCACGAACCGGAAGACTTAGCGTAGGCGGGCCCCCACTATAGGTGGAGGCGAGTAGCTGCTCAAAGTAGCGCTCTCTGGGGGAGGCCTATGTTCAGCTGTGGACGTCTTCAGGCTGTTGATGATGATGATGATGAATAAAGAGCCATGTCGCTGATGATACTCCACCCTGAACTAAATCCTTAGATTTTGTTTTTATCTTTAGGTACCAACTCTTTTTTTATTCTGATTTATTTGATAGGTAAAGTAATTTTGCGGGTTGAAAATTGGGTAGAAAATTGTTATTACTTAACGGCGCAAAACATTTTCCAATAAACCAGTCATGTTGTAAGAAATTATTCAATATACGACATTTATTTACTATAATACACGAAAAGGAAGAACAATATTGTGGATTCATGTATTTTGTGCTGCTTTTGGGGTTTGAAATAGACTGAAACTATAAGCACGAAACCAATTCACGACCAAAAAAATCATCACCAACTGAAATCAGTGAGCTACCCGGAACGGCGAAATCACCATCTGACCTTTCTACACAAAGATTGCAAAAAGCGGGACAAAAAGTGCGCAATGTCCACATGCGACACACGTGCACTCTGCGATTGGCAAGTGCGCGCCGTTCTCACGTCGAATTCAACTCGAACAAAAAGCGAGCGAGCGTGATTTATCGACGCGAGCGAAGCGAATCAACACCCCCGCGCGTAAAGCATAGTGTATGAATACCCACCCTCCCTTCGTGAGTTCGCGTTTAGGTTTGTGCATACGATGTTCATGTAATCGAAAAATAATTTTGCAAAGTTTATATTATTGTATACTTATGTATACCTCTAGTAGGTAGTTAGGTACTTACAATGTTTTATTACATTTTATTGATTTGGGAGATAGTAAACTAAATTTACAAAACATTACTAAAACGTAGATAGTTACCGGTGATAACATACACTAAAAAATAACGACATGTAAATGATCCTAAAGCAACTGTTATTTTTCATATGTTTACTCTAGCAATCATAGTGAGGAAATAATTCTGATATTTAGAACACGTTTCACGATTCGATAGGCCTAATAAATACTTTAAACACAGAAAAATAATCAAAAACGTTAATTAACGACTTAACACTTCATTAAGCTGATGCAGAAGACACACGTTTTATTATGCCTTATTCATAAAAAACGAGAACAGCCGCTATTGGTTTGAAGAAAAAGAAAACTGATTTTACAACACATAACTAGCATCATAAATGGAAACAAATCTTTGTCAAAAATGTATTAAGTTATTAGAGATTAATCATTAAAATATCGAGGCTATATCACTTTAATTTACAATAAATTTTTCATAAACGTGTATACGTTTCTAAATGTTAATTAATGTCATCGTGTGTAATGACATGTTTATTATTACAGAGAAATTAATAGAAGATAAATTAATAGAAAACTTAAAATAATTTTCATGGTATCTGTGAGGAGCCGTACATTCGATTATTCAGTGCGAAAATACTACGGGTATTTTCACCGATAACTATAAGTACTTAGTACGAAAATATGTGTCGAATGCGTCTACAGGAACGGCCAGTGATTCCGACCCACCCTCACATTCAAAACCTTTTTGTCGCAAAAAATAAACGCAATGTAATCGTAATCGCGAGTTTGTCGCATCTGAATTCACGGGTCACCGTACTCGATCGTAAATGGAATAAATTTGGACTCTAGATACAAAGATTAAGGTTCATACTCCCATGGTTACTGGCTTTGTTTTTGCAAAATGTTATGTACTGTGAATAAAACGGTGTTTTTGTTTTCGCAAATGATATTAATGGCCAGCGATCGCATGCTAATGGGTTCTATGGTTGAAAATATACTAGGTATATACAATGTGTATTATACACCCTAAATTAGGGCGGTGTCAAACATAGAGGGGTGTTGAAAGATAAGTCTACCTACATAAATTAGAAAACTATCATTACTCATATCTTATTCTGAAAACCAGAGGCGCGCGCCCCGAGTTTTCACACGCCTTTTTTCGTTTTCCGCGGTAACAATTAATTTTCTGAAATTGATTTTCCTATGTTGATCGCGATAGTATTAGCAATCTATGTTCAAAGTTTCCGCAAAATCGGTTCAGTCATTTTGGCGTAAAAGTCATATAAACCTTACAAACAAACGTTTCAATTTTATATTTTAGTAGTTTTAATTAAAAATTCAACAGTTTTAATGATTTGATAAATTTTAATGAAAATAATGAACAAAATAAATGATTGATGTCTTTTCTCAAACAGGAAAAGAAAATTGAAGCGAAATAAATACATAATAGGTGCTTTAAAGTAGAGCTGATGAATATTTTGTTATTAATTAATTCTTTATAGGTTCGTCGGTGAATGGAGAAATCTACAACTTTAAAAGATTATTCAAATAGTTTGATTTATTCATCAGTTTGAAACCGTCACACGTTTCATTCAGGTATTTTAAAGTTATTTCTTAAGAATTGGTCTCCATTACCATTTCTTAAGAAATCTATATATTTATTTATACAATGGTTATTGACCGATAATTATGATTGTACACTTCTCCGCCTAGTAAACTAATTAATTAATTCTTTACTAATAAACATTGTGTAGCGAAGGAATAGTTATTTTGTGTTTTGTTTCTGTTTATCGAGTTCAAAATAGTACAAGAGAAAACACTGAGCTATATCACTGTTATCCAGTGTTTATATATTAGTACCCTCCCCCACAGAGCGCCACTTTGAGCGGCTGCTTGCTTCCTGCATTCATCGGCTCCCCGCGGTTCTAGATAGATACCTCAACGAAATAAAAAAAGTTTCTTGTACGGAACCCTAAAATAATCATTTACATAAGTTAGTAACATAAAATATATCCAAAACAAGTTAATCTCTAAGTTATGTTGTTCAAATAACACAAAAAACAATGAACTTTTGAACTTTCGAAAGAGTCTGATAGTCCACTAAAGAGAACAATGAACCAGACTAAAGGAATTATTTAAAACTAATGGCAACTAGTATTTGCCAAGCACAAAACTTGTATGTATTCATGAGTATTTATAGAAAATGTATACATTATAGCCTGTATGCCTTGATGTTCAACATTGAGGTAATTATTCTTAGCGAGCAATCAATTAAAAAAGATATCGTAAAGTTTACCAACCATAACTATTATTATAGGTCCCGTCACGTAAAAAGAGCGCTGGTTGTAGGATCATAATGGTACTTTACTATCTATTTCTTCGATCAGGATCTGTCACAGATCTCCGAAACTAAAGGGAGATGAAACGTTGAGTTCTAGTAACGCAATGGATAATGAATACATTGAAGCAAACAGAACATGCAATCGCGCCGCTGCCGTTGCTCGCAGTCGTGAGCTTCTAACGCGTCACCGGTTTTGTAAGTACTCAGCGGTGAAGCGCACGCGAGTGGCATCTCTCTAGATATCTATGACCTATGTCTATGTCTTTACTTAGTACTTTTGAATACGCAAGGAATTAAAAACTGCTCAGTGCGCACTGCGCAGTTAAACGGCCAGCGATCTTCTTACGTGACGGCAACAAGTATATAATATAGTAATGCTCGTCTGTATATACTAAAGTTAGACGGTTCACTGTCAAAACTCATAAAATCGTACAATATAATATGTAATTTTTTATATAAGCACAAGTGACTTCTGGCACTTGCCGGCCGCGGCACGCTCGCTCGGCTCGTGCATCGTGTGGTCACTGTTCACCTAACGCTCCTCCTCGCTTCGCTCATCATCGCACCTATTTATGACTTTGCGTTATACTAGTATCCTGGTATCTTTACATACATGCATGATGATGATGATGATGATTATGATGATTATGATGATAATGCATAGGTGTGTAATGATTAAACTCCCTGATAATGATTATTTTGTTACCTAATGAATACGAAAAAAAAACATTCTAAACAATAAAAATTATGAAGGATGATTATTATGAAATTCATAAGAAATGAAAACTATAATGAAAAAAATATGATAAAAAATATTCTTAACATTAACATTATGACATTAAATTTTATAAATTTAAGCATTATTTTAATAAATTGTCTAAGAAAAGATCAATATGAAAAGTAACTATTATATACAAAAATATTTATAAATGACAAAATGAATGATAATTTTTTATTATTTTTCCCCCTAATTTTTCCCATTCGCTTCCCTCGTCCCATGAACAGGGTTAGGACGTAAAACTAATTAACCCGTGCGAACCCGGGGCGGGTCAGCTAGTACAAAATAAAAACTCCTATTCATTTTTGTTTATCCTATTCAGTTTTGTTTTGGCAAGTTTATCATCACCTATACTTTGATTTGATTATTTCTACATAAAGCTAGTGTATAGCTGAATATAATAATTACAGCTGTGACCTGTACCTACATTATAGATAGCTTAGTAGTGTTAAAGATGACGCATCACGCGAATACGACAGTACATTATACTATAACTTTATTATATATAAAAAAAGGTTATGCAAACATAGAAAGCTATGCAAATACTCCGTAGCCTAGACAAAACAAAATAAAAATAAATCTTCATAAACCACGCTTCGTTATTATAATATGTTTGATTGTGATTTTTATGCTTACCAAAGTATAAATAAAGAAATCGGAACTGTCATATACGATTTTTTTATGTTAATAATCATGTTTTTTTTCATTTGCATTCACAAAATTATGCTACCTATAATTTTAGGCCAATATTTTCTATGGCAAATTAAATTATAAAAATTGATAATTTAATCAAATAAATTATACTAATGTGCCAATAAATAATATAAAGACATAATAAAGTTAGCCAAAAATGTCCTGTCACAGTAGAATTACTGTAATTTTCTGCTTTTTTAAAATATTATTACTCCAAAAATAAGATTTAAAAAAAAACACCAAGAGCGTGGTGGTCTTTAATTTTATGTGCACAGCTGCGTAGATACTATACATACATGGATAAAAGAATCATTTAAAAAATGGGCGTTATAATAGTTCACAAATACACAACGACACAACAAACTGGGTCTCTTCAAATCAAGAGCGAATAGGCAGCTCATGGGCAAACGTGCTCCAACATAGACCGCATCATCACTTTCCATCAGGTGAGATGTAGTCAAACGTGAGCCCATTCAAGCATAAAAAGGGGGGTAACAGAGCTTTTAGTCTTGATTTATTTAAAGTAGAACTTATTGAAATCTCTTTAGCAACTAGAACGGTCTAAATATAGCACCTCTATTCAAAAAGAATATTATAATATCTACCTGATGCTTTGTCAGTATAATGTTGTGAAATAGAAATAATAGCACACACGCTACAACACAGTGTGATATCCGTAAATATGCGGCCAAAAAAACTTTACCTGTGACTCTTGCTCTGACATATTAATTATTACACATTTATAAAACCAACAGGATGACAAGAAACAACTTTATTACAAACGCATTAAGGGCCAGATTTGCAAATGTAGCATTATCTGGAAGCATTCTGCATCGTGGTCAATTGAAAAAATACTCATTGTATGCAATAGTAACCTGTGATACAAAATTGTCCTTAATAATAGAGCTATAGAGAACAAATTCATATATTGTGTTATTTCTAATAAGAAGGGGCTTGTCACAGACGATTTGAAGACGAGATTGTAACACAATATTGTGCACACGACTTTTGAAAAAATATAGACAATGTTACGTTGGTGGCCTCCGAATACGATGAGCTTGGTACCTACCACTGTGCTTGAAGCTTTTGAGAGTTATATACCAAAAAATTTGTAACATTTTATGTTTCCGAAAATATAAAAGAAAGGTGTAAGACAACCTTTTCTTGGCTGGGATATGACTTTCCAATCGACACTGCATTTATTATAAACCATTTATTTAAAATGCCTTAATTACCTTCGTATTTACAAAATCAAAATCCCCCAAAAAGCGAAAGCCAATTTATTTTTTCTTAAATAATGTCTATTATAAGATAAAGCAAAGCACAAATCACGCGGGGCACAAACCCAAGAATACGAGTCGAACGCATTACTCGCAATACCGGCCCTCGTACCTGACTTAAACGCAAAAAATGCATGAAAAAACGTATAAAAAATATGATTAATGAAGGTGGAAATGAAATAATTTAGATCGCAGGTACTTGCCCGGGGGTAAAGTGGCGATTTTTTAACCATTGTCAATGTGACGCTCGTACCTCGATGCTGTTTCTGACCATTGTATTTTTAGATGGGTGATTATTATACATTAGCCATATTTTTAAAGCCGGTTTTTAGCGTGGGAACATTTATTGCTACTTTTTAATTAAAAAACAGATATTTTTTATTCAGGTGCATATAATATTAATTTTAAAGTTACACACTCTACAATCAAGTTTTTTAAGAGTTACAAATATATTTTATACTCATTGCATATGTTGGTACTGAAACTCCAGACTGAGCTGAAAATTAATTAAGTGAAAACAACCCTAAGCTTATTATTACTTACAGGTGTCAGTATTTTATGTAGTCGCATAATAACAAGCTAAAAACATAAAATTAATCACAAAATCCTAAAATAGTAGAGTTATAACCACATTTTGATGTTTATTCACAAAAGTGATCCCATTTTTACAAAACTAGGGTTTTTTGGTTTGTAATGTTTGTAAGAAAGTACTTCCCAATGACCTTTAGAAAGGAGTTTAACAATTTTAAATGACCGATCGATTTTAGGATTCCTTGGCATAAGTTTAGTTATTGGTACATAATTTAGCAGTGCATTTTGGTGTAACGGACTCGAAAATATCAATTTCTTCATTAATTGTTTTCGACTAATTGAAAAAGAGATTAGGTTCTACAGTTAGGTGCTAAAAATCTAATGTTGTACCACGGTATCTAGACGTGATAACCAACGCCGCGTCCTGGCGCACACGTTGTAAATTTTTACAGCCGCGCCGCCGCGGGTTAATTGTTAAATTTTATTATTCAAAGCATATTGGAACCGCTCGTTATTAACATGTATTCGTTAACGTACTTTGGATTTTTATTACGCTTTTAGGTAGATTTCAAAGATGCACGTGACTGTCACTTTTTTCACGATTGAGTAAAATGGTAGGCACTGTCAGAATTTTATACCGCCCAAAGAGACTACGATGGGACAGGTAATACTTTCCCTGATGGGGCTGCCCCCATCAGGGAAACTATTACCTATGTTTAGTGGACGCAAAAGGCTAATGATGTGATGTGATGTTGTATCAAACATATTATATCATAATGTGGTAACCTGGTTACGCCGTTTAACGCCTTAGGTACGTCAAGCTTTCAAAGAGGTGACACCTACACACTGTAGTGTAGAAATAGATAGATTGATAGATATTAATAGAGACAGATAGATTAGAGAGAATAATGAATGAAGTTAGACATCACAACCTCAACTTTAAAAAATACTGAATGCTGTGCTGATGCTCAAATAGAGATAATATAAAAATCTACCAATTCTACGAGCACTTGCCATCGCAGTTTTTTGTTTATTTTCGTGTGTTTTGGTTGTTAATACCGACTTTTTTTTATCAAGTATCTATGTTCGCAATTCGGCAATACGTCTGCCGGTCGACAATTATTGTAATTATGGCTAATCGTTATATTTTTATGTATTGCAACCCGGTTTTTGTACGAACCATCCGACCATTTTATTTTGACCGTGTCAATTTTCGGTACTAACTAAAATTGTAGGTAAATGCCACAAAATGCACATCAGTATGTATGAGCACAGATGCGACGGTAAAGGCGAATTAAATTTGGTACAGGTAGGTACTGGTTAAAACGCATGAATCGTGAGCTAGGTATATTGAAATTGGCCGACACACCAAATCGACGATGATGGGCTAATTCCTATTATTACAGAATGAAGGCAAGTTAGATGGGTACTGTAATAAATTGTGATCGGTATTTATAAAATATGGTTTCATATAATTAGGACACTCATGTGATACAAACTGGCGCCTTTAACTAATATTACGTAATTATGTTATTTCAACATAAAACAAAGCACCTATCGTAAACTAATATCTAGATATCTAGCGATTAAATCGCCGCGGATAGGTACGACTTATTTTAATGTTACTTTTATTTATTAAACAGTATGCATTCGATTGAATAAAGCTCTTAGAGTTGTCCAAAAATTAATGTGGAATTTTATGAATGTGTCCATATACATTGTAATATCCTGTGAATCAAGGCGAGTGAACTTTAAAACTGGTATCATCATTTATGTTTTAATCTCTATGAAACATAATTGTCAGATGATTTGTATCGTGTACAACAAGTAATAAAAATAACCTTTTGCCCGGAGTAATAACGACCAATAATATAGTTATTGCAAAAAATATAATTGTAGCCGCAAACCAAACTAGTATTAAACGTAGTCTAATAGTTGCACTTCAGTTTAAAGGCTAGAATATTGCCCCGTTGGGGCCATAAATGCCACCATTCAATATATAATACACAATATATGTATATGGTAATTGTTACCTATATGTTAAAGTTGTATCACATCATCGTCTTGGTGATCGCAGTAGATGATGCAAACCGAGGAGAATACTGCTGCTGCCCATTCCCTGGCTAATTGGAGTGACTGGCCTGTTAGCTCAGTTGGTAGTAGCTCTGCCTTCTGAACTATAGGTTGTGGGTTCGATTCCCATCCAGGACAATCAGTTGTGTGATGAACATCGATGTTTGTTCTGTGCCTGGGTGTTATATTGTATTCTATGTATGTACCTATTTAAAAACAAAAAAGTAACTATCTACGTATTGTATCAATTGTCTGGTTCCCATAGTACAAGCTATGCTTAGTTTGGGGCTAGATGGCGCTGTGTGAAATATCCACACACATATTTATTTTTATTTTTATCATATTTATATAATGAAGGATAGCACACCGGTCAGGTATCAGGTAGTAAATTGCAGGAGCGCTCCCGCCCTTCGTTTGATTTTTGGGGGCATTTGGCCCCCTCTACTCCACACTTCCGCGGTCGCTGGCAAAATAGAGACTCTAGATATAGGAGCTGTATTATATGCTGATTATAGCTGTTTTATAGCTTTTGTTTTGTTATATAGCTTCTATATCTAGAGTCTGTTATTTAGAGTATAATAGAGAATAGCTTAATAAATAAAAAATCGCCGCGCAGTAGTTTTTATGACTTACTGTGACCTTAGTATCTACCGTTTAACACGTACTGTCTCTAATTATTGTGCGGTTTTAATATTTCACATCACGCATACCGCAGGCGATATCGGTAAAATTTTTAGTGAAAGGATCTTCACAAATTTCTTAGAGCTGCAGCGAGCGACTAACTTAGCTAGCGATGTTTTGCGAGCTTGCGATGACGATATATTTCAATAGTTGTGTTTTACCCGGTGTTAAAAATGATGGCTTACAATGGCGCTACCTAAAGGTAGGTTCACCTGTTCACTCATAACTTACATATTTCAGAAATAAATGAAGTTGTCTCTAATATTTTCGAAGACTCGATGTTGCAACGATCAGAACTTCTGACTTGGCGAATATACGTTTTTGATATATTTATTCCATCCTAACTAAAATAATCTTGCATACTATCGTTGTTCGTATGGTAATGGCCGTTTCTTTTTCTCTCACAGGGTGAAGGGCAAATGGCAAGAGCCGAGAAGCATACAGCCGCTAGCCGGCCTGTATGTAATCCGATCCAACAGATGGCACGCTCCTTGCACTTCCGAAAATTACAAAAAAAAAGGTTCTTAAAACTTTAGAGCAAAAAGCGGAGAGTTGGCGTTTGGGTAATATGGGTATGGCACACTTTGTGCACTGTTTTGGTTCCGTATAACCCCATTTAATCATTACTTGAAGGAACGAAATTTTACGATTCTGAGGTGAGCCCAAAATGAAAATACTTTTAAGTTTAACTTTTTTAACTTTTTAAATTAAAGTTAAATTCACAAGCCCACCACGTGTAGTGAAAAATAAGAAACGTCACTCTTAAAGTGCAAAATATTTAATAATAAATCTTTTTCGTAAATAAAGAACTGGGAACAGGGGACTGTAACACCACGTGCCCCTAAATCTAGCGAATAAGAAAGTAATAGGTGCCTACAACTGCATGTGTGAGTGTGAAACACTTGGCGCAAGGGCATCCGTGTAACGTAACGTGCCATGTCCTACATCTGTTTGAGAAAAAAATACAGAGAAGTAATCATTGGTACAATTAAAAAAAAAAAAAATCTATTAGTTTTTTTTGTTCGCCCTATTGGGCAGGCTAAAGTCGTGAGACTATACCGCCTAGTCTTTCGTAGTATTTTTTTCTTTCGTGAGATAATTTCTATTAAGTCATCTGTTCTTTTTAAGGTTATCTGGGAGCTTTCAAGGCAAGAGTACACCGGTGTCTCCTAGGCAAGCATTTTCCATCGTCGACCGCTTCTTCACTTATCATCAACCTATGCAAGCCTATCAAAGGTAAAAATATGCTTTTTCTTTTTTTTCATTGATACAATTTTACAAATTTTAAATGCTATTGGAATTACTTATTTTATTATGTCCTGCGTTTCTGTCCTCAGTACATAGTACTCAAAATTTACCCGAAAAAATTCTTGCCACATCTCTAGGCAATGTAGAAGTTACCTTTTTTGGCGAGGCTAAGAACGCGTGGTTGTTAGCCTGCCCTAACATTGAGATCCCCAAATCTGTTTCCTCATAGAGGCTCTGGGACGGGCCGCTCTGCGAGCAAGTACGGAATCAACTTATCACACATACGTGCTCAAGCTCCGCAGATCGTGTCCGCCTCTTAGCCGTTTCGGTGTGGGAATCGGGTTTGTGGCTACAGGCTCTCTCATCGCAAAATACTGGTACCCTGTTGGATTCATCCTCGTTCAGGATTGCAGCATCCCTCCGCTTGGGCGCATCTTGCTCTGCTCCACACCACTGCCAGTGTGGTAGTGCTGTCGACCAGCTCGGTCACCATGGCCTTTCCTGCGTCCGAAGTGCAGGGAGGATTCCTTGCCAAGCGAGCCTCAACGATATAATTCGTCAGGCTTTTACCAGCACCAATTGCCCGGCTATTTTGGAACCAAATGGCCTCGTACGTGACGATGGTAAAAGACCCGACGGAATGTCCTTGATCCCAAGGAAGATGGGGCGGCCCTTGGTGTGGGATGCTACGTGTGTAGACATCCTTGCGCCGTCACATCTTCCCGAGACAAAATAAGGCTGGCGCAGCGGCGGATTCCGCAGAGAAACTGAAAAGGCGCAAATATAGTAACCTAGACAGCGGTTTTATTTTTGCGCCTTTTGGGGTCGATACTCTTGGCCCGTGGGGACCAAGTGCACACAAAATCTTTAAAGAACTTTGTAAGCGTCTGGTTGAAGCAACGCGTGACCAAAATAAGGCTGGCGCAGCGGCGGATTCCGCAGAGAAACTGAAAAGGCGCAAATATAGTAACCTAGACAGCGGTTTTATTTTTGCGCCTTTTGGGGTCGATACTCTTGGCCCGTGGGGACCAAGTGCACACAAAATCTTTAAAGAACTTTGTAAGCGTCTGGTTGAAGCAACGCGTGACCAAAATGCTGGCCTCTATTTGGGCCAAAGGTGCCATTCATCGTGGCAATGCTGCCAGCATTTTGGGCACTTTGCCCACTGTTAGTGGTTTGTTAGATTAGTTTTGTATCATATTGTTAATTTTATAGTTTTAGTTTAGTTTTATAGAATACTTAGTTTTATTGTTGTAGTTTTGTTATTATATGGTGTTTTTTCAACATTGTATAACTGTACAGTAAGTAATTTTATCATGTCTTGTTTATACATGTATGTTTAATGTCGATTGATGACACCGAAAAATATGAATGATACTAGTTGCACCCCGCGGTGTTACCCGCGGGTAAAAAGTATCTTATGTGTTAGACAAATATTTTAATCATAATTGAAGTATGTGAAAAAAGCGAGTTCAAATAAAAAACGATGAAAAAGTTATGCCCGTTTCCACATCGTATTGCGGATCTCGTGCTGGCTTCTTTATAGCTATCACCGAAAGCGTCTTTCACAGAACACAGAACATTCTGGTTTACAGGCACAACTCAACCAATTCAATACAATAAAAAAAATAGATTTTCCGCACAATGCTCGTTAGCTTTTTAAGTTTTCTTATTCAAATCAACCCTGTTTAGACTTCTTGGCTAGATTATTCCAAGATTTTTATTTAAATGTTACCCTATCTCTATATAATATGTACATATATACGCAAACTATTTAAATATACCCAAAACCAGACATAGTATCTCATTAGCCCATAAAATATTAATATTTGTATTTAATAAAATGTACACCGATAACGTTGTACGAAAATACGCACGGCAATCGACATATCGACACGACACCGCCATAAAAAGTTCAAAACACACTTTCTTCGCGTAAAAACCACAAAAACAGACCAATAAGTATATGATAGAATACATTATCTGTGGTTGTAGTTTAAATCCCGATCAAAATGTCATATCTCCAATACCAAACGCTCGTTAGCAAATATGTTTATGTATTTTTATATCACTTTGACCGTGTGTCGATGTGACCTGCAGCCTAAATTGTAGGGAAAATAACCGTTAGAAAGGCTTTCAAATATATAAATGATATAAATCTAACTCTCGGTTTAATTAAAATCATTTAATCCGCAATCTGAATATATTATGGTAAGATGTCCAATAAACCACGACGATCGATGGAAACATACGAGTTGATGTTGCGGACGAGACCACAAATGAAATGAAATGAAATCTTTATTTGCTTGAATATAGGTTAGGTACATCTAGATGGTCACAAAGTTCACGTTTCTCTATACTCAACTTTTCAGTTGTGCAAATATTTGAGTTAGTATATCTATCTAATTACAATTATATTTGTCAAAAAATTTACATAACCTAATGCTTACATAATATATTGAAAACATTTTATTTTATTTATTATTAAATCAATAGTAACTAAAATTTTATTAGTTATTATACTTTGTAGAGTATCTAGTATTAGAACTCTTGACTAAAATTATTTTAACAACTTTTTTTTTTAATAAATAAAGTTTTTATCGTTCCTTTATTCACACAAATTCTAAACGGAAAGAATTTAATAAATTCACTTTATCATGTGAAGAGTTGTTAAGTTTTCAGCACATTATCAAGTATCCAGTGACTGTTAATAAATGATAATTCTTTACTAAAACTGATACTAGATTATTTATACACCGAACCTATATGTATATATAAATCCAGCTCAAATCTACGCTGCGTGTATTCCTAAACATCTGCCCCGTATGTCTCCGTGAAGAGCCATGCTGTTATACCGGTAATATGGTTGTAATCGCCAAGTGTTTCCGCCACGAGGTACGGTATCGACCACATCAGCATATAAATTAAATGTACAATCAATTGGACCATCCTATTCCCACATATTTTCACTTTTATCACGCTGAGATAAGATTCAAATTACAAAACACCTCAAGTTGTATTCTTTGACCAAATTGGAAAGTACAATATTGGAATTCTAGTCTACTGAGATACGCAATTAGATATGGGGTCCAGTATTTTTTTATGATTGAGTAATAATTACAGACGCATCTTCCCAAGCTTGTTTTAGATTGGTGTAATATAGAGAGAAAATTTTAATTTGTTTTGATTAATTAAAACATAATTATAATCCGGTGATTGAAATTAAACTTGCCTTCTATAACTGGCTGCGACTGAGCCAGTTAAATGTCTACATCAGTGGCAACAACCTCTGTTCAATGTTGCTGATATGAATTTACATAGGTAATTAATACGAGTACATATCCGACTCAGCAAAACTTAAAAATTCTTAGTAAGCAGTTTACGTCGGTCAAAATTTCTAAGCTTATTGTGTAAAGGTGTACTAAGTGGTTTAGATTTTGACACTGCGGTGGGTAATTATTCGTTAGGAGCTGAACGATTCCATGATTCATTCATTAATTAAAGTTAGCTTTTACCTAATTAAGACAAAACAATATTCGATTCCCATACATAAATAAGTGAAGATTTGAATATTCAAGCAAACTGTGACAGTTACTTAACTATAACATCACCGAATTATTTATACAACCACCAAATTGTTTATACGACTTTCAGCTTTACTGCAACGCCATACGGGTAAAAGGTTTTGTATGTAATTTACCGATTTTTGGGTTTAGCTCATCAGTCATGAAGCGATCTCGATGTCCAAGATATTGCTAAGTAGACATCGGCGACTATTGAAGTGTTAAATACGATAAATCACCAACGACCCAGTGATTCATTTGTAGATCAACAAACGTAACCTTTGACACGTTCCCTACACCTTAAAACTTAGTCAATAAGGTGTAAAGTTGTGAAAACGAACTTTCGATAGATATGGTATCTCCATATTTTTACTACTCAGTTTATGGATGTTTTATTGAGGCATGTAAAATGGGAAAGTCTAGTGAAAGGTCGTCGAGATATATTGTTTTATTTTAAAATATAATTTATTAACATTTAATGAAGTACTACTAGTTCAAACATTGCGTAAGACTTCTTGTGATTTATCGGCAGAAACTTTGTTTTCAATAAATACATAGCGGAATGAACTCGTAAAATGAAAACGCCCACGCTTGAATTTTAAGCAGTCCTCATTAAATAGCGAGTCGTCTTTACATATGTCCTTCTGTAACTAGGTAATGCTTTCTAGATTCCGTTTGATGGTGCAATGGATTCTTTTATAAAATAAAGTTTACCAAAACTAACATTTAACATTAATCATTCCTTGCAGCGTAAGTTTAAAGTAGCGCTACCTACTTTTAGCAAGCAAAAGGAACATGATTTGTTATAAGTATTACAATATATTTAAATAAAATACCCAAACATGGAGAAAGTTCTAAGAAAGATTAAAGTACTTAATGAAATTTGTCTCAGCAAAGATAATTCTTCAAAACCCATTAAAGCAATTAATTTCAAAAGTGAAACACAAAATACATCAAGTGACAAAAAATAATTAATAACATAAAAGAATCTCATTACAGGTCGATAAATAAAGCCTAGCTCTCGGCAAAGTGAAGCACAACAAACCGTAAACTCAGGCCGATATTAATTGTAATCGAGACCGGTTTTATCCGGTAAACAGCGGATAACAGCCGTAAATCTCCGTATGCGGTGAATTACGGGTGAAATGCACGACACTATGCGTACGTTGCGCAATATACACGAATAGTTTTGGGCAATGTGGAGTATGTGGACTGTTAGCTTGGTATACAGGGTGATAAACTATGTTGACTTATTAAAACTCGATGCTTCCGAGAATTTATTGGTAAGTATAACTATTAAGCTCATTTCACCGCCAGCGCGCCAGCTAATTATTTCGAACGGAATATATTTGTGTCTGGTCTAGATATAACGCTACAAGATACAGGTAAAAAATACTGTTGTTTGTGTTGAGTTTTTACAAACATCATCATCATCAACAGCCTGAAGACGTCCACAGCTGAACATAGGTCTCCCCCAGAGAGCGCCACTCTGAGCGGCTGCTCGCCTCCTGCATCTAACGGCTCCCCGCGGCTTTCACCAGATCGTCGGTCCACTAAGTGGGAGGCCGGCCAACGCTGCGTCTTAAGGTTCGTGGTCACCACTCGAGAACCTTTCTTCCCCATCGGTTGACAGTTCTACGAGCGATGTGACCTGCCCATTGCCATTTCAACTTGCTAATTCTAAGAGCTATATCGGTCACTTTAGTTCCCCTGCGGTTCTCATTCCGGAGCTAATCTCGCAGGGATACACCGAGCATAGCTCTCTCCATAGATCGTTGCGCGACTTTTGAACTTACTAATGAGGCCAACAGTAAGAGACCTCGTCTCAGTTCCATAGGTCATCACTGGCAACACACATTGATTGAAAACCTTCGTTTTCAGGCTCTGCGGTATTTTGGACGAAAAGACCGGTCGAACATGTATATTTATAATCACTGATTATAGAGTATCTACACTACCTATGTACACTTGATAGTGAGTGGTGATCATCGTCTATTCTTATCAGTTTATATTATCTAGTCAGAAGTCTAAATATACCAATAAAGAACAGCATTTTGAATTTTGAGCAAAATGTCTGACTAGAGCTGCAAATAAATGATACGTTACTGATGGTTACTGCAAAGTTTTGTATTATAGCAGTTGAACACAAAAATAGTTTGTTCATGTGGGCAGAGGCTTTAGTCATAGTTGGAAATTCCAACCGCATTCGACAATTTTAAAACATATCTGTTTCACTTAAATATATCACAACGTCTGAATGATATACCCGTGTCTTTTAGTAATAATATATGCGGAAAAGTAATATTTCTTAAGTATTAGTATTCGGGCAGTAAACGTCAACCCACGGCCGATCCAATTGTGTGTCGTAATAGATACATACAGAATCTACAATGGACGTTACATATGTCAAATTTTATGTTTCCACTATTTTGGTGAGCGTCTTTATTGAGACATGGTGATGTCATGTTATTTTTCATACAATACCTCTTTCATGTAAGCCTCTAAAACCAGAAAAAAAGGTTGTTGTCCCCTGATGTTAAAAGATAAAAAGACATGCTATTGATTTCGAAAGTCTACAATCTACAATCTAGCGATAGTGCTCCAGATTTATTTGTTACACGATTTGGGGTTAACAAAACAGAGAGAAAGAGAGAGAATACAGATAAAGTCATAAAAACACCCAATAATTTGTGATCCTAAAACATTATTCGGGGTTCGAATAATTGCTTCATCACTTCATTCGTTGATTAAAAATCATAACGACACCAATATCTTTCTCACATTATATCAGCATCGACAATTTAATGTTTAAAACACGCATGGGTCCGTCTATATTTCATAATTAGAAATGTTACCAAATACTGATGACACATGAATATTGCATTAAAGTAATAGTGTTACCTAACCTGGGGTATATCACCTAGTTCTGTGTACCGGCATTGTCGATCGAGTTAACGTTTTAGAATAGTTATGTGAAGATGAGCAGGACCGGTTTGTTTTATGACTTACTCTTGTGCAAATCTTTTTAAATATTCACTGTAATGGCCCGGCTATATGGAATGTCAGTCATTATAGTTTACATACGTGTCAAATTTGTATCCATCCTAAAGGTGAATATTTAGCCAATACAGCTTTTAAGAGGAAAGATGGGCTGCGATTCTTTATATAAATATGTCCAAACGTATTCCACTATTTCCTGCCTGGATTATTTCTTTAGAAAATTTATATTCTTTGTAAAATATAAGTCTACTGCCTACGCATGTCCCTGTCACTTGATTTGTTTTTCAGATACTAATTACAAAAGAAAATATGACCCTCCAAAAATCCCAAAAATGCCCCGTTATTACCGCCGTGAACAAAGTACTACCAAACAAAATTAAAAAGTTTCTAACATTAAACAAAGAGGAACCTAGTCAAGAGGAAACAGGGTAATACGAAACATCGATTTTGTCAAGATTTTTGTAGCTGTCCCTATCACACTCTACGGGGGAGAAGTGGCGCAGTGCGACGGCACTAGTTTCTTAAAATATCTATTGCATGTCCTCTTAAACTATATAGAGATGCGAAACTAGTATTTATGTGTTTAAGAAATAGAAGCCCTGTCCTTAGTCTATATACAAATAATATAAAAATTAATTTTTATGTCTGGCTGTTTGTGTGTTGCACGCAAAATTTTGCTGAAATTTTGCACACAGATTGCTGACGCTACCGAGATTTACATAATTATGATACTTTTCATCCCGGGAAATTAAGCGATCCGCGGAAAATCAGGTCAATTGGGAGGGAAGCCTCGGGGCACATCTAGGGAATACTTATAAATTCATGAAAATACAAAGTATTCTAATAAAGAAATAGGTTTTAGAAACTTGAATTTGAATTTGTTACTTCACATGCAAAAATGTTAAAATTGTTCTTGCTTGACTAGAATATATTTTTAAAGTATTATTTTACCAGTGCCAGTTTCGTTTTATAAAACCGATAAAACCTGAAACCTGACAAAATATTTGTGATTAACAGCCGGTAAATTATTAATTTAAAATGATAAATTCCCATTGGAAATTATATTGAGCGACCGTGGCTTAGCGGTAGCCCGTGCGACTCTCAAAACAACACACCTTTTTCAAATCACGCTCGGCTCCGTAACAAGGACCTGTGCATGTTATGTGCGACTGGCGCGATCAAGGGCTCTCTCTCTCTCACACACACACTCTTTCTCTCTCTCTCTCTCTCTCTCTCACACACACACACACACACACACACACACACACACACTCTCTCTCTCTCTCTCTCTCTCTCTCACTCTCCCCCTCTCTCTCTCTCAGTGAGAGAAGGCCGGCCTCCCAGCACTTACGGTAACGTTAGGCTGAGGACGCGACATTGAAAAACACGACTCACAGAACATTACTATTGATTAATTAACTTTAAAACTGAATAACATACATACCTACTTACTTCCCTCCTTCTATAGCCAAGAAGAAGGAAGCACGCTTAGAAGCACGTAGTTAGTCGATCGAAGGCTGTCATAGCTTAATGGCGTGTAACTTAAATTCAAAATACAATATTGAAAATATCAAGCCAGAAGTCCACAAATCCCCATTTGTTATTTTTCAATATTGATAAATACATCATCGTCAAGGATTTGGGGACAAAAATTCCAAAAATCATTGACGGGGAAAGTTATTGGGGATTTATGAACTATAGTCAATTAAAAGTCATTACTGCTTACTCTTTCAATATATATATATATATAATACACAATAATATCAAGTAATTATCCTAGATCATCATAAAATCACTCAATGACGTTTATTATTCTCGTTTTTAATTAACACTGTCAAGTCGGAAAATCATTACCATTACGGACACGTAAAATTATATGGCACCGAATCGAATGCGGTAAAATAATTCCGCATCGAATTATTTGATTTATTATCTGTGTTATAAAGTATGCATTTAAAAGTTCATGTTATTTAATTTTTTCTTAATATACTTAGATTTCAGTTTGAATAAAACCATTGAAGGATGTCATAGTACTGTGGTGTACTAAAATCTTAGTTCGATTCAAGCACTAACATATATAGGTACATTTAAAGAGTTTTCAAAATGAAAATAAATAAATAAATAGCTGTGGTGTAGCACATTGTTCATCTAGTCATAAATATTTATCTTTCAGTAGAGCGAAGAATAATAACAATAATAACTTCAGATATATTCAATGTTTTCTTTAATATATCAACACAATATGAAAAGAAGTAACCGCGATTAAAAACGTAATTAATTCATTATTATTTGTACATTTACACAAGTATCACCAGTACAATCTCTTCTGATACCAACGAGGTATTTTGATAGCCACGATACATCCGTAATTTAAAACATTTAATTAATTAACAAAATTACTTTAGATAATCAGTTGAAATGTCCAGTGAAGAACAAAGTATGTAAAAACGCAATTAACGTAAACTGCGACCGGTTTCCGATGAGATTCAAATAATAAAGATACTGGATGCTCATAAACAAGCATATGCCACATACCTACTTATCAATTTCAATTCTAATGCTAGGTAATAAAGATTACCGACCACTAACCACAACGAAACGACAGATTCAAATGTTACCTACAAACATGCAGCTTCTGGGAGGTTGCACTAAATTACAGCAAACGTGCAGATGAAGATGAATAATTTGATCCTAATTTAATTTAATTATCATCGGTAATTTATTTCGCTACGTTTGATTAAGATTCAATTGCTTAAATGGTTAAAGTTATTCGCTATGTGTTACTTCTTAACAAACAAATTACAGATTTAATTTTAATTAGTTCGTAACGTCAGCTAATGATTTATTAGCTTATAAAATACGAGTATGCTGCGATGTACTGATGAGCTACAGTTTCGAAATCAATTTAATCACACAATTTTAAACCATAAATTCAAACTGTAGTGGTAGTACAGGTAAATCACCATGCTTCGAATTTTTGCTTTAATTTGGTTGTAGTCTATGAAAATATTTTTTCCGCACTCATGGAGTATTTTATAAAAAATAGCATACATTGCTGCGTTCTTTCACTTATAATCTCGCAATTCATGTCTTTCAAAAAGGCCGTACATTTATTTGTTGACAACATTGCTTAACATCAGGCGAGACAGTGGTCAAATGCATCGCCTATAAGTCTTACAACTAAACAAAAAATACATGTCTTTAGGTAGGCAGCCCACTATAGCTACAAAAGTAGCCTGTACTGAAGCAGCCTGTCTAAGTACTCTTTGACGACAATACCGTAGCGTGGTGGCCAAGTCAGGCAATTGGCGGTGTCGCAACCGCGAGCGTTGCGGGGTCATTACGTATTCATACAATAAAACAGAAATAACGAGATGTCTCCCAAATCCGACAACATACGTACATGTGTAGTAACAAGTTCTAGTGACGAAACACGGCACTACACATAAATTCAACATTATCGCGGAGGATGGAACGGGTTATAATGAGCGCTAGGTAAAAATATAAATTGCTTTGTTGTTCGCTGTGTCAAGTCACTTTGTAATTAAAATAATAGGATCTTTGGTGATTTTCCATATATAATTAGAATTTAGGTACCTACATAATTTATAGCTTGCCAACTTATTTATTTATATATTTTAATCACGAACTGGATTTGAACCCGCATCTATCCGCGGACATGCTTTACTTAAGCTACCGTGACAAGTGATCAAGTAATAAAAAAATAAATAAATAAGTAATGATTAAGTAGTGATTAGCAAGTTGAAATGGCATGGGCAAGCCACATCGCTCGTAGAATTGACAACCGATGAGGAAGAAAGGTTCTCGAGCGGCAACCATAAACCGGAAGACGCAGCGTAGGCTGGCCCCACACTAGGTGGACCGACGACCTGGTCAGAATCACGGGGAGCCGCGATGGATGCAGGCGGCAAGCAGCCGCTCAAAGTGGCGCTCTATGGGGGAGGCCTATGTTCAGCAGTGAACGTCTTCAGGCTGATGATGATGATGATAATAATAATTAAATAAATAAATAAATAGCAAGTGATCACATGTCCAAATTCTTCTTCATCTCGTGTAGGCATCTAAAGATTTTCTGAAACTCTCGTGATTGGAACATGTTTTGTTTCCACAAGACTTCACTGGATTGAAAGCAAACTTAACATCGTCATTAACTTTCTGTCTCCAAAGTTTATATGTATAGAACCGCGACTTGTTTACCATTTTCACACAGCACTGTTAACCCGAACCTACCTATAGTTCTCCATCCCGCTGGACATAAAACCAACAACAGCGATTCCCCCTAACATCATAAGTAGTCAATAAAATCGATAACCACCTACAATACAGTGCCTATTTCCCAATCCACATAAACCAAACTATCCGATCCGAAGATAAACAGAGATCGCATCAAAACATTATAAAAGCGTACTTTATATCGGTTATTATAGTACAATAAAAGAGGAGTGCAGTTTACGAGGCAAGACAATCTGATCTGATAATAGACTGTTAGATTCGTATAAAAATTGTTTACCGAGCTGGACAGTCGGCTCAGCCGCGCGGTGGTTGAATGTTCCATGTTTGGGTTGTTAGGGTTGCGCTTAGTACGCCTTACAATAAAAGCAGCGCAGCGTCAGTGATACAAAAAGTCACTACCAGTTTGAAGAAATCAGCGCGGAAATGCACTTAAAGTTTATAGGTGTCAGTTTCTTTGATTCTGAAATAAATCTCACTTCGAAGAACGCCTTCGATCAGGTATACAACCCACCAGGTATACCTGATCGAAGACTAACGCAATGAACGTTCACTCCGTGGTGCAGTTTTCGGGCAAACGCTTAATCTTTGTAGAATAAAGACACATTTAACTTCTGTTAGTAATTTTTTCTTACCTCATTATTTTGACAGTATAATTATGATCAGTTAGTTCGTAACTCCTCGTGATAGAACTGCTACGGCCAGTTCTATAAAGAACCTCCTACTGCCGCGCTGGATCATGTTTATTATTCTTTGTTTAACAATTTGATAATTGCCATTGGCTTGGAATAAAATTTAATTATGTTGTTTTGCATTTCTAAATTATGTACAAGGAAAGTCGTGTCGTCATTAGATTACTACCTCGATTTTCCCTCATTTTTGATACTAAACGAACATTTTTATTCGATCCCGAAATGAGTAAACAATTTTAAGTGGCCACCAAATAGTCGAATAACTGCCCAGCCAGCAAAACAACTTAATACCTACTGGACCCCAAAACAGGCTATCACTTCTGACTTAACTGCTTACTTAAGCACCTCTCAGACTCTACATATCGAGGTAGAGATCGTAGAGTATCGGAGAGTTTAATATCCACCTAATTAAAGTAACTAGGCAGCCGTATAAACTGCCCGCTCGTTAAATATAAATACTTGGAGAGTGCGGACACTAAAATTGCTATAAATCTGACATTAATACATTAGATGATGGGTTACTATTAAAAATACTGGATTGGATGTTTCTGTTCTCATCTGATGATTTCAAAGACAACGTTATTGCTGTGAAATGCGTTTTTAGTACAGCGACATTGTTCCGCGGCGCTTTAAATATGAGTTTCCATTGGTTCCACGAAACCATGTAACCATAAACATAATCAGGTGGTACCTACAGTAAATTCACATCGTGAAAGTAAATTATTAACCTGCTTTTATGGTTTGAGTACCTTTCTCAAATATAGTATTCTATCAAAAATATAAGTACAAAATCTTTACAAATACTTAGAACAAGGGTCAATAATTTTTTTGCTTATTTTTTTGATCTGTGCTTTTATTATAATAGTTGAATCATAGATAAAACACGTCGTTCAAAAAAGAACTTATTTTATAACTCTTCTTAACTACAGGTAGCGATATTTTCACATAGTTGCCAACATGTCCGATATTATTTTTATCGTCACGGATATAAAAAGTTTAACACGTTCTTCGGATGTTATATTGCATAAAAATAGGACGATTGTCGTCTGAATGTGTGTTAAAAAGTTACTGTTACCTGACTTTACGACGAGGGAAGGATTGAAAACGAAATTATAAAGGAAATAGCATTTAACTAATAAAACATTATTACCATTTCGTCCACGTACTTTTTAAGGTTGGTTAATTGGCCTATTCAAGTATGACTTTGGTCAAAGAGCTGGGCATCGTGATATGATACATCATCGGTAAAAGCTCTCCGTCTACATCAACAGGACATAGGCAACGAACCAGCATTGCAATACACGCATGAGAGATCTCACATCTATCCATAGGCAGCGGAGACCACTTCTCAGTTGAGCAATCAGAATGTTTGACACTCATTGAAAAAAAGCCAAGCATGCACTTCCACAACACTCGTACGACTAGCCCCAAAGTCCGTATTCTTTTAGGCAAAGGGAATTCAGCAGCAGCATTGTCCTCGGTACATTAAAATCTTCTGCGATCACCCAGCCGCCTACGAAGCGTGGTGATTATGGCAATTCCTACCCTATGATAAGCGTCCAAAAGTGACGTACTTAAATACTTTTTGTTTGTAAATACATACATAGAATACAATATAACACCCAGACACAGAACAAACACCTGTGTTCATCACACATATGTTTGTCCTGGGTAGGAATCGAACCCACAACCTACAGTTCAGAAGGCAGAGCAACTACCAACTGAGCTATCAGGCCAGTCAAGTTATCACTTTTATCGATACCGATTTGCATGCGCTGTACGATTAACGGTCAAATTTTAACTTTTTAAATACATTATTAATTCTTAATTACCTTCTTCAAAGACCCTCTATACAATACAAGATAGTAAGTTCTAACAAATAGTCAATGCTGCTACTATATTTCTCCATACATACAAAGTAACGATACATAAAGAAGATCGTCGCGTGTGGTCCACCAATTAAAACTTAGTGTAATTTATATCGGTGGAGCCAGTGTCGTATCTAGGATAATTTATCTGTACTGCTTGTTTCCTACATTAGTGTGATTACCGAACTCTACGGCGAAAGTTAACGAGGACGCGAGGAATAACTAAAATGACTATAAACGTTACTTTCAAAGTAATGGAGTTATTAAAAATTTAAAATGTTGCGTAGTATGAAGTTAATACGTACAGTCTAGAAGTTGGTAAAGAAATTAATGATGTAGGTACTTAAGTGTAACTCGTGTGAAATAATGACACTAGTATTAGTATAGTACTAGTATAGTATTTCTGCAAACACACACACACACACACACACACACACACACACACACACACACACACACACAGACACACACACACACACACAAATAAGTTATCACATTTTCTCTCACTTCCTTCCTCTCTTTTGGGCCAGTTCATAAATCTACACTGATTTTCCCCAATCAATGGAGATTTGAGGCATTTTGTCTCACTGTGGAATTGACGCGTATTTTTCGACAAATAATTCACATATCCCCCCGTTCATCCCTTTCTACCAATTTTGAGTATGTTATAAATATGATTGGGTAGGTTGTACTATCGGTCCTACTAATTAAACCTCGCAATAGAACCTAGACTTCAAAACGGAAACATGACGTCATCAGATAAAAAATTACCATTATGGACAGGATTTACAGTGCACTGAAATTAACGACCGCTTGCACAAAAATGCAAAAAAATTGAAGAAATAAATTTTAAAGCTGCAATCATCTTCACCGCCAAAATCTAATTTCGGGTTATAATTAGCTCAAGCCGAAGCCGAAGTCCGTTCATAGACATAAATCATCGTAACAAAGGAGACTCGGTTACCGATGCCGGCTCTAATTGGCCCTCACGTGACCATATCCATGTTTCTAACTTTAAGGTTCGGTACCAACGATTTAGGTGGGGAGCTTACGGTAAAGTTCATTACTTCAAATGTTAGTGTTCGTGTTTCGATAATAGACACACTAATGTACTAAGATAAGGGGAGATCCACAAATTACGTGAGGTGTTTTTTTGAATTTTCTGTCCCTCCCTCCCCCCCTGGTGAGATGTTGTGAGATTTTATTCAACCCCCTCCCCCATCCCCCAATCTCACGTGAGATTTTTCAAAATGTGCGTTTCTTAAATATGTAAACGTGTTGGAGTGTTATTGTAAAAAAAAAAAAAAAAATTTGCTTCGTACTTTTATTTACGACTAGTTAAGACTAGTAATCAATATTGCTGAGTTATAAGTGTAATAAAAATTTAACAATAGAATACTTAAATCGTAACTAATGCGATTAAAAAAAAATATCTACTCTAATTCAGTCCATGGTGAATCATGCGTGGTCTCAAGAGAGACTATTGGAACCAACATGTCCATATGATTTTCAATAAAATCATCTGCTCCTTCAACTTCATTCTCATCTAGCCACTCTAAGCCGTTGACACTTGCGCACAGTAACTCATTAGCTCGTCTTGTAACAATCCGTGAGGGTCGCACTTTGCGGAACATACGCGCTTGCTTAGCTGGTGCAATGTGGGCTGCTCGCCTGTGCTCTGCAGCTCTTGTGATAGATGCAAAGTAAATGCCGCATGTACTGCAGCATCTTTTCTCTAAATCATCACGTACACTTGGGCAATAGAGATCATAAGGTGTGCTGATGAAGGCATTCAGCGGTTGAATCGGTAGACAGTGGCGTATTAGAAATGGAGCAAATGACTTTCCGTCATGCTCTTTAAAGTCCGGAATTGTCAAATGTCCATCAATCTGAGTGATAGGGTATGGAGGTGGCAGAAAACGGTCGTGAAGAATCATATGCAGATCACTTCGGCGTGGGCTGCAGCACTTCTGGTCATCGCATTTCACAACCTAAAAAAAAATTAAAAACAATTTCCCTTTGTAACTCTTAATAAAAATTTGTTGACGTTCGCGCTCGTTAAAAATAAAAAAAAAAAAATAGGCACGCATAAAATTTTGATATGAACCAACTGTAATGTACCTGGAGTAAATATTGGCTCTCTTTAACGTGCTCAGTGTACCATACTTCGGCTGGCAGGTCTGGAACGCTGGAGGTGTCATTATTCGGGTCTATATATTTAGCAACTACTTCGTGTCCGTCAATGCACACTGCAGACCATATTTCAGCCAAAATATTCCCTGCCTTTTTGAAATTATCCTTTTCTAGACTTTCGTCTAATGTTCTGCCGCTGGAATCAAGATGATTCCCAAAAGAATCATGGGGAAGAATAACGCCTGTTAGCTCTCGACTGAGTGGAGCCATGCGTCTCTCTACTCTGTTGAATGCGCTCCTGCCAGGGGCATTAGTCACAATAAATACTGCGTCCAAATCATATTGTTTAAAATGCTCTATGGCGTGTGCGATCACTTTGCGATATCGCGGATTCTCGTCAGGCCCACCGTCACTTGAAATAATAAGAACAGGTTTAACTTTGCTGTCTATATTCTTTATAAATTTGGAAAAAGACTCAATTGTTAAAAGAGTGTCCAAGTCTTGAGCGTGACTAGTTGCAGTTGACGAAGAGTGCTTGCCACTTCGTATTGCTATATAAGTCGGTCCATTATATGAAACAGCTTCTGGTCGTCCTATCTCATTGGGTTTCACTTGACACAAAGCATATACGCTTGGAATTAATTTGTGCCCCGATGCAATCACAAAGTCGTGATCTGGTAACGACACTTTATACTCAACGTGCATTAATAATGGCGCCTGCTTGTTTGCCGCTGTCAGGCCGATGGGAACGCGGGCTTTGTCATCCTGAGATAAAAAAGTTACGGAGTCAGGACCAAGTACGGAGGCTATCGTTTCCAACGACCTTATAGAGGCCAAAGAAAAGTATTGGTCTTGGTGTGCCTTATGATGGTCAGCTTCAGGACGACTCAGCTTCACCGGCACAGTCACTACATGGCGCTTAGCTTCACGTGTATTTGCCCGTCTAGGCAACAGTCGAATATAAGTAGCACTTCTCGAAATATTAAATCCCAGTTCATTGAGTTTATTTGTAAGTTCTGAAAGCGTATGGATCGTGCGAACTATCTCACAACGACGTCGCTCTTCAGCAGAAGCACCAAACAGGGCTAAATCACTTATTGTTTTTAGCAATTCAGACTGTTCTTCTTCTAAACGTGGGCGTCCAGGGCCAACATGAGGCGTCAACGACTTAGCTGCATCGGGATTCTTTAAACATAATTCAATTATTTTTTGTTTTTTATTTTTTCTATGCGTTATAGAGTACACTCTCTGTTTTTCTTTAAGCTTGAGCTTTCTCTCACAAATGTCAATTTCTCGCCGCAAATTACGTGCTTTATCAAATTCAGTGCCGTCAGCTACAAGAGACCCTTTGCGCCTTTCCGTTAAGTCAAGCTCCATACGCAGCTTAGCAATCTTTTTCTTCATAGTATCTTGTGCTGGAGTGGGACGTATGTTGGACGGTGTAGTGTTCGATATAGCTTCATCCTCATCATCGCTGATCACAAGAGACTGATTTTTCCGTTTCGAAGCGCCTGTAAAATGCAGAAAATTTTAATTTAGAATAGCAAAAAATGAAGAACGTCACCTATAGAAAAAAAGACGAATACTAACCTGCCGGTTGAGGACCAACGTCCAAATCTTGATCTTCTGACTGCTGGTCATTAATCTCATCCTGAACCGCAGATTTCGCGTGTTGAATATTATGATCATTGATCTGAATCTGACCTGCACATTCCACTTTTGGAACACTCTCAGTGCTTGTCTCAGCCTGAATTAAAGAACTGCTAGAGATCTTAGTATTAGTCTGAAATCAAAATATGATAATAAAGAAGTGAATCTAATGAAATTAAAAAGACAGATTAACACAAAATAACTTACTATGAACACCAGTAAAAAAGTAAAAAATAATTCTTAAAATGAGTCAATAACAATAATCAACAAAAAATGCTAATATAATTGTGAGATAAATTTTAATGAAGAAAAGAATAAATAACAAAAAATATATTTAATTGTAAAAAAAGCGTGGGATGCACGGTGTCGGTAGTTATAAATACATAATTATAGATATGAGCAGGACAATCATTTTGATATCTTAAAAAGCACCCCACACTTTTTTTACAATTAAATATATTTTTTGTTGTTTATACTTATCTTCATTAAAATTTATTTCACAATTATATTAGCATTTTTCGTTTATTATTGTTATTGACTCATTTTAAGAATTATTTTTTACTTTTTAATTTGATGTGCTTTTAAAGCGTGTTCTTTATTTTTTTTTAATTATATTTTTTTATGCTATTAATTGTAACAATAAAGTTTGTATAAAAAAAGAATTTTCCTAACAAAATATATTTAACCTACCTTTTGAAGAAATGTTAAAGTAGACCGAACTTTTCTCTCAGTGGCTTCCCTAAGAAGACGTTCAATCTCATGCTGAATGTGTTGTGTTAACTCTTCTTTCTTCGGGAATTTTTGTTTCGCTGTATTCCATAATTTTATCACTTCGTCCTGGCAGGACTTTTTCGTCTTATAGACGTATCTTTTGACGTATGCATTATAAAAATCTTGATAACTCATTTTAAATTAGTGAGAGCATATACTGAGTCGAGTAAAACATTTGCAAGAATAAGCAAAGCAGGTTGGAACCTGTCCGTGTGTCGCTGCCATTCAGCTCGTACGCTCTCGTTCATCGAGCCGCGCGTTCGGCTGACAGTGGCGCGAAAACAAAGGACGGGCTACACTGTATCGTAAACTCTGATTAAATTGAACTATTTGGTATAAAACAAATATGGTAGTTTGACAGTCAGTAGTAATGTATAACGTCGAAGTATGAATGAATTAGTGAATGATCTTAATCGTATTACAGTTATGCTTAAATCTTAAGCATGTAAAGTCGTCCCGGACAGAAAGTCGCCGTCGGGAATCTTCGGGTTCTTCGGAAATCTACAGTTTCTTACGATTCCCGACGGCGACTTTCTGTCCGGGACGGCTTTAGAATCTGGATAATGGGTCAAAATAGTATAGTTTTTTTTTGTTTCAATAAGAAAAAAAATTGCGTGATATTTGCCGAGACCCCCCCTCTCTCCAACGTAAGATTAGATGAGATTTGACTCGACCCCCCCTCCCCCTTAAACAACTCACGTAATTTGTGGATCTCCCCTAATTGATTGTCTCAGGCGTGACTTCGCGGAAGTTCATCTTATATACAAAATGAAAAAAGTATATCTAGTGTAATTCCGCAAAAACGGAACGGGGTTTAGCGGAATTACACTAGATATACTTTTTTCATTTTATATTTACTAATGTATTATTTTATTTATCTAAAAATAATCTAGTCTCGGCGCTTTTAGTAAGTTATGTATAATCTATTCAAGGCCTACGTTACAGCGGACATCTTTAGGTTAACTTATACAATAAATTAATTAATATAAAATTCCTAGACGTGTGCGTTTATAATTGTGTCTGTAAAACTATATTTGCTATAAATAAGCAGAGATTTGTTTTGATAATAAATATCAATATGAACGCTTTTTTCTAAAAAAAATACTATATAATGTACATCATTCATATCTTTCGATGGCTAAAACAAAAAAAATTAAAGGCTCAAGTAACCAAACCTACCCGCATCCCCCAGCCTACAAACCAAAAAACCGCTCAGACAAAGAGTGTAAAAAGCCTCGGCCCACCGTGTAACACAATCTGGTACCGCGAAAGAACATAAAACGCCAGTTATTGGGTTCCACGGCCTTTGGAAACGACACAATAATGCCTACTTGTAGCTTGTGGGCTAGTGATGAAACTGATGTAGACAACGACTATTGTTTCTATTTCATCACTGCAACTGCTATAAGTGACAGTGTCGCTTAACATCAGGCGGACGACTAGCTCGGCACGTCATTTATTTTCATAAAAATAAAAAAACTGTCTATGAGCGGGCTTTTTTTGAACGGCTGTTGGTATCTACCGACGTTTACAGCGTCACGGGGCAGGGTCCATGAGCGGCCTCAGCGCGGAATTGCAACATGAGGAGTCGTTAAGGATTTCGGGATGGTTGTAGAAAGAGTTGACCATTGATAGAGCCGTGATCGCTTACCATCAAGCAGGCCACCTGCTCATTCCAATGCAGTACAATGACTACTTCTTCTATAGTATATAGGTGCTAAAAATTACACAACTTATTCAAAAACCTGACCTTAGTGATTCAGTTGACCAATATAATGCTACGATTGTGTTTGTAAATTACAAATTACATTAAATTATGTATATTGAAACATGTAAGTGTAACCTATTTCTTACTTGTATTTATATTGATAATCGGATGCTGTGCCGAATAAGTAATGATATAATATGGGTAGGCAGTTAAAATTAAAAAAAGCAATTCCTTGTTCAAATGATTATGGTAAGTTACTAATGAAATGCATTGTAAGTCTTTAAAAATAAATTAATATTTTAATCATACAAATAAATTATCATTTACTTATTGCAAACGTCTTTTGCTTCATTGAATCCAAAATCGATATTCAATAACAAGGAGCACATCACTAGCCGCGCCCGCGCACACTCACACACTCACATCTCACTCACACACGCCCGTTCAGGTATAAACAAAATGTGCTAAGTAAAAAATATTATTATAGCATAATGCGCCATAAAACATCACAGATTCTGAGTATAATATGCGTTTCTCAACTTTTCGCCTGCTCTACAATCTTCGTGTAGCGGGTCTACGGAATTCGTAGCTGATTCGTAGCGGTTGTGTAGCATGCTTTCTTAATTTTCACTGGATACTTTCAGGCTACGTGTTTTTTGTCGGCATGCTTATAAAAATGTGTATCGCGTTTTCTTTTGTTTTTATTTTCTGCTGCATACTACTTTCCATGACGCAACAAATAATTTACAAAAAAAACATAACTTAATAAAGGAAAGAATACTGTGAACGATATTTTCACTCTACAGCAAATTTATTCCGGATGACTTGGACAATCCTACGTAAATGTGACATTTTATTGCAAAAAAAATATTGTTTTATAGATTCATAACCTAAGAGATATGATCAAATCACAGCAAGAGAATAAAAAGTCACAACACACAATGACAACAACAACAATACCAAAGACAACAGAAACTTTGAACGCCACTGGCTACGCTACCGACATAAACAATGTCAATGTTTTCTATTAAAACCGTTCGGCATTTCGATATACGAATTAGAATAATGTCTGAGAACTATCCACGCAATGCGCAATAAATAAAACCAGTGACGTGTCTATATTATTTTTAATCTCTATTCATATCACAATAGAGGTCATTTTGGCTGTGTTCTAGTACGTAATAAGAGATTGGGCAAGAGGTGCGCATCATCTAAAAGTTTAAGGACAAGTCTCAGTCTAATATCTGTGGGTATGTAAATCGCTTCACCTACGATCTTAGTTGAATCTTGCACTTTTAAGATGGTTTAGGTCACTTGTTTATTTAATTGGATGAATAAAATTAGATGGTATAGTGCCCGGCAAGTAAGTTGAGCTTTGGAATAGGTGCCATATAGCCTGCATGGTAGCAAAATGCGTATGAATAGAGTAGGTAATGCGCTACTTCGCGATATAAGCATTTAGCGCGCGGTGCTTCAGAAAAGGCTCATTTTATATGCTATGCACTATACTTGTATGGTAATTATATAAATAGCCGGTAATTAAATTACATTATGTGTGAAGATTTGAACGTATTTATGAAGTGGTTTTTAATTGACAGAAATATATTTAGCGTGTCGATTTGTGCTTGATGCAATGATCGATAGCTTCTATATTTTAAAACTAGCGTGTGACCACTTTCTTGTTTATAATTAAATGACGATAGGTTTAAATATTTATTAAAAGTTGTCCAAGTACTCATCAAAAAATACTATAAAAGCCACGTTGCAGTGCCACAAAAGCGTTTTATTGCGTGCCACAAAAAGCCTATTATACAAACGTAGGTATAGTAGGTACACACAAACAACATTAATGCAGTTATTTCTGTGATATCAGTATGTCAAGTATGTGGTTTTTGTGTAAACATCATATTCATAGAGTTAAAAGTTTATAGTCTGGGCGAAAGATTGAAGTTATGACCGAATAAGTACAATTAAACTTATGAATATCGATTTTTTACACTAAGTATACTGATGTATTTTTATTGGGTAAGATAATAAGTACCCTGAGAGGTATACTTTAATACGAGGTCAATACTGGCATTACGACCAGTAATTTTTTTTCCTTCGAAGATGATGCAGTTTTGTCAAATAGTAACAGAAGTGGGTATTAAAAGGATGCAAAAGCTCATCCAGTTGAGAAAACATCAATCGCTCGCATTGAAGCATAAATCATTATTTAGCTCATTTTAATCATAGATGTAAATAAAAGAGGGAAGACGAGGCCCTGGCTTCTCCAAAGCAGACGACTCGGCCGCAACGCGTACGTAAATAAAAATAGCAATACTAAGCAATACGCGTCACGAGCGAACAGTAAAGTCGCGAGTTACCGATGAGCGATGCTAGGACGTACCGCATCTTCCCACTTTCAATTACGTTCTGCCTAAAGATAATATGTGATATATGTAAAGGGCACGTACCCAGTAAGCGTTGAGGTTCGGCTGCAGCCTGCTCTGTAGGTCGGGATCAGAGAGCGCGCCGCGCGGCAGCGTGCTGCCCGCCGAGGACGCGCCGGACGCGCGCTTGCCTCGCCCCGCGCACCGCTCGCCGCCCTGCACACGCCACGCCACGCCGTCACGTCGCCGCGACACGACACACACTTCGATACCACGGACCTAGCGGGCGGGGGGGCATGTGCTGCGGGCCTCTACGGTGGACCTACTATGACCCTTGCGCATGAAAGTGAAGGCCTTCCCGGGGGTAAGTTACAAAGGGAAATCAAACGAGCTGACAAGGAAAGGGCCTATCGAGATCATGTTGGGCAGTTATGAATTGACAACAATAACGCAATGGTCAATTTATGCGTTCCAATAAGGTCGAAGTGTAGGAGAAGATAGATTTTGGCTTTTGCGTAGAAAATGTTATCAATAAAACAAAGAAGTTGTTTCAGATCAGAAAGCAAGGCAGATGTAGTATAAAAAGCACAAGTGGAATTTGAAACAACTGACTTGGGACACTGTGGTGGGTGGTTGAAAACATTGTGATCTCTAGCACTACCACAAACCAAAAATTCTATCACACAGGATAAGGTAAGGTTAGGATATGAAAACAAATGAATCCGACTAACCAAACCACGCAGTCACCTATCGACTCAACTCATACTGAGTCTGGGTTACTGGCTCACACGACATCGACGAGAAATCATCTAAAATCATTGTGAGCTGTAAGACTAGTGTGTAACTAGAACTATCACTTCTATTCTACACTAATCAAGCAGTAGATGTATCTCTAGAAGAGTGAGAGCGCATGCATAGTCCAAGGATGTGGATGGAAGAGTAGAGTCATATCTTGTTAGTTCACTAGTGCCATATTTCCGTGATATAAGCATCGAAATGTGTGATCGTGTAGCGACTAATAAAGCAACTATTAACATAGCGGTGGTTCTGAAGTGAAACACGGAAAAAGAAGAGCATTTTTGTTTCAGATAAATTGTATAAGTGTAAAAAATATTATACATCTTGTGAAGAGTTTAGTTGTGTGAAAATGTTCAATTATCAATGTTATCATCTCCTTAGCATTACTTTTTCGGCATTTGTAACTATTTCAGAACCACCTAAACAGTATTTAAAGGTAAGTAATAGAAACACAGTTCTAGCAAATATTCTATTAAAAACACACATCGTTACGTACAAATTGTACTCGTATTTAACCTAAAGTGGGCATTTGTAATGAATGTAAAGAGAAACTTCAGACCACATTTTGTTTGAACAACAAGTATTAAACTTTCAGATTATTATGAAAAAACTCTCGTTGTTTTGCGTTTTACCTGAAAATATTTTTAATTACAACTTGAGAAAAGAGAAAATCTGTTTTACATTTTCATTATTGTCATGGTAATATTTAAGAAGCAAGAGACCTCGCCATTTTTTTGATACGGCTTCAGTGTCAAAACATAAACTAAAGATCTCCATGGTCTAACGTAGATCATGGATTAAACCCAGTACTTTCGTTGGTCTACATTTTTGTAATAAGAGTGCTCGAGTATTTGAAGAGTGATCTTGTAGATTTTAGTGGTATACCTTTGCAAAAAATATATCGGGAAATAATATTCGATAAACCATAAATTAAATAATTATGAAAGTGTCTTTTCGGCAGTTACTGCACGAACGTAAATTATCACGCTCAAAAAACAAACAAAACAACATACGAGCTTTTAGCTTTTTATAATAATCTTTAGCAAACAAAACCTCCCATCGATAAAGATCCACCCTACACTCGCAATAGTAGTACTTTATCTGCGGTAAAGAGGGTAAACACTACAAAACCATCGGCGAATGGAACCATTCATCGACGGTCAAACGTTGTTTCACTCCTAATGGCGACGTAAATCTCCCCGGGCCCCGTTAACGGTCGACCCGGCCGTAACTGGCAATAAAGCTTCAAACCATCCCAAATATCGAAAATATCCTAGTTCGATAAGTGTAGGCAAATAAAACTACTGCAATTAGATCCTTTCTCCACGATGGTAAAACTTGGGATTTCCAAAGTATGATGACACGTTTTAAACACCCGATCAAGGCCGAATCGTAGCTCTCCAAACGTAGTAAAGATAGATCACTTATACAGACACTGAGTTAAGACCAAATAATATCTCGCATGAAAAGCTTCTATTGTCTGGTAGACTTAGATATCGCAAAATAGACTTCACAAAACATCATCATTCAGTAAAATTGAGGTCAACAACCCCATAGACTCCATCAATGAAGCCATATTCTAATGAATAAGATGTGATTCAGTGAATTTCCAAACGCGAGTTTCCGGTCCGAATCGTAGACGTTCCTTTAATAATATGCGGTGGGTGTGACTATTATGCCAATTTGTTTCTTATAGCGATACGCGACATGATTTTTCTATTTTTATAGATTTAAGTCACTTTTATTGGTATTTTGACTCACCTTTAAGGATTAGAGAAGGTTAATGCTTTATGAGAGCAAGTAGTTTTATATTAGACACATGAATACTGATTCTCACTATGTTCAGTTTTTAATATGTAGGTAGATGTAGACAGAATCCACCAACTTCTCTAAGTGCGGAGCATGAAGATTTAGACTGTGATCTTCATGGTGCAAAAGTTTTGGTTTGATTAGAAATCAAGCATGTTTGTAATGGTTCATTAGCACGCAGGCTTATGTGTAAATAAACAAGTACAACATTGAGCTTTCGTCAAATTGTATACTAGTGGCAAATTAATTACTTGTGTTGATCAATAAAAATTTATTGTAATAATGCTAACATGCGCTTGTATGAAAATTGACATAAATTTAAAACAACGAACGTTTTTAAAAAGGTTTATTATTTACATGCATAATAAATGAACAATCATAAACACTTTTATTAAAAAGGAAAAAGCTTTATCCTCGAATGACATCACCCCGACAAATATATAAATTGTATAATTGCTCACTGTACACCGAAATGAAGAAGACAACGAATTATGGCGACAAGATTATAAAACCGGTATTAAATACATAAAAATCGAAAAAACAGGCCTTGCCCACACTAGCCGAATTATATTATCTACGCGATAGGTACTCATGAGATTCATTACAACACTTATTGGCTAGAAGATGAATAAAACCATTTTTGTGTTTCAGTAGGGATGTGGGCAATATCGACATAATATTTGTCTGCGATATAAACTAGGTATTACTTTCATGTTTTCCCAAAGTCTCAAGCGTTTTGAAGACGGGGCGGTCATACGTACAAATAACGTTAAACAATAACAAATTACGTTTTGCCTAACAATGAAGAACATTTTGGTGTGGGATCGATAAGGTAGGGTATAATGGAAAACGTAGTTTTTTCTGTTAATCTTCCAAATTTTAATAATGTTAATAAGATTTTTAAAACGTAATAAATCTATAAAGCTCAATAATTACTCATACAAAGAAGTTATAAATTTATAACTAAAACTTCTGTGCTGTTAAAACTGCCGTGTGGTCCCGGCACGATGTGAGAATAGGACCACCCCATCTCTTCCCGTGAGTGCCGTAAAAGCCCGGTAAGGTAATATCCAGGGAATGGGCAGCAGCATTCTCCTCGGTACATTAAAATCTTCTGCGATCACCAAGCCGCCTACCAAGCGTGGTGATTATGGCAAACCCTCCTATAATAAGCGTCTATAGTGGCGTTTTATGGGAAGGTTCAGCGGTTGGCGACTTCAGGCTGTTGATGTGAACTAAAACTTATCCAAATGTTACAAAACATAGTCAACAAAAACAATTATTATCAACAAATTACTACAAATAATCGTATCGACAGCACCACATCACTAGCCCGAAACCAGTTGCCGTGTTAATTGCGGTACCAAATTCGTATCTGAACCATTTGAATATCCGTAATTTATAGCAGCGACATAACCGAGTATCATCTCTTAAGTATTTGTGTTAATGTTCGCATACATTATGGCAACTCTCGGACTTCAATGTCTTTAAGAATTTAGATGGAAACCGCCGGAGATAGTAGGATGAGACCCGCGGTCGCATACTTGAACTTTAATGGTAATTTTATTTTATTGAATGCTCAGCCCGTTTCGACATTATTAATTGATAGATACGGTATTATTTTTGTGTAAGTAGGCATTATGAATGAACAATAGATGTGATCTCTATTTTCTAATTTAGAATATTTTTGCAGTTATTTTAAACGAAGTGTATTATGACGATGTTTTATTGTTTCACTTTCATATTTGATATTTTTATGTTAATACTGGCCGTAAATATATGAGATTTATTAGAAAAATAATATGTTCTTTTATAATCTTTTCTCTGTGAATGAAACATCAATACTAGAACTATTTATGACTACCTAGTCCTGTCCATAGAACACATTTTGCTGTAGGTATTTTTTAAAACACGTGATTCTTTTTCTCATCCATACCAATAAAACAGTTTTAATGTTCAGTAAATCTACAAAAAAGCTGTCGTAATTTAATAAAGTAATTAAAAAGCAAGCGCTTCATTCGCATGTTCTCGGTCCATTAGATGGAACGTGGAGCACAGAGATTAGCATTAGCATAATGAGACTGTACCGAACAAGCCGTGGGACGTTATTAAAAAATTTAAACTATTTCTTATTCTTCGCTATTATATAGAATGCATCTTTGAAATTAATTTATAAGGCCAAAACCAACCCCAGTGAACTTATGACAACATGTTTTAAGCCCAGATATATCCCGATTTGTGATAAATTGATAATACAATTAAATGTATCGAATGTAAAAAAACTACAAGATAATTATATATACAGAACTTTGTGCAAAATCTTAATAAAAACGTAAATGTCCGGCTATGGAGTTGAAACCGCAGGTTCAGTTTTTGTTTATAAATATTTTGTATCTACTGCAAGCTAGTCTACATCCTAATCCAAGCCATTGGTTTTTAATAAAATGTATTGTGAATAATATAATAACCAAAATCTGTATTCCTATATAGCACACACACCTACACACATCTTCTCACACACCCGCAAAAATATACAGCGATACGACACGTAAAACTATCTAAGTAACACAAATCACAATAGAGTGTACATTTACACTCAAACATAACAATGAATAAGTACTGTGGTTAATCCAACTCGACGTTTATGTATTTTTTCTAACTGTACCAGTAGTGATGTAACGGAAAGCTCTTTGCGCGAGTGTGTCACCAACATAAATTACAGATTTAAGATGGCCATAACTTCACCATTTACCTGTCTGGCACTACTTACATTTGGAGATATCATCTTGCGCAACTTCTAGAGATGATGTTATGCAAAGCAAAATTGATAGCATATTTGGTAAAGTATTTTTGGCGCCCAAATAGGTACCTACTTAAGAGCCTATACAACGCCAAAATGCTTAAAATGGCTTAGCATGAGGCCGTGTTCTGTCAACAATATTGCAAAAATGAGTTTGAAATTAATATATGGTAAAATTCAGGACTATGCTAATGATTATGTATAGTGAAAACATAAATTGATAAACTTTTCTCGATAGAAAAATAATTACCAAGTTACCTCCAAACCGTACAAATAAACCGCGATTATTCAATTAATAGTTTAAATAAGGTCATTAAACTTTGTGAGGTAGTAGAACTAAATATAATGGAGGGCTTATGTACAGCGGATTTTTAAAATACTTATTATATTCAGTGTAATATTAAATTACCTAAATTAATATAAGAGAAAATTATCTTTATATTTTATAGTAGAAGTAGTTTGATGCGTACAGCCAAGGGTAGGATCTATTAGCGATCTTCCTTGTTTCCTGAAACCTGTAATTCATAACCCGATGTCTTCAAGGCCATAGGGAATAGACATAGATCTTTATCTTCATGCTGTCGCTTACTATCACGTAAATTGGTGGGGAAATGATCTACTTATAGCTGATAAAAAAAAGTCTAGACATCTCGCGCTATGGATTGAAACGTAATTACGACAAAAACTCGAAACAATAATTTCAAAAATCCTATTTAGAAAATAAAAACAATCCGCGCGGCGGCTTCTATTCAAAATAATAATTTGTTATTAAAGTTTATGAGTTTCTTTTTAGACTCCAATTACAACGGTCGTAAATCGGAAGGCATGTCCGAGTCAAGATTATATTTCATAGAATCATTGGAGTTGCATAAAGCCGCAAATTCGTAGCTTCTTTTAATATTTTAATTAGGTAAATTCATTTAGCCTTTGTGTGTTGGTAACAATAATGGTTAATTAACAACAATAATTGCTAATTAATTAAAAATTGACAATGACATGATAGAGTTTAATTATGTCTGGCTGGTGCCACACAAGACTCCAGTTGGAGCTTGAGCTGAATTTACTAAAGTAAATAAGCTTTCAACATAACATTTCTGTGTTCATGGTGTACCTACCCATTTTTCCTAGTGAAGACATGATTACTAGAGCAGAGGTAATAACAGAAAGGTTAATCTGTGGTTTAGAGCTGTTAGGGTTGAAATACATGACAGATTTAAGAGGCTGAAGGCTCCCAAATACACTAACTTGAATGCAGTTTTCTCAAAATCTGTATCATTTACAGGATTGAAAAAATGCATGTTAACACTGGTTCTCCTTTCCAACTGTAGAAATCAAAACAAGTTTACGATAGAAATAGTTAGATAGAGATAGTACTTCATTTTCTCTATAGAAAAAAAACGTGAAGTGACGTCTAAAAACTTATTCAAATGCAAAAAAATATTACAGTATACTAATGCCCGTTTTCACCAAAGATCCCTAAATTTTAAGGGACCCTTAAAAAGATTTAAGTGACATCTAACAGTAATTTTGTTTTCACCAGCAATTAAAGGACACCCAAAGCTTAAGGGATCCCCTAAGTTTAGGGGGCCGAAGCTCAACCCCTTAGCGTTAAGTGACAGGTTAAATTATCAAAACGCCTGTTTTATTTTTCAGTTGTATTTGGCAATTGTTTCTACCCGCATAACGCCAGCAAAGGTATTTGTTTTAATTTTTTCGGATGCATAATATATTAAAAACTAGTGCTAATATGAATAAAGCATGTTGCTTGTATTTTTGACGATTATTCTTTAAAATATATAAATAAAATAACGAAAATCGGCAACGTACGGTTTTTGGAAACCGTAGAAAAGAATAAACTGTTACTTTACAATTTAAGTGTTACTCAGCACTGTGAAAACGAATTTAGGCAAGGGTCAAATCTAAGGGACCCTTAACCAAAGGAATTCCTAGTTAGGGTGTAGTTTAGGGAAAATGGTGAAAATGGGCATAAGACACCCAATTGAAATAAATCATAGTGATTTATGCTTCAATGCATCCAACGGCAAGCTTATTTTCTTTATAAGAATAAGTATTTAGTTATATGTACCGCAAAATGGGAAAATCGACGCGCAACCCAACGTGATCGCCATATGTGCCATATTTTTGCTACGCAGAAAGCAACCCGTCTAATACAGTATACGTTCTATAATCGACTGCTGTAACAAACTTGCTCGTATTGGGTGTTGTCAGCGTCTTAAATGATTCGAGACGAAAAGTACCGCATTATTCACCTCTTAAAATTAAAGCTACCATAAAGGCTACTTAGATTATAAAAAGCTGCTGATTACAAAAACAAAAGAGCATAAATTATTTACAATATGCAGCGAAGCATTTTATAAATAAATAATAGCAACATATACGCAACTAACACCCGGATTGTAAAAAAATAAACCTTTTTTGTGGAAACAACCGCAAGTAACAATACCCCGCTATCCATTGCATCACGGCACAAAAAAAGACAATAAAACCCGACCATTCCATTTTTAAATCTAAACTTTTTTACTAGCGCGACGCGACATCCACCAGTTTTTCGGCCAGTATCGTCTATAAAAGTTTTTTTTTTATTTACGCCTAGCACAATGCAACGAATCATGACTGTATAGATAAATGGAATAAAAGCAGAAAAAACATTTTGTGATATCCAATTTTAGAGTGGATACGTTACGCGGATGGTATAATAGCGAAAAGTCATACCAATTAACAGACAGAAATAGAGAATTCCAGAGTTTTAAAGAGAACTGTAAACTGATTTATATCAAAGAAGAGGGGCGTCCTGACCTATGGCAATGAATTCTAAAAAATGCCAAATGCCAATCAATGCCATGTGTTAAGCAAATAACCTCCCACGATTAACAAAACATAATCAACGTAACGGGTTTTAAGCTCAAAAAAAATCATAATTTTTATTGCAAATAGGCTATATTTAGCACTTTTACAAGTCAAAATTAGATAAGGTATTTAAAAATATTAAAGTTAAATTTTTGTACATACTAAGCAAGCATAATTATAGGCAACATTACATAGTGCTTAATGTGAAAATATTATATAGCAAGCCTATTACAACACGAGTTTGAAAAAAGGTTTCATTGCCACAACAGGTGCAAGGTGTATTTTTTTAATGTAATTAAAGAATAAAAATTACCTAAAATAAAATGCCACATCCAATAACTTTAGCATTAATTTCACGTAGGTTGCAACAAAAGGTAGATTCGGTAAGGTGATATGATATTTTTTAGTCACGGGAGTAGCCGGGGTTGTAAAGTGTATACAGAGGGTGGGCGGGGGAGGCAGTCAAGTTTTTTCTGACAGGTGGATTCCATACGTATTGTCATACTTCTGCTAATGTTTTGTTAAGCTATCGCGGAATATAATTTATGGAGGTAACATTATTTCGGGGACGTGAGAATCTGTGAGGCAAAGGTGCAGTGTATGAGACTTTTGACGTTTAAAGAAAAAATGTTTATATAGGTTGATGGTTGCATATCAGGCTGAGTTTATCGAGGTGTTTTGTACGTAGGTACATAAGGAATTATGAGACGGAATTGATAGTGAGAAGCTATTATTAATATTTTCGTGATCTTTGGTGGGATAGTATTTTAAAACGTCATCATTATTTTGCGTAGTGAGAATCATCATCATCATCATTAACAGCCTGAAGACGTCCACTGCTGAACATAGGCCTCCCCCAGAGCACGCCACCTTGAGCGGCTGCTCGCCTCCCGCATCCATCGGCTCCCCGCGGCTTTCACCAGGTCGTCGGTCCACCGAGTGAGGGGCCGGCCCACGCTGCGTCTTCCGGTTCGTGGTCGCCACTCGAGAACCTTTCTTCCCCATCGGTTGTCAGTTCTACGAGCGATGTGGCCTGCCCATTGCCACTTCAACTTACTAACTCTAAGAGCTATATCGGTCACTTTAGTTCTCCTGCGGATCTCCTCGTTCCGGAGCTTATCTCGCAGGGAAACACCGAGCATAGCTCGCTCCATAGCTCGCTGCGCGACTTTGAGCTTACTAATGAGGCCAACAGTAAGAGACCATGTCTCAGTTCCATAAGTCATCACTGGCAACACACACTGATTGAAAACTTTCGTTTTCAGGCTCTGCGGTATTTTGGACGAAAAGATAGGACGAAGCTTCCCGAACGCTGCCCAGCCGAGTTGGATTCTTCGCGCCACCTCTTTGTCGAAGTTGGACCTACCTAATTGGACAATCTGTCCTAGGTAGACATACTTGTCGACAACTTCGAGAGTATCATTCCCAACAATTACCGGTATAGGTGGAACATGAGCATTAGACATGATCTTTGTCTTGTCCATATTCATCTTAAGACCAACCTGCTGGGAGACTCTACTGAGGTCGTTGAGCATGGTGCTAAGGTCCTCGAGCGATTCCGCCATTATGACTATATCATCGGCAAAACGAAGGTTAGTGATGTACTCGCCATTTATGTTGATGCCAGATCTTTTCCACTCCAAGAGCTTGAAAACATCCTCCAATGCGTTTGTGAACAGTTTCGGAGAAATAACGTCTCCCTGTCTCACGCCTCTTTGCAATGGAATTTGTTCCGTACTCTGGTCCTGTAGTCGGACTGACATAGTGGCCTTACTGTACAAACACTTCAAAACTTCGATATACCTATAGTCAATTTGGCATCGCTGCAAGGACTGCAGCACCGCCCAAGTCTCGATTGAATCGAAGGCTTTCTCATAGTCCACAAACGCTAGTAGTAGCTAGTAGTAGTGAGAATAACATGTGCAATTGCACTGAATAACTAAGGAAAGGGTGGTAAGTAAGTGTAAAGAATCGCGATACCAAATCAAAAAATATTTTGTTTTCTATATAGATACAACATAATAATATAACAAATTAAAATCAAGTAAATTATTTAATTCAAAATATCTAATCTAAATTATCTATACTTAAAGATACTTACATAAATACTTTACTAGAATAATACAACTAGATAAAAAACGTAAGGGCTTTTTAGGATCGGATGACGGTTGCGCGTGCAGGGAATCTGATATTAGATTGTGCGTGTGTTAGAAGCATTCAAAGTTATCATACGGTTCATACACTTTTCTATTCGTTATACCAAATTTTAATGGATCTAAAGCAAGACCTAATTGTAACGCGACTGATATTTTGATGCATGAATTAGCGGACTTCAATTTGATTTTATTTTTTAGCAACCCAACACTACAGTTTCTCTGTCGGTTGTTTATAATTTCATATACTTACAACGCATGGAAATTGACATCCGGTCAATAGCTGCTTACGGATTTGTTTTGCCCTTTTTACAATCCTTCAAAAGGGTTACACGTTTTGTTTTTATTTTATGGGTTGGCGAGTACATCGGTGTTACGAAAATAAATGTTATAATGTTTAGCGCTATAAAATCAATGCTTTTGGTTTAGGTAGATCTTTTTTTCAGGACTTATGAGCCACTTCGGCAAACATTAATGAATAAATTTAGCAACATTGCTTCCATTGTGATTGCTATTTAGGTAGCGTGTAAAAATGCTCTATAGAAATCGCTGGAAGGAGTGGTAGGTATAGCGGATGATAAGAACACTGATATGGCAACGGAACAGTATCATCGTTCATCTCAACATTTTTGTTGTTAAAAATAAGAATATAAGTACGCTATTACCATAATTTAAACACAAATAGAAGACTAAAAATATCTACTAAGCTTAAAGTCTCAAGCGCACGACTTATGCGCAGGAGTTGATCCGCCCAACTGCAGTGTAAATCAATAGCACATGCCGCCAGTGCCGCGCACCTGCCGTCATATTTCATAACCTTTGCTGGCGGCGCGGGCGTATAGCTTGCGTTGCGACTAAATGTGACCAAAAAGAGCTGTAAGATGGTATGAAACATGGAGATGGAGAAAATTAGAGCTAAAAATATTTTAGGTGGCGCGCGGCCTAATCGGGCCAATAACACCATGAATAAAAAAGCTTTTATTTTACAATGGATTCAACTAAACTTTTTTCCCCTCCTCCTCTCATTTGCTGTATAACTTTTTATTCATAAGAGAGAAGACTTCAACGCGCTCGGACCGGCCGGTTAGAGTCAAAATGACCAAAGAATAATTGTTCTTATTAATTGTCTTTGGAGTTACGTATGTTTGTTCATCAACCCAATAACAGAAGTACCCAAGTTCCACAGAACCAGTATTATATTATCTGTGACAGAACTGACTCATTTAAAGCCAAGTGGTTTAAAAGCATAATAAATAGATAAAAAATGCTTTATTGCACAAGAGTAAACCAAGTACATAGGGGAACAACTTAATGCTAAGTAGTATTTTCTTCCAGTTAACCTTTGTGTAGTTAATCATAATGGTTAGTTACTCGAGCGATATTATAGTGATTCTGATTTAGTACCTAGACCATGGTACCTACAAAAGAATACTATACAGCGTGTGTGTGTAATTTATTATAATATAGTGACTGCCCTCACAGCACAGTTGACTCTGCCTTCTGAACTGTATGTTGTGGGATCAATTCCCACTCAGGACAAAAATTTTGTACGATTAACATAGGTGTTTGGTCTGGGTTTAGGTGTTATACATAATTATTATATTATATTATTATTATTTATTATTTTTAGCCTGGTTTGTCCCACTGCAGGGCAAAGGCCTCCCTACCCTCCTTCCACTCCTCACGATCTAAAGCTCTAATAGTCCAGTCTTTACTGTAAAAATCTAGTTCATCCCGCCATCTTCGTCTGGGCCGGCCGCGTCGCCGTCTGACTTTATATTATAAGTATGTATTTATAAACAAAATGTATATTAGTATTCTATCAGTTATCTGGTTCCCATAGTACAAGCTTTGCGTAGTTTGGGACTAGATGGTGTGTAGTACTCTACCTCTGGTACATACTTACACATTCATACTTTAGGCTACATTATAGTTAACTATGCCAACCACTACAGGCGTTTTCGGAATAATGTCCTCACATTATTTATTTTATTTATCAGTAAAGTTGCGCATGCCCCGATCACCTGCCACCATCGCGTGCAGGACTGAAGGTGACCTGCAGATGAAGGATTACCATCATCTGAATTAAAGTACCTCTAAATGTATCTATATAGGTATGTAGATTATGTGATGCGGAGTTTATTACAAAACTGTGGCATTAACGCGCGTGCGCCGCGCACCTGCCTTTATCATTAACGAGTGCCAGACTTAAGGTGACCTATGGGAGTTGCCAGCTTATGACAAGGGATAGAGTAGAGTGCTACAAATTATAAAGTAATATGTAAAAAAGATACAAGCGTCGCTAATGTTTGAATATTACTATTATTTTAGTCTCCAAATAAATTTTAGGAATCTACAAGTATTAAACCTAAAAAAAAAATACCAATACAAAAACTTTTTAATGTATTTATTTATACCACAAAGTTAATTGATGTTACGTAATTTATAGTATTAGGTATTACAATGGGCTGTCTTATCAAAGCGATGTCTTCCAGGCCACCTTTGGATGGATAGTATTAGATGGAGCAGGAGTAGACGATGGTGTTAAACAATAAATTTTAATAAAAATAAATATAAATTGAATAAAAATAAAAATACGAAAAGGAGATTCGCAAAAAATCATACAGTACCTATCTACGTAGATTTCACTTTTTCAAATTGGCATCCCGGAAGTAAACATGTCACATAACCCAAAATGTACTACAATATGCTATACCAAAAATGATTTGCAAAAAAATTACTGTAGGAAATGGCAACCCAGGCAAGCCCACGGAACAAATGGCGCGTCCCGCGGGGCGGCGCGCGGCGGCGGCGCGGGCGCAATGTCAAGGGCACGCTGACCCACTTGTGTTGCAGGTTGCGGCCACGTGCTCGTACAACTCTTATTGCTTTACATTTGTTGCCTTCCGGAGTACATGTAAACTTTACATGAAGGTAACAAAATATCTTTTACAATGTAAGCACACAAAATATGTAGGTACATTAGTAAGTTGGTATGTCATTATGACAGTATTTAAATAAATATTAGTAGTGATAATATGCTCTACAAAAGTAGTTAATGCCCAAAAAGCTCTCACAAGAGACAATGCGCGCTCGCGTTAGATAACTATTTCTACTAATGAGTAGAAAAAGAACGACGAAGAAGTGATGGTCAATGATGAAACTAAGGAGACTTCAAACGGATGGGAATTTGCGAAAAATACACTTCTTCAAGATGACTTGAACATTTGAAAATGGGACTTTACACGAACGCCTACATTGGCAGATATTAAAAGTCATAAATCTTATAGCCTCCGCGTATGACCGCGCTACCGTTCAAGTAATTTCTGAATTCTCATGCAGAGTTCTCGTACCTATAGATTTTAACACTCTATTAGCGTCAGTCGTAACAAATCACCCCGTAATGCATTTATAATACTTTAGTAATACGTTTCACACGGGATTAACGCGGTCCAACTGCGTAGTGGTAATACAGGTTGACCACGACGATTTGTGTACCTATCCAAACCAAAAAATCAACACTGTACAATTCAAATACATCCTTGAACAAGTAACTTTTCTCTTTATGGGGTCTCTAGAAAAGTTGAAAATCACTCATCATAATTTCAAAAAATTGGATCTGCGCCTGAAAATGTGTTAATTTTGCGGGTTTTTTGTGAATTATATGTGAAATATGCATAGGTATCAAATAAATATACTTTATTAACCGGTCATCTCTTTAGATTTAGAACAACCGTCTGGTTTTTTTGGCTTTTTTAGGGTTCCGTAACCAAAGGGTAAAACGGACCTTATTACTAAGGCTCCGCTGTCAGTCTGTCTGTCTGTCCGTCTGTCACAAGTGTATCTCATAAACCATGATAGTTAGACAGTTGAAATTTTTACAGATGATGTATTTCTGTTGCCGCTATAGCAACAAATACTAAAACACAGAATAAAATAAATATTTAAGGGGGCACCCATGCAACAAACGTGATTTTTTTGTTTGTTTTTATAGATAATAATGGTACGGAACCTTTCGTGCGCGAGTCCGACTCGCACTTGGCCGGTTATTTTATGTAAACAAATGACGTGCGAGCTAGTCGTTCGTCTGATGTTAAGCGTCCCGGCTAAGCTAAGGCTGCCCATAGCGGACTGCAGAGGCTATCTCATATGTAAAAAAATGTGTTGTTATCGCTGAAAATTTCGAGAACTACGTTGATAAAGTATTTTCGGAGGGCCATTATAACGATTTTAGTTTTGGAAAACCATAGTAAATAAGTACCTATTTCCTTAAGTTTTATTCGGTCATCCCTGTTTATCGTTTTATTTTATATTAAAGTGCTTTACTTTTTTATATGATTGTTTAGACACGTCACATCACACAGGGATTTCAAAAAAGTGCTTTTTGTTGATTTTGGGCTTTACTTTGATCGCGCCTCGAACGACTCACTTTCAATATAGTTTCGTCAGAACAACTTCGAGTTATAACGATACTTTTCAATTAATGTACGTACATATATCATGCAAAATACAATTGAAATTGAATATCAGTGAAATAATTTAGTACCTACTGCTGGGCTGCAGTAAGGCACGCTAGAAACGTCAATTCTCAGAACGACTTCAATTCAGCTAGAAATAGGCCCGCAAACAGTTTACGTGTTACATATTTTATTACGTGCCGACCTTAAATTGGTGTATCGATTGCAGTGTCAATAGCGGCTATGACGCAAATGTCGCGTAGGCTTGATGTATGAAAGGGTAATGTGCTGTGCATATCAATTTGATACTTTCAGTGAACGTCCAGTTTCTGAGGTGTTATTATATTAATATGTATAGCTACACATTTCACTAGGTGGTAGGACTTTTCTGCAAAGTTCGTCTAGGTAGGTACCAACGCTTTGCCAGTTATTCTGCCGCCAAGCAGTAGTGTGCAAGCACTACTGTGTTCCGGTTTGAAGGGCATTGTAGCTAGTGAAATTACTGGGCAAATGAGACTTTATGATCTGATCACTCAGTCTAGTAATCTGATTACTAGACTGTGTGATGTCTCAGGACGTGTGTGACGTGCGCAGTGCAGTGTCACACGAAACTTTATTGTTTTAAAGTTCCGAGTGGCACTGCAACTGTTATGGGCGGCCATGTCGCTTAACATCAAGTGAACGACTAGCTCGTCACGTCATTCAATCGCATAAAAAAAGCTATTTGTTTTCATACATAGGATGTATGTAGTTATGGTCTCGGTCAAACTATAATACTGAACACCAACGGTACTCTAATATCGGGCGATGATTTATTGTACAAATGAGTTTAATGCCAATTATGATAAACAGCCGCGTGGGTTTCGTTAATTGCTGTAATGATACGATTTATTTAGGTGCGAGATTCGAACGGATATGGGAAATTGGAAAAACGATCGCACACGGCCTATTGAAAAGACATAAAATTATAGTTATATAGTTTCTAATTCTAAAATATGATCATTTCTTTCGGAGAGAATACAGTAATATTTAGCTGATTAATTAAAATCATAGGAATTTACCAGGGTTCACATTGGGTAGGATTTGGCATTTAGAACCACCTTAGTAAGTTTTAACTCATTCCGTTCCTTCAAGCCATTTCAGGTAGCTTAATTATCATGTGAGTAGAGATGTATAAAAAGTTATTTGTGTCACTGACTATATCATAGCATTATGTACGAGAAAAAAACATAATACAGTTAGTAAAACTTCAATACTTTTAAATAAAAGAGTTACAATGACTACACTATTTCACTGTTAATGCCAATGCCGGTAGACCTTATATCAAATATACTATATATATACAGTCTATGAAAATCAAACAAAGGACAGTGTCTCCGCGCCAATACTCACTTATAGAGATACTATATACCTCTCCAGCTAATATAAAATAGTCCACACGCGGTTGTTTCATTTTAATAATGCACCATAGCACCCTGTAACAGCGTTGTAAAACAATAATATTTGAGTTACATCACTTTCATAAGGCGCGGTCACACGCGAGCGAGAGCAAATACAAGGCATATATTATGCCTCATTTTGACGGCACCGTTTTTGAGGCGTCGATCGGGGATTTACCCTAAATATTTCATTGCAGCAGTAGACACTAGATTTAGAATCATCAAACCGTCGCAAAAGTGAACAAATCATGGAAACTAAAAAGAAGGGCACAAGCGCGACGATAAAAATACCGATACTATAATAACACTAATAATGCAATCAAATCAAATTTCACTACAAACAAAAGACTTGAAACCTGCAGATGCTGTAGACATCTGCACCCCATGTGGTGACGTGGTGTCGTCTCGATAAATGATGGTGGACAATTTATGCAGAGTCGACGACCGACCGCATTCGAACGCTAAAATTGCAAATAAAGAAATGAACCATTTAATAAAAACATAGAAATAGTATAACACTATCTTACCTGCCACTTTATTTTATCATCGCGTTCTTATAGTTGAATAAAACGGTTCTACTTCGAAGAATATTACAGAAATCTTTAGATTTCCCTCTGTTATATGCATGGTAAACATATAAAGGTTTCCAAATTTACAATAGTCTTAATTGACGTCATCCCACTAATTTATTACTTATCAATATAAATTAATGTTTATGCATTTTAAACTAGTTTTGATCCAATAAATCAATCATTGGGGGCCAGGTGATACGACGATATAATATATTATTATTGCTATCACATTGTACCAGACAAAAGATCAGATACAATACACAACGGTGAAATTGTTGTTTTTTAATCTCCTATTTATATTTATGATTGATTGATATATGCGAAAATATTACAAATTTGTAAAAAAACACGCGAGTGTTTGTTTAATTTTGGGTCAGTTCTCAATTTTCCATATGACCGTTTTTACAGCGTACTTAAAATCTATTTCATCAATGAAAAATTAATACACTGGAGAAATTTATAGCTTGAATTGACTCTTTCCACTTGGATTGGATCCACAGCTCGGCTCAAAATAGTAAAATAATATTATAAATAAATATGTGTGGACATTTCACACAGCGCCATCTAGCCCCAAACTAAGCATAGCTTGTACTATGGGAAACCAGAGAAATGTTGGATCCACGGGTACCTTTATTGGATCCAAGGATACCTTTATATCCTCTTAAATCAGTCGATAAGCATGATAAAGTTACGCGATCAATAATCATCACTCTCCGGAAAGTAAGAAGCGAGTGCAGTTCCGCGACTGCCCTACTTTTTTCTGACAAATAAGTATCCCATGATCACATCTGTAACTCACAATAATAACGTCACATTATTCGTAGCTCACAGTAATGATGTCACAGTCCGCATTAGATTTCGAAATACATAAATAACGTAACGGTAGAGCCAATAGTGCACAGACGTTTTAAATAATTTGAATAAAATATCTAGTACGAACGTACAGATCGAACTATTTGTATTATAATATATTTCCTGCTTCAGACGAGTATGCCACAGTGCCACTTTCTATTGTATATTTTGACGTCTCTGTAATATACACGACTATTGCCTATCCGTTTGCTTATGTTCACTTTTACTAGGTGGTAGGACTTTTCTGCAAAGTTCGTCTAGGTAGGTACCACCGCTTTGCCAGTTATTCTACCGCCAAGCAGTAGTGTGCAAGCACTACTGTGTTCCGGTTTGAAGGGCATTGTAGCTAGTGAAATTACTGGGCAAATGAGACTTTATGATCTGATCACTCAGTCTAGTAATCTGATTACTAGACTGTGTGATGTCTCAGGATGACGTGCGCAGTGCAGTGCCACGCGAAACTTTATTGTTTTAAAGTTCCGAGTGACACTGCAACTGTTATGGGCGGCCGTGTTGCTTAACATCAGGTGAACGACTAGCTCGTCACGTCATTTAATCGCATAAAAAAAAAAAAAAAAAAAAAAAAAATATACACGACTATTGCCTATCCGTTTGCTTATGTTCACTTTATATGCCAATTATGTTGCCTTTGTTATTTTGACAATGATCGACATTGATATTATATAGGAAAGATAACAATAACCAAACTATTTAGTATCATTGAGATTTACTACTTATTCGAATACAATACCACCAGCTACCAGCTTATACAATAGAACTGTTTCATCTACATTCTCCACCCGTGGATGCCGTAAGAGCCGAGCAAGGGAGAAACTAATATGGACACTACATTAAACACCCAGAAATAACTGACTGATAGCGGTCAGCGGTATTTTCATTAACAACTAACAACAACAAAACAATTAAAAAAAGAAAACAAAAAACCGGTTAAGTGCGAGTCGGACTCGCGCACGAAGGGTTCCGTGGCATTGTCTATAAAAACGATAAAAAAAATCACATTTGTTGTATGGAAGCCCCTTTTAATGTTTATTTTATTCGGTTTTTTAATATTTGTTGTACAAGCGGTACCAGAAATACATCATCTGTAAAAATTTCAACTATCTAACTATCACGGTTCATGAGATACACCCTGGTGACAGACGGACAGACAGACAGACAGCGGAGCCTTAGTAATAGGGTCCATTTTACCCTTTGGGTACGGAACCCTAAAAAATGATGAAATGTTGTTGAATGTCAAGCGAAATCTGGATATTGATACCCATTTTGTTTCACCTGTAGAAATGAGATAATTGTAAATAGATACTAAATGAGAGATGGCATAACCATGACCTTGCCAGCATTATGTAAAACACAAACGGGTCACATTTCAGCCACCTTGAGCCCTTGTACTAGTTCTTCCGGAACCGTTTCCAACTAGCGCTATTTAGCGGCTTTATGAATCAAACTTACACCCACACACCGTCAGCTCATACTTTAGATGTATAGAAATAGAAACATTTTACATATTATTATCTCGCCAGTATAAAGAAAATAATTTGTGGCGCTGGTTTTATGTTTTAAATGCACTTTCCTCAAAGAAGGAATCGTATTCAAAGGAAGCAAGAAAATGTCATTAGTTTTAGATGTATAAATGGTTTAAATATGTAAAAAATGGCGACTGCGATTCACACACATGCTTTCTACAAAAGCGCGCACTTGAAGTCCTTCAAAACGCATTCAAGTTTCACGGAAAGTGAAGGTGCAAACCGGCTCAGAACCGGCCTCACGCACGTTCCCGTTGCGTAAGGGTGCCCTTGCGTAAGGATACCGGTCCGGGACCAACGGGAGCTTACGCACAATCCTTCACACCAAACAACACGCCTTGGAAAACATGGAACAAAAAGCGAAAGCTCTTTTTAAAAGGTAATCAGGCTTATTCCGATGATTATTTTTGTGATGGTAAACGTGACATTTGTTCATTAAGTTTCGATTAAAGATGAAGATGAGGTACTTATCACATCACTTAGTCAAAAACCGGCCCTGCGTCGTGCTCCAATTGTCGCTCAAGGCGCGTACCTAATACCTATTGCTATTTTTTCAGCGCACGGCATATTGTGAGCGTTGTGCCTAACTTCAGCGGACCATTTTCAAGAAGCAAGTGCTTTAATTTCCGTCTTTTATTTACATCTATGCACGTTCTATTCTGACCAAGACATTAGGATTGAAAACTGCGACAGCAGAACGGGTTGTAGAAAAGTGTATATGTAAGTAGTCTAATCTCTAGCTGGACCATGGAACAGGTCTTAGATTGTCCGTCTCGATAAATAAATAAAGCTACAAAATCAAGAAGCACCAGCTGAAATTAGTTCACCCCAATAAACAAACACATCCAAGGATACGATGCGAAACCGTACCAACCGATATTTATAACCAAACTCATTAAAACCCTCACTCGCAGTAACCGTAGTTTAATTAACATCAAAGGTTGGGGTAGATGTCTCGTGGTCGCAATTGCTGCTGCACGCAACTTTACTGCTAATATTACCCAGAAAATAAGCAAGAAGACATAAAGTGGCAGAACTGATTATTGGTTTTGAAATGGCCGTTTTTAAGCGAGCGCGACCGCGATCTATTTGATTACTGCGTAAAATGAACTGTTTTGATCCTCAAAGATCAAAATATTGCACCATAAATGGAAACATTGATGTACTTTTGCGGTGAAGCAAGTCTAGATTGCATCAAGACTTATGTTATGATGTAAAAGCGCAGGTACAATACTTACATAGTATCTACGCTTCGTCAGCAGTATTGTCCATCAGGTGGTTTTATGCACGAAAACACATTACGCAATATTTGCTGTCAAAAGCTGTCTGCTGTTATAAAATTAAGGACTGTCTGTGCAACTAAATTGTCTCAATTTGCATCGATTCAACGTTAGCTTTCATCCTTGCATGCATTGGATCACCTAAAATAGTTAAACACTTATTAAGTGATTTGCATGCAGTCGTTTTCTGATTATTTTACGTAAACATTGCATAGTGGAGGAATAGTTATATTGTATTTTATCTGAACTAGGTGGTAGGACTTTCCTGCAAAGTTCGTCTAGGTAGGTACCACCGCTTTGCCAGTTATTCTGCCGCCAAGCAGTAGTGTGCAAGCACTACTGTGTTCCGGTTTGAAGGGCATTGTAGCTAGTGAAATTACTGGGCAAATGAGACTTTATGATCTGATCAATCAGTTTAGTAATCTGGTTACTAGACTGTTTGATGCCTCAGGATGACGTGCGCAGTGCAGTGTCACGCGAAACTTTATTGTTTTAAAGTTCCGAGTGACACTGCAACTGTTATGGGCGGCCGTGTCGCTTAACATCTGGTGAACGACTAGCTCGTCACGTCATTCAATCGCATAAAAAAAAAAAAAAGAATTAAAAATGGGCAAAGATGAAAGAAGAAAAAAAGACACAGATGTTATTTTACTGTTACGTAGTGTATATTGTAGGTAAGATTTAAGTAGATAGTCATTTGTTTTAAATTTTTCTTGCTATTAGAATAGGTATCTGAACGTCGTCCCATTTCGTTATTTCAAGTATATTAAAAAAAACACACGAAAGCACGAATAAAATCGCGATCAAGCAGTAAGCTTTGTGTCTTTGAGTCTTTTTATTTATTTAGTTTGAATTTGCCAAAGCAATAATTATTAAATATGTCATCAATAATATCTAAATCCGCTTTTTCACCCGTATCGAGGAAACATTTGCGAAACTTGGAGGTGACTCAGATTGTTCGTACAAATAATTTGGCCTTACCCAAAGCTATAAAGCTATTTCGTCGAGTTCGTAGACCTGCAACGGACATGTAACACATACAGTGTGTGTGTGTAAACAAATAGACGCTTTGTCACAATAAATATCCTGACAATCGCCTTAAAAACTGAACATTATATTCACGTTCAAAATCACGACAAGGTTTGAAGCTCCGCTGGCTAAGTAGTTGACTCGATACTTGTATAATTAATCCAGCAATACTCTAATCACATATAATTGGATAAATAAAATAAATAACGTTTAACAGTACGTTCGCCGGATACTGATGAGAGAAGATGAGAATTTTTTTATCAGATTCATTAATTTTAGTATCAGCTAAATTCTTAATTGCAAATTCTGAATTGCGAACAAGTAGGTAAGTGGGTGTATAAGTATAAGGTATCTGTATTATGTGGGGACATTTCTTGAGCTGATGTCATGATATCTTTTGGGTTAGAGTTGCAGAAATAAAGGATTTGTTGTCAATGCCACTCCATAATTGCTGTGATTAGTATTGTTTTAATATGTTCCGCCCGGTGACGCTGTAAAGGTCGGTAGAGACAAACAGCATTAGCCCGTTCAAAACAAAATGTTTTAATATGGTATCTATTATACATATGCCTTATAGTTACTTATTGTAATGTGTTGTTATATATTTAATACACATACTAATAGACCTCTTATGAAATGAATATTGTGAAAATAAGTATTTTTAAATTTGTTTTTTAAGTTTAAGACTAGATAGAATATCGCACATTTTAATAGGAACTTTACAATAATGTAACGTAATAAATTGACTTGACTTGCTTGATTCCTGATTCTCTTCCGTGTGGAGAAGTTAAAGAACCCTACACACAATAAACTTAAAGTGTACGCGTGAATTATTTTACGACAGAATTACCGGCGCGGCGGCTCACGGCAAAATTTTGATTGAGAGAAAAACACGATATTTATTACAACTCTAGAATCGATACTGCCCACGCAATTGTATAAATGTCTGAACAAGTCCGAAAATACCTAGTGCGTACAAGTATATCTAATAAGTTATGCTATTTCAAACTTTACCTGGAAAGGAGCAAGGTTGAAAATAATTTGCACGAAGATATATTAAATTCCATAGTTTTGGTGCATAATAAAACAGCAGGGCTGGGTTTATCGTACGGTTTAATTTATTAGTTCGCACAAGTCGCGATAGTGGCGCTATTGCTGCAATTAGCCCTTTTAGCACCGCCTATAGTGAGACCACGATGGCTGTGATTGTACTTACTATAAAACTATGTTATTGCAGCCCTACTTCACCATTTTCAGAATAACACTATATATTTGATTTACTTTATTAAATAACAGTCGTCCTATCTCTTCTCACTATATAATCATAAGTTTAATCACAGGATTTGCATCTTGTTAAAAATACTTTGGTTTTAATGTACAAATTGGTTTCGCTCAAATAATTTGGAGTTTGTTTATTTGTTTATTCATATAAGCGCATACTCACAGCAGCGAAGCCAAAACATGTGACGAGCCAGACATACAATAATAGACTTAAATATCATAGTCAAGACTCTAAATGATATTTATTTTTTAGTAACATCTAACTCTAGAGTCAGATGTTACTAAAAACAAAAATAAATTTCATTTACAATTACGAATTACGTCAATTATATAAATAGCATATTGAAAAAATGTCACGTCAAAAATTAAATAATACTAATACAATTAAGTACCTAATACTAATATAAGTGAAATCCGTCTTGACGTGAACATTACATGAATAAACCAATGCAACACCAACATTTTGTACACGATCGAACGAGATCATCTATTCAGCCTGAAGTAGTAATCTTGCTTGTCCAATCACTATTCCATTAAATTCTAGAGCTAATTATCTCATCTATTTTTCTTGAGACTTGGAGTCGCTATGGTATCCTGGCAGAACATCTACATAAAAGTCTTCGAAAGGTAATTTATTACTCAGCTAAATATTTTAAGCGGAATGTTGAAAGATTCTTATTATCTAGTAATTCAATTATTATTGTTGGGTGACATCTTCCAATATTGAATATTAAACTTCATAGGGCAATACCTCTTTCAATAAATTACACAAAAGTTCTTGCTCAGAAGCACATAGACACAGACTATAGCACAGATTAAACACGTAAAAAAGGTTTTAAATGGAGGTATAAAACATAAGATTTCAATATCATTAAATTCTCAACTCCGAACTTTATCCAGCCACGCCAGTCCGTGTACATTACATGTACACGCGCATGGTCATTACTTGTAAGTAACATTATTTATCGGCAATAAATTGCGGCGGCTCATTAGCTAGTGTGTGGGCACCTTTATGATCGCCAACCGAGGTGTTACGCTTTTTATTCCTTTTCACAGCCATTTTGAGAGAGTTCAATGGAATAGTGAAGTTTAGTGATGCATAGGTGGAGTTATTTATGTTGGTAGATAAGAGATGAAGTCCATACGAGTACCTACTCCCACATAGATCGTGTGGTAACATATTTACTTGGATTATTTTTGGGAAAACATTACAATTTGACCCTCGCAACATGGGTACAATACAAAAGGCGAACATAAAAATTTGTGTTTCAGTAACTAAAAATCCATTACAAACGCTACAAGTTTAAAAAAATTAACTCTCCTAACTTTGGCTGCTACTTTTTGGTTGCCAACTTAACACCGATTGAAATTGAAACTAAGTACTTTAAAATGAAAAGGCCTCTTACTGCGACCAATAAACTAAATCATCTAACTTTTGACAGAACAGCTCTTGAATAGAAATCACCTGGATTTAGTTCAATTTTAAATACAAATACAAATATCTTTATTGCAGTAAATGTGGTACAATTTGGTCTTAATATAAAATTATTAGTTTCGTCACATTCAGCTTGAATAAGCATACAATAGTCATATTATTTCTTATGTCATTTCTTCAAAATCTATTATTATTAAATTATTAATGTTTAGAATTCAAGAGATCATTTATAGAATATAAAAGTTCTTATGTCGTAACCAGTTCAATAATTCCGCTTTGAATGGCTTTAACTTTAATGCCTTTACATGTTTTGGTAGAGCATTATCAACTTTTACATACATTGATGTTGTTTTAGGATGTGTATCAAAGACCAGTCTGTCAGGGTTACGGGTATTTCTAGGAAATATATCACAAGCCCTTTTAAAGTATTGTGGGTTTGTCTTTGCGAAAATTGCAAGTTCATATATATACGTGCATGGATGGGGTAGTATGTTTAATTTTTTAAATAACGGTTTGCATGATTCAAATGGTGGTACTCCACACATAGCACGCACACATTTTTTTTTTGAGCTATAAATGCCTTGTTTATATCCGTTGAGTTACTTATTTTCTTTATTTCCAGTTAAACTGGAAATAAACAAAATAAGCAGCCGAAAAAAACGCCAAGTCTTTCACGTGTTTCATCAAAGTTGCACCAGTGAGCCCCCTCGCACCCCAGGGGTGCCCTTGTGCTAGTTGCCTCCCACTTTTGACGGTTGGGCGCCTTAAGCGCCTGCCCTCCCACCTGGTGACGCTGTAAAGGTCGGTAGAGACCAACAGCATTAGCCCGTTCAAAAAAAAACCAGTGAGCCCCCAAATAAATTCACCCACGCTCACAAAGAAAAGAACCAGTCCAACAAAAACCCAGACGACAATGCGAGAAACTATTATAGCGTTAAACTCTTTCTTTTTGCAAATAAGGTGAAGCAATCCGAATCCGCTACATAGCATAACTAATAACAGTAAAGCATTTAAATAACTAAAAAAAAAAAGTATAGTGAGTCACAGCGGCCATCTTTGGTCACATTTAATTGACTTAGAGGAATAGTCTAAATATTGTGTCGTTTGCTGTATAGATAAACATTTAAATGATCCTGGCCGATTCAGACGCAGACATTCCAGAAAGGCTTTGTCTATGCTGAAAACACTCTGACAGTTCTAGGACTTTCAGTAAGGCAGTGATAATAGATTAATGAAATTGGATCGCGGATTTTCCATAGTTCCGTCACTGATAATATAATACGTTCCGTCAACTTATGAGGACCATTGATCATCATATTACGGGATATATTATCAGAGTGCTTATCGATCCCTGCTCGTTGCTGTCCCGGAGACATGTGGAAAGAGTTCTAGAGAAATAAGCGGAATAAAGCGCGGCTTGCGGTGTTCTTTTTGACTTTTTGTCTGGTGGCGTGTGTCGTGGAGTGAACGCTGGTCTTTGTTTCCGCCTCGAATTGTTTAGAGTAAAATAGGTATGATGGAGACGATATTTAATGTAAAATATTTAATTTATCTAGGTATGAAAATATGCACTGTTTTGTCAGACTCAAATACACACATCAAAAAAGTCTAAGCAACATGCATGATATTACAAATTTACCATTTATAATATTAATTAATTTCTAAGCATTTACTCTCAAAGTGCGTAGGTAAGTAAACTTTTTTGTTATTGATGACATACTGGCTGGTTGTAAAAAAAAATCGATTATGTTTTGTTTTTTCATAAAATTCAAATGACTGCGAATTTGTTTGAATTTAAGTGCGTTTTAATTGACACGTTTATTCTTGATTTTATAATTTTACCAACCATTTAAATAAAGTTAGCGACAAAATTGAATCGTTAGATATTCTTCACGTCATGGAGCGACGTCATTTGACGGCAGATGAAATGCAAAGAGCTGTAGGGATGTTGCAAGCGGGAAGTAATCAATCTCAGGTATCTCGACATTTTGGCATTCATAGAAGTGTTATTCGTCGTCTTTGGCAGCGCTAAAATAATACAGGGGAGCCCGCTGAACAGCACCCAGGCCGTAGAAGGAGTACAACCACTCGGCAAGATCGGTACATACAACTGACTGCAAGACGCCAGCCGATGTTAACCGCTCGAGAGCTAAGTTTAAGGCTACAAAATTCAAGTGGTGTTGATGTAAGTCCCCAAACTGTGCGAAATCGACTGCATGAGTACGGCCTACGAGCTCGACGCCCAATCAGGTGCCCACCAATACGTTACGGGAATCGCGCTCGTCGAAATGAATGGTGTAGAGAACGCATAACATGGACCCAGGAATTATGTTTTCCGATGAGTCGCGATTCGGGTTTAGGCCTGATACAAGAAGGGTGCGAGTGTACCGTCAGCCCGGAAATACTGAAAGGCTCAGGAGCGTTCAGGAAGTTCACCCATACAGCGGCTGAACAGTTATGGTATGGGCGGGTATTATGAAGAACAGGCGAACTGAGCTCGTTTTTGTAAATGGAAACATGAACGTTGAAAATTACGTTGAGGATATTCTCAGACCTTATGTCCATCCATTTGCACAAACATTTGGCTTAGATTTTACGTTAATGCATGACAATGCGCGTTCACATACAGCTCGGCGAACCAGTGAATACTTGGCAACGGAGAACATCCGGGTATTGCCCTGGCCTGCACAATCGCCAGACCTCAACCCCATCGAGCACGCATGGGACATGCTCCAGAGACGTGTTTTGAAGGACTTGGACGGAGTGACAACAACCCAACAGCTGAAGGATTTGCTACAATTCCATTGGGAGCGAATACCGCAAGATGACATAAACAGTCTCATTAATTCAATGAATAATCGTTGCCGACAAGTTCTGAATAGCAGAGGAGGCCATACTTTGTATTATATTGTCCTATTCTTTCACAATAAATTCATTTTCTTTAGAAATTTCACTTTGTAATAATTTTAAAAATAAAATACAACGTTATAATGTGAAGAACCATCCTAAAATTGAAATTAGTACATGTTGCTTAGACTTTTTGATGTGTTTAGCACCTTCGGAACTACTAGAGCCATTATATTGGCCTCGGGGTGCGATTGAATTCATACAGAACAAACAACATGAAAGACCGGTATGAAACTCTGAAGATGTTGCTCGAGCTAGCTCTTCTTTTGTTTCATTCCTGATTTGCAACGAGATGATATTTAAAACGGTCAGTGACTAAACCCCCTAAATAATACTGAATACTAATTATGACAAACGGCAGTATCAAATCTTTCAACAACAAAAATAACCAATTTAGTAAAGTTCAAAAACTGTCGTCCCCCGTTTCCCCAGCTTCGTTATTGGATTATTATGATTCAGTTGGATTTTGGACTCATCAGCACAGAAATTAGAAATACACATGCAAAAAAATATCCATTAAGAAATCCTCTCTACGACCTTAGAGTCCCTCAGGCAGTGAAACAATAGTCGATTCTAAGCTTTTTATTCGGCAAACTGTAAGGCCGAGGAATGTAGGCTGTACAGCATAATGAGGTCCTCATGTGGGGCGTATTAAGGACTACAAACGTACTCTGAAGAAGTAATGATTGTTGGTAGAGAGATCTCTATATCAAAAGGCTATTTGAACATTCAAATTAATCCTTTGTTCAATGTCCATAGCTTATGTTATAGTTTTGGTAATAGTTTTTAATTTCAACGACCATTTTTTCTTCCGGCTTTCGAGTTTATAGGTGGCCTTCTGCTAGAGCTCCAAACATTTAAAGAACTTTTGTTATAAATATATGTAGAGCGAGCATTAACATTCTGATATAAAAGCTTCTGGTGAGACTTTACGCTGAAAAGTGTGAAGAAAACTCATCATCCTCTTTGCCTTTTCCCATTTATTATTGGGGTCGGCTGCCAAAACTGTGAAGGAAACTATTTTTTTACATTTTCTGTTTTATGGTAGACTATAACCCAAGAATATATATGATCACCTAACCACATATTAGTTGGAGCCGTCCTAGCTCCGTCCACACATCGTCGCCAAATTTATTGCGCGGCCGGGTATCTTTCTCGGAACCTTCTGAATTATTCGGCAGCGGCAGAAGGCATGCGGGTTCGGTTCCCGTGTGCCGATGCACAGTTATGGTCGCTATTCTTACGTAACTATACAGGACAAAAACGTAGAGATTTGTTGCGGGACATTTAATTAGCAGGATAACGTTGAAATTATTGTTGGAATATGTAGCTTTGTTCTGAAACAAGACCTCAGGAGTTCTGTGAATTTAGTTCAGTTAAAATGAACTTTAAATCTATTGATTTGGAAAAGTAAAACGGTTGCGATCGAAAGATTTATTTTATTTATTTATTTATATATAGGTACACAAAACAAATTACAATCGACGACTTATTCCAAATAGGTAAATATACAAACAAATCTGTTCTGGATTGTAGCTTAAACTATGATTCATCATCAAAGATCATCTTTTACCGTTACGAAAATTATTCACCGCGTTTTATTTATTCTGTTTTCTATACTTGATGAATAGAATTAACAAAGAAAACTAAGGTACAAAAATATTACTCGATAACATCATGAATATTCATAAACGACCGCTAATTGCTGTCTACAGCTACGGGCACTTACGGAAACTAACAATAACAAATACTCTAATACCGAATAAAATAAACCAATGCAACCTAACTAAGCTCATCAGATCAAAGCTGCGCATCAAAAAGGTACCGGGATCGTACAAAAAGCCCTACATACATAATTACAGACGGTCAGACAGACAGCGAAGGAATTATATCAGTGGGTCAGACGGCCTTGTAGGATTCACGGAACGGCGCGCGCGCATGACTGACACGCCCCCCTCCGTACCGCACCACGGAGGGGAAAGGGGGGTACAGTACTCCGGGTTTATTAGCTATAATTATAGCCAAATAACCATTAATAAACTTAATAGGTGATTGAATTTATCTGCTAACTATAAATACAAGTCAGAACAAGTGTAATAATGAAGTTTTTACTTGGTTTTATTTTAACATCGCCTCTTTCTCAATTCTATTTTGAGGTTTTAGGCACAGTTCTAAGAATTCCAATATCTTTTCCAAATAATTAAAAATTTACATTGAATCTACATGCTGGTACGTAAATAGGTGTAGCTAATCAATGAAATTCTGTTAGCCTTAGCTATAAAGCTATGCATGAATGAACGTGAGCGGTGGGCGTCGGTGGTAAATAAATCAAAATAGGAGAAGCTCAATCGGAAATAATACTTATGGTTACCATAGATATAATTAATAGTTACATGACACAGTAAGAACAGGCGGTACACGTGATTGCTCACAAGGCTAAATATATAAGAAAGAAAGAAAGAAAATACATTTATTCAAGACATCACACAACATTACATCTTAAACACATACAACAAACAACACACACACACACCCCAACGCACACAACTGTTTTTAACATTTTTTTTTATATATCATAAGTATCGAAGGATAGGTCTCATCTCAACAGACGAAAACATAAACTCAGCCAAAAAAACTAAGCAAACCCAATCTGATGATTGTGGTGATAGTAAGTAATTAGATTGTTTTTTATACCGAAGATTTCTTCTGGACGAGAAGAAAAAAATTTAAGTGTGATCTGCAATGGCCAACATCATTACAATCCCACTCAAAAAAATAGAACATTTCATAATATATAGCGAATATATTCACTACATACGTCCACGTCAACGTTTACAGTAATTTTCATACAAAACTTTAACAAAAATATCAGATGGGATAAATGGATAATGAACAAAATTGGCGTTGAATTTAAACAAAAAACATACATCAATAATCAGCCTACATTATAAGTAATCTTTATTTTCATTACTTATTTATTGAGTTTGTCAAGTAATTGATTTACAGAGTAATACCGTAGGAAGTCATAAAACAACTCTTAAGTACCTACCAGCCGTCAAGTTTGGCTAACAGTACACTGCCTGCTATTACCATTAACGAGTGCAATTATTTCTGCTTGAAACGAGTACAAAACCTGTCACATATCTGTTTGCAAAAATAGATAATACGACTATTGAGAGGAATTATTTTGATTGCTTTACCAGCGGAAGGATGACGTGTGCTTAAGGGGGCGCCTAAAGCATCATTGGCATTTTCAGTTTGATTTTACACGGGCTGGTTTAGTCGTAGGTTAAAAATATAAATAGCATAGGTAAGTAACTATAACTATATTATAACTCCGGTGAGGGTTGCGTTTGGAATTCACTGAACTACGGACACGAAAATGTTTTCAATAGTTTTAATCAAATAAAATATGGCATGTGGTGTAAAGGATGCTTTTAGTAAGACATTATTTATTTTAAAGCAAAACTAGTTATTTAGGAAAATATTTTAAATCAAACGGCTATCTCAGTATCCAACGTTTTCGACAGCGATAAATAATAACCATTAATAAATAGTGCATGATTGAGTTTAATCTAGCAAAAAATGTTATTAGTAGGTAATAAATTTATTACATCCGGTAAAGGAATAAGTTTTATTGGTATCAATTGTACAAAATTCAATTGTCTCTTCTTACTATTTTATCCTTTTAAAAGTTCTTCGCCTTAAAATAGTGTGGGTGTCGCAATCGGGAAATGGTCAATGGTAGTTGTTTAATTTTACACGCAACTAACTTTTGATTGTAAATCGGCGTGTTTGTTCATTAAAAAATAAACGGCACCATGATTTATAACGCGCTCTCCCTAATTGTACACTCGCCTAGAGGTCACTCGCCAATTCTCCGAATGATGACTATGTACTCGATAGAGGCATATTTCAAATCGATACTTGTAATTTAATCGATTTGTGTAATTATGGTATTTTCGATTTGATTCTCAGGTCGTAAATCGCTGTACTTGTTTATGGGAAGTGTAATGTAGACGGCGAGGCCCATAGATAACAAACGTGTTCTGTTCGCGCCATTAATTACAGATTTGGTTAGAATAAATGTTGATTTGAGTTTTTTATTGTAAGCTTAGAGGTACGGCAGTTTGGTTAAAGCATAATGTATCATACTGCCACGCAGGTCACGTTCCGTTAAGGTACAGCTAGATTCAATTCAAGTTTTTTTAGAAACTGTTAAAGTTAAACATTAAAATTTGTTATTGCTGTTCTTACTCGTATAATCCTAACATATATTATTTTCTTAATCTCATCAAGTTTGTTTTCAACACATTTGCTCAAAAAATGCATTTACACAGCCTGTATACATTGTTCGAAAGTTAAACATTACGCACCATACAACGGAGCGTGCGGTAAAATAGGTACTCTCACCTAAGTACCTATTTTACCGCATCCTTCGTTGTATAGCGCAGTGCGTAACCTTTGCGGTTTATTTTTAATTTCAATAAAACATATCTGTGAATTTCACCAAGGAGTTTCACATTACGAGAGTAAAAAGCTGAATGATCGAAACTCCTTGGAAGCGTTTTTGCTCAATACGTTTGTCTCACTTTAATACTAAAGAGAAAATGAAACTAAAGATGTAGTTCTAATTTTCACCACACGCACGTGGCACCATTTGCATTGTAAAAAATGCGCGCTATTTTAGTCCATTTTCATATTAGATTAGGAACATCAAAGATTGTTTGTTGCGACTTTCCCACTAATAAACAAGTTTGTTTCATTACCTATTGTACTGTTTTCTCGCAAATGTGTTGCAAACCGTTGTATGATACACGTGCGGAAATTGGTTTCTACAGACTCGTGACTATGGTAAGCTTTCGACTTCGTCTCGGGCTTACATTTGTCTACTCATTTGTAAAAACCAACTTACCGCCCTTATATCATAAATAACTATACCTGTACATTCTAGATGTGAATATTTTTTTTTATGTGGATATGGATTGTATAATACATGTAATACATGTACATATATGGATAATATGATCTTGTAAATAGTACGTATTTTGAACAATCATACTATTCGTAACCTTTGGGTGCTGCCAATTCTGTACTTTGTTCCTGTAAGTGGTATGAAGATACCTGTAGGTGCTTCCATGACTCTAGTTAGATCCTGCCAGTATTAGGTAATGGTTACCTATAGGTGCTGTCAGGTCGGAACTTTGCTCCTGCATTTGGTACTTTGTTACGAAGGCTCTGTCAATTCCTATGCAGTAGTAGTTGCCTGGTCTTACCAAAACCCTTAATGTTACTGCAAGTGTTGCCAAAGCCCTGGATGTGTTCCTGCAAGTGGTACGTTACCTGTGTATGTTCCCAAGGCCCTGATAGTACCTGCAAGTGTCCCCGTGAGTTACCTGTGGGTTTGGGCGGTGCTGGCGCGGGGGGTCGCGTGGCTCGGGCGCGCGCGCCGCGCTCATGCTCTAACGACGCCGGCGCATGCCACCAATGGCACCGCTGCCGCGCTGCAAACGAAATACAACTTCAACTCTAAAAGAAAGCTTTTCGTTTGTGGCAGATCTAGTTTATATGGGTACACTTTACACAGAGTAAACAAGTTGACTCGATAATCCAGTCTGATTAATGAATACGGGCAATGATACTGGGGGGGTGGTGGTGCCATAACACCACGGCTACCTTGGCAGGCATCTTGATGATCAAATTACAGTCCATTCATACAAAATCATTTATAAAAGATCTAAGAAGTCCTACAAAACCCTAAAATGCAAAATTCTTTTCGAAAAAGCATCCCTGCGATCAACATCAAGTCAGGAGCTCAGGTTGTCGACTGCAGACTCGGACATACCGCCACATGTTTTTTTTTGCTTGTGGTCTTTAAATGGTGCTAGTTAGTCCATTAAACCAAAACATTTAAGAAGCAACCCTTAATATTCCTGAAATAAATTAGTACTACACTATTAGTACCTAGACTATTAATTTTCTCAAATAAAAGAGTTCAACGCACTCATAAGTCACCCTGCAGTCACCCAGATTTCTACTACTTTATATAAGTCAGGCATTAATCTGTGAGCTGCCTAACGTCCTTACAAGAATTAATAAGCCTCGAAAACACACTTATTATGTAGAAATCTATAATGTTACGCATAAACCAATTGATATTCACACACAGCACGCGGACGAAATTAATTTCCCATACTATTATATATTTCTATTTCTTGTAACTCGAGATGGTCGTAATATTTTACTTTAATATTTAACTTTCACGGCACTCCCACCTCATTGCCAACTTTAATCGAGGAAAGTAAACATAAAAATGAATAAAATGCGTGGTGATAAATTTATCGGGCGTCATTCGTTTAGATATACACGCATTGCATCGGATCTGGCACTGTGGGGTCTGGGAGCGCAGTCCGCCAGCGCCCAGGGGTCAACCGATGCTCTCTGTTATGTATATCCATTTGAAAGTTGTTTGTCCGCTGGTACGATACTTATCTCGGTGTGTCGCCGTGATCTCTGATTATGGGGTCAAGCATTTCACGAACATTAAGCTTGCGGTCGCTGATAGGAATGACGTCTGTGTAACCAATGCAACTACGCTACGATAGTTTCGTTCGGAAAATATATTAGGAGCGATTATTATTATACCTTTGATTATAAAGATAACAAACTATTTTTTTAAACTATACCTGGTGACCTTTCTGAGATGGCATGGTGTCTACCTACTTATTTAATTTTTTTTAAGTGTTTTTTTTTCTTGTTATTGACAATAGATCTATTTTATCTATAAAGGTTGCCAACTACCTTCTTCTATTACATAAAAGGCTTTATCCTGACAGACTGACAGACAATGTAGAGCCCAAACTGCTAAACGTAGAGACTTGAAACATAGAGGGTGGCTTTCTTTTAACTATGACGTGAGCGCGCGCTAAGAAAGGATTTTTAAAAATTCAACCCCTATGGAGATGAAAAGGGGGAAAACGTTTGTATGAAAAACCTACATTTCGTAACGTATCGTTTTGAAACTTAACACATACAAACAAGTACAAAAACAAATGAAATGGTACTTCTTACTTTGTTTAAATCTACCTTAAAAGGGATGAATTACTAATCAGTAATCGCAAACCATGCCCTCACATAAAGCTCATCAAACAGCTCATTCATTCATAATTGTAAACTACCGTTCCATTTCCAAGCTCATCCTTTTCACACCCGCTGAGAGCTTTCAACTGTCATATTGACAGCATCCGTCACCATCCAGCGAGCGAGGGTCTCCGGTGGGGTCATAGCATTTGATGTAAAGAGGCCGGGCTATATTGGTCGCGCTACTGCATTGCAGCGTCTCCCGCAGGCTGTATGTAAATCAGGTCAAGGCCAGTTCAGGTGAATTAAAAAGGGCCCTTTGACGCGGCATAAAGTCGGAGGCCAATTAATTTCAGATGTTATATCGATGATTTTTCTTAGTCTGTTCCTGTTTTCAGCGTTTATTAAAATAGTACCTATATCTTACGTACCAGCTTGCACCTACTCTGGTAGAATCATGTTTATTAAATTATATATACCTACATAGCTAAAATCAGTAGAGTATATTAAGCTATAGAACATGGTAGGCCAGTACTAAGTTTTCTCTAAGAATTCATCAAGGACAAGGTGAAAATGGTACCGCGCGCCTGTGTCAATGAATCAACTGGTTTTTGGTGCAATAAGTAAGAATTTTTTAATCTTTTGAAAGGTAAGTTTCTTGTGGTTTATTAAACTCTCGATGAATTCTAGAGGTTTAATTAAAACAGACGTGAAAAGCCAACGAAAATAGCAAAATGACGAAGAATAAAAACACCATGACGCAGAGCAGGCCTCCGTTACGCATGCGCAATGGCCAGTCCTTGCAATAAATTGTATTAATATCTTTTCTTAGAGCATATTCTTGGCTTTTTCTTAAGCTTGATGATGGTAGCCAACAATAGGTGGCGATTTATGTAGTTTTGTGAAGTAACCAGATAGTTTCACTAGGAGATAGTCTCATTATAAACAAGCTCATCCCTTGCCATTAATTTTCCGCAGTGAAAACTAGGTAAACTCCTACAAATCTTCAGTCTTGCAACTTTAATGACATTGAATTTTCAGTACGAAGCTTAACTATTGCTTAATTAAGCTCAAACATCAGTTTTGAAGCAAAATAGGCGCAAAGCTACCCTCAAACAATGAGCTGTCAAAATACTCACACTTTGCACTGAATCACAGACAGTTTTCACTGAAAATCCACCGTATCTGACCACAGCACAATTTTGTCAAGCACTGCGTCCTAAAATAATGCACTTTTAGCTCAATTTTTACAGTTTTCAGGGAGACCTGAAGGCTGCGGAGCCGTCTCACGATGACATTTGTCATGTGCGGCGCGCGCTCGGTTATCTTCGCGCTCTGTCGGGCATGCTCGGTGGCGCTCGCGTACTCTCGGGTGGTATTGATCGGCGGAGGAGAGGCGCCCGTCCGGCCGCCGCCGGTGGCGCCCCCGCTGCCCGCTAATGAGACCTGATGGCCATCCATTATTTAGCAGCCTCCAAGACTGTGCGGTACGCGAAATTAATGGCGTATTTATTGATTTATTGCAAGAGAAATTAAAGATTGATTGGTTAAGTGAGGTTTGCTTTATCCGATAATGGTTAATCTAATTTGGGTGGTGGGGTGTTGTATATCAGCAAAGTTTCTAACTTGTCTCCTACAAACTTGTGTTTAGAAGTCAATGACTCTCAATTAAGTTCGGTACACCCTGACAGACAGTCTAGGGAGTTAATGCAATTAATATCCACCAATAACGTAACACATTAACTATTGAAATTACGATCTACTCTCTATTGAAGACCAGCCTAGTTAGATTATATCTAGAATAGGAGTTTATTGAATTTAAATTAGTTTTTTTTTTTATTCATTAAACTGTAAAGTTATGTTAAAAACTAATCTGGTAGAGTAGGAACAATCACAATTATTTTATGGTAATACTTACTGATAATGGTCGTCATCGTTACAATTAACATTGCTCTCGTTAGAGAAATAGTAAGAATATCAGCTTTAAATTCTGGGCAAGCGTTGTTACATCCTTATTGACCGCATCGTCACTTACCATCAGCTGAGATAGTGACAAACACAAAACGATCAAACAATTAAAAGTGAAAATAAATTAATATGCCGGAATGAAAGTCAAACCAATTTGTAGATGTATGTTCTACGAAGTCTACGAGCTCATCGATCTCATCATCAAACATGCTTTCAAAAATATGATGTCTAGAGTTGAATCTACGCGATTTAAATTATACTCGATGTTCACCGTTGTATCATCACAAGTAGCCAACGTTCATTATCTATATCTAGATAGATTATAAATAAATCTGTAGTCCGCCCCTATTCCGCACCATCGGCGCGTTATCGATGAGCCAGCGCTGTGCCGCCAGCAGATCGAGTGCACTTGTTTTTCACTGTCTGGGGGCTAATTGTGCCATTTTTCATTTGGGGGCCCTTCCGACCCCAAGCGGGGGTGGGGATGGCCTCCTGACGGACACCGCTATTCTTGGCCTCGGCGCACGGACGTTTTTACTAATTGAATGAGATTTCGGTTTGCCGGTGATGAATTAAAGACTGCGTTAGTTTTTTACGTATATATACTGTGCATAGACAAATGTAGGAAACTCACTACAATACTAAAATGCTTTAGGTAACTATGATAGATAGATTCATAGATAGATAGACCTCATTATTGTTGCCCAATAAAATACACAAACAGGATTAAAATAAACCTAAAGAACTAGTGCAACAATGGGCGGTCTTACTGCTGACAGCGATCTCTTCCAGACAGTCTTTGGATGGACAGCATCAGATTGAAGATTATTTTAATCAGAAAATATAAAACTCATAGCTCCTCCTTTTTATTCGGAGACATTTTCCTCATAAAATGGTTCCTATGTTAGATAATTTGAGAATATACCGGCAGTTAGTAGTCAGTAGTCAGTCGGATCTGATATAGAGGTATAGATCGAACCCTGAGTAAGGGCATAGGATACAACTTCTTATCGGTGAACGGTAGTCTACTGCATGCAAAATCGCGGGCAACAACATATTAGTTTTTCGTTAAATTTTTTGTTTGCACAGGACTTAATCCCGCTAATCATTATTTATCGGTTGAACTCCGCGAGGAATAGGGGGATAAATGTAGAGTAGGTACTTTCACGCTAATGAAGACCGAATTAAAGCAGTGCAAGGGTGATCGTCAGATCTCACGTGCCCGATCCATATCTACTGGGTTGCATAAGATGCTTATCACCGGATAAATTATTCATGAACCGCGGAAGAAGTGTGACCATAATTCTACAATTTATCAAAACAGATGCGCGATCACACACTACTCAATTAAAATCATTTGTGAACGAAAACATTGATTTTAAAAAGTAATATCGTGTAGATTATCCCGCACAGCTCAACGTTTTTATTACACGTCGCTGCATTAGAATGTCTGGTTTCTCGCAATCACCAAATTATGCAAAATCTGCGATTGTTTGTTAAAAAGTAACTGTTCAAGTTTCAATCTTGTCTTGCGTATAGAGCGACAGTGTCTGGGTGTACTGTTACTTTTATTGCTGTGATATATGATTTTAGATATAGGATTTTGTAGCTTACATGCTTTTTGGAGATGTATCAATGCCTCCGACAGGTTGTGAGCTGATTGATGCTGGCCCAATGAGTAAGGTTGTTAGAATCTGTAATAATGTGTCATGGAAAAAATAAAGGAAAGGAGAAAAAAAGGAAAAGGCGTCTTGAAATGTGAGACATGGTCGTGATTATTTAAATTTTGCTTGCTTCAGTAAAAAAAACTTGCCATTTATCGCGTTGTAGACCGTAAATCTTTATGAGGTTGAGGTATTATAGAAATTTTAAACAAATGGAGGCTCAAAAATCCGTTATACAACAGCCTAACGGCAAAGCAGAGGGTACAGGCAGTACGGGGTATTACAGAAGGTCCTTTATATTCATTCGAAGCTATAAATATTTGGTCCTAATATCTGAACCTGTTCAAAGATTTTTTTTCTGACGATGATTTGGTTTACTGAGATTAATTCATCCTGGCGGTAACGGACAACGATACATGAAAACGAACCTAAAAAGCCGTAATAGAACAGTAATTACTAATTAGTGATATTTTGGATGAGATGAGTTCATATTCACATTACATTCGAAGATAGAATACTTACAACAATTCGGAAAAAAATTAGTAAGTAGTTCGGCGCCATTACATCTCGATTCCAATAAAAGTTTACTGCCTAATGTCATATCATATCGCACCGGAAACATATCTCAAGTTTTAATGTCGCATCTAATTGGTGATGCCTCCACCGTCTAGCGGAGGCCTTATTAAGGCCGCTCACAGAACGCACAGTTTACGATATACACTCCAATATTGCGCGATAGTTGTCGTAACGCGTTATAACGGTTCAATGAATATAATTAGTGATGTACCAGTTTTCTCGACTTTTTTATTAGCCGCACGAAATATAGAAACTGTGATGTGAACATTATCATTTTAGAAAGTTCGTTATTTTGGAACAGATATTGTTTTTATCTTATGAGGTCGTGTGGCGGGTTGATTAGTTGGCTTGGTGACTTTATGGTAAATGATTTATGTGATCAATTTTTTTTAATCGATGCAGCAATGATGAACATCTCATTCTGTCTTGGAAAATTTATTACGTTTCCGAATAAATAGAGATTCTATCGTCGGAGTTTATGCCTAATTCGGATTACGTAATTAATAATTCACAAACTAGTCCAGTTGATCGCCGTTTTGTCTGGGTGATCGCTATTAAAATTGGGTTAGTCGGTAAGCCTTACGTCAAAACGGATACTATAAGTATGTGGTTTTTGCGGTGACGTTTGTAGGTGGTATGTGAGGAAGGAACCTCCATAATGATCACTTTAATGCCATCCGAATATCCTTTTGACTATTTGTAAATAGCTTTCAAATTCAGCTGTAGCTGAAATTTCAGTAGATACCTGACGTAATTGCAACATAATTTATTAAATTGCCCGTAGCATAAGTACGTACTTAAGCTTTATGCTGAGCTAACTATACTTTTGTTTACAACTTTAAACTATGAGGTATAGTATAAACATATTTTTAAGGCTTCGGATAATCGCTAAAAAGTTCTTTACCATACACAATAGCTTATCGCCAGCAGCCTGCTGCCTGAAGAAATTTTGGTTGAGAAAATTTGTTATCAGCTCTCTCCTGGCACTAAAAACCCTTCTCGAAGTTAAACAACACTGTAGATAAAAAAAATCTAGTAAGTCTAGAAAATCTATCAACTTAAGTAATTGCCCACGATCGAAACCGGTCCCATGAGAGCATTGGCATGACATTATTGGAACTCTATGATTTGTGCCATATTACACCGCAGTTAACGCTACTTTCTTATTTCGAGCTATGAATCATGGTAATTAGGGATAGAAAGTATAATTTCCCCGACATTTGAACGTCAATTAACCTCCCCTACCCCGCCCCAAAAGCGTATCGCAGCACTTAGCAAATAAAACATCACGCTGCGCTCCGACAATAAGTCGGTAGATGTCGTGACGGAGAAGCATTACCGCGCGAAGACAACGCTAGGTGCGGCTCGGCCCTATTGACCGCGGTTTACGCGTAAACACCACCCCGGATCGCGGCTCCGGCCGGAACCAAACACTATTGTCACTTCGACCTATGCCTCCTCCATCAACCGCCCCGCGAACGCTATCATCCGAAGATCCACCGCAAAAGCGGCGATGGAACGCGATGCTCACAGAATAGCAGTTGAATGAACTTTCGGCGGGCCGCAAGCTAACCTCTAGATGAGTGCGTACAAATCACGTTTCGCGCGAATCAATACTTAAGTTCAGGCGATCGCCCCCCTGCAATAAACAGTGGGGAGTAGTTAGGGTCGAGGGGGGATGGGGTGTGAGCTATCGACCGCCCCGGGCCCACCTGACCGTCACTAATCAGGGCTCATCCCGCGGACACCTCCAGTAATTGTACGCACTTTGCTTTGCGAGTGTACTTTCGCTCTATCTGTGTTGAGGGGGATTTGAGCTAAAGGAGCCTTTTGCTGATGTGTGAGTGAGTGTAGGTACACTTTGATATAAATACAGATATAGTTACTAGGCACCGAGCGGACGTCCGATATGGAAATAAGATTATTAGGGAGCTTTTGGACGCTGACAATTGTAGACTCGGATTTGCGTTTGTTTGTTTACATTATAGTCTATTCGTTGTCATTTTAATTCGGGTACGGCGGCGCCCTCTTTCATGAACGTTAATCATACTCGATAGCCTATATTTTGTTGAATAGATTGGCTACTGGCTATTCTATGCGGTTTTTATTTTTCTCTTAAGTATATACTCTATCTATAAAAAATATGGATATTTTGCTTTAGTCAGCGCTGACTCTAAACGTCGCATAAAATAAACCATATTAGTGCTGCTACTCCATTCCATTCGTTTGTCTCACATTTTCGCTTTTATATCATAATAAGCTCAAAGTCGCGCAGCGAGCTATGGAGAGAGCTCGGAGTTTCCTTGCGAGACAAGATCCGAAATGAGGAGATCCGCAAGAGAACTAAAGTGACCGATACCTATAGCTCTTAGAATTAGCAAGTTGAAATGTCAGTGGGCAGGCCACATCGCTCGTAGAACTGACAGCCGATGGGGAAGAAAGGTTCTCGAGTGGCGATCACGAACTGGAAGACGCAGCGGTGGCCGGCCCCCCACTAGGTGCACCGACAACCTGATCAGAACCGCGAGGAGCCGATGGATGCAGGAGCCGAGCAGCCGCCCAAAGTGGCGCTCATTGGGGGAGGCCTATGTTCAGCAGTGGACGTCTTCAGACTGATGATGATGATGATCATAATATTTCAGTAATTTCATTAAAGACTGAATGGGTTTTTTTAATCTATTTGTGGTTCTGTTATTGTCACATCATTAATAAACACCACTTTCAATGTCAAAAAGAACAAAGAGGTTTAAGAAAATAGATACACTTGTATAATACGCAGCACGGCAAAGCTTGCGGGTGAAAACCCGTAACAGCCGCAAAGCCTTAAATCTATTTCCCGCAATACAGCGTGTAATTTAGTCGCGGAAGTAGCAGAAGTCATGTTGTACGCAATCGGCGCGATCGGCGGCGTGGCGGTGGAAACGCGTGTTGCGGTCGGCACGCGAACCTGAACCACCAGGGGTGTGGGAAACGCTGGTTCTGCTTATCTCGAAATAATATAAATCGGTGCTAAAACATTACCCACTTTACGGTTCACTTTAAATAGGGTCAGAGGTTGAAATATTGAAGAAGTATTAGACCGCCTTCTGTTGTATAAGTCACCACCCCTGTAGGGTTAGCACGGCCGGTAGACAAAACTGTCTTTCCCCTGTTTTACTCCAAGCAAGTATGAAGAAAGTGACGTAACACGGGGAAAGACAATTTTGTCTACCGTCCATGCTAACCCAGCTGGACTTTGGTAGTTCTAACTATGAAGACATTACACGGACAAACACCCTGGAAGCGTAGTCTACAGAATAAAAAAATCAGGTTATTCTTGCCTGTCCCCTCGACAACAAGAATAAAAATTGCTGTATGCCCCCGAATTTAAATTCGGACACAAACCAGAAAAAAATCATAAAAATTGATTCATAATTGGCATAGATAGATATCGCAAATGTTGTCCGGGGGATGTTGGTCCAAGTATCAAAATGTAAAGGATATACTTACTTATGCATAATGCCTGTTACTGTCACCTACTCCCGTAGATGTAAATACTCCATTTTTGAAGTCGCGCTAAAATCAAAAGAAAAATACTTTGTCATTGATTATAACGCGATTTCTTATGAGTTTTGTCTTGTAAATGATTCAAATACAGTAAAATTCACCACATGTAAGGCAATAGTACCCACTTACATTCAAAGAAACCGTGTATTATGTTGACAGAAACAAACCAAAGTGGTGTAATCGGTGCTATAGGTCACGTCACGTCACGCGACGCGTGGAGTGTATCGTAGAGGCAGTTCCGTATGTTGATGATTTTATTGAGGACGCTACAGGATTGTGATTGGTCGAAGTTGACGGTAGTTGTCGTGAAAATACTAAGTTATTATAACGCCTTTTTATGACTCCTTGTCAAATACAAATTCAATTTATTTCATAGTTTGTAACATAACAGTTTTATCCAAGGCGTTACTTGTGTGCGATGTCCGGAATAAACAGCGTCTTTTCTTTATTTCCTAATCAAGTAGTATGGCAATCATGTTTGGCAATTTCTTACTTATTGCAAGTGTGACTGAAATAGCATCTGGTAATGAAAATACCGTTTTTACGAGACAAGGTAAACGTTTAGTTAAGCGTAAGCGGTACATAATCAACAGCCTGAAGACGTCCACTGCTGAACATAGGCCTCCCCCAGGGAGCGCCACCTTGAGTGGCTGCTCGCCTCCTGCATCCATCGGCTCCCCGCGGTTTCCACCAGATCGTCGGTCCACCTAGTGGGGGGTCGGCCTACGCTGCGTCTTCCGGTTCGTGGTCGCCACTCGAGAACCTTTCTTCTCTATCGGTTGTCAGTTCTACGAGCGATAAGACCTAACCATTTCCATTTCAACTTGCTATATCAGAGACTTTAGTTTTAGTTGGTAAGCGGTACGCCTGTATTATAATAAGCGCAGTACGACACAAGGACTTTGTACTATAAAAACCTGCATGGTTCTCGTTTGTATTATAGAGTTCTTATTGTTTATACTTAAACGTTATTTTCCGTTAGCATTTACCATAGCGGGCAACTCTACCTTTACACCAAAACCATGCCACCCACTCCAGACTGTCTGGAATCGACGAATCGTCAGTTATATCGACAGAACGCAATCCTAGACTAGACATTACTTTCATTACTAAACTTACGCACTAAAATCTAGATATAGTATCGGAAAAGTAGATATTATACTGATTACTTTGGTTTGTATACAAGGACAAAGTCAGCGACGGAATTGTCTGATCGTTGAAACAAAACAGACCATTTTAATCAAATGACTAGACCCCTCGCTCTATCAATCGATATCGCAGCTATGCTCCAACCTACATCAACTATAAAGGGTTGCCAGTGTTGCCACCCCGAATCTCGGCGAACCCTATAGCCAGCAGCCCAACGAACCCTAGCCAGCAGCCCTCCACCCCCTCGTTACCTGCAAGCACGCACTACCCTCGTAATTACGGCATGACTCGCTTGCAATTACTACACAAATTGAATAAACGTAATTTGGACTTGTTATTTTTTTGACGAAACGTGGATGTAGATATCTTGATTGATGTGATAAAGGAACATGTAGAAATTGAGAACAACAGCAGTGGATTTATATCAGTCGATTTACATCACATTTCTATAGAAACACTTAAAATGATTGATATACCTACCCAGGTAGGTGATATTTTTCGTAACTCGTAACTTCTTACGTATTTCTGGTCTCCTGGTACTTTAGAAAACCATAAAATAAAATTTAAAAGTGCAGTCAGTACTTATGTCGATGATGGTACTATAAGTAAATTTGATGTGGTATCCGATGGGACTCTGATTAAACAACATTTGGGATTGGATGGGAATTTCTGAAAAATGGGATCCGGTTTGGGAGCTACCTGTTATGAATCTTTCAATCTCATACAACTTTTGAGAGGTACCCGTTTCGAAAATTTTGAAATAATTATGTTTATTGGAATACATGGGTACCATTACCTAAACGCGAGCACGATCACGGTCATCATTTACACCGTGCATCTGTATCACGAATCCGTATCAAAACACTATAATGTATTACTTACCAACAGTTTCGTAGAAATTAAAAGCTCTCCTTGACATGGTGGAAGAGTATTTTAGGAGTAATTCTCTAGTACTACACCGGTTTACCTATCCCTAGACCAGACACTCAACACATGGTTAGAAATCAATCAGCGCACGAGACTGGCAGACAGTTCCTCAGACGCCGACAATTACATTTCACTTTATTGAGTGCCTACTGGAGTGTTGCAGTCTTAGGGTAATTGTCGGAGTCTGCCCTTAAATTGCCTGACTGCAGAGAACAATATTTAATTTGAAGTAGGTAATTTCCGTTCCACCAAGACTTGTAAAAAAAATTCTGATCATCTCTAATCACTAGCTCTAAAATAATAGCTTGGATAGGTTTGTTTACACTAGGGGGTTCATATTTAAATTTTCTTTTCCTTTCTAGTACCTATTGTTAATGTAGTTCTAACGGGACAATCTTGACAGTACTTAGCGCGCCAGCTTTACAAGCTTGGAACATTTAGAGTTAATAGGTATCTCTAAATAGCTTCTTGAGCGTATTTTGGAATAGATTGTCAGACTGTTTTATGTATAAGTTACCTACCTATTAATGAATTAATTGCCAGGTAGGATATATGTATAGAGAATATATATTATGGATTTGGATGTTTGTAATACACAGGTCAAGGTATATAAGTAAGTAGGTCAGCTGGGTATGAGATTTGCCTAAACTAAGATAATTCTTCCAAATAATGTGTTGTTTGCTCATTCATCCCTTGACTTGGTATCCGGTGTTGGCTGACCGCGTAAACAACGCGATTTGTTAATATTATAGCGAGACATTCATAATGGTGGCGCTGTTATATTGATATACCTACCTACTTCGGACACTAGTCTTGTTTTCCTTACACAACTGAAAGTAACGCTACAAGGACATGATATTTTAGGAACGGTCACAATGTTTTCTGTCTGATAAAATAAGAATTTCAAATGATTATAATGAAATCATTTGATGAAGTAGACGTGATCATCGAAAGTGATTCACGCCGATCTTTCGATATAGGACAGATTCGTAATAAGATTGCGCAGATTCTTAGATTCCACAGATTCGACTGCATGAAGCCGTTTGATAAGCATAAGAGAATAAGAGTACTTATCAGTCAGAAACGTGATAGGACAGTTACTGTGTCTAGCAGCGGATTTGCCAAATATGATGATTGCGAGCTAAGGTAGTGGAGCACCAACTACAGCTACCATCGCTGAATAACCTACTTCATATAACGTCAAGTAAGTACCTAATCACAAAACAATCAACGAAATGTACTCGCCAACAAATAACTAATTGACGCTCATCCACTAAAGCGATACATCCAATTATCCAAAATCAAATCTAATACGTAGAGTGGTAATATTTCAATGGATATCAGCCGCCCTGTCTGTCTGACCGCCCGCCCAGCGCCGCCCTCCTAAATATAGCCAGGGTGTGTGCCGCACTCACGCACCGGAACTCGCCCTACAGCCTTCTTGTTTTATATACCGAGGTACGTGAGATTTGTGAGATGTTTATTTTTTTTATCGGTAGGGAAGCGTTTTCATAATCAACAAGGAAACACTCACTTTGAAATTCCGATTGATTCAGATAGATCTTAATGTGTGCAAGATGAAACTTATGATTAGGCCAGTAAACTGTAAAATACTAATAAACAAAGCACTTTATTTATTTATTTATCGGTACCAGCATTAGTAGAGCGTCAGCAATTTTATTTAAATTTTAATATATCTAAATTAAATTAATTTCTAGGATTAACTATAACTAACTAAAGGATTAGTTGGATAACAAATAATTTGATTCATTTTCTTAACCTCTGCGTGTGGTCCTGCGTGGTGGATAAAGCACTTTTGAGTACTGAGTCGTATCAAATGAAAACTTACATCAAACAAACCATGCAATATATCATTAACTACATCTATTAACTCTGACTCAAACAAAATCCCCAGCAATTACATTTACAACCTTTCTCAGTACTCAAAGTAGAACCTTCACGAGCTATTGCGCACGTTGGTAAATGATTCACTTGATTCAGCCGCAGACCCTCAACTACGATGGTAATGACTCACCATCCATCCGCGCCCGGTGCTAGTGATCACTTGCCTTTCTACCGGTATGTGGGGTAATGGCTTTCGGACTTTACCTTATTGCTAAGCTTTTATTTAGCAGCATTTTGACGTCATCGGACTGAGAAAAGCTTGTGCAATACGAAGATACCTACAGTATTTCTTGAAGCTATTTTATAGCGGCGTACCTACTTATTACTATACAGACGATACTCGTCAGCATCATAGATTTATCCCCTTGACAAGAAGCTTTATACGAAATCGAATTTACATAACATTTGAAGGAGGACGTTCTACCTCTATAAAACGATATCTGTTTAAAGTTCCATAAAATTGTGCGCCATCTGCACAGTACCCATGTCCATAACTGCCGCGACCTACCCACAACTAGCCATAAAGATCGCCTGCCACTATCCCTTTCGCACCTACCACATAAAATCAACGCTCAATATTAGCAATAGTATCTCATAACGCCGCACATCAATAACATTTGCACAGGGCCGGACTCCCCCCACCCCACTGGACAGAGGGTACCCCCCTCCACTCAATGCGCACATCGGTTCAAATCAAAAGCTCTGTGAACGGTTGATGAAGCGAAAACTTCCGGCCCTGTAGGTACAATGATGAGCACGGACAGAGATAGAGTGGAAATGGGGACGGGGATCTGGAACGCGTTTACCATTTCTTTCTTGGAAACGTTATTGTGGATGCGATGGAGTGACAATCAATTAAATTAAAAGGGTTCGGGCAATGCGTGAGCTTTAAGTTTGGTTATTTAGAGATTGTGCAGGATACAAAGGAATTGCGGTTACAAGACCGCAATTCGAAATAGGTAGGTACTTTACTAGAAAGGTTCAGGTGAGATCTTCTTGTTTTTAGTTCGATAGAAAAAGAAAACAATCGCTTTTATACGTATATATGAGTACTTATGTGTAGGTGCTACATCTATATTAATAAAAGGCTTTGTCCTCCTGAGTAACCGACTGACAGATATCGCTATAGCCCATGAAGACTGCTGGAAATAGAAACTTGATCTTGAACCGTGTATTGTTTTTATGGCGTACAACTAAAAGGTATTTAAAAATTCAACCCCTAAGGAGGTCAAATGGGTGTTAAAGATACGCAGGTGGAACCGCGGACTGTCTCTATGTATATACATAAGTGTAGCGAGAGTAGTCTAGGCATCTATTATTAAAATATGTATACCATATACCCACGAAGGTAAAAAGAAACGTAATATTCTCCTCGATTAAAAAATTACAGTCCAAATTAATAGTAAATGTAGGCCAAATGAATACTAAAACACCTTTGAATAAATGATTGAATATCATTTTACTAAGCACCTATCTAATAAGGTACTCGTAACATTTTCCACCTGTAAACGAGAATAATAAGCATTTGGTTCCAACCCTCTGTGCACGTAACCCGCAATAGGTGTTTTAATATGGGACCCTCTCGCACGAAATCCCAAGACTATAACGACCTGTCTACAATACAAAGCGCAAAAAAATATGTATGAAATGCACATAAAGTTACAGTAAAGCAGTTGCGAAGAGGCCAGGCTCATTACGGCTCACCATTCCGTCTGGGGAGTTCCTCCACCGCCACCCCCACCCCGTGTGTGTGGAGTCACGTATGAAGGGGAGTAATGATGTTTTTCAACAACGGCTTTGTGCACTTCATAATCGACGGCATGTATTGCGTGCGGTTGTTTATGGAAGGTTTTGGTCGAAATATCCTTTTTTTTTATGCATGGCCCTGTTTTACGTTTGTGATATTGAAAGATTTTTTTACCTAATGTTCTGTCAATATGATCAAAATTCTCCTTACGGTAAGGCACTATGTCTTTTTTTATGTTTTTTACGAGAAATATGCATGTACAATACAAAATCACCCAAACTAGACTTAATTAACCTTGTTCTGTGTATTCAAAAGTTAAAAAGAGATAAGATAATTTAAGTAACTAGGTGGTAGGACTTTTCTGCAATGTTCGTCTAGACGAACACCGCCACCACCACCGCTTCGCCAGTTGTTCTTTGCTTTGTGTTCGGGCATTGTAGCTAGTGAAATTACAGGGCAAATGAGACTGTGACCTGGGGGCGTACCGTGAGCTCTTAGCGCGATTCAAAACAGAGCCTATATTGGATCGCTTTGTTTTTTTTGTATGGGGATTTTGACAAGCGATCCAGTGTAGGCTCTGTTTTGAATCGCGCTAAGAGCTTACAGTACGCCCCCTGATTTCACAGTCTAGTAATCTGAATACTAGACTGTGATGTCTCAGGATGAGGTGCGCAGTGCAGTGTCACGCAAAACTTTATTATTTTAAAGCTCCGAGTGGCACAGCAACTGTTATGGGCGGCCGTGTCGCTTAACATCAGGTGAACGACTAGCTCGTCACGTCATTCATTACCATAAAAAACCACCTATAGTACTATCTATTATAGTCATATTATTTTTTTTAGTGTTATAGTTATATTTTTTTTGTTGGTAGATTATATGCAATAAAGAGTTTCTATGTTTTATTATATTCTAATTTATTTATTTTTTAATTTTCGAGTTTGGTACTAATATTAGTGTTATTGAGCTCATCAGTTAAAACTCTCACGTGCCCTATTTTATTGTTTATCAAAAAATCTAATATTTTTTCGCATGTTGCGGTAAAAACCACAAATTGTGTTTTCCTATAATCTATGGCACACAGGTACCTGCAGCTGATTTTTTAATATTTCCAAATGACGTAACCGAAGGAAGACATTTGTCAGCAGCAGCAGTCACGGTGACGGATGAGTCGGCGATGACGCGATGGCCGACCCCCCCCCCCGCTGGGAGGGAGAGGGCGTCTTGCCCCCCTCGATGTAACCTGCAGTACGTATATGAGTGAGCGCGGTGGTCAGTATCCCGACGGAAAATATTTTTTATCCCCGAATAGCACTTCACTATCTCACACTTGTGGTGCGTTATGTAGCCACAGACCGATGTGTTCGCTCTTTTTACATAGCTTTGAATTGAATGTTGCAGATTTGAACCCCTGGAGTTTAGACCACTATAACTCCAGGGGTTGAAATCTGAAACATTCAGTAAATACTTGTAATATCAAGGTATATATTTTAAAGCTCAACTGTCATTAAGCCACGTCCAGACTAGACGAAATACGACATCAAATATCTATTCACCAACTTATTTTAGTAATTCTCCAAGCGTACCGTTCGACCTCATCCATAAGCCATCAAAACACTATAAATAGTTTCTTTTTAACAGATTCTATACAAACAAAACTCGTTTCTATAATGGAAATCTCTTCTATTTAATATGTGTTTATGAATTTATTTTAATATTTGCGAAATTCCGTTAATCTCATCATTTAATTCAAACACAAATGTTATGTCAAAATTATTCACACAACAAATCTTTTGTTGGGTGCACGTTGGGTATTTTAATCTTAACAATAATTATGACGTGACGTCACGTCATAACTAACTTTGCCCGAATTGCAGGTACGAAGTACTTCGTCCTTCGATTAACTCTAACGTGAAATTTATCTTCATCTCTTGTATCATTTTGTACTTCAGTCAGGTACTACTTATAAAAGCTGTAGCATGACTTATTTTTTCAGCTGAATCAAATATATGAAGCATGCAACCCCACCCTATAGGGCTCTCAATCCCACTGGTGCCAACATGGGAACAATGGCGCGCACCGCACAGCGCAGTTACACCGATTACACTACAACTATCATTACGGCGCACTATTGATTCCTAATCCGCACTTCCGGATGTTACGTAACCCCCCCGCCACCGGCCCCTTTACACCTCCCCCTCCCGACCCCGCAGGGCCCCCTACAGCGCCTGCAAAGATTTACAACCGGCCGGGCCGTTTCGTTTGACGAATGATTGGCCGGCAGTTCGCTTGTTACAGGAAGCCTTTACGGATTGTTTTGTTTTGCCCATTTTTGCTTTGCCCTAATGTGAAAATGTCACGGATTGGGGACAAATGTTCACAGATACCGAGGCAGAATTGGATGCCTAACCATCCAATACATCGCTACTAAATATAAATCTAGGTCAGAATGGTCGAAGTTGGATAGCGAAGCCTAAATATTAGATTCTTAGTTGGGATTGGGATGACAATAATATTCACAAGTCATATGTTAGGTCACAATTTAAGGCAAAGGATACAGGTAAAATTTTTAAAGTGACACAAAAAGATCTCTTGCCCAAAGATGACGTTGCTATAGGGTGGCAGAACAGAGACGTAACGGATGAGGCTGGTTTAATATTGGAACGGACGGCGAGCAGCTGACCTAATTATTAAAAAGGAAAATGGATGTCTCTTAAAATTAATCATTAAATTAATGTAACTTGTATTAAGAATAAGCACCAATAAGCCCATCATAAATCTGATAAACATTTTACATGCCACACCGTAAATTTAGAATCTGCAGTTTCACAAAGCGTCTACGCAATTTTATAAAAAAGAGAAAGCACTACATAGGCAATTTTTTTTCTATAACGAAATCGTTGAAGATTTCTAGTAGCAAGGGAGACCTTTGCCATTGAAAGAGACAATTGAAATATAGTCGAGTAACGGAATGGTGATAGATGTGTAGGTGACCAGAGGACTTTTCAAAGACAGCAGTCATTAGCAACAAGCGGCCTACAGCGGGCTACTACTCTGACTTGACCTGCGGGCTGGCCATCCATTTGTCTAAACGACAAGAAGAGGATCAGTGTTATTATGCTCTAAGACTTTCAGCTAAGAAATGTACAATCAAAGTAGATAATACACTTTTTGATTGTGATGCTGATGGTCATGACGATGGCTTTATTTACGGAAGTGACGATATACCTACCTACTTACATAATGATATATCCAATAACTTTTTCTTACAATTTAGTTAACATTACTAAACATGGGCTCGCAGGAAGTACTATTTATACTAGGTACACCTTAAACGTTGCGTCAGTTGCGCACTTACGCTGTTTATTTTCACACATATCTATTGTAATGGAGATCTTGCGAGCGAACATTGATTCTCTGTGATCATGAATCGTATTTTTACCGTCAATCGTCAGATCCCACATTAAAACATCTATTGAACGACGTAATACACGTTTTGTATCGGATGTAGGTAAAATGATGGTATGCATAAGATAACCTAGCAATTAACATAAACATTGCAGTCTCAACTCAAAAAACAATTTTGTGATAAAAAAAAATCCTTTGAGTGGGATTCTAATATTATGTGCGAATTGCGATATTCCCGATCACAAATCCGTTTTCGGCAGGAAAACATGAAGAGCACGGAAAGCAAGCGAAAGTAGCGCTGGAAAATTTATAGGTTGAGCGTAACGGAGAGCGGCGACGACGCAACGAATGACGTCCTGAAAGGGCATGTTTCACGAGCGGCAGCGGCCGGCGCGGGCGGCTGGCGGGCAGCGGGCAGCGGGCAGCGGTGGCGACCGACGGCGGCGGCGAGCGGGCAGCGCGCGCCGTGGGCGGCCGCTGTGGGCGTGCAAGCGCTGCACCGCCCCGCCCCCCGCGCTCCCCACGCTGTTTATTCTCAACTCGGCTGGCGGGGCGACAGTCGCCCGCGTGACGCGCACCGGATCGCACGCGTGCGTCAGGTACTCATCGCGAGGACGGATCGAGCGGTGCATCCGACACCGGACATCAGAAAAAATCGTGACAACAATTTTTCTGGCGTAATTACGCAGCGTGCCTTAACCAAAGCGAGAAGGGTTGTAGGTCGGCGGTGTCGCGGAAAATGCATTTCCCGGCGGGTGCAAGGCGCAGGCGGAGGGTCGCGGGGGTGGGTGCATGCTATGATGGACATCGTATTGATTTCTATCTGCCCGCGCTCCTCCCTTATTGTGCGGTGCAGGGCGCGCCATCGATCGCTGCACCGGCCCTACGATTGCCACTCCGGGGGTGCGCTCGGACGTGTAATGGACGACTTGCGCTGCAGTGCTGACAGTGATTATGAGTGCCACAGTTTTTGTTTTCCGTATTACGTCACGTGTGGATGCAACTGCGTGACTTAGGTATTTAATGCGTGCAAGTTATTTGACATTTTGTAAGTAATTTAATTACTATTAGTCAATTATGTCTAATTGTTTATGTAATTAACGAAACAGGGCAAGTTATTTGATTGAATAGAATTCATCACCAGTTGGTATTATTCCACTATTCAATTATAACAATTAATAATTATACATAGGTACCTAACTTAGTAGTTCTGAAGTTTAACACAATTCTGTGACTACTGGTACGTGAATTTTGTTTTGTAATTTCGCGAATTAAATTATCTGCACGTAAATAATTAACCAGAGGCACACCGCAACCAGACAAAGTTCGTTCCGACGCAAAATTATAAATATTTATCATCGCTCCGCCACCCTTCTCGCGTGCACAAATCATAAATTCAAGCGCACGAATTCTAATTAAACGTCGACTTGTCACCGCTCGTTCCGAATCGCCGCATTATTTCAACCAATTCGAATAAACAAAACACTAACAAGTTAACCTTTTTTTACAGAAAACAAAACATAAGCGCAATATTATTCAGTAAAAAAACAATATCAAGCTTTAAATAATTCCAATTGTAAAAATTAAGAAGAAAACATAAGAGGACAAAAGTAAAGAGTTTGTGTTGGCCCACGGAGGTCAAAGAGTAGCGATAGTTTTGTTGTAAACAGAAGTGACAAGGCGTTAAAGTGGCGGCGACAGTGGGCGCGCGGTTGGAATGCGCGGGATTGGATTCGTTTAGCGCGCGCGCACGCCCCGACACCGTGCCGCCTTCAGAACACCCGGCCATGGCGACCGAGACTGGTGAGTACCACAACCATTCACTTAACTATACAAGTACACATTACCCAATATCAGCTTCTGTAACATTTGTATAATCAGAAACCTTCATGGCCTTTTTAAACCTAGCATGATAAGAAATTTCTATTGTAAAATAATTGCCCTCTGATTTTAACGTACTTTATCATCATGGATTAAGTACCTATTTTTACCATAATTAAAGGAAAGAATAGGGCGGAAAATGGCATGAGTTTAATGGTACTGCATTTCCTACGCCATGCCATCCTGTTGGTAACTAAAATTGAAATGTACCTAGGTATCTTGAGCTCTTAAATGTAAAAGTTATATTTGTTCGTAAAGACTTACATCCATCACATAAACAATTATGAAATTATATCGACACATGTGCGACTGTAGGTATGACCGCTCCGATCCTTCCATTAAAAACAAACCGTGCGGTAAAAAAATTTGGGACCCCAAAAATATTCTGGCGAAACAAGTGAATTGTTTACTAACAGTGTATAGCGTATGTATACGCGTATCGCGCCGTCCACCCGTCACACGTACCGTACATGAGTTCGTTGATATTCACCCCCCCGCCCGACCTGCACCCCGCCCCCACCCCCCATCCCCCAGGATCACCCCCCCGCAGGATCGAGGGATGAGAATCGCCGCGGCTCTTGTTTAATGATGTTCCCGTCGTTTACTCAAGATTAGAGTGTTTTTTTATCTCGTTATTTTTGTCTGAGAATGCATTTTATTTTTAATCAAATTGAGTTTTCATGCTCGAGGCATCTTTAGATGAACTATTAAAAATAAATGATGTTATTGCCTACATTAATGTTGAACTGTACGAACTTTAGGTGTCTGCGACGGGCAACTCTAAGGAACTAAAAATTGCAAGTTTAATTTCTATTGATTTATAATGATATCACTTAGCTATCTGGTGATTTTCCAAGTTTCGTAGAACCAAACTTATGAATTGCACCAATTTTGACAAACCAGATGTGTACAAAGTCCTATACAAATCTACACAATTTTGTTACAGTCGCACTCATACCTATAAGTGGTATTATTGGTCATAACTGAATAATTTCTAATAGATATTAAAGTAACGAGACAGTGAAACCATAACGGAACGATAATGATTTATCCTCATCAAAAGTATCTCGAACACTGTTGTGCCATCCGCGCTCACCCTTCAGTCTCAGACGAGGGTGACGAATCGCCGAGACAGGGGGATCAAACGTGCATTCACACTCAAAATAACTCTTTGATACAACTCATTTATTCACTCCCGCAGGAGTTTAATGTCTCTGCACTGGCTTGAATGAAGCCTTTACTGCCAGTTTACTTTTTACTGCTATTGAAATTCCACGCAAATCTTTAATCAATACGTGGATTTCTGATGGGAAATCTACTGTAGAGAGTATTGCTTAAAAACGGATAATTCACAAATATTTTTCCAGAACGCTGGAATGCTAATGACATACGAAAATTCTAGTCGATTATAAATCTAAATTAATCTTATTGTTGTATTATACCCAAATTAGGCACACTATCACGTCGTAAATTAAATAAAATCACTGATTAATTCCGAGACGATAAATCGAATTGAGAACTTTGTGATTTTTATTCGTACCTAAGTAAAAATATAAACAAACATTTCTGAGATAAACGGAATTCGGTTCACCGGATACCCGCAGATTAATTAGGTCCCTAAATCTTAGTAGCCGAACCGCGACAATCGGAACATTGCGGAGTTCCGAACTTCCAGCTAATTTTAAACTTGGTCGTATCTAAATTTAAGACTTAGCAATTTTCAATTTCGGGCGACAATCTCACAAAAACAGTAATCACGAGACGAACCCAACCGAGTTTAAGCAAACACTTTATTAAATGTTTGTAAGTTTTACACCGTGATCATCGAGCGCTATCAAGGGTACGTTTTGAAGATGAATTCTGCGTAATCGATCTAAGAAGGCCCACTGCCCTGGCGAGGCGAGGCGTATTATGTCCTGAATAAATGTATTTTCTTTCTTTTTCTTTCTTTCTATTATTCCTTATCAATATTTTTCGGGATAAAAACAATCATATTCCCAAAAAGTGTTTTTTATCTTTCCAACAATATTATTTCCTTTTATATTGGTATAGATTTGCATTCAGTTACCATTTCAATAACCCACTCTTTCACTGTCAAAATAAACATGAATAGTTCGTATATTTTAAAGTTAAAGCCCGGGAAGTTATTGACACATGCAAAACATTTATCGCTAATGGTAACAACAATACATTATGTATACCGATCTGTACAAGACACGATTTCAATTTTAAAATGTCTCCCGTTCTTTCCCAGATTTCGTTTGGACGAGTGGTCGTGCGCAAATTTTGTAATGCATTTGAATTTTATTCACGATTTAGCATCTGGTCCCTTTTGTTTTCGGTTGGCAACAGAACAAGAATAAAACTCTCGGATGGGACAGATTGGAAATCGAACGTAATAGAGCACAAAGTATATACTATAGATAAGTCACTTTTACCTCAAACGTAAACAACAAAACAAAGGTAAAGAATAAAATGCTTGCTTGAATACATTTTTCCCCGTGGTCAATTTTACTTTTACAGAGGACATTTCCAGATTCTAAGAATATCATTTCAAGTATTTTAGCAATAGCCGTGTATATCAAGTACAATAAATTCATCTAAATTTGAGGAAAAACACCGAATCAACTTTTTTATTTAGCGCATGCCTGAGTACCTACGTTACGTACCGTCGTCACTATATTAGTCACAGCCGTGTTTAAGATCCTTGACATTTTGTTAAATATTACCCATCTTCAATTATTTTATTACCTACGGGTGGCCGAGACTGCTCATCTGTTTCAATTATAGTTATGTAATCTGGTCTTGCAACATTTTCATAAAACTACCGTTACCGTTGAGTATAAAACGGTAAAGCGCAGTGTCGCATATGTTTTTATTTCTATTCATTGGCATTTTTGAGATTTGCTATTTAAATATTTAAAACATCTAAAGCGGAATTATTAATTACTAATATGATAATCCTTACACAGGAACTATTTCCTAAAAAAATATTTAGATTATTTAGTCTAATTAATTTGAATGATATGCTATGGCGAAGCTTTATCGTAAACTTTAGCGTCGTAGCGTGTACTGAGTATGCAATGACGGTAACTCTTTCTGTTTGTTATCTCTACGGCTAAACAGATCATAATGATGTTCGCTGCTGATATAGGTAGGTAGTTTGAACCTTGAGGGAGAAAATAGGATAAGTATTATCGCAATAAACTGTAGGTAGTCTATAAACGAGTACTAAACCGCGGCGGACAGCAGCTGTGTTGCTAAAGAACAAGCGGACCGACTTTCATAACCTAGTATGCTCTTTTAATTGTCCACACACCGAAACTTTTTTTTTTTATATATACGTAATTTAAATACAAATCCGAAATAATGACCTGGTATATCAGTTGGTAGTAGCTCTGCTTTCTGAACTATAGGTTGTGGGTTCGATTCCTACCCAGGACAAACATTTTTGTGATGAACATCGATGTTTGTTCTGTGTCTGGGTGTTATATTGTATTATATGTATCTATTTACAAACAAAAAAGTATCTAAGTATTATACCAGTTATCTGGTTCCCATAGTACAAGCTATGGGGCTAGATGGCGCTGTGTGAAATGTCCACACATATGTATTTTTTTATTTAATATACATATTTCATTTCTCAATCAGCACGATTTGAACCTGCGTTCTTCCGACTTTTAGTATGTATGTATACCTAATCTAGCCACCGCGGCACCGCGCCGAGCTATCGTAGTTAGCGAGTATAGGTACCTATTAAAATATTCGAAAACGATTTACTTACATTTCTTAAGTTAGATATCATAACAGTCGAATTACCCCCGGCTACTCGTACTCGGCTACTGTAACACAGTGGACGAGCTAAACGACGGGTTGGTGGAAACTGTCCAAGCTGTTGGATCGAAATTCTTTAAGACCCAACGCCGAAAGAAGACTCAAAAGCTCTCAGAAAAAACTCTTGAGCTAATGGCCGACCGGAGCGAAATGAAGCTGCAGTCTTCAGTTGATATGTCAGCCTACGGTGAACTCAATAGACGAATCTGGAGTTCCTTGCGACACGACTTGCGTGCTCTTAGTACTTCACGTATTGAGGCCGCAATTGAGCGGAACCAAGGCTCTAAAGTGTTCGCAAAGGATTCGTCTATTGGGCAACACCAAATGACAAAACTGAAGACCGAAAATGGTAGCGTCATTTCATCCAAGCCTGAGATTCTGAGAGAGATCGAGAACTTCTATGGACAGTTATACACCTCGACACGTAAGCCCGCTACTAACACAGCTCAGGACATCAGAGCCAAGTTAGTCCGACACTATACCGAAGATATCCCGGACGTCAGCCTGTACGAGATTAGAATGGCCCTCAAACAGCTTAAAAACAACAAGGCACCAGGTGAAGATGGAATTACGACCGAACTTCTGAGAGCGGGTGGTAGACCGGTACTTTTAGTCCTCCAGAAGTTATTTAATTCTGTCATCCTTGAAGGTATAACGCCAGAGGCATGGCACAAGAGCGTGGTGGTGCTCTTCTTCAAAAAAGGCGATAACACCTTATTGAAGAACTATAGGCCCATCTCGCTCTTGAGTCATGTGTATAAGCTGTTTTCGAGAGTCATTACGAATCGTCTCGCACGCAGGTTTGATGAATTCCAGCCTCCCGAACAAGCCGGTTTCCGAAAAGGCTTTAGCACCATAGACCACATCCATACGCTGCGCCAGATTATGCAGAAGACCGAAGAGTATAATCGGCCGTTATGCCTAGCGTTTGTGGACTATGAGAAAGCCTTCGATTCAATCGAGACTTGGGCGGTGCTGCAGTCCTTGCAGCGATGCCAAATTGACTATAGGTATATCGAAGTTTTGAAGTGTTTGTACAGTAAGGCCACTATGTCAGTCCGACTACAGGACCAGAGTACGGAACAAATTCCATTGCAAAGAGGCGTGAGACAGGGAGACGTTATTTCTCCGAAACTGTTCACAAACGCATTGGAGGATGTTTTCAAGCTCTTGGAGTGGAAAAGATCTGGCATCAACATAAATGGCGAGTACATCACTAACCTTCGTTTTGCCGATGATATAGTCATAATGGCGGAATCGCTCGAGGACCTTAGCACCATGCTCAACGACCTCAGTAGAGTCTCCCAGCAGGTTGGTCTTAAGATGAATATGGACAAGACAAAGATCATGTCTAATGCTCATGTTCCACCTATACCGGTAATTGTTGGGAACGATACTCTCGAAGTTGTCGACAAGTATGTCTACCTAGGACAGATTGTCCAATTAGGTAGGTCCAACTTCGACAAAGAGGTGGCGCGAAGAATCCAACTCGGCTGGGCAGCGTTCGGGAAGCTTCGTCCTATCTTTTCGTCCAAAATACCGCAGAGCCTGAAAACGAAAGTTTTCAATCAGTGTGTGTTGCCAGTGATGACTTATGGAACTGAGACATGGTCTCTTACTGTTGGCCTCATTAGTAAGCTCAAAGTCGCGCAGCGAGCTATGGAGCGAGCTATGCTCGGTGTTTCCCTGCGAGATAAGCTCCGGAACGAGGAGATCCGCAGGAGAACTAAAGTGACCGATATAGCTCTTAGAGTTAGTAAGTTGAAGTGGCAATGGGCAGGCCACATCGCTCGTAGAACTGACAACCGATGGGGAAGAAAGGTTCTCGAGTGGCGACCACGAACCGGAAGACGCAGCGTAGGCCGGCCCCCCACTCGGTGGACCGACGACCTGGTGAAAGCCGCGGGGAGCCGATGGATGCAGGAGGCGAGCAGCCGCTCAAGGTGGCGTGCTCTGGGGGAGGCCTATGTTCAGCAGTGGACGTCTTCAGGCTGTTGATGATGATGATGATGACTCGTACGTTTGTTAAACTCATGTCAACTTAAAAATACGGAGCGCTCATTGGTTGCCTGTTGATCATCGACTGTCTTCAACCAATGAGCGTTCAGTATTTTTAAGTTGATTGGAGTTTAACTTTAACAAACGTACGAGAAACCAGAAAGAGTTAGTAAGACAGATTGATCGAGCATTGTTTACTTTTTATCTATTATACTATTTCGGTGTTCGCACATAATTTTAAATTAAGTATAATGCAGATCTAAGCGATGTATCTTAGATTTAATATTTTTCTAAGATTGTAATTTGTTTGATGCATAAATAAATAATTTAAAAAATTGTAGGTATTGGTAACTGTCGTTATATACTACGTATATCATGAGGGTCCACTGATACAAAAAAACCCGGTTTGAAAGAGACTCACATGGAGTGGCCTGTGTCTCATTCTTACCTGTGAAAGGATATGCCACAACCTGAATACGACGCTTTTTTACTTCCACTCACCTCCACCCAAATGTGAAAGGGACACAAGCCACCTCTACTCAGTAGCTCTCGTGACCGTTTTTTCTTGTCTACTAACTAAATTACATTTACGAAGATCGTCACCCAGTTGTGATAAGGTTCAAAATCCTTTTTACATTAAATATCGAGTGAGCATTCCAAAGACACCGAGTATAATAGATCGTTGGGTAATGCATAAACGTTGGTAGGTATTTGTGCAAGTTCTTACCTAGTGGTTGTTGCAGGCGGCGCCGCGGCCGGTGGCGAGCAGCAGTACTCGCTGAGATGGAACGATTTCCACTCGGCCATGGTGTCATCCTTCCGGCGGCTGCGGGATGAGGAGGACTTCGTCGACGTCACCCTCGCCTGCGCCGGCGCCACCTTCTCGGCTCACAAGGTAATAAGAAAGAAAGAAAGAAAACATATTTATTTGCAACAGAAAAAAAATTAAATGTGGCAGGTACAATAAACAATATATAAGCTTTAAATATTCTATTACAAATCGGCCCCAACCCAGCAAGGTGCTAGTTCCGAACTTCCGAACCGGCGGAACTTACGTTGGGACCGTTCAGTGAAGCCACGGAGCTGACATACACTGATATCCCAAAAGGAGAAATGTATACAAAAGCAATTGTAGGTCTACCAGAATCATCATTAACAGCCTGAAGACGTCCACTGCTGAACATAGGCCAGAATCTCATGGAACAAAATAACAAAAAAAACAATATTCATTTTCATACGGCAACGGCAATACAAAATTGTCACCTTTCAAATAAAATTGACAATTATTGACCACGTTGTTTTGATACTTTCGGTTTTTGGTCCATAGACATATATGAATTCTACAGGAAACAAACAATTATTACAAAAAAAATGCAAATTAAATTGTAAGTTTAAAATTCCTACCAAAACTATGGCAAGTGTCATGCAGTGGCTTCTGCTTGTGACGTCACGGTAAGGGAAACAGATGGTAAACACTGGAGCCAAAGCAACAAAGCAGTTAGTTATTTGGCTCTTATATTCTCAGACCCTCTATCTCGCTCGCGCAATGCGACATTTTTGAAGACATTAATTTAACATATTTATATAACTGAATTCACTTACGAAAAATCTGCTTAATGTTTAACAAAAATATCATCATTTTAATCCAAACAAGGTTTCTTACATAAAAACTGGAACTTAAAAAAAGCTTTGATACTGTTGCAGTTATGAAAGCTTTCTCACATAGGTATAGGGCAGTGGCAAAATGCTAAAAATTGAAAACGATTTCATCGTACAAGGCACACTAGTTTAAAGGCTAGAAGAGCGATTCATAATAAATATACCTCTTTAGCTTCATCATCTTCTGATGATGAACAAGGTATAAAAATAGAGTTTATGGAACAATTTTCTAGTTCGGAATAAAATAATATTAATGTACATTAAAGATGATTTTCATTTACCATCAGTTGAGACAATAACGAAATGCAAGCGTATCATAAATAATAACGTAATATTTCATTATTCATTTCATAGTCATATTTATGGTAAGATAAAGTTGCAAAACTTAGTTGCCAAGATGCCGGAAGTGATATAAGTATCAAGATATATTAATCAAATTACCCCAGTGCTGCCTACTACAAATTTTATTTTCCCTATTTGGCATCGTATTCTGGTAGACCTATACCTCATCATCAGCCCAGTTAGTTTCTCTGGGACACAGGCCTCTCACAAGGAGAGTGTATGTCATATCCCACCATGCACGGCACGCTGGCCTGCGGCGGGTTGATGGATAGGATGGCACATGTCCTCGAAATTTTGCGATTTTTGTACATGCCTGTTTTCTCGCGATATTTTCCGTCTCCATTTTGTAAGGGAAAGTACAGTCCGCACAGCACATAACTTGAAGTCATTCTGGCCAAGCGGGATTCGAATCTAGGTGCGTACGTTTGAAAGTAGCACGGCAGCCGTATTATGTAAAAGTTACAACAACAAGCAAGGCAACAACAGTAGCAAAGCGATAGCAAACACTTAGCAATCGGTCGCAGTCGCCCGCCTGTTGCTCACCTGTCGCTGAATGCACGTTAGCCTTTGACACTAGCGCCACTAGCACCATAACAGTAACATACAGAAACAAAATAATCCACTTTTTAGTTCATCGATTGTCCGACAGAAGGTAATCTGGAGCTCGATCACTTTCTGCTATGCCAAAGTGATGTTTGACAGCAATGATTGCGAAATTTACGCCTGTTGCAAACTAGTTGCGAGTTACGTAATTAGCCAGCGGGCTACCGCTAAGCCATACTCGCCCTTATGCTACTGTAGTTGTCAGGTCCAATGTAGGAAAAGCGACGAAGTCATCTACTTTATCGTATACTAGCAGCGCCCCGCGGTTTCACCTGCGTTCCTACAGGAACCGTTCCCGTTCTCGGGATAAAAAGTAGCCTATGTTTTAATCCAGGATATAAGCTACCTGCATACTAAATTTCATCCAATACCATCCTGCTGTTAGAGCGTGAAATAGTAAGAAACATACACACAAACTTTTGCATTTATAATATTAATGTGATGATTTCACCTCATCATCACTGGCCTATTCGAGCACTGATTACTGCAATGTGCGCTATCATCAAGTAAAGAATAATAATAATAAGCTTACTTACCTAATGGGGCTGACTATTAATTAAACTGACATAATATATTTAATTGTTTGTGAATTTTACTTATTTGACTTGCCTTTTTGTGTTCTTCATTAATCTTCAATTGTCTTTATATTGCATAACGTTTGTTTTAAGGTGGTTCTGTCAGCTTGCAGCCCGTACTTCCGCAGGCTACTAAAAGCCAACCCATGCCAACATCCCATAGTCATATTAAGAGATGTTCATGACAAAGATATGGAGAGCCTGCTCAGGTATATATTTTATTTTATTTTATTTTATTTTATTTTTATTTTACATGGAAAACTAACAGCTGCTTAGAAGCTAATAAAGAATGATCATAAACAAAAGAGAAAGCCTTAAATAGTTTCCGCTTGTAGTTATAGAGCTTACAAAGTTTACAGTGTCCTAACAGATAACGGTGATAGATAAAAACCAGGTGAAAAGAAAAATATAAATATACCTAAATCTAAACCTTGAGCACAATAATCATATTAGTCAAAGCCATATAAAATATATTACAACGCGATTGCACAAAATTATTAATTAATGATAAAGAATTGATTATTGATAAGTAATTTGAAAAAATTCCGCCTCACTGTGAACAAATCCACATTTTCAGAATAGTTAGAGTTAAAAAGATTGACTGTCCGTATGAAGAAAGCGTTTTGCCGGTAATTAGTAGAACAAAAAGGAGTGTACAGCTTCAGATAATTTCTACGACAAATTGTTCTAGTTGGAGTTACAAGTTTGATTTTAGTTAGCAAAGATGAAGAGTCAAACAAATTCAAGACAATACTATGTAGAAAAGTAAGATCCGCCGCTTCCCTTCTCTTGAAGAGAGGTAGTAAGTGGTGACGTTTACAACTGTCCTCATAATCGAGGTTACGAATTTTGTGCTTGAAATTAACATGTTTTAAGAACTTTTTCTGTGGTTTTTCCAAGATGTTAATATACTTATCATAACGTGGATTCCAAACCTGCGAAGCGTATTCAAGGTTACTACGGACTAAAGAACAGAATAGAATTTTTAACGTTTTAACTGATTGGAAATCTTTAGTAACTCGAAATATGAAGCCTAAGGTTTTCATAGCTTTAGTTGAAATATTCTCAATGTGCTTATCGAATAGTAGTTTGGAATCGAGAGTTACACCCAAATCAACCACAGAATCTGTCCTTACAAGAGATTGACCATCGATTTTATAATCGTATTTTAGAATTTTAGTCGATCTACTAAAACTAATGCAACAGCATTTAGAAATGTTAAGCTCGAGTTTGTTTAAAATACAATACTTGAGCAGGTTATCAAGATCCAGTTGAAGAAGGTCTACATCATGACTGTTGTTGATAACTTTAAAAATTTTCATATCGTCGGCAAATAAAAGAAAATCCGAGTATCTAAAGCACAGGTTTATATCATTAACAAAGAGCGTAAATAGGAGCGGACCAAGGATAGACCCCTGAGGCACACCAGATGGAATCAGCGACGAACTCGACGCAAATCCGTTCAAGACCACAGTTTGGCATCGATCAGTGACGTACGACGAAAACCATCTGTACAAATCCCCCCGAATCCCAGCTGCAAGGAGCTTAGCCAGGAGGATATCATGATCAATCCGGTCGAAAGCCTTGCTGTAATCAGTATAGATGGCGTCGACCTGACCACCACAATCCATGCCAGCAGTAACTGAATCTGTAAACGTGATAAGATTAGTTGAAGTGGACCTTCCTCTCAAAAATCCATGCTGCTGTGGTAGGAAACTGTGTTTAAGAGCATCATACAGTTGTTCATGGACCACTTTTTCGAATATTTTTGCCAGCACGCACAGCTTAGATATAGGTCTGTAATTTTCAACATCACGCTTAGAATTTTTTTTATGAATTGGAGATATCGTTGCTGCTTTCCAGATTCTTGGCATGACACCATCGTCTATAGACCTTTTGAAAAGGAGACTGACCGGGTAAGCTAGACTTTTTGCACAGCTAGTAATTAAGTGTGGATGAAGCTCATCAGGTCCAGCTGATTTCTTACTGTCTAGAGATTGCAGCAATTTAAATATTCTGGAGGGTTCAATTTCAATGGTGCAAATGTCAGCCGCGGAAGAGATAGCTTCCGAATTTAACGAAGGGTGGGATGAGGCTTGCGAAGGCGACGAGGGAAGGTAGTTTGCGTTGAAAAAGTCTGAAAAAGCATTACAAATGTCGAGACCTGAGGTTAAATTCCTGTTCATATAAGACATGGTAGATGGAAAAGAGTTATGCTGTTTGTTAGATTGAACAAATGACCAAAAAGCTTTAGGGTTGTCACGAATGGAGTTTTCAACGTTACGGATGTAGGTAATGTAGCATTCGTACTCCACCCTCTTGGCTCGTTCGCGCAGAATTTTAAAGGAATTGTGATCAGAAACATTATTGTATATTTTTAATTTTCTATGATATTTGTTTTTCTCTTTCAGGATTTTTAGTAAAGCAGGCGAATACCATATCGGATATTGGCTAGGTCGTACAATTTTGGAGGGAATGTATTTATCTCTCAAATCAGATAATATTTTATTAAAAGCGCTAACCGCTTCATCCACACTACCACACGAAAGCAACGACAACCAATCATGGTCATTGAGCTCACGGCAGATACCAGCATAATCCCCTTTAGCATAAAAAAATTTAGGTCGAGGACTAGGGGTTAGACTGCTCGTATGAGCAAAAGAGGGTCTACAAATGAGTGCTGGGTGGTACTTATCCTCATCTACCAATGGGTCCAAGCAACGAGAAACAGATACCTCATCATTACACAGGACTAGATCAAGTATGCTATTAAAGTAATTTTGTATGTGGTTATATTGGCCTAAGTTATTAAGATTCAATAGATCAGATAATTCGGCGTGGTTACTATTATTAATATTAAACGTTGGTAGCATATAGTTATGGTTGCAGGATGCAGTCCACGCTATGTCGCTAAGATTGAAATCACCGAGAGTTAAAATTTTATCATTACAGTTTTCAACAGAAATAGAAAATACTTTTTCACAAAAATTTGTCAGTTGAGAAAAGAATGACAAACCCTGATTTTGCGGACAAAGGTAAAGACAGCCCAAATGCAAGTTTACCGGCGGTTTAGTTCTATTTCCTTGAAATTTAATTGTTATCCAAAGATCTTCCGCTGTCGAGTTCCACTCGGGGCGCGCATGCGCAGCAAGTTCACGTCTTACAGCAAATAAAACCCCACCACCCCGCTTCTGGCCGCACCGATCGTATTGCCGGTCTCGCCGCCACACGGAGTACACGTCGCTAAATAACTCCTCAGTTTTAATCCCATCAAGAAGCCAAGTCTCCGTCAGCACCACTACATCGTAGTTACATAACTGAATATTTCTTTTGAACTGCAGTGTTTTTGTTCGCAAACCCCTAACATTTTGGTAATATATATTACAACCCATAATCACAATCCAGCCAGGATAGTGCCTGGCCGGAAAGTGCAACGGAAAACGATTTAAAAATGTTAAGAGTTTTGCTATTGTTAGTTGTTTGCGAACAAAGCACCGTGTAATTAAAATAAAAGTATTGCAGTGATGCTAGCAGACAAGACTTTTCGACTAGAACGGTAACATAATACTGATAAATTCGGTAATTAAATATGAAAATGAATGTGCATATTTGTGGAGATATATATATGAGGACGTACTTAGCTACGCCCACATAATAATATGGCGGCACGCATGAAGTGGATGCTTTATGTAATAACATAGACATACTGTAATGCACATGAAAAGCTCCGTTATACAGGAATGTCAATCTGAGTATGTCATCAAAATTATTAATGTGAGGCAAGAAGTGAAATAATAAATAATTATGAGACAAGTATTTTATACTTTGACTATTCAAAGGTTGCATAGCTAAAGATTTTATAAGGTTACATGCAAAAACAAATAAAAAAAGAATAAATAAGTAGTTATATGTTATAGAAAAATATATTACGTATATGATAATTTTATATGGCTCTGTTACAATATAAGTTAGACATTTAATTATATAGGTTTTATGGCAGAAGGATAAATAAAAGTCATAGGAAAAACAAGTTAAAAAAAATAACACTGTGATACTGAGAGGTAGATGATGATGACAAATAAATAATAGTCACTTTAGTTTAGTGAGATCACCGTCGTTCCCTATGGAAATAATAGCCGACGTGTCGTTCTTCCTCACAAGAATTTTGCAGTTCTGGACCCAAGTATACTTAAAATTCTTCTCGAGCGCCAGCTTCTTCGTCTTCGTGAGGAGTTGTTTATTCTCACGCGTGAGATGATCATTCACAAAGATTCTAGTAGTAACTCCAGTGAAGCCCAGGTCTTCCGCAGTCAGGTTTTTATGTGACCTGGCAGAGGCAACGAAGTTTTCTTTCGTGTACCTTCCTAGGAAGCCCACGATAATGGGCTTGTTGTTGGTTGCAGAACGAGCCCTAGTAATAAAATTAATTTCAGCTGGTGTCACCGGCCGTCCAACCACCTCGCCGAGCTTACATACCAGCGCAATCAGGTTTTCATTTTTCTTAGGTGGCACACCCTTGATTTCGACGTTGTTAATGCGTTCCCGTTGCTCTTTAGAGGAAAGGTCAGCGGTCAGCTGGGTCAGTTGTAATTGCAGTTGGGGGTAGTTGTCATCAACGCTGCACTTGGACTCCAATTTAGTGAGCCTTGACTCCATCTCTTCAGTCTTCAATTTAGCATCGTTAACATCTTTTTTAATGTCAATAATAGAATCCTCAAAATAGTTAAATTTCTCCCTAATATCCTTCACTTCTTGCACTAATGTGGGTAGTTGCTCGAGGCGGACATTAATCCCTCTGATCCCGTCGCGCAGTTCCTGCAGTACCAGGTCCAAAGTGGCATTTGGTGGCAGGCTAGGTATTGCTATCGGGGAGGCAGCAGGAACCTCCTTAGCTGGGGTAGCTTTGCAAACGGGGCATAGCAAGGCTGCCTGTCTCGCAGCCCCTAACTTCCTGTAACTCCTTTCTGTTATGTTCGCACAAGAAAAACAGTACAAAGTAGAACATCTCGAGCAAATCACACCATCTGAGTACTCAGCGTTGCAATCAGGACACGAAAACATTGCTAGGTAGTTGTTATGAATACCGATCCGCGGAAAAATTAAAATGTCGTGAGGTAATAGCGTAAGCACAAGCAGTTGAGCGTGCTCGCTGCGTGACGTCGCGGAGCGGACTGATTTTAGTTAGCTTCTTTGACTAGAATGGCTAATTTTAATAAAATGTATGGCTAACTGATTTTTTTAAATGTTCACAGGTTTATGTATCAAGGTGAAGTGCACATCGGTCAAGAACAGCTTAAGGAATTCCTGAAGGCAGCTCAGCTGCTTCAAGTCCGAGGGTTGACTGACGTGCCAGCGTCGGGGCCTCTGGCCACAATCGATCAGAAGGCTTCTCCAGTAAATACCAATTCAACTTTTTATAAGACCCGGTTCGGGCGCCAATTTATCACAATTTATCAGTTTTAGCGCCCACAAACTTAAATCGAATATACAATAGAGTCACTGTGAAAATCAAACCCCAAAACCCTATTAAAAAGTGGCCCTATAAAATAGTCCACAAGCGGTTGTTTAATTTTAATAATGAACCATAGCACCTTGTAACAATAATATGTGAATTACATCACTTTCATTAGGCGCGGTCACACGCGACTGAGAGCAAAAACAAGGCATATGCCTTGTTTAAATGGTGCCGTTTTCGAGGCAGTGATCGTTGAATCTACCCTATATTTCATAGCAGCCGCAAATAAAAGCTGTTTACCAGATGGCTAAACAGGTTAAACTTTGGCGAGGTATCACATGATTTTATATTTATTCAATTCATTTGTTATCTCTTTTTCTTGAATTGCCTAATTGATGTAATTGGCTACGGCCATCTAATAAATAATAATAATAATTAAATATACGTATTATAAATACATCTTCGCAGCACAGCGATTTATTATGCATTTTGCAACTACGCAGATCACGTAGTTTTTTGTCAGAGCTCAAGATGTTTATAATAATATCTCTTATTATAACCGCTTTTGAAACATTGACTTCAATACATAATCACACGAAAGACATAATATAAATCCTATATTCATTCTCAACCTCACTTTTGTTTTGACTTTATTAGTCAGCCTCATCATGGACGGAAACTGGAAGCGGTGGCTCCCGCGAAGGAAGAGATCCCCAACAGCGAGAAGGTCGAAGATCACGAAAACCAGATGATGCCGCCAACACACCTCCGCCAAAAAGAGCTAGGTCGTCGGACCTGTACCAGGCACAAATGAAGTCCAGGTGAATAGAGATAATTTCTTCATAGCTGTAAGACATCCGTACATATTATCAACCGGCACTCTTTTCTAGAACTTTAGATTTATAAATTCTTCACGTTCCTGGTTTAGGACGGAACAACTCTTGTCGGTGCAGGGGGCCAGCCCTGAACGCTTAGGGACCAACGGACATGAGCTGTCCTTATTCGGCCAGACTTTAGACAACTCACAAGTACAACACCTATCCGGAGTTTCCAACCATTTGGTAAGTTAAGCTTTGATCTTACGATTTACTTTGCCTGTCCACAACAAGCGTTATATTTATAAGTATTCTAAAGTCAACTTGGTTCCATCAGTCTGGTGAAGGCGAGGAGTCATCATCTGATGCTGGCGCGAGTGATACAGAAGGTGAACCGCGGGCTAAGCAAGAACCTATCGACTACGACGACCCTGCTGCCATGGCGAACGTTAATGGAAGTTTGCCCCACAATTTTCCCGGACTACTTAACTTGCCAGGTAATTACCCCGAGTAGTCCCCACGATTTCGGGTTCTTCCAATAGTTTTCAATTCCAAATTAACGTTTCTCTCTTTATACAGGTTTTGCCGGACTGCCCGGACCATCAGGAATACCAGACAATTATGGTAAGTTCCACGTTCTTTTGCTGCACTAACACCTTTTACGCTATATGGCTCAATAATTGCGTGATAGAATAACTTTAGAAAATCAATATTAACAAACAATAATTTGTAATGACATCATTAACGACATCGTCGGCCCGAACAAAGAAGCCAGTAATGTAATTAATTGCACATTATCGAGTCATGTACCCACTACTTGTAATAACACTAACAATTAATAACAAGAATGACACCTAAGCGCTCAATTAGCTCACTAATATCGTAAGATAAATGTGAAACCTGTCCCCAAAACGTAGAAGAAGGTATCACAGGGAAATGTAGCAACGATGGAAGTTACTTAGGCGGTCAGGTAGAGTCGTACCGAAACAGCCGATATCGGGTTCGCGAGCACTGAACGAGACCTCCGTCTGCCCCAGGAGCGACCTGGGCGAGCGGGCCGGGCGGCGGCGCGGACACCAAGCCCGAGGAGCGGTACGGGCACGCGGCCGCCGGCGGCGCCTTCGCCAACGGTGAGCCCGGCAAGCCCGCGTGCCCCGAGTGCGGCAAGCGGTACAGCAACAACAGCAACCTCAAGCAGCACATACTGAACGTGCACGCGGCGCGCGACCTATCGCACTCCTGCCCCGTCTGCGGCAAGGGGTTCAAGACGCGCCAGTACATGCAGATACACATGAACTCCATACACGGCGTCAAGCAGAAGAGGCGCGACCCCCCGCCCGACAAATACACTCACAATAGCGCTTAACTTGCGGACTGTGTCTAACCGCCGCCTCTGTGTTACAGGGGCGGCTCTCGCGGGCGGGGCGGCCCTGGGCTACCGGCCGCAGTGTCCTCTGTGCGGCCGCGTGTACTCCTCCACCTCCAACCTGCGCCAGCATATGCTCAATGTGCACTCGCAGACCGACCGCGACCAGTGGTTCCCGTGCCAGCACTGCGGCAAGAAGTGCAAGACCAAGCACTACCTCATCAACCACCAGTTGCAAGCGCACGGCATCCGCCAGCGGCAGAACTCTTAGAGGCGGCGCGAAGTCGAGCGAGCGCCGCCCGCGCTGGCCTCGCTCGGCGCCCGGTGGTGGCCCTAGCCCCGGATGCGAGGAACCGAACTAAAATACAGATGTGCCAACGGAACGCAACCGAGGACCGGGACCGCCTATCGATCGATCGAAACTTAATATTTTTAGAGGGTTTACTACGGTGGAGTAAGGTTAGGAAGCGTCTCGCTCTCATTCGGGTTTGCCAGCCGCCGAGCAGGTTGTAACATGGTGGTGTCGGCATTGCAGATGCCGCGGCGCGCGGCGCGCTGGCAAGCCCGGGCGAGTGGGGCGAGTGGGGCGGGGAGGGCGAGGCCGAGGTGCCGTGTCCACTGTGCGCGGCGCGGCTGGTCGGCCCGGCCGCGGCACGCCGCCACCTGGAGGCGCACTACCCGCGCGACTCGCCGCTCTGCCCGGTCGCCTCCTGCGCGCGGTACTTCGCACACCCCAACTCCGTGCGCAACCACATGAGGATCAAGCACCGCCGCCAGTGGGAGAAGATGAAGACTCTCAAGTGGGGTTGCGGCTGGGCCGCGTAGGGGATGCGAGGAAGTTTGAAAATCGAAATTAACGGCTGTGAAACGAAACTCCGACGGGCTCGCACCCGACCGCGAAACGATGATCTCCAGGCTGCATTTTTCATGTAACGCTGTCATGTTCATGTAACTTTGTATAAAGCAGTAGATACGAATCGACTGAAAATTATTTTTGTAGTAGTTATAGACTGATATTATTTAAGGTTTATAATTGTAAGCGCATTATATGACATGTGATGATTGGTGCCATTGATAGGATACGAAGTGCGACGTTTGTCGATCGTTCTGAAGACTTCTTGAGTGTCTGTAACTTCCATTGTTGCTTCTAAGGTTCGGTTTTACTTATCAATGTTTTTTCAACTGCTTGTAGGTTTCTTTTTACCTTTATACTTTCCCTGCGCTGGATGCAGTCGTCGAGAAACGTTAATAAGTACAATCGATTATTTGCTCGTGTTTCGATGTACTTAGCTACTTAACTATTTAAGCTATTACACTTTATTATTATGGTGTCTTAAAAACCACAAATTATGTATCTAGTATTTCGTAGCGTTTAATCTTGCGTGTATCTTTCTTTAATTTTTATTACAGCAAAGCTGGTGCAATTTTAGAACCTTTACTCTTAAACTATTATCATTATCCAACAAAAATCTCCAAGTACAGCTAGGATTACTCTGGAATAAATAATACTTGCGTTCCCATTTATGACTAATAAGCCTTGTACCAGCTTTTGCTTAATATATTAACTACTCGTATAATTATTATAGGTTTGACCATAGATAAGAAAGACAATACGAAAATAGAATAACAAAATATGCCTTTGAAAATGCAATAGTTAAGAATACGTTCACTTCCAGAGAAATTATTTTAGAAATGTTTGTTCGTGATGCCCCATATAAATAAGTGCACATCTAAAACATATCTAGTCAATGTAGACAAACGTATTATAATATTTTAAAAGGGATTTATTTAACGTGTACATAATTCCAATCGCATATATTTTCATATCTTTAATCGAGCAAGGGGATAACACCAAATGTGTATAGAAATATAGTATATTCTTTTATGATATTTTAAGGACAACGATGTAAAAAATGGCAGGCTAACGATGGTTGTCACCGTTTTGCAATTGTTTGACATGATGCGGGTAGATTAAGATTTGTCTTGATTTATGAGAGGCACTAGCGCTAGACATCCAAAGATTTAGACTGGACTGTATTTTATGTTTTGACAAACCGCACATGCTTGTAGTCTTCCAAATACGTTAGTTAACTTAAAGAAATAGTTTTTATAGCTGTATTTAGTCGATATTATGGTAAATAACCACCGTGCTCAAGAATCACAAAATTCGAGGATATTGTGTCATCTACCAACCCGCACTTGTCCAGCGTGGTGGATTATGGCTTCCACTCTCTCCCTGTGAGAGAAGGCCCATGTACTAGCAGTATGACGTAGGTATGGGGCTGATTGCGATGGCAAATAATAACTCTGATCTCGTTCTTACACAAAAATTTGGAACAAAGTCAGTTGAAATCATTCCAAATCAATACGCTCAAAATATATGCGATGGAAACAAAATCCTAGATTTCGGACGGAATAAAAAGTATTGGTTAAAGTTAGCGAGTAGATGAAATTGTTCCTGACGCCTTTGAGGCAAGTGGTATAACTTTATAATTATAATAAAATAAAATATTTTAGGCGTTAAATGTAAATTAGCAATCTCAATAACCAAATGTTCAATGTGAGTAAACGATTCTAGTTGCGATTTGTATTAGTGATACGATATATACGTAATAATTTAGTTTTTACCCGAAAAAAAGTGTCTGCTTATATAAATAAATACATAAATAATAAAACTACCAAGTAGAAATTTTACATGCTCTTTTTGTGTAATACTTCTAATTGTTACTAAAATCTATTCAATTAAAAGCACCGAAGAGGTAAGGATAATCGAACCACATCAGTAACTGAACCATCCTAATATCCATAGGATTAAACACAATTTGTTTATTTGCAGGAGGCTGCAGAAGGACCCAAGACCTGCTCCGCGTGAGGGCTACAGACCCACGGCCATGCCCCAAATGCGGCAAGATATACCGATCCGCGCACACTCTCAGAACGCACCTTGAAGACAAGCACACAGTCTGCCCTGGATACCGGTAAGAATTACGGCCTGTTATAATTATTATAGAATATTTATTTGTAGGAGCCTTACTTTTGCACCCACAATTTACCAGTTCCTCGGCGAAAATGAAATATTCCGAGGTAAAAAGTACCCTATTGATCGGTAGGGATGGTAGAGACTGCAGTTCGCTTAATATTGCCTTCTTGAATTAATGCCTAACTTATAAATAACTGAACGTCTTTTAATAAAACCCACATCGTTCAAATCAAAACCAAACCCATCGTTAGATACAAATTATATAACTGGTATCCATGGTGTTCTAGTATGTATAGATATGTATATAGATAGTATATGTAGATAGATACGTACATACTACAACAGCTGGAATAATAAGTATCTCACCCCCATTATCCAACAGTTGCGTCCTATGCGGCACCGTGGCCAAATCCCGCAACTCACTCCACTCTCACATGTCGAGGCAGCACCGCGGCATCTCCACCAAGGACCTGCCCGTGCTGCAGATGCCTACCAGATTTGACCCGGAGCTGGCTAGCCAGTGAGTATGATCATGCACTGAAAGTCTTAGATTTAGAAGTATAAATTTCAACTACTGTGAACTGATTCCTGATGTCTGGCACTGAAAGTGACAATACCGGCGAAGTTAGTGATTGCCAGGAATTTACCTACGCCCATTTTAGCCAGATTAAAAACTTCCTGCGCCCATAAAATAGGCCATAATGCTAAAGTAGAAACAACTATTTCAGGTTACTAGCTAAAGCAGGTGTAAAGGTATCTCCGGAGCAGCTGCGTGCCCGCGCGTCTCCCACCGGTCCTCGTCGCTCGGACATCAAGCTGGACGCTAAGTCTGCGGCTTCCGAGAGCAGTTCCATCTGCGGAGACAACGACAACGACGACCTCAGCCAGTCACGCTACCAGGACAGCATACCCGTCTCGCCACCTCGTGAGTACACTAGTATGTTAAGCTAAGTCCAGCATAGGCATTTCCAAGTCTACAATTCGAAAGGGAAATATTGTAACGGTGGTGAGTCCTTCAGAATAATATTATGACAAAAGTCTAAACTAAGAACTTATCATCAATCAATGGAATAAATTGTACAATTTCCAGCAAAGAACTTGGCTAAACTTACCAAGTCATGTCGAATATAGTAAGGGCAGGAATCAAGAAGCTAATAGTCGTTGTATTTTCCAGACATAAACAGCCTCGCAAACACCACAATCACCAAAGTGCCCGCGGTCCGCGCCGTCACCGCCAAGACCGTGGACAGCATGCCGCACGCGCTGGCCGCCGGACTCAAGCACGAGGACTACCCCGCCGGGTACGGCGGCAGCTCCGCCTTGCTCGACACCTATCTGCAGTATATCGGTGAAAACATGCTTGGTACTTATAATTCTAATGGTCAAATCGTTAAGCCCGTGCGTAATGTCACGACTAAGCGATTGTCTCTGTTACAGGAATGAACGCAAAACTAGCACAAATGAACGCCTTACACATGGATCGGAAGACGTACGATGAGCGATCTCCTCAGATGGGCTCCCTCCCGCCGCCGCCGACGAACATGGCGCACCAGCGTTTCCTGAAGCAGATGCAGCGGCAGTACACGGACAACATGGGCAAGCCGGACATCATGCGGGACGCGGACGAGCCGTTGGATCTCGGCAAGGAGAGGCAGAGGAACGACAGCATCGGCGAGACCGAGGCCGACAAGCACGACGACAAGGACAACGGCAAGGACTACTACAGCAAGGAGTATACCGAGGACGCGCGGAACAGGACCCACTCCGAGATGGAGCACGAGCACAGCGGGCAGGACGAGGGGGACTACTCCGAGGACGAACACAACAAGGTCTCCTCATGAAATGGAGCGCGCCGCGCGGGAGCGTCGCATTAGTCGCGTAGACTACCTACACGGTTAGGACAATGTTTTGTTGAATGTATTTCAAACGGTGCTTGAGTGTTATGTTTTGTGGTCATTTAGTTGATTCGTTTTGTAATAACGGTTTTATTGTTGACCCGTGGAATGTCGTTGGTGCCATTTCCGATATATTATAATGTAAATTTAATTAGGGTTAAATCGGTTGCTGATAGTTATACGGAGTCGGTTACTTTGCCGTTGAGGAACGATGCAACGCTAACAGATAATGGTTCTGCCGCTTTATAGCTGGAAGGTTAGCAGGTAGGGTTCGCTTGAAGGTAACGGCGGGCCGCAGTAGTGCGAGGTGCACTATGCACTCGTTTTATGATCAGTTAGTGAGACGTTATTTTTGTACCCGATGTGATATCACGCCATGTTCACGTAGGTACCCCCGCGCACGTTAGATTTCCGTCGACTCGCCACGCGTGAGGTTGTTTAGTAGCTAATGAAGACTAGTGCGTAGCGTTTTGTATTGTGTACGTAAGCTCCCTGTCACGTAGTAGGGTCTTACATAGTAATTCCATCCATCTACCTCAGCATTTGGGCCAATGCGGCAATGTTATAAATAAAAAAAAGATATCCACACAAATTGTGAAATTCCATCCATCTACCTCACTTCAATAGATTTTATTTAATATTTTATACAATTTATAGATATAAATAACTGTTGTTTTATGCATTTTGCAGATTGCATTTATATATACTATATAGAGTATATCGTAGGTAAAATATATGCAACCCATTAGATTATTAGTGCTGCCCGTAGATACTCGTGGAGCGTTTCGTTTGAGTAGAGTCGCACTCACTAGAGACTAGTCTGTCACTCAGTAGCGAGTAACGATTATATCTGATATCAGAGCACTAACTAACATATACTTATCTTTGTATACGAAACAAATTAAACAGAGCTTAAAATCATACTATTATTGATAAAATATAAATTGATATTTGCGTATACTGAAACGTTAATGACAAATCGTAACGCGGTTGACTTGATGTTAACGTATAACAACTAATTAAATCATAAATTTTAACATCTCAATACTTACTGAGACTGAGAATATTTTTCAAAAGTATACTATAAAATCGCGTTATCAACAATTGGAAGAGTTCAAAATAAGATATAATGCATTGTATAGGTGTAGATCGAGGTGATATAAGTACATAATGAATAGTAACAAAAAGCAATAAATAAAGTATACCTTGATGTTGCCTTTAAATGTGTGTAAATAATAAAATTGTTTAGTGACGGTTTGCGTTGTTCGAGTCGAGGACAGCCGTCCTCGCGAGCCGCGAGGTCGCGAGGTCGCGAGGACCCTGAAGGATTATTTTATAGTAATGTTGTGGGCCGGTTACTTAAATAACAATTTACTGTGATTACATTCTCATGTTAGCCTTCAATACTTATACATATTTTTTAGAGTACAATGTTATAGTTATTTAGTATATTGTAAGTGTATCTTTAAGTGAGTCACAAAAATATATTTACTTCTCCGAATATAATAATTAGAGTTCACTAAGTAATTTAGAACAATAGGTGAAAGCATTTAACCTTTTATATGAGAGATATACTTTTATGGATTTATTGAGATTGCCACACTGCCATCTGGGTCTTGTTACGTTGTCAATGTTGCCATTTTGCGGAGATGTGGTGTCGACATAAATTCGTAATTAAATAGTTTAAGTTCTACGGGTTGATTGAATTTTGTTAGTGTGTTAGTGAGATTTGATGAGTTATGTCAGTTTTGGTTTGCGTAAAAATATTCTTGTTGACAGTTAACAGTGTTGCCATAGTGAGTAATTATTTTTCGACTGTATATAAAATAAGTTTTGATTCTTTAGAAAATGAGTGCTTCATTGATAATTTGAGTATCGTATTGTCTAGAAAGTTTTATTTAGATTACTCTATCACTGTACGTATTTCTATTCATAGTTATTTTTAGATGATAGATATTGATGCACACTATTACATTACATTACAATAGACAGTTACCAGAATATTGTTAAGAGAATATTTTACATAATTATATATTTTTCAATACAGTACGCCACATGAATCATGTAGAGGAAGTTACATCTATTTTGTTGTTGACGACTCTTTAGCAAAGAGACGTAAGTCGATATAGTTTGAGAGTTGATGCTTTGCACCGCACTGTACAGTTGTTGATATACAGAATATATATATGTATACCAGTGAAGGAAATATAATAAATAGGACTTTAAGTCGACGATTATGCTCTCTATTATATTGTATAATACTTACGTTTAGTTACCTTGTGAACTTTCGAAGTTCGATATTAGTTTTTCTTTGTTTTAATAAACAACTTTACCTCATTAGCATGATGTTTCATGTAAAACCGTTTAGTTTATATATGTCAGTATGTTGATTTTGCTTGAAACCAGCGCTGCGTGCAGTTTGATAGTAGTTTACTTACAGTACGTTCCGTTTGCTAGAATTATTTACGCAAGCGCTATGTAAATAATTTTACTTTTACGATTAAGTTTAAAATTCCTAAATATTTTTGGAGAGGCCGATCATTATTAATGAATATGCAATTTGCATCGTAGTATGCGTTAAATAGAAAGCACAAAATAATAAAACTATGTTTAATTTATGGAGCCGCACAGAATCATTTCACTATTCTATCATTGTTAAAGTATTCGTAATATTCGTATTTGTCTGTTTACATACTTGTAAAATTGAAATTACAAGCCTTTGCCCTGACTTCAAATTGTATTGTTATTCTAATGTCATTTTCTCATCATGAAAATCAACATCCTTAATCGGAGTATCAATATTTTAATGGTTTTACTAAGTTATATTAATTTTGTTAGAATGTTGGCAGCTTCCAAAGTTTGTTTTTGTGATGACGCTACTGTATACGACTGCCGCTAAAGTGTTGCCATCACTTACTTTTACTTTGCACAGCTCTTTATTAATATAAGTATATTTGATCACCAAACAAACCTCTTTTGTTACAATCCGTATCACAGAGAAATCATACCAATTAAGTAATATTAACGTTTTATTGTTATATATTTTGGTGGTCACATAATACTTATATAACAATGTGTCGGAGGTGTAAAATTATGCATAATATTAGACTAATTTTTCTATTTATTTCGTTTAGTAACGTGTCAAATCCCGCGCCACTCGATAGGGTACTCACTGTACGCCGCTTCACTACATTACTATTATATACAACAATAATAAAATAATTGTTTTGAAAATTTTCTCGTATTATTTATTTATTTATTCATAATCTTCCCTATTCCCCGAGTGTTTGATTTATTCCGACAAGTAATAGTGAATACTTTCTAGTGCATGAAGGTGATGTCTCTAATAGCTTATCTTTGATATATTCAATGCGAGTAATAGAAGAGTGATATGATAAAATGATTCATGTAATGTTTTCATAAACTAATGTAACAACAATACAAATATAATATGAAAAATAGACAGAATAAAAATATAAACGATAGAGCTACAGAAAACAAATTATTTATTTTATGGAATCACATAAACTTTTCTATAATACAACTATGTTTCTTACAATAAATAGTGCCTATAACTAGAGGAATAACTATATCACTTACATATTATGCTATACGCCTAAATATGCTATAATATATTACTCTTAGAATATAATACCTACTTTTATATAGTAAGGACACAAAAAATAATATTTTAACTAGAAGCGTGAAGGAAGTATTAATTATAATTGCGCATTTTGTACAAAAAAGTTTACATCTAAAGCTTTAGTGAAAATTACAACTTTTGGAAAAAATTTACGAAGTGTCATTTGGTAATCTCCCTTTAATCCTTTTTTATTTGCTTCTTCTTAGTGAGAAGATAATGAGCACCCATTAGAGCACTCATTCTGTAACAACAGATAGGTACCTATCATATTGTGGAACAGGTGTAAATCACAATAAGTAAAAAAAATAACATGGTTTTTTTCTGTATGAAAGTATACACAGAAGAGCTCCACAGACGTGAATCAATCTAGAAGTTTTAGCAGTCACACATTTTACAAGGATAATCCTTCAGATAGTCTAATTACACAATCAGTTTACGAGAAGCGCTCGAGCCGATCGATTGGTGAACTTTTACAATGTTTGCTGTGGTCACTGCATGAAAGAGTGGCCATTACAAAAGGTGGTATTTACAACTGAGCCCTACCATGTTTCGAAGGGCACGTTAGGCCGTCGGTCTTTTTGAAAGACAACAGTCGTTAAGCCAAGTCAGGATACTTCGGCTTATAAATTCTGACACCACTACCTACATGAAAACCAAGGTTCTAAAATTGAACTATTTACAAAAAGTCTGCCTGTTCAAATGTTTTAAGACATTTTCATAGTACTTACATGAAGCCCATGTGTTATTTCTTGGAAGCGAGCGCGATCCCCAAGCCCACAATACCACCGAGCGCCAGCACCGCGCCTCCAGCGACTGCCATGCCGATCAGCCCTTCCTTCTCCATGCGCTTGTTGATTTGACGCTGGAATCACATTCATAATTTATAAGATACTTTTTTCTTGTTATGTGAATCAGTATTAATGAACAAATCGTGTAGATATTTATGAAATCAAAAGAATATCAAAGTCTAACTCCAAAATTGAGACAAGGGTCCATAATGTTTGTTATTTAAATCGATGTTAGTACTGAAAAAGTTTCTGATATTACTAAACTAATTAATAATATATTTCTATAAATGTTATATGAGCGGTGGTGGCCCAGCGGTAGCATGTGCGCTTCGCAATCTTACGGCACCGGGTTCGATCCTAAGTTATGAGCAGTTTTCGATGCCATCACTCCTTGCCTCGGAGAGCACGTTAAGCCGTCGGTCCCGGTTGTCATAAGAACATCTATGGCAATCGTTAAGAGTAGTCAGCAGCCTAATAGAATCTGATGCCTGGTCTAACCATCCCTGTTACTGGGTCCTTATGGGTTGTGAGGTCAGATGGCAGTCGCTCGTGTAATTCTGGTAGCTCACCGCTACAGGTTAGATTGGGAGCCGACCTCAATAACAAATGGGAAAAGGCAAAGAGGATGATGATTTCTATAAATGTTATATATTATAGCAATGCCAACACTTATATTGCTCTCATGATCTAAAAGGTTCTGAAGGTTGTCTGGAAGAGATCGCTCTTAGCGATAAGACCGCCCATTATACCTATCTTATTATGCGATTCTTATTTCTATGTTATTATTATTTTGGTGTCAATAAAGAGTTATTGTATTGTATTGTATTGTATTGATCTATTTGCCAACTTAGCTAATATTAGCCATAGAGCACACCCTAATATCTTTATTATAAGATCTGAATCTCAAGCTCTTTTTTTTAAATATATAATATATAAATATACATTCTTCGTATGGGGCAGTAATTGCGGTGCAGCAGCAGCTTCACATAAACAGCCGAAAAACATTTACTGCTGAACACAGGGCTCTCCCTTAAAACGCCACTTTGGATGCTTATCACAGAGGTGGATTTGCCACATAATCACCACGCTTAGTAGACCGCTTCGTGATTTTAGTAGATTATAACGAAGACTGAGGACAATGCTGCTGCCCATTCCCTGTATATTCCCATAGCTGGCAACAGCTCAAAATAAGTTCCTTTTTTCATAACTAGATAGGCCTGCATTTGACCGCAATCTCACCTGATGGAAAGTGACGATGCAAAATGAAAATGAAAATCACAATCTATGATGGTACATGCAACCTAGTTATATTGTAGTGGTAGTAGTCTTTGTTATCTGTAATATAGTTTGTAATAAGCATATTATATTGTGTGAACTTTAGTTCAATGCATATTTATAAATATTATATAACTTATATGCAGTATTTAAACTGGCATAGTATATAGTATCATATATTTGCAAATTAATTACTGTACTTTAGTACATTTAACAAATTGTGCTTGACTTTGCTCTATTCTGAAGCTTACATAAAAGGTTAGTAAAAGTATTTTATACCTCTAAAGCTAAAACTTGTTGGTTAGCCGGTTCAATCTCCAAAAATGCTTTAACATAATGCAAAGCCTTGGTGTACTCCTTGATTCTTGCATTGCCGATGGCAAGGTAGAACAGGTAATCTCGTTTGCCCTCGGGGTGGGAGTTGAACAACTCTTTTAGTAGGAGGATGCCCTGAAATCATGTGTGCTTTTATGTGAACTTTTTGTAGCCTGTGTAATCTAACTACAACAACAAAAAACTTAAAATAGAACTAGACATCTCCCACAAGCATAGACATAGAATACATAGAGATCTATGTCTACAATTCAAAAGAAAACAGGACAAAAGATTTCTTACAGCTTCCATAGAATTATTGTACAACTACTCAAAAGACCAAACTATAGTACCTATCCTTCCATTGCATGTTGCAGTACCATTGTGTTATTGAGTTATGAACAAATAAGAGGTTATACCTAAAGTGACCATTTATTTTTTTCGTCAGAGCAGGACACTAGCTGAATTATGAAGAAAAAACTTTTAGGCATTTTAGAGTGAATGATAATTTCGGTAGTTTAGAAAAATAAGGATTTAATTAAGTATAGATAATGTAAAAAAATGTAGTGGGTAGTTCATAAACAGATGTAGGTATCCAAATGCATCGAACAGTATCCACAGGCAAATATATAATGCACAAGCATAGCAAGTAGCAAAATTATTCACGTTTATAAATAAAAAAAACATAGTTTAAACATGTGACGTTTCAGCTACCTATTTTAACATTTAAAGCTCCCAATCTTAACAAAATGAACATCAAAATGCATGCAAAGCCAGCACTAAATCAGCTGTAGTTTATAAATAAGTAATTCAATGATATCAAACAGTGCAGTTGATAATACCCAAGCAAAGTGAGCACCAAAACTTTGCATAATTATCTATCCTACATCTACTTAAAACACGTAATACCTATTTGAGCTACATTCAAAATTAGAGCCACCAATCTTAATGAAATTACTGCTATGAAAAAGCTTGTGAAGCCAGCGCAAAAACTTCAGTAGTATATAAATAGGTTAAAGTTGAGCAATTATATCAAACAGTAGAGTCGAAAACAATGCATGAGCGAAGAGAACGCCAGAATGTTATCCCGTTTGTTTAGATAAACATGTAAAATTTCAATTATTTTCAAAATTAGAGCTCCCAACATAGGTATAAATTTTCTTTTATGTATACGAATGACCTGGTGTTAAGCATCACAGCCACCCATAACAGATTACAGTGCCACTCGGAACTCTAAATTAAAGTTTTGCGTGACACTGCACACTGCGCATGTCATCCTGAGACATCATCACACAGTCTAAAAAAAGATTTCTTCACTGTGAGATCAGTTTATAAATCTCATTTGCCCAGTAATTTCACTAGCTACAATGCCCTTCACACCAGAACACAGTAGTGCTTGCACACTACTGCTCGACAGCAGAATAACTGGCAAAGTACCTACCTAGGCAAACTTTGCAGAAAAGTCCTACCACCTAGATGCTAATAGGATACGAATTCTTAAAATTATGTGTACATTGGTACCTATTTACTGCATTATCATTGTTATGTAAATAGGTACCCACCTAAAATGTAAACAAAGAATGCCTATCCTTTGAAGTCTACAGGGTAGGCTAGTTACAGGTATTAGAAAAATGAATAGCTCACTAGGTACTCAGTAACATACGGCGAAAAACAGGAAACAAGTATAAGTAGACCACAAACCTTCCTGATATCTGTTGGGTATTTACTCCTAACCAGACACCAAGCATACTCAAATTGAGCCTTGTGCGTCACGTTGCCTTGATGCAATTGCTCATGGAACACCCTCTCGAATTTCTGTATAACAAAAAGTACAGAAACATAAACACAATATGCGTGAGTCACTGTTGCACTTGCTTTGCAAAAATCGCATTACTTGCAAATCTTCCGATGATACAACTTCATCCAGCACGTCTTCCATGGCTGTAGAGGGGCACGCACAGGATTTGTATAAACGTGTATCTAGAGATATTTGTATTCCGAGCGACGGAACAATTAAATTTTCTGTTTTTTGGCGTTTTTGGAATAAACCACAGACTACTAAGGGATACTACGTATCAGACGACCGTCTCTCATACATACAGCTTAGGCTGTGGTTTTTGATAAAGTGTGACGTTTCTGTTTTTTATCCATGTGGCCTATGGAGTGTAATGTATTTAGCCGGTGTGCCACAATATATAGGTACATATACCTATAGCCTATAACCTATATTTCATTTTCCTAATTATAATTAATTAGATTAGAAATAAAACTATAAATTAGTTATTAAAACATTTCTTTTATTATTTTACAACAATAAAATATGCCAAAAATCGGAATGTTGAAATCTACAAATAACTTTAAACTAAAACTTAAACAATTTTTGTTAAACAAGGCTCATGATGACGTAAATCAGCATTTAAATGACAAGCTCAAATGATTATATAAATAGTATCTATGTGGTATAATGTTTTGTTGATTAACAACAATTAACATCTGTACACTGACATTTAAAATCTGTATTCTCTGCACTCTGACTTGAAATGTATATGTAATTTGTAATACTAACCAAATTTGAGAATTACTAATTGTACTTCCAATAACACTAACCTAACCTAAGCCTGCGACATCCTTACCGGGTAAATGTACCCTAACTTTAAGACATTTTTATATATAAGACCTGTCGACTGTACATTCCATAGAATAAATGAATTATTATGAATTATGAATTATTTTGTAACAATTTTTAATAACAATAATCTTATTTTAAATTATTACAAAATTCATTTGACCATTTGATATATTTTAAATAATCTCTAATGTGATATTAAATAGGTAGCTATTATTATGTACCATAAATTCAATGCCACCTTTTGTATTTTGTCCAAAGTTGTGCTGTTGCATCGCAGGCAATATAAAACTCCTTAGTCGAATATTATCCGTGCCTTTTGTCTATTATACTGCACCACTGCAGGTATGTGCTAAGTACTTTCACACAATTTTTCACCTGAAATATAACAAACACAATAATTATAAAAGAAGGTATAATCTTTACAAGTGGGTATTTAAATAAAATTGTCTGCTTATGTACATCATACCATATGAATTCATTATGTATGATTCATACATCATCAGCCGGAAGACATCTAGTGCTGAACACAGGCCTCCTCCATGAAACGCCACTCCGGACGCTTATCATAGGTAGAGGGATTTGCCAATAATCACCACGCTTGGTAGGTGGCTTTGTAATCGCATAAGATTTTAAAGAACCAAGGAAAATGCTGCTGCCCTGGATATTTCCTTTGCTGGGTCTTATGTCACCCACGGGAAGAGATGGGGTAGTCCTATTCGTAAACCGGGGCTACATGGTCAAGGCGTTTGTTTGTGTAATTGAAAGTGATCTTATTCACTTATTACTATAGCTTAAGAAAAGCATGTTCTCGCTTAGGATTTTGGGACGGATGGATGCATGTTTAAATCCCGTCATGATTCAAATATTTGCCTCACAATAAACCTAATTTGTATTGCAAAAATGCTGTGAAACTTATCTTAATTTTATTATCTTTCCAAGGATGACAATGTATTTGTCATTTAATTTGTGTAGAAGTCTAGGCCTGACTCCGCTTATTTGTAACTGTTCCATCTGAAATCAGGTGTAAATCATAAATTATTATGTGATTGATTATAATTATTAAGTAAGGGTTTATAAACTGTATCCTTTCAGGACATGCTTAAGTCTTTTGCTGTGTTGTGCGGCGTCATCACTATATCAGCTTTATGTAATGTCTATGCAGCATAATATTATATATGGGGTCAACAATGGTAAGTATACGGATTCATGTTTTCTAAAATTTATCAATGAATTAATATGCATCAACATAGCATGGGTGTATTCATGAGGCATGTGCACACCAATTCTATAACAGCCAACTTGTAAGCCTTGTTGGGTATATCTTGTGTATTATAGTGTCAGATACAAACAGTAACTACCGGCAGTGGCTTCGGGCTTGATGTATCTAGAGATTATGGTGGGTTGGCAAAAAAGATGATGATAACATTATTACGACCATGATAGAGGAGGAAACACTATAAATTCTCTGGTAATATTACAAGACTTACCTAAGCGACGTGATAATGTACGTTAAGAACAGTTTTCAGTGTTATTGAGAAACAAAAACTTCAAAAGCTGTTCTAGTTTAATTTTTTCGTTCAGATCATCACTTCCACATAAGTCTTTTCTCAGTGCACGGAAAACGGCGTAAAATAGCGTCCCGTTATGAACTGTTGTACACGCAGCTCTCACAACACATTTTGCAAATAAATAACTGTAAAACTGGAAATAAATAACATAAAATGGATGGAGAGGTTATGAAAATGAAAATAAATAACACGTAATGACAGGCAGCAAAGCCAATATGGCTGGCCATGTGGCCATCGAGCCAATCACAGCAAACCGAAATGTCACACCACATCAAAACAACAATAGCGCTACATCCAGCGTTACGTTGTACGCAGTTGAATGGGCGTGGAATAAACGACCACCGAAAACAAAGAGTATATATTACACAGAGTACCTTTTCATATAATATAATTTCGGAAAATCGAAAATTACTCAACTTCAACTTCTTCTTGTTATGGCTTCTGCGGGGTTGCCGCAATTTCGCCAATGTCGCGTGGATAGAGTAGAAAACACACGATGGAGATTGATCGGTGGATGTAGAACTTTGGCCGGTTATTCGAATCTGAGTATTAACTGGAATAAATACGACAACACAAGACATACAAAAGCACACATACAAACAGAACATGGCAGTGACAAACAGATAAAATAATATAATAGTATAAGTACAAAAGTCAAAAATGTTAGTTTCTATTACTATTTTACAATTTTGAAAATTACTCAGACCAAGGAAGTATTACGATCCTGACATGTAAAACAGGGCTGCCAGGCTTAAAAAATGTGAGATCGTACACCAAAAAAGTCGTATGCCAGGGCAATATTGAAATAAAAAGATGGTACAGCAAGTTTTAAGATGGTTTTTTTTACTGTGTTTTTATAACAAATTTCCAAAGTTGCATCATTTTTACTCGACTATGGCGAAGCAAAATGAAAGGTTATGATTTTAACATGTTTTCTTCTGTTGACTAAAACGTTTTACAATTTTAGCTTCTATTTATTGCCGGCTTGGCTAGTCACGTTCCGTTCAGAGTTTCATTAGATAAACTGTTCTTAAGTTTTGTTTTAAACTTCACTGAATGTCAGTTCACAATCTGCACTAGAATGTGGCACTAGTAGGTATTTGATTGATTTTATTACCTGTGTCGTCTGTGACTGCAAATACTAACCCCACATTACGCGCCGTTTCATGCATTATTTTCGTGTAAAAATGTACATATTGAAGGATCTCTACACAATTGGTTTGCATCATACCTCGCTAAAAGACAACAAGTTGTTACTGTTAACAGTATTGAATCAGGCATATATTTTGCGGAATCTGGTGTTCCTCAAGGATCCCATTTAGGTCCTATCCTGTTCTTGATATTTATAGACAACGTTTCTGATGACATACATCACTGTAAAATGTCTCTTTTTGCCGATGATATAAACATTTATAAAGAAATTAATAGCACTGCCGATTCCGCTCTCATACAAAATGATCTTAACAATATTCTAAACTGGTGCACCCTAAACCGTATGACATTAAATGTAAACAAATGTTTTTATATCCAATACACAAGAAAAAAAATCCCTTTGAATCTGCATATTCGCTAAACTCAACGCCACTACAAAAAGTTCAAGAAATCCATGATCTTGGTGTGCATATCGATAGTAAACTTAACTTCATTCAACACACGGATAAAATAGTAACAAAAGGTGCACAAATGTTAGGTTTTCTTAAACGTAATAGTACAGGATTTAAACCAAGCACCAAAGTAATATTGTATAACGTACTAGTACGTAGTCAGCTAGAATATGCATCTGCTGTCTGGAGTCCTTTCTACACTAAATACTCGCAGCGCATAGAAAGTCTCCAGCGTTCCTTCACAAGACACTTAGCATTTCATACTCAAAAATTTTCTCATAGACGTCCATACAGTCAGCGCCTAGAAAAATTTAAAATGATAACACTCCGTGACCGTCGTAAAGTGATAGATATGACATTTTTACATAAAATCATTAACGGTAAAACCTTATGCAGCCATTTACTTGAACGTTTTTCCCTATCAGTCCCATTTAACTACCCACGTCACACAATCCAAAGAATCTTCCATACCCCAGCCTCACGCACTAATCTTGGTCTCCAAAGTCCCACCTCACGAATATCTAACGAATACAATGACTATAACACAAAAATAAGTGACTTAGACATTTTTAGTAACTCTCTCGTAGTAGTATTTAAACGTAAAATATTCATTTATTCACAAACGCACAGTTCTTTATGCAAATTGTAATATTCTTTTTATTTTATTTTATTTTATTATTTCAATTGTATTTCTGATTTTTCTTAATTTTTTTTTTGTTTTGTGTCATGAGTACATGTAGCCAATGCTATGCACGCCGTTCTTGTCGCATATATCAGTCTTATTTGTATTAATGTTGTATGTGTAGTTTTAAGTTAATATATGTGATGTGGCTGTGCTATTTATAAATAAATAAATAAATAAATAAATACATAAACATAAGATAGCTGATTTCTTTTTATTTTATGACCTAGCAGAAAGATTGTGTGACGCGTGTGCTAGAGCATTGAAACCATTTCGCCACATAGCATAGAGCTAAACTGCGTGATTTATTGATTACGATAGGGTTTCTCTTAGGTACTCCTTCGTTTCACTTACCCCACCTGACCTTACATTTTAGTTTTTACAATAAAGAAGCAGTGAACACTGGTAAAACATAAATTCTAGGTATCAAGGTAAATTACTCTATAGATAGAGACGTTTTTATTCAGGCAGCACCTCGTGTGGGAGCAAGAAACAACTAGGCGGCCACGCGAAATAGATTTCTACTAGTGGGAATTCTGTGGTGGCGTGCGGAGTAAAAATATATATACTCTTTGGGCGTGCGCACAGAGTATGAGAGTACTTCAGCTTCACATAGGGATGGGACCTAAGCGGTGAAAAATCGATTTTATAATCATTTACTTTTTTTCGACATAAAAACCGATTATCCACAAATCGATTTCCTGAGAAAAATAATCGATTAAAAAAACGATTTTACGTGGATTTCTTGGAATAATAACAAAAAAACAGGTTAAATCAACTTTATTTACAGTAATTATTTGTTTGGAACGTAAACGAGTGACGTGACAATCTAATCCTTTGCCTGATGTTAAGCATCAAAACTCAAAACTGAAAAAAATTGTTGCAAATAGGCTATTTTTAGCACTTTTACAAGTCAAATCACGGCCACTAATATCAGTTGCAGATTTCAGTGCCACTTGGAACTCTAAAAATATAAAGTTTCACTGCAATCCAAAGTCCAAACTCTTTCTCGAAACAAACTTGAAAAACTAAATTAACAGAGAGCTAGTATAGAACATAATTATAACCACTACCTCAAAGACCAAAGAGTATATATAACGCTACGATAAGCACTAAGCACTAAGTAATATTTATACTCCTTGGTTAGTGCTAGCGCTTCACTGCGCTAGCAGACGTGCGCGAGTGGTGGGAGTGGTTAAAACACAGTAATAAGTAAAGATATTTACTATATTCGCCTAGAATAAAGTATATTATAAAAACATGGAACAAAGGTTTTTTCTCAATTGACACAGTTGATGGTTCTATCAATAATAGTTAGATTGACATGCCTCATGTCAAAAACAATTCAAATTAAAAAAGGTAATCTAGGTAGCATACCACATGTACCATGAAGGTTTACAACAGTTAGCACTAAGTATGTTTCATAAATGCGCGGAACCAGAGAGTAATAACAGCGCGGTGCACAGATTAGAAATAAAACAATTGTAGTAGCGCGGTACGAGAATTTGACATTAGAACACAGTAAAGAGATTACAAAAGCATAAAATCTGTGCATTGACCTAAAATAAGGTAGGTAAGGTAGTCATTTGTTTTTTCTCTAATCTGTGACCTAAAAACCACTCCGGAATATGGTAGTGGTGTTGCCTTATTATTTTTATTACAAGTAGAAAAAAAAATCAAATACAAAATAATTAAATTGGTTTTTAAATAATCGATTTCTTAATAAACAATAATCGATTATTAAAAATCGTTTTTTTTATAAATAAAATGATCGATTTTTTATCACATCCTTAGCTTCACAGAATCATAGAGTACTTTATTATTAATGTATACCTAGTGGGAATTCTGTGATGTATACTCACTGACCTCTATAATACAAGTAATATAGAGGTCAGTGTGTATACTATAATATATTATAGTTACATACTCTTTGTTTATGTACTTGTACTTTTTTATGGCGTGCGCTGAAGATTTCAAAAGAGCGAGATTTGAATTGAAAAATATAACTAATATAAAGAGATACATACGTTTACCGGCTTTCTGATTCTTGCTTCGTAATGCAGAGTGTGATAAACACGGTGAAGGGTACCGCCCTCGGTGTAGCGGGATACCTCACACCGGTCCTCAAGGTGGGTGTATCGCTTCTACCTTCCATCCATAATAAACGTATTGTTCTAATGGCTTGGATTTCCATCTTTTTTTTTTTCATTTTCATTAAATTTTCAGAGAACATTTTTCTACTGTCATTTAAAATGTGCATTTTGAAAAAAAAACTTTTACATTATACATTATTCCCAGGAATCAAAATTCCAAGAAACAGGTGTGCTAACTCCTGAGGAGTTTGTAGCAGCCGGCGAGCACCTGGTTCACCACTGTCCCACCTGGCAGTGGGCCAAGGGTGAAGAGGCCAAGATCCGGCCGTACCTGCCTGCGGACAAACAGTTCCTTATCACCAGAAATGTGCCCTGCTATAGAAGATGTAAACAAGTATGCATGAAATTAAATTATCTAAAATTGTTCCTTCAATCAGCTTGGAATGATGTAAAATTTCTTAAAATATAACATCTGATATTTTTTAATGATTATAGATTGAATACTGCGAAGACAAGGAGAAAGTAATAGAAGATGAAAATGATGAAGATGGCGGATGGGTTGATACACACCACTATGACAATGCTGGATCACCAACCATTGAAGAGAAGGTAAATCACACATAGTATTCATTATTTAAAACCCTTATGGGCAAAAGCTCCTTTTGAGTCTAATAAAAATGACTTGACCAGTGACCACCACTACTTTTTGCCTGAGGTTTTTCTTTGAATCGAAATTACAATTTCCTACTTATAATTTTTATAAGGTGTGTGAAATGACCCTGGAAGCAGCTGATACCGGTGATAGTGATGATGAGGCAGCTGCAGACAGAGATGAGGATGAGGATGAAGATGGAGAGGCGGAGGACATGGAGCAGTTCCAAGAGTCAGGCCTACTTGATGAGGTGGACCCAGTAAGTAGTTTAACGGTATATTTTAATGATTCGGCAGGCTAGTTAGTACCACCTGCTGCCTGCAGCACAGATTAGATAATACTATTGTAACCTATAGTGTTAATTTATTGAGATACAAAAATATTTTTGTATAAAGTAATAGTACTGACAAGATTTAGATGCTGGTGTTCTATAGCTAAACTGTCAACTTAAAATTTAGTGACCTAAGGTCTCTCTATGAGTCTGAAAATGCAACCACGAATGTCTAACATAATTATTGTATAAAACTCGTAATCTTCCTAATATAAATTCTTATCATGTAATTTATTTGTTTCAAGTTGCCAAATATTTTAGAAATGTTAGTGACTATGATAGCTTTAAATCTTATATAAATGTTACTTGCATGTTTGTGTGGCATTGCCACCATAATGGCTCAACAGATTCCACACAGAATGCTTATTTTACAGAGTTCAACATGGGATACTTTTTTTTCTAGAAAATTAATAGTATTTGCTGTAAACGACCTGCGGGTGAAACCGTGGTGTCCCTCTAGTTAATAAATAACTAGCTGACCCGCCCCGGCTTTGCATGGGTTAATTAGTTTTATGTTCTAATTCTGTTCATGGGAAGATGGACGCGAAATGAATGGATGGGATGACAATAGAAGGCAGGCAAAGTCTGGCTTGCTTCGCCGGCCTATCCATTCATCCTTTTCTCCTATCTTCTTCCCTTTCCATTATTTCTTCCCTTCAACAAGATGAGTATAAATAAATAGGTAAATAAAAAAATAATATACAAACCAAACAACAAAATTCGTTCAGCGTGATGCGTGTTTAAAGGCACAGACAGACAGACAAAAAATTGAAAGAAAGAAGTGTAATGCAATCAAAATTTTGAAAACATATTCAATATGCAGTTTTAGTCCAGTTACAGTTTTAATATATGTATTATTTATTATTATTTATTTATTGTGATAAAAACGACAAAATCAATTACAATTACCACAAAATATTTCATACAGAATAAACATGTCAAAGAACATGCCATGTATAGATATTAGTAGCTATACATAGGCAGACATGTTTACAGCAGTTTATTATGGGGTCCGAGGGTAAAAGCGAAAAATGTAAACACTCAAATCATAGTCATTTAGTAATTACTTAAACATAAAATGGGCAGCACCAGCCCTAGCCCTAGCCCTAGGTTTGGGTGGGGCAAGATTATCTTTCGGCGTCCTTTGGTTGGTTTTGGTCGCGTAATGTTATTGATAAGAGTGATACAAAAATAAATTGCAATAAACAAATCCATACTACTAATTGAAACATTGCATGTTTATTTGTTGGTTGGTTGACGGGGTTTCATGCCAAAATGGCTGAACCAATGTGGATCCTGGAAAAATAGAGTTCTGAAGGAACACTGGTAAATTATGAGTGAAACCGCGGGGCGTCTCTAGTTGTAAATATATGTACATACAATATGTAATTTAGTGTGTTGTGTTGAATAAAAACCTTAACAAAATCTAATATTGCCGTCTTTTTCATAATCGATTGATATAACATGGAGTGTGATGGTGTTGATAGCATTATATTCTCCAGTCGACAGCCCTGGCGCCGAGCAAGGACCCGAAGCCGGCGGCAGACAAGAAGTCGAAGCAAGGCGAGGGAGACGAGATCGTGCGCACACGGACATACGACCTCCACATCACTTACGACAAGTATTACCAGACACCGCGGCTTTGGCTCATCGGTTATGATGAGGTAACTTGTTAAAATCCTTTAAGCTAAATTTATTAATGTGGTAGCTGAACCGCAGCGGTATAATGTAAAAGTTACAACAGCAGTAGCAAAGCGACAGCAAACACGTAGCAATCGGTCGCAGTCGCCTGCCTGTTGCTCGCCTGTCACTGAATGCACTTTGGCCTTTGACATAGATGGAAACAAAATAATGCACTTTCAGTTCATCGATTGTCCGACAGACGGTGATCTGGCGCTCAATCGCTTTCTGCTATCCCAAAGTGATGTTTGACGGCAATGATTGCGAAATTTACGGTTGTCGCAAACTTGTTGCGAGTTACATAATTAGCCAGTGACCTGGCGTTGCACGGATTATTTATTTTAGCATAAGGCTTAGGGGTAGAAACAAAAAGCCAGTGCTCTGCTTGTAAAAAAATGGGGAAAGCTGTTAATACTATCCACGTAGCCCGGTTAGCATGGACAGTAGACAAAATTGTCTTTCCACATTTTATGTCACTTTCTTCATACTTGCTTACTTGTCAAGTGAAGTAAAACAAGGGAAAGACAATTTTGCCTATCGTCCGTGCTAACCGGGCTGGAATGATCTTTAATGTTTAGGTACACTAAAAACTAAATTACTGTAGCGGGTATTGTCAACTTGGTGAACACAAAATGTGATCATATTAGAAGTGCATCATTGAACGGCCGCGCCATATCGACGCCAGAGTCTATATTGCATGGTTTAACAAGGTTTACACCTAATATGTAACACTAGCAGCGCCCTGCGGTTTCACCCGCGTTCCTACAGGAACCGTTTCCGCCTTCGGGATAAAAAGTAGCCTATGTTTTAATCCAGCTACCTCCATACCAAACTTCATCCATCTAGCTGTTACAGTAAGAGTAACAAACATACACACATACAAACTTTCGCATTTATATTAGTGTGATGTATGTGCAGAGTCAGAACCGCACGCTGCTGACAGTAGAGCAGATGTACGAGGACGTGTCGCAGGACCACGCCAAGAAGACTGTCACCATGGAGTCGCACCTGCACCTGTCGGGGCCCAGCATGGCCTCCGTGCACCCGTGCCGGTGAGACTCGCGCCGCACAGCCCGCCTCTATACAGTGGGACGCAAACGTAATGGCGGCTGTAAGCCCCCCGCACGCTGCCCCTCTAATGTATGCTACTGCGCAGGGTTTTGTGCCGATTTCACAGCCGCCATTACGTCTGAATCACACTACACATCGTATATTGAACACTCTATCATGTCCGAAACAGCCGAAAGGTCCACTGCTGAACACAGGCCTCCCCGATGAGACGCCACTTTAAGCGCTTATCATAAGTGGGGGTCTCCCATAATCTTCACGCTTGTTAGGTGGCTTGGTGCTGCTGCTGCCCATTCCCTGGATATTCTCGTAACCGGCTCTTACGGTACCCACGGAATGAGATGGTCGTGTTCTCACACTGCCAGGACCAAACAGCCAATATAAAACCAAATTAAAAGAATATGAATTGAAAAATACAATATTCGAACATTCGTACTACCGATCTTAAAAAACGCACCGAGATACCTCAATATTATACTATTTAACGAGTAAACGTCTAAATTAAACTGATGTTTGGTATGGAGGTGAAGATAGTTTGGAGCCTGAGAACAGGATACTTTTTGTCACGACCAACTATACAGTCCAACTGCAAGCATCAGGTAATTGGATATTATATTCCAGACACGCAGACGTTATGAAGAAGATAATCGAGACGGTGACCGAGAGCGGCGGAGAGATGGGCGTGCACTCCTACCTCATCGTGTTCCTAAAGTTTGTGCAAACTGTCATCCCCACCATAGAGTACGATTTCACGCAGAACTTCTCCATGAACTAACGGGTACTTGAGCTTGGTACAGCTTTCATATTGTAGCTTGCGACCGAGGCTGACGATCTCAATGTTGTTTACTATTTTGGTATTGGTGGGTATGCTTGGATAGCGTTTGTACATCCGTTACGTAATGTAATACTATGTCGCGCCGTATTAGCTTTCTGGAACATTCGCACAGGTTTGATGTAAAACATGCTGTAATAGGATAAACACAACAATGTACAACACTTGTAATAATATGTTGTTGGGTGAATGTTCAATTTGACATTTGAGTAACACTATACAGTAATACTTTTTGAGGTGACTCAAGCCAGAGTTGCATAAATAATTGAAAGACACGATGATTAGTGGTTTTCCATTTTTATGTTAAAACACAAAAAATGTCAATGCCCCGCCGCGCCGTAGCCCATTCTATTGTATATAAACATTCGTATGGACAAGGCACATAATTTTGGGGGTTAAAATGTGAGCCCATTGCCTAACTAAAAACAAGTCACCGATTTCCTGTCAGTTCAAGTTTAGTAATTACAAAAAAGCTTTATGAAGTTCCCACCAAATAGTCTGATGGCCGTCTGCACTAAAGTTTGCCTTAACAGCCCTAAGTTCGCACTTATGTACCTACTATATCGCATTTTTATCGTTAAGTCCTATATTGAGATGTAAATGGGAACTTAAGCGCTGTCAATCTTTAGTGCAGACGGGCATGAGTGTTCTTGCCAGAAAATAGAACCAGTTACTGAAAAAAATGTTGTTTAGAATCTTTATGGAATGAAAGAAAAGTGCCTTGCATAATGTGCAATAGAAAATTATTTATACTTACCACTTCTTTAAAAAGCCTTAAGACTCTTGTTATAAGTAAATTACCGAATTCATTCAATCAATTAACCAATCACAATAAAAAATTGTGTATAGAATCTGAGCAACACTGTTATCAGTACCTATCAATACCCATTGCTGCCAATTTTAGTCCAGTGTAAATTTAGTTTAAAGATAAGAGTGTACATTGTACATTCATAGCAGTTAACTTCGCGCAGCTTGACACAGCAGTTTTGTAGTTTTTAGTCTAGTTTTCCCAGTTATTGATACATGATACACTTGTTTTGTGTAGAGGCTTCCAAAACCACATATTTTAGTATGAGAATGTAGAAAGCCCGTGAAGCATGCTCTTTCTGATACGTAATGTTTCACCTGTGGTTTCACTAAAATGGTGCTTGAGATCAGTTGATCGTGCAGTCTACAAGTCTCTACTGGGTGTTGTTTTGCATCCTCTCCATATGTGAAGGGTTCATTGTAATGAATTATCTAATAATGTAATTCTAATGCCACACTTAATTAGTAGCCGAATATTTATTAAATCATTTTTATGATGAACCACAAGTAGGTGGCCTTAGCGTGGGTGTGTGTGGCGCAGAAAGGAACGCCTTACGGTCAATTCAGACAGAACAGCAAAATGCTCGAGCAGTTTTTAAGTGCTATTGGAATATCAACCTTATTTCATTTAGACAAAGCTGAAAATAGTATGCAACATTAAAATGTTACTTATTTTAATGTTGCATACTATTTTCAGCAAAACTGCTCGAGCATTTTGCTGCTCTGTCTGAATTGACCCTTAGACAAGATGATTTCACACAAATTATCTCTTGCTTTAAATGAGCTCTCACACACCATGCGGTTTTATTTTTAGAGAATATTTTTTTTATAAATTATGATTTTTAGGTATTTATTATTTCATTGATTCTTGTTCTACAAGTGCAGTAGATCAACTTCTGTGAATATTACGGGTTTGCAAATCAACACCCAGTAGATATTTTATTTCGTTATGTCTAAGGTACTGGCGCAAAATACATTTTTACATTGCTTTCTAGAATAAGACTGTCCAGTACAATTTTGTTAGGAACATTCCTAGTGCGCCATATTGTTATTCGAAAGCATGTCATTTGTGTTAGCAGTTGGATAGTTTTATGCTATATTTATATATTTTTAATATGAGCACATATTTTGTAGCATACTCATTTATTTTGCATAGATAGTATATTCATTATTGTAAGTTATTTTTGTATGTCATTTTGATAATGTGTGGCCGTTCAGACTATTTGGCAATACTCCTAATTCCTTACTATGTATTGTTATCGTGCATTACTGGTTTAAAATTATTTAAATAAATGTTATTTTGCTAACTAAAGTCTTATTTCTTCTCAAATTCCCGGTAACAAGTAATGATGGCATATTTACAGTGGTATTCATAGTCAACGGGTGAACAAACCCCCAAAATCCATCATTCAACTTTCACGTAGAGGTTAAATGTTGAATCGTTCTTCTTACACTTTCATAAACAATCGCTGGAGAGACCCCTAACTAAATTTTTTTTTTCTCTTTATATTTTGGCTCCACACATAGTGTATTTAGCCAGTGTCAAGTTTTGTAATTTTTCATCGTATTATGGAAATTTTATTTATTTTATTTATTTATTTACTGAACACCAACATAACAAACACCAATTCATGCTTGAGAATTAAATTAATAATAATATGGCTAAGTGTCGATATAATTAAAGGTGAAGACAGCTTGCGAACTTTCTATTAGAAAGAATTCTTTGATGTGAGCGAGTACAAAATTATAGGAAGACAACATAAAATTAATTTCATTGAATTTTACGATAGAAATAGGTGATAGTTATAGGCAATATTAATAAAAAGTCTAAAATGTGCATGCAGATAAGGAATGCTTATACAAATCCATTAACAATCAAAATATAGATAAAATCTAGGTAAGAATTGTAAAATAATTAAAATAACTATATTAACTAATATTGACCTGTACAAATAAAATACATTTTTATTATTAATGGAAAATCTAGCATTAAAATAAAATTAAATCAACTTTTAAAACAATAAATTAAATACTACACTATAAAATTAACTTTTAAAAATATTAAATTAACATTACATTTCAATAAAATGAATAATATTATATTGACGCAAAAAATCCAGTCATAAAAATAAAAGAAGAATATAAAACATTTATTCAAGTTGTCAGGGACTTTCTAAAGCTGTGGATGTTGTCGATAAATATGTCGACATTTTTAGTTTTGGAAATAGTGTTGTACTGGCGGGCTAACCTATTCAAAGGAGCGTTTTGTCCAAGATTGGAATGAGACCCTGCAACACACAACACGCTGAATCGTGAGACTCTAGGCAATTTAGTAGGCGCAGAAATGAATAGCTCTGAGAGTAATTTTGGAGTGTCCATAAATCCGTGAATAACTTTAAAAAGAAACATACCATCCAACATCTCCCTACGGAGTTCAAGCGATAACATTTTAAAATATTTTAACCTGGCGGTGTAACTCAGAAGATCTTTGCCAAGAAAGCAGGAATATGTTAAATGCCATAGGAATCTTTTTTGAACACATTCTAGCCTTTTACTGTATACATCATAATACGGATTCCAAGCAACGCTACAATATTCTAGACCACTACGAACCAAAGAGTTAAATAGCATTATTTTTGTGTTGGCTGATTTGAAATCCCTGCAATTACGTAAAACAAAGCCGAGATTCTTGAATCCTTTAGATGCAATGTTATCAATATGGACGTTAAAGCGCAACTTGGAGTCCAGTGTAATGCCTAGGTCGCGTATCTGGTCAACATTTTGTAGTACAGTGTTTTTTATTAGGAATACCGGACGATCTACATTCTTTTTCCTAGAGAATTGCATGGCGAAGCATTTAGACACATTGAGGTACATATTGTTGGCCTCGCACCATGAATTAACTCTATTGATATCTTCCTGCAAATAAGATACCTCTGTACTAGAGTCTATAACTCGGAAGAACTTGAGATCATCGGCAAAAAGTAAATAATTAGAATTTTTGAAGCACTGACCGATATCGTTAATAAAAATGTTAAAGAATAAAGGTCCCAAATGTGACCCTTGAGGTACGCCTGAACTGACCTCGAAAGAGTAGGAAAAGTCCCCGTTAACAACTACAGATGAGGTTCTGTCCAGTAGGTATGATCCGCACCAGCTCAGCAAGGGTTCGGCGATGCCATACATTGAAAGCTTGCGCAGGAGGATCTCATGGTTAACTTTATCAAACGCCTTGCTGAAGTCGGTGTAGATCGCACCCACTGTTGACCGCTTGTCCAGCATAAGAGAAACGTCATTAATAAATGAGACAAGGTTGGTCGCAGTGGACCTGCATTTCATAAAACCGTGCTGTTGTGTAGTTATGATGCTCTTGAAGTGCCATGATAATATGGGGCATAACAACTTTTCAAAAACCTTTGCGAAGACGGGAAGTATTGATATGGGTCTGTAGTTCTGGATTAGGTCCTTATCACCGTTCTTATGTAGAGGAACTACCAAAGTCTCCTTCCAAGCTGCAGGAAAGGTACCAGAGCTTAAAGATTTATTAAAGATAAGGCTCAAGGGGTAAGCAATAGCAGGAGCACACTTAGCAGCAAAGACTGATGGAATGCCGTCAGAGCCAGCCCCCTTATATAAATCAAGTCTTTTTAAAATTTTCAAAACATGGTCGTATTTAAATTTGATCAATGTTAAAAAGTTGCTTGTGACAGCAGGTACTCCAAGATTATTCTGCACTATGAGAGATGATGAAGATTGAGCAGGACGCGAGCCAAAGGCTGAAGCAAAGTTACGAGCGAAAGCGTTGCAAATATTCTTACTGCCAATGGCAGATTCATCCTGTAGAAACATTTGAGCAGGATAGTGGCTACGATTCTTTCTCTTGTTTTTAATAAAAGACCAAAACAGTTTAGGATTAGATCGCAAACTGCATTCCAGCCGAATTATGTATTTCTTGTAACATATTGCTTTAAGTTTATCAGAGCGTGATTTAGCTAGCTCAAAGGCTAGTTTATCCCGAGGGTTATTATTAAACTTGCGTAGCTTCTGATGGAACTTATATTTTTCACGAAGTATGTGAATAAGGTTCCAAGAGAACCATAGCGGGTATTTTATAGAGCGCGGTATAGATTTGGGGACATGCTTAGCAATAGATTCTCGAATTACCTCATAAAAAATAGAAGTTACATCATCAACTGAATTCCCACAAGCAAACTTTGCGTCCCAATCAGTTTCATTTAAATCTTTAATTAAGTTCTCATAGTCAGCTTTAAAGAAACATAGGCGGATGTGATTATTTTGGGGTAGGGTTGTGACGGGAGAGCATGAAATGACGAATTCTATCGGAGGATGAAGTGGATCAATTACAGATAGGGGAGAGGAACATTCTTTTAAACCTGTAACTTTAGGACTACTTAAAACTAGGTCTAAAATTCTGTTTTTATTATTAGGGATAAAATTATATTGTGTAAGGTCGTTTAATAAAGAAAAATCTATAAGCATGTTCGAGAAGATACTATTTTTGGATTCAATCTTAGAATTTTGACACTGGCCATCTTGAAACTCCCATGAAGTTGAACCCATATTAAAGTCACCCAAAAAGGCAACGTGAACGATACCATTCTTTTCAATTACGCTGTTAGCGTTGTTGAGAAACTCGGAGAGGATATGTTTTTGTATGGGTGGTGGAAGATAAACAGCACAAATGAAAAGTTTTCGAGGCTTATCATCATCACCAGCGACGTCTAGACTAACCCACAGGTCTTCACAATTGGATTCAAATTCCAGCAGGCGCTTAGAACTTAAATGCTTAGATATAGCAATAAGAACCCCGCCACCGTTCTTTCTGCTATGAAAACCACTTGTCTCTCGGTCCCTTCTATAAACTAAGTAACGATTATCGAACAATTCCGCATCGTGGACACTACTATTTAGCCATGTTTCCGTCAACACTACCATATCAAAGTTACTACAAACTACATTATTAAATAAATCCACAGCTTTAGTTCTTAACCCTCTGACATTCTGATAATAGATATTTAATTTGTTCAAACCGGAAGTGTTAGGAGAGAAACCTTCAAATGACATACCAATGTAAAGAATTAAATATAAATATAACACAGTTTTTATTTATTTTGTTGTACAACTTCGAATAAGCATCTGCAAAGACTCTTCACTACGGATGTGAATATATCCTGATGACTCGTTCTCTCTGAGGAACACTTTTCCGTCGCGCACCCAGACGAATCTGTATTTAAGCTGTTGAGCTGCACGGCGAGCAGCAGCGTGTAAAGACTTAGTTTCTCGCGTTAAGTGCTCTGTCACGTAGATTGGGCTCTTTTTCTGGCCACCGATGCCTATGTGGCCAGTGTTCAACTTGTCTTTAGGGTTGTTTTTATTAAACTTAACCACAGATGCCAAAAAGTTGTCCCGAAGACGCCTGCTACTGAATTTTGCTAGAATAGATCTGGGACGGGGGCTTTTATTATTCAGCTTTGCGATCCGAGTACAATACTGAAGATCGGAGTCCACAACAGGGCACTTGATAACGTTACCCAATTGCTGGATTGTTTTATAAATATTTTCACTGTTGTGTTCTGGCACGCACTGAACTTCAATATTATTTGTGCGTGACAACTGCTCCATCAGGTGCAAGCGATGAGACAGGTCGTATGCAGTAGTGCGTAGCTCTCCGTTGTCAGTTTGCAGCTGAGCAATTAATGCTTTATTGGACTCGTTCTCTTGGCTAAGTCGATCGTTCTCCTTGCTGATAAAACTTGCCGACTCTTCAACGTTTGTCAGTTTAATGTAAATATCATTAATCTGTGAGTTGAACTTCCTGTCTAACTCTTCCCTGATTATCTCGCGAATGCTATCAGCTGAAACGCAAGAGCAGCTGCCTGCGCTGCGAGGTTTTGTTCGTAATGTAACGTTATCGTATTGGGAACTGGCTTCCTTCGCAGCCGCCGTCACCGCCGCTGTCGTTGCCACCGTTGGCTCACTGACTTGTTTTTGTGTAGCCGCAACTGTGGAGCGAATCGGTGTGTTGGCGTTATCGCCGCGCTTAGGCTCCTTACAACGGCAGGAAGGGCACACCCACGAATCCTTGAAGTCCTTAGAAAACCCAATAAAATCTTCTCTACTGAAGTTTACACAAGAATGATGATACCTATCCGGACAGCGACTGCAGTTCAAAAAAGAAACTCCTTTTAACTGGTTAGGGCAACCACAACATTTTTGTGCATTCATTGCAACAGCTTAGACTACCGGTATCAATAATAAACAACAGCCGGAACACAATAGAATGCACTGTGCGGTCGCGGTAAAAAGGGCGTAAACGCCGTAAGAACTGAGGCGCTTACGCGTTCTTGCCAGTCAGTTTGAGTTATCAGCTATCCGATAATAAATGACGTGATTAAACACTGAATGCACTGATTCTTCTCGTTTTAAGCACCACACTATATTTGTCGAACTATTAAACCATTAATTATTTAAATTTTACTTAAAAAAAAATCGGATTTTAACTGTATAATTGAATTAAAATACACAGAGCAATGACGAATAATTGTTACTCGCTCAACCGCGGAGGGTAGTCACACTCTTTTCACTTAAAGTCAAGTCATAGTCACAGTCAGAGTAGTCATAGTCTAGTCTAAGTCATAATCCAGTCTAAAGCATGCCCTAGTAAAGTGGTGGCAACTTTACTAGAGGCTTCTATGGAATTTTGGAAGCAACACGAAAACCACGTTTCACTACATTATATCACTTGCCCACACTCATGCTCGTAATTCAGCACTTAATGCGTAAAACACCACCAATTTTAAACATTAACACTGGAAAAAGCATAAGTTTTGTAAAATAATACAATGCACCGACGTGAACTTTTCCGCGTTCCCGCCAAAACTCCCCTAACTAAATGGCCGTTCAACACATATTTTTTTCTCTAATCTGTGCATTTCAATCATGTTGTCTATGAAAATTTTCTCGGGTGTCATTTTGACATGATTATGACGCGGCTTTTGAATTTTGATAGATAATATAACGCGGGAACGGGCCTCTCGTAACCATGGTCCGAGGTGGGACGATCGGTTGCCATGGTTACGAGAGGCCCGTTCCCGCGTTATATCCATAATTTAATTCACTTTCATTATCTTACACTATAATTATTATTTATAGAAAAGTTAATATGATTAAAAAAAACTTTATTAGTTCACAGAGGTTGTAAGGGGGGTACATCAACTTGTAGTGTAGTAAAAAAAAATTAGTTTGTATTAAGTTAAACTTATTGTGTATTTACATTACGAATATATCGCTTCGGCACTGATATAATTCGCATTTCATTCAAGCCTCCATCGGCCATTCATCATTTATGAGATCCAAGTCACCATCTACTTCCGTATTTATGAAAATCACAACACAACACTCAAACAATGATAAAAAATAGCACGTTAGCACCTTATTAAAGCTAGGGGACCGTTTGGTTGACGAAATTCGGACAATCAGCATCCAGCCCCTGACAATGTCAATTTAGGGGTTACTTTTGTTTATGAAATGCATAAAACTAGAATTCGCTACATAGCGCTTGAATCATCCCCTAGAGGAGCCCCCAACTTGACTATGAATTCCAGTGTTACACATGTCAAACTCACTGCTTACATAAAACAAACGTACAAGTTACTTTAAATATTTATTAATTCGAAATCTGTGGGTGTTGAGGTTGGGCTCTGCCCAGTTCTTATAATTGAAATCTTCTTCGTGTCAAATGACTCAATTTTAGAAATATAAAATGCTGTATTCAGTATTAAATAATTTATTGATACATATCACATGATAAGAATTATATACAAATCTCCATCAATAATAAAATATAAATCAGTACACAAAGCCCTCTGCACTACAGACTACATTCTATACAATATTATACATCACTTGCAATCGAAACATAACAATAACTTATTTTTAATTTGCCAATTTTTAAATACAGTCGATCTATAAGAAACTAACGAACCCGGGGTTAGTGCCTAGTGTTACAGCTTCATTTTTGATCACAATTGTTTCCATGAATGTCCTATTTTCATACTATAATGCTGTAGCACTTGGCACAGCCGTGCAGCCCCTTGAAATATATTAACCCTTATTATTAATAGTTTAATGAATTTTCAATGTAATTATACACACATGTTACTTTTTATCCGATATTAAGATGAATGATAAAAATAGGGCCGTTAGTTCTTTGGAGGATATTCAATCACAGAATGCTACCTTATACTCTAGGATAATATGCGTAACATAATTAATTATTATACTATATCATTACAATAATTTACAGAAATAATATTTATAATTATAATAAAAATGGGCTATTAATTTTTTTTAAATTATATGATTGCTGGCGTAGTTTCTTACTAAACCTATTTCAAATTAATCGAGTAAACGCAAAACACATTCTAAGTTGAATATTTCTGGTTTTATATTGATCCCTTGCTAACAAGATTTTTTCGCTACTTATAATTTACTTACTAGAACTAAATTTCTCCCATATAATACAACTTCCTAATTAAAATAATAACATTCGTTTTAAAATACTTGGATAATGATTTTATAAAATTATATGACCATACTTTTTTATGTAGAAAGCATGCAGTGTTCGCTGCGGCGAGACACATTCATTGAGAGTACATTCATTGTGATATTTTGATGGTGGTTATGTAATTCATTAAACTTATTTGACTTATTTCTATGTTAGTTAATTATCATGTTGTAGTATTATGAAGTTACCGGTGGGCGCGTTACATTTTATATTTTATTCTATCTGGGCCATAATTCTGTATGAAAACACAGATTCCACACGATACAGAAACTACGTCGTTATCGTGTCTTGTTCAAATCGTGTCACAGCACGAAATCGTCAATTTTTGCATTCTGTATTATTTAAGATAAATTATCTATGAAAGGTTTTGGATCCCTCGAGTGCGCTCCGAATTAGAACTAAAGGATTTCACATCCCAAAAACGCTAAAAAATAAAATAAAGAAATGGCTTATATTTATGTTGTGAATTAACGAAGTCATGGGTAATTATTAAAAACTGACAGAAAACCTTTAGAAATACCTTCACTTTTCATTAGAATTAGTTTCATTTTGAATAATTAATATTGACATAAGTGGTGGTAGCTTTTAACGGGTCGATGTTTCGGAACGCGCCTGAGTGGAACATATGATTTTTGACAGTTCAAATCGCGCCAATCCCAGTTAATTCCACATTCATTTTGCGCGGTTTATTTCTCATTTCATAGGGAATAGATTTTTGCAGATTTCTTATGTAAGACAAGAATTAGGGTCCAGATTGCTAGAATAGAAATACAACTACATGATTTGAAACACTGAATTTATATTTAAAACTGTTTCAAATTCCGTGCAAATTTTGAAGAATCTTACGTTTTAGTTTATTTTATTATTGGTAATAAGTTACAAAATTCGCTAGATTCTCATTTATACAGATAACACTTGTCTACGATCTCTACTAACAATGAAATATGTAGGAATATTAATCATAAAGATGCTATTCATATAAAGTAGGTAACAAATCTTTTAGTGATTTTCTCGAATTAAATATAAAAAAGGGAATGTTCTTGCATTTATAGTCTCGTTACTCAGTAAGTCCTTCACTAGTTAACCTTTCGTTCGATTCGTATACTTTTCGATATCATTCGGGCTTACTCGGCGTGTTTCAGTCAAACGGTGACCCTAAGGGATATATTACAGGTCGTTTTGTATTTTAATCCACAGTACATAGAATATGGCCTGTATAAGTAATCGCTTTATGACTAGCACCATAAGTCACAAAGGGGACTTAACGTCTTTAACAAAGTTCGATGTAATCTCGGACATATTTATAATATGTTTTCAAAGTTCAGTATTGTATATTCAAAGTCTAGGATCCAATAATCGCGTAGCAACGGCTGATCCTCAATATTGCTAGGATTAGCCAGCTGTTTATAAAACGCAAGCAAAACTGCATTCTAAAGTCCACAATCAAATACACGACAATTCAGCAGTTGCACATTTTGAAACAATCACAACCGTGTCGTAGGTGTATAGCGCCGAGAGTGCGTGGCCTCACTTGTGCGGCACGATGGCGACGAGCCGGCGCAGGGCGAGCGACAGCAGCTTGTCGAGGGGGTCGAGGGTGCCGCGCTGCAGCCACTTGGGGATGGTGGTGCGCGCGTGGCTGAACCCGAGCTTCTGCAGGATGTAGTCCACGCCGTACGGCTCGATGGACTTGCCCGCCCACGACAGCAACCTGCGCCAACGCAAACTGCGTGTACTCATCTATAGCACGCAAGCTAGCGATCTATTGCGTGGGTACCTTGGTGGGGCACAGTGGAACAAGCAATGTGACTAGGTGGCACAGCTGTAGTGTATCGGTAGCCGCTTACCGGACGGTGGGCTCCAGATGCCAGGTGATGCAGCGGTAGTCGCGGAAGTCCTGCGGCGCCGCCCGCCCTGCGCCCGCCCCCGCGCCGCCCTCCGCCCACCGCCCGCCCGGCGTCTGTATCATTACATTTACAATATGTACAGCGTCAAGTAGGACGCTGCTAGATCTAGCACACTATGTAACTGTGAACTAAAGTCCGGTCGCGAGGCGGAAAGAATTTCGTACAATGTACAAAATATATTGCCATACTCCTACTGGGAACAATAACAGGACCGCCCGCAACATATTTGTGCGCGATAAGTATAAACGGGCTATTGTACAACATTCTTTCTTACCTGCGACCGGCCGGACTTTCGTATCTTTTACTGGCACGAAGAAATATCCGATCGTGTCGCGAACATCAATACCGACATTACCTTAAAATATCCTGCTAAAAGTGCTTTCAAATAGCGGCTTTCTATTATGGAATGTATTTTCTATATTTTTAGGAGCTATTAATATCTTTTCAGCGGTGTTCTAGCTGAAACAAAAGCTTCGTTAAATTATGCTGATAGTTACCGCGCGAGGTAACGGCAAGGTGACTCAAACCATTCCATGGATTAAACATTGATACTACTACGCGCAACGAAGTTTAAAGTCTATACTAAAACCATCCGAGGCTGACTACAATAATCATTTTTGAAAATGTGAATGTGACAAAGTTGTAATCAAGGTTATATTCTCAATTCTGTTGTGATAAGTAAGTATATGACTTTTCTATGATGAACCCCCGGTTTCTCGCACGTTTGGTAAAGTTAAACTCGAATGTTAACTTAAAAATAATGAACGCTCATTGGTTGAAGACAACCGCCAACAGGCAACCGATGAACGTTTCGTATTTTTAAATTGACGTGAGTGTAACTTTAACAAACGTACGAGAAACTGGGGGTAAAAGCGATTATTCTCACGTTGACGTCGCGAGATATCGTTCATAATATTAACTTTTTGTTTGCCACATGATTATCATCGCGTACGAAATAAATACACTATGTAAACCTGTAAATATAAATGTCAATAATAGAGTGAACCGGTATCTTCTAGGCAATCCTCTTCCATCGTCGACCTCGTCATCTCTTACCATAAGGTGGTCAAATGTTAGATATTCTAAGATAAAAACAATAACATTTGTAACTCACCACCCTGTCCTTCTCCTTGATATAGGAAGAGATGAGATCATGCAGGAACAAGAATGCTTCGGCGTCGACGGACACGAATATGTGATCTTCGAACTCTGTGATGAAGCTGCACTCCACTACTGGTTTCTCGTCTGTAACGAAAGTGAAACTATGAACACTGACGGGAACTTATTACTACCAAGGGCAGCATTAATCAATTTATTACATTATCCAGTGATCAATTATATTATTATAGTAGAAACAATATTGAAAACAAATTTCTATCAGCACGAAATGTTGCTCTCTCTCCTTCTCTTTTATATGTGTATATTATATATACTTGCTAAGAGTGATAACCTGTATTTGGCTTAAGAGTGTTTAGTATCCTGTTTCTTATATAATTTAGTAAGAAAGCTGTTGGTTGTCCAAATAAAATAAAATAAAAAGAATATGTTTACCGTTCTCAGTGGGTGGATGCGCGGCCTGCAGCTGCTGTGTCCGCAGATGTAGCTGCAGCGACGGCAGCGCGAATATAACCTCCCGCACGTGCTTGTCCGCCTGCCCCTTACGTTCGCGCTCGCGCTCGCGCTCGCGCTCGGTGCTGTTCGTGTTGCCCGCGCCGCTCGCGCTCGCCTCGCGCTCCAGCGATGGGAACAGTTCGATCGCTGCAAGTGTACAACCGGAACTGTAGCGCCACACCGCGCGCTAGAGCGGGGGCCTCCCTACAACCGGAACTGTAGCGCCACACCGCGCGCTAGAGCGGGGGCCTCCCTACAACCGGAACTGTAGCGCCACACCGCGCGCTAGAGCGGGGGCCTCCCTACAACCGGAACTGTAGCGCTACACCGCGCGCTAGAGCGGGGGCCTCCCTACAACCGGAACTGTAGCGCCACACCGCGCGCTAGAGCGGGGGCCTCCCTACAACCAGAACTGTAGCGCTACACCGCGCGCTAGAGCGGGGGCCTCCCTACAACCGGAACTGTAGCGCCACACCGCGCGCTAGAGCGGGGGCCTCCCTACAACCGGAACTGTAGCGCTACACCGCGCGCTAGTCGGGGGGGCCTCCCTACAACCGGAACTGTAGCGCTACACCGCGCGCTAGAGCGGGGGCCTCCCTACAACCGGAACTGTAGCGCCACACCGCGCGCTAGAGCGGGGGCCTCCCTACAACCGGAACTGTAGCGCTACACCGCGCGCTAGAGCGGGGGCCTCCCTACAACCGGAACTGTAGCGCCACACCGCGCGCTAGAGCGGGGGCCTCCCTACAACCGGAACTGTAGCGCCACACCGCGCGCTAGAGCGGGGGCCTCCCTACAACCGGAACTGTAGCGCCACACCGCGCGCTAGAGCGGGGGCCTCCCTACAACCGGAACTGTAGCGCCACACCGCGCGCTAGAGCGGGGGCCTCCCTACAACCGGAACTGTAGCGCTACACCGCGCGCTAGAGCGGGGGCCTCCCTACAACCGGAACTGTAGCGCCACACCGCGCGCTAGAGCGGGGGCCTCCCTACAACCAGAACTGTAGCGCTACACCGCGCGCTAGAGCGGGGGCCTCCCTACAACCGGAACTGTAGCGCCACACCGCGCGCTAGAGCGGGGGCCTCCCTACAACCGGAACTGTAGCGCTACACCGCGCGCTAGTCGGGGGGGCCTCCCTACAACCGGAACTGTAGCGCTACACCGCGCGCTAGAGCGGGGGCCTCCCTACAACCGGAACTGTAGCGCCACACCGCGCGCTAGAGCGGGGGCCTCCCTACAACCGGAACTGTAGCGCTACACCGCGCGCTAGAGCGGGGGCCTCCCTACAACCGGAACTGTAGCGCCACACCGCGCGCTAGAGCGGGGACCTCCCTACAACCGGAACTGTAGCGCCACACCGCGCGCTAGAGCGGGGGCCTCCCTACAACCGGAACTGTAGCGCCACACCGCGCGCTAGAGCGGGGGCCTCCCTACAACCGGAACTGTAGCGCTACACCGCGCGCTAGAGCGGGGGCCTCCCTACAACCGGAACTGTAGCGCCACACCGCGCGCTAGAGCGGGGGCCTCCCTACAACCAGAACTGTAGCGCTACACCGCGCGCTAGAGCGGGGGCCTCCCTACAACCGGAACTGTAGCGCCACACCGCGCGCTAGAGCGGGGGCCTCCCTACAACCGGAACTGTAGCGCTACACCGCGCGCTAGTCGGGGGGGCCTCCCTACAACCGGAACTGTAGCGCTACACCGCGCGCTAGAGCGGGGGCCTCCCTACAACCGGAACTGTAGCGCCACACCGCGCGCTAGAGCGGGGGCCTCCCTACAACCAGAACTGTAGCGCTACACCGCGCGCTAGAGCGGGGGCCTCCCTACAACCGGAACTGTAGCGCCACACCGCGCGCTAGAGCGGGGGCCTCCCTACAACCGGAACTGTAGCGCTACACCGCGCGCTAGTCGGGGGGGCCGCCCTACAACCGGAACTGTAGCGCTACACCGCGCGCTAGTCGGGGGGGCCGCCCTACAACCGGAACTGTAGCGCTACACCGCGCGCTAGTCGGGGGGGCCTCCCTACAACCGGAACTGTAGCGCTACACCGCGCGCTAGTCGGGGGGGCCTCCCTACAACCGGAACTGTAGCGCTACACCGCGCGCTAGTCGGGGGGGCCTCCCTACAACCGGAACTGTAGCGCTACACCGCGCGCTAGTCGGGGGGGCCGCCCTACAACCGGAACTGTAGCGCTACACCGCGCGCTAGTCGGGGGGGCCTCCCTACAACCGGAACTGTAGCGCTACACCGCGCGCTAGTCGGGGGGGCCTCCCTACAACCGGAACTGTAGCGCTACACCGCGCGCTAGTCGGGGGGGCCTCCCTACAACCGGAACTGTAGCGCTACACCGCGCGCTAGTCGGGGGGGCCTCCCTACAACCGGAACTGTAGCGCTACACCGCGCGCTAGTCGGGGGGGCCTCCCTACAACCGGAACTGTAGCGCTACACCGCGCGCTAGTCGGGGGGGCCTCCCTACAACCGGAACTGTAGCGCTACACCGCGCGCTAGTCGGGGGGGCCTCCCTACAACCGGAACTGTAGCGCTACACCGCGCGCTAGTCGGGGGGGCCTCCCTACAACCGGAACTGTAGCGCTACACCGCGCGCTAGTCGGGGGGGCCTCCCTACAACCGGAACTGTAGCGCTACACCGCGCGCTAGTCGCGGGGGCCTCCCTTTGCTCAACGATGGCTAAAAATACATAATATGGACAACATTTCAAACTTTCGAAACCCGGTTTTTATTAGTTTTAATAAAAGTTAATAATTTTTAATGCGCTAAATAATATTAAGGTTTTTTTAAAATGTTTTGTATAGACTGTAGAGCGAGGCTAATTGAAGATTCTAGCTGGAAGACAGACGAAAAATAGTTCAACGCTTTTGTTTGGAAACCTTTTTTTTGTGCCAGCCATCGGAGGCTTCCCACGTCGATAGTCATTAAGCCTGGCTTTCTTTTATAACAACTACTTGAGAAATCCTGAATATAATAATCTAACATTTTTGAAAGAGCTCTTTTGATGATAGTTTAGAATTGGTTTTCGAATGTCGGTACCTTCCAATAAATGAAATGTAGTCCATTATATAGGTTAGACAAAGGGTAGTTACCGTCGATCTCGCTGTTAGCGAACGCGTAGTGGAACCACTCGTGCAGCGTCTTGAACTGCGGCGGGAAGATGAGCGCGCGCGTCATGCGGCACACCGTGGCCATCGACTGGTGGCCGCACGCCGCGCCGCCCGCGCCCAGCGCCGCCTCCAGCGACTGCACCACGTGCACCTCCTGGGAACCTGCGGGGCGTCACGCAACGCACAGGACCCTTGCGGGTGCTACTTAAGGAGAAGCCGGCATCCGATCGATAATGTTATGGCTTTATCTAGAAGCTGAAAGGCTCCATGATCAAATCTCATTTAGGGAACGTTTGCATAAACAACCTAAGTTATGCGGTAAGCAGCTTTCTTAACCCCTTAACCCCCTCGGTTAAGGGGTTAAGAAAGCTGCTTTAAATATGTGCGAGAAACATGCTGATGCCCATGGCATGAAATACGTTTTAAAAGCCGAAATGACATTTGAAATTCTGTCTTTTTTCCAGATCAAAACTTAGAATGCACATGACAGTTCTACAGCATAATAATATCCGATAGTTACCGGTATCGTCGGTGACCTGCTGCGCCTCCGTGGCGAAGCTGATGCAAGGTTCCTTGAGGCTAAAGAGCGCCCAGGACTTGGCCTTGAAGCTGGTGCCGTGGAAGCAAGCCAGCGACACGTTCGTGCCTTGCAGCTCCATCGTGCCGCCCAGCACCGTGCCTAGCAACGTGGATAAACGACACTTAATAACAGAATGAAAGCTGAATTGCCATTCTTCGATTTGTAATACACAAACTCACTAGTTCAGTCGTGGATTGAAAACATGGACGTAATGATTAAAAATAATTATGGGTAATAGCTACATTATAATTTCAAGGGTCTTCTTATTAAACAGAATCATAATGTAACAACATTTCCTCGACAGAAAATAGTCAGGAAGATTGAGGGCTTGTTCAGTTTTTGCGATCTTTATGTAATAATTATGTACTGCAGACAGATTAGTAAAATGAGGATCAAGTATGTTTATACCCGACAAATGGTTATGATTACATATACACATCTCAATACTTATCATATTATATCTAGTCCCATAAAAAATCACTACATCTTTGTTCCGTGAAATAAAAATTCATGGAGTGAAAGTTTACACAAACGAAATTATGCTGTCCTTAATAAACAAATTGTCTCCAAAATAACACGATTAAATTCTCAAAATAACTAAACGCTCAACCAAATCAAAATCAAAGGTATGTAAAACAAAATACAAGTAGGTACATAGTAAAGTAAAACAAAAAGAGTAGAAGGCGAAGGGTCAGGTATAGCATCAGGCGGTGCGTACCGTTGGCAGGCAGCGGGTGCGGCAGCGTGTGCAGCTGCATGCCGGAGATGAGCTGCAGCACCTTCTGCCAGTGCCGGTGGTGCCGCAGCTCCGGCGCCGGCGCCGGCTGGCTCTCCGGCGCTGCAGGCTCTGTGTGCAGGCCGGAGGGAGGTTACATGTGGCAGCCGAGCGCTTGCACTAATGGCTACACAATACGTGGCATGTGCGCAGGTCAACCATACAAGTTCTATTCTAAAACGTGACTCTGCTCTGTACGAACAACGATAAGTTCCTTGAACTAATCAATGATTGTAAAAAATATGCCGATTTTGATGTCAGATTCAGATCGACAAAACAATTTGTAAGTAATTATTTCATATCTTTTGTAGTCAGTCGCAAATTATGTCATTTAAACTCATAATATATTTTATTTCTAAACATGGCAAGACAACGCATGCAGAATTGCAGATGTTAAGTTTTGTTCAGCATATTTATTTATTTTATTTATTTATTTATTTATTGGAAAACCAACAGCTTATTTTAACAAAATTGTAAATAAATAAAATAAATAAATAAATAAAATTATTTGGTAATGTAGCCATAGAAAGCCAATTATAGGTTCTCACGAGTAGAACTAACGTAGTCACACGTGTAAACACGAGCATAATAAGGTAGAACAGCTGTTACACAAACTACCTACATAATTGTGGAAAATTTAAAGGTTACAAAGTACCTACCTAGATGCAGGTACTTAAAAAAAAACCTCAACATTACAACTATCGCCAAACATCAAACGTCGGCAAAACGGTTAGAGACAGTTGAGCGACCTTTCAAGAACCCATGCTGATTGGGGTTAAAAGAAATACGCAGCGCGGAGTATACTTGTTCATAGACAACTCTTTCAAATACTTTAGCTATGATGCATAATTTGGAGATCGGTCTGTAGTTACTAACCTCAGTCTTAGGGCCCTTTTTGTGAACCGTGAGCATATTTTTCTTACAAAGGCGCACAAGTTCAATGAGGAAAAAGGCTGTCATGTAAGGTTACTCTTCTTGCGTGAAGAACCAAAGTAGCTAGAAAGGTATACTGTAATTTTGTTGCGAAAATAACAGATTGCTGATGCTAATTTCAGACTTGCATGTGATAACTGTGCTTTTAATTTTTACGTACTCCAAAATTAACTGCTCTATAGATCAGATTTGACCAGATAAGATAATACGTTTAAAATAAATATATTATTGGTTATTCCATTCATTCAATATTTCATATCAGAATAAGGATCACTCACGTTCCCTCTTATCCCGCCTGGAGTTAGTATAGTTGGGGTGCAACGAGCTGAACACCCGCTTGCTGGACTTAAACTGCTGCGTGAAGAACTCCTCGAGCTTCAGCTGCATCTTCAGCAGGTCCGGCGTGGTGCTGCGGCTCATCAGGATCTGCAGCTGGTGCCAGCTCAGCTTGCCGTGCGTCAGGATTATAGCTGGTCTGAGGGGCGGAAACATCGTTAGCCCGATACATTTAAAGTTTCTTACACAGGGAGAGTATCGATCACATATTACCGGGCTTGCCATATGGGGGTAGGTAGGTGGATGACACATTTTCTTAAACCTTGATCATGCCGGTTCCTTACGATGTTACAAGAGGAGTGCCAATTGCACACAAGACCTGGAAAGTCTGGTGTGACGTTACGCTTGACTTCCAATTTAAGTCGTTCCAAGTTCGAACCATGGCGCATAGATACTGAAAGTGGAGCTAGTCGTCCGGGCGCGCGGGTAGAGTAGTGCACCGCTCACCTGGCGGTGGGCTTGTGCAGCTGGTTGTGTATGGCCCGCGCGCGCGCGAGCCACTCGTCGGTGAGCGCGGCGCGCAGGCGCGACACGCGCGCCAGCAGCACCGGCGTGCCCATGTACTCGAGCCGCAGCTCCAGCGCCGCCAGCCGCACGCCGCACACGTGCCCCGGGTTGCAGCCCGGCTCCTCCGAGATGTGCACTGTCGCAGGGAGCACACGGTCACGGCGGGCGGGGGGGGGGGGGGGGACAGGAGGCAGGGGGGGGGCACGTACCGTACGTGTCGATGGACGCGAGCGAGATGGCGCCGCCCACGATGCCGCCCCTAGCGTCGAGCGAGGAGCCGGCGAGGGCCACGCCCACCAGCATGTTGCGGTGCCCCGTGCTGCCGATGCTGAGCCGGCCCGTGCAGTTGAAGTCGCGGCTCTGCCAGCTAGAGAAAGGTTTACACAGCAGACGTGATTTTAATAATTTTGCAATTATTATGATTTTCAACATTATACATATAACATTGCATGCCATTCTTACTGACTTTTTAAAAGCATCTGATGTTGTTGACATCCCTCTATTTATCCAAAAACCTTAACGTGCGAGAATGTGTGGTTCTAAATCAAAGCTGGTGTAAATCGTAACACTAAAAACTATCGCAAATTGTTACGATTTGCAATCTTGTTTCTGAATCAAAACTACTTTCTTCAGGAGTACCACAAGGATCTCGCATGGGCCCCCTTTTCTTTTAAGTCATTCTAAATAACATCTGTGGTATTAAATCTGAGTTATTTGCCAAAGATAACAGGGTTTCCTTAGCTATTAACTCACGACATACGAATATAATACTTCTATGTGCACTCACCTGACATTACCCATGACGTTGCCCATGTTCATATGCACGTTGAGTTTAGTGAAGTTGACCGCGAATAGCACCAGCGTCTCCCAAGCCGCGCCCATTACAGGGCTGTCTTCTTTGCTATCTGTAAAGTTATGGATAAATTAACTACCACATTACTAACATAGCCTGATTATTGATTACGTAACTTAGTGGTAAGGTCGATGAACTTAAAAAGGACTGTCCCATATCACGGAACTGAGCCCCTTTCTTATTTATTTATTCATTTATTGATTGTCTCTTCCTATCCGATTACTTCCACTCTGTGTACTATTGGCGTTATCTTCAGTCAAGAATACGAAAACCATTGAAGCAATAAAATATGTGAATCAGACGTGCGTACGAATTTTATTGCTAAATAAATACAAATACAATAAATAAATACAAATACAATACAATTATTCGCAAAATGAGTATAAGAAAATTAAAATGCTTACCTTTCGGTTTTGGATGATCAACAGTCTTTGCTTTCTCTCTCTGTGGCAACACTGGTGACACGGGCACCGTGTTGTTTGGGTTTCTATAATTGAGAATTACATTTTATCATTTTAATTCAGTTTGCCGTCGGTTCCTGGATTTTGGTAGATATCTAAGAATGTAACAATGACTGATATCAGTCCCGTACCGGCCAACAGATGAATTCTTGGAAATCCAAAGAATTCCAAGAAACGATCACTCATGGCATTATTTCGTATATAATAAAATCTTGGTTGAAGGAAGTTTATGTTTCAACAGTGACCCTATGAAGGACATGTTAAAAAATTAAATATTAAAGATTTGGACTATGGGTGACCATAGCGTCACCTATGTTCCACGTTTGGTATTAACGAGGATCTCATAGCGCAGGGTACCTAAGGCCAGGGTACCCGGGGTGGTCGTGGTGCAGGCTGAGGTCCCCGAGGAACATGCGGCGCACGATGGTGCGGCGGTACCAGGCGCGCGGGAAGGCGAGGATCTCGCCGAGACGACGCATGTCGTACTTGTTACCTAAGGTCAGGTAGCGCAGGGTACCTAAGGCCAGGGTACCTGGGGTGGTCGTGGTGCAGGCTGAGGTCCCCGAGGAACATGCGGCGCACGATGGTGCGGCGGTACCAGGCGCGCGGGAAGGCGAGGATCTCGCCGAGACGACGCATGTCGTACTTGTTACCTAAGGTCAGGTAGCGCAGGGTACCTAAGGCCAGGGTACCTGGGGTGGTCGTGGTGCAGGCTGAGGTCCCCGAGGAACATGCGGCGCACGATGGTGCGGCGGTACCAGGCGCGCGGGAAGGCGAGGATCTCGCCGAGACGACGCATGTCGTACTTGAACCACGCGCTGCCCACGTCCACGATCGCTGTGGGACCACCGCACACTGTTAGCCTAGCGCGCCACGAGCTCTGTGCCAACATCGGGGAACTGCTAGCCTTCCTAGGTTCAGCTATTACCAAGTAAACTTACTCGAAAATCTGACAGTAGCCTTCGACTGGTCCTGATCCGTCTGAAAGTCCAACTTCCTAGATCGAGACAGGTGGAACTTCACAAACTCCACGTTAATACTGAGTGAGTCTTTTCTCTCGGTGTCTGATAGTGGCGACCACTGCGCTTCCTTGAGGCTGGACTTCTTGCCTCCATACGGATGGAACATGTTTACTGAGAAGTCTGCGAGGCAACCCGTCACGCTGAGGCCGCCCATCGCTACTGCCGGTTCCGCCATTTCTCTGTGAACAATGAGTTATTTGCATTACGTCACGATTCTTCAACAGTCTGAAGACGTCCACTGCTGAACATAAAACGCTGCTTACCCAAATAAATTGAAATAAATAAACATAAGCATCCATCGGCCCCCCACCGATTTGACCACATCGTCGATTAACCTAGTAGGGGCCGGCCTACGCTGCGTCTTCCAGTTTATGATCCGGTTCCGTTTCCACGAGCGATGTGACCTGCTCATTGCCATTTCAACTAGCTAATTCAAAGTACATCACGATTATTTACTCTGTATTTAGTAGCTGTGTCAAAAATATGGTCTGGAAGGCAGCTGAACCGGAACGTGCTGGGCACATGTGGGGTACTCACTCGTCCCCGGCTCGCTTGGAACTGAACACGATCTGCAGGCTGGGCAGCTGTAGCAGGCACTCGACGCGCGAGGCGGGCAGGCAGCTGAACCGGAACGTGCTGGGCCGCATGTGGAAGTGGACGATCACGTCTACCGGGAACGACGCGTATACGTATTGGCCGTACGACGCGCCCTCTACCGACCGGGATCGGGAACCTGACTCCGCTTCTGGAATAATTATGTAGCGGTTAAAAGTTGCCAGTGTGAGCGATGTGTTAGCCGTTGTAAAAGTAAAGCATGTGATTGTTTTTTGTAACGCACATATATCAACTGGGTAAGATCCCAGGTAATTTCGTACCAAAATGACTACAAATTAGTAGGAGTTTTTACGTTAATCCTAAACTTACCGGGAGTATGCGTAGTAAAAGACGCTTTAGTCGGTATCGGTTCCAGCGTATGTTCCAAGAACTCTAGTATGTGGGGGCTGATGATGGTCTCCTCGGGGATGCTCTGCAGGGTGATCCAGGCGAACAGAGCCGCCTTCTTGGTGGCCACCTTGCGGGCTGCAGCCGGGCCGCCGCCGGCCCACACAGGGGACTCGTCCGGGAGGGTCTTGGACTCGTAATGTACCTAAGGGCAAACACCACCATGACTAATTGGATGGAATGATGATACACAACCTGTTAGTGTCCATTACAAATATGAAGGTTATCAAACTGTAATGTTTCAACGGATTAGGAATTATATACTTTTTGAATGCGATCTTTTCGTTTAACATGACGTTAACTTGTAAAATAAAATGTGCTGTGAATCATGCTAGCCATTAGAGAACAAAGGGTGGAGCGGAAGCAAGTCACCAACAGCGATCTCTTTACGTCTTTTCGTACTTACGGTCTGCAGACCGATATCCTTGCGGGTGGATAGCTCCACACCGAGTAAGGTAGTCCAGGACACTACAGGTAGTCCCACGCGCATGTTTACCTTGAGGTCGAGTCCGGGCACGCGGAACACGGTGAGGTCGCAGGCGGGCTGGCGCGCGTGCTTGCGGCGCGCGGTGGGCGAGCCGCCACCCGACGCCGCGCCCTCCGCCAGTCCGCCAGACGCGCTGCGGCCAACGCGCATGCGGGACCCGCTGCTGTAGGGACAATACAAACGTATATGCAACTCATTAAAAAAATTAGAACCTTAGAAATAAACTGTGGAAAATGTTGATCAACATGGTAATAAATATCACCATATCCACGCGCATCAGCAGCCGGAAGATGTCCACTGCTGAACATTGGCCTTCCTCATAAAGCGACACTTGGGACGCTTATCACAGGGAAGGGGTTGCCATAATCACTACGCTTAGCAGGCGGCTTGGTGATCGCAGATTTTAATGTACCGAGGAGAATGCTGCTGCCCGTTCCCTGTATATTCTCTTATAACACTCGTAGGAAGAGATGGGGTGATGATAATATCAATCAAATCAATATTATTTAAAAAGTTGGTCGAAAGCGCCGGAAACCATGATAATGATGAATTTACAATTAAAAACAGGTTGCAAAAAGACCGAAAGGCCATAAACATAAAATTATAAATACGTTTAATTAAAATAGAGTATTGTAGCATGAACTCACATCTTCATATCATCATCCCGGCTGGGCTCCTTGGTGTGTAGCACGCACTTGCCGCTGTTGATGTAAACCTTAACATCGAGCTCAAAGTCGATATTCGGTTCCGCCGTCTTCGCCTTGCTAGGCTTGCTTTCAGAGCTCTGCCCTTCCGATGACGTGCTGAAAGAAAAATGTATACTGGTAATACTGCTAATACCTGTCGAAGTGTATTATACTAACAGACAGAAGAGAAACTTCTTATATTCTGATGTGTAAGGCCAAACAAGCAAGTGGCGTCAAAAAATGGTCAACCACGAATAATAAATCGACAATAAATAATTCATCCAATAAGATATTTTAATTCTAGATGGGGGCGATAAAAGCCTGCACTGACCTTCTCACATAGGATGCTTTATGTATTTACCCTCACCAGCCTATTCCATTAATATTTTTATTTATACAGTTTAAAATAAAATCTTTATATATTAAAAATTCAATTTTTTATTATATTTATTGGAGTAAATTTAACATTTTCCTCCCTAGCCATTCAACACGTAACGTATTCACGTATTCTAGATATTTGTAGGCTGTTTAAGTTTAAAAGAAGATTTTAGTATACGTATCGAACAAAACCATTTTTATTTTTCTTCTTTCGGTGAAGTTTCTTGTGGTCTCATAGACCGATGCGCGTATTATATAACAATGCTTAGTCGTCGATCAGAGTCAGTTGAGCGTTCAAGTCGAAATTTTATCCTCAAATCGATCATTTGCAACTGGAGTCTCGACTTGAGCACCGATCGACAACCGAGAATAAAATCGTTCCGGCGTAATACGAGCCTACGTTGGCTTGGCACCTTGTTTCGAGTCTACCATCGCAGCCTATCGCATTTGAGCCATCCCGTTCGCATACCCACATCTTCAACAATGGTTTTCCAAACGTTCAGGTGATCGAAGCTAAAGTCCGTACAGTACCTGTGTTCGGGCTTCCTCCTGAGCTGCACGAGATGTATGTCCTGCGGCCAGGGGTCCGGGGGCGCGGGCAGCGAGCTCTGGCGGGGCACGCCCGCGCCCGCGCCCCCACCCGCGCCCCGCAGCCCGCGCAGCGAGCCCCCGCGCGCGCCGCCTGCCGGGGACACTGCGCACGTTACCGGGGTACAATACATGACACACCTGTGTCACCAACCATGTAATGCTTGCGTCACTAGGAAGGCCACACTTGGCCATCAGAGGGCCGATGGGCACTACAGTTACCAGAGGGACTTCGTCACAAGAGAAACAATACTACAGTTACCGGGGAAACTACTGTTAGTCACCAGAGGGGCAATACACGCGTTACCTAGGAGTCACTTTGTTCACCGGAAGGATAACACTACCGTTACCGGAGAGACTACATTTGGTCATCAGAAGGACAATACTACCCTTGCCAAAGAGACTACACTTATGTCACCAAGTGGAATGACCTTGCTTTGGTTAAGTCACACACAAGGGGTCTTACTTATAAAAACCTCGCTATGTAGTGCTTAGCCACCTCTCAACTAATCAGTTCATAATCTCCTAATCCATGATTATCATTTCCTTACCTATAAACGTTACTTAGCTTTTGCTTAGATAAGAGACGTATAAACGACTATCGCCACAGAGAACAACCAAAATAATCGACTAAAATACGAAATCGAAAAATTATTTGTACTCAAAATTCAATTTTGCATCTGTGACAAGGTCGTGAATGTCATGATTAGGACGAAATTGACAGTTAACCTGCTTAAAAATGGAAAGAATTGTCACACGTGTAAGACATCGTTTTTTTTTCTTCAAGAATTTCATGGTTTCTGGCTGGTGGGAAATTCTATGAAATGGTTCTACTTTCCTTTCTTCACCACAGAGGGTGTAAAACTAAGTTTACGGGGGGGTTTCACAACGGTAGCAAAACAGGGTTAATATTAAGTGGACTGTATGGTGCGAATTAGAAGTCTGTACTAATGCCTAGACAGTAGATATTCCTACACAAAATCTAATAGCACTTGTAATGATCTTCTAATGATAAGGAGATCAGACTGCTGCTAGAGGATAAAACACAGGAGTACAATACAGCAGTTCTAAGGAATGGAAGCATGCACGTACCTGATGAATCCTGAGTCAGCTGTCCTTGAGACTCCTTGTCTCCGTGCCTAGGTCTTAACGAAGAGACCTAGCACCTCGTGGCGAGTAGATGCTCACACACGAAACGTCTTACGTATTTTCACAGCAAATCACAATAATTAAAGTTCACCACGTTCACAGATAGCGGTAAGTATTAGAAATTGGCAATAGTTCACCAAACTAACATTATTTAGATCGCACGCGCACGTTGTAGCTCACAGCGGGAGTTCTCCATTTTTATTACTGATTTGGCGGGTGGAGCCGAGCGCACTTCGTAGTAGCTCGGCGATACTCGGCCGTCAGAGCAGGACGGCAATATGCGCGCGTGCATGCGGAAAGGAGTAGGGGATAGGAAATAGACCGTTACAAGTGCATTTCTAATAAATCAAATCATAACGACTGGATGAATATCCACCATCTCCCCCTCCTTGAAGGAAAATCCTTCAAACAAAAGAATAAAAAATAGCGTTCCGGTAAATATTAAAAACAAAATAGCGTAGCGAATTGGGTTGCGTAAATATAGAAAATCAATAAATATAAATAGCGGAGTTGGATAAAATCCATGAAAAGAAAAAGTTATGGTCACCCTACTGAATAGGGAGCGGCGACAACTTTGTTGCCGGCCTAACATACGAGCTATCGCAGGTTTCCACTCGCGCGCAACGCACTCGACCGTCTTTGCCTGGGAAAACCTCGGAAATTCTACCGATTTTCCAAGACAATGGAGGTGCGTTTTCGTTGTTCAGAAGAACAATAGTGCCTACTGTGAGTGGATTACTAGCGGTGTTCCACTTTTCGCGCATTTGCAAATTATGGAGGTATTCATTTTTAAATCTCTTCCAGAATGTTTGGACTAGCGAGTCCATCAAAGCATGACGAGACAAAAGGTTTGTACGTTCTCCACTCACATCAGCGGCGGGTAAGAAAGCTAGCGGTTTAGTCGATAAAAAATGCGATGGCGTTAGGGCGGTTGGCTCTGAAGGATCAGAGCTCAAAACATATAACGGTCGGCTGTTCAGGACAGCTTCGACCTGATTGAGGACCGTAAGCATTTCCTCGTAGGTAAGGATCTGCTTCCCAATCACTCGGAAAAGTAGCGATTTAATACTTTTTATATTCGCCTCCCAAATGCCACCGAAATGGCTTCCTAGGGGAGGTGAGTTCTTCCAAATAATGTTGTGTTTGGCGAGTTCGTTGTTAAAAGTAATATAATATTGGTCAGATTTCAAAAATTCAAACAATTCCTTTAGGAAGAATTGCGAGGAAATAAAATTTCTACCGTTGTCACTGTATAAAAAGCTGCACGGACCACGTCTGGATAAAAAGCGCTTGAAGCAATCCAAGAAGGTAGCGCAGCTAAGATCTGACGCTAGTTCTATGTGCACGGCTTTGGTGACTAGGCACACAAAGACGCACAGATATGCCTTTTGGCTTCGCTGACCGCGTTTTCTAGCCATTGTAATATACAGGGGGCCTGCATGATCGACACCTGTATGAGTGAAAGCCTTGCAGGGCTCAACGCGACAACTAGGTAAGTCTGACATAGCGGGAAAGGTAGGTTTAGGATTAAGCCTAAAACAACGAACACATTTGTGAATGCGGCTGCGCACTAAGCGCCTAGCGGATAAAAACCAGTATTTTTGTCGTAAAATTGACATAAGTAGTTGGGGCCCAGCGTGACTATTTTCACGGTGGTACCAATCTACTATTAGTTCAGCGATGTGCCCATTTTTAGGCATTAAAGCGGGGTGTTTCTGATTATAATCCAAACTTGAATATGACAGTCGCCCTCCGACTCGTACAATTTCATCAGAAATGAATGGCGATAATTTTCTTAAAGCGGTAGAACAGGATTGGTTCTTTTGAATATTACGTATATCACTAGCGAAGCTACTTTGCTGAACAGCCTGAATTATTTTATTCTCGGCTGTTTCTAGATCCTTGGCGGTGATTACGTCATTGCGAGGAACTATTTTCAGAAAACGAAGCACGATAACTGTGGCTCTCAGGAACTTTAGCCAAGACGAGAACTTGGAACCTAAAATGAGCAGAGGATTTTCCTCCTTCGTCACAGTGACATGAGAAACGGTCTTTTCTTCAGGCAATTGACTCTGAGTAGGAGAGAAAATCTTAATTGGCCAATCTGGCAGCGGAGTGGACATCCAAGCGGGTCCGAAGAACCACAGGTCATTATTTAAAATCTGCGAGGGCAAAAGCCCACGGGAAACCATGTCGGCAGGGTTATCAACTCCTGCAACGTGATATACGTTTTGCGATGGCGAAGTAGACAGAAAGTCGGAGATGCGGTTCGCGACGTAAGTATGAAACTTATGCGGAGAGGAAGTTACCCAACATAGGGCAACTGTAGAATCAGAAAATATAAAAACGTTATCAATGTGACAACGCGCGGATAGCGAGTCATGAACGACGCGTAATAACTTAGCGAGAAGCACTAGGCCGTTCAGCTCCAGGCGAGCCAGCGTAATTGTTGGCTTCGCGGATGCGACGCGAGACTTCGAGCACAAAAGCGAAATGCGCGGTGGCTGGTCACCGTTACACACGTGTAGGTATATAACACAGTCATACGCCTTTTCGCTTGCGTCCGAAAAAGCGATGAGTGAGATGATTGAATCATCTTCCTCAATTCCTACATGGCGAGAGAACTTGAGGTGCGAGATTAGCGGTAGCTCAGATAAATATCTTTGCCATAAACTGATGATATCACAGGGCGGCTTGTCATCCCAATCGATGTGCAACAGCCACAGTTCCCTGATTATCAATTTGGCATACAGAATAACAGGACCAACGAATCCTGACACGTCATAAAGGCGTGCGGTCAAAGATAAAATAGCGCGTTTAGTAATAGCGGCGGATGGCGGAATGTCAATCAAAAATGTAAAATTATCAGATGCGGGGAGCCAGCGTAGCCCTAATATCTTGAACGCGTCATCGTCATCGAATGAAATTGATTCAGATTGCCTATGTGACACAGGTATGTGTTCCAGCAACTCGGACGAGTTGCTAGTCCACTTGACTAGATCAAACCCACCAGCTTTAAACATCTGAATCAACTCCTGCGCAGTCTTGACAGCCCTATCTACCGATGGAGCAGAAGAAGCAAGGTCGTCCATATAGACATGCCTTTCGATGACGTCAGCAGCAGTTGGCCACTTTTGTCTTTCGTCTTGTGCCAGTTGGCGTAATGTACGGAGAGCCAACATTGGGGAAGACCGAAGCCCAAAAGTGACGCGCTCAAACTGATAAGTTTCTAATGGATCGGTCGGCGAAAACCGATACAAGATCCTTTGGTAACAGCGGTGCGACGGATGCATATGTATGCATAAATACATCATTTTAACATCAGCAAAAAAGGCAATACGATGTATGCGAACATTTAATAAAATGCTAAATATATCAGCCTGCAAGTTGCAGCCCTTATACAAAATATTTGACTGGCCTGATAGCTCAGTTGGTAGTAGCTCTGCCTTCTGAACTATAGGTTGTGGGTTCGATTCCCACCTGGGACAAACATTTGTGTGATGAACATCGATGTTTGTTCTGTGTCTGGGTGTTATATTGTATTCTATGTATGTATTTACAAATAAAAAGTATCTAAGTATTGTATCAGTTATCTGGTTTCCATAGTACAAGCTATGCTTAGTTTGGGGCTAGATGGCGCTGTGTGAAATGTCCACACATATTTATTTATTTATTTATTAAAATATCATTTAGTGACAGCCCTGAATCAGTCGCTGCACTGCCGTCCAAAACAATGCGAAGTTTAGTCGTGGACTTATCGTCGCGAATAACAGGATGGTGCGGTAGGTAATAACCAGGCGACGTACACTCAACAGAAGAAGTGCGTGATAAAATACCTTTGTCGAGATAATCAACAACAATATCATTATATTTTTTATGCAAGTCAGGTGATCGTAAAAACTTCTTTTCGAGTGATAAAAATCTTTATTTCGCGTAGTAGTCGAAGTATATATTTCTTCGCAGCGCTGTTCATCGGGGCTTAGAAACAACTGGGAAGGTGGTTCCTCAATGGACCAGAACCTTTCCACAAGTTGGTGTAGCGGGTCACTAGTGAAAGCACAAAAGGTGTGCGAGGAGGAGCGGGGGGAAACAACAGGTGCATTTCCCATGACAATATAACCTAAAGTTGTTTCCAAGGCAGCGGGTAAATTAGTATCAACACTAATTTTATTAAATAGGAGAATTTGACAATAGATGTTTACTCCTAGAAGTAGGTCAATAGGACCGGGCTCGGAAAATTCATCGTCCGCCATAGGTAGATTACGTAAGTGACCAAGAGCGCCGATATCGACGCGCGAATCTGGCAGTTGCGACGTAATATTATCCACTACCATGGGCTGGATGTGGTACTCATGTCCGTCCTCAAAGCGAGAAGTAAACTTAAGTGAGGTCACTCCCAGAATTTTCTGAGTGGCCCCTCCTATACCTTGGACTTTAGAAAAGCGGCTCTGCGTGGAAATAGGAAGCGATAGACGCTTTCTACATGCAGCGGAAATATACTCACTCTGAGAGCCAGGGTCGACTAGACATCTCAGAAAGTGAGGGTGGTTTAAGTTATCATAAACTTTTATCTTAGCGGTTGCCAATAACGCAGTTGTTATTGTGTGCGAATCGTGATCATATGACACAGTACAGACCGATGTGTTACTGTTCGGATCAATAGCGGGTGCGGGCGAATAAGAGTCGACCTTACGCGCATGGGGCGCAAGGTCCTTGGCGGGAGCACGAGCATAGGACTCGGAACGAGTTCCATGCCCAGACGCAGTATGGCGTTGGTCATGAGAGGGAGCGGGTGCGATAGCGGGTAAATAATTATTAGCGGGTTTCATTTCAACATTTTTGTTGTTAGCGGGCGAGTTAAAATGGAGTAGCGAATGGTGTCTGGCCGAACAATGGGAACAAGTGTTCCTGGAAATACAATCTATTGTTTTATGCTTCACACTTAGACAATTATTGCAAAATGAATTATTTTTTATGAATCTGTATCTATCTAATGGCGACATTTTCATAAAAGAAGGACAGCGGTATAAATGATCGTGTTTATCGCGATGGCACAAACTGCATTTGTTTTCATCACTTGCACCACACACCCAGTCAGTGTTTACAAATGACTTGGTCTGACTTTGTCTATTAGTAGGTGCAGGGATGTGCGTATTGCGAGCTCTGCGCTGCGCTTGCGGCAGCACGGTAGGACCAGCCGATCTTGACAAAACTTTGCTTTGTTCCTTTACAAATTCAACAAAGTTTGAATAGCTAGGAATTTTATCTTTGCGGTATGTTATTTCGAATAACTTTACAGTCTCCGAATCAAGTCGCTGGAGCGCGAGATGAAGCATAATAAAATCTGATAAGTCGCCGAGGCTCAGTTGCCTAAGGGCTTCTACAGACGTATCGAAAGTATTTAAAAATGATTTGAGCCCAGTAGCGGTATTAGCGGATAGCGGTTTAAAACTCAACAACTGATTAAGATAAGAGCTAGCGAGTAATCTGGGGTCATCAAATTTTTGCACTAGAGCCTCCCAAATAATAGGGTAATTTTCTGCGGTAGCGGGTAATCGGGAGCAAACAGAGGCGGCGGTACCAGTCAGTTTACCTACCAAATAGTACACCTTATCACTATTTGACAAAGAAGTATTTTCGTGAATAGTGTTTCTAAACTGTTGGTAAAATAGCGGCCATGTACGGACATCGCCGTTAAATGACATTAATTCAATCGGAGGAAGTTTAGGTTTAGATTTTTCTACTTGCGGGGGCGATTCAGATTGTTTAGTGGGGGCAGCATGAGATTCGATAACTTCCTTAGTCAAACAGTACATGATATCAAAATTAGTCCATTCTTGGTACTTAATGACGTGCTTAGGATTAATCTTAAGCGAAATAGCGTTATACGAATCTAACACCTTTTCGAAATCTTTGTGTAAGTGATCGATATTAAACGCGCTGCGTATCAACAACTTTATAGTGGCAGAACCCGTATCCACTTTCTTAGCGATGTAGTAGATGCCTTGCATGCGTGCAAATAACATTTCGAGTTTAGATTCGAGCATAACTTGCTGACATTTGTCCTCATTAGTGGTGTTCAAAAATGCTTAATGTCAAAAGCGTGGTACAAACTTTGTGCTTTTTTTTAAAAGCACGCTTTTTTAAGTGCTTAAGTTATAACGAGGAGAACTTAAGTCATCGGTAATAGTTCCATATTGGAAAATCTCCACTAAAAAATATGTTTTTTTTTTCATTAAATGTTCACTTTATTCACCCTTAAACTAAGGTAGGTCCACTTATTCACAAATCACACAACCACATAATTATTGTATTAAAAATTAAATGAAATATTCATTTATTTCAGACATATTGGGTCCATAATACATATAAATTAATAAACATTAAACACTCAAAATAAATATTATTGCGTGTCCTATCACAGATTGTAATCAAAAGCACAACAAAAAACATAAAGCGTACCAAAGTAAGCGTAGGTGTATATTACGTGAGCCGGCCTGAGTTCACGCTTTCGCGCGAGAGTCGTAGAAAGCGTGCCGCGTCCAAAAGCAAGCGATGACTGGCTGCCCGACCGCTGCCGCGATATCTCGGTAAGCACAAGCAGCTCCGCTTTAGTAAACGCGGCGCTTTTACCTACTACTCGCTCATTGCGCTCGCGCCGCGTAGTTCCGTACGCAGCGCGTGCGATGCACAACGCTCTAAGTCTAGGCGCTGCGCGATATAAAAAGCGCCAAGTGAGAGCCACGAAAGCGGGCGTTGTACGTTGTGGGCCAAAAGCGGACCCGCTTTGGATGCTTTGTGCTTTTTTAACCACCACTAGTCCTCATCATAACTTTCCTCAAACACTGGAGAACCTTCCTTTCCTTTATCTGTCATGTTTACGAGCGAATATTACGTAACGGTGAATAATAAAGCGGGTGCGGAGTAATTAAGTTACAAATAAAAATAGGTTGACACAGATTAGCAAATAGTAGTCGTGAGTTTTCCGGTTGAATAGAACCTACAACGTTATCTGTATGACATAGTTGGTGCAACAGTTAGTACGGCGTGCGGCCGAGCGTAGATTACCTACGTAGCGAGTCGAGCGAGCGGGCGGAGAACGGACAACGGAACGGCTCAGGCGCCGAAATAACGACAAATAGCGGGTAGTTTTAGATAAAATTATACGATCGAATACTTCGATAATTTGACTCGTACAGTAAGATAATAGATTAGCGGTGCGGTTTAGATAGATGTGCAAGTATGAAACGTGCGATAGCGGTATGCGAATATAATAAATAGCGGATACAATTAAGCAAATTATAATTATGTGACTGCGATACGTATATTTTAAGAATGAGATTTCTCTTGGCGGTAGCGAATTGAATTTAAATAGACGGAAAAAACCGGAAATATCCGGCTCGAAGGAACTTATGGTGGGAAATTCTATGAAATGGTTCTACTTTCCTTTCTTCACCACAGAGGGTGTAAAACTAAGTTTACGGGGGGGTTTCACAACGGTAGCAAAACAGGGTTAATATTAAGTGGACTGTATGGTGCGAATTAGAAGTCTGTACTAATGCCTAGACAGTAGATATTCCTACACAAAATCTAATAGCACTTGTAACGATCTTCTAATGATAAGGAGATCAGACTGCTGCTAGAGGATAAAACACAGGAGTACAATACAGCAGTTCTAAGGAATGGAAGCATGCACGTACCTGATGAATCCTGAGTCAGCTGTCCTTGAGACTCCTTGTCTCCGTGCCTAGGTCTTAACGAAGAGACCTAGCACCTCGTGGCGAGTAGATGCTCACACACGAAACGTCTTACGTATTTTCACAGCAAATCACAATAATTAAAGTTCACCACGTTCACAGATAGCGGTAAGTATTAGAAATTGGCAATAGTTCACCAAACTAACATTATTTAGATCGCACGCGCACGTTGTAGCTCACAGCGGGAGTTCTCCATTTTTATTACTGATTTGGCGGGTGGAGCCGAGTGCACTTCGTAGTAGCTCGGCGATACTCGGCCGTCAGAGCAGGACGGCAATATGCGCGCGTGCATGCGGAAAGGAGTAGGGGATAGGAAATAGACCGTTACAAGTGCATTTCTAATAAATCAAATCATAACGACTGGATGAATATCCACCACTGGCAAATTATTTCTATTAATCCCGAAGGTAGTCAAAGTCCATTATAATCACTGAGCAAGAATTATTTTGATATTTATTGAAATATTCAACAAGGTGGCGAGCGATGGTGGCCGTGGGGTAACATGTGCGCTTCGCAATCTTACGGCACCGGGTTCGATCCTCGGCCCTGCACCAATGACTTATCTAGTAAGTTATGTGCAGTTGGTGATGCCATCGCTCCGTGCCTCGGAGAGTACGTTAAGCCGTCGGTCCCGGTTGTCATAAGAACATCTATGGCAATCGTTACGGGTAGTCAGATGCCTAGTCTGATAGAATCTGATGCCTGATCTAACCATCCCTATTACTGGTCCCTTAAGGGTTGCTAGGTCAGATTGCAGTCGCTCGTGTAATTCTGGTAGCTCACCGCTACAGGTTAGATTGGGAGCCGACCCCAATAACAAATGGGCAAAGGCAAAGAGGATGATGATGATTGCAATATTCAACAAGGACAGACTTAATAACAGTAACCTCAAAGCACACCACCTTTTTGATTTTGACAACAACGTACGCCGTCAAACAGATGTTTTAAATACGCCATCTTGACTCTTAGCAGGCTTAAACTAGGTCCCGATGGTGGTTAATTTTGACAGCTATTTAGGAATTACTTAGCAACCTCTTAGCGCTAAATCGCGTTTATAGGTAAGAATTTTGTTAATCTGTTGCTAAGCAATTGACTAAAAGATAACAGGAGTTTATGAGTAAGACTGCAAATATGTAACTGCACTCATGCCCACTGTTGATGAAATGCTAAATGGAGAAGCCAACGTTGGCATGCTTGTTTCCCGATTACTCTGGTTTATAATAAACGGGCACCGAAAATACCGATACAAACTATCCACAGTAAAAGTTATCACATCTCCAACAAACTTCAAGACATCGTGTCTCGTCCAGCAGATCTTCGCTTTAGTGGATAATATCTAATAGTGAACAACTCGATAGTAATAATGGGCACACGATGGTCACATGTCTATACAAGATGGAGAGAAACCGTATGTAAGTCAGCAGATCGAACACTAGTAGTATTTGTAGTCACCAGGTCAACAGTAAATAGTTACCAGCTCTAGTATCACTCTCCATGGAGCTCCAGCTGCCGCCCTCGATGATGTCAGCGAGCCGGTTGTCCTCGTCAGCCAGGAGGAGCGTCTCCCCGGAGTCTCCGATGGTCCCCGCGGTCATGCCCAAGTTTGGTTCCACCGCCACACTAAGGAGTCAGAATACTTGGTAACGATTTGAAAAAAATCTGTCCGTGGAACAAGTTCTACGAATTCATACGCACTTTTTGGGTTGAAGTTACACTGACAGTAAGAAAATGTCGAATGGTTCCAGCGCAATATTAAGACTTCGCTGTTTCAATCCACGTGGAATTCCATAAACGGTGCACGTAGGTCACGAAAGTCAAATTATAAGTAATTAGAATTCCATGAACGCTGAGAAGGACAAACTCAGCCAGCATCTTCGTTTTTCATAGCGAACATATATGGTCAAGAAACCTCGAAGGTCTCAAAAGGTTCTTGTACTAAGACAACCTCATGACTATAATAGTACCTTTTAGATTTGCGTGCTACGTCTTAGGCCACACCGCCGCTTACCGTCTGGAGTTTTATAGTCGTTAAAAATAGACCTAAAGCTGTATAAACAGGTTTGTTTACCCCTCGAAGTCCTTCCTCTCGACGGGTGGAGTGTGTACCACGAAGGAACGGCTGCGGTTGGAGCCGAGCCCGAGCTTGCCCTTCGTTATCGAACTCGCACGGACGCTCTGACGTCGCAGCTTCTGGATCATGTCTCTGTGGCGAGGGATAGTGAACACTGCGGTGAGGGGTTACGTTTCATATTGGCTTACACTTAGAATTACACATATTGGCATTACGTTAGTACTTATTCTAATTCTATGCTAGATATTTCAGTAAGCCAGCTTGTTTTTATTTGGATGGTAAAATCTTTGTTAAATATGCTACATGATGTGTTGTCCTCTTTGAATATTTCAGTGGCATGTAATAACTGAAAAAATCAATTTGTAGTTTCTAAAACCCTGTTGCACTGCGTACAGTGCGATTAGGAAGAGGTGTACTTGGGTAGATAATTATGTGGATAATGGCTAGGACAGGATAATGGAAGAATTCTCAAAGATAAACTTTTCAATCTCTGTTTTAGCGATTTACTTCCATATGTAAACAATATTTTAAGATTTAGATGCTGTATTTTAATTTCAATAACGCAGCTATTGCTGCAGCTTAGGAGTTCCAAGCATCGCAACATCAAAACTAAATAGAAAGGCCTACCTCCTAAAGTCCTTAAACACCAGCGACTCCAAGTCATGTAGTCGCCGCATTTCGTACTCTATAGTAGAGTGGCTAGCTCCCAACGTTCGCAGGTCATTGATGATCTTGGCCTGCTCGTTCATTTCCTTCTCGATCAGTTTGGACCGCTTTTTGGCGTCGATGGAAAGGTCGAATACAAACGCTGGCAGGTGATCCGTGCACTTGCGACGAAGGATTATGCTCTCCTAGTAGATTAGAAATGGCACAGTTAAAAATTGTGACTACAGAATGATTACTTCTATATTTCAGATTTAAAAGCGGATGTACCGTCACTTTAAAATAAAATCGACGAAGAAAAAAAATTAGAAATTAACTACAATAACCCCATAATCATAAAATCAAGGGCATACCTTTCAACTCGCCGTGGGAAAAAATGGGTAGACGCTAGACGTTTACAGTTCATATTATTTCACTGAAAAGTTAAACTTCAAGCAGTGGAACTACTGTACTATATAGGCTGGTTATTGATGAGGACCTAACCAAATGGATTCCACACAATGGAATAAGCATACCTGTGAATCTTTACTGTTATCAGCTTCATCGTCCAAATCACTTTCGTAGTCCATTTTCAAAGGATCTTCTTCTTCGAACCCTGAACAAAAATTTCCACTTAAATCGAATTCCATTTGAAAAGTGTATCTGACTGCATTATAAATGTAAAAAATATTAACCAGTGAGCATGGTGAGAGTGTGCCCTAACGCAGAGAGCTGTTTCCCAACGTTAACGTCCAGATGTATGTCCACGCCTTCCATCTGCCACGACACGTTTAGGAACCACTTGGCATTTTCTGTAATATAAAGCAAAAGTTGCCAGCCAATTTCAACAGGGTATTTTGTTCACGGTAACTGTATCACTATTATCGTTATGTGTAGCTCTAATTAATAAGAGCCATTCAATACAATTATCTTCTGTTTTGAGTAAGATAAGGTGGTAGGTGGTTGGTTGTTGGTTTGGGTTGGTGAGGTGGTTCTGTTGTGAGGTTTTGTTTGATATTTGTAACGGTGCAATAGATTGAGACTATAGGAAATAGATTTCATAAAAAATCGATCCTGTAATAGAACAGCTTGCTCTATCTTTTGATCGCCACATCATGTTCTCCCAAGGTTGTTCAGGTCTCCAAAGAACACGCATTATTACGCCTACGTTGAGGAGTCGACGTCTTCAGGCTGTTGATTATGATGAAAATACATCAGCACATACGTTTCCCCCGCTAGTTTCCGCCGTTTCAATTACATAAAAAAAAATAGAAAAGAAGGAAGGCAAAGCAAAGAGCCTTCGTTTACAGAGAGAAATGTATCCTAGTATAAGAGCAAGGCAAGCTAACCGTTGTGCTTGGCGGCGGTGGTCCGGCTGCAGACCTCGTACGTGCCCTCGGAGACGCAGCAGACGTTGATGGAGCCCTCGTCCGGGTTGGGCTTCCAGTCGTCCAGCGACGTCTCGAAGTCGTCCGCGAACCGCAGGCACAGCCCCACGAACCGGCCCTGCACACATCATCGAGACAATCGGCTTTGTAGACCACCGTCTCTGTCACTCGCGGGGAGATAGATGGCTTCGTAGAGCGTTGTCTCTTTAGCTTGGAGCATTATTTACCGGCGGTAGTTGTACTTATATCGACGACCTTTCTAACACCCGACCGTTGAAACCGACCTAAATACGTTATGTAACGCGATGGCTTATTGAGTACACGAGTCCTTCCCATATATTTAGGAATTTGCTTCTCGTTGACATTCGGATGGGCAATGTGAATCTGCTCCTAGCGACTGCTACATTGCAGTGCCACGAATGCAGCTATTCAAGTCCACCTCGTTTTAATAGTGCAGGGAATCGCCTCATAAAAAAGCGAAGAAGCATTTATTTATTTATTATTTATTTATTCATCATAGGAAAACTTACAGCCAATTAAACAGTAAAAAAAAGTAAACAATAAAAGAAACTAGGCCAATTACAAGTTTCCACCTTCCACCCTGGTATTAAACTAATTTGGTGGCTCCATGTGTTATATTACCTTGGAGACGAGCGCGCCGGAGGAGCAGGCACTGATGCTGGTACTCTCGAGGGTCACAACCACTGCGCCACGGGAGTCCACCTCGTAGCCGCATCGCCCACCCCATGACGCCTGGGAGATTATATGGAAACATATAGGGCCACATCTAGGACACGACGCTCTGTAGTTTTGCACGTTCTTACAAGAACGGTGAAGGAAAATATTGTGAGGAAGCTCGCGCGTTCCATAATCACATGAGAAAAGGTCGTTGTCTCAGTAGTGCAAACGCAATGAACTGATGATGCCTAGCGCAAGTACAGTAAATGGTCTTCTAAGCCAGCTACCCGGCAACGATGTTTATCTGTCTGGACCTTAACTATTGATTTGGGTAAATATGACAATAAATTTGAGTGAATGAGGAAAACTGTATAAACTATAAAACCTCGACAGAAACTAAAAAATCAAAAATTTGAGGTGGGGAAACATAAGGTCTCATATTGAACTAAGCGTGCTACAATCCTAGACATAGTGACATGTGAAGTGTAGTGAATGTCCCATAACTCACCATGGGCGGTTGGTTGAGCGGCAAGCAGATTCCTATATCATCGACGTCCAGCTGAAGGAACAGCGTGCTCAAATGCGGCGTCGTTATTTGAGATGTCAGTTGGACCTGAGACAAACATACTTATTCTTACTACATAATCAAGTACTCAAACATAGAAGCGTGTAAGTATGATCAGTATGAAATAACTATGAACTACATATTTAAAGTTTATTAGGTTTATACCTTCCTCGATTAATGATGCTGGATCAATTTGCAGCAATTTATTTATTAGCTTTCAAACTCTACATCTTTACTACGTGGTAGGACTTTTCTGCAAAGTTCGTCTAGGTAGGTACCACCGCTTTGCCAGTTATTCTGCCGCCAAGCAGTAGTGTGCAAGCACTACTGTGTTCCGGTTTGAAGGGCATTGTAGCTAGTGAAATTACTGGGTAAATGAGACTTTATGATCTGATCACCCAGTCTAGTAATCCGATTACTAGATTGGGTGATGTCTCAGGATGACGTGCGCAGTGCAGTGTCACGCGAAACTTTATTGTTTTAAAGTTCCGGGTTACACTGCAACTGTTATGGGCGGCCGTGTCACTTAACATCAGGTGAACGACTAGCTCGTCACGTCATTCAATAACATAAAAAAAAACATCACACTTCATAATTATATTTTTAAACAAACAAGCGTAAGTTCAAACCACCGAATAACGTTTTAATTAGTACTAACACGGCATGCGTTTACTCACACAAAAAAAATTACGGCACACAAGTGTTCGCGAGTGGGATTCTTTTAACCTGTTTCTTACCTTTTCGAAAACTTGTTGTGTGGCAGTCAGCACCTCCTTATTTAAGTTAAGCCGCTTCTCGTTCCAGTACTCGTACGCGTTCTTATAGTTGAGCCACACGAGGATGGCCTTGTCCACCGCCACGGGTTGGATGTAGATCAGCGGCCGCTTCAGGGTTATCAGCACCACTTCCTTATCATCGCTGGAGACCATCTCGTCTTGGAACGCATTGCGCATCGCTAATAAACATAAAAAGAGATAAAATTAAGCGCTTTGAAAAAAGAAAAAGGGAAGAATGATCAAATGTAAAAAAAAATAAAATAAAAAAAGTAAACCTAGTCTGTTTTAAAAAAAAAACATCTCCTACACAAAGTTTTACCCACACTCTCTTTGATTTCGCTGATTTTGCTGTTCAAAGGAAGTTGTAGAAAACGCAAACAAAAACATCGATTAAGTTATCGTGCGAAATCATTAGACCATTTGAAAAATATTGAGTTATAAATGAATTCAATGCAATGAGCGTTACAGTTGCATTCAATGAAATGGTCATGTAATGGTTGATGCAGTTCCCACAATACTGTTGGCAATTGCTAAAAATATTGAGCAAAATCATTAATGGCTGCTAAGATCTCACCGATCCGTGTGTTGAAGAAGGCGTACTGCTGGAACTCTGGCTCTGCTTCTTCAAACATTGCGTTGCGGATCAACTGCCCAAGACTTAGGTTGACGTCCACCTGAACAATATACGGTTGTTAATAAGTAGAAATATTTATTAACAGGTAGAATAAATACGAAAATGACGATTATTGTGCCAACAATTCTGAAATATATCTCAGGATTTTTACAATGTTTAAAACCGTATACTGTTATCATCATTACATTTTTAAGGCATTAGGCTACCAATATTCCTTAGCGACTTACGACAACCATCTTTCTAATTCTAAGACCCCTATCTCTCTTATTACCCTTGAACATAATATCAGGCCTATCTCACTCCGCGCTTTAGATATGAAGCTACAAGTATATGGGACCGGGCGTCTAGACGGGTCCGTCCGTTACGCGAAACACGTCAGAAGAGTAGCGCTATAGCGATAGAACGAGAGGCAACCGTTGAAGGAAAGCTTGTAGCGCTGTGCGAGCTGAATTACACTTTATAGCGTTCCAGCAATAGTCACTATTTATTTAAGTGACTTCGCGGAGTGAGTCTTCTATACGTAGTACTATTATCTATTCTGTGATAATACGTAAAACGTATAATATGGTTTCACTAGCGTGCGTGCACGTGTATTTTTGCGTGTGTGCGTGTTTTAAGGTATTTATAATATGGATCTATGTTTATTTCACAAGCTTAGTTTCTGAAAGAAATTGTTATCATATTATTATATAAGCATATGGTCATACACAAAAATACTGCTCTAAAGAGCCTAGGTGTGTGAAATGTACAGGTAAGCACTTAACCAGAGACTGTACTAAATCAGCAGATGCAAAACCAAAATGTGTTCATTGTGGTGAAGCGCACCCTGCAAATTATAGAGGCTGTATGGTGGCCAAAGAACTACAAAATTTAAAGAACAAGGTTACCAAGAAAAACACTCTACCACCTATTCAGGTTTCGACTTTAAACAAAACCAAAAAAAGCCATGTTCATAACGTTACAAAAAATGTATCTTATGCACAAGTAACAAGAGGAGCTCAGTTAAAACCATTGTCTCAACCACAACTTCAGTACGAAAACTGTAATATTGATGAAAAGATTAATAAAATTTTAAATCTCATGACTTCTTTCGACGATCGTCTGAAAAAACTTGAAAGTGGCACCAAATCTGCTACTGCAAAACAACAAAAATGATGAAACAACTGAGAATTATGGCGTGGAATGCCAATGGGCTCCTGAAACATGTGAATGAACTACAGGTAGTCCTTAATACCGAAAACATAGATGTGTGTCTCATTTCTGAATCACATTTTACAACAGAGTCATATGTTAAAATTAAAGGGTACAAGACTTATCATGCTTTACATCCTAATAATACCGCTAGAGGAGGCAGCACCATTATAATTAAAGAAAATATCTACCATTACCAAGAACACACGTACGAAGAGCAACATATACAAGCTGTAGCTGTATGTGTCATAACTAAACGCTATCCTGTCACTATATCAGCTATTTATTGTCCACCAAAACATGCATTGAAAGCAGAGCAATATAAAAGTTTCTTGAAAACTTTGGGTATGAGATTCCTATTGGGAGGTGATTTTAATGCTAAGAACACCTTTTGGGGATCTAGAATAACAACAACAAAAGGAAAAGAACTGTTAAAATCAATTAATGAGCTCAATTGTGACGTAATATCAACAGGTAAACCTACCTATTGGCCCACAGATCCCCAAAAGTTACCAGATCTTATTGACTTTTTCATATATAAAAATATATCACCTAGTTTTCTTAATATTGAGGAAAGCTACGATATGAGCTCAGACCACTCACTAATAATATTAACTTTAAGTGAGAACACTGTACAACGAGAGAACCATCCTACTTTGGTGAACCAGAAAACGGACTGGGAGAGTTTTAAGTTAGATTTAGATGCAATTATTGATCTGCAGGTGCCACTGAAAACTCCAGGTCAATTAGAGTTCGAAGTAAGAAAACTCATAACGGATATTCAGCATTGTGCTTGGTGTAATACACCTGAGTTCAAAACGATATTTAGAAGTAATTACTATCCTCAAGAAATTAGAAATCTTATAGCTGATAAAAGAAAACAGCGACAAAAATGGCACAGCACTAGAAGTCCAAAAGATAAAAGATTGTTTAATAATTTTACCAAACGAATTAAAAGAGAAATTCAAAACTTTAAGGATGAAAATATGAGCATATACCTAAGTCAACTAACGAGTGACCGTACAACAGAGTATTCATTATGGAAAACTACCAAAAACTTAAAAAAGCCAATGATGCCAATTCCACCTATAAAAATAAACAATGGACGTTGGGCCATAAATAACAAACAAAAAGCAAACAGATTTGCTGAACATCTGGAGCTGATTTTCCACCCTAGCGAAGAAAGTACAGATGATGTTATGCTGGTTGAAACTTCGCAAATTGAGGTAGACATAAGACTTGTAACCCCAAAAGAAGTCTACAACGAAATAAAACGTCTCCATCGAAAGAAATCTCCTGGTTACGACCTTATTACCGGAGAAGTGCTTCAAAAACTTCCACGGAAGGCCATAGTTAAACTAACAACTCTCATTAATGCTACATTCAGACTTCAATACGTACCTGATATGTGGAAAGTAGCAGAAGTCATAATGATACCAAAGCCTGGCAAACCACCCAATGAAGCAACATCATACAGACCAATATCTCTGCTGCCAATAATGTCAAAACTGTTTGAAAAGCTGCTTCTCAGACGGTTGAAACCTATAATAGAAGAACAAAGGCTAATTCCAGATTATCAATTCGGTTTTAGAGAAAAACATTCAACAGTAGACCAGGTTCACAGGATCACCAAAATCATTGAAGATGCATTAGAAAAGAAGAAAGTTTGTACTACTATCTTTCTGGACGTAGCACAAGCATTTGATAAAGTGTGGCATGAGGGTCTCATACATAAACTTAGAAATATGCTACCAAAACAATTTGCAGATATATTACAGTCTTACCTGACACAAAGAATGTTTAGAGTAAGACAAGAAGATGCATATTCAGAACTTAAGTCAATAAAAGCTGGAGTACCACAGGGGAGCGTACTAGGTCCAGTCCTGTACTTATTGTACACTTGTGATATTCCAGAATTAGAAAACAGTACCATTGCAACTTTTGCAGATGACACCGCTATCATGGCTACAGGAGTCAACCAAGAGGATGCCACGGAAAAAGTTCAGTTAGCCATTAATAAAATTTATGATTGGACAAAAAAATGGCGAATAAAGCTCAACGAAACCAAATCTGCTCACATCGATTTTACGAACAAAAAGCAAAATTATCATCCAGTGTTCATAAACAACAAAGCAATACCACACGAAAATACAGCCAAGTACTTAGGCATGACTCTAGACGCAAAGCTTCGCTGGAAAGCACATGTCAAAAAGAAACGCGACGAGCTAGAGCTCCGCTACAGAAAGATGCACTGGTTGCTTGGAAAGCATTCTTCGTTGTCAGTGCACAATAAAGTACTGTTATATAAGCAAGTCCTCATGCCATTATGGACTTATGGTATTCAGCTATGGGGCTGTACCACACAAAACAATATACAGATCATTCAACGCTTCCAAAACAAAGTTCTCCGGTGCGCTGTAAATGCGCCGTGGTACATTAGAAATGAGGATCTACATCGTGACCTACAAGTAGACCTTGTCGTCAATGTTATAAAAAAGTTCGCCGAAGCTCATGAACGAAGGCTTCACCACCATGTGAACGTTGTGGCCATCCAGCTCCTCGACAACACGGACATAGTGAGAAGACTAAAAAGGATAAAACCTTTTGAGTTGGTTTAGTGATAGTGATAGTGAACAATAGTGTAGTGAGTGATGCTCAAAAAGAACACGCTAACATTGTGTCTTCCCCTTAATAGAGACATTAAGAATAGTGTTAATGGACACATTCTTAGAATTACTCTACTTAGCAGTTTAGGTTAAATTCATATTACTTATTAGCCATTTATAGGCTAGATTGTAATTTTAATGACGAACTTTTTAATGTTCTACATTACTTAAAAAAAAAAAAAAAAAAATTATTATATAGTAGCTTTTGCCCGCGGCTTCGCACGCATGTATTATGTTATTTCTACGTTTAGGTAGTCTAATAATAGCTTAGTTCATGCATTTCCTCTATACCAAATCACAAAATCCACAAAAAATTTTCGAAGCTCAGCACGTATTAGCAGATTAGGTAGCATACGTGTAAAAATGTTGTTTAGGTTGTAGGTAGGTATGGCTTTTCACGTGTCATCAGATCACCTAGACATTGATAAAATAGTCAGTTAGAAACTGCAAATCATATGTATGTACCTACTTAGACCTACCTTATACTTAGCCGTTAGTTTTTTTAAATATACGGTAGATCTAGGCATCTAACGAATAAAAGTTCTATGGTATACCTACATACCAGTGATACGTTCGATCTTTTCCTTGTCATTTTCACTTCAACAGATTGTTCTTGTGTTTTCACCATAAAAACCGTTCAAGTCTTGATAAGAGGTTCCAGTAAATTTTGTTTAGGTAGTAGGTATACCTACTTAAGTACTTACCTATTATCACAGAATTCCCACTGCCTATTATTTAGTCAGTTTAGAAAAATACAAAACAAACACACATTGGTCAGTTTTTCACATCCGCGCGCGTTCTCAAAGAGTATCTTTGTTGCATTCACCACATATTTTTTTTACTTTCATAAGTTTGACTCCATACGAATTGAGTATTTAGCCAGTGTCAATAATAAGATTATATAATACTTACTTTACAGCAGGAGTATTGCATTAACCTATACGATGCGTACGTAATTAGTTTTGTTAATACTAATTAGAAATCACAAGTATTTATACGTACGCCACTGTAAAAAGAGTTGACATTTATATTATGTCTGGTATTTACCACGTTGTCTCATTCCCACTGCACTTTCAACATAGTGGTGGGAGTGAAAAAATAACATGTGTACAAAGCTCTAATCAGATTCACTTTTGCAAAGAATGTTCCATTTTTAGGGTTCCGTAACAGTTTTAAAATAAAGAACCCTTATAGGTAACTGTACTTACCTAATAATATTAATAATATGACATTGATAATACTGTTTTTTTATTATTTGTTTTTATATTGTATACATTAAATGACTTTTTTTTTAAATATTTTATTTGTAACGCCTTTGTACTGTTATGTTACAAACTGTGAAATAAATTGAATTTGAATTTGAATATGAATTTTAGGTAAGATCACTTTGTTGTCCGTCTGTTTGTCTTTCTATATATCTGTCGAGACCATTACTTATTTTAGGAATAACGGAAAGAATTAAGCTGAAATTGATATCTATGATCAATTAATTCAAAAACGGCTATCATCATCATCATCATCATCATCATAATCATCATCATCAACAACAACGTCCTGAAGACGTCCACTTTCAAAGACCTTTCTTCTTCTTGCCAAATTCTAATAAACTTTACAACTTGTCCGTAGAGCCAAGCAATTACCACCAAAAAAGAAAAAAGAAGTTTAAATTCTGATTGCATAAATACACCCAATACACCTAAAGATATAATTAACCTTCTTGGAGCAACCGAGTAACCAATAATTTTTACTATAACCTGTGGTTTGTCCCAAATAGAATATAACTGCTTAGTTTGTTCATTAAAAAGCCCACAGACCTAAAATATTTTAACTATTAAAACTCATTTACTTACGTGAAAAAAGAAGAAGAAATCAAAATCGAACGATACACGGCCATGTTGCTAATTCGAGGATCTTACCATAAAGTATAATTATACTTACCTATATCTAAGTACCCTTAGAGTATAGACTAAAAGCATAGAGAGAACTTCATTATCTGTCAAGCGTACCACTTTTTTGGACACTTTTTATAAGAAGTGGACACTTTGATGTGAATGAGTCTGTCAGATTTGTATAGAAAAACCTTAGAGTATAGACTAAAAGCAAAGAGGGATCATCAAAACGATAGTATATTTGTACTGCTCACACGTATCGCTACGTCAGTGGCTAAGGAAAGAAACAAACATATAGTAATTAGCTACACTTGCGAAATTTCACCGTACCATTTTTTCGACTCGAGTCAACTGTTTTTTCAGTTTGACTTCTCGCAAGCGTAGCTAATTACTTTATGTTTGTTTCTTTCCTTCGCCACTGACGTAGCGATACGTGTGAGGAGTACAAATATAATATCGTTTTGATGGATATCTCTATGCTTTTAGTCTATACTCTAAGTAAGTACCCTTTTAAAACATTTTTCATAAAATATTTCGTATCATTGGCTAAGTACAAATGTCGTCTAATGCCAAAATAAAAAAAAACATCTACTTTCAAACTATTAATATTTGTTGGTATATGTATCTATTTAACTTCTAAAATGCTAAACAAACAATAAAATGTTTTGATTCTCTTAGAGTAGCGGTACTAATATTACTCTTTGGTCATATCCATTCACAGAGTCTTTTTCTTTAATCTTTGCCTCCAGATAACAATGTGGCACAGAGTGTAGTCGATTGTTTTTTTTTCTAATCTGTGACAATATGTGGTAACTTACAACCACAGCTTACAACTTACCGTTATGGCGGAAACAGTAGCCAACTTAAAAAAAAACTTACCTAAAACCTTTACCTAAAAACCTAACTTAGTAACGTACCTAAAACCTTCCCATTCATTCAATAACGCATTTAAAAATATTGATAGACAGAGAAGAGTTAGTTGTATGAAACGTGCGCTACACTTATACGTGTAGCGCACGTTTCATACAACTAACTTTTTTCTCTATGGGAGTCCCATCTCTTCAGCGCAAGCGGTTATTTTCTCTATGCTTACTATAAGTAACCAAAAAAAAAACCATCAAGCGGCCATGTTGTTTAAAACTCCGATTCGTTCCGTAATGAAATCTTAATAATTTTCATCAAATTTTTTTAAACTATATTTCAATTTTAATATATCCTATGTTAAGCGCCGGTTATTTCTAAGCATATTAGTAAAAACCGCATGAAAATCCATTCAGTATTTTAGGAGTTCAGTCATAACAAACAAACAAACAAACAAACAAATAAACAAACAAACAGACAAAGTGTTTAAAAAGTGGCTTAACGTGATCAACGGCTAATTTTAAGCCAACCTGTGTAATTTTTTTGTTGATATCTTGCAATTACAGACTTTTTTATCTCTACAGTTTTATTATATGTATAGATTACCTGTGCCCTGGCGAAGAGTCGCACTTCATGCGATTCAGTCGGCTGCGGCACGTTTTGCACGCGGTTGGACAACTCGAACTCTACCGCACCGGTCTCTAGCCGCACTGCGGAGTTGCTGGGGGTTGTTGCGGTTAATTGGATGCGCTGGAATTACACCTTACATGATACAAAACCGTATGAGAGCCATCAACTCTGTTTGTTTGGTCAGGAATATCAGAAAATGACTTTTATGTACACCCAGGCGGAGTAGCTGGGTCAAACTTAAAATGAAAACCATGTAAAATCGTATGCACTCACTTTAATCCTGATCATAAGCGAGAACAATATCCTGCTGAGGGCTGACGTTGATGCTTCCTCTTCGTTCCACAATGGCACCGGCTTCTCGCCGCCGTACACTTTCTGGACCACTTCGTTGACTTCCTGTTATTTTAATGAGAAATTAGAAAAAATATATCGACTTTTTGTACAACGGAACAGACTATAACAGACGCAATTAGAGATTTTAAGAGTACTTATTAGCTTAATTGGTATTCAGTGGTTTGGCATGGTTTCATTTATACTGGGTGGCGCAAAAGTAAAGACCCTATTTGGTTCAGCTATAACATTTTTTCTAAATTAGAAAACTAGATTTAGGTTTTTTTAAATGTATATTTGTGCCATTAAATTTCGTACCATTAGGATTTAAAGATGATGTCTTTTAAATGGTGACCTCCAGAGTTGATACACATTTGAGCCCTATTTATGACATTTTGCAAGATGATTTTCCTTCAAAATTGGTTATGAGTGACGAAGCGCATTTCCATCTCTCAGGGCATGTCAATAAGCAGAATACTCGGTTCTGGGGCACTGATAATCCGCGCATTATTCAAGAAACACCTCTACACCCACTAAAAGTTACTGTATGGTGTGGCATCTGTGTTGACAGAGTGATCGGACCCTATTTTTTCGAAGACGCTGGAGGCAATGCGATAACTGTCACTGGAGAACGCTACAGAACCATGTTACGTGAGTTTTTGATACCCAGTTTGGACGAATTGGGGCTGGAGCACATCTGGTTTCAACAAGACGGCGCTACGGCACACACAGCGCGCGACACTATGGACTTAGTGAGGGACGCTTTTCCAAGCCGAGTTATCTCTCGTTTTGGCGATTTGCCTTGGCCTGCAAGATCACCCGATCTGACCAGTCCAGACTTCTTTCTTTGGGGTTTTTTGAAATCTCGGGTGTATGTGAACAAGCCACAGACTCTCGCAGCTCTAAAAGAAAACATTCGTCAAGAAATAACGAACATATCGCAGGAAGTGTTACGGCAAGTTATGCAAAATGTCATAAATAGGGCTCAAATGTGTATCAACTCTGGAGGTCACCATTTAAAAGACATCATCTTTAAATCCTAATGGTACGAAATTTAATGGCACAAATATACATTTAAAAAAACCTAAATCTAGTTTTCTAATTTAGAAAAAATGTTATAGCTGAACCAAATAGGGTCTTTACTTTTGCGCCACCCAGTATATGGGTGGAAATTGGAATTCACCGATATATAATGTCAATCAGACATTTTAGGTTCATTTTTCAATTTGGGGTTTTCCATTTTCTCTCTAACCTTAATTTTGCCAGTTACATTGGGCATTGCACGTCTAATGCCCGTTTGCACTAAAGATTGACAGCTTCTAAGTTCACACTTATTTATCTCGTCCCCGGTTTTTCGTACTTTGTCGAAACTCGTCCCAAGTCAACACACCAAATACTGTACGGTCATTGGTCGAAAACAGCCAACGATCACAACGGGCGTCCAGAATTTGGTGTGCCAAGTTGGCACGAATTTGAGAAACATACGAGAGCCTGGGGCAAAACGTTGCTTGCAGCGGGAGCTAACCCGAACGGTCGCGGCGAGGATGCAGACAACCGACAACCCGCACGCGCGCGTGACGCACCTTCATGAAGACCTTCTGCACGAAGACGAGATGGTTGAGCAGGTCGGTGGAGAGCGTGTGCTCGAACAGGCCGATGTCGGCGGTGGCGTGCAGGTAGCGGCCGGCGCGCAGCACGGCGCCGGCCGGGCCCGCGCCGCCGTCCAGCGCGGCGCCGGCCGGGCCCGCGCCGCCCTCCAGCACGCGCGCCGACACGTGCGCCGCCGGCAGCGACACCAGCGCCGCGGGCGGGATGTTCGCCTCCGGGACCTACCGCGCACACCCGCGTCTCCGCGCTACTTCTATTGCTCCATGTCATATAACGCTTATTTATGACGAGGACTGCGATTAACTATATTAGAACGGATCCCTGATCGCCGCCTCAAAAACGGCACCGTCAAAACGAAGCATATGCATTGTTTTTGCTCTCAGTCGCGTATGACCGCGCCTAATGAAAATGTGTTATTGTGTTATGTACAACGCTGTTACAGGGTGCTGTGGTTCATTATTAAAATGAAACAACCACTTTTGGGCTATTTTATATTAGCTGGGGAGGCATTGACGCGGGGACACTTTTGAGGTTTGATTTTCATAGAGAGAGTGTATCTATAGTAACAACACGGACAGATGAACAAACAGAAGACGGGCCGCCTGATGGTAAGTAGTTACGGTCGCCTATCGACGCTTGCAACAAAAGGGGCGTTGCCGACCTGTCGCTTACCTTTTACGTTTTCTTTAGGACAGTGAAAATTCAATGCGTTAATTGGTCGAACCTATATTGACCAAACAACTTAAAAAACATGATCTATCTTAGTACACGACACTGGTGATATTATGGTGAAAACTAAGGTTTGAAGTTGATCGTATTCATCATCATCATCAGCCTGAAAACGTCCACTGCTGAACATAGGCCTCCCCCAGAGCGCACCACCTTGAGCGGCTGCTCGCCTCCTGCATCCATCGGCTCCCCGCGGCTTTCACCAGGTCGTCGGTCCACCGAGTGGGGGGCCGGCCTACGCTGCGTCTTCCGGTTCGTGGTCGCCACTCGAGAACCTTTCTTCCCCATCGGTTGTCAGTTCTACGAACGATGTGGCCTGCCCATTGCCACTTCAACTTACTAACTCTAAGAGCTATATCGGTCACTTTAGTTCTCCTGCGGATCTCCTCGTTCCGGAGCTTATCTCGCAGGGAAACACCGAGCATAGCTCGCTCCATAGCTCGCTGCGCGACTTTGAGCTTACTAATGAGGCCAACAGTAAGAGACCATGTCTCAGTTCCATAAGTCATCAATGGCAACACACACTGATTGAAAACTTTCGTTTTCAGGCTCTGCGGTATTTTGGATCGTAGTATTCACAACAACAACAAATTATAATCTGACAGAGCAATATTCGCTGTGGTCACTACTTCGATGGGTGACCACAACAAAATATGAAGCTACAGACCGACCTGCAGTTTGGTGACGAAGCTGAGCGAGTGGTGCGGCAGGTCGACCGTGAAGTGCGCCTTGTGTCCCGTCACGCCTCCACTCTGCACCTGCTCCATCTTGTACTGCGCCTGTAGTGACGGGAGCAAGGCTGCTGTGATGCTTAGACTCTGGGGACAGTACAAATGCAATTTTAGACTCGGAGGACAGTAAACATGAAGTTTTAGACTCGGAGGACAGTAAACATGAAGTTTTAGACTCAGAAGACAGTATACATGAAGTTTGTACTCGGAGGACAGTAAATATGCAGTTTTAGACTCTAGGGACAGAAAAACATATTGTTTTAGATTCTGGGGAGGTAAAACATCAAGATGAAATGGAAGACTTTACGAGTTGCTAGCTGTTGTATACGACTCTGCGCGTAGCAACAAAAGAGTACAATTTATAATTTAATATGATTCCCCAGGGTTCAGAGTATTTTTATGCCAAACATCAGTGGCACCATTCATAAATATGCGAAACCATATTATCGGTATTCAGCTTACAAAATTCACTTTTTATTTTCATTGCCTAATTTTGACGGAAACACTAAAAACAGTTTTATGGCAAGAACAATTTTTTTCACACCACATAAAAAAAGAGAGAGAAAGAGAGAGAGAGAGAGAGAGAGAGAGAGAGAGAGAGAGAGAGAGAGAGAGAGAAGCTGTGTGTGTGTACCTGTACAACGATCGAGAACTGCAGCTGCAGCGGGTCGAGGAGCGCGCGGGGCGGGGAGGGCCGCGGGGCGGGGCGCGGCGCGGGGGGCGGGGTGCCCTCCGAGGAGGAGCCCTCCGCCGCGCCCGCCGCCCCACCCGCCGCGCCCCCGCCCCCGCGGGACATGCGGGACGAGCTGCGCGTCACTCCCAGCTCCTGTGGCAACACAGCGGGGTCAGTGCGGCCTCTTGGCTTCCGGACGATTCGTTACACAAACGGTTCAACCACTATATTGACATAGGAACCTGACGTATACAGTACCGAAATGAAAAGGTTCTTCGGTTTCAAGCTGATTCAATTGATGCGTCGCGACGCACAGAACGCACCTTTAAATGGAAATTTAAGGCCCGTATTATAGAACTATGCTCGGTCGTCGATCGATGCTCAAGTAGAAACGTTCACTATTTGATTGACCATTTTGTGAAAGAAACCTTGAGCAGAGAGATTCACGAATGAACAGAGCTCAGATAAAAATAACAGACTGTTAGTTGAAATATAACGAATGCATTAGAAAGAATTGTAGATTTTTTGTATATTATGAGACATTTAGAACATTCAAAATCTCAAACGCTGATATCTGACCTGTAGAGTGGAGGAAAGCTGCTTGCTGGAGCGCGTCATGACGCCGTGCAGCGCGACGGGGTGTTGGGGCAGGTCGATCCGCACGCCGCCGATGTTCACGTACCCGGCCGCGCCCACCCGACCTGACTCCCACGAGTACAGCGCCGCCGACTTGCCCACGCTCACCCGCACCACCGTCCTGCAACACACACATCGCTACTAGCGGCACGACCGTGGAGCGGCCCAGGTAGGGATTTATATACACTAGCTACTAGCGGCACGACCGTGGAGCGGCCCAGGTTAGGATTTATATACACTAGCTACTAGCGGCACGACCGTGGAGCGGCCCAGGTTAGGATTTATATACACTAGCTACTAGCGGCACGACCGTGGAGCGGCCCAGGTAGGGATTTATATACACTAGCTACTAGCGGCACGACCGTGGAGCGGCCCAGGTTAGGATTTATATACACTAGCTACTAGCGGCACGACCGTGGAGAGGCCCAGGTAGGGATTTATATACACTAGCTACTAGCGGCACGACCGTGGAGCGGCCCAGGTTGGGATTTATATACACTAGCTACTAGCGGCACGACCGTGGAGCGGCCCAGGTAGGGATTTATATACACTAGCTACTAGCGGCATGACCGTGGAGCGGCCCAGGTTGGGATTTATATACACTAGCTACTAGCGGCACGACCGTGGAGCGGCCCAGGTAGGGATTTATATACACTGTCCCGGAGGTCCCCCCAAAGCTTCTTCCCGGTAGCTCAGAAAGGGGAGGACACTCACGGGAACACGTAGGTAACGTTTGGGAAATCCGGAACTATTGTAAATAACAACGGTAGGCTTCGGGAGAACGGGTTTATTCACAGATGTAACAATAATTTTGTATGTTTAAAGGCCTGGAAGTCACTGAATATATTATAAAATGGTAGACTCGTTCGACTCGAACGGCCGTAAAATAAAACTGCTCGAATAGAGCACTGATTATTGTATAAACAGAGGAATATTAAAATTTGGTGTAGCACAAGCGAGAACCGTACGCCTCGGTGGTTAAATGAAGAATGCTGAAAATGTATGGAAAATGAAAGGAATGTGACTAATGTTCTAATTTTGAATTTAAATCTAGATTATGAGTGGCCAATATTTGATGCGAAAACTAAGAAAGCAGGTGAATAGCTGAAACGATGACGAAGGAGGATGACATCGTCACAATACCCCGCTTCCCCGGGAAAAAAAAATCATGTAATGATTTTTTTTAAGTTTAGGTACCATAAAAATATTGTAAAGGTTTTAAGTTGTTAGTTAAGTAACAAAATATTAAAGTTTTTTTTTTTTTTAAATTAAAGTTAAACTTTTTTTTTAAATTAAAGTTAAACTTTTTTTTAATTAAAGTTAAGAAATGCATTATGAAGTTTATTTTTGGGGATGGGGATGGTTTTTACAAGAGAATGTACAATAGATATTGTTCCTAATCCATACAAATCAACCATTCATACTTCCCTTTCTAAGTCTTGTTTCCATCGTTGGAAAGAAAACTCCTAGTATAGAGGAACCCTAATAATTAACAGGTTACTCATGGAACAAATCTATAATTAGTGTAGGCTTTTTTAACAGTCACAACCCGCTGGTGAAGTGATGAATAATGTATATTTACAATGTTATTTAGTGTAGGCTTGTTTACGCAGTCACTACCCGCTGTTGAAGTGATTATGTACAATGGTTGTTAGTGGTCAGTGTTGGCTTATTTATGCAGTCACTACCCGCTGACTAAGTGATAAGTGAAAATATTTATATAATACTTTACGTACAGCAAACGTACGACGCACGTATGGGAAACACGAGTCTAAGTATGTTATGGTACTTAGTAAAAACTATAATAATAAGTAGAAGTAGATCGGCACGCAAATATTAATGCGGGCTACGTATTATAGCGTATTATAGCTGGTGAAAGCCGCGGGGAGCCGATGGATGCAGGAGGCGAGCAGCCGCTCAAGGTGGCGTGCTCTGGGGGAGGCCTATGTTCAGCAGTGGACGTCTTCAGGCTGTTAATGATGATGATGATGACGTATTATAGCAGGTAGGTAGTACCATTCTAGTAGAAGTAGTACAAGTCAATTAAACTTGTAGGTAATTGAGAAACATAAGATAAATTATAATTGTAGAACTATGTCTACGAATTAAGGTAATCTTTGAATATTATCAAAGAAAGATAGTATGGGAAAGTACCCATGTAATATTAAAAAGAAATGAAATTCAATAACCGATTAATCAATCATGACTTCGAAAAAGTTAATGAACAATGAGTATAAAATTTTAAGCAAAATGTGGATTAAAATCCTGGGAAAAAAATTATTATGGTTACCCTAGTTCATGTTCGTGTAAGATTATTAAGGTTAGTGTATACCCGTATGAAAAATATTGTTAAGGGTAGTGTAGATTTGTAAAGTACTTAATTAAAATGTCAGTTACGTGGAACAGGTTTAATGTCTTTAACATGCCAACGTCCTAAGGGTTTGCCTGTTAAGTCGACTAAATCATAAATCAGTGGTGAAACTTTCGCTGCAATAATGCATTTTATGAATTTGGGTGCTAACTTAGCAGAAAAATATTTGTCAGCTGAACTGAGCGGATAATTACGTTTCCAAATAATGTCACCTTGTTTGAACTCTATGTTTTGATGACGTTTATTGTAAGATTTGGCGTTAATTTCATGTGCACGGAACAATCGAGCTTGCACTTCTGCGAATAACGAACTAAGCAAACCGATATTATCTGCATACACATCGCGAGGAGCAAAAATAAGTTCGTCTATTAAATCTGCGGAATTATAGACGGAACCACATGATACCAATTCACGTCCAAATACTAGAAAGGCAGGAGTAAACTTTGTAGTTTCATTTACTGCAGAATTAATGGCAAATTGTATTTTGTTTAAGTGTAAATCCCAATTGCGATGATCGTTGTCCACGAATGTGGCAATCGCTGTTATGATTGTTTTGTTATAACGCTCAACGGTGTTGACTTGAGGACAATAACGTGGAGTGTAGTGAATTTTTGGAATGTTGTAAAACGTAAATAGTTCGTGGAGTTCATTACTTATGAATTGCGGACCATTATCTAGAATAATTGTTTCAGGTACGCCATAATTCATGAAGACTAAGTTTTCCAAGATATGTTTGATTACGGAAGATGTTGCTCGTTTGATTGGGAAAAGAAGGCAGTATTTGGAAAAGCAGCATGTGACTACGAAAATGTACCTGTTATGTTTATGTGTGATAGGAAGTGGACCAATCAGATCGATCGATATACATTGAAACGGACGAGAACAGTTTTTGGGTTTCCCCATCAGACCAATAGTGTTTTGATTTTGATGTTTAAAAGCAAGACATTTCTCACATTTCGAAATAAATGTAGCTACGTCTTTGTACATTCCTGGCCAAAAGTATTTTTCTTTTAAGCGATGGTATGTTTTGAACGTACCAAAATGTGCTGCTGTTGGTAGGGAATGATTTTCATGTATAATTGATTCACGATATTCCAATGGAATTACTTCTTTCCAAATGTATTCGGAATGAGTAGGAGTAGTTGCACGGGTGTACTTGAAAAGTTTATTATGTTGTATCATAAAATCAGGGGTAGATTTGGGATTAGTACTACACCTAGAGTATACGGAAGTATACCAAGTGTCAGAAGTGACTGCTGGGTTATAATTAATAATATCAATTGGTTTAGATCGAGATAAGGTGTCTGGAACAAGATGTTCCTTACCGCGTTTATGTTTAATATCAAAATTAAACATAGATAGACGTATGCTCCAACGTGCAAGTCTACCGGTAGGGTTGTCTAAATGTAAGAACCATTGAAGTGCAGAATGGTCTGTATAGATAGTAAATTTTTGACCATTGTCTAAGTAACAACGCCAATGTTCGAGCGCGGTGATAACGCTTAGGAGTTCACGTTCAGTGATCGAATAATTTCTTTGTGGACCGGTAAGGGATTTACTCATGTAAGCAATAGGTTTTTCAACTCCGTCAAATTCTTGGGTAAGCATGGCTCCAAGGCCGAATGCGGACGCATCACAATGAACAGCGAAGGGTTTGGTAAAGTCTGGACAAGCTAAAATAGGGGTAGAAACTAATGCTTCTTTGATTTTATGAAAAGCTTCATCGGCTTCTTGACTCCATTTGAAAGGTGGAGCTTTTTTGCTGGTTGAAGTAAGTTTTGTGAGAGGAGCTGCTAATGTAAATGTAATGTAATGTAATGTTCCGGTTTGAAGGGCATTGTAGCTAGTGAAATTACTGGGCAAATGAGACTTTATGATCTGATCACTCGGTCTAGTAATCTGATTACTAGACTTGGTGATGTCTCAGGATGACGTGCGCAGTGCAGTGTCACGCGAAACTTTATTGTTTTAAAGTTCCGGGTGACACTGCAACTGTTATGGGCGGCCGTATCACTTAACATCAGGTGAACGACTTGCTCGTCACGTCATTCAATCACATAAAAAAAAAAAAAAAAAAAAAAAAAAAAATGTGCTAAGATTTGGTATAAAACGTCTGTACCAACTAGCCGTGCCTAGAAATTTCTTGACGTCTCGTGAGGACTTGGGAGGAGGAATGTCTAATATGGCTTTGACTTTATCAGGGTCTGTGTGAAGACCTTTTTCATCGATAACATAGCCCAAATACTTAAGATCTTTTCTAAAGAATGCACATTTTGGAAAGTTCACAGTTATGTTTGCTTGTGAAAGTTTTGAGTGTAGTTTGTTAAGTAAGCGTACGTGTTCTTCGTATGTATTAGTTGCGATTATGACGTCATCTAAATACGAAAACATTGAGTTGTCACACTCGTCAGAAAGCAGATTATCAATAAATCTTTGTTGAGTAGCAGGCGCATTTGTAAGACCGAAAGGCATAACCTTAAATTGATAAGTTCCGCGGCCTGGAACGTGAAAAGCTGTCTTAGGTCTGTCTTCTAATCTCAATGGGACCTCCCAAAACGCTTTGGCAATATCAATTGAGGATAGGTATTTAGCTTCTTTAAGTTGATCAATGATATCAGAAATAAATGGCAATTTATAAGCATCTTTTTTAGTAATATCATTTAATTTACGGCTGTCGACACAAAACCGCCAAGTGCCATCTTTTTTAGGAGTGATGATCACAGGATTAAGCCAAGGGCTTTCACTAGGTTCTATGACGTCAAGCTCAAGCATTTTGTCAACTTCGTTACGAAGTGCTTTCTGCTTTTCAGGAGATAAACGATAACATCGTTGACGAATTGGTGCGTGATCACCTGTATCGATATGATGTTCAACGAGGTGTGTTTTACCTAAGGGTCGTACATCAGTAGATATGTCTCTAAACTTCTGTATAATTGCGTTTGCAAGTAAAGACTGAGTCTCGGTAAGACTATCGAATGTATGTAGTTGTACATTTTCAGTGTTAATAATGAATGTTGGTGCATTAGAATGTTTACGCATAGTGATTGTTTCAAGTATATCTGGAGCAAGGTTAAAAGTTTTCCAAAAATCAATACCTAATATGAAAGGTTGCGTAATACTTGGGATTACGTGAGCAGTAATAATAGAAAACTTATTTTTGAACTTTATTGGAAGCTTAATAGTACCAATGGAGTAGATAGGTTCACCATTCGCAACTGAACCTTTAATTGTTTGGTTACATTGCAATTGAAAACCGTGTTTCATTAGTAACTTTTGGGAATTGTTCCCTAAAATTGTAATGGAACTACCACTATCGAGTAGGCCATTTAAAATCAAGTCGTTGACATTGATTTGTAGGTATGGACGTTCAAAATCTGAAGAATCATCGAAGAGGAGCGTGGAAACTTTGTATGCCTTAAAATATATGCTAATAGTATTAAGCCAATCATTCCATTCGAATTGATTAAAATTATTAGAAGTTTGAGTTGAATTTTGAAGTTCACGTTCCTCAGTAATTAGTTTTTTTGGTTAGCTTTATTGCAAACAGGACAGTTGGTAAAAGTGAAATCTTTTTTACCACAGCGAAAGCAAACTTTATAGTTGTAAAGACATTTATCCAACGTGTGATTGTTATGTCTACAACGTGGGCAAAGAAATTTGGTAGGAATTTTCATTGAAACTTCTTTTGAAGTATTTATTGATTGAACTGGGTAATAGACAGGATATGGGTAAGGTTGTGTATGTGCATGTGCATAAGATTGGTTGGTATTATGGAACGGATATTGTGGTATAACTGGTTCTTTCTGATAGGTAGGTGCTTGTCGTTGTATTTTTGAAGTCGACGGCATTGATAAATCATGGGTAGAAGTAGAGCAATTTGAATTTGAAATTTCAATACAGCTTTCGTACCATTTGCAGGATTCAAATAAGTTAACAACTGAAGTAAGATCATTTGGCGATAAACGTTGACTAAATTCTGGGCGTAAATTGCGTCTAAGGATATCAATTTTCGCTTTCTCGGATAATGGTTCGTGCAACTTCGAAAATAAAGATTCCATTTCGGAAAAGTAAAAAATTGTGCGTTCGTTCTGTTTTTGTTTTCGTGAATCAATAGATTTTTTTAATTTGTAATCATAATCTGTAATTTCAAAATCTTTGAGTAAATTATTTTTGAAAGATTGCCAATCCTTAATGGTATCTTTACGTGCTCGAAACCATTCTAATGGTATCCCTGTAAGAATGTCGTATATGTGATGGTAAAGTTTGTTATCTGTAAGATTTCGTTCAGTTGGCTGTGAAACTACACATGGGTAGCCTGTGATTATGTTTAATGTGAGTACTGTAAGTATTATTGTATTAAGTTATGAATGTTTGGTGTGTAAACTATTTACGGATGAATGATGTTAATGAAATAAAATAAAATAAATGACAATGACACTAATTATGTCACTAAGGGATGGATGTGGCTATATGGAAATACAAATGGATGATGAAATACTAATATATTTTGCAACTCACCCTCGCTTGTGCTTACTCTGTAAACTGTTTTAAAAATGTGTTAAATTAATATTTTTATTATAAATTACAATGTATGCCGCACATTAAAATGGTAAAAAAAAAAAAATCCGGAGTCCCTATTGCCGAAAGAAAATTTTAAAATTGTTCACGTTGGCGATTATGCCTTTTTGAATTTTGAAAAATTAATACGACTTAAAATATTTCACACGTTCACTGATCTTGAAGTTGTATCCTGGATGTATCTTGATATCTTGATGTGGAATGTAATTGTAATGGTAGGTTAGCCACGTTGTAGGCGCCAGTGTCCCGGAGGTCCCCCCAAAGCTTCTTCCCGGTAGCTCAGAAAGGGGAGGACACTCACGGGAACACGTAGGTAACGTTTGGGAAACCCGGAACTATTGTAAATAACAACGGTAGGCTTCGGGAGAACGGGTTTATTCACAGATGTAACAATAATTTTGTATGTTTAAAGGCCTGGAAGTCACTGAATATATTATAAAATGGTAGACTCGTTCGACTCGAACGGCCGTAAAATAAAACTGCTCGAATAGAGCACTGATTATTGTATAAACAGAGGAATATTAAAATTTGGTGTAGCACAAGCGAGAACCGTACGCCTCGGTGGTTAAATGAAGAATGCTGAAAATGTATGGAAAATGAAAGGAATGTGACTAATGTTCTAATTTTGAATTTAAATCTAGATTATGAGTGGCCAATATTTGATGCGAAAACTAAGAAAGCAGGTGAATAGCTGAAACGATGACGAAGGAGGATGACATCGTCACAACACTAGCTACTAGCGGCACGACCGTGGAGCGGCCCAGGTAGGGATTTATATACACTAGCAACTAGCGGCACGACCGTGGAGCGGCCCAGGTAGGGATTTATATACACTAGCTACTATTAGCGGCACGACCGTGGAGCGGCCCAGGTTGGGATGTATATACACTAGCTACTAGCGGCACGACCGTGGAGCGGCCCAGGTAGGGATTTATATACACTAGCTACTAGCGGCACGACCGTAGAGCGGCCCAGGTAGGGATTTATATACACTAGCTACTAGCGGCACGACCGTGGAGCGGCCCAGGTAGGGATTTATATACACTAGCTACTAGCGGCACGACCGTGGAGCGGCCCAGGTAGGGATTTATATACACTAGCTACTAGCGGCACTGACTGGTGGTTGGGCGCCTCTCCCTCTAGCAGCACGATCATGGAGCGGCCCAGGTTGCCGGTGAGCGCCCACTGCCGCGAGCGCGAGGCCGACAGCGAGGCTTGCAGCGACGTTATCTCCGCCTCCAGCTTCAGGCCCGACAGTGAGGCCAGCAGCCGCGTGCGGTGGATCCTGGGATACAACATTAATAAATACCAACATGCTCAGAGTAAAAAAAAACATTCTGATCAGGCACACGAGTAAATCCTGATGACCGAGCATGCGCACCGCGAGAAAACTTGTCGTCGCTGTTAGAGTGAGTGGGTAGACTGTGGTTGTGACAAAAGTGAAATGTTGTTGTTTTGTTAGTAAATTTATGCGGGTTTCACGCGAAAATGAATGAACCTGTCTGAATGAAATTTTGCTCACAAGTTGCTTAAACGACCGAGATCAACATTGGATACTTGCTTTTACTTGTTATGCTGGAAAATTTGTGTTTGCGGGTAAATTGCGGTGTGCCCATAGTATGTACGTAATACAACAGTGTGTGTGTTACCTGGCAACCCCGACGACCACGATGCCCATGTTGGCAGTGCCGGCGCTGGCATTGCCGAGGGTCCGCTCGCGCGAGGCGGGCCGGGCCGAGGCGCGGTGCCGGTACTGCTCCGAGATGTCCGTCGTTACTGAGAACCTACGACGTGGGTATACAACTCACGTTACCGCACAATTGTCTACATCTAACGCTAATTCACAATATTTATACGTATTCACATCCTGGAGACGTCCACCATTGAACAATAAAAAGGTTAAATTGCCATAATAAGCATGCTCGGCAGGCTCGAACGGTTAATCCACGGTCACAGATTTCCAGCCCCCCTAGCACGGGAGGTGGAGTAGTTTTTCCCCCATTTTACTCCACTCGTCATCATCAACAGCCTGAAAACGTCCACTGCTGAACATAGACCCTCCTCCTTGCCTCCTGCATCCATCGGCTCCCCGCGGTTTTGACCAGGCAGATATCTCTGGGCAGATCGTCGGTTCATCTAGTGGGGGGCCGGCCTACACTGCGTCTTCCGGTTCGTGGTCACCACTCGAGAACCTTTCTTCCTCATCGGTCGTCAGTTCTACCAGCGGTGTGGCCTGTCCATTGCCATTTCAATTTGCTAATTTACTCCACTCATAGCGGTAAAATAGGGAGAAAAACCAAGGAAAGCCCATCTTTACATATTAGTCCACCGGTCGTGCTAGTGGTGCAGTCGTACTCGATCGCTAGAGGGCTCTGACCTGTGCGTGATGGTATCCGCGTCGGGCATGTTAGCGTACAAGTCGAGCAGCAGGTAGACAGTCCGCCAGCAGCGCGGCGCCAACTTGCTCTCAGCTGGCTCCGCGCCCGGCGACGAGGGCGAGGGCGGGGGCGGCCGCGCATCTCCGCCCGCCCAGGAGGGCGAGGGCGGGGGCGGCGGGGCCACTCCGCCCACCCACGCGGGCGAGGGCGGGGGCGGCCGCGCCGCCCCACCCCCGCCCGGCCACAGCGGCGTGTGACCGCCCTCGCTTAAGGAACTGTAGCCTGCATGGGAGACACACACGTTAAGCTGACCGCACTTTGCGCGTGCGCGTTCCTTGAGCGTTTCACCAGCGTGCGGCTTGTGTATACAAAGGCCACACGTTGGTAAAATGTCGGTCACACGCTCGACAAAATTTGTATGTGCTGTTAAACGCTCGAGGAACATGCACGCCCAACGTGCGCCCAACGTCTTACACGGTGGGGACGGGAATAGACCCGTAGACCCGATAGATATGAAAGTCCAGCACAGTGCCCCCCCCCCCTGTGATACCTATACGTAGCTATAATGATATCATACAAATACTTTACTAAACTCGATATCGAGTAAGTACAGTAAAGTGCATACGAATAAACTCGTAACATGTTTTATATATTTTAATTATAGTTTTCTTTTATTCAATATTGATCTCGTTTTGATTCTCTATTATTTCTATATTATTCGATACTCGGTCAAAATTAAAAATATTGCTCAAAAAATTGTCGTAATATTTTTGAGTTTGACACGATTTCTTATATTTGTTTTTTATCTCTCTTATACTTTTACTACTAATCATATTTTTTTTCTATATTCTATTCTACTGGTATTCACCGCCATTCTCACGGCCGAATAAGTATTTTGTAACGTTCATGATCGTCGACCGAGAAAGCGCGAAGCGCGAGGGACGAATCTCCATTTCAGGTTGGGAAAAAACGATCAGTCATGCATCAGTCACGCTGTTTAACCTTTCCACCTAAAACTCCCCCCAAAACTCCATATTATTCTGACAGAACCATCAGGCCGACATCATGGCCAACCAAAGCAGTACCTATTTTAAAACATTCTACCATTGACAAAATAACCTCCTTTTATTTGAAAAAAAAAAAGTAAGCATCAACAAATTCACGCCACTATACCTTATCAAATTTAAGAAGTCCACTATGAAGTTGACATGATTAGTGATTGACACTGTCAGATTAACTGGTCTAGAGATGTGAACTAAATAATCGATATCGGATAAACCCGATTTTAAAGAGTAAAGGATACTGATTCTACATATTTATTCAATAATCGTTTAGTTTTTTCATATGATATGATCTCAGTAAGAGAACTAATGATTGTTGCGAATAAGAGTGTTGCGAAAATAAAGGATTTCACTTTCACGCGATAGCTTTCTGCGCCCATCGATGCTGCGATGCATCGCTGTACGCGGCCACATGAGCGTTCAACAGCGAAGATTCGCTGTTGCTCCGCATGTCTGGCCGCGCCATAACACCAAGAGGCCTTTTTGAATACAAAAGATAACACGGTCACACTATTCCTATACTTGACGTCAATGGCTTGCATTTCAGCGAGGACAGCTAGACAAAGTGACCGAGTTGTACTATTTATTTCTTACATGTTGGCATACCTATTCATAACTATTTTGTTTAATAAATGAAGGTAAAAATATCTGGGCTATTGTGGTGAACTTTTGATGGATTATTATGATCTGGTTTATGGAATGAGATAAAATTTGTCTCATCATATCAAATTTTTGAGGGAGGTGATGACTTGCCACACTATAAATGGGGCACCCGTAGGGGCTACTGGCTACCGAGGAAGCAACATCGGTGTGGGGCGGCTTAGGGTGTGGAAAGGTGTGCTGCACTTTCATTGAACGCTACTCGCGGCGTTATGCCCTTTAACATTTCCATCCTGGAGCTTTAGGATTGTATACTATATAATTATTATAATTAAAATCACCCTTTCAAAGTAGATAATTAGCGAACTGCACAAGATTATATCACTGAATTATGCTCGCCCAAAGATTTGATTCGATTAATTACCTTATACGAAAATTTCACCGATTAATCGAATGTGTAATAGTCGCATCACTATTGTTAGAATAAAAGTGCTGCCAGTTCCAAAAGATTTTTTTCCCTAGATAACTTTAATCCCCTAAAAACCCCTAAGCTTTTTTTGTATTCCTAGCATATTCATTGTATGTTGCAGGTATATAAGTATTTGAAGCTCATAAAATAAAGCAATAATTATACAATGTTTCTTAATAATATCTAAAACGCAATAGTCGTGACACGGCGACCTCAAATCCTTATGCTATAGGAACATTTGTAACATGAAATAAAAATGAAAGATTTTCTCTATATGTTTATAGTTTTTATATTCTTTACGTTACTTCCTCATTTATAAACTGATTTGAGAAATACATAAATTTTTAAATTAGTACCTTTATCTTTTCTTATTCTTGAATGCGTACTGCTTCATGCGTCATCATTAAAACATGTTAACACTTATAGTTATATATTCATGTAAAAAACAATTCGTTGACCACAGCATGAACAACAGATGTATATTAGGTGATATACATCGGTTGCATCGCCTGATCGCACGGATAATTTTTAATAAATAGACTTTTTTCCTTCTCATGAGATGAATAATCTTAAAGTGCGAAGATTTCTGCAGCAAAAAAACGTTAAGCAATCTTGCCATCAATTTATTATTATTATTATTATTTTTAATCCCCTAAGAACCCCCATTCCTCTTTTACCTCAAAATTTAGGGAAAAAATCTCTAGCTTGGTATCCCTCGAAATGTCATACTGTACCTATTAAATTTGATAAACTGTAATATATAACTCACCGAGTTTCCCCTTGACAGTCTTCCCCGTAGAGCGGAGCTTCTGCGCGAAGGACTGCGGGCGCGGGCGCGGCGCGGCCGCCCGCCCGCCCGGGCCGCCCGGGGCCGCCGCGTCCGCGTCCAGGGAACTCACCGACACTAGGTTCTCTCGGAAGTCTGATACTGCGGGACAACACAGACAATGGTAAACGTGTGTGCAGCCTATAGCCACCTGCAAGAAAACTTCAGCAAGAAGTGACCGACCGTCTATCAGCCTGTATTTGCAAGTTTAAACTACAATACTTTACGCTTTTAAGCTATTCTAATAGACGGTCGGTCACTTCTTCCTAGTGGAAACCCGGCCTACGAATTTGACCTAGCACCTACAACATGAGTCACATGCGTCTACTTTATCTAAAATTTCATAAAAACGTTTAGTAAACTAAAAAGTTTCAGCAAAGTTTCGTTTACATTGCAATATTTTCAATTACTGTGCGTGTGTTTACAATTTTACGCGTTCAGTGTTGCGGGCATGACTTCCTACAAATAAGTACATCAAAGTGGATGCAAAATTACATACAAGACTATCGATCTTGATAATTTATAAAATTGATTAACACAAGTTAAAATTAATAAATTTGACTTTGACACAGTTTAAATATCAGAAGCATGTAACCTTCGCCAGCAGAGGGACACAAACGGTTAAAAAATGTAGAAAAACTAAACAACATTATCATCAATGTGTAAAGCGTAAATGGTGTTCCTCACCGGACGAGGACGTGTGTTTAGGTTGCCGCCGCGAGCCGTCGGTCTGCGTGCGCAGCTCCGTCTGCGTGTCCTTCACGTTCTGGTACATGTTGCTGATCTGGTGCAGCAGCCGGAGCAGCGGCATGTTCACCTGTGAAGGGGCTAGTCAGAGAACTTGCTATAGCAGGAAGTTAGAACCTATTGATGTTAGGTATAAGGCTTCGATTCGTTTATAAAAAAATATACAGCAACGACATTTCTAACGGGCTATTGCTATTGGTTTCTCCCGTACCTTTTAAGACTACCGTCAAAATTGGGAGGCATCCAGAAAGAGCACCCCTTGAGTGCGAAACTAGGCAAGCAACCGCTAAGAAGCTATTTTTTTAATAATAATTGTAAGACCATTTAAAAATATGACGACGTTCTCATTTGTTACAACAAAACAGACTCCAAGCGACCGCAAAAGCGTCGGCCTTGCCCGAGTAAAATGACGCATAAACTTCTTCAACACTGATGGTGTAATTGCAGTGCTTAATTTGACAATTCTAAAAATGTTACTTCTCTTTCGTGAAGATCGGAATGACAAGGACTACAAAATGATACAGAAATATCTGGTGTTCTTTTGCCATTTTAGGTCCGTCAAATTAAATTTGGTTTAAGTTCTTGCAAAACAGTTATGTACATGGAGGAAATACATACCTTTTGATAACTAGTTACTAATACAAGAATATATTGGCGATGTTTTAATATATTGCCTGTCCGTGCAACTTCTTGCTTCGATAAAATATTAGCATAAGTCACTAAGCAGTGAAAAATCTTCTTTCATAGCTAGTTATAAAAATGGTTACGTAAATGGACCAAAGGAACCAAATTGACCCCAATCGAAAGTACCGCCACGCTCCGCGCGTGTTCTTACTTGCATACCTGCTGCGATATAAACCGCACGCTGATGTTAAAGTTGAGCATAGTGCTGATATGTTTCTTGAGTTGCGTGCGCGATATGTAGAGCACGTTCTGGCGCTGGATGAGCTCGTCCACCGCCATGTCGGCCACCTTCTTCAGGTCCACGTCCAGCGACACCTTCTCGCATAGGAACGCGGGCGTCTGCGCCAGCGGCTCCGACTGGGACTGGCTGCCTGGGGACGCATTACTTGCCCGTTGCTGGTACAAACTAGTTTGGTTTTTGTTTTATACAAATGTGAGTCTACTTTGACTACGTTGAGCTTTTTAGATGAAAGTGAAGACGATAGATGGAAACAACTTTGGTTAAAGTAGTAGGAATGGTCCATTCTATAACGTAAAATACAAAAAGTTTGCATTATGATAATGGGATCCTCGAGATCGGAAGAATATTCCCTACATTATATAATAAAGATATTGATCTAAGATGCACCTGTGTGTGCAGTAGAATCTTCCTCAGATTAAAGTAGGACGTGTCACGCATCGCAATGTATCGCAAACAAAATCCTCCTACATCACTTTTATTCAGTTTACCTACATTGAACTAGTATTTATTTTTTGTAGTATATATGTATATATATATATATAGTGTGCGGTAGTTCCTATAAAGGGTAGTAGGGTGGCGTCGTAGGAACATAGTTACCTTTCCCCCTGGCGTGCTTGCGGTCGCGGGCGGCGAGGTCGCTGACGACGATGTCGATGCGGAAGGCGTCCACCCACGCCAGCAGCGACAGCCGCGAGCCCAGCGACTCCAGCGCGGGCGGCACGCTGCCGGACCCGCTGCCCGCGCCGTTCGCTGATTCCCCTGCACGGTAGTATTTACATTTCAAAACCATCGTGAGTATGACTCATGTTGCTAATTAGGTTGTTATTTAGCAACATGAGTCATACTCACGATGGTTTTACGATGGCTAAATTTGCGTCAATTCACAATCGATATTACTCCAGCCCATTTTGGTTGTACATCTAAAGCGAGTCGAAGCGCCGACGCTCGGATATATTTGTGTTATCGTGGAAAGAATTTTAAAATGTAATCCACGCAGCCGTTGGACATGCAACGGTAGCTTAATTGGAAGAGCGTCTAATCCGGTGAGCTGTAAGCCGCGGGTTCAAACCGTTTTGCCTCAAGGGCGTATCATCCATTGGCATTTCGCCATTTCACAAAGTCCTGTTTGCACCGATTCAAATTGCAGCCTTTCGCCGCTTAAATTAGCCACAATTGCTTATTTAGCTCAATAGCATCATTGCTACAGCATTAAACTTACTGGTTACTGTTTTTAGTATGAACTCCAGACGTCTCGTAATTTCAACGGTAACCATCCCGTTTTCTTGAGGTCATTCATTTCATTCACTAATTTTCCTATGTGGTCTCAATAGTATGAGTAATATGCGTGCAACATCTCATCCCACCCGGTTCAGCCGTTTGACGACAAAACCACAGACATACGACGTTACTACTTGAGAATTACTACACTATCGCAACCATTACATTTTGAACATCGATCACATTACAAGTTACAGTATAATCTTGCAACATGTTACACTGCGAACTTGTAACAATGGAAATACCTGAAACTAATAAAACGTTATATGAACTTGGATGCAAAAGGCAAGCCGCCACTCAAAGTGACGCTCTATAGGGGAGGCCTATATTCAGCAGTGGACGTATTCACGTTAATGATGATGAAGTTGTTACACGTCAAGTTGGTACATAGAGCAAGTAGTCCCACTCACCTTGTGTGACCTGGTTGGGCGACACCCCGAGCGCCGACAGGAAGGGTTGGAACACCAGATGGGCGTCGAGCAGCATCAGCGACCCTTGCAGGGGGTAGAGGCTGCAGGCCGGCATGGCGGCCGCTACGGCGCGGGGGTTCATCTTGGACGGGGGGATCATCGGCTTCTTGCTCTTGCCTGCCTCCTGGGTCGATGCGATCTTAGGTTAGGACTAGCTCATATAAGCAGCTGACGAACTTTAAAGATCTCTCCATAAACTAGGGAAGGTTATAAAAATCTTGATTTATGTTTCGATCTTATGCTTCATCTTCGGCAACACTGTCACATACCATCAGGCGAGTTGGTGGTCAAACGTACCTAAATCAATAACTCAGCAAACGGCCGTTTCGCAGAATTTTGTAGATTTCCAACAACTAAATTACGTTCAATTGAACCGTGCCGACATATTTTCCGTTGCGCTTTCCCAACTTCACAGTTTGCTAAGTATCCTAGTAACTGTGCTCCCTAGCAGGAAAGCAACAAGAGCAATAAAGTACAACTTCCTCACCACTTTGATAGGCTCCTGCTTGGCCATCCACTGGTAGAGGTCCTCCCTGGCGCGGTCATTCTTCATGTTCTCTTCGCTTCCATGCGGGGAGTAGAGAGAAGGGTTCGACCCCACTGTAGGCAGGTCTTCCTTCAGCGTGCCGTAGTCTAATGGGCAGAGATCATGTTAGCTTTGAGCGTTTGAGGATTGAATTTTCGAAAAAGAAGTTATTATACTTGGAGAAAGATGCAGTTAAGGTTAAATGTCAGGTGTTGCTAAGCACCAAAATCCGCGCGATGGCGCTGTTTCCCCGAAAACATGTTTTTATATATTTTACGATAAATAACAAGAAATAAACTCATTTTAAGTTATTTTGCGGGTTTTTGATTGTGTTCTTAGCATATATTAGACATAGTTGAACCTAGTAATACCTACACTTTTGAGTGTAAGTCAATCAAAATCCAATTCCTGTATAATGTAATCGAATAACGCACACATAAGCAGAAAGAAAAACTGAAGTTAATGTATTGTGAAATTGGCCACGTTGTCAAGCTTCTAAATGGCGCAGTTGTAACATTGGTAGATTTGCAATCGTGTAACTCGAGTTCGAATCTCAATACTCGTGTTTTATTTTGCTATAACTTTTAAACATTATATATTGGCTATCTATTGCGCTGAGTAATAATATCAATAATTGCTATTATTAGGTAAAAATTTAGCTTAGTGTACGCAACATACTGTACTAGATTGAAAAGTAAAATAAAAATCCAGATTACATTCAAAAAGATTTATTTTCAATTATTATAAATCTATACATTTAGCATTTTTTTTACACTCTTCTCAGTAAGATTTTTGGCAGCACGCACTTTTTATAAAATGATGATTTCTGGACCATCTTCTCAATAAAATCTTCGTCTCTTGGTATTTCTAACACAGTGATTGGTTGCACTGGTGAAATGAATCACAGAAAGTAACATTTCTGCATTTTTGTCACCCTTAGCTGGCCTTGTACCTGTAATCCAAAAAATATATGAATATTTATTTCAAACACATAAGATTTTATGCATTACCATAAGCTAGAACATAGAAAATATTTCGCCACCAAGTCTTTATTTTTACCCAACTACGCAAGAAGGTTTATGTTTTCAGAGTACATATTTCTTTCATATTACCACTTCTCATTTCCATAGCCGCATAATGTCTTGAGTAGGTATATAACAATTGACAAAACATTATATTACATTATGACATGTTTTTACTTCTTATTTATTATATAGAGGTACTGCACTTTTTTGCCAACACCATCAACATTTTCTTTCATCATCATCATCATCAGCCTGAAGACGTCCACTGCTGAACATAGGCCTCCCCCAAAGAGCGCCACTTTGAGCAGCCGCTTGCCTCCTGCATCTATCGGCTTCCCGCGATTCTGACCACTTCGTCGGTCCACCTTGTGGGGCCGACCTAAGCTGCATCTTCCGGTTCATGGTTGCCACTCAAGAACCTTTCTTCCTCATCGGTTGTCAGTTCTACAAACGATGCGGCCTGCCCACTGCCACTTCAACTTCTCTGATTCTCAAAGCTATATTGGTTACATTTTCTGTACTAACGTAATATTATCCATTTGTATTCACACTGCATATCCAAATATCCACATCCACATACCTGGTAATAATAATTGTGATTTTCATTCATAGTCTTCCATCTATAAGTGGAAAAATGTTTTTTTCCTTGGCAACTTGAAACACCACTGAATTTCTAACCTCTAACTGGGTACCTATGGCAGGCTTAGATTTTTCGCTATGCATCTGCCCGTCTGTAAAAAAAGAAATAAGTAAGACGAGGCACTCGGAATCTAGGATAGTCTTTAGTTTGTACTAAAAAAATTGTTCTATTTATGTATATAGGTTCAACACTTACGAAACATCTTCGCCATGGAAACGCTTAACCTGAGCACGAACCCGTTTTCGGTTACTTTTAGGCGAGTTTTATTCTCGATTGTGATAAGTTAGGTGTATTCATTTTTCTGTTTAGCAAACTTACAAAATACAAATAGTATACCTAACCTAAAACAGACGACAGACTCCGAATTTGTGTTGCCAGTGCACAGCGGTCAAAAAGTTTCTTGGATCTTATATTTGCCTTTCCTGATAAAAGTGATACAGCTTGCAAAACACTTTTCTTTGCTGATATGAATGACATTTTCAAAGGAAACGCGTCTACAATAGAAATTATACGTAACCTCTATGAAAATTTCCAATAGTATACATTCAGATAAATAGCGGGGGTGTAACGGTATAATTATCATAAGTAACTCAAAATATACACTTGGAAAGTTCTGGCAGCACTGAGTTGAATACCTCACAGTTTGAGTTATTATTTTGTTATTACGATTTTGTGTTACACGGACACGGATCGGCAACGTCGCGCGCTGCGACATAGCGCCGCTCTGCTCTCGCACAGTAATGTGTACTTGCTTACACCACGCACAAACTGACAACGTCGCACGCACAATGCACCACTACAAATGTAAAATTTGTCGAATTTACTAGGCTAAAATAATATACTTCCTAGCTATTATATAATAATATTATTGATTTTGCGGATATACAAGCCTAAATAAGGGCTATGTTAAGTTATGGCGACTTTTAAATCACACCAGGAACAGAATCTAAGTCAAGCAAAGTTTGTATGGGAAACGTTTAACCTTAAGTACTCAAAAACCGTAAAAACTTTCAAGATTGCCACCCAAACAAATGTTAAAGTCACAAAATATTCAAAACGTTAGTGACATTACTAAAAACGGACAAATAAAATTTTAGCGTCAAACAAAACATTACTTAGGTATAGTTACATTATTAATGATTCTAGCATTTTCAATAAGAACTTATACTAAATACTTATAAATAATTGTTCAATGTTATAACAGTTATCGGGACATGGACACAATGTTAGTCTACGTTCAGATGATTATGAGCTAGACTAGTCTTTTGATAATGCACTTTTATTCTTCTGATTGTACATTTGAAGGTGTTTGCGGTAGTCTTGAGTTAACAAAACATTTGAGAAGTTCTAAACAATAGTGTTGTAGTAGGAAGGGTGACTCACTAGCGATGGCATCGTCATGGAACGGCGGCTTCCTCGTGGAAAACGGCAGCGTGGGGAACACCAGGCTCGCTCGGCCTCCGCCCGCCGCACCGCGCACTGCACTCGACCGGTGTTAGCACGGGGAATACTGGGCTCTAGGGGAGGGCTCTACGCTCGAGGGCAGAGCTATACACTCTAGGGGAGGGATCTACACTCTAGGACCTAGGGCAGGGCTCTACACACCTGGGGGAGGACTCTACGCTCGAGGGGAGGACTCGAATGTCTAGAGGGCCGGGACTCTAGCTAGTAATAAGACTCGGGAAACTTCGTTATCTAATGCAGACCTCACTATTCCCACAACAATTAACCACTAAGACATGAGAAGGTGAAGAGGAAAGTGAGAGGCATGGATGTAACAGTTTTTAAGTATTACAATCTATTCGATCACAAAGTAGTAAAGACACTATCAGGTCGTCAGGATAAGATTACAAAAATGCTAACTGAATAAATGCTATGTGCGCATACTCATACAATAGGTATATAGTTGGTTATAGTTAGGCAAATACGCGGAGAGCGTTATGTTTATCACCAAACTTGGCTATGGTCCCATTTGTTACAAAAAATATCCTAAGGTAGTTGAGGACTCGTTTTATGTCAAAACACACAATCCCAGGATATTCTCATAAAATAATACCTATTGTGTAATGATGTGCTTTGGGAAAAAATAGGTGTTACATACAGATACTGTCCGGAAATGCACATTAAACCAATGTAAGAACAGACACAAGAATTAAAATAAATGTATTTAAAAATTAGGTGAAGAATTCGGTGAAAGCCTGCTATACACACAAAATGAGATAAAGTGAACCATGAATAAAATCGCCATTAAAGAAGATTTTGCAAAATTATAGTTCGTTAACAAAATACACATTGACATCGAAACATTGAGCAACATAAAGGAATGAGACAAAGAATCAAGCGAAAATAAAACGTGCACAATAAAGTTGTATTCGCACTAAAACACATCAGTGCTTTATTACAACTTCAGAACAAAACACACTCATATATGCAGATAGAACACACAAGTAAAAAGAATCAAGCTAAATTGAACCATATAGCGATACACACAGAGTTCACTCGACAAACACATGCGTACGAACCAGATGGCGGCGTGGATGGGAACGAGTGCGGGCGCGGAACGACCACCGCGGCGGCTGTGGCCGCGGCCACGGCTTCGCACAAACAACACTTGTTAATGTTATGTTAACACTTGTTAACAATGCATAGAACCGGACAATAATTAGGTCGAATATCAAACGATATAAATACATCAATTATTTCACAAATGCGACCTTATGGCTCTCTAGTAATGCAGGTAAATGTAGGGTATCATTTTTGATTTAAAAAAACCGCCATCTAGGTGCAAATATAATCAAACTGCTTACTCCTTACGATCGTGCCATATTTTCTGTGAGGTAATCGGTGCAAAGCTCTTTCAAAGCGAATGGAGAAGTTAAATACTGTTGTTCTGTAGACGGCACTACGTACTTTTTATTGTGATAAACAGACTAAGATATTTCCTGGGTAACAATAAGTGCAATTATGTTTATCTATATATATTTTGGTGTAGTTACTCACCAGGAGCGGTGAGCTTGTCGACATCTATGTTAAGCAGTAGACAGTTCTCGTCCAAAACTTCATTGTCCAGCGGATACTCTTGCCAACCTTCCACCGAGTCCTACAAGGTATAGCAAGCCAATAAGTACTACTTACATCTGTTACCTATAAAGCTATTTTTTGCGTGACGTTACGACTGGTAAATTATTGCGAGCTGTAATGGAAATAATAATTAAGTTTATGCTAGTTAAGTTAAGGTATTTTTTCGTGCTTACTTCAAGAAGTTCAGGTAAAGCGAATGTGACATTCAGCGGCTTCATGACCTTGCTCTTATAGTTGTGCTCGAGAAGGAGCGGCGTGTACAGGATGTTCTTCCATTGTCGACTGAGCACTATAACTCCCTGAAATTAAATCAGAATCATGTAAACATTTGAAAATCGCAAACATGTGTTAAAAATAGGAACAAGTTGAAATGTTTCCTTTGATACATAATTATCCTGTGTTTGTCACCTGTCTCAGCGTAGATAGAGACGGCAGATGTCGCTCTGCCAAGTCTGCTTGCACGGCAGCCGCGTCCGCTTGTAACGCGTAACGTAACAGAACCGCGCACAGTTGCAGGGAGGGCTCTTCCCGCAGCTGTTTCGCCATCGGGGTGTGGCGACCGTAACGGCTCTGAAAGTAATAGAGCTTGTGTAAATACATGTATAAGCTGGGGTTCCCAATGTAAGCTAAGGTTTATATTGTTGTGTAATGTCATATCACAATATTTAGACTAGCTCTTTACAAAACCCAATCTAAATCTAGGTCCTCTCAATTTTCCTTGTCTTGTTCTTACGGCACTCGCAGGAAGAGATGGGGTGGTCCTTTGTAGACATGAGGCTGGCGGCGGTGGGCGCGCGTGCGCACGGTACAGCGCTGTATGTACCTTGTGCAGGTTGTGGTGCGGCTGCAGGTCGAGCGCGGCGGCCATGAGGCTGGCGGCGGTGGCCGTGAGGCGGCGCGCGTGCGCACGGTACAGCGCCACCACGCGGATGCCGAGCCGGTTGCACGGGTTCATCCACGCGTTGATCGCCGGAGACGCCGTGCTCAGCAGGTTCCAGTCTAGTCTGCACATGTACCAACATATTTTATGACACCACTGGATTGCAGCTCAATGGATCAAAGGCGTAGGATGATTTCTAAACCCGTTATATAGCCTCGAATAACCAAACGTGTAGTTTATGATTTTACTGTTTCAAATCCAATGAAAACGAAAGTATTTTACATAAAGGAAATAGCAAAGAAATTACCTTGTGTAGTCGATCTTCTTTGTAATGGGTGTGCGAGGTGGTGCAGCAAAGTTGAACCACACTACTTTCAAGTCGATAGCACAAGAAGAAGTGTTCCCATTATTTTTCATGGGCACGATCGTCGTGATGCTCTCGGCTTCCTCCGGGCCCGGTGTGGACGGTTCAGGGACGGGAGGAACCGGCGGCGGCTGCGCGGAGCCTAAGTTAGGGGTACTCGGCTTGGAGTTTGAATCCTTCTTTCTAAATAAATCTTCGATACCTGAAGTACGGCTTTTTGTACTCTTTTTATCTTCTTTATCAGGCTTCAATTCTTCCGCCGATTTCACCGACTCCCTGCAGCTCTCGTTGTCGTTTCGCAGTGGTTTTTTCTCTTCATCAGGTTTGTGTGAGAGGGAATGTTTGGAGACTTTGATATTGACACCCTCTAGCCCGCATTCAAACATGATGTAGCCTATTGGAGTGACTTCTTTCTGAGGCTCTCCAGTACCATTCTGGCAACACATGGATTCGCACCCCTTTGCGCAGGAATCAACTCTGATAAACTTGAAAGACACTTTGGAATGTGGGCATGGGATACCCGTTATTGTTGCGTCTTTCAGTTGGGATGACTCGTTGCGTATACGGCGTAGCTGACCGTGGACTTTACCAATGTTTAAGGTGATAGTGGTGTCCTCGCACTGTTGCTGTGATGTCTCAATAAACACTGCTTCACCTTTTTCTGGGCCTCTCTTCCTTGCGGCTGTTTGAGCGGATATTAACGCTCGAGGACCTTTCATGATTCCAAAGGACTTCTTACTACCCAGAGCTCTCAAGGTCGGCCGGTAATAAAGTTGTACCGATTCTAAAGTCTTTTTTGAACTGACGTACTTGCCTATAATGTTGTCGATCGAAACGCCAAACAGGGATACGCAAGTCAGGTCCTGAATATTGTCCAAAGCTGAAAAGGAAATCATATCTTCCACTACTGATGATTGAATGAAAATTATATTCACTTTTGGAACTGTGACTGTTGCCTGAAGCTGATCGTTGATCGTCTCCTCATAGACGTTTGAGTGAGGTATAGTAGCGAGTTTGCATTTGTCGTCCTTGTCTTTGACTACGTTGGACATGTTTCGGCCTTGCATTTGAGGTAACCAGTTTTGAACATTACTCTTCTGTTTTAGTATGTTAGCACTTTCTACTGATGAAATGCAGAGCAGACGAAGATGATTAATCACAGTAATGGGGTGGATATTTGCCAGTACTGGCGTCAATGATTCAACAAACTTTTGAGTGCTTTCCAGAACCAGTGGTGTCAACATTATGTCGATTTCTCCTCTCAATTTTATAAACAGTCCACTCTTGCTGTCACTTGTAGTTGTCGCTGTAGAAGCTGCGCTCTTCTCTTGTGTATTTTCTTGATTTTCTTGCACGTTTTGCTGCACATCCCACCAGCCTTGTGGATATGGGTGAGCTCTTACCTGCGAGTTGAAATGCGGCGCCAAATTGGAATATGGTCCATGTTGTGTTTGATTGCCATCTTTCTTTGATATCAATTTTAGAATATTGACTTTTCCGAGTGGCTCAAAACTGGGTAGATATTTTTGACCCACATATACTAAAGTTCCGTCATCGGCTCGTTTGAACAGTGGTAACGTAAAGACGTCACTGCCACTGGGTAGAGAGCAGACAGACCAGTTCGAGCACTTGTATTGTGGCAAATTTTGCATATAACTGGCCATGAGCAGTGGGGAATCAACGATGGGCTTATTGGTCTGCATGTGGAGATTCACCAAAGTCATATCTTCTTGTGACGAAATAGCTGATATGAACGATGTCGACGATACAGAACCACTTTCAGAGTCTGGACGTGCCCCCGTGCTCAGGTTGCTTATGGTATCAGGAATGTCGATGACTTTGTCTGATCTTGGCATTGAGTTTGTCCATCTTTCTCTCTCATTTGTTATGTCATTTATTCCAAACGAACTCTTGTCTTTGTGATTGCTGTGTCGGCTGCCAAAGGAATGTTTCAAACTGGAAGACCGACTTGGAAACATATCTTCATCAGCAGAGAAGAAAGCCTCCGAGTGATTTTCGCTGGTGATTGACATGGTTCTTTGCACTTCTTGAGAAAGAGAGTCTTCTTGAGGAACTTGTGCGTTTAACGAGTAATGTGATTCTGATACACCCACAGATCTTGGTGGAACTTTTGGCACGACAAAAGCATCAGCTTCAGATGTCACGGTCTTTTTACCGGAAACGTTAGCTTCTTTAACACCACAGCTTAACGCTAACTTGGAATCAGATACGCTGCTTTCGAGTTGGGGAACGTTCAGGATAGTCTTATTTAGTTTCGAATCACTGTCGATTTTAGAGCTCCCCAAAGGAACACTGGAGTCTACCAATCGTGCATATGGAACATCACTTTTAGTGCTAGAAACCAAAACATTGTTGCTTCCCTTGCATGAGTTGGTGTATGAAAATCTTCTTGTTAAGCTCCGGCGCTCGGTGCTTTGTGGTGACTTATTCAAGGTTTGAGGCAGCGGTGATGGAATTAATGTTGCTACGTTTGTAGGCTGCAAACACACATTTAAGCTGTTGTATGGCGGTGTGTGGAACACTAGCTGTCCTGCATGCAGCAGGCTCTGTCCGTAGCCGTACTCTCCAGCCGTCGTTTCTATTACATTGAACATGGCCACGTTTATCCCTTCTTGAAGGTCCGATTGGCACGGTTTTAAGAAATTTGTTCCGTTACGGTTGGAACCGAAGAACGCGCAGCCACCCGTACAGCCACACTGCGCGCTCTTTCCTTCATTAGGCCAAAGAAACCACAGCCTTTTCGTCGAATCGTCGTGAAGTTTCAAAAACTTTTGTTGCACTAAGTGCAGATTCTTGGGACTTTGTGGAAGAGATGATGCAGCTTCTATTAATAGCGGTCCTAAAGCCATGGACCCCACCCCGACCCAATTGTCACTCTCCGGCTGCTTGGGCGGCGGTTGACTGTTGTTACTGCCGGTAGATTGGTGGTGAGTATTGGATTGCATGTTTGTCTGAGTGTATAGGGCCAACTTTATGTTTGGCAATAATCCTGTAATTCCTGTCCCAAATCCCGATCCATGAAGATTGCAGAAACTCAATCTTATCGGAGACATCCAAGTCTGCAAGGTAGTGTTAGTATCGGCGACGTATATATCGATAAGATCAATCGCCACGCGAACCATCTTGTACTTGATTTCGTTTGGCGTCGGGCACCGATATTTCAACGTGCCATCTGTTTCTGGGCACATGATAGTGTTCAAGCCATGGTAGCACAGCTTTATTGGATTTGGCGGCACCAGCTCATTCTCGTTGTCACATATTAGGAGCAAGAACGTTTCTAATGATGACACCACTTGGTACAGTTGAGGTAGAGTCATTCGCCCAGTTAGCTGACCCAGTTGCAGTTCCATCATCCATGCATATTCTATCGTTTCCTCTTCAACATTCCTGTTAGTATCACTAAAGAAACCGTTTCCTCGCAGTTGAAACGAAGAGAGCATCAGGTGTCCTTGATACAATGATCCAGAGTTGTTGGGATTTGACCTCGATAGGTTATTGGCCGAAACCAATATGGATGGACTCAATAACAGTTGTAGCTTTGTTTCCCTGAACTTTTTATCCATTTCAAATCCGAATCTTTCAATGAGCACGACTGGGCAAGGCGGTTCATTTTCACTACAATTTTTAACTAAATGTGCCTGAATGTCGTGAAGGATGATAGAAACTGAGACGTCTAAAGGCCGACAACGCCGAGGGTCAAAAGGACTTTTACTAGAATCTGTAGAGTCATCAATTGATATCTCAGTGTGCTGATTGATGCTGCTCTTGTCATTTAATTTGGTAATGTTCTCACTGGCCCAAAAAAATGGGTCCATCGTTGGCGTCTTTTGCATGTCTGTGAACGTTTGATCTTCTCCAAATATATTTTCGACTAGGTTCATGAAACTCGTGATAATGGTCCCATACGCAAGGAGAATGGAAGGTCCCACTTCTAGTTCAACACTCACTTTGTCTGGCGCGAGCGTATTTCTGTCAAAGTTATTCCCGTCTATGCCCCAGTTTATTGGGGGTTGCTTTCTCATCCTCGGTATTCTCATTGGAGATAACAAGATCTCTTCTTTCTCTGGCGTAGTGATATCCGCTTGTGGTTCTGGCCCCAGTGGTGGAATGGGATGATAGTTATACCTGACACTCAGAGCTACGATGGGCACTGACCAACAATCCACCCATCCTTGAGACTTTACACATTTTCTTCTCCATTTCGAAGCTTTCAGTCTGCATGGGACAAGCTTCATATTTTTGTCAATTGACAGCAAAAGTTGCCTTGACGTGTTCACTTCAGGCAGGTACAGACTCATGTCAACTGCTTCTCCTTGAACCCAAATCTTTAGAGGTATGACATCAGGTAAGAAATCCACAAACGGCAAGTCAAAGGACACGTCGAGAAGGTCACCGCAGAATGCCACGTGATTGTTCTCCTGATTGGTAGAACTACAGTCTATCCAGTTATACTGATTGCTTACAGTCACAACTTCGCATTCTTTGAGCAGTAAGGAAATTTTCCAAGTATATGGCACAAAGTGCAAGATATCCGGTCGTGCCTTAGTCGCCCAGTCATTTATGAGATCTTGGAAGAACTCTATGTGCGTGTATACAAGGTGCGCTGTAGCTTTGCATCCCGTCAAACTCAACTGCCAGCATTGGTGGTGGTTCCACACCAATGGATAATGGCACTTCACAGTATACTCCAGTGTTTCACTCTCTGCCATGCTTCTGTATTGAAGACTCGTTGTTGCTTCTAAATGGAGAAGCTGGCCAGTAATTTTCGTCGTGTAGCCATCTTGAAGAACTATCCAGGGTAAGGTCACTTCTAGGTACGATCCCGCACCTATGTTGATGTGAACTGCATTGGTTTCTTTGTTTTTGGTGAATAATATGTCTATGGTAGCCTCATTGAGGGTCGACAGTCTGATATCGAATGATTGGGTCATTCGTCTATCGCCAGGTTTCGGCTGTGGGGTCACTTCTAAACTCTTGTAATTTGGTGGGAAAAAGAATTTGAACAGGTGGTCTCTTTGCCTGTCTGCCCAAGGGCCATAGCTGAAATCTGTTCCTTTCCCGCATTTTATATCAACTCCCCAAATGGGCGGCGCCGACTCTACGATATCTCCATTTGCCAATTGCAGTAACACTGGCTGTTCTGGCACTACTCCCGCTTCATCCATGTAGAAGTAAACTTCTATGTAGTTGGAGCTCATGACAACAAAACCTTCACCCATGTATCTGGGTGGCTCATCGACCATGGAAGTGTAGTTTGGGCTGGGTGCTAGCATGACTTTGCAGTTTTCTGCTTTTGCTTTGACAAAATGCATCAGGTGATCTAAACTGGAAGCAGGTGGTTTAGTACTGTAGACTAGATGCGACTCTTCAATGTTTATGGAAAGAGTAGTCGGGACTAGGCGGTTTCCGAACACGACGCGACCAGTGCAGATGTCTATCTTTATGACCGGTATGAGGTCACGCCATGTTCTGGCCATGGCCGCTTCTGATCTTACTGTGTCCTGCGCCCGTCTCCTTTTCTCATTTGCATCGTTCATAGCTTTGTCTCTGTCAGTCGAGTCGTCATCATGCTGTTGTTTGATAACTGCATCGAGACCGAATATCTTTTCGAGTTCATTGTAAAGGTCGCATCTGTTGTAAAAATGTAATTCGAAGCCGTTTAGCATTATCGACAGGCGAGTATCAGAGTGGGAGAGATCTGTAAAAGCATAAAAAAATGTTTTATGATACATTTTTTTACCTAAGTATGGATATTAGTATGGGTATTACTTTTTTATGTATAAAACAGCTTGTTTTGGTTACTAAAAGTATTTTTCAATGGAATTTCATTTTACGTTATTATAATTTGTTTTTACACACCTTCAGAAACATCTTTAGGCACATAAGACCTCCACCAGCGGAATATCAAGTACCCATCCTGTATGCGGACTGCATAGTCGTAGTTGATGTACACAATGTCACGGAACATGATCTTGCCTGAGAGAGCATTGAGGGTGAAGGAACCTTAAACAATCAGAGCTCACATGGTAAATTACTTGAATACAGATATAGCAGTTAATTAACTACCTACACACAACATAATAAATAATTTAAAACAATTTACAAGCTTTGCCCTATTGATTGGATATACACACATCAAAAAAGTCTAAGCAACATGCATGATATTACAAATTTACCATTTATATTAATTAATTTCTAAGTATTTACTCACTCAAAGTGCGTAGGTAAGTAAACTTTTTGTTATTGATGACATACTGGCTGGTTGTAAAAAAAAAACGATTATGTTTTGTTTTTTCATAAAGTTCAAATGACTGCGAATTTGTTTGAATTTAAGTGCGTTTTAATTGACACGTTTATTCTAAGTACATATTTAATTACAACAGTTTAAAAATTACATTAAGATTCCAGAATTAAATCACGTACATTAAATAAAATCTGATATTACACACATAAGTTCATTAAAATAAATACTTAAACCATTTATAAACAAATCATAAAATTATGAAATAAAAATTAAAACTAAACATCAAAATCAAATAAATAAAACCGGAATATCAGAATAATAATATTAAAATAATACATTACAAATATATATTGTTTATTCTTGATTTTATAATTTTACCAACCATTTAAATAAAGTTAGCGACAAAATTGAATCGTTAGATATTCTTCACGTCATGGAGCGACGTCAGAACTTGTCGGCAACGATTATTCATTGAATTAATGAGACTGTTTATGTCATCTTGCGGTATTCGCTCCCAATGGAATTGTAGCAAATCCTTCAGCTGTTGGGTTGTTGTCACTCCGTCCAAGTCCTTCAAAACACGTCTCTGGAGCATGTCCCATGCATGCTCGATGGGGTTGAGGTCTGGCGATTGTGCAGGCCAGGGCAATACCCGGATGTTCTCCGTTGCCAAGTATTCACTGGTTCGCCGAGCTGTATGTGAACGCGCATTGTCATGCATTAACGTAAAATCGGAGCCAAAGGTTTGTGCAAATGGATGGACATAAGGTCTGAAAATATCCTCAACGTAATTTTCAGCGTTCATGTTTCCATTTACAAAAACGAGCTCAGTTCGCCTGTTCTTCATAATACCCGCCCATACCATAACTGTTGAGCCGCGCTGTATGGATGAACTTCCTGAACGCACCTGAGCCTTTCAGTATTTCCGGGCCGACGGTACACTCGCACCCTTCTTGTATCAGGCCTAAAACCGAATCGCGACTCATCGGAAAACATAATTTTATCCCATTGTTCCTGGGTCCATGTTATGCGTTCTCTACAGCATTCATTTCGACGAGCGCGATTCCCGTGACGTATCGGTGGGCACCTGATTGGGCGTCGAGCTCGAAGGCGTACTCATGCAGTCAATTTCGCACAGTTTAGGGACTTACATCAACACCACTTAAATTTTGTAGCCTCAAACTTAGCTCTCGAGCGGTTAACATCGGCTGGCGTCTTGCAGTCAGTTGTATGTACCGGTCTTGCCGAGTGGTTGTACTCCTTCTACAGCCTGGGTGCTGTTCAGCGGGTTCCCCTGTATTATTGAAGCGCTGCCAAAGACGACAAATAACACTTCTATGAATGCCAAAATGTCTAGATACCTGAGATTGATTACTTCCCGCTTGCAACATCCCTACAGCTCTTTGCATTTCATCTGCCGTCAAATGACGTCGCTCCATGACGTGAAGAATATCTAACGATTCAATTTTGTCGCTAACTTTATTTAGATGGTTGGTAAAATTATAAAATCAAGAATAAACGTACTTAAATTCAAACAAATTCGCAGTCATTTGAATTTTATGAAAAAACAAAACATAATCGATTTTTTTTTACAACCAGCCAGTATGTCATCAATAACAAAAAAGTTTACTTACCTACGCACTTTGAGTGAGTAAATACTTAGAAATTAATAAATATAAATGGTAAATTTGTAATATCATGCATGTTGCTTAGACTTTTTTGATGTGTGTATTTGACTATTTATTATTCTTGTATAGATCAATTTAATTTTCAAAAAAACAACAATTTTTCTTTGTAAATATCTATATATATAAGTAATAAACAATATTTTAGAAAAGTCTTATACTTCAAAGATAACAATGTTATTAAAGATTTTAAGATACAATGATACAAGATGTTGAAAGAGACAGCTCAAACACGCAGTGACATCACAAATTAAATTATTAACTTCATAGTAGCTGCGAAATAGCTTCACACAATCTCTGTTTTGTGAGAAAGGGACAGCTGATGCCCCCTCTAAAACTTTAAAAGTGTAGTACTCTGAAAATCATGCTTTGTCAACTGATCTAGCCAGGCAAATATTGAAAGCAGAAATAAATCATCCAATTTAATTTATAATAGGTCCTGTGCAGAATTTTACAGATAATATCAAAGAAAAGCAGGAACTTTTGCAGGAAGTTAAATCTTTTGAAACATATTATTACAAATGAAGCCATGATGACTTGTATTTCTTTTTCATTTTGTGTTTTTGATAAAACTTAAATCAATTTGTTTTGTTTCATTGTTTGTTTATTTTTTTAATTAAAGTCCTGCTTTTCCTATTTTCTAAAGTTAAAAATCTGGGTTTGGTCTAATAGGTAGGTACTGATCTGGCATTTCAATGCTGCCATGACCAAGCCTACCTATTTCACACAGAACATACAAAAATGATTAAACAAAACATTACAACTAATAATGATAAAGCTAATAATCAAAATTGAAATGTATTTCTTATCACCAAGATAATCAAAATTGCTTATTTGCGTTTTTGGAAATGCTTTCCATATAAGATCTAGGACCTAGGTATTAATTGCTAGTGACATATTTAAGATATCTATATTAATTAGCAGGTGAAATAATGTGTGATGTTATATGAATTCACGGACAATAGGCTAGTTGCCTGCTATTAAAAATTAACAAATAAATATTATTTTCATAAACTAGGTTAAAAAAGAATGCAATTATTGAAAAATAAGTAAAATCGGTAATTAAATCACAGAGTAACGGAGTGCCTACATTATACGGGCTACGGCGTACATTCGCCGGCACCCACTATGTGGGCTACGGCGAATGTTCGCTTTAGCCCGTATAATGTGGGCACTCGGTAATAAATAAGCTGTTGAAGTTTCTGGAGAGGGCATTGCCGGTCACATTCTCGCAAAACAGAGATTGCGTGGAGCTTCCCTACAGTTACTATCAAAACACATGTTGTGATGTCACATGCCAAAGAGATTGTATATAAAGCTACCACAGCTTAGTAATGAGGTACTATGAAGGACCAAGAACTGACGTCACTGCATGTTTGAGCTGACGCTTTCTATTCCTGTATTTTAAAATGCTTGTAACTTTGTAATTTTTGAGATATTTAATTTTTGTCACACTATTCGTGAGTAACAGTCGGATACATATTTATTTAATTTTTGTTTTCACAACTCTTTATTTTTTGAGGAATATTATTAATTCATACAATAAAAAAATAGCAGGCAACTAGCCTGGATTCTAATTATTGTTACATAGAGCTGTTTTTTGTTCAAATTTGAGTAGCATTATCTGATTTGTACCAAGAAATGTTCATTTAGATACTATACATTGAAGAAAAAAATTGTTTCATGAAATGATAGATACATAATTATACTTTAGGATAAGATTTTTAAACAGAATTGACACCAATAATATACAAGCATCCAGTGGTAGAAAACATGACAAAAGAAATAACACAATTGAACAAGCAAACCAAGGCACAGAATAGATATATAGTACAACATACAGAACACTCACTCCACAAAATCATTTAATTTACTTTAGGGTATGAAAGTACTCATCAATATGAACTACTTTTACTATGAGACCAAAATCAAAATCTCGAAAAAATACAGCCACTCCATACATTTCGTCTAACCACCCAACAGCAAGCCCTACCAGGTGCATTGTCCGGGTACTTGTAGCTTTATACCTAAAGTGCAGAGTGAACCAGGCCTGACCAAGGTGGTGGCCTTACTTAATGTTTTAACAAATTAGTTACCAAGTTTGCTTCAGTAAATATTATCTTCTTTGTTTGTTATGCTGGTTTTTGTTTGTAAACATTTAAATTGAATGTTCTAGCAACAAAGCATTATTTGGTGACTGGTGTTATTTGCTGGATCACAAATTTTGTGAATCACAATGTAATCTTATATCTTACCTATTTTGAAATTATCATCCTGGAAGTAGAATTTATTGATGAGCCTGGTGAGTATGTAGCCAAGAACGCGGCTGTTGTAATACGTAATGTAGACGATCCATAATATAGCTGATATCAGGGACACCAACAAGAGGGCAAAGTTCCGATCCATAGTGATTTCTGCGAAGTCGATCGACGACGAGTTCCATCGTTGCGCTACCGGATCATCCCACGAACCGGTTGAATTCTCCCTAAACACAACAATACCTTTGTAATAAACATTAAATACGAACATAAACACAAGGACCAACGCACATAATTTTACTCACATGATGGAAAAAAAATCACTTCACTGACACATTTCACATCTTACACAGAAACCAGGTTTAATTATCTCAATGATATACACATTTTTAAGGTGTTTCGATGTTTTTTGACGAATAAAAATATTAAAATTGTAAAACACTGCCCATTCGTAGGTCACACATTTGACAAATCAAAATTATGGATGTTCCGATCAAAGAGAATATAACCGCTTACGCTGAAGAGCTGGGACTTCTATAGAGAAAAAAGTTATATGAAACGTGAGCTACACTTAAGTTGACATCTACAAACGTCAGTGTCATATTTGTAAATGCTGCCAATGTGACAGTTCAAAAATAGTGTTGTGCACTTCTGTTCATTCCACGTTATCGATACTTTAAAATGTGGCGATATTGAATGAATGGGAACTAATATCAATATTTAAGTAAAAAAAAATACAAAGGTTGTTTGTAACTAATCATTTATTTACAGACTGGGACCGTGGGGTCCATCCGCCCGCGGATTCGTGAAAGAGCTGTCCAGACGCCTAATAGAAACTACAGGTGACCAAAGAGCTGGCTCTTACCTCGGCCAAAGACTAAGTATGGCCATTCAACGAGGTAATGTCGCCAGCTTTTTGGGCACCTTACCCGCAGACAGCGACTTAAACGCGGTTTTTTATTTATAAGTTTAGTTTTAGTTTTAGATAAATACTTAGTTTAGATTTAATTTAGTTTTTGTAATTGTATTTTGTATTTTATTGTTTAGTTTTTAGGCCTAGTTAAGTAATTTTATATATTTTAAGTTGTTGTGATAATAAATTTTACTATAGACTTTACAGACTTAACACATAATATATTACAATATTACATTATTTTATATACAACGACCTCAGTAGAGTCTCCCAGCAGGTTGGTCTTAAGATGAATATGGACAAGACGAAGATCATGTCAAATGCTCATATTCCACCTATACCGGTAATTGTTGGGAACGATACTCTCGAAGTTGTCGACAAATATGTCTACCTAGGACAGACTGTCAAATTAGGTAGGTCCAACTTCGACAAAGAGGTGGCACGAAGAATCCAACTCGGCTGGGCAGCGTTCGGGAATCTTTTCGTCAAAAATACCATAGAGCCTGAAAACGAAAGTTTTCAATCAGTGTGTGTTGCCAGTGATGACTTATGGAACCGAGACATGGTCTCTTACTGTTGGCCTCATTAGTAAGCTCAAAGTCGCGCAGCGATGGAGAGAGCTATGCTCGGTGTTTCCCTGCGAGATAAGCTCCGGAACGAGGAGATCCGCAGGAGAACTAAAGTGACCAATATAGCTCTTAGAATTAGCAAGTTGAAATGGCACATCCTCCACATCGTCTTTGGTTTTGAAGTGATTGCCACACACATATTTGAGCATGTGCAGCTTTTCTATTGGTACGAAGGCTAAATATTTTTTTCCAACAGCTTTAACCCACACTTTACATCTGTAAAAATCCAAGGAAAAAGCATTACAATTGTGGTCATTAGAATATTAGCGACATGGGGTTAAGATGACAATGACGACGAATATATTTGTACGCAGTAAAATATCGCCTATCGATATCGATTTTGCCCGGTCAGTGACCCAACACTAATATGAAACTACAATGATTACAAAATTGTATTCATCTCTAGGAAAATGGTATCACGACACACAAATTATAGTAATATTAGTAAAAATGCCACAAACCTTGCCTCGTCCAATGGAAATTTTGCCATAAATAAACGTTTTCGATTCTCACTTCGACCAGACTTTACGCCACATACCTATTTCACAACGTTTGTAGTACATATTCAAATTAATATGTACTACAAAAGAGAAAATATAAATAAATAATAACAATGTAAAAGTGTGTTTGGGCACTGAAAGTAATTACATTAATATCTAAACAGTTTTACGGTTTTAGGCAAAAAACTAAACAAAACCGTTAGAAAACAGATATGACGAATGACGTTGACGTTCTTCAAAGACAGAGACAAGCTTATACGTTAAATTAGTACAGAAAAAGTGGAAGTTTGATTTTGCCTATGTTTCATATATTCGAGAAGTTTGAATTGAGTTGCGCAAGGCTGGTTCCGATACTAGAAAATACGAGTAAGTGTTCGATACTTTTCTTTCGACACCAAGTACTTTTAGCATCGGATCATTCTTTCGATACCTACTCGGTATCGGGAAGAAATTACCGTATCAAATTTAATCAGCGCTGCCAAGTAAAACAGGATAGAGTCATCAAAAATTCAATGTTAGAGCAGCTTTAACATATCTTTTTTTCGACCTAAATCAACCCCATTTATAATTTTAGCATTTTTAAATCAAATCCAAATTTTTGAAGCCCTAAATAATGTTATCATCATCATCATCATCAACAACAGAGTGAAGACGTCCACTGCTGAACATAGGCCTCCCCCACAGAGCACCACTTTGAGCGGCTGTTTGCCTCCTCCATCCATCGGCTCGCCGTAGTTTTCACCAGGTCATCGGTCCACCAAGTAAACATTGAGATGGGGGGCCAGCCTACGCTGCATCTTCCCGTTTAAATAAAGTGGAATACATAATATTTTATATTATAAATATAATAGACTGAGGGCATCCTAGTGCTCGAATGTCTGATTAATCGCGCCAAAATACTTGGAAATGTAGTCGAAGAAACAACAAAACTTTGCTGCAATGAGGTAAAATTTGCTAATTTCACGGTTTTATATTAACTCAAAAAAAATGTATCAATATGAGTAGGTATCGATACCTTAAGGGTATTCATACGAGTAGTATCGAATAATGATTCGAGTACTACTCATATTAGGTATCGATACTTTGGTGGTATCGGAACATCCCTAATCAAAATGATATGCTTGACAGTCATGACATTTAACACTTGACAGCTGTTTTTTTTTTTCTTATGTTTTGGCTCACAGGTCTGTGTTTTGGCTCCACACGTAGTAGCCATCGTGTTATGTATATAAAGTAAAGTCAAGTCTTAGTCACAGTCTGGGTAGTCATAGTCCAGTCTAAGTCAGGTAGTCAATGTACAGTCTAAGTCAAGTAGTCACAGTCTAGTCTAAGTCATGCCATGGTCATGCCCTAGTAAAGTAGTGGCAACTTTACTATAAACTTATTTACTTTCTATATGTAATAGAAACTTCTATGGATTTTTTTATTGAAGCAACACGAAAAACTATACCACATTATATCACTTGCCTACGCTCATGCTCGTAATTCAGCACTTATAAATGCGTAAAACGCCACCAATTTTAAACATTAACTCTGGAAAAAGCATAAGTTTTGAAAAATAATACAATGCAACGACGACGTGAACTTTTCCGCATTCCCGCCAAAACTTTTTTTATTTTACGGTCTATTTCCGTCGATTTTCCGTCGACCGTAGGAGCCAAAGAGTATACGCGGTTATTTTTCTGTGACAATGGAGTATGATCAAAGAGTATGTAACCTATATTAGAATAATATACTTTTGGTGATTTTTGTTTGTTTGCTTTTTGTTGTTACCAAGTTGTTACAATATCTTAAAAATGGCTATTTCGTGACAAAAAAAGACCATCTCAGACTACAGCAATTATTATAGCTGGTTTAGAGAACAGAGTACACATACTGGTACTAGTTTCAAGTTTCAACAATTCAAACATGAGTGAGGGTAGTTCAGAAAAATCCTCACTTGGCAGTGGTACCGATGCTTACAACGTAAAAGTAAAGTAAGGAAGTATAGTTTCTCATATTTGTTGCTGCTACATTGTATAATAATAACCCCTACAAAGACAATTTGCAGACTCGAAAACTATTTACGGTATCTATACATTAAAATAATGGCGAGGTGTATGAAGATGGCAACAGTATTCGATGGCATGCCATGCCTATTGCCTATGGGCATATTATGAGATAGGTACATAATGTAATAGTGAAACCCTAGGAAGTTAGTTTCAGTTACCTAGGTAATTTTGTACAATTTCATCTAACATGGGCTAGCTATTACTTTAGTCAATTCACCGAGGGAATTCACAATACACAATGGCATGTACCTCTTTAGTTTTATCCTAGTAGTTGAGTTGGAAGTCTTGCACCATTATCTATTCTTCAAGTGTTTATTCTCTCCTTGCCTACTCTTGTAAAACACATATTCATAAATATTATGTTAATGTTCCAGATGGGCCATTCCACACAAGCTGGAACAAATGACATTCATCGGCAAGGAGGTGTTGGCAGTGGCTCATGATATCTATATCACATTCTTCAACTTCAAAAACAACTCTGAGATTTTGTATGTGGCAAATAATGAGGATGTTGGAGATGGAGTTGATGTGATAGCTGGTAAACTTTATAGTAGTTTAGTAATAAATAAAATATCACTGATCTCTGCTGAGGATAATGATAAGTAAATTGCTATTGCTTTTGACTGCCTCCGTGGTGTGGTGGTTGAGTAGGTCGGCTCATACCCTGGTAGCAGCGGGTTCGATCCCCGCAACAGGACAAGTATTTGAGCACAGAAAAAATACTTGTTCTGTGTTGTGTTGTGGGACCATTCAACTAACATACTACAGGTACTAAATAATAGATAATATTACAACATACATACATAAACATGTCTCTACCAACTTTAAACAGAAAGCCATTGGCATCATCAACCTACTTATGATGGTCCTCGTAATTCCTGGGTCCCTAGATACAGGGAGTCCTAGTTAGGGTCCAGGATCTATGTATGTGATTGTTGGGAGTTATTTATTTATTTATTTATCTACAAAACCATAAGAAAAGTTAAAAACGCATAATCAATTTCATTTGAAAATAGTATGTACTAAATTCCTTTTGAATGAAAACATAAAATTGTTGGAATATTATAACTAGTCAAGTAAGACAAAGTGTTGAATGTGAACATCTTCCTATTTCCAGGTCACAAGTCCCACATGTTTGCATTTGCTGAGAAGATAAAAAATGCCAGGATATTTATTTTGACATATCCATCATTTAGCATACTGGCTGAAATGCAAGGTACAGCAGCTAAAGTAAAGAATGTTACCTATTGATCAGTAAGATGGTGGCCACTGTCTTAATATAATTTAAAACACTCTTACCTGCAGACAAGGATGTGAACAGATACAAGGGGCTCTGTATGATGGAGTGTGACCTGGTTGCTGGGTTCTCAGGGTTCCCCAACTACATGATCTCCATATGGAGCTGGAGAGTCAACCAGAGGCTCATCTCTATACCCACTGGGGTTGTCAGACGCAGTCAAATGTATATGTGAGTTTAGACCCCAATAAAATAAGATAAAATTTAATCTCTCCCAGACGTTCCACAACAGTTTTTTGAAAGCATCAAAGTTTCTGCTCTGCTAGTGGTGATAGAGATCAGTTATTTATTTCATATTTTAAATTTTCAGGGCAAGTCGCACACATATGTTATTGTGCGAGTGCTGGGGCGAAGGCCTGATTGTGTGGGAGGTGGCGCAGTGCTTCAAGAAGTGCCTGATGATGAAGCGCGTGAAGGAAGAGGTGGTGGGCTGGGAGGTCTCTGATCCGCCGCTTGTTGGAATCTGCTGGACTAATGAGGGCCAGCTGTATGCCATTGATCCTAAAGGCAATCTATACAGCGTAAGTGGATAGCTGTGTCGCTATGAGATGTTTACCAGCTTTAAATATGAAAAAATGCGATGTCAGCGCTTGCGCCCGTACAAACCGTCTTGTGGTAGGAAATGGAATTAGCCTAGCCGTATGCTCAACGCCATCTAGTGGATTGTGGTGGCAAGTTGTTCTAACCCTGTAGTCTTCTTTAGACCTGGCTGCAATCCATTTTAGTTCTTCATGCTTACATTCATCATACGATAATCACCAAAAAAAAAATGTTCTAACTATGTCTATGCAACTTATTATATTTTCATACCAAATTAAGCCAATAAAAAAGCAAGTTTAATAACAGCTAAATATTGAGTCCAAGTTTCGTATCTGCACCCACCAAAATGATCACCACTTCCAGGTGGTATCTGATGGCATCGGCATGAAAACGAATTTGGAGTGGGATGAAGGGAGCCACACCGGCGCTCACAAGCCGTGCATCTGTGCGTTCGGGAATGGACTGCTTGTTTACGGACCCGACAAGCACCTCAGGGTGAGCAGGCGATAACACGCCCCACACTGGTAGTAAGGGATATAGATAGAGCATGCTGCATACCACAAGAGGTCCGGCACTAGAAAGACAAATACTTGTCCAGCAGTGTAATATGCTTGTAATTTATAATGTAAAATATTCACTCATTTTAATTTACACTTACGAAAAGTAACAGCTACCACTAGTCACCAAGGCTAAACTTAATAATCTACCTATCTATTTATATAAATTAAACTGACATACTGGTTGTTGGTAAGCACATCTCTTTAGAAAGGTTGGACCAATTTGAATATTCTGCTCATAGTTTTTTTTAATAATTGGAAAAGGATGGTTACCTATACTACGAGCCAGGTACTACGTGAAAAAAGCCGTGGCCAATAGCTAGTAATACATAGTATTAGAAATTCATGTTAGGCTATCTGTCACTCTTTTTCTTTGTTTGTGGCCTTTTTGCAACAAAATGATTCTTAAAACAATACTTGCCGAAAAAGCTATGCAGCACAAGAAATGTATGAATAAGAGGAGTTAGAGGAGGCTGTTTTTTTTGTTTCGTAGTTTATAGGCAAAGCATTTGACCACTGTCTCACCTGATGGAAAATGATGGCGCAGTCTACGATGGTGCATGCTTGCCTAGAAGATACCTGTTCACTCTCGACTTGATCACTCTCGACTTGCCTTGAATTACCGATAATTTTTATGCATGAGACAACAAAAAGCTACTTTGTAAAAAAAAGTTATTCACAGGCTTTAAAGAAAGCAGAACAAAAATGGAAGGTAGTTTTCAAGTTCACTCCAAACGACGAAATAGCTCGTCTCGTGTCCAACTCGACCTGCGACGTCGCCGCCATCTGGACCAACGCTGGACTCATGTATAAGGTCACGGGGGAATCGGAGGACAAGATCGAAGTCACGCCAATGTTTTATAAGCAAAGGTATACTCGTTTATTATTATCACCCTGTTATTTTCCACTGCTGGGTAAAGGGTTGGGGTCGTTGGCCCATTTTCTGGAACTGCTTCGGCCGCACACGTAACCGGAGTTTCCTAACCAGTTGCTAATGCGCATGCGCCATCAACTCTACGAGGTGGATTGTTCTGACTGAAGGCTTGTTTGATCTTTTGAATGAATACAAAACGAATACAAGCTCAATACAATAAATAACAATGAAAAAAAATACAAGCTGTAATGGATACAAGCTTTAAGCGCAGAAAAATATTGCGACACTGACATAAATTCGATTGTCTCGATTTTCCTACAGTTGTAGATCCAGCCCTTATTTGCAGTGTACCAAAATTAACAAAATCCTATTTTTCAGGTTCATAGAGAAAATCCAAATGATAGCTCCCGACTTCCAGTACCTGGCTACAATCAACGCTAGGTCGGAGTTAGTAAACGACACCAGTCGGCTTTGTATATACGATATCGCTTCTGGCAACTTGGTAAGTACTCACACATTATTACTTCAAACTTATTTGTTACTACTAGGTATTATATTAAGTGTTAAGTAATTGGATGGACTGTCTAAAATTTCATATCGTGTCTATTTTTTTATTGTATCAATTAATAATATTCCTAAAAAATAAACAGTCGTGAAAACTAAAATTGAATAACTCAAAAAATGACAGAGTTACAAGCATTTTCAAATACAGGAATAGAGAGAGAGAGAGACAGCTCAAATCTTCATTCCTACAAAGTTTCCATTTCAAATCCCAATATTCAAAGCTTAAACTTATTTTTTTTCTAACAAAGTGCCTTGCTTCAGATGCTAACAAAATTAGTATACGGGTGCGACGTATCATTCGAGGCGAGCCCCGTAGAGCCCATCCTGGCAGTGTTCGGATGTTACGAGTACAACTATGGCCTCTCGCTGTACCTGCTAGAGAAGGAGTTGACCCTGACGCGTGTGGCTCGCGTGTGCCTCACGCATCAGGTCGTCTCCAGGGTCGTGTTCTCTGCCACCGGCAGGGAGATGATGGCGGCCGCCATGTCGGCTGGACATATCTTTTTGTTACATGTGAGGACTGCTTTATTCATATACTTTTCCGATAGTTGCTCGATGGGCGTTTTAGATAGTTGGTATCGCTATCATTTGAAACGTACGCTTTACATATTTAGATTTATATTTTAGCTTTTGCTCAATTTTTTGAATTGTTTAAAGTGTTGAATATAAGAAAGGCTGGTTTCCGGAAAAGAATGCTGGCTGGGGACGGTTGGCGGTTGAGTATTCGTTTGTAGCTATTGTAGATTTCCAAGATCGCTTACAACAACTCCATAGCATTAACTTTGTTAATCTAGATCTAAACCCGATAGTTGACTATACTTGAAGTGAGTTGCTCAACAGATGGCATTGAAAATCGACATTTTTAAATCTTAGATAAGCTAACTTCCCCTGTCTGATGTGCTGGTAAGTGACGACGCGGTCGACGAACCGTATCCATAATGCTGCATCCTCGATGACCGTAAAAGATGTGAGTGTTCCAGCTGTCGGCCGACTACAAGCTGACACTAGTCCGCTACACGGAGGTGGGCCGTGGGCTGGCGGACTGTTTCCTCATGAAGGTTGGCGATACTATGCGCTCCTTCAGTCTCGTGCTCTTCTCCGATAAATACCTTATCGGTAAGACAATTAATCGTTCACAGTGTAATCTTTAACCATATGCCGTAATACAGCTACTTAAAAAAATCTTAAAACTGGTCCTTCGAGCTGAAGCTAGAAGTTTTTTTATGTTAATTAATGTCGTGACGAAACAGGCTCGGTGGTGTGGTGGTTGAGTAGGTCGGCTCATAAACTAGAGGCGGCGGGTTCGATTCCCGGGACAGAACAAGTATTTGTGCACAGGAAAAAAAAAAGCGCATATACTTGTTCTGTGTCTGGGTTTTGTGGGACCATGGTCCTCAGTTCCTGGGTCCCGTTCGGTTTTTTTGTGTTCCTAATTCAGTCTTTCAGTTCCCGGTAACTTGTCACAGCTTTTATTCACCAGGCGAGCGTATCATCTGCATCAACGCCGAAACAGGCAAAGACAACAAGTTCGCCGGCAAGATGCAGGGCCCGTACAGCAGACTGCTGCCGTTGAAGACCAAGGACCATATGATCGCTATCCCTCATCTCTCGCGGCAGTACCATGTGCTCAAACTGTCCGGAGAAGTTAGTGGTTATTTTTTTTTCTTTTGAGAGTTCGGAGCTATTATGGTATTTTGAAAATTTGGCATCATCACTGCTTTTTGCACATGCAACACCAAAAAGCAGTGATGGGTTGTTTGTGGTTGTCCACTAATAATATTTTAAAAAACTTATTTTCAACTGACTTCAAAAGGCGAGGTTTTCAATATGTCTTTTTAAATGTTTTTTACCAATTGAACTCCTATAACCGTTATATATTAACTGACTTGGAAAATTCCTTTTTTCTTTGATTCGATATGCTTTCAGATTGGTCCCGCAGACATTTAATCAAAATCTGTTTAATACCTAACTAGTTTCTTGGTTGGAGTTAAATCAATATGCTTGTCGAAAAAAGTTGTTGTGTTGTCAAAATGTCTTTGCCCCTTACTAATACTATAAGAGTGGAATATTAGCTACTCAGTGTTTTCTCATGATTTATCTTTGCCTATTTCAAACTAGATAAAGAGAAACAAAAGACAAAATAACCATTTTTCCGCTACCCAACGTTTATTAGTAAGGGGGATGATATGTTTATATGGTATTTCTTGTTCCTATAGAAAGGCATCACGGTGTCAGTGAAGATGGGTGCGATGGTAGAGTCGGGTCACGACATCAAACAGTTCGACGGGTTCTACTCGCCACACGCGCTGCTCACTGCCGGCGCCGACGGCAACCTTGTGCTCAGGAGACCTATTGCTGATGATGAACATGCTGGTTATTTACTTGCTTGTGTTGCAGGGGTGTGTGTTGCCAGTGATCACTTATGGCACTGAGACATGGTCTTTTACTGTTGGACTCATTATTAAGCTCAAAGTCGCGTAACGAGATATGGGGAGAGCTAGGCTCGATGTTTCCCTGCGAGATACGATCCGAAATGAGAAGATCCGCAGAACTAGTGACCGATATAGCTTTTAGAATATGCAAGTTGTAATGGCAATGGCCAGGCCACATCGCTCGTAGAACTGGCAACCGATGGGGAAGAAAGCGTAGGCCCCCCATTAGATGGATCTGGTGAAAACCGCGTGGAACTGATAGATGCAGGAGGCGAGCAGCCGCTCTACGACGGAAGCGTATGTTCAGCAGTGGACGTCTTCAGGCTGTTGATGATGACAACGATTGCAGGGGCAGCGGACCAAGAAAATCAGTCAACCGTCCAATTAATTGGCAAGATTCCGATTTCAAACCGGTATTCTCTATCTTTTTTTATCTTGAATGTAGATTAAAGAAACAAAAAGTGTACATTTCGAATAGAAACGTATTCGATTGGGAGAATATGCTAACGTTTTAATTATTGATTTTATTTCTCCCTTATTTTGCCTAACTTTCAAATTCAGCTTCAATACACATTTGCGGTCGTCGAACGTTCCAGATCTGCGCATATGCGTGTCCCACCGCTACGAGCCGGGCGTGAAGCAAGCCATCATAGACCTCCACAACACGACGGTGGCTCATGTAGGCGGGAACTATACCGCCGCGGTGGCTGCGCTCCGTGCTGGCCGGGCTGGCGGGCCGCGCGACCCGGTCGATATCGGCCTGTTGGACGCCCAGCATGCCATCACGGTGGTGGACCCGGAGGATAGTGAGTGTATAACGTTCGCTGGCCTGATAGCTCACTTGGTAGTAGCTCTGCCTCGTGAACTTCATCTTTTTGCTCAGGTACCGTTTTTGGCACCGTTATAGGATACCAGCGTAGCACAGTCGGACACTATCCTCACCGGCGAAGTTGATGTACCCCTCGTAGTGTAGTTAAATGATTTTCTATAGGTTCCAATCTTCCTATGGAAGTAGTACTCACGATTCTCTTCTCCCAAGCCGAGGCATTGGACCCCAAGGATGCCCTTGAACTAGTTGCTTCTCACCTGTCGGCTGGATATCTGTGCGATAATGAACCTGGTAGAGACGAACAACTTTAGACAGTTTAAAAGTGCATTGAACCACAGTCATGCCACCTGATTGAATGATGAAATGGCTGTAGTTGGCGTGTCGCCACATCTGAAATCAGAACTATTCAGTTGTGGCGACAGTTCACTATACATTTTTTCTAAAATATTCCAGAAACATACCTGGCCCTACAAGAAGAGAAGAAAGTGCGCGAAGAAGCCATGGACTACAAGAAGCAGCGTGAAGAAGTGGTGCAAGCCTTCAAGTCGGTGCAGAAGAAGGTGGTGGACCTTCTGGAGGAAAACATTGCCGAACGGCCGCTGCACCAGCTCTCGCTGTCAGAGTTTAACTTGCATCTAGAGCATAGGAAGGAGAGGAAATTGCAGGTAACTTTACAATACGCTATTCCATTCGATAGGTTCCTGCTGTAATTTCACTGCAAATCCCATTCACCATAATAATTATGTCCAATTGTCCAGTGAACCTGTCTTATTTTCCTGTCTTATGTCTGGTACAATTACGTATCTAGAAGTCTATGGGTAGAGTAAAACTAGGATTAATTATAAAGGTACTGGCCATAAAACGTAGTAATTGATTTTAATTAACTTGCATTTAAAGGCTCTAATCAATAATTTCTTTTCCCAATTTCGCAGGCTGAGCGAGAGCGCGAAGAAATCCGCCTGAAAACGGAAGCTCTCATCCGCGCTCAGGACAAGGTGACGCTGTGGATCAAGACACAATGCTGGGACACCATGCTCACGCCCAGGGTTAAACTGCTCGCCATCTTTAGCCACTATCAGGTATCGATTTAGTTATCTATGTCTAGTTTGCTTAGTGTTAGTACTAAAAACAAGTATAATCGTGCATTTACAAAAACGTACTGGCAGGCCATGATGATTCGATGTTTAATGTTGATGATGATCCCATGTTTATGGGGTATATATCAGCGTAAAGGGCAAGCACTCAATGTTATCCTCTAGGCAAGTCTATGTAGCGAACTATGCGCTTTAGGTACAAGGCTATACGTACATGGGACCGGCCCGACTTGCGGGTCGGTCCGTTACACGTAACGCGTCAGAAGAGTAGCCCTATAGCGATGGAAAGAGAAGCAGCTGTTGGCTTATAGCGCTGGTGAGCTGAACTACACTTTATAGTGTTGTAGCAAGAGTCGCTATTTGTTTAAGTGACTTCGCGAAGTGAATCTTCTGTTCCTGTACTATTAAGTATCCTGTGCCCCAGGTAGAGAACTACGCGGTGTTACCGAGCCAGCGCGACAAGTGGCCGGAGCTGAACCAGACGGAAGCCCTGAGGCTGATAGAGATGGAGAACGATGAGGACTTGTTCCGACCCTGGGAGGAGCAATCCGACGGCCCGGCCGGCCCAGCCAGTGTCGAGCGGAGTCAGACGCAGTGAGTTAATGAACACTTTTCGTTTGGAGATGTGTCGGGTGATATTTATTTTCCATATTTTTTGATATATCCATATTCATTCAACAGGAAAAATTGCCAAGTACGGTTCTTAAAATCCTTTAACCCTTTTTAAATTACCATTTGACTTGCACAGAAATAGAATATTTAAAATCATTTTTTCCCTATTTTTAGGATACCTGCCGTAGTATTACAAAAACCGTTTTATAAGTTCGTTATGTCTGTTTGTCGTTAATAAATAAATAAAAATACGGCCCGCTACAATTGACACGTCACCGCTCTTGCCCGATATAATCTAAAAACACGGTATACAACGTAGAGTATCCGCGGCTCGGTCCAACTAAGCTCGAACTCAAACTCAAACTCCAAACTCAAATTCTTTATTGCAAATAGGCTATTTTTAACACTTTTACAAGTCAAAACTAGATAAGAGACGTTATTCCGAGCCTGCCCGACACAACCTACCGTCATGCACCGGTGGTTCCCGTCCGCAGGGATCCCCTCAGGTCGGTGCAGTCGGTGGGTCCCGGGGGGCTGGGGTCCCCGCGGTCCTCGGGGGCCCTGCAGCCGCACGTGCTGGCCGGCTCGGGGGCGCACCGCCTCGTGCCGCCGCCCGCCGCCATGGTGCCGCAGCTGCTCGCCTACAGCTACCTGCAGATGTACCACCTCCACCACATCGTCCAGGTAATGTGGCGCACACCGCCGCCATGGTGCCGCAGCTGCTCGCCTACAGCTACCTGCAGATGTACCACCTCCACCACATCGTCCAGGTAATGTGGCGCACACCGCCGCCATGGTGCCGCAGCTGCTCGCCTACAGCTACCTGCAGATGTACCACCTCCACCACATCGTCCAGGTAATGTGGCGCACACCGCCGCCATGGTGCCGCAGCTGCTCGCCTACAGCTACCTGCAGATGTACCACCTCCACCACATCGTCCAGGTAATGTGGCGCACACCGCCGCCATGGTGCCGCAGCTGCTCGCCTACAGCTACCTGCAGATGTACCACCTCCACCACATCGTCCAGGTAATGTGGCGCACACCGCCGCCATGGTGCCGCAGCTGCTCGCCTACAGCTACCTGCAGATGTACCACCTCCACCACATCGTCCAGGTAATGTGGCGCATACCAATGTCGTTCATCCAAGGAATGTCGGACGTACCAGTACAGCTCTTAATTGTTATGCAAAATGTCAACGACAAACGTAAGTTGCGCAAATTCTGCTGTCAATTTTGCCAAGTATTTGTAATCTGCCACTGGTGCAGGCTTTCTATAATTTGAAAAGGCTATCAGCGATAGCGATAGGCGAGAGGTCATCAGGCGATCGCGTAGGTGATACCACTTTTAGACGTTTGTTAATTGATCGCGAGGCAGCGAGCGAGGGTTGCATCTGTCGCCATTATATTATTATTAATTTACGAACCATATGTAATAACTTTATGATATATACCTGTCACCATTGCAATAGTTAGCGTTTTGGTAATACTGTAAGCTAACTATTATAAACTGAATAATAAATAAATAAATAAATAATAATAATTATGCTTAAATTAGGGCGGGATGACTCGTAGCGTCGCGCAGCGAGCTATGAAGAGAGCTATGCTCGGTGTTTCCCTGCGAGATAAGCTCCGGAACGAGGAGATCCGCAGGAGAACTAAAGTGACCGATATAGCTCTCAGAATTAGCAAGTTGAAATGGCAATGGGCAGGCCACATCGCTCGTAGAACTGACAACCGATAGGGAAGAAAGGTTCTCGAGTGGTGACCACGAACCGGAAGACGCAGCGTAGGCCGGCCCCCCACTCGGTGGACCGACGACCTGGTGAAACCCGCGGGGAGCCGATAGATGCAGGAGGCGAACAGCCGCTCAAGGTGGCGCGCTCTGGGGGAGGCCTATGTTCAGCAGTGGACGCCTTCAGGCTGTTGATGATGATGACTCGTAGCGTCGCAGGAATATGACTACAACCCAAAAACTTCTTGTCGATTTTCTGTGTATTTTTAAATTGCTTAGGTAACTGCATACAAAAAAAGTCTCATGGTGGTCATTCATAACCTCCATGGAGTAAGATTAAAAGGCTTGATATGGTAATGTCATTCATACGATGATTCTAGGTCGAGCAATCCTCGATTGTTTTTTTATCAATGTGGCTGTCGGTTGTTGAGAACATCAAAAGCCTCTGACTTAATAGTACTTACAACAGGGCCAGGAAATAGGTATGATTATTTGTACCTAATTACAGTTGACCGTCCAAAACATGCGTCTATGGTTCAACAAGCAGTTCGACGAGCTCATGAACCTCAAGAAACGAGAGGTTGGACTTGTCGAGGAGAGGAACTCCAGACTCAGATTTATTATTGAAGGTTTTACTCCAATCTGTCAGGCTTGAACTATTTATATGTCATATTGAGTGCGTATGTGAGGCGTAGATAGAGCAATTTGGTTTGAGCACCGTAGTTATTACACTTTGTTGGGAAATTCTGTGGAGTTTTTTTTTTAGAAAGTATTTCTATTGTAAATGTCACAATAAAGTTTGGGTGAGCAGAGCACTGATTCCAAATGTAGAGTATCGTTTTTTTGTAGTTTCTTCAGCATTTAGCATAATGAAGTCACGTAGATTGATTTTGCAAACTGTAGGTACAATGGTTTCATGTTTTGTGTTCAGTTTCACAGCCTTGACCTTGATACAGTATTTTAATAGGTGACCTACAGCTAATATGCACCACTTTCGGCATAAGCAGGTGGCCCTATTAGCCCCACCTTTATCATCAGCCTTTACGATCCCATGTTACTTTTAAGATGCTGCTTAAAGAATTTTCCCACCTTTGCTGTTGGGGATCATGTTCTCTCTCCTTAGGCACAGGATAAGGCCTTTATTCTAGTAAACAATCAGTTGATCCAATGCTTCTTATTCTTATTCTTATTCCGAGTGGGGGCGATAAAGGCCTGCACTGACGTCCCGCTTGGGGTGTATTGTGCATTTCCCCCTGCCAGCTCAGTTACCCTAGCCAACCTAACTCCTTGAAATATCGGAGCACAGCCTTGGGTCGCTGACATAACTGTTCCAGTGATGATGATGGTGGTGATAATGACAAAGCAGTCAATACGGATGAGCCCAAGCATGCCGATGATGATGAGCGATTCTTGTGATTGGCGGGTTCTGACATCTCAGCTCGTAGACCCGTTTTAATTCTTGCATCTTCCGTGGCTTCGCAGTGCAGCAGCACGTGCTCCACGGTTTCTTGCTCCTGCATGCAACCACGACACAGAGGACTGTCCGTGTCTCCGATTTTGTGCAGATGGTAGTTTAGGTCGCAGTGCCCCGTCAAGATACTTACCATAAGGCGGAGGTCCTGCCTAGCTAACTTTAGTAGGTTATTTGTTACATTCTTGTTTAGGGACGGAAACGTCATTTTTGCATGTCTGCAATCCGTTCTTTTGTCCCAAAGCTTCTGTTGTTCTTTTTCCGAATAACGACCAAGTAGATTCCTAACTTCCATCGCAGTCGGTTTACAGAGCTCCATCACATCTTTGCCGATTTGCTTCTTGGCTCCTTCCCTAGCCAGAGAGTCTGCTCTGATGTTACCAGAACAATGACCATGGCCCTTTGTCCATTTCACTACGACTTTATGCTTATCGGACAAGTGTTGTAGAGCCGTATGACACTCTGCTACAACCCTAGACCTAGTCATAGGTTTTCTGAGTGCATAGATTATGGCCGCACTGTCTGTGGTAAAGGTAATCAGCAACCCATCTTTGTGATCTAGGCACGATGTCGGTGAGACCCTTGTTAGAACAGTTCTTACCGCCAGCAACAAGCCCATCGCCTCTGCCTGCAAGGCTGTAGTTGTCTTATTCAGAGCAATAGATTCTGTAATCCCCAACTCTGGGGAGTAGAAGCCACATCCAGCTCCCGACTTGTTCTTAGCTCCGTCCGTAAACACGTTGTAATAAATCGATCCAATGCTTATGGGTAGATGTCTGGTTAAGTGAATTAAGTCTGATATGCTCTCATATAATATTATACCGGTTTTATCCTTTAGCTTCTTTACTGTCTTGAACAGTAACTCATCCTACTAAATCATCTCTTAGATAAGGATCCAAACAATTCCCATTCCAGAGCTGAACAAGCTATCAGACCTGCGCGGCAGCTTCCACCATCTGATCATTGACATAAAGGACCCTGAATGGATGCAGGAAGAGCAGCCGCTTCGGCTCATCAAAGTGGACCCAGAAGAGGTAACTTTAGAAATCCTAGAGAAGTAGATTTACATTAGTCACACGAAGCTGCAGGGAAAATAAGACTGATGATCGTCCTATTTTTGGTTATGTGATCTGTAATACAAATGTTATTCAATACTCAAGATTTAAGAGACAACTTTTGCTTTATTTGATTGCAATATGAGAACAAAGCTGGAGGTTTGATTCGATGATGATGGTCATTGTTAGATCTAAAAGCTGAACTACTTTTTGTGGGTTTGCTATTATCACTGCGCTTGCTAGGCATCTTGTCGTGCGACAGGTTTTTCGTTTTGGTGATCGCAATATTTTATAATGCAGACCAAGGAGAATGTTGCTGCCCATTCCGTGGATATTCCCTTATCCGGTTCTCACGAGAAGAGATAGGGTGGTCATACTGACGCCAGGACCACACGACAAACGGTTGCCAATAAAGTGACTGAATCCAGTAACCCTTGTTTCAAAAGGGTTCCAATTTTGAAACAAGAATTTTGAGTTGTATAATTTGTCCCGTACAGTGCAGCATATCCCCGTACATAAGCCCGTCCCAGATAGTGATAGTCCCGCCGGACCCGGGACCGAAGGACGACTTCCGCGAGCGCGCGCTCATCGAGATGATGGATGGAGTGCTGGAGAAGCTCTGGCACGAGGAGATCAAGAAGCCGATACCTATGCCGCAGTGCATGGTAACTATAGGACAGACCTTCGTTATAGCGCGCTATAAACTGATTACGATATAGAGACACGCGAAACGACATACATTCTTTCATATTGAAATGATGTACCTACCTACCGTTTTAATTTATTGATTTAGAAAAAAAAAAATTTAATCTAAATTCAAAAACGTGGAATGCACTGACTGATTATGGGAGATTCCCTACAATAATAATTTTGGAACTTAAACATTTTTGTATTATAGTATTTGTAAGAAAACTTACTCCTAAATAGAAATAAAAAAGAAAGAAACAAAACATTTATTCAACACTCACTAACAAAAATAAATATTACACACACCTTAAATAGCACAGTAGTATTAAAAGAGAAATAAAAGAGTGCCTATATGCTTAACTCAGCATTTTTGCTGGTGTGTGTGCTTAAGGGGGAAGTTACCTCAGCGCGGCAAATTCAAATTTTCTTGCATTCTTTTGCCAATAATAGTTTAATTACTCAACGTGATAACATGAAAACTAATTTTTAATTTTTTAATTAGTAATTAAGCAATTATTGGCAAAAGAACGCAAGAAAATTTGAATTTGCCGCGCTAATGTAACGTTCCACCTTAACACTTGGCGCTGGTTTTCTATTATGTCTGTCTACTATGGGATCCCTTGGTTTGGTTTGATAGCCATAATAGCACCTTGTCACCCCATACAGCTGGATAAAGACCCCGAGCATTTCAACGAGGACGATCTCCGGCAAGTGTTCGACTACGAGGCGAAGGTAGCGTTTCGTAACGAGGAGCGCGACAAGTACCGCAAGATGTTGCATGCGGAGTACGGCAAGCTGTCGCAGGTGCTGAACGAGGGGGTCGTCAAGTTTAACCAGAAGGTAGCCTCTTCTACTCGTCTTGTATACAATCTTCAACAGCCGGAAGACGTCCACTGCTGAATACAGGCCTCCACAGTAAAACGCTGATTTGGACGCTTATTATTAGAGGGGGGGGAGGGGGTTTGCCTTGGATAATACAGGGCCTAAACTAGATTTCATCCTTAAAGTTATTAAGAAGGATACAGACATCATCAATATCGATAATTTTCTGTTTCGAAGTAAGTTAAAAGTAAAAATAACTGGTAAACGATGGTTAAAATTCAAAAGAACATTAATTTTTAGGTAAAAGAAATGTGGCTGACAAAGCTGAAGGTAGAGTCAAACATTGGACAAGAAAACCTCAACTTGATGCGTCTTCGAAGAACTAACTTGGACCGACTAGAAATGTCGGAAAAGCTTGAAGACATGAGGTGGGTTTACATTTACTAGTAATTATTTTTATTTGGGAAGGAACCCTACGCATCCTTACTTATTTACTAATATTTAAAAGCGAAACGTTGCCTATTTATTTGCTTGCTTGTTGGTTTGCGCCATAACGGCTGGACCAATATAGATGAAATGTTGCACAAAAATTGCTAATACTACAGAGTGATCTCTGTAGCATTAGCAATCTGTATGCATACAAATGTGCAACAAGTATCTATGTGCTTTGTATTTATATACTGGGTGGCGCAAAAGTAAAGACCCTATTTGGTTCAGCTATAACATTTTTTCTAAATTAGAAAACTAGATTTAGGTTTTTTTAAATGTATATTTGTGCCATTAAATTTCGTACCATTAGGATTTAAAGATGATGTCTTTTAAATGGTGACCTCCAGAGTTGATACACATTTGAGCCCTATTTATGACATTTTGCAAGATGATTTTCCTTCAAAATTGGTTATGAGTGACGAAGCGCATTTCCATCTCTCAGGGCATGTCAATAAGCAGAATACTCGGTTCTGGGGCACTGATAATCCGCGCATTATTCAAGAAACACCTCTACACCCACTAAAAGTTACTGTATGGTGTGGCATCTGTGTTGACAGAGTGATCGGACCCTATTTTTTCGAAGACGCTGGAGGCAATGCGATAACTGTCACTGGAGAACGCTACAGAACCATGTTACGTGAGTTTTTGATACCCAGTTTGGACGAATTGGGGCTGGAGCACATCTGGTTTCAACAAGACGGCGCTACGGCACACACAGCGCGCGACACTATGGACTTAGTGAGGGACGCTTTTCCAAGCCGAGTTATCTCTCGTTTTGGCGATTTGCCTTGGCCTGCAAGATCACCCGATCTGACCAGTCCAGACTTCTTTCTTTGGGGTTTTTTGAAATCTCGGGTGTATGTGAACAAGCCACAGACTCTCGCAGCTCTAAAAGAAAACATTCGTCAAGAAATAACGAACATATCGCAGGAAGTGTTACGGCAAGTTATGCAAAATGTCATAAATAGGGCTCAAATGTGTATCAACTCTGGAGGTCACCATTTAAAAGACATCATCTTTAAATCCTAATGGTACGAAATTTAATGGCACAAATATACATTTAAAAAAACCTAAATCTAGTTTTCTAATTTAGAAAAAATGTTATAGCTGAACCAAATAGGGTCTTTACTTTTGCGCCACCCAGTACATAGAAAACATTTTATTCCGCAAAATTAAATTTACCAGCGTGTAAATGCGTAAACAACCAGTGAAACTGTGCGGTGTCTTTTCAGAATAATATAGGAATTAGACTTCAATCACAGAGCAAATATTTCTCATGGTATAATTACCATAGTTCAGACTCTGTGATGTGATCTGCAATAAAATTACTGATATTTTGTCCTAAAACTGCTGAAATCAGCTGTTTATAACCATCGTTCACTATAGCCGCGATTCCATTGTGCAAGCTCTTGAATGCTGGAATGAAAAGTAGCATGCTAAGTACCTACTGCATGCATCCTGCAACTTGCATGCATTCTTACGTTTCCACTACTCAATCGGCATGCAAGACAATTGCGCAATAGAAACGCAGCTCACCCTCACTAAAAGCTTCCACAAATGGTAAAAGTGTCCACATCTCCAGGAACCAAATCTCCCGTTACGAAGCCGAGGTAGAAGTCCTCAACCGCGAGTTCGCGTCCGTTCAGGAACAATCCACCGAGTGTCAGGCTGCATACGACTCTCTCACTCTCAAGGAGAAGTTCCTCGAGAGATCCTTCAAGAACCACTTCGCTGACCTCTCGCCGATTATTGTCGACCAGTGCTACAAGTTCTTCAAGTTAGTTACACCTTTTTATTCTTTATGAAGCTTTTTTTGAGAATAATTCGTTCGTTCCGGTTCGTTATTTATAATTAAACTCAAATAATTTATTGCTAATAAGCTAATTTAGCACTGTTACAAGTTAAGAAATCCTTAAAATTACAATCACAGTACAGTACAGTACAGTACAGCACTGAAATAGCTTATGACTGTGGATGTTAGCGCGATCACCAAGCCACCTGCCTAGCTTTTCTCTATGATAAGCGTCCAAAGTAGCGTTTGATGGGGGAGGCCTGTGTTCAGCAGTGGATGTCTTCCGGCTGTTGATGTGGTGTGGAAGTTTGTGTTGTTGTTTTCCGTATGTTAATAAAAGGCTTTGCCTGACAGCCAACGTACAGCACAAATCGCTGGACCTAGGGACTTGGTAGGGTGACTTCGTTGAATAGCGTAGAAGTGTGCTAAGAACCGTGTGGTCCCGGTATGCGAATAGGAACACCCATCTCTTCCCGTGGGTGCCGTAAAACCGGCTCAGGGAATAGCTAGGGAATGGGCAGCAGTATTCTACACGGTTTTTATTATAATCTACTGCGATCGCCATGCAAGGCGCCTGCCAAGCGTGGTTATTATGGCAAACCTATGATAAGCGCCTAGTGGCGTTTTATGGGGAGTACTATGTTCAGAAGTGGACGTCTTCCGGCTGTTTACGTGTACCAAAAAATGTTTTTTTTTTTAAATTCAATCCCTAAATGGATTACATGGGGTGTTAAAAAACGTATGAAGAAATGCTGACAATACTGCGGGCCCTATAATAGTTTGTATAATGCAAGTAGCTGTACATGTGGCCTCCCCCAGGAAGCGGCCGAAGTGGCAGCAGCGCGGCACCATGATCCCCTCCGTGCTGTACGAGCTGGCGGCCGCCGTGCTGGCCGGCGTGCGCCCGCCACTGCTGCACCCGGACTGCGGCGACTACTGCCGCGGGTAACTATTGTTGCACCTGCACGGTACACGCCGCCATACCTAGCATACACCGCGTGCGCCCGCCACTGCTGCACCCGGACTGCGGCGACTACTGCCGCGGGTAACTATTGTTGCACCTGCACGGTACACGCCGCCATACCTAGCATACACCGCGTGCGCCCGCCACTGCTGCACCCGGACTGCGGCGACTACTGCCGCGGGTAACTATTGTTGCACCTGCACGGTACACGCCGCCATACCTTTTGAGGTTTGATTTTCATAGAGACTGTGTATCTATAATATATTTGATTTTAGAGTGTCGACGAGATATTATTGAATTTACTTCTTTTGCAAAATTTGTACATCAAAATGTGAGAAAGTGAATTAAGTATGTGAGTAAAATTTTTTAGTGGCTCTTGCACTGTAAACAATATGAGATAGTATAAAGTGACAAGGGATTAAGTGACTCACTAGGACGGGTAGAAGTGTTACTCGGTTGGTATACTTAGATATTTGACCCGTCCTATGTGTAGTAACTAAAAGATGTGGGGTGAGGGCTGATCAGAACTTCTAGCAACAATCCATTCTTCTGGCCGTTTCTCTGTCTTTCATCATTCTCTGCCTTTTCCCATTTGCCAATGTAGCCTGTAGCGGCGAGCTACCAGAATTACATGAGCGACTGCCATCTGACCTCGCAATCTATAAGGAACCAGTAAAAGGGATGGTTAGACCAGGCGTCAGATTCTATCAGGCGTCTGACTACTCGTAACGATTGCTATAGATGTTCTTATGACAACCGGGACCGGGGCTTAACGTGCTCTCTGAGACACGTTTCTTCGTTTCTCTGTCTTTAATAACTTTTATTTCCTGGATCATAGGGTTGCTCAACTTGATCAGAACTGTTACATACATCTTGTATACGTCCAGCTAATAATACCCCTACCGAGTCATATTCGGCGATACGAGTTTGAATCTTATTGTCCTTCAATAACTGTTAGTGGTCATACAAACAGCCTAAGTATAATAGCTCTTATTGCTGGGTGGTTAGGGTCGACCAGCTGGACCAGATCAGCAACATGCCGCCCGTGATGGACGAGGCGCTGTGGACCACCATGTGCAAGCTGCGCCGCGTCAAAATTGAAAATGAGATACGGGTGAGTATAATAGCGTATGATCCGAAGGAGAACTAAAGTCACTGATGTAATTCTAAGAATTAGCAATTTGAAATTGCAGTGGGCTGGTCACATTGATCGTAGAATTGACAACCGAAAAGGCGACCACGAACCGGAAGATGCAGAGTAGGCTACTAGATAGGCTGGTCAGAACCGCAGGGAGCTGTTGGATGCCGGAGGTAGCCAGTCAAAGTAACGCTCTTTTGGGAAGACCTATTATTCAACAGTGAAAGCCTTCAGGCTGGTGGTGATGAATCAAAACAATTATAATAGTGTAGGTGAAGTGAACTGGTGAGAAGAAAATCATAAAAAAAACGTTTCTTTTTGTCTTCTTTCCAAAACCCCATAGTTACTGTATAGTAAGGCATCTACTGTTTTACAGGAGCTTGCTTGACTGTGATCAAAATAGACTTGGACATGACCTTGACTAGACTTTGAATATAACTATAATGTATAATTTTATTGCAATGTTGACACTGGCTAAATAACTTGTTAATACTCACAAAAACGAAAAAAAAAATTATATCGTCGTCGCATGTCCATAGATGCGCGCCGTGGCCCAAGAGATGGGCTACGTGGATGGCACATACAACGTGTGGAGTAAGGCGATCCAAGCGAGGAAGATACAGCTCGCGCTTACCAACGATAGCATCGGCAGGCATCGGGAGGTGGTCGAGCTTACTGCGAGGA